>JBAIAA010000489.1:1297186-2594372 GCA_037893245.1 Crossaster papposus | reverse complement strand
TCTGAGTGAGGTGTAGATCAGACACGTGGATATACTCTATCTCTGTCTTCTACATCTTCTGTTCCTTCTGAGCAGGCTGAGTGAGGTGTAGATCAGACACGTGGATTTACTCAATCTCTGTCTTCTACCTCTGCTGTTCCTTCTGAGCAGGCTGAGTGAGACATGTGGATATACTCTATCTCTGTCTTCTACCTCTGCTGTTCTTTCTCAGCAGGCTGAGTGAGGTTTAGATCAGACACGGGGATATACTATATCTCTGTTTTCTACCTCTGCTGTTCCTTCTGAGCAGGCTGAGTGAGACACGTGGATATACTCTAACTCTGTCTTCTACTTCTGCTGTTCCTTCTGAGCAGGCTGAGTGAGACACGTGGATATACTCTATCTCTGTCTTCTACCTCTGCTGTTCCTTCTGAGCAGGCTGAGTGAGGTGTAGATCAGATACGTGGATATACTCTATCTCTGTCTTCTACATCTGCTGTTCCTTCTGAGCAGGCTGAGTGAGGTGTAGATCAGACACGTGGATATACTATATCTCTGTCTCCTACCCCTGCTGTTCCTACTGAGCAGGCTGAGTGAGACACGTGGATATTCTCTATCTCTGTCTTCTACCTCTGCTGTTCCTTCTAAGCAGGCTGAGTGAGACACGTGGATATACTATATCTCTGTCTTCTACCTCAGATGTTCCTTCTGAGCAGGCTAAGTGAGGTGTAGATCAGACACGTGGATATACTCTATCTCTGTCTTTTACCTTTGCGGTTCCTTCTGAGCAGGCTGTGTGAGGTGTAGATCAGACACGTGGATATACTCTATCTCTGTCTTCTACCTCTGCTGTTCCTTTTGAGCAGGCTGAGTGAGACAGGTGGATATACTCTATCTCTGTCTTCTACCTCTGCTGTTCCTTCTGAGCAGGCTGAGTGAGGTTTAGATCAGACACGGGGATATACTATATCTCTGTTTTCTACCTCTGCTGTTCCTTCTGAGCAGGCTGAGTGAGACACGTGGATATACTCTAACTCTGTCTTCTACCTCTGCTGTTCCTTCTGAGCAGGCTGAGTGAGACACATGGATATACTCTATCTCTGTCTTCTACCTCTGCTGTTCCTTCTGAGCAGGCTGAGTGAGGTGTAGATCAGACACGTGGATATACTCTATCTCTGTCTTCTACATCTGCTGTTCCTTCTGAGCAGGCTGAGTGAGGTGTAGATCAGACACGTGGATATACTATATCTCTGTCTGCTACTCCTGCTGTTCCTACTGAGCAGGCTCAGTGTGACACGTGGATATACTATATCTCTGTCTTCTACCTCAGCTGTTCCTTCTGAGCAGGCTAAGTGAGGTGTAGATCAGACACGTGGATATACTCTATCTCTGTCTTTTACCTTTGCGGTTCCTTCTGAGCAGGCTGTGTGAGGTGTAGATCAGACACGTGGATATACTCTATCTCTGTCTTCTACCTCTGCTGTTCCGTTTGAGCAGGCTGAGTGAGACACGTGGATATACTCTATCTCTGTCTTCTACCTCTGCTGATTCTTCTGAGCAGGCTGAGTGAGGTGTAGATCAGACACGTGGATATACTCTATCTCTGTCTTCTACATCTTCTGTTCCTTCTGAGCAGGCTGAGTGAGGTGTAGATCAGACACGTGGATATACTCAATCTCTGTCTTCTACCTCTGCTGTTCCTTCTGACCAGGCTGAGTGAGACACGTGGATATACTCTATCTCTGTCTTCTACCTCTGCTGATTCTTCTGAGCAGGCTGAGTGAGGTGTAGATCAGACACGTGGATATACTCTATCTCTGTCTTCTACATCTTCTGTTCCTTCTGAGCAGGCTGAGTGAGGTGTAGATCGGACACGTGGATATACTCAATCTCTGTCTTCTACCTCTGCTGTTCCTTCTGAGCAGGCTGAGTGAGACATGTGGATATACTCTATCTCTGTCTTCTACCTCTGCTGTTCCTTCTGAGCAGGCTAAGTGGGACACGTGGATATACTCTATTTCTGTCTTCTACCTCTGCTGTTCCTTCTGAGCAGGCTGAGTGAGGTGTAGATAAGACACGTGTATATACTCTATCTCTGTCTTCTACCTCTGCTGTTCCTTCTGAGCAGGCTGAGTGAGGTGTAGATCAGACATGTGGATATACTCTATCTCTGTCTTCTACCTCTGCTGTTCCGTCTGAGCAGTCTGAGTGAGGTGTAGATCAGACACGTGGATATACTATATCTCTGTCTTCTACCTCTGCTGTTCCTTCTGAGCAGGCTGAGTGAGGTGTAGATCAGACACGTGGATATACTATATCCCTGTCTTCTACATCTGCTGTTCCTTCTGAGCAGGCTGAGTGAGGTGTAGATTAGACACGTGGATATACTCTATCTCTGTCTTCTACCTCTCCTGTTCCTTCTGAGCAGGCTGAGTGAGACACGTGGATATACTCTATCTCTGTCTTCTACCTCTGCTGATTCTTCTGTGCAGGCTGAGTGAGGTTTATATCAGACACGTAGATATACTCTATCTCTGTCTTCAACATCTGCTGTTCGTTCTGAGCAGGCTGAGTGAGACACGTGGATATACTCTATCTCTGTCTTCTACCTCTGCTGTTCCTTCTGACCAGGCTGAGTGAGACACGTGGATATACTCTATATCTGTCTTCTACCTCTGCTGATTCTTCTGAGCAGGCTGAGTGAGGTGTAGATCAGACACGTGGATATACTCTATCTCTGTCTTCTACATCTTCTGTTCCTTCTGAGCAGGCTGAGTGAGGTGTAGATCGGACACGTGGATATACTCAATCTCTGTCTTCTACCTCTGATGTTCCTTCTGAGCAGGCTGAGTGAGACATGTGGATATACTCTATCTCTGTCTTCTACCTCTGCTGTTCCTTCTGAGCAGGCTAAGTGGGACACGTGGATATACTCTATTTCTGTCTTCTACCTCTGCTGTTCCTTCTGAGCAGGCTGAGTGAGGTGTATATAAGACACGTGGATATACTCTATCTCTGTCTTCTACCTCTGCTGTTCCTTCTGAGCAGGCTGAGTGAGGTGTAGATCAGACATGTGGATATACTCTATCTCTGTCTTCTACCTCTGCTGTTCCGTCTGAGCAGTCTGAGTGAGGTGTAGATCAGACACGTGGATATACTCTATCTCTGTCTTCTACATCTTCTGTTCCTTCTGAGCAGGCTGAGTGAGGTGTAGATCAGACACGTGGATATACTCAATCTCTGTCTTCTACCTCTGCTGTTCCTTCTGAGCAGGCTGAGTGAGACATGTGGATATACTCTATCTCTGTCTTCTACCTCTGCTGTTCTTTCTCAGCAGGCTGAGTGAGGTTTAGATCAGACACGGGGATATACTATATCTCTGTTTTCTACCTCTGCTGTTCCTTCTGAGCAGGCTGAGTGAGACACGTGGATATACTCTAACTCTGTCTTCTACTTCTGCTGTTCCTTCTGAGCAGGCTGAGTGAGACACGTGGATATACTCTATCTCTGTCTTCTACCTCTGCTGTTCCTTCTGAGCAGGCTGAGTGAGGTGTAGATCAGATACGTGGATATACTCTATCTCTGTCTTCTACATCTGCTGTTCCTTCTGAGCAGGCTGAGTGAGGTGTAGATCAGACACGTGGATATACTATATCTCTGTCTCCTACCCCTGCTGTTCCTACTGAGCAGGCTGAGTGAGACACGTGGATATTCTCTATCTCTGTCTTCTACCTCTGCTGTTCCTTCTAAGCAGGCTGAGTGAGACACGTGGATATACTATATCTCTGTCTTCTACCTCAGATGTTCCTTCTGAGCAGGCTAAGTGAGGTGTAGATCAGACACGTGGATATACTCTATCTCTGTCTTTTACCTTTGCGGTTCCTTCTGAGCAGGCTGTGTGAGGTGTAGATCAGACACGTGGATATACTCTATCTCTGTCTTCTACCTCTGCTGTTCCTTCTGAGCAGGCTGAGTGAGGTGTAGATCAGACATGTGGATATACTCTATCTCTGTCTTCTACCTCTGCTGTTCCGTCTGAGCAGTCTGAGTGAGGTGTAGATCAGACACGTGGATATACTCTATCTCTGTCTTCTACATCTTCTGTTCCTTCTGAGCAGGCTGAGTGAGGTGTAGATCAGACACGTGGATTTACTCAATCTCTGTCTTCTACCTCTGCTGTTCCTTCTGAGCAGGCTGAGTGAGACATGTGGATATACTCTATCTCTGTCTTCTACCTCTGCTGTTCTTTCTCAGCAGGCTGAGTGAGGTTTAGATCAGACACGGGGATATACTATATCTCTGTTTTCTACCTCTGCTGTTCCTTCTGAGCAGGCTGAGTGAGACACGTGGATATACTCTAACTCTGTCTTCTACTTCTGCTGTTCCTTCTGAGCAGGCTGAGTGAGACACGTGGATATACTCTATCTCTGTCTTCTACCTCTGCTGTTCCTTCTGAGCAGGCTGAGTGAGGTGTAGATCAGATACGTGGATATACTCTATCTCTGTCTTCTACATCTGCTGTTCCTTCTGAGCAGGCTGAGTGAGGTGTAGATCAGACACGTGGATATACTATATCTCTGTCTCCTACCCCTGCTGTTCCTACTGAGCAGGCTGAGTGAGACACGTGGATATTCTCTATCTCTGTCTTCTACCTCTGCTGTTCCTTCTAAGCAGGCTGAGTGAGACACGTGGATATACTATATCTCTGTCTTCTACCTCAGATGTTCCTTCTGAGCAGGCTAAGTGAGGTGTAGATCAGACACGTGGATATACTCTATCTCTGTCTTTTACCTTTGCGGTTCCTTCTGAGCAGGCTGTGTGAGGTGTAGATCAGACACGTGGATATACTCTATCTCTGTCTTCTACCTCTGCTGTTCCTTTTGAGCAGGCTGAGTGAGACAGGTGGATATACTCTATCTCTGTCTTCTACCTCTGCTGTTCCTTCTGAGCAGGCTGAGTGAGGTTTAGATCAGACACGGGGATATACTATATCTCTGTTTTCTACCTCTGCTGTTCCTTCTGAGCAGGCTGAGTGAGACACGTGGATATACTCTAACTCTGTCTTCTACCTCTGCTGTTCCTTCTGAGCAGGCTGAGTGAGACACATGGATATACTCTATCTCTGTCTTCTACCTCTGCTGTTCCTTCTGAGCAGGCTGAGTGAGGTGTAGATCAGACACGTGGATATACTCTATCTCTGTCTTCTACATCTGCTGTTCCTTCTGAGCAGGCTGAGTGAGGTGTAGATCAGACACGTGGATATACTATATCTCTGTCTGCTACTCCTGCTGTTCCTACTGAGCAGGCTCAGTGTGACACGTGGATATACTATATCTCTGTCTTCTACCTCAGCTGTTCCTTCTGAGCAGGCTAAGTGAGGTGTAGATCAGACACGTGGATATACTCTATCTCTGTCTTTTACCTTTGCGGTTCCTTCTGAGCAGGCTGTGTGAGGTGTAGATCAGACACGTGGATATACTCTATCTCTGTCTTCTACCTCTGCTGTTCCGTTTGAGCAGGCTGAGTGAGACACGTGGATATACTCTATCTCTGTCTTCTACCTCTGCTGATTCTTCTGAGCAGGCTGAGTGAGGTGTAGATCAGACACGTGGATATACTCTATCTCTGTCTTCTACATCTTCTGTTCCTTCTGAGCAGGCTGAGTGAGGTGTAGATCAGACACGTGGATATACTCAATCTCTGTCTTCTACCTCTGCTGTTCCTTCTGACCAGGCTGAGTGAGACACGTGGATATACTCTATCTCTGTCTTCTACCTCTGCTGATTCTTCTGAGCAGGCTGAGTGAGGTGTAGATCAGACACGTGGATATACTCTATCTCTGTCTTCTACATCTTCTGTTCCTTCTGAGCAGGCTGAGTGAGGTGTAGATCGGACACGTGGATATACTCAATCTCTGTCTTCTACCTCTGCTGTTCCTTCTGAGCAGGCTGAGTGAGACATGTGGATATACTCTATCTCTGTCTTCTACCTCTGCTGTTCCTTCTGAGCAGGCTAAGTGGGACACGTGGATATACTCTATTTCTGTCTTCTACCTCTGCTGTTCCTTCTGAGCAGGCTGAGTGAGGTGTAGATAAGACACGTGTATATACTCTATCTCTGTCTTCTACCTCTGCTGTTCCTTCTGAGCAGGCTGAGTGAGGTGTAGATCAGACATGTGGATATACTCTATCTCTGTCTTCTACCTCTGCTGTTCCGTCTGAGCAGTCTGAGTGAGGTGTAGATCAGACACGTGGATATACTATATCTCTGTCTTCTACCTCTGCTGTTCCTTCTGAGCAGGCTGAGTGAGGTGTAGATCAGACACGTGGATATACTATATCCCTGTCTTCTACATCTGCTGTTCCTTCTGAGCAGGCTGAGTGAGGTGTAGATTAGACACGTGGATATACTCTATCTCTGTCTTCTACCTCTCCTGTTCCTTCTGAGCAGGCTGAGTGAGACACGTGGATATACTCTATCTCTGTCTTCTACCTCTGCTGATTCTTCTGTGCAGGCTGAGTGAGGTTTATATCAGACACGTAGATATACTCTATCTCTGTCTTCAACATCTGCTGTTCGTTCTGAGCAGGCTGAGTGAGACACGTGGATATACTCTATCTCTGTCTTCTACCTCTGCTGTTCCTTCTGACCAGGCTGAGTGAGACACGTGGATATACTCTATATCTGTCTTCTACCTCTGCTGATTCTTCTGAGCAGGCTGAGTGAGGTGTAGATCAGACACGTGGATATACTCTATCTCTGTCTTCTACATCTTCTGTTCCTTCTGAGCAGGCTGAGTGAGGTGTAGATCGGACACGTGGATATACTCAATCTCTGTCTTCTACCTCTGATGTTCCTTCTGAGCAGGCTGAGTGAGACATGTGGATATACTCTATCTCTGTCTTCTACCTCTGCTGTTCCTTCTGAGCAGGCTAAGTGGGACACGTGGATATACTCTATTTCTGTCTTCTACCTCTGCTGTTCCTTCTGAGCAGGCTGAGTGAGGTGTATATAAGACACGTGGATATACTCTATCTCTGTCTTCTACCTCTGCTGTTCCTTCTGAGCAGGCTGAGTGAGGTGTAGATCAGACATGTGGATATACTCTATCTCTGTCTTCTACCTCTGCTGTTCCGTCTGAGCAGTCTGAGTGAGGTGTAGATCAGACACGTGGATATACTCTATCTCTGTCTTCTACATCTTCTGTTCCTTCTGAGCAGGCTGAGTGAGGTGTAGATCAGACACGTGGATATACTCAATCTCTGTCTTCTACCTCTGCTGTTCCTTCTGAGCAGGCTGAGTGAGACATGTGGATATACTCTATCTCTGTCTTCTACCTCTGCTGTTCTTTCTCAGCAGGCTGAGTGAGGTTTAGATCAGACACGGGGATATACTATATCTCTGTTTTCTACCTCTGCTGTTCCTTCTGAGCAGGCTGAGTGAGACACGTGGATATACTCTAACTCTGTCTTCTACTTCTGCTGTTCCTTCTGAGCAGGCTGAGTGAGACACGTGGATATACTCTATCTCTGTCTTCTACCTCTGCTGTTCCTTCTGAGCAGGCTGAGTGAGGTGTAGATCAGATACGTGGATATACTCTATCTCTGTCTTCTACATCTGCTGTTCCTTCTGAGCAGGCTGAGTGAGGTGTAGATCAGACACGTGGATATACTATATCTCTGTCTCCTACCCCTGCTGTTCCTACTGAGCAGGCTGAGTGAGACACGTGGATATTCTCTATCTCTGTCTTCTACCTCTGCTGTTCCTTCTAAGCAGGCTGAGTGAGACACGTGGATATACTATATCTCTGTCTTCTACCTCAGATGTTCCTTCTGAGCAGGCTAAGTGAGGTGTAGATCAGACACGTGGATATACTCTATCTCTGTCTTTTACCTTTGCGGTTCCTTCTGAGCAGGCTGTGTGAGGTGTAGATCAGACACGTGGATATACTCTATCTCTGTCTTCTACCTCTGCTGTTCCTTTTGAGCAGGCTGAGTGAGACAGGTGGATATACTCTATCTCTGTCTTCTACCTCTGCTGTTCCTTCTGAGCAGGCTGAGTGAGGTTTAGATCAGACACGGGGATATACTATATCTCTGTTTTCTACCTCTGCTGTTCCTTCTGAGCAGGCTGAGTGAGACACGTGGATATACTCTAACTCTGTCTTCTACCTCTGCTGTTCCTTCTGAGCAGGCTGAGTGAGACACATGGATATACTCTATCTCTGTCTTCTACCTCTGCTGTTCCTTCTGAGCAGGCTGAGTGAGGTGTAGATCAGACACGTGGATATACTCTATCTCTGTCTTCTACATCTGCTGTTCCTTCTGAGCAGGCTGAGTGAGGTGTAGATCAGACACGTGGATATACTATATCTCTGTCTGCTACTCCTGCTGTTCCTACTGAGCAGGCTCAGTGTGACACGTGGATATACTATATCTCTGTCTTCTACCTCAGCTGTTCCTTCTGAGCAGGCTAAGTGAGGTGTAGATCAGACACGTGGATATACTCTATCTCTGTCTTTTACCTTTGCGGTTCCTTCTGAGCAGGCTGTGTGAGGTGTAGATCAGACACGTGGATATACTCTATCTCTGTCTTCTACCTCTGCTGTTCCGTTTGAGCAGGCTGAGTGAGACACGTGGATATACTCTATCTCTGTCTTCTACCTCTGCTGATTCTTCTGAGCAGGCTGAGTGAGGTGTAGATCAGACACGTGGATATACTCTATCTCTGTCTTCTACATCTTCTGTTCCTTCTGAGCAGGCTGAGTGAGGTGTAGATCAGACACGTGGATATACTCAATCTCTGTCTTCTACCTCTGCTGTTCCTACTGAGCAGGCTGAATGAGACACGTGGATATACTCTAAATCTGTCTTTTACTTCTGCTGTTCCTTCTGAGCAGGCTGAATGAGACACGTGGATATACTCTATCTCTGTCTTCTACCTCTGCTGTTCCTTCTGAGCAGGCTGAGTGAGGTGTAGATCAGACACGTGGATATACTCTATCTCTGTCTTCTACCTCTGCTGATTCTTCTGAGCAGGCTGAGTGAGGTGTAGATCAGACACGTGGATATACTCTATCTCTGTCTTCTACATCTTCTGTTCCTTCTGAGCAGGCTGAGTGAGGTGTAGATCAGACACGTGGATATACTCAATCTCTGTCTTATACCTCTGCTGTTCCTACTGAGCAGGCTGAATGAGACACGTGGATATACTCTAACTCTGTCTTTTACTTCTGCTGTTCCTTCTGAGCAGGCTGAGTGAGACACGTGGATATACTCTATCTCTGTCTTCTACCTCTGCTGTTCCTTCTGAGCAGGCTGAGTGAGGTGTAGATCAGACACGTGGATATACTCTATCTCTGTCTTATACATCTGCTGTTCCTTCTGAGCAGGCTGAGTGAGGTGTAGATCAGACACGTGGATATACTATATCTCTGTCTCCTACCCCTGCTGTTCCTACTGAGCAGGCTGAGTGAGACACGTAGATATTCTCTATCTCTGTCTTCTACCTCTGCTGTTCCTTCTAAGCAGGCTGAGTGAGACACGTGGATATACTATATCTCCGTCTTCTACCTCAGATGTTCCTTCTGAGCAGGCTAAGTGAGGTGTAGATCAGACACGTGGATATACTCTATCTCTGTCTTTTACCTTTGCGGTTCCTTCTGAGCAGGCTGTGTGAGGTGTAGATCAGACACGTGGATATACTCTATCTCTGTCTTCTACCTCTGCTGTTCCTTTTGAGCAGGCTGAGTGAGACACGTGGATATACTATATCTCTGTCTTCTACCTCTGCTGTTCCTTCTGAGCAGGCTGTGTGAGACACGTGGATATACTCTATCTCTGTCTTATACCTCTGCTGTTCCTTCTGAGCAGGCTGAGTGAGGTGTAGATCAGACACGGAATATACTATATCTATGTCTTCTACCTCTGCTCTTCCTTCTGAGCAGGCTGAGTGAGGTGTATATCAGACACGTGGATATACTCTATCTCTGTCTTCTACCTCTGCTGTTCCTTCTGAGCAGGCTGAGTGAGACACGTGGATATACTCTATCTCTGTCTTCTACCTCTGCTGTTCCTTCTGAGCAGGCTGAGTGAGACACGTGGATACACTATATATCTGTCTTCTACCTCTGCTGATTCTTCTGAGCAGGCTGAGTGAGGTGTAGATCAGACACGTGGATATACTCTATCTCTGTCTTCTACATCTGCTGTTCCTTCTGAGCAGGCTGAGTGAGGTGTAGATCAGACACGTGGATATACTATATCTCTGTCTGCTACTCCTGCTGTTCCTACTGAGCAGGCTCAGTGTGACACGTGGATATACTATATCTCTGTCTTCTACCTCAGCTGTTCCTTCTGAGCAGGCTAAGTGAGGTGTAGATCAGACACGTGGATATACTCTATCTCTGTCTTTTACCTTTGCGGTTCCTTCTGAGCAGGCTGTGTGAGGTGTAGATCAGACACGTGGATATACTCTATCTCTGTCTTCTACCTCTGCTGTTCCGTTTGAGCAGGCTGAGTGAGACACGTGGATATACTCTATCTCTGTCTTCTACCTCTGCTGATTCTTCTGAGCAGGCTGAGTGAGGTGTAGATCAGACACGTGGATATACTCTATCTCTGTCTTCTACATCTTCTGTTCCTTCTGAGCAGGCTGAGTGAGGTGTAGATCAGACACGTGGATATACTCAATCTCTGTCTTCTACCTCTGCTGTTCCTTCTGACCAGGCTGAGTGAGACACGTGGATATACTCTATCTCTGTCTTCTACCTCTGCTGATTCTTCTGAGCAGGCTGAGTGAGGTGTAGATCAGACACGTGGATATACTCTATCTCTGTCTTCTACATCTTCTGTTCCTTCTGAGCAGGCTGAGTGAGGTGTAGATCGGACACGTGGATATACTCAATCTCTGTCTTCTACCTCTGCTGTTCCTTCTGAGCAGGCTGAGTGAGACATGTGGATATACTCTATCTCTGTCTTCTACCTCTGCTGTTCCTTCTGAGCAGGCTAAGTGGGACACGTGGATATACTCTATTTCTGTCTTCTACCTCTGCTGTTCCTTCTGAGCAGGCTGAGTGAGGTGTAGATAAGACACGTGTATATACTCTATCTCTGTCTTCTACCTCTGCTGTTCCTTCTGAGCAGGCTGAGTGAGGTGTAGATCAGACATGTGGATATACTCTATCTCTGTCTTCTACCTCTGCTGTTCCGTCTGAGCAGTCTGAGTGAGGTGTAGATCAGACACGTGGATATACTATATCTCTGTCTTCTACCTCTGCTGTTCCTTCTGAGCAGGCTGAGTGAGGTGTAGATCAGACACGTGGATATACTATATCCCTGTCTTCTACATCTGCTGTTCCTTCTGAGCAGGCTGAGTGAGGTGTAGATTAGACACGTGGATATACTCTATCTCTGTCTTCTACCTCTCCTGTTCCTTCTGAGCAGGCTGAGTGAGACACGTGGATATACTCTATCTCTGTCTTCTACCTCTGCTGATTCTTCTGTGCAGGCTGAGTGAGGTTTATATCAGACACGTAGATATACTCTATCTCTGTCTTCAACATCTGCTGTTCGTTCTGAGCAGGCTGAGTGAGACACGTGGATATACTCTATCTCTGTCTTCTACCTCTGCTGTTCCTTCTGACCAGGCTGAGTGAGACACGTGGATATACTCTATATCTGTCTTCTACCTCTGCTGATTCTTCTGAGCAGGCTGAGTGAGGTGTAGATCAGACACGTGGATATACTCTATCTCTGTCTTCTACATCTTCTGTTCCTTCTGAGCAGGCTGAGTGAGGTGTAGATCGGACACGTGGATATACTCAATCTCTGTCTTCTACCTCTGATGTTCCTTCTGAGCAGGCTGAGTGAGACATGTGGATATACTCTATCTCTGTCTTCTACCTCTGCTGTTCCTTCTGAGCAGGCTAAGTGGGACACGTGGATATACTCTATTTCTGTCTTCTACCTCTGCTGTTCCTTCTGAGCAGGCTGAGTGAGGTGTATATAAGACACGTGGATATACTCTATCTCTGTCTTCTACCTCTGCTGTTCCTTCTGAGCAGGCTGAGTGAGGTGTAGATCAGACATGTGGATATACTCTATCTCTGTCTTCTACCTCTGCTGTTCCGTCTGAGCAGTCTGAGTGAGGTGTAGATCAGACACGTGGATATACTCTATCTCTGTCTTCTACATCTTCTGTTCCTTCTGAGCAGGCTGAGTGAGGTGTAGATCAGACACGTGGATATACTCAATCTCTGTCTTCTACCTCTGCTGTTCCTTCTGAGCAGGCTGAGTGAGACATGTGGATATACTCTATCTCTGTCTTCTACCTCTGCTGTTCTTTCTCAGCAGGCTGAGTGAGGTTTAGATCAGACACGGGGATATACTATATCTCTGTTTTCTACCTCTGCTGTTCCTTCTGAGCAGGCTGAGTGAGACACGTGGATATACTCTAACTCTGTCTTCTACTTCTGCTGTTCCTTCTGAGCAGGCTGAGTGAGACACGTGGATATACTCTATCTCTGTCTTCTACCTCTGCTGTTCCTTCTGAGCAGGCTGAGTGAGGTGTAGATCAGATACGTGGATATACTCTATCTCTGTCTTCTACATCTGCTGTTCCTTCTGAGCAGGCTGAGTGAGGTGTAGATCAGACACGTGGATATACTATATCTCTGTCTCCTACCCCTGCTGTTCCTACTGAGCAGGCTGAGTGAGACACGTGGATATTCTCTATCTCTGTCTTCTACCTCTGCTGTTCCTTCTAAGCAGGCTGAGTGAGACACGTGGATATACTATATCTCTGTCTTCTACCTCAGATGTTCCTTCTGAGCAGGCTAAGTGAGGTGTAGATCAGACACGTGGATATACTCTATCTCTGTCTTTTACCTTTGCGGTTCCTTCTGAGCAGGCTGTGTGAGGTGTAGATCAGACACGTGGATATACTCTATCTCTGTCTTCTACCTCTGCTGTTCCTTTTGAGCAGGCTGAGTGAGACAGGTGGATATACTCTATCTCTGTCTTCTACCTCTGCTGTTCCTTCTGAGCAGGCTGAGTGAGGTTTAGATCAGACACGGGGATATACTATATCTCTGTTTTCTACCTCTGCTGTTCCTTCTGAGCAGGCTGAGTGAGACACGTGGATATACTCTAACTCTGTCTTCTACCTCTGCTGTTCCTTCTGAGCAGGCTGAGTGAGACACATGGATATACTCTATCTCTGTCTTCTACCTCTGCTGTTCCTTCTGAGCAGGCTGAGTGAGGTGTAGATCAGACACGTGGATATACTCTATCTCTGTCTTCTACATCTGCTGTTCCTTCTGAGCAGGCTGAGTGAGGTGTAGATCAGACACGTGGATATACTATATCTCTGTCTGCTACTCCTGCTGTTCCTACTGAGCAGGCTCAGTGTGACACGTGGATATACTATATCTCTGTCTTCTACCTCAGCTGTTCCTTCTGAGCAGGCTAAGTGAGGTGTAGATCAGACACGTGGATATACTCTATCTCTGTCTTTTACCTTTGCGGTTCCTTCTGAGCAGGCTGTGTGAGGTGTAGATCAGACACGTGGATATACTCTATCTCTGTCTTCTACCTCTGCTGTTCCGTTTGAGCAGGCTGAGTGAGACACGTGGATATACTCTATCTCTGTCTTCTACCTCTGCTGATTCTTCTGAGCAGGCTGAGTGAGGTGTAGATCAGACACGTGGATATACTCTATCTCTGTCTTCTACATCTTCTGTTCCTTCTGAGCAGGCTGAGTGAGGTGTAGATCAGACACGTGGATATACTCAATCTCTGTCTTCTACCTCTGCTGTTCCTACTGAGCAGGCTGAATGAGACACGTGGATATACTCTAAATCTGTCTTTTACTTCTGCTGTTCCTTCTGAGCAGGCTGAATGAGACACGTGGATATACTCTATCTCTGTCTTCTACCTCTGCTGTTCCTTCTGAGCAGGCTGAGTGAGGTGTAGATCAGACACGTGGATATACTCTATCTCTGTCTTCTACCTCTGCTGATTCTTCTGAGCAGGCTGAGTGAGGTGTAGATCAGACACGTGGATATACTCTATCTCTGTCTTCTACATCTTCTGTTCCTTCTGAGCAGGCTGAGTGAGGTGTAGATCAGACACGTGGATATACTCAATCTCTGTCTTATACCTCTGCTGTTCCTACTGAGCAGGCTGAATGAGACACGTGGATATACTCTAACTCTGTCTTTTACTTCTGCTGTTCCTTCTGAGCAGGCTGAGTGAGACACGTGGATATACTCTATCTCTGTCTTCTACCTCTGCTGTTCCTTCTGAGCAGGCTGAGTGAGGTGTAGATCAGACACGTGGATATACTCTATCTCTGTCTTATACATCTGCTGTTCCTTCTGAGCAGGCTGAGTGAGGTGTAGATCAGACACGTGGATATACTATATCTCTGTCTCCTACCCCTGCTGTTCCTACTGAGCAGGCTGAGTGAGACACGTAGATATTCTCTATCTCTGTCTTCTACCTCTGCTGTTCCTTCTAAGCAGGCTGAGTGAGACACGTGGATATACTATATCTCCGTCTTCTACCTCAGATGTTCCTTCTGAGCAGGCTAAGTGAGGTGTAGATCAGACACGTGGATATACTCTATCTCTGTCTTTTACCTTTGCGGTTCCTTCTGAGCAGGCTGTGTGAGGTGTAGATCAGACACGTGGATATACTCTATCTCTGTCTTCTACCTCTGCTGTTCCTTTTGAGCAGGCTGAGTGAGACACGTGGATATACTATATCTCTGTCTTCTACCTCTGCTGTTCCTTCTGAGCAGGCTGTGTGAGACACGTGGATATACTCTATCTCTGTCTTATACCTCTGCTGTTCCTTCTGAGCAGGCTGAGTGAGGTGTAGATCAGACACGGAATATACTATATCTATGTCTTCTACCTCTGCTCTTCCTTCTGAGCAGGCTGAGTGAGGTGTATATCAGACACGTGGATATACTCTATCTCTGTCTTCTACCTCTGCTGTTCCTTCTGAGCAGGCTGAGTGAGACACGTGGATATACTCTATCTCTGTCTTCTACCTCTGCTGTTCCTTCTGAGCAGGCTGAGTGAGACACGTGGATACACTATATATCTGTCTTCTACCTCTGCTGATTCTTCTGAGCAGGCTGAGTGAGGTGTAGATCAGACACGTGGATATACTCTATCTCTGTCTTCTACATCTGCTGTTCCTTCTGAGCAGGCTGAGTGAGGTGTAGATCAGACACATGGATATACTCAATCTCTGTCTTCTACCTCTGCTGTTCCTTCTGAGCAGGCTGAGTGAGACATGTGGATATACTCTATCTCTGTCTTCTACCTCTGCTGTTCCTTCCGAGCAGGCTGAGTGAGGTTTAGATCAGACACAGGGATATACTATATCTCTGTCTTCTACCTCTGCTGTTCCTTCTGAGCAGGCTGAGTGAGACACGTGGATATACTCTAACTCTGTCTTCTACCTCTGTTGTTCCTTCTAAGCAGGCTGAGTGAGACACGTGGATATACTCTATCTCTGTCTGCTACCTCTTTTGTTCCTTCTGAGCAGGCTGAGTGAGGTGTAGATCAGATACGTGGATATACTCTATCTCTGTCTTCTACATCTGCTGTTCCTTCTGAGCAGGCTGAGTGAGGTGTAGATCAGACACGTGGATATACTATATCTCTGTCTCCTACCCCTGCTGTTCCTACTGAGCAGGCTGAGTGAGACACGTGGATATTCTCTATCTCTGTCTTCTACCTCTGCTGTTCCTTCTAAGCAGGCTGAGTGAGACACGTGGATATACTATATCTCTGTCTTCTACCTCAGATGTTCCTTCTGAGCAGGCTAAGTGAGGTGTAGATCAGACACGTGGATATACTCTATCTCTGTCTTTTACCTTTGCGGTTCCTTCTGAGCAGGCTGTGTGAGGTGTAGATCAGACACGTGGATATACTCTATCTCTGTCTTCTACCTCTGCTGTTCCTTTTGAGCAGGCTGAGTGAGACACGTGGATATACTCTATCTCTGTCTTCTACCTCTGCTGTTCCTTTTGAGCAGGCTGAGTGAGACACGTGGATATACTCTATCTCTGTCTTCTACCTCTGCTGTTCCTTTTGAGCAGGCTGAGTGAGACACGTGGATATACTCTATCTCTGTCTTCTACCTCTGCTGTTCCTTCTGAGCAGGCTGAGTGAGGTTTAGATCAGACACGGGGATATACTATATCTCTGTTTTCTACCTCTGCTGTTCCTTCTGAGCAGGCTGAGTGAGACACGTGGATATACTCTAACTCTGTCTTCTACCTCTGCTGTTCTTTCTGAGCAGGCTGAGTGAGACACGTGGATATACTCTATCTCTGTCTTCTACCTCTGCTGTTCCTTCTGAGCAGGCTGAGTGAGGTGTAGATCAGACACGTGGATATACTCTATCTCTGTCTTCTACATCTGCTGTTTCTTCTGAGCAGGCTGAGTGAGGTGTAGATCAGACATGTGGATATACTATATCTCTGTCTGCTACTCCTGCTGTTCCTTTTGAGCAGGCTGAGTGAGACACGTGGATATACTCTATCTCTGTCTTCTACCTCTGCTGATTCTTCTGAGCAGGCTGAGTGAGGTGTAGATCAGGCACGTGGATATACTCTATCTCTGTCTTCTACCTCTGCTGTTCCTACTGAGCAGGCTGAATGAGACACGTGGATATACTCTAACTCTGTCTTCTACTTCTGCTGTTCCTTCTGAGCAGGCTGTGTGAGACACGTGGATATACTCTATCTCTGTCTTATACCTCTGCTGTTCCTTCTGAGCAGGCTGGGTGAGGTGTAGATCAGACACGGAATATACTATATCTATGTCTTCTACCTCTGCTCTTCCTTCTGAGCAGGCTGAGTGAGGTGTATATCAGACACGTGGATATACTCTATCTCTGTCTTTTACCTTTGCGGTTTCTTCTGAGCAGGCTGAGTGAGGTGTATATCAGACACGTGGATATACTCTATCTCTGTCTTCTACCTCTGCTGTTCCTTCTGAGCAGGCTGAGTGAGACACGTGGATATACTCTATCTCTGTCTTCTACCTCTGCTGTTCCTTCTGAGCAGGCTAAGTGAGGTGTAGATCAGACACGTGGATATACTCTATCTCTGTCTTTTACCTTTGCGGTTCCTTCTGAGCAGGCTGTGTGAGGTGTAGATCAGACACGTGGATATACTCTATCTCTGTCTTCTACCTCTGCTGTTCCTTTTGAGCAGGCTGAGTGAGACACGTGGATATACTCTATCTCTGTCTTCTACCTCTGCTGTTCCTTTTGAGCAGGCTGAGTGAGACACGTGGATATACTCTATCTCTGTCTTCTACCTCTGCTGTTCCTTTTGAGCAGGCTGAGTGAGACACGTGGATATACTCTATCTCTGTCTTCTACCTCTGCTGTTCCTTCTGAGCAGGCTGAGTGAGGTTTAGATCAGACACGGGGATATACTATATCTCTGTTTTCTACCTCTGCTGTTCCTTCTGAGCAGGCTGAGTGAGACACGTGGATATACTCTAACTCTGTCTTCTACCTCTGCTGTTCTTTCTGAGCAGGCTGAGTGAGACACGTGGATATACTCTATCTCTGTCTTCTACCTCTGCTGTTCCTTCTGAGCAGGCTGAGTGAGGTGTAGATCAGACACGTGGATATACTCTATCTCTGTCTTCTACATCTGCTGTTTCTTCTGAGCAGGCTGAGTGAGGTGTAGATCAGACACGTGGATATACTATATCTCTGTCTGCTACTCCTGCTGTTCCTTTTGAGCAGGCTGAGTGAGACACGTGGATATACTCTATCTCTGTCTTCTACCTCTGCTGTTCCTTCTGAGCAGGCTGAGTGAGGTGTAGATTAGACACGTGGATATATTATATCTAAGTCTTCTACCTCTGCTCTTCCTTCTGAGCAGGCTGAGTGAGACACGTGGATATACTCTATCTCTGTCTTCTACCTCTGCTGTTCCTTCTGACCAGACTTAGTGAGACACGTGGATATACTCTATCTCTGTCTTCTACCTCTGCTGATTCTTCTGAGCAGGCTGAGTGAGGTGTAGATCAGGCACGTGGATATACTCTATCTCTGTCTTCTACCTCTGCTGTTCCTACTGAGCAGGCTGAATGAGACACGTGGATATACTCTAACTCTGTCTTCTACTTCTGCTGTTCCTTCTGAGCAGGCTGTGTGAGACACGTGGATATACTCTATCTCTGTCTTATACCTCTGCTGTTCCTTCTGAGCAGGCTGGGTGAGGTGTAGATCAGACACGGAATATACTATATCTATGTCTTCTACCTCTGCTCTTCCTTCTGAGCAGGCTGAGTGAGGTGTATATCAGACACGTGGATATACTCTATCTCTGTCTTTTACCTTTGCGGTTTCTTCTGAGCAGGCTGAGTGAGGTGTATATCAGACACGTGGATATACTCTATCTCTGTCTTCTACCTCTGCTGTTCCTTCTGAGCAGGCTGAGTGAGACACGTGGATATACTCTATCTCTGTCTTCTACCTCTGCTGTTCCTTCTGAGCAGGCTGAGTGAGACACGTGGATACACTATATATCTGTCTTCTACCTCTGCTGATTCTTCTGAGCAGGCTGAGTGAGGTGTAGATCAGACACGTGGATATACTCTATCTCTGTCTTCTACATCTGCTGTTCCTTCTGAGCAGGCTGAGTGAGGTGTAGATCAGACACGTGGATATACTCAATCTCTGTCTTCTACCTCTGCTGTTCCTTCTGAGCAGGCTGAGTGAGACATGTGGATATACTCTATCTCTGTCTTCTACCTCTGCTGTTCCTTCCGAGCAGGCTGAGTGAGGTTTAGATCAGACACAGGGATATATCTCTGTCTTCTACCTCTGCTGTTCCTTCTGAGCAGGCTGAGTGAGACACGTGGATATACTCTAACTCTGTCTTCTACCTCTGTTGTTCCTTCTAAACAGGCTGAGTGAGACACGTGGATATACTCTATCTCTGTCTGCTACCTCTTTTGTTCCTTCTGAGCAGGCTGAGTGAGGTGTAGATCAGATACGTGGATATACTCTATCTCTGTCTTCTACATCTGCTGTTCCTTCTGAGCAGGCTGAGTGAGGTGTAGATCAGACACGTGGATATACTATATCTCTGTCTCCTACCCCTGCTGTTCCTACTGAGCAGGCTGAGTGAGACACGTGGATATTCTCTATCTCTGTCTTCTACCTCTGCTGTTCCTTCTAAGCAGGCTGAGTGAGACACGTGGATATACTATATCTCTGTCTTCTACCTCAGATGTTCCTTCTGAGCAGGCTAAGTGAGGTGTAGATCAGACACGTGGATATACTCTATCTCTGTCTTTTACCTTTGCGGTTCCTTCTGAGCAGGCTGTGTGAGGTGTAGATCAGACACGTGGATATACTCTATCTCTGTCTTCTACCTCTGCTGTTCCTTCTGAGCAGGCTGAGTGAGGTGTAGATCAGACACGTGGATATACTCTATCTCTGTCTGCTACCTCTTTTGTTCCTTCTGAGCAGGCTGAGTGAGGTGTAGATCAGACACGTGGATATACTATATCTCTGTCTCCTACCCCTGCTGTTCCTACTGAGCAGGCTGAGTGAGACACGTAGATATTCTCTATCTCTGTCTTCTACCTCTGCTGTTCCTTCTAAGCAGGCTGAGTGAGACACGTGGATATACTATATCTCCGTCTTCTACCTCAGATGTTCCTTCTGAGCAGGCTAAGTGAGGTGTAGATCAGACACGGGGATATACTCTATCTCTGTCTTTTACCTTTGCGGTTCCTTCTGAGCAGGCTGTGTGAGGTGTAGATCAGACACGTGGATATACTCTATCTCTGTCTTCTACCTCTGCTGTTCCTTTTGAGCAGGCTGAGTGAGACACGTGGATATACTCTATCTCTGTCTTCTACCTCTGCTGTTCCTTCTGAGCAGGCTGTGTGAGACACGTGGATATACTCTATCTCTGTCTTATACCTCTGCTGTTCCTTCTGAGCAGGCTGAGTGAGGTGTAGATCAGACACGGAATATACTATATCTATGTCTTCTACCTCTGCTCTTCCTTCTGAGCAGGCTGAGTGAGGTGTATATCAGACACGTGGATATACTCTATCTCTGTCTTTTACCTTTGCGGTTTCTTCTGAGCAGGCTGAGTGAGGTGTATATCAGACACGTGGATATACTCTATCTCTGTCTTCTACCTCTGCTGTTCCTTCTGAGCAGGCTGAGTGAGACACGTGGATATACTCTATCTCTGTCTTCTACCTCTGCTGTTCCTTCTGAGCAGGCTGAGTGAGACACGTGGATACACTATATATCTGTCTTCTACCTCTGCTGATTCTTCTGAGCAGGCTGAGTGAGGTGTAGATCAGACACGTGGATATACTCTATCTCTGTCTTCTACATCTGCTGTTCCTTCTGAGCAGGCTGAGTGAGGTGTAGATCAGACACGTGGACATACTCAATCTCTGTCTTCTACCTCTGCTGTTCCTTCTGAGCAGGCTGAGTGAGACATGTGGATATGCTCTATCTCTGTCTTCTACCTCTGCTGTTCCTTCCGAGCAGGCTGAGTGAGGTTTAGATCAGACACAGGGATATACTATATCTCTGTCTTCTACCTCTGCTGTTCCTTCTGAGCAGGCTGAGTGAGACACGTGGATATACTCTAACTCTGTCTTCTACCTCTGTTGTTCCTTCTAAGCAGGCTGAGTGAGACACGTGGATATACTCTATCTCTGTCTGCTACCTCTTTTGTTCCTTCTGAGCAGGCTGAGTGAGGTGTAGATCAGATACGTGGATATACTCTATCTCTGTCTTCTACATCTGCTGTTCCTTCTGAGCAGGCTGAGTGAGGTGTAGATCAGACACGTGGATATACTATATCTCTGTCTCCTACCCCTGCTGTTCCTACTGAGCAGGCTGAGTGAGACACGTGGATATTCTCTATCTCTGTCTTCTACCTCTGCTGTTCCTTCTAAGCAGGCTGAGTGAGACACGTGGATATACTATATCTCTGTCTTCTACCTCAGATGTTCCTTCTGAGCAGGCTAAGTGAGGTGTAGATCAGACACGTGGATATACTCTATCTCTGTCTTTTACCTTTGCGGTTCCTTCTGAGCAGGCTGTGTGAGGTGTAGATCAGACACGTGGATATACTCTATCTCTGTCTTCTACCTCTGCTGTTCCTTTTGAGCAGGCTGAGTGAGACACGTGGATATACTCTATCTCTGTCTTCTACCTCTGCTGTTCCTTTTGAGCAGGCTGAGTGAGACACGTGGATATACTCTATCTCTGTCTTCTACCTCTGCTGTTCCTTTTGAGCAGGCTGAGTGAGACACGTGGATATACTCTATCTCTGTCTTCTACCTCTGCTGTTCCTTCTGAGCAGGCTGAGTGAGGTTTAGATAAGACACGGGGATATACTATATCTCTGTTTTCTACCTCTGCTGTTCCTTCTGAGCAGGCTGAGTGAGACACGTGGATATACTCTAACTCTGTCTTCTACCTCTGCTGTTCTTTCTGAGCAGGCTGAGTGAGACACGTGGATATACTCTATCTCTGTCTTCTACCTCTGCTGTTCCTTCTGAGCAGGCTGAGTGAGGTGTAGATCAGACACGTGGATATACTCTATCTCTGTCTTCTACATCTGCTCTTCCTTCTGAGCAGGCTGAGTGAGACACGTGGATATACTCTATCTCTGTCTTCTACCTCTGCTGTTCCTTCTGACCAGACTGAGTGAGACACGTGGATATACTCTATCTCTGTCTTCTACCTCTGCTGATTCTTCTGAGCAGGCTGAGTGAGGTGTAGATCAGGCACGTGGATATACTCTATCTCTGTCTTCTACCTCTGCTGTTCCTACTGAGCAGGCTGAATGAGACACGTGGATATACTCTAACTCTGTCTTCTACTTCTGCTGTTCCTTCTGAGCAGGCTGTGTGAGACACGTGGATATACTCTATCTCTGTCTTATACCTCTGCTGTTCCTTCTGAGCAGGCTGAGTGAGGTGTAGATCAGACACGGAATATACTATATCTATGTCTTCTACCTCTGCTCTTCCTTCTGAGCAGGCTCAGTGAGGTGTATATCAGACACGTGGATATACTCTATCTCTGTCTTTTAACTTTGCGGTTTCTTCTGAGCAGGCTGAGTGAGGTGTATATCAGACACGTGGATATACTCTATCTCTGTCTTCTACCTCTGCTGTTCCTTCTGAGTAGGCTGAGTGAGACACGTGGATATACTCTATCTCTGTCTTCTACCTCTGCTGTTCCTTCTGAGCAGGCTGAGTGAGACACGTGGATACACTATATATCTGTCTTCTACCTCTGCTGATTCTTCTGAGCAGGCTGAGTGAGGTGTAGATCAGACACGTGGATATACTCTATCTCTGTCTTCTACATCTGCTGTTCCTTCTGAGCAGGCTGAGTGAGGTGTAGATCAGACACGTGGATATACTCAATCTCTGTCTTCTACCTCTGCTGTTCCTTCTGAGCAGGCTGAGTGAGACATGTGGATATACTCTATCTCTGTCTTCTACCTCTGCTGTTCCTTCCGAGCAGGCTGAGTGAGGTTTAGATCAGACACAGGGATATACTATATCTCTGTCTTCTACCTCTGCTGTTCCTTCTGAGCAGGCTGAGTGAGACACGTGGATATACTCTAACTCTGTCTTCTACCTCTGTTGTTCCTTCTAAGCAGGCTGAGTGAGACACGTGGATATACTCTATCTCTGTCTGCTACCTCTTTTGTTCCTTCTGAGCAGGCTGAGTGAGGTGTAGATCAGATACGTGGATATACTCTATCTCTGTCTTCTACATCTGCTGTTCCTTCTGAGCAGGTTGAGTGAGGTGTAGATCAGACACGTGGATATACTATATCTCTGTCTCCTACCCCTGCTGTTCCTACTGAGCAGGCTGAGTGAGACACGTGGATATTCTCTATCTCTGTCTTCTACCTCTGCTGTTCCTTCTAAGCAGGCTGAGTGAGACACGTGGATATACTATATCTCTGTCTTCTACCTCAGATGTTCCTTCTGAGCAGGCTAAGTGAGGTGTAGATCAGACACGTGGATATACTCTATCTCTGTCTTTTACCTTTGCGGTTCCTTCTGAGCAGGCTGTGTGAGGTGTAGATCAGACACGTGGATATACTCTATCTCTGTCTTCTACCTCTGATGTTCCTTTTGAGCAGGCTGAGTGAGACACGTGGATATACTCTATCTCTGTCTTCTACCTCTGCTGTTCCTTTTGAGCAGGCTGAGTGAGACACGTGGATATACTCTATCTCTGTCTTCTACCTCTGCTGTTCCTTTTGAGCAGGCTGAGTGAGACACGTGGATATACTCTATCTCAGTCTTCTACCTCTGCTGTTCCTTCTGAGCAGGCTGAGTGAGGTTTAGATCAGACACGGGGATATACTATATCTCTGTTTTCTACCTCTGCTGTTCCTTCTGAGCAGGCTGAGTGAGACACGTGGATATACTCTAACTCTGTCTTCTACCTCTGCTGTTCTTTCTGAGCAGGCTGAGTGAGACACGTGGATATACTCTATCTCTGTCTTCTACCTCTGCTGTTCCTGCTGAGCAGGCTGAGTGAGGTGTAGATCAGACACGTGGATATACTCTATCTCTGTCTTCTACATCTGCTGTTCCTTCTGAGCAGGCTGAGTGAGGTGTAGATCAGACACGTGGATATACTATATCTCTGTCTGCTACTCCTGCTGTTCCTTTTGAGCAGGCTGAGTGAGACACGTGGATATACTCTATCTCTGTCTTCTACCTCTGCTGTTCCTTCTGAGCAGGCTGAGTGAGGTGTAGATTAGACACGTGGATATATTATATCTAAGTCTTCTACCTCTACTCTTCCTTCTGAGCAGGCTGAGTGAGACACGTGGATATACTCTATCTCTGTCTTCTACCTCTGCTGTTCCTTCTGACCAGACTGAGTGAGACACGTGGATATACTCTATCTCTGTCTTCTACCTCTGCTGATTCTTCTGAGCAGGCTGAGTGAGGTGTAGATCAGGCACGTGGATATACTCTATCTCTGTCTTCTACATCTGCTGTTCCTACTGAGCAGGCTGATTGAGACACGTGGATATACTCTAACTCTGTCTTCTACTTCTGCTGTTCCTTCTGAGCAGGCTGAGTGAGACACGTGGATATACTCTATCTCTGTCTTCTACCTCTGCTGTTCCTTCTGAGCAGGCTGAGTGAGGTGTAGATCAGACACGTGGATATACTCAATCTCTGTCTTCTACCTCTGCTGTTCCTTCTGAGCAGGCTGAGTGAGACATGTGGATATACTCTATCTCTGTCTTCTACCTCTGCTGTTCCTTCCGAGCAGGCTGAGTGAGGTTTAGATCAGACACAGGGATATACTATATCTCTGTCTTCTACCTCTGCTGTTCCTTCTGAGCAGGCTGAGTGAGACACGTGGATATACTCTAACTCTGTCTTCTACCTCTGTTGTTCCTTCTAAGCAGGCTGAGTGAGACACGTGGATATACTCTATCTCTGTCTGCTACCTCTTTTGTTCCTTCTGAGCAGGCTGAGTGAGGTGTAGATCAGATACGTGGATATACTCTATCTCTGTCTTCTACATCTGCTGTTCCTTCTGAGCAGGCTGAGTGAGGTGTAGATCAGACACGTGGATATACTATATCTCTGTCTCCTACCCCTGCTGTTCCTACTGAGCAGGCTGAGTGAGACACGTGGATATTCTCTATCTCTGTCTTCTACCTCTGCTGTTCCTTCTAAGCAGGCTGAGTGAGACACGTGGATATACTATATCTCTGTCTTCTACCTCAGATGTTCCTTCTGAGCAGGCTAAGTGAGGTGTAGATCAGACACGTGGATATACTCTATCTCTGTCTTTTACCTTTGCGGTTCCTTCTGAGCAGGCTGTGTGAGGTGTAGATCAGACACGTGGATATACTCTATCTCTGTCTTCTACCTCTGCTGTTCCTTTTGAGCAGGCTGAGTGAGACACGTGGATATACTCTATCTCTGTCTTCTACCTCTGCTGTTCATTTTGAGCAGGCTGAGTGAGACACGTGGATATACTCTATCTCTGTCTTCTACCTCTGCTGTTCCTTTTGAGCAGGCTGAGTGAGACACGTGGATATACTCTATCTCTGTCTTCTACCTCTGCTGTTCCTTCTGAGCAGGCTGAGTGAGGTTTAGATCAGACACGTGGATATACTATATCTCTGTTTTCTACCCCTGCTGTTCCTTCTGAGCAGGTTGAGTGAGACACGTGGATATACTCTAACTCTGTCTTCTACCTCTGCTGTTCTTTCTGAGCAGGCTGAGTGAGACACGTGGATATACTCTATCTCTGTCTTCTACCTCTGCTGTTCCTTCTGAGCAGGCTGAGTGAGGTGTAGATCAGACACGTGGATATACTCTATCTCTGTCTTCTACATCTGATGTTCCTTCTGAGCAGGCTGAGTGAGGTGTAGATCAGACACTTGGATATACTATATCTCTGTCTGCTACTCCTGCTGTTCCTTTTGAGCAGGCTGAGTGAGACACGTGGATATACTCTATCTCTGTCTTCTACCTCTGCTGTTCCTTCTGAGCAGGCTGAGTGAGGTGTAGATTAGACACGTGGATATATTATATCTAAGTCTTCTACCTCTACTCTTCCTTCTGAGCAGGCTGAGTGAGACACGTGGATATACTCTATCTCTGTCTTCTACCTCTGCTGTTCCTTCTGACCAGACTGAGTGAGACACGTGGATATACTCTATCTCTGTCTTCTACCTCTGCTGATTCTTCTGAGCAGGCTGAGTGAGGTGTAGATCAGGCACGTGGATATACTCTATCTCTGTCTTCTACATCTGCTCTTCCTACTGAGCAGGCTGAATGAGACACGTGGATATACTCTAACTCTGTCTTCTACTTCTGCTGTTCCTTCTGAGCAGGCTGAGTGAGACACGTGGATATACTCTATCTCTGTCTTCTACCTCTGCTGTTCCTTCTGAGCAGGCTGAGTGAGGTGTAGATCAGACACGTGGATATACTCAATCTCTGTCTTCTACCTCTGCTGTTCCTTCTGAGCAGGCTGAGTGAGACATGTGGATATACTCTATCTCTGTCTTCTACCTCTGCTGTTCCTTCCGAGCAGGCTGAGTGAGGTTTAGATCAGACACAGGGATATACTATATCTCTGTCTTCTACCTCTGCTGTTCCTTCTGAGCAGGCTGAGTGAGACACGTGGATATACTCTAACTCTGTCTTCTACCTCTGTTGTTCCTTCTAAGCAGGCTGAGTGAGACACGTGGATATACTCTATCTCTGTCTGCTACCTCTTTTGTTCCTTCTGAGCAGGCTGAGTGAGGTGTAGATCAGATACGTGGATATACTCTATCTCTGTCTTCTACATCTGCTGTTCCTTCTGAGCAGGCTGAGTGAGGTGTAGATCAGACACGTGGATATACTATATCTCTGTCTCCTACCCCTGCTGTTCCTACTGAGCAGGCTGAGTGAGACACGTGGATATTCTCTATCTCTGTCTTCTACCTCTGCTGTTCCTTCTAAGCAGGCTGAGTGAGACACGTGGATATACTATATCTCTGTCTTCTACCTCAGATGTTCCTTCTGAGCAGGCTAAGTGAGGTGTAGATCAGACACGTGGATATACTCTATCTCTGTCTTTTACCTTTGCGGTTCCTTCTGAGCAGGCTGTGTGAGGTGTAGATCAGACACGTGGATATACTCTATCTCTGTCTTCTACCTCTGCTGTTCCTTTTGAGCAGGCTGAGTGAGACACGTGGATATACTCTATCTCTGTCTTCTACCTCTGCTGTTCATTTTGAGCAGGCTGAGTGAGACACGTGGATATACTCTATCTCTGTCTTCTACCTCTGCTGTTCCTTTTGAGCAGGCTGAGTGAGACACGTGGATATACTCTATCTCTGTCTTCTACCTCTGCTGTTCCTTCTGAGCAGGCTGAGTGAGGTTTAGATCAGACACGGGGATATACTATATCTCTGTTTTCTACCCCTGCTGTTCCTTCTGAGCAGGCTGAGTGAGACACGTGGATATACTCTAACTCTGTCTTCTACCTCTGCTGTTCTTTCTGAGCAGGCTGAGTGAGACACGTGGATATACTCTATCTCTGTCTTCTACCTCTGCTGTTCCTTCTGAGCAGGCTGAGTGAGGTGTAGATCAGACACGTGGATATACTCTATCTCTGTCTTCTACATCTGATGTTCCTTCTGAGCAGGCTGAGTGAGGTGTAGATCAGACACTTGGATATACTATATCTCTGTCTGCTACTCCTGCTGTTCCTTTTGAGCAGGCTGAGTGAGACACGTGGATATACTCTATCTCTGTCTTCTACCTCTGCTGTTCCTTCTGAGCAGGCTGAGTGAGGTGTAGATTAGACACGTGGATATATTATATCTATGTCTTCTACCTCTGCTCTTCCTTCTGAGCAGGCTGAGTGAGACACGTGGATATACTCTATCTCTGTCTTCTACCTCTGCTGTTCCTTCTGACCAGACTGAATGAGACACGTGGATATACTCTATCTCTGTCTTCTACCTCTGCTGATTCTTCTGAGCAGGCTGAGTGAAGTGTAGATCAGGCACGTGGATATACTCTATCTCTGTCTTCTACCTCTGCTGTTCCTTCTGAGCAGGCTGAATGAGACACGTGGATATACTCTAACTCTGTCTTCTACTTCTGCTGTTCCTTCTGAGCAGGCTGAGTGAGACACGTGGATATACTCTATCTCTGTCTTCTACCTCTGCTGTTCCTTCTGAGCAGGCTGAGTGAGGTGTAGATCAGATACGTGGATATACTCTATCTCTGTCTTCTACATCTGCTGTTCCTTCTGAGCAGGCTGAGTGAGGTGTAGATCAGACACGTGGATATACTATATCTCTGTCTCCTACCCCTGCTGTTCCTACTGATCAGGCTGAGTGAGACACGTGGATATTCTCTATCTCTGTCTTCTACCTCTGCTGTTACTTCTAAGCAGGCTGAGTGAGACACGTGGATATACTATATCTCTGTCTTCTACCTCTTTTGTTCCTTCTGAGCAGGCTGAGTGAGGTGTAGATCAGATACGTGGATATACTCTATCTCTGTCTTCTACATCTGCTGTTCCTTCTGAGCAGGTTGAGTGAGGTGTAGATCAGACACGTGGATATACTATATCTCTGTCTCCTACCCCTGCTGTTCCTACTGAGCAGGCTGAGTGAGACACGTGGATATTCTCTATCTCTGTCTTCTACCTCTGCTGTTCCTTCTAAGCAGGCTGAGTGAGATACGTGGATATACTATATCTCTGTCTTCTACCTCAGATGTTCCTTCTGAGCAGGCTAAGTGAGGTGTAGATCAGACACGTGGATATACTCTATCTCTGTCTTTTACCTTTGCGGTTCCTTCTGAGCAGGCTGTGTGAGGTGTAGATCAGACACGTGGATATACTCTATCTCTGTCTTCTACCTCTGCTGTTCCTTTTGAGCAGGCTGAGTGAGACACGTGGATATACTCTATCTCTGTCTTCTACCTCTGCTGTTCCTTTTGAGCAGGCTGAGTGGGACACGTGGATATACTCTATCTCTGTCTTCTACCTCTGCTGTTCCTTTTTGAGCAGGCTGAGTGAGACACGTGGATATACTCTATCTCTGTCTTCTACCTCTGCTGTTCCTTCTGAGCAGGCTGAGTGAGGTTTAGATCAGACACGGGGATATACTATATCTCTGTTTTCTACCTCTGCTGTTCCTTCTGAGCAGGCTGAGTGAGACACGTGGATATACTCTAACTCTGTCTTCTACCTCTGCTGTTCCTTCTGAGCAGGCTGAGTGAGACACGTGGATATACTCTATCTTTGTCTTCTACCTCTGCTGTTCCTTTTGAGCAGGCTGAGTGAGACACGTGGATATACTCTATCGCTGTCTTCTACCTCTGCTGTTCCTTCTGAGCAGGCTGAGTGAGGTTTAGATCAGACACGGGGATATACTATATCTCTGTTTTCTACCTCTGCTGTTCCTTCTGAGCAGGCTGAGTGAGACACGTGGATATACTCTAACTCTGTCTTCTACCTCTGCTGTTCCTTCTGAGCAGGCTGAGTGAGACACGTGGATATACTCTATCTCTGTCCTCTACCTCTGCTGTTCCTTCTGAGCAGGCTGAGTGAGGTGTAGATCAGACACGTGGATATATTATATCTATGTCTTCTACATCTGCTGTTCCTTCTGAGCAGGCTGAGTGAGACACGGGGATATACTCTATCTCTGTCTTCTACCTCTGCTGATTCTTCTGAGCAGGCTGAGTGAAGTGTAGATCAGACACGTGGATATACTCTATCTCTGTCTTCTACATCTTCTGTTCCTTCTGAGCAGGCTGAGTGAGGTGTAGATCAGACACGTGGATATACTCAATCTCTGTCTTCTACCTCCGCTCTTCCTACTGAGCAGGCTGAATGAGACACGTGGATATACTCTAAATCTGTCTTTTACTTCTGCTGTTCCTTCTGAGCAGGCTGAGTGAGACACGTGGATATACTATATCTCTGTCTTCTACCTCTGCTGTTACTTCTGAGCAGGCTGAGTGAGGTGTAGATCAGACACGTGGATATACTCTATCTCTGTCTTCTACCTCTGCTGATTCTTCTGAGCAGGCTGAGTGAGGTGTAGATCAGACACGTGGATATACTCTATCTCTGTCTTCTACATCTTCTGTTCCTTCTGATCAGGCTGAGTGAGGTGTAGATCAGACACGTGGATATACTCAATCTCTGTCTTCTACCTCTGCTGTTCCTACTGAGCAGGCTGAATGAGACACGTGGATATACTCTAACTCTGTCTTTTACTTCTGCTGTTCCTTCTGAGCAGGCTGAGTGAGACACGTGGATATACTCTATCTCTGTCTTCTACTTCTGCTGTTCCTTCTAAGCAGGCTGAGTGAGACACGTGGATATACTATATCTCTGTCTTCTACCTCAGATGTTCCTTCTGAGCAGGCTAAGTGAGGTGTAGATCAGACACGTGGATATACTCTAATTCTGTCTTTTACCTTTGCGGTTCCTTCTGAGCAGGCTGTGTGAGGTGTAGATCAGACACGTGGATATACTATATCTCTGTCTTCTACCTCTGCTGTTCCTTTTGAGCAGGCTGAGTGAGACACGTGGATATACTCTATCTCTGTCTTCTACCTCTGCTGTTCCTTTTGAGCAGGCTGAGTGGGACACGTGGATATACTCTATCTCTGTCTTCTACCTCTGCTGTTCCTTTTTGAGCAGGCTGAGTGAGACACGTGGATATACTCTATCTCTGTCTTCTACCTCTGCTGTTCCTTCTGAGCAGGCTGAGTGAGGTTTAGATCAGACACGGGGATATACTATATCTCTGTTTTCTACCTCTGCTGTTCCTTCTGAGCAGGCTGAGTGAGACACGTGGATATACTCTAACTCTGTCTTCTACCTCTGCTGTTCCTTCTGAGCAGGCTGAGTGAGACACGTGGATATACTCTATCTCTGTCTTCTACCTCTGCTGTTCCTTTTGAGCAGGCTGAGTGAGACACGTGGATATACTCTATCTCTGTCTTCTACCTCTGCTGTTCCTTCTGAGCAGGCTGAGTGAGGTTTAGATCAGACACGGGGATATACTATATCTCTGTTTTCTACCTCTGCTGTTCCTTCTGAGCAGGCTGAGTGAGACACGTGGATATACTCTAACTCTGTCTTCTACCTCTGCTGTTCCTTCTGAGCAGGCTGAGTGAGACACGTGGATATACTCTATCTCTGTCTTCTACCTCTGCTGTTCCTTCTGAGCAGGCTGAGTGAGGTGTAGATCAGACACGTGGATATATTATATCTATGTCTTCTACATCTGCTGTTCCTTCTGAGCAGGCTGAGTGAGACACGTGGATATACTCTATCTCTGTCTTCTACCTCTGCTGATTCTTCTGAGCAGGCTGAGTGAGGTGTAGATCAGACACGTGGATATACTCTATCTCTGTCTTCTACATCTTCTGTTCCTTCTGAGCAGGCTGAGTGAGGTGTAGATCAGACACGTGGATATACTCAATATCTGTCTTCTACCTCCGCTCTTCTTACTGAGCAGGCTGAATGAGACACGTGGATATACTCTAAATCTGTCTTTTACTTCTGCTGTTCCTTCTGAGCAGGCTGAGTGAGACACGTGGTTATACTATATCTCTGTCTTCTACCTCTGCTGTTACTTCTGAGCAGGCTGAGTGAGGTGTAGATCAGACACGTGGATATACTCTATCTCTGTCTTCTACCTCTGCTGATTCTTCTGAGCAGGCTGAGTGAGGTGTAGATCAGACACGTGGATATACTCTATCTCTGTCTTCTACATCTTCTGTTCCTTCTGAGCAGGCTGAGTGAGGTGTAGATCAGACACGTGGATATACTCAATCTCTGTCTTCTACCTCTGCTGTTCCTACTGAGCAGGCTGAATGAGACACGTGGATATACTCTAACTCTGTCTTTTACTTCTGCTGTTCCTTCTGAGCAGGCTGAGTGAGACACGTGGATATACTCTATCTCTGTCTTCTACCTCTGCTGTTCCTTCTGAGTAGGCTGAGTGAGGTGTAGATCAGATACGTGGATATACTCTATCTCTGTCTTCTACATCTGCTGTTCCTTCTGAGCAGGCTGAGTGAGGTGTAGATCAGACACGTGGATATACTATATCTCTGTCTCCTACCCCTGCTGTTCCTACTGAGCAGGCTGAGTGAGACACGTGGATATTCTCTATCTCTGTCTTCTACCTCTGCTGTTACTTCTAAGCAGGCTGAGTGAGACACGTGGATATACTATATCTCTGTCTTCTACCTCAGATGTTCCTTCTGAGCAGGCTAAGTGAGGTGTATATCAGACACGTGGATATACTCTATCTCTGTCTTTTACCTTTGCGGTTCCTTCTGAGCAGGCTGTGTGAGGTGTAGATCAGACACGTGGATATACTCTACCTCTGTCTTCTACCTCTGCTGTTCCTTTTGAGCAGGCTGAGTGAGACACGTGGATATACTCTATCTCTGTCTTCTACCTCTGCTGTTCTTTTTGAGCAGGCTGAGTGAGACACGTGGATATACTCTATCTCTGTCTTCTACCTCTGCTGTTCCTTTTGAGCAGGCTGAGTGAGACACGTGGATATACTCTATCTCTGTCTTCTACCTCTGCTGTTCTTTCTGAGCAGGCTGAGTGAGGTTTAGATCAGACACGGGGATATACTATATCTCTGTTTTCTACCTCTGCTGTTCCTTCTGAGCAGGCTGAGTGAGACACGTGGATATACTCTAACTCTGTCTTCTACCTCTGCTGTTCCTTCTGAGCAGGCTGAGTGAGACACGTGGATATACTCTATCTCTGTCTTCTACCTCTGCTGTTCCTTCTGAGCAGGCTGAGTGAGGTGTAGATCAGACACGTGGATATACTCTATCTCTGTCTTCTACATCTGCTGTTCCTTCTGAGCAGGCTGAGTGAGGTGTAGATCAGACACGTGGATATACTATATCTCTGTCTGCTACTCCTGCTGTTCCTTTTGAGCAGGCTGAGTGAGACACGTGGATATACTCTATCTCTGTCTTCTACCTCTGCTGTTCCTTCTGAGCAGGCTGAGTGAGGTGTAGATTAGACACGTGGATATATTATATCTATGTCTTCTACCTCTGCTCTTCCTTCTGAGCAGGCTGAGTGAGACACGTGGATATACTCTATCTCTGTCTTCTACCTCTGCTGTTCCTTCTGACCAGACTGAGTGAGACACGTGGATATACTCTATCTCTGTCTTCTACCTCTGCTGATTCTTCTGAGCAGGCTGAGTGAGGTGTAGATCAGGCACGTGGATATACTCTATCTCTGTCTTCTACCTCTGCTGTTCCTACTGAGCAGGCTGAATGAGACACGTGGATATACTCTAACTCTGTCTTTTACTTCTGCTGTTCCTTCTGAGCAGGCTCAGTGAGACACGTGGATATACTCTATCTCTGTCTTCTACCTCTGCTGTTCCTTCTGAGCAGGCTGAGTGAGGTGTAGATCAGACACGTGGATATACTCTATCTCTGTCTTCTACATCTGCTGTTCCTTCTGAGCAGGCTGAGTGAGGTGTAGATCAGACACGTGGATATACTATATCTCTGTCTCCTACCCCTGCTGTTCCTACTGAGCAGGCTGAGTGAGACACGTGGATATTCTCTATCTCTGTCTTCTACCTCTGCTGTTCCTTCTAAGCAGGCTGAGTGAGACACGTGGATATACTATATCTCTGTCTTCTACCTCAGATGTTCCTTCTGAGCAGGCTAAGTGAGGTGTAGATCAGACACGTGGATATACTCTATCTCTGTCTTTTACCTTTGCGGTTCCTTCTGAGCAGGCTGTGTGAGGTGTAGATCAGACACGTGGATATACTCTATCTCTGTCTTCTACCTCTGCTGTTCCTTTTGAGCAGGCTGAGTGAGACACGTGGATATACTCTATCTCTGTCTTCTACCTCTGCTGTTCCTTTTGAGCAGGCTGTGTGAGACACGTGGATATACTCTATCTCTGTCTTATACCTCTGCTGTTCCTTCTGAGCAGGCTGAGTGAGGTGTAGATCAGACACGGGAATATACTATATCTATGTCTTCTACCTCTGCTCTTCCTTCTGAGCAGGCTGAGTGAGGTGTATATCAGACACGTGGATATACTCTATCTCTGTCTTTTACCTTTGCGGTTTCTTCTGAGCAGGCTGAGTGAGGTGTATATCAGACACGGGGATATACTCTATCTCTGTCTTCTACCTCTGCTGTTCCTTCTGAGCAGGCTGAGTGAGACACGTGAATATACTCTATCTCTGTCTTCTACCTCTGCTGTTCCTTCTGAGCAGGCTGAGTGAGACACGTGGATATACTATATATCTGTCTTCTACCTCTGCTGATTCTTCTGAGCAGGCTGAGTGAGGTGTAGATCAGACACGTGGATATACTCTATCTCTGTCTTCTACCTCTGCTGTTCCTTCCGAGCAGGCTGAGTGAGGATTAGATCAGACACGTGGATATACTCAATCTCTGTCTTCTACCTCTGCTGTTCCTACTGAGCAGGCTGAATGAGACACGTGGATATACTCTAACTCTGTCTTTTACTTATGCTGTTCCTTCTGAGCAGGCTGAGTGAGACACGTGGATATACTCTATCTCTGTCTTCTACCTCTGCTGTTCCTTCTGAGCAGGCTGAGTGAGGTGTAGATCAGATACGTGGATATACTCTATCTCTGTCTTCTACATCTGCTGTTCCTTCTGAGCAGGCTGAGTGAGGTGTAGATCAGACACGTGGATATACTATATCTCTGTCTCCTACCCCTGCTGTTCCTACTGAGCAGGCTGAGTGAGACACGTGGATATTCTCTATCTCTGTCTTCTACCTCTGCTGTTACTTCTAAGCAGGCTGAGTGAGACACGTGGATATACTATATCTCTGTCTTCTACCTCAGATGTTCCTTCTGAGCAGGCTAAGTGAGGTGTATATCAGACACGTGGATATACTCTATCTCTGTCTTTTACCTTTGCGGTTCCTTCTGAGCAGGCTGTGTGAGGTGTAGATCAGACACGTGGATATACTCTACCTCTGTCTTCTACCTCTGCTGTTCCTTTTGAGCAGGCTGAGTGAGACACGTGGATATACTCTATCTCTGTCTTCTACCTCTGCTGTTCTTTTTGAGCAGGCTGAGTGAGACACGTGGATATACTCTATCTCTGTCTTCTACCTCTGCTGTTCCTTTTGAGCAGGCTGAGTGAGGTGTAGATCAGACACGGGAATATACTATATCTATGTCTTCTACCTCTGCTCTTCCTTCTGAGCAGGCTGAGTGAGGTGTATATTAGACACGTGGATATACTCTATCTCTGTCTTTTACCTTTGCGGTTTCTTCTGAGCAGGCTGAGTGAGGTGTATATCAGACACGGGGATATACTCTATCTCTGTCTTCTACCTCTGCTGTTCCTTCTGAGCAGGCTGAGTGAGACACGTGAATATACTCTATCTCTGTCTTCTACCTCTGCTGTTCCTTCTGAGCAGGCTGAGTGAGACACGTGGATATACTATATATCTGTCTTCTACCTCTGCTGATTCTTCTGAGCAGGCTGAGTGAGGTGTAGATCAGACACGTGGATATACTCTATCTCTGTCTTCTACCTCTGCTGTTCCTTCCGAGCAGGCTGAGTGAGGATTAGATCAGACACGTGGATATACTCAATCTCTGTCTTCTACCTCTGCTGTTCCTACTGAGCAGGCTGAATGAGACACGTGGATATACTCTAACTCTGTCTTTTACTTATGCTGTTCCTTCTGAGCAGGCTGAGTGAGACACGTGGATATACTCTATCTCTGTCTTCTACCTCTGCTGTTCCTTCTGAGCAGGCTGAGTGAGGTGTAGATCAGATACGTGGATATACTCAATCTCTGTCTTCTACCTCTGCTGTTCCTACTGAGCAGGCTGAATGAGACACGTGGATATACTCTAACTCTGTCTTTTACTTATGCTGTTCCTTCTGAGCAGGCTGAGTGAGACACGTGGATATACTCTATCTCTGTCTTCTACCTCTGCTGTTCCTTCTGAGCAGGCTGAGTGAGGTGTAGATCAGATACGTGGATATACTCTATCTCTGTCTTCTACATCTGCTGTTCCTTCTGAGCAGGCTGAGTGAGGTGTAGATCAGACACGTGGATATACTATATCTCTGTCTCCTACCCCTGCTGTTCCTACTGAGCAGGCTGAGTGAGACACGTGGATATTCTCTATCTCTGTCTTCTACCTCTGCTGTTACTTCTAAGCAGGCTGAGTGAGACACGTGGATATACTATATCTCTGTCTTCTACCTCAGATGTTCCTTCTGAGCAGGCTGAGTGAGGTGTAGATCAGATACGTGGATATACTCAATCTCTGTCTTCTACCTCTGCTGTTCCTTCCGAGCAGGCTGAGTGAGGATTAGATCAGACACGTGGATATACTCAATCTCTGTCTTCTACCTCTGCTGTTCCTACTGAGCAGGCTGAATGAGACACGTGGATATACTCTAACTCTGTCTTTTACTTATGCTGTTCCTTCTGAGCAGGCTGAGTGAGACACGTGGATATACTATATCTCTGTCTTCTACCTCAGATGTTCCTTCTGAGCAGGCTAAGTGAGGTGTATATCAGACACGTGGATATACTCTATCTCTGTCTTTTACCTTTGCGGTTCCTTCTGAGCAGGCTGTGTGAGGTGTAGATCAGACACGTGGATATACTCTACCTCTGTCTTCTACCTCTGCTGTTCCTTTTGAGCAGGCTGAGTGAGACACGTGGATATACTCTATCTCTGTCTTCTACCTCTGCTGTTCTTTTTGAGCAGGCTGAGTGAGACACGTGGATATACTCTATCTCTGTCTTCTACCTCTGCTGTTCCTTTTGAGCAGGCTGAGTGAGACACGTGGATATACTCTATCTCTGTCTTCTACCTCTGCTGTTCTTTCTGAGCAGGCTGAGTGAGGTTTAGATCAGACACGGGGATATACTATATCTCTGTTTTCTACCTCTGCTGTTCCTTCTGAGCAGGCTGAGTGAGACACGTGGATATACTCTAACTCTGTCTTCTACCTCTGCTGTTCCTTCTGAGCAGGCTGAGTGAGACACGTGGATATACTCTATCTCTGTCTTCTACCTCTGCTGTTCCTTCTGAGCAGGCTGAGTGAGGTGTAGATCAGACACGTGGATATACTCTATCTCTGTTTTCTACATCTGCTGTTCCTTCTGAGCAGGCTGAGTGAGGTGTAGATCAGACACGTGGATATACTATATCTCTGTCTGCTACTCCTGCTGTTCCTTTTGAGCAGGCTGAGTGAGACACGTGGATATACTCTATCTCTGTCTTCTACCTCTGCTGTTCCTTCTGAGCAGGCTGAGTGAGGTGTAGATTAGACACGTGGATATATTATATCTATGTCTTCTACCTCTGCTCTTCCTTCTGAGCAGGCTGAGTGAGACACGTGGATATACTCTATCTCTGTCTTCTACCTCTGCTGTTCCTTCTGACCAGACTGAGTGAGACACGTGGATATACTCTAACTCTGTCTTTTACTTCTGCTGTTCCTTCTGAGCAGGCTCAGTGAGACACGTGGATATACTCTATCTCTGTCTTCTACCTCTGCTGTTCCTTCTGAGCAGGCTGAGTGAGGTGTAGATCAGACACGTGGATATACTCTATCTCTGTCTTCTACCTCTGCTGATTCTTCTGAGCAGGCTGAGTGAGGTGTAGATCAGGCACGTGGATATACTCTATCTCTGTCTTCTACCTCTGCTGTTCCTACTGAGCAGGCTGAATGAGACACGTGGATATACTCTAACTCTGTCTTTTACTTCTGCTGTTCCTTCTGAGCAGGCTCAGTGAGACACGTGGATATACTCTATCTCTGTCTTCTACCTCTGCTGTTCCTTCTGAGCAGGCTGAGTGAGGTGTAGATCAGACACGTGGATATACTCTATCTCTGTCTTCTACATCTGCTGTTCCTTCTGAGCAGGCTGAGTGAGGTGTAGATCAGACACGTGGATATACTATATCTCTGTCTCCTACCCCTGCTGTTCCTACTGAGCAGGCTGAGTGAGACACGTGGATATTCTCTATCTCTGTCTTCTACCTCTGCTGTTCCTTCTAAGCAGGCTGAGTGAGACACGTGGATATACTATATCTCTGTCTTCTACCTCAGATGTTCCTTCTGAGCAGGCTAAGTGAGGTGTAGATCAGACACGTGGATATACTCTATCTCTGTCTTTTACCTTTGCGGTTCCTTCTGAGCAGGCTGTGTGAGGTGTAGATCAGACACGTGGATATACTCTATCTCTGTCTTCTACCTCTGCTGTTCCTTTTGAGCAGGCTGAGTGAGACACGTGGATATACTCTATCTCTGTCTTCTACCTCTGCTGTTCCTTTTGAGCAGGCTGTGTGAGACACGTGGATATACTCTATCTCTGTCTTATACCTCTGCTGTTCCTTCTGAGCAGGCTGAGTGAGGTGTAGATCAGACACGGGAATATACTATATCTATGTCTTCTACCTCTGCTCTTCCTTCTGAGCAGGCTGAGTGAGGTGTATATCAGACACGTGGATATACTCTATCTCTGTCTTTTACCTTTGCGGTTTCTTCTGAGCAGGCTGAGTGAGGTGTATATCAGACACGGGGATATACTCTATCTCTGTCTTCTACCTCTGCTGTTCCTTCTGAGCAGGCTGAGTGAGACACGTGAATATACTCTATCTCTGTCTTCTACCTCTGCTGTTCCTTCTGAGCAGGCTGAGTGAGACACGTGGATATACTATATATCTGTCTTCTACCTCTGCTGATTCTTCTGAGCAGGCTGAGTGAGGTGTAGATCAGACACGTGGATATACTCTATCTCTGTCTTCTACATCTGCTGTTCCTTCTGAGCAGGCTGAGTGAGGTGTAGATCAGACACGTGGATATACTCAATCTCTGTCTTCTACCTCTGCTGTTCCTTCTGAGCAGGCTGAGTGAGACATGTGGATATACTCTATCACTGTCTTCTACCTCTGCTGTTCCTTCCGAGCAGGCTGAGTGAGGATTAGATCAGACACAGGGATATACTATATCTCTGTCTTCTACCTCTGCTGTTCCTTCTGAGCAGGCTGAGTGAGACACGTGGATATACTCTAACTCTGTCTTCTACCTCTGTTGTTCCTTCTCAGCAGGCTGAGTGAGACACGTGGATATACTCTATCTCTGTCTGCTACCTCTTCTGTTCCTTCTGAGCAGGCTGAGTGAGGTGTAGATCAGACACGTGGATATACTATATCTCTGTCTCCTACCCCTGCTGTTCCTACTGAGCAGGCTGAGTGAGACACGTGGATATTCTCTATCTCTGTCTTCTACCTCTGCTGTTCCTTCTAAGCAGGCTGAGTGAGACACGTGGATATACTATATCTCTGTCTTCTACCTCAGATGTTCCTTCTGAGCAGGCTAAGTGAGGTGTAGATCAGACACGTGGATATACTCTATCTCTGTCTTTTACCTTTGCGGTTCCTTCTGAGCAGGCTGTGTGAGGTGTAGATCAGACACGTGGATATACTCTATCTCTGTCTTCTACCTCTGCTGTTCCTTTTGAGCAGGCTGAGTGAGACATGTGGATATACACTCTATCTCTGTCTTTTACTTCTGCTGTTCCTTCTGAGCAGGCTGAGTGAGACACGTGGTTATACTATATCTCTGTCTTCTACCTCTGCTGTTACTTCTGAACAGGCTGAGTGAGGTGTAGATCAGACACGTGGATATACTCTATCTCTGTCTTCTACCTCTGCTGATTCTTCTGAGCAGGCTGAGTGAGGTGTAGATCAGACACGTGGATATACTCTATCTCTGTCTTCTACATCTTCTGTTCCTTCTGAGCAGGCTGAGTGAGGTGTAGATCAGACACGTGGATATACTCAATCTCTGTCTTCTACCTCTGCTGTTCCTACTGAGCAGGCTGAATGAGACACGTGGATATACTCTAACTCTGTCTTTTACTTCTGCTGTTCCTTCTGAGCAGGCTGAGTGAGACACGTGGATATACTCTATCTCTGTCTTCTACCTCTGCTGTTCCTTCTGAGCAGGCTGAGTGAGGTGTAGATCAGATACGTGGATATACTCTATCTCTGTCTTCTACATCTGCTGTTCCTTCTGAGCAGGCTGAGTGAGGTGTAGATCAGACACGTGGATATACTATATCTCTGTCTCCTACCCCTGCTGTTCCTACTGAGCAGGCTGAGTGAGACACGTGGATATTCTCTATCTCTGTCTTCTACCTCTGCTGTTACTTCTAAGCAGGCTGAGTGAGACACGTGGATATACTATATCTCTGTCTTCTACCTCAGATGTTCCTTCTGAGCAGGCTAAGTGAGGTGTATATCAGACACGTGGATATACTCTATCTCTGTCTTTTACCTTTGCGGTTCCTTCTGAGCAGGCTGTGTGAGGTGTAGATCAGACACGTGGATATACTCTACCTCTGTCTTCTACCTCTGCTGTTCCTTTTGAGCAGGCTGAGTGAGACACGTGGATATACTCTATCTCTGTCTTCTACCTCTGCTGTTCTTTTTGAGCAGGCTGAGTGAGACACGTGGATATACTCTATCTCTGTCTTCTACCTCTGCTGTTCCTTTTGAGCAGGCTGAGTGAGACACGTGGATATACTCTATCTCTGTCTTCTACCTCTGCTGTTCTTTCTGAGCAGGCTGAGTGAGGTTTAGATCAGACACGGGGATATACTATATCTCTGTTTTCTACCTCTGCTGTTCCTTCTGAGCAGGCTGAGTGAGACACGTGGATATACTCTAACTCTGTCTTCTACCTCTGCTGTTCCTTCTGAGCAGGCTGAGTGAGACACGTGGATATACTCTATCTCTGTCTTCTACCTCTGCTGTTCCTTCTGAGCAGGCTGAGTGAGGTGTAGATCAGACACGTGGATATACTCTATCTCTGTCTTCTACATCTGCTGTTCCTTCTGAGCAGGCTGAGTGAGGTGTAGATCAGACACGTGGATATACTATATCTCTGTCTGCTACTCCTGCTGTTCCTTTTGAGCAGGCTGAGTGAGACACGTGGATATACTCTATCTCTGTCTTCTACCTCTGCTGTTCCTTCTGAGCAGGCTGAGTGAGGTGTAGATTAGACACGTGGATATATTATATCTATGTCTTCTACCTCTGCTCTTCCTTCTGAGCAGGCTGAGTGAGACACGTGGATATACTCTATCTCTGTCTTCTACCTCTGCTGTTCCTTCTGACCAGACTGAGTGAGACACGTGGATATACTCTATCTCTGTCTTCTACCTCTGCTGATTCTTCTGAGCAGGCTGAGTGAGGTGTAGATCAGGCACGTGGATATACTCTATCTCTGTCTTCTACCTCTGCTGTTCCTACTGAGCAGGCTGAATGAGACACGTGGATATACTCTAACTCTGTCTTTTACTTCTGCTGTTCCTTCTGAGCAGGCTCAGTGAGACACGTGGATATACTCTATCTCTGTCTTCTACCTCTGCTGTTCCTTCTGAGCAGGCTGAGTGAGGTGTAGATCAGACACGTGGATATACTCTATCTCTGTCTTCTACATCTGCTGTTCCTTCTGAGCAGGCTGAGTTAGGTGTAGATCAGACACGTGGATATACTATATCTCTGTCTCCTACCCCTGCTGTTCCTACTGAGCAGGCTGAGTGAGACACGTGGATATTCTCTATCTCTGTCTTCTACCTCTGCTGTTCCTTCTAAGCAGGCTGAGTGAGACACGTGGATATACTATATCTCTGTCTTCTACCTCAGATGTTCCTTCTGAGCAGGCTAAGTGAGGTGTAGATCAGACACGTGGATATACTCTATCTCTGTCTTTTACCTTTGCGGTTCCTTCTGAGCAGGCTGTGTGAGGTGTAGATCAGACACGTGGATATACTCTATCTCTGTCTTCTACCTCTGCTGTTCCTTTTGAGCAGGCTGAGTGAGACACGTGGATATACTCTATCTCTGTCTTCTACCTCTGCTGTTCCTTTTGAGCAGGCTGTATGAGACACGTGGATATACTCTATCTCTGTCTTATACCTCTGCTGTTCCTTCTGAGCAGGCTGAGTGAGGTGTAGATCAGACACGGGAATATACTATATCTATGTCTTCTACCTCTGCTCTTCCTTCTGAGCAGGCTGAGTGAGGTGTATATCAGACACGTGGATATACTCTATCTCTGTCTTTTACCTTTGCGGTTTCTTCTGAGCAGGCTGAGTGAGGTGTATATCAGACACGGGGATATACTCTATCTCTGTCTTCTACCTCTGCTGTTCCTTCTGAGCAGGCTGAGTGAGACACGTGAATATACTCTATCTCTGTCTTCTACCTCTGCTGTTCCTTCTGAGCAGGCTGAGTGAGACACGTGGATATACTATATATCTGTCTTCTACCTCTGCTGATTCTTCTGAGCAGGCTGAGTGAGGTGTAGATCAGACACGTGGATATACTCTATCTCTGTCTTTTACCTTTGCGGTTCCTTCTGAGCAGGCTGTGTGAGGTGTAGATCAGACACGTGGATATACTCTATCTCTGTCTTCTACCTCTGCTGTTCCTTTTGAGCAGGCTGAGTGAGACACGTGGATATACACTCTATCTCTGTCTTTTACTTCTGCTGTTCCTTCTGAGCAGGCTGAGTGAGACACGTGGTTATACTATATCTCTGTCTTCTACCTCTGCTGTTACTTCTGAGCAGGCTGAGTGAGGTGTAGATCAGACACGTGGATATACTCTATCTCTGTCTTCTACCTCTGCTGATTCTTCTGAGCAGGCTGAGTGAGGTGTAGATCAGACACGTGGATATACTCTATCTCTGTCTTCTACATCTTCTGTTCCTTCTGAGCAGGCTGAGTGAGGTGTAGATCAGACACGTGGATATACTCAATCTCTGTCTTCTACCTCTGCTGTTCCTACTGAGCAGGCTGAATGAGACACGTGGATATACTCTAACTCTGTCTTTTACTTCTGCTGTTCCTTCTGAGCAGGCTGAGTGAGACACGTGGATATACTCTATCTCTGTCTTCTACCTCTGCTGTTCCTTCTGAGCAGGCTGAGTGAGGTGTAGATCAGATACGTGGATATACTCTATCTCTGTCTTCTACATCTGCTGTTCCTTCTGAGCAGGCTGAGTGAGGTGTAGATCAGACACGTGGATATACTATATCTCTGTCTCCTACCCCTGCTGTTCCTACTGAGCAGGCTGAGTGAGACACGTGGATATTCTCTATCTCTGTCTTCTACCTCTGCTGTTACTTCTAAGCAGGCTGAGTGAGACACGTGGATATACTATATCTCTGTCTTCTACCTCAGATGTTCCTTCTGAGCAGGCTAAGTGAGGTGTATATCAGACACGTGGATATACTCTATCTCTGTCTTTTACCTTTGCGGTTCCTTCTGAGCAGGCTGTGTGAGGTGTAGATCAGACACGTGGATATACTCTACCTCTGTCTTCTACCTCTGCTGTTCCTTTTGAGCAGGCTGAGTGAGACACGTGGATATACTCTATCTCTGTCTTCTACCTCTGCTGTTCTTTTTGAGCAGGCTGAGTGAGACACGTGGATATACTTTATCTCTGTCTTCTACCTCTGCTGTTCCTTTTGAGCAGGCTGAGTGAGACACGTGGATATACTCTATCTCTGTCTTCTACCTCTGCTGTTCTTTCTGAGCAGGCTGAGTGAGGTTTAGATCAGACACGGGGATATACTATATCTCTGTTTTCTACCTCTGCTGTTCCTTCTGAGCAGGCTGAGTGAGACACGTGGATATACTCTAACTCTGTCTTCTACCTCTGCTGTTCCTTCTGAGCAGGCTGAGTGAGACACGTGGATATACTCTATCTCTGTCTTCTACCTCTGCTGTTCCTTCTGAGCAGGCTGAGTGAGGTGTAGATCAGACACGTGGATATACTCTATCTCTGTCTTCTACATCTGCTGTTCCTTCTGAGCAGGCTGAGTGAGGTGTAGATCAGACACGTGGATATACTATATCTCTGTCTGCTACTCCTGCTGTTCCTTTTGAGCAGGCTGAGTGAGACACGTGGATATACTCTATCTCTGTCTTCTACCTCTGCTGTTCCTTCTGAGCAGGCTGAGTGAGGTGTAGATTAGACACGTGGATATATTATATCTATGTCTTCTACCTCTGCTCTTCCTTCTGAGCAGGCTGAGTGAGACACGTGGATATACTCTATCTCTGTCTTCTACCTCTGCTGTTCCTTCTGACCAGACTGAGTGAGACACGTGGATATACTCTATCTCTGTCTTCTACCTCTGCTGATTCTTCTGAGCAGGCTGAGTGAGGTGTAGATCAGGCACGTGGATATACTCTATCTCTGTCTTCTACCTCTGCTGTTCCTACTGAGCAGGCTGAATGAGACACGTGGATATACTCTAACTCTGTCTTTTACTTCTGCTGTTCCTTCTGAGCAGGCTCAGTGAGACACGTGGATATACTCTATCTCTGTCTTCTACCTCTGCTGTTCCTTCTGAGCAGGCTGAGTGAGGTGTAGATCAGACACGTGGATATACTCTATCTCTGTCTTCTACATCTGCTGTTCCTTCTGAGCAGGCTGAGTTAGGTGTAGATCAGACACGTGGATATACTATATCTCTGTCTCCTACCCCTGCTGTTCCTACTGAGCAGGCTGAGTGAGACACGTGGATATTCTCTATCTCTGTCTTCTACCTCTGCTGTTCCTTCTAAGCAGGCTGAGTGAGACACGTGGATATACTATATCTCTGTCTTCTACCTCAGATGTTCCTTCTGAGCAGGCTAAGTGAGGTGTAGATCAGACACGTGGATATACTCTATCTCTGTCTTTTACCTTTGCGGTTCCTTCTGAGCAGGCTGTGTGAGGTGTAGATCAGACACGTGGATATACTCTATCTCTGTCTTCTACCTCTGCTGTTCCTTTTGAGCAGGCTGTATGAGACACGTGGATATACTCTATCTCTGTCTTATACCTCTGCTGTTCCTTCTGAGCAGGCTGAGTGAGGTGTAGATCAGACACGGGAATATACTATATCTATGTCTTCTACCTCTGCTCTTCCTTCTGAGCAGGCTGAGTGAGGTGTATATCAGACACGTGGATATACTCTATCTCTGTCTTTTACCTTTGCGGTTTCTTCTGAGCAGGCTGAGTGAGGTGTATATCAGACACGGGGATATACTCTATCTCTGTCTTCTACCTCTGCTGTTCCTTCTGAGCAGGCTGAGTGAGACACGTGAATATACTCTATCTCTGTCTTCTACCTCTGCTGTTCCTTCTGAGCAGGCTGAGTGAGACACGTGGATATACTATATATCTGTCTTCTACCTCTGCTGATTCTTCTGAGCAGGCTGAGTGAGGTGTAGATCAGACACGTGGATATACTCTATCTCTGTCTTCTACCTCTGCTGTTCCTTCCGAGCAGGCTGAGTGAGGATTAGATCAGACACGTGGATATACTCAATCTCTGTCTTCTACCTCTGCTGTTCCTACTGAGCAGGCTGAATGAGACACGTGGATATACTCTAACTCTGTCTTTTACTTATGCTGTTCCTTCTGAGCAGGCTGAGTGAGACACGTGGATATACTCTATCTCTGTCTTCTACCTCTGCTGTTCCTTCTGAGCAGGCTGAGTGAGGTGTAGATCAGATACGTGGATATACTCTATCTCTGTCTTCTACATCTGCTGTTCCTTCTGAGCAGGCTGAGTGAGGTGTAGATCAGACACGTGGATATACTATATCTCTGTCTCCTACCCCTGCTGTTCCTACTGAGCAGGCTGAGTGAGACACGTGGATATTCTCTATCTCTGTCTTCTACCTCTGCTGTTACTTCTAAGCAGGCTGAGTGAGACACGTGGATATACTATATCTCTGTCTTCTACCTCAGATGTTCCTTCTGAGCAGGCTAAGTGAGGTGTATATCAGACACGTGGATATACTCTATCTCTGTCTTTTACCTTTGCGGTTCCTTCTGAGCAGGCTGTGTGAGGTGTAGATCAGACACGTGGATATACTCTACCTCTGTCTTCTACCTCTGCTGTTCCTTTTGAGCAGGCTGAGTGAGACACGTGGATATACTCTATCTCTGTCTTCTACCTCTGCTGTTCTTTTTGAGCAGGCTGAGTGAGACACGTGGATATACTCTATCTCTGTCTTCTACCTCTGCTGTTCCTTTTGAGCAGGCTGAGTGAGACACGTGGATATACTCTATCTCTGTCTTCTACCTCTGCTGTTCTTTCTGAGCAGGCTGAGTGAGGTTTAGATCAGACACGGGGATATACTATATCTCTGTTTTCTACCTCTGCTGTTCCTTCTGAGCAGGCTGAGTGAGACACGTGGATATACTCTAACTCTGTCTTCTACCTCTGCTGTTCCTTCTGAGCAGGCTGAGTGAGACACGTGGATATACTCTATCTCTGTCTTCTACCTCTGCTGTTCCTTCTGAGCAGGCTGAGTGAGGTGTAGATCAGACACGTGGATATACTCTATCTCTGTCTTCTACATCTGCTGTTCCTTCTGAGCAGGCTGAGTGAGGTGTAGATCAGACACGTGGATATACTATATCTCTGTCTGCTACTCCTGCTGTTCCTTTTGAGCAGGCTGAGTGAGACACGTGGATATACTCTATCTCTGTCTTCTACCTCTGCTGTTCCTTCTGAGCAGGCTGAGTGAGGTGTAGATTAGACACGTGGATATATTATATCTATGTCTTCTACCTCTGCTCTTCCTTCTGAGCAGGCTGAGTGAGACACGTGGATATACTCTATCTCTGTCTTCTACCTCTGCTGTTCCTTCTGACCAGACTGAGTGAGACACGTGGATATACTCTATCTCTGTCTTCTACCTCTGCTGATTCTTCTGAGCAGGCTGAGTGAGGTGTAGATCAGGCACGTGGATATACTCTATCTCTGTCTTCTACCTCTGCTGTTCCTACTGAGCAGGCTGAATGAGACACGTGGATATACTCTAACTCTGTCTTTTACTTCTGCTGTTCCTTCTGAGCAGGCTCAGTGAGACACGTGGATATACTCTATCTCTGTCTTCTACCTCTGCTGTTCCTTCTGAGCAGGCTGAGTGAGGTGTAGATCAGACACGTGGATATACTCTATCTCTGTCTTCTACATCTGCTGTTCCTTCTGAGCAGGCTGAGTGAGGTGTAGATCAGACACGTGGATATACTATATCTCTGTCTCCTACCCCTGCTGTTCCTACTGAGCAGGCTGAGTGAGACACGTGGATATTCTCTATCTCTGTCTTCTACCTCTGCTGTTACTTCTAAGCAGGCTGAGTGAGACACGTGGATATACTATATCTCTGTCTTCTACCTCAGATGTTCCTTCTGAGCAGGCTAAGTGAGGTGTATATCAGACACGTGGATATACTCTATCTCTGTCTTTTACCTTTGCGGTTCCTTCTGAGCAGGCTGTGTGAGGTGTAGATCAGACACGTGGATATACTCTACCTCTGTCTTCTACCTCTGCTGTTCCTTTTGAGCAGGCTGAGTGAGACACGTGGATATACTCTATCTCTGTCTTCTACCTCTGCTGTTCTTTTTGAGCAGGCTGAGTGAGACACGTGGATATACTCTATCTCTGTCTTCTACCTCTGCTGTTCCTTTTGAGCAGGCTGAGTGAGACACGTGGATATACTCTATCTCTGTCTTCTACCTCTGCTGTTCTTTCTGAGCAGGCTGAGTGAGGTTTAGATCAGACACGGGGATATACTATATCTCTGTTTTCTACCTCTGCTGTTCCTTCTGAGCAGGCTGAGTGAGACACGTGGATATACACTAACTCTGTCTTCTACCTCTGCTGTTCCTTCTGAGCAGGCTGAGTGAGACACGTGGATATACTCTATCTCTGTCTTCTACCTCTGCTGTTCCTTCTGAGCAGGCTGAGTGAGGTGTAGATCAGACACGTGGATATACTCTATCTCTGTCTTCTACATCTGCTGTTCCTTCTGAGCAGGCTGAGTGAGGTGTAGATCAGACACGTGGATATACTATATCTCTGTCTGCTACTCCTGCTGTTCCTTTTGAGCAGGCTGAGTGAGACACGTGGATATACTCTATCTCTGTCTTCTACCTCTGCTGTTCCTTCTGAGCAGGCTGAGTGAGGTGTAGATTAGACACGTGGATATATTATATCTATGTCTTCTACCTCTGCTCTTCCTTCTGAGCAGGCTGAGTGAGACACGTGGATATACTCTATCTCTGTCTTCTACCTCTGCTGTTCCTTCTGACCAGACTGAGTGAGACACGTGGATATACTCTATCTCTGTCTTCTACCTCTGCTGATTCTTCTGAGCAGGCTGAGTGAGGTGTAGATCAGGCACGTGGATATACTCTATCTCTGTCTTCTACCTCTGCTGTTCCTACTGAGCAGGCTGAATGAGACACGTGGATATACTCTAACTCTGTCTTTTACTTCTGCTGTTCCTTCTGAGCAGGCTCAGTGAGACACGTGGATATACTCTATCTCTGTCTTCTACCTCTGCTGTTCCTTCTGAGCAGGCTGAGTGAGGTGTAGATCAGACACGTGGATATACTCTATCTCTGTCTTCTACATCTGCTGTTCCTTCTGAGCAGGCTGAGTGAGGTGTAGATCAGACACGTGGATATACTATATCTCTGTCTCCTACCCCTGCTGTTCCTACTGAGCAGGCTGAGTGAGACACGTGGATATTCTCTATCTCTGTCTTCTACCTCTGCTGTTCCTTCTAAGCAGGCTGAGTGAGACACGTGGATATACTATATCTCTGTCTTCTACCTCAGATGTTCCTTCTGAGCAGGCTAAGTGAGGTGTAGATCAGACACGTGGATATACTCTATCTCTGTCTTTTACCTTTGCGGTTCCTTCTGAGCAGGCTGTGTGAGGTGTAGATCAGACACGTGGATATACTCTATCTCTGTCTTCTACCTCTGCTGTTCCTTTTGAGCAGGCTGAGTGAGACACGTGGATATACTCTATCTCTGTCTTCTACCTCTGCTGTTCCTTCTGAGCAGGCTGAGTGAGGTGTAGATCAGACACGGGAATATACTATATCTATGTCTTCTACCTCTGCTCTTCCTTCTGAGCAGGCTGAGTGAGGTGTATATCAGACACGTGGATATACTCTATCTCTGTCTTTTACCTTTGCGGTTTCTTCTGAGCAGGCTGAGTGAGGTGTATATCAGACACGGGGATATACTCTATCTCTGTCTTCTACCTCTGCTGTTCCTTCTGAGCAGGCTGAGTGAGACACGTGAATATACTCTATCTCTGTCTTCTACCTCTGCTGTTCCTTCTGAGCAGGCTGAGTGAGACACGTGGATATACTATATATCTGTCTTCTACCTCTGCTGATTCTTCTGAGCAGGCTGAGTGAGGTGTAGATCAGACACGTGGATATACTCTATCTCTGTCTTCTACATCTGCTGTTCCTTCTGAGCAGGCTGAGTGAGGTGTAGATCAGACACGTGGATATACTCAATCTCTGTCTTCTACCTCTGCTGTTCCTTCTGAGCAGGCTGAGTGAGACATGTGGATATACTCCATCTCTGTCTTCTACCTCTGCTGTTCCTTCCGAGCAGGCTGAGTGAGGATTAGATCAGACACAGGGATATACTATATCTCTGTCTTCTACCTCTGCTGTTCCTTCTGAGCAGGCTGAGTGAGACACGTGGATATACTCTAACTCTGTCTTCTACCTCTGTTGTTCCTTCTCAGCAGGCTGAGTGAGACACGTGGATATACTCTATCTCTGTCTGCTACCTCTTCTGTTCCTTTTGAGCAGGCTGAGTGAGACACGTGGATATACTCTATCTCTGTCTTCTACCTCTGCTGTTCCTTCTGAGCAGGCTGAGTGAGGTTTAGATCAGACACGGGGATATACTATATCTCTGTTTTCTACCTCTGCTGTTCCTTCTGAGCAGGCTGAGTGAGACACGTGGATATACTCTAACTCTGTCTTCTACCTCTGCTGTTCTTTCTGAGCAGGCTGAGTGAGACACGTGGATATACTCTATCTCTGTCTTCTACCTCTGCTGTTCCTTCTGAGCAGGCTGAGTGAGGTGTATATCAGACACGTGGATATACTCTATCTCTGTCTTCTACATCTGATGTTCCTTCTGAGCAGGCTGAGTGAGGTGTAGATCAGACACGTGGATATACTATATCTCTGTCTGCTACTCCTGCTGTTCCTTTTGAGCAGGCTGAGTGAGACACGTGGATATACTCTATCTCTGTCTTCTACCTCTGCTGTTCCTTCTGAGCAGGCTGAGTGAGGTGTAGATTAGACACGTGGATATATTATATCTATGTCTTCTACCTCTGCTGTTCCTTCTGACCAGACTGAATGAGACACGTGGATATACTCTATCTCTGTCTTCTACCTCTGCTGATTCTTCTGAGCAGGCTGAGTGAGGTGTAGATCAGGCACGTGGATATACTCTATCTCTGTCTTCTACCTCTGCTGTTCCTACTGAGCAGGCTGAATGAGACACGTGGATATACTCTAACTCTGTCTTCTACTTCTGCTGTTCCTTCTGAGCAGGCTGAGTGAGACACGTGGATATACTCTATCTCTGTCTTCTACCTCTGCTGTTCCTTCTGAGCAGGCTGAGTGAGGTGTAGATCAGATACGTGGATATACTCTATCTCTGTCTTCTACATCTGCTGTTCCTTCTGAGCAGGCTGAGTGAGGTGTAGATCAGACACGTGGATATACTATATCTCTGTCTCCTACCCCTGCTGTTCCTACTGAGCAGGCTGAGTGAGACACGTGGATATTCTCTATCTCTGTCTTCTACCTCTGCTGTTCCTTCTAAGCAGGCTGAGTGAGACACGTGGATATACTATATCTCTGTCTTCTACCTCTTTTGTTCCTTCTGAGCAGGCTGAGTGAGGTGTAGATCAGATACGTGGATATACTCTATCTCTGTCTTCTACATCTGCTGTTCCTTCTGAGCAGGCTGAGTGAGGTGTAGATCAGACATGTGGATATACTATATCTCTGTCTCCTACCCCTGCTGTTCCTACTGAGCAGGCTGAGTGAGACACGTGGATATACTCTATCTCTGTCTTCTACCTCTGCTGATTCTTCTGAGCAGGCTGAGTGAGGTGTAGATCAGGCACGTGGATATACTCTATCTCTGTCTTCTACCTCTGCTGTTCCTACTGAGCAGGCTGAATGAGACACGTGGATATACTCTAACTCTGTCTTCTACTTCTGCTGTTCCTTCTGAGCAGGCTGAGTGAGACACGGGGATATACTCTATCTCTGTCTTCTACCTCTGCTGTTCCTTCTGAGCAGGCTGAGTGAGGTGTAGATCAGATACGTGGATATACTCTATCTCTGTCTTCTACATCTGCTGTTCCTTCTGAGCAGGCTGAGTGAGGTGTAGATCAGACACGTGGATATACTATATCTCTGTCTCCTACCCCTGCTGTTCCTACTGAGCAGGCTGAGTGAGACACGTGGATATTCTCTATCTCTGTCTTCTACCTCTGCTGTTCCTTCTAAGCAGGCTGAGTGAGACACGTGGATATACTATATCTCTGTCTTCTACCTCTTTTGTTCCTTCTGAGCAGGCTGAGTGAGGTGTAGATCAGATACGTGGATATACTCTATCTCTGTCTTCTACATCTGCTGTTCCTTCTGAGCAGGCTGAGTGAGGTGTAGATCAGACAAGTGGATATACTATATCTCTGTCTCCTACCCCTGCTGTTCCTACTGAGCAGGCTGAGTGAGACACGTGGATATTCTCTATCTCTGTCTTCTACCTCTGCTGTTCCTTCTAAGCAGGCTGAGTGAGACACGTGGATATACTATATCTCTGTCTTCTACCTCAGATGTTCCTTCTGAGCAGGCTAAGTGAGGTGTAGATCAGACACGTGGATATACTCTATCTCTGTCTTTTACCTTTGCGGTTCCTTCTGAGCAGGCTGTGTGAGGTGTAGATCAGACACGTGGATATAATCTATCTCTGTCTTCTACCTCTGCTGTTCCTTTTGAGCAGGCTGAGTGAGACACGTGGATATACTCTATCTCTGTCTTCTACCTCTGCTGTTCCTTTTGAGCAGGCTGAGTGGGACACGTGGATATACTCTATCTCTGTCTTCTACCTCTGCTGTTCCTTTTGAGCAGGCTGAGTGAGACACGTGGATATACTCTATCTCTGTCTTCTACCTCTGCTGTTCCTTCTGAGCAGGCTGAGTGAGGTTTAGATCAGACACGGGGATATACTATATCTCTTTTTTCTACCTCTGCTGTTCCTTCTGAGCAGGCTGAGTGAGACACGTGAATATACTCTAACTCTGTCTTCTACCTCTGCTGTTCCTTCTGAGCAGGCTGAGTGAGACACGTGGATATACTCTATCTATGTCTTCTACCTCTGCTGTTCCTTTTGAGCAGGCTGAGTGAGACACGTGGATATACTCTATCTCTGTCTTCTACCTCTGCTGTTCCTTCTGAGCAGGCTGAGTGAGGTTTAGATCAGACACGGGGATATACTATATCTCTGTTTTCTACCTCTGCTGTTCTTTCTGAGCAGGCTGAGTGAGACACGTGGATATACTCTAACTCTGTCTTCTACCTCTGCTGTTCCTTCTGAGCAGGCTGAGTGAGACACGTGGATATACTCTATCTCTGTCTTCTACCTCTGATGTTCCTTCTGAGCAGGCTGAGTGAGGTGTAGATCAGACACGTGGATATATTATATCTATGTCTTCTACATCTGCTGTTCCTTCTGAGCAGGCTGAGTGAGACACGTGGATATACTCTATCTCTGTCTTCTACCTCTGCTGATTCTTCTGAGCAGGCTGAGTGAGGTGTAGATCAGACACGTGGATATACTCTATCTCTGTCTTCTACATCTTCTGTTCCTTCTGAGCAGGCTGAGTGAGGTGTAGATCAGACACGTGGATATACTCAATCTCTGTATTCTACCTCCGCTCTTCCTACTGAGCAGGCTGAATGAGACACGTGGATATACTCTAAATCTGTCTTTTACTTCTGCTGTTCCTTCTGAGCAGGCTGAGTGAGACACGTGGATATACTATATCTCTGTCTTCTACCTCTGCTGTTCCTTCTGAGCAGGCTGAGTGAGGTGTAGATCAGACACGTGGATATACTATATCTCTGTCTTCTACCTCTGCTGATTCTTCTGAGCAGGCTGAGTGAGGTGTAGATCAGACACGTGGATATACTCTATCTCTGTCTTCTACATCTTCTGTTCCTTCTGAGCAGGCTGAGTGAGGTGTAGATCAGACACGTGGATATACTCAATCTCTGTCTTCTACCTCTGCTGTTCCTACTGAGCAGGCTGAATGAGACACGTGGATATACTCTAACTCTGTCTTTTACTTCTGCTGTTCCTTCTGAGCAGGCTGAGTGAGACACGTGGATATACTCTATCTCTGTCTTCTACCTCTGCTGTTCCTTCTGAGCAGGCTGAGTGAGGTGTAGATCAGACACGTGGATATACTCTATCTCTGTCTTATACATCTGCTGTTCCTTCTGAGCAGGCTGAGTGAGGTGTAGATCAGACACGTGGATATACTCTATCTCTGTCTCCTACCCCTGCTGTTCCTACTGAGCAGGCTGAGTGAGACACGTGGATATTCTCTATCTCTGTCTTCTACCTCTGATGTTCCTTCTGAGCAGGCTGAGTGAGACACGTGGATATACTATATCTCTGTCTTCTACCTCAGCTGTTCCTTCTGAGCAGGCTAAGTGAGGTGTAGATCAGACACGTGGATATACTCTATCTCTGTCTTTTACCTTTGCGGTTCCTTCTGAGCAGGCTGTGTGAGGTGTAGATCAGACACGTGGATATACTCTATCTCTGTCTTCTACCTCTGCTGTTCCTTTTGAGCAGGCTGAGTGAGACACGTGGATATACTCTATCTCTGTCTTCTACCTCTGCTGTTCCTTCTGAGCAGGCTGAGTGAGGTGTAGATTAGACACGTGGATATACTATATCTATGTCTTCTACCTCTGCTCTTCCTTCTGAGCAGGCTGAGTAAGACACGTGGATATACTCTATCTCTGTCTTCTACCTCTGCTGTTCCTTCTGACCAGACTGAGTGAGACACGTGGATATACTCTATCTCTGTCTTCTACCTCTGCTGATTCTTCTGAGCAGGCTGAGTGAGGTGTAGATCAGACACGTGGATATACTCTATCTCTGTCTTCTACATCTTCTGTTCCTTCTGAGCAGGCTGAGTGAGGTGTAGATCAGACACGTGGATATACTCAATCTCTGTCTTCTACCTCTGCTGTTCCTACTGAGCAGGATGAATGAGACACGTGGATATACTCTAACTCTGTCTTCTACTTCTGCTGTTCCTTCTGAGCAGGCTGAGTGAGACACGTGGATATACTCTATCTCTGTCTTCTACCTCTGCTGTTCCTTCTGAGCAGGCTGAGTGAGGTGTAGATCAGACACGTGGATATACTATATCTCTGTCTCCTACCCCTGCTGTTCCTACTGAGCAGGCTGAGTGAGACACGTGGATATTCTCTATCTCTGTCTTCTACCTCTGCTGTTCCTTCTAAGCAGGCTGAGTGAGACACGTGGATATACTATATCTCTGTCTTCTACCTCTGCTGTTCCTTCTGAGCAGGCTGAGTGAGGTTTAGATCAGACACGGGGATATACTATATCTCTGTTTTCTACCTCTGCTGTTCCTTCTGAGCAGGCTGAGTGAGACACGTGGATATACTCTAACTCTGTCTTCTACCTCTGCTGTTCCTTCTGAGCAGGCTGAGTGAGACACGTGGATATACTCTATCTCTGTCTTCTACCTCTGCTGTTCCTTCTGAGCAGGCTGAGTGAGGTGTAGATCAGACACGTGGATATACTCTATCTCTGTCTTCTACATCTGCTGTTCCTTCTGAACAGGCTGAGTGAGGTGTAGATCAGACACGTGGATATACTATATCTCTGTCTCCTACTCCTGCTGTTCCTACTGAGCAGGCTGAGTGAGACACGTGGATATACTATATCTCTGTCTTCTACCTCAGCTATTCCTTCTGAGCAGGCTAAGTGAGGTGTAGATCAGACACGTGGATATACTCTATCTCTGTCTTTTACCTTTGCGGTTCCTTCTGAGCAGGCTGTGTGAGGTGTAGATCAGACACGTGGATATACTCTATCTCTGTCTTCTACCTCTGCTGTTCCTTTTGAGCAGGCTGAGTGAGACACGTGGATATACTCTATCTCTGTCTTCTACCTCTGCTGTTCCTTCTGAGCAGGCTGAGTGAGGTGTAGATTAGACACGTGGATATACTATATCTATGTCTTCTACCTCTGCTCTTCCTTCTGAGCAGGCTGAGTAAGACATGTGGATATACTCTATCTCTGTCTTCTACCTCTGCTGTTCCTTCTGACCAGACTGAGTGAGACACGTGGATATACTCTATCTCTGTCTTCTACCTCTGCTGATTCTTCTGAGCAGGCTGAGTGAGGTGTAGATCAGACACGTGGATATACTCTATCTCTGTCTTCTACATCTTCTGTTCCTTCTGAGCAGGCTGAGTGAGGTGTAGATCAGACACGTGGATATACTCAATCTCTGTCTTCTACCTCTGCTGTTCCTACTGAGCAGGCTGAATGAGACACGTGGATATACTCTAACTCTGTCTTCTACTTCTGCTGTTCCTTCTGAGCAGGCTGAGTGAGACACGTGGATATACTCTATCTCTGTCTTCTACCTCTGCTGTTCCTTCTGAGCAGGCTGAGTGAGGTGTAGATCAGACACGTGGATATACTATATCTCTGTCTCCTACCCCTGCTGTTCCTACTGAGCAGGCTGAGTGAGACACGTGGATATTCTCTATCTCTGTCTTCTACCTCTGCTGTTCCTTCTAAGCAGGCTGAGTGAGACACGTGGATATACTATATCTCTGTCTTCTACCTCAGATGTTCCTTCTGAGCAGGCTAAGTGAGGTGTAGATCAGACACGTGGATATACTCTATCTCTGTCTTATACCTCTGCTGTTCCTTCTGAGCAGGCTGAGTGAGGTGTAGATCAGACACGGGAATATACTATATCTATGTCTTCTACCTCTGCTCTTCCTTCTGAGCAGGCTGAGTGAGGTGTATATCAGACACGTGGATATACTCTATCTCTGTCTTTTACCTTTGCGGTTTCTTCTGAGCAGGCTGAGTGAGGTGTATATCAGACACGTGGATATACTCTATCTCTGTCTTCTACCTCTGTTGTTCCTTCTGAGCAGGCTGAGTGAGACACGTGGATATACTCTATCTCTGTCTTCTACCTCTGCTGTTCCTTCTGAGCAGGCTGAGTGAGACACGTGGATATACTATATATCTGTCTTCTACCTCTGCTGATTCTTCTGAGCAGGCTGAGTGAGGTGTAGATCAGACACGTGGATATACTCTATCTCTGTCTTCTACATCTGCTGTTCCTTCTGAGCAGGCTGAGTGAGGTGTAGATCAGACACGTGGATATACTCAATCTCTGTCTTCTACCTCTGCTGTTCCTTCTGAGCAGGCTGAGTGAGACATGTGGATATACTCTATCTCTGTCTTCTACCTCTGCTGTTCCTTCCGAGCAGGCTGAGTGAGGTTTAGATCAGACACAGGGATATACTATATCTCTGTCTTCTACCTCTGCTGTTCCTTCTGAGCAGGCTGAGTGAGACACGTGGATATACTCTAACTCTGTCTTCTACCTCTGTTGTTCCTTCTAAGCAGGCTGAGTGAGACACGTGGATATACTCTATCTCTGTCTGCTACCTCTTCTGTTCCTTCTCAGCAGGCTGAGTGAGGTGTAGATCAGACACGTGGATATACTCTATCTCTGTCTTCTACATCTGCTGTTCCTTCTGAGCAGGCTGAGTGAGGTGTAGATCAGACACGTGGATATACTCTATCTCTGATTCCTACCTCTGCTGTTCCTTCTGAGCAGGCTGTGTGAGACATGTGGATATACTCTATCTCTGTCTTCTACCTCTGCTGTTCCTTCTGTGGGGAGGTCCAACGTACCACATTTAGAGATTGTCAATTTCATGATTTTCCATGTATTGTAACCTTTTTGATCCTAGCCCGTTATTCCTGTTTACAAAAATGTACACATTGTACTCACTTTTATTACTGTACTGCCGTCTCTGCTGGAGTTAATCAAACCAATTACTGGAGGTCATGCGGCCATGTACAACAAACGAACTTAAGATGGTCTCAATTTTGTACGTGTAGTTCGTGTTGGTATTAAATTTCAAGTAGGACATGTCAACTGAGGTTTTCAAGATAGGAAATTATTCATTGTTTTTATAATGTTCCTGTGCTAAATTCCAATTGTAGTAGACCCAAGCCCAACTTACTTGTTTGAACTGTTTGATAGACATGTACTGTATGTTCTATTTTATACCCCTCTGAACCACGTGGGCTGCACGGCATGTCAGTGCCTGCCCAATTTTCACAGGCCGGGTCTTGGACCCCAGAACAATAAACCATCAGAAGCACAGCATGGTGTGGACCTTGACTCATTACACCTACTCTCCGACCCCCCGAACCTGCGTGCCCTCTTCTCATCAACCCCCCTGGAGTACCCATGCCCACCGTGTATCCAACTAACCACTACTGGGACCCCGACGGCAACCAACTTCCCCCACAAGCGTAGTCGGCAGGATAGGAGATGAGTAAATATCAAAGGGAGTAATTTTTGTAGTAACAGTTTTCACATGTAAATTGGTGCTTAAACAAACAAATTAGCCGATTACTGTTGCCCTAGATCAAGTGTTACATTGGAAAACAAAAGTATTTGTGAAAAGTTGTTGGCTTCTCCTGTTTGTAAGATCACAAAAGTTTGTTGACTTTTTCAATTGCTGATTATTGTGTTGTGCTTTACAGGAGGAATTCTGCTTTGTAATTTTTGATTTGAAAAACCTCTGTCTGGTCAGAATTTTGAGACCTGACAACTACCATAATTGTCCACGTTGCTACATGTTTTTTTATCATTCCCTTGTGTTAGAAAAACAATTGATATATATACCTGTAGGTGGAATAACACATATTGCATTTTTGTATCGAAGAAAGTGAACTGTTGTATTTGCAGATGCGTACTTAAATAATTGTCGGCAGGTGTTTCCAGTTTTATCTACACAGAAAGAGTGTTTATCTACCAACTGTAGAAAGTGGAATTGAGTAATTGTTAAAACAAAACAAACATAAATAGATAAAATAAAGTAAAGTAAGAAACAACAACAGGGCGTTTAAATAGTAGAAAAGTATTATTCGTTTTATTTGTGGGTAGACACTATAAGCAGTAGGGCGCCCTCTGAGTAAATAATAAGACAAGTTGTTTTTTCTTAATAGTATGTGCTGTTAAATGTTCAAGAAGGTTTGTGTGTGCACTCCTATAACATTATTGTGGTGTACTGTAAGTCCATGCTTGGAGGGTATTAGCTAGTTTGTGCTATTGTGGCACAAGTATATGTAATTGTTAAAATCTGCACTTCAGTTAATTAAGGCTATTAGAGTTATTCAAGTCATTTTGTGATCTAACTTTGAATTACTCTTTTGTTTGTTTCACGCAATTGAGATTTGCGTTAACATGGCCAAGTATGTAAAGGTTTCCTCAAACGGACTTGTCCGTAAATTTCCCCTGACAGGAGAAAATGGCCCCCTTGCCCTAAGGGCCTTACAGGCCCAGTTCCCAGCAGCTCAAGGGTTGCTGTACGAAGATGAAGCTGATCAGGTAGTTGTTCCACCCCACAAGAACACGGTTGGCCCACCCATAGACGGTTGGGGAGACAGGGTTTTCACTGTGCTGATCCCCGAGAGCGCCCCTTTGAAGAGTGAGAAGGCGGATGCCCCCGGCCCGGTGGGTTCAACTCGAGCACAGCTTGTCATGGCACCAGAAAGAAAGATTGTAACATTTGACGGAAAACCAGGAGAAATAGAAGACTTCATTATCTCCATCGAAGGTGCATTTCAGCGCTATGCCATACCTACCAGCCAAAAGAGGGCATTCCTCCTTGACTACCTGAAGGGGATACCGAAGTTGGAAGTGAAGGCTCTCATAGCCGAAACCAAGACCATTGATGAAATTATCTCCTTCCTTAAGCAGTCCTACGGAGACAAGATTTCGACTGGAGAGTTACAGCGACTGTTTCTAGAACGCAAGCAGCAGCAAGGAGAGAGTGTGAGGGATTTTGCAGTTGACCTGGAGAAACGGTTTCTGCGGCTAACTAGACGAGATGCGAAGCTCTTCTCAAGCCCAAATTCAGCGCTAGTGGAGCAATTCGTTGAGGGATTAAATGAGACCATAATGCGGATCACTTGCCGTGACCTCTACGAACGAGGGGCAGTGACGTCATTCCGGGAGTTGCGGGAATATGTCATCAAACGTGAAGGTCAAGAAGAGGCGCGAAGCAAAGCTGTGGGAACAAATGCTGCTTACCAGGCAACTGTTCGTCTTGACCAAAGGCCTACCCATGATGGAGAGATCCTGGGAGCCATCAAAAGTATGACCGATGGCGTCCTTAAGGCGATAGAGGGTATTGTGCGACCGTGGGGGCATCCCGTGTACCCTCCTGATGCACAACATTTTTACCAGAGGTCAGGACCACCACAGCCATTCTTTGGACCACCAGGGAACAACATGCAGCGAAGCACTCGCCGACAGGATACAAGTTGGTCAGATCGGCGTGGCTTGTGTTATGCATGTGGCCTCCCTGGACACTTTGCGAGGGACTGCCCTTCAAGAAGGGGGGCACCAACTGCGCCTGTTCCCACTAATCACATGACAGCTCCTGAGAGCCAGCGGCCACCGGTGTTTAACGCCACACGGCACCAGCATCGGCATCAGCAGGAAGGGTTAAACGAGCTGCCTCTACAGTAGTGGGCCATACTGCAGAGGTTGGCCTGAATGGCTCAAGTGTTGAGATAAATAGCGACTTTCTCTCGCGAGCAGTGGGTGAATGTTTCTCGACTACAGTACTATTCTCGGGGACCCCAGTCTCTAGTCTACTTGATCCTGGATCACAGGTCACCACAGTGGGGGAAGGTTACTTTGTAAGAAAGTTGCTTCCAAAGGGATTTCAGTTACAACCACTTCCGGGACCTTTCTCCATAGTCTCAGCTAATGGAGTCGAGATGCCATACATCGGGTTCTTTGAAACTGACGTTCATGCCGTTGGCCAAATTATGGGGGCACGAGTCGTCCTTGTTCTTCGTGAAGACTGCAAGACACAGCAGGCTTGGAAAAAGGAGGGTGTGCAGTGTATTCTTGGGATGAATGTCCTCCAACAGTGCTGGGAGAAGCTGATGAATGAGAGTTCTGCTCCACACCTAGAAAAGATCCCTTGGCCTTCACCAGACACAATTTGGCATAAGACCCTACAGGTTGTTGGGCAGACAATGAGATTCGGAGAGGGTGATGGCAGAGTTGGTAAGGCATTTACGACTGGGCCACCCATCGCAGTTTCGGCCCGACAGGGAGTTGTTGTTCGTGGACGGGGGTGCACTGGTCCGGATGGCAGAAGCTATGAGGCAATGCTGGAGCCCAGCGGGATCGGGTCTCCTTCAAAACTGACAGTTCCTCCCAGTTGGGTGAAGGTAGAGAGCGGGCAGTTTGACATTGTGTTGTTCAACGAGACAGATGTGGACATTGTAATACCTGCATCTGCAGAATTGGGAACACTGTACTTGGGTTCGGTCGCTTGTGATGACAGCGGCAATTCTGGTGGCGTAGGCGTTACAGTGTCCAACATCACTGTAGATGACCACGGGTCTTCCATACTATCTCGGGTAGATGTTGGTGACCACTTGAGTACCGATGAGTTGAAGAAGGTCGAGTCTCTCCTCGAAAGACACAAAGGGTCATTTTCCCAGAGTGAGCGTGATTTGGGTTATACGGACACAGTGGTACACCAAATAGACACAGGCAGTGCCCACCCCATACGACAGCGTCATAGGCCTCTCCCGCCAACTCAATACAAGGCAGTGCGTGACCACATTCACGGTCTACTAGAGGAGGGTATTGTTAGGGAGAGCTCAAGTCCGTGGGCGTCACCGGTTGTGGTTGTCCACAAAAAAGACGGCAACATTCGCCTTTGCGTGGATTACAGGCGCCTAAACCAGCTGACTCAACGGGACTCGTTCCCGCTTCCAAGGATAGAAGAGTCCTTACAGGCACTGGGAGGTTCGAGATTTTTCAGTGTCTTAGACCTTACCAGCGGATATTATCAGGTAGCAATGCACCCCGATGATGTAGAGAAGACGGCGTTTGCGGTGCCCTTTGGGTTATTTGAGTACACCCGCCTACCATTTGGTCTTTCGAATGCACCTGCGACATTCCAACGCCTCATGCAACGGTGCCTGGGGGAACAGTTTTTCGACTACGTTTTGCTGTACCTAGATGACATCATAGTATTTTCTCCTGATCTTGACACACACCTTACCCACCTTGACGAGGTCTTCCAAAAGCTGAAGGAGCACGGCCTAAAACTGAAGCCGTCAAAGTGCCATCTGCTACAGTCTGAAGTTCAGTACCTTGGCCACAGGGTCTCTAGTGCTGGAGTAGCAGTAGACCCCGAGAAAGTGCGAGTGGTTCAGCAGTGGCCTGAGCTAAAGTCTGTGAAGGGGATACGGTCCTTCCTGGGATTCACCGGGTTTTTCAGACGGTTCATCAAGGGCTACGCTACTGTTGCTGCTCCCCTCTTTCGTTATCTACAGGGTGGTAAGACCCGGAAGGGTAGAACAGCAGGTTCAAATCAGAACGTGACATTGGATGATGAAGCTAGGTCTGCTGTCAGGTCGCTCATACAGTGTCTTACAACAGCACCCATTCTGTGCTACGCAGACTTTTCCAAGCCATTTGAGGTGCAGACTGATGCTTGTTCAACAGGTCTCGGAGCAATACTGTCACAGCAGGGTGTCGATGGTAAACAGCATGTTATTGCATATGCCTCACGGGCACTTCGGCCAGCTGAGCGCAGTGGTCGCTATAGTGCATTTAAATTGGAGCTACTCGCCATAAAGTGGGCGGTAACAGAAGTCTTCAAGGACTATCTCCTCGGCACTAGATGCATGATCTTGACGGACCATCACCCTCTACTCTTTATCCAGAAGGCAAACCTGGGATGCACGGAGATGCGCTGGGTGCAACAACTGAGTTCATACGACTACGAGCTCCAATACAGGCCGGGCCGTAACAACCAAGCCCCAGATGCCTTGTCCCGTCGGGTGACTACCGAAGACCAAGATGGTGAGAGCGTGGATGTGCTGCTTGCTCCGTGTACTGTAAGCTCATCAACCATCGCAGCGAGTATCGATGCCCACTCTCCAGGCACTGAGTTTCCATTGGCTGTGTCTCACTGTATCAGAGCATTCCAGGAGGGAGGGACCCGGTGTTTCCCTGGTTTTTCAGAGGAAGAACTGGTAACACTCCAAACTGAGGATCCAGTGCTTGGACAGGTTGTTGACTTTGTGAAGAAGGGGATGAAGCCCGATCGGTCCGAGCGGAAGGTACTAGAACGTAAAGTTACTGCACATCTTCGTGACTGGAAGAGGTACTCCATCCTTGCTGGTCTCCTCTACCGCCAAGTCGTCTCCCCTGGTGACCATCAGATCCATCAACAGCTTATGGTACCAGAAAAGCTGTGGGACCAAGTTCTTCGCATGTTCCATGATGACGGAGGACATTTTGGTCCCAAGCGTACATTCCGTTTGGTGTGGAACCGGTATTACTGGCACAACATGGAGGCCTACATAAAGGATTGGTGTGCAAAATGTAAGCGCTGCAGTATAAGCAAACCACCAGTCCGTCAGACAAAACCCCAGTTCTCTCAACTGAGTGCTACTGCACCTTTGGAGACTTTGGCAATGGACTTTACAGTGCTAGAGCCATCTCATGATGGATATGAGAACCTCCTGATTGTAACCGATATCTTCACGAAGTATGCCTGGGCGGTCCCCACCAAGAACCAACGAGCTATCACAGTGGCCAAAGCATTGGTTAAGCATGTTTTCCTACCCTATGGATGTCCTCTCCGTCTTCATTCTGATTGTGGGAGAAATTTTGAATCTGAAGTCATCAGGGAATTGTGTACGATGTACGGCATCCAGAAAAGCAGAACCACACCATACCACCCAGCCGGGAACGGCCAATGCGAAAGATTTAATCGCACCCTCCATGGAATGCTGGCATCCCTCCCAGAGTATAAGAAGCAGCGATGGTCGGAGTACCTACCGACCCTTGTGTATACCTACAACAACACCGAACATTCTACCACTGGGGTAGACCCTTTCTTTTTGATGTTTGGTCGGAACGGTCGTTTTCCCCAAAGTATACACTTAGGTGGGGAAGCCCCTCAGAGGAAGTCGCATGATATCCCAACGTACATGCGGAGACATCAGAAGGCCTTGCGGGTTGCCCGCGGAGTGGCGATGGAAAACACTAAGCGTGCTGCTGCGGCTCGGCAAGCTCTACGTGCCCGCCACTCTTTTGAAAGACCGATGGGTGTTGGACAGTACGTCCTTGTTCGGAAGCAGGATCATCGTGGACGGAAGAAAATCCAGGACCACTGGGAGGCAGAGCCTTATCTCATTATCAAGCGACCTTACCCAGATCAGCCAGTGTATGTTATCCGCAACTCGGTGGGACATGAGAAGGTTGTCCACCGGATCCATCTTAAGCATTGCCCTTGGCTCCCAGGAAATCAGAACCAGTCAAGTTCGTCCCAAGGGTCCTCGTCTGAAGAAGGTGATTCAACCCCAAGAGGGTACTCACTTCAGGAACCAAGTTTGGCAGGCGAACTCAACGCTCAGACAGATGGGGCACGACAGAGCATGCCACCTCCAACCACTTCATCGGCGAGTAGTGAGGCAGCGACAGATGTCGAAGAAGCCGATATGGAAGATGATCAAAAGACGGGATCTAGGTACCCTGTCCGTACATCACGAGGCAGACCACCTAGCCGGTTTACCTCTACTTAACCGTCTACATCCCATTCAGTCAGCGTTTTCGTCCTCCTTGGACAAAATAACCTAGACTCCTAGGCATGTAGACCTCAGATGGACATGCATGCCACAATTTTGCGAAGTTACTGTTAGATGTTGTGCAAAAGTTGAAACTTTAGTGTTCTTAACCGTTTAACTGCTGTTAGCTGATTTGTAAACGTTGTAGTCCTAGACAAGTTTAAAATGTTTTGGAACAAAAATGTGCTTTTGATGTTTAAGGTCTGGTCCTCTGCCAAGACTTAATCTCTTTATTCTGGTCTCCTTCAAGTCATCGGGGACGATGACTCCAAGGCGGGGAAGAGTTGTGGGGAGGTCCAACGTACCACATTTAGAGATTGTCAATTTCATGATTTTCCATGTATTGTAACCTTTTTGATCCTAGCCCGTTATTCCTGTTTACAAAAATGTACACATTGTACTCACTTTTATTACTGTACTGCCGTCTCTGCTGGAGTTAATCAAACCAATTACTGGAGGTCATGCGGCCATGTACAACAAACGAACTTAAGATGGTCTCAATTTTGTACGTGTAGTTCGTGTTGGTATTAAATTTCAAGTAGGACATGTCAACTGAGGTTTTCAAGATAGGAAATTATTCATTGTTTTTATAATGTTCCTGTGCTAAATTCCAATTGTAGTAGACCCAAGCCCAACTTACTTGTTTGAACTGTTTGATAGACATGTACTGTATGTTCTATTTTATACCCCTCTGAACCACGTGGGCTGCACGGCATGTCAGTGCCTGCCCAATTTTCACAGGCCGGGTCTTGGACCCCAGAACAATAAACCATCAGAAGCACAGCATGGTGTGGACCTTGACTCATTACACCTACTCTCCGACCCCCCGAACCTGCGTGCCCTCTTCTCATCAACCCCCCTGGAGTACCCATGCCCACCGTGTATCCAACTAACCACTACTGGGACCCCGACGGCAACCAACTTCCCCCACACTTCTGAGCAGGCTGAGTGAGACACGGGGATATACTATATCTCTGTCTTCTACCTTAGCTGTTCCTTCTGAGCAGGCTAAGTGTGGTGTAGATCAGACACGTGGATATACTCTATCTCTGTCTCCTACCCCTGCTGTTCCTACTGAGCAGGCTGAGTGAGACATGTGGATATACTCTATTTCTGTCTTCTACCTCTGCTGTTCCTTCTGAGCAGGCTAAGTGGGACATGTGGATATACTCTATCTCTGTCTTCTATCTCTGCTGTTCCTTCTGAGCATGCTAAGTGAGGGGTAGATCAGACACGTGGATATACTCTATCTCTGTCTTTTACCTTTGCGGTTCCTTCTGAGCAGGCTGAGTGAGGTGTAGATCAGACACGTGGATATACTCTATCTCTGTCTGCTACCTCTGTTGTTCCTTCTAAGCAGGCTGAGTGAGACACGTGGATATACTCTATCTCTGTCTGCTACCTCTTCTGTTCCTTCTGAGCAGGCTGAGTGAGGTGTAGATCAGACACGTGGATATACTCTATCTCTGTCTTCTACATCTGCTGTTCCTTCTGAGCAGGCTGAGTGAGGTGTAGATCAGACACGTGGATATACTCTATCTCTGATTCCTACCTCTGCTGTTCCTTCTGAGCAGGCTGAGTGAGACATGTGGATATACTCTATCTCTGTCTTCTACCTCTGCTGTTCCTTCTGAGCAGGCTGAGTGAGACACGTGGATATACTATATCTCTGTCTTCTACCTTAGCTGTTCCTTCTGAGCAGGCTAAGTGTGGTGTAGATCAGACACGTGGATATACTCTATCTCTGTCTCCTACCCCTGCTGTTCCTACTGAGCAGGCTGAGTGAGACATGTGGATATACTCTATTTCTGTCTTGTACCTCTGCTGTTCCTTCTGAGCAGGCTAAGTGGGACATGTGGATATACTCTATCTCTGTCTTCTATCTCTGCTGTTCCTTCTGAGCATGCTAAGTGAGGGGTAGATCAGACACGTGGATATACTCTATCTCTGTCTTTTACCTTTGCGGTTCCTTCTGAGCAGGCTGAGTGAGGTGTAGATCAGACACGTGGATATACTCTATCTCTGTCTGCTACCTCTGCTGTTCCTTCTGAGCAGGCTGAGTGAGACACGTGGATATTCTCTATCTCTGTCTTCTACCTCTGATGTTCCTTCTGAGCAGGCTGAGTGAGACACGTGGATATACTATATCTCTGTCTTCTACCTCAGCTGTTCCTTCTGAGCAGGCTAAGTGAGGTGTAGATCAGACACGTGGATATACTCTATCTCTGTCTTTTACCTTTGCGATTCCTTCTGAGCAGGCTGAGTGAGGTGTAGATCAGACACGTGGATATAATCTATCTCTGTCTTTTACCTCTGCTGTTCCTTTTGAGCAGGCTGAGTGAGACACGTGGATATACTCTATCTTTGTCTTCTACCTCTGCTGTTCCTTCTGAGCAGGCTGTGTGAGACACGTGGATATACTCTATCTCTGTCTTATACCTCTGCTGTTCCTTCTGAGCAGGCTGAGTGAGGTGTAGATCAGACACGTGGATATACTATATCTATGTCTTCTACCTCTGCTCTTCCTTCTGAGCAGGCTGAGTGAGGTGTATATCAGACACGTGGATATACTCTATCTCTGTCTTTTACCTTTGCGGTTTCTTCTGAGCAGGCTGAGTGAGGTGTATATCAGACACGTGGATATACTCTATCTCTGTCTTCTACCTCTGCTGTTCCTTCTGAGCAGGCTGAGTGAGACACGTGGATATACTCTAACTCTGTCTTCTACCTCTGCTGTTCCTTCTGAGCAGGCTGAGTGAGACACGTGGATATACTCTATCTCTGTCTTCTACCTCTGCTGTTCCTTCTGAGCAGGCTGTGTGAGACACGTGGATATACTCTATCTCTGTCTTATACCTCTGCTGTTCCTTCTGAGCAGGCTGAGTGAGGTATAGATCAGACACGGGAATATACTATATCTATGTCTTCTACCTCTGCTCTTCCTTCTGAGCAGGCTGAGTGAGATGTATATCAGACACGTGGATATACTCTATCTATGTCTTTTACCTTTGCGGTTTCTTCTGGGCAGGCTGAGTGAGGTGTATATCAGACACGTGGATATACTCTATCTCTGTCTTCTACCTCTGCTGTTCCTTCTGAGCAGGCTGAGTGAGACACGTGGATATACTCTATCTTTGTCTTCTACCTCTGCTGTTCCTTCTGAGCAGGCTGAGTGAGACACGTGGATATACTATATCTCTGTCTTCTACCTCTGCTGATTCTTCTGAGCAGGCTGAGTGAGGTGTAGATCAGACACGTGGATATACTCTATCTCTGTCTTCTACATCTGCTGTTCCTTCTGAGCAGGCTGAGTGAGGTGTAGATCAGACACGTGGATATACTCAATCTCTGTCTTCTACCTCTGCTGTTCCTTCTGAGCAGGCTGAGTGAGACATGTGGATATACTCTATCTCTGTCTTCAACCTCTGCTGTTCCTTCCGAGCAGGCTGAGTGAGGTTTAGATCAGACACAGGGATATACTATATCTCTGTCTTCTACCTCTGCTGTTCCTTCTGATCAGGCTGAGTGAGACACGTGGATATACTCTAACTCTATCTTCTACCTATGTTGTTCCTTCTAAGCAGGCTGAGTGAGACACGTGGATATACTCTATCTCTGTCTGCTACCTCTGCTGTTCCTTCTGAGCTGGCTGAGTGAGGTGTAGATCAGACACGTGGATATACTCTATCTCTGTCTTCTACATCTGCTGTTCCTTCTGAGCAGGCTGAGTGAGGTGTAGATCATACACGTGGATATACTCTATTTCTGATTCCTACCTCTGCTGTTCCTTCTGAGCAGGCTGAGTGAGACATGTGGATATACTCTATCTCTGTCTTCTACCTCTGCAGTTCCTTCTGAGCAGGCTGAGTGAGACACGTGGATATACTATATCTATGTCTTCTACCTCAGCTGTTCCTTCTGAGCAGGCTAAGTGAGGTGTAGATCAGACACGTGGATATACTCTATCTCTGTCTTTTACCTTTGCGGTTCCTTCTGAGCAGGCTGAGTGTGGTGTAGATCAGACACGTGGATATACTCTATCTCTGTCTCCTACCCCTGCTGTTCCTACTGAGCAGGCTGAGTGAGACATGTGGATATACTCTATCTCTGTCTTCTACCTCTGCTGTTCCTTCTGAGCAGGCTAAGTGGGACATGTGGATATACTCTATCTCTGTCTTCTATCTCTGCTGTTCCTTCTGAGCATGCTAAGTAAGGGGTAGATCAGACACGTGGATATACTCTATCTCTGTCTTTTACCTTTGCGGTTCCTTCTGAGCAGGCTGAGTGAGGTGTAGATCAGACACGTGGATATACTCTATCTCTGTCTGCTACCTCTGCTGTTCCTTCTGAGCAGGCTGAGTGAGACACGTGGATATTCTCTATCTTTGTCTTCTACCTCTGATGTTCCTTCTGAGCAGGCTGAGTGAGACACGTGGATATACTATATCTCTGTCTTCTACCTCAGCTGTTCCTTCTGAGCAGGCTAAGTGAGGTGTAGATCAGACACGTGGATATACTCTATCTCTGTCTTTTACCTTTGCGATTCCTTCTGAGCAGGCTGAGTGAGGTGTAGATCAGACACGTGGATATACTCTATCTCTGTCTTTTACCTCTGCTGTTCCTTTTGAGCAGGCTGAGTGAGACACGTGGATATACTCTATCTTTGTCTTCTACCTCTGCTGTTCCTTCTGAGCAGGCTGTGTGAGACACGTGGATATACTCTATCTCTGTCTTATACCTCTGCTGTTCCTTCTGAGCAGGCTGAGTGAGGTGTAGATCAGACACGTGGATATACTATATCTATGTCTTCTACCTCTGCTCTTCCTTCTGAGCAGGCTGAGTGAGGTGTATATCAGACACGTGGATATACTCTATCTCTGTCTTTTACCTTTGCGGTTTCTTCTGAGCAGGCTGAGTGAGGTGTATATCAGACACGTGGATATACTCTATCTCTGTCTTCTACCTCTGCTGTTCCTTCTGAGCAGGCTGAGTGAGACACGTGGATATACTCTAACTCTGTCTTCTACCTCTGCTGTTCCTTCTGAGCAGGCTGAGTGAGACACGTGGATATACTCTATCTCTGTCTTCTACCTCTGCTGTTCCTTCTGAGCAGGCTGTGTGAGACACGTGGATATACTCTATCTCTGTCTTATACCTCTGCTGTTCCTTCTGAGCAGGCTGAGTGAGGTGTAGATCAGACACGGGAATATACTATATCTATGTCTTCTACCTCTGCTCTTCCTTCTGAGCAGGCTGAGTGAGATGTATATCAGACACGTGGATATACTCTATCTATGTCTTTTACCTTTGCGGTTTCTTCTGGGCAGGCTGAGTGAGGTGTATATCAGACACGTGGATATACTCTATCTCTGTCTTCTACCTCTGCTGTTCCTTCTGAGCAGGCTGAGTGAGACACGTGGATATACTCTATCTTTGTCTTCTACCTCTGCTGTTCCTTCTGAGCAGGCTGAGTGAGACACGTGGATATACTATATCTTTGTCTTCTACCTCTGCTGATTCTTCTGAGCAGGCTGAGTGAGGTGTAGATCAGACACGTGGATATACTCTATCTCTGTCTTCTACATCTGCTGTTCCTTCTGAGCAGGCTGAGTGAGGTGTAGATCAGACACGTGGATATACTCAATCTCTGTCTTCTACCTCTGCTGTTCCTTCTGAGCAGGCTGAGTGAGACATGTGGATATACTCTATCTCTGTCTTCAACCTCTGCTGTTTTTTCCGAGCAGGCTGAGTGAGGTTTAGATCAGACACAGGGATATACTATATCTCTGTCTTCTACCTCTGCTGTTCCTTCTGATCAGGCTGAGTGAGACACGTGGATATACTCTAACTCTATCTTCTAGCTATGTTGTTCCTTCTAAGCAGGCTGAGTGAGACACGTGGATATACTCTATCTCTGTCTGCTACCTCTGCTGTTCCTTCTGAGCTGGCTGAGTGAGGTGTAGATCAGACACGTGGATATACTCTTTATCTGTCTTCTACATCTGCTGTTCCTTCTGAGCAGGCTGAGTGAGGTGTAGATCATACAAGTGGATATACTCTATTTCTGATTCCTACCTCTGCTGTTCCTTTTGAGCAGGCTGAGTGAGACATGTGGATATACTCTATCTCTGTCTTCTACCTCTGCTGTTCCTTCTGAGCAGGCTGAGTGAGACACGTGGATATACTATATCTCTGTCTTCTACCTCAGCTGTTCCTTCTGAGCAGGCTAAGTGAGGTGTAGATCAGACACGTGGATATACTCTATCTCTGTCTTTTACCTTTGCGGTTCCTTCTGAGCAGGCTGAGTGTGGTGTAGATCAGACACGTGGATATACTCTATCTCTGTCTCCTACCCCTGCTGTTCCTACTGAGCAGGCTGAGTGAGACATGTGGATATACTCTATCTCTGTCTTCTACCTCTGCTGTTCCTTCTGAGCAGGCTAAGTGGGACATGTGGATATACTCTATCTCTGTCTTCTATCTCTGCTGTTCCTTCTGAGCATGCTAAGTGACGGGTAGATCAGACACGTGGATATACTATATCTCTGTCTGTTACCTTTGCGGTTCCTTCTGAGCAGGCTGAGTGAGGTGTAGATCAGACACGTGGATATACTCTATCTCTGTCTTCTACATCTGCTGTTCCTTCTGAGCAGGCTCAGTGAGGTGTAGATCAGACACGTGGATATACTATATCTCTGTCTCCTACCCCTGCTGTTCCTACTGAGCAGGCTGAGTGAGAAACGTGGATATACTATATCTCTGTCTTCTACCTCAGCTGTTCCTTCTGAGCAGGCTAAGTGAGGTGTAGATCAGACACGTGGATATACTCTATCTCTGTCTTTTACCTTTGCGGTTCCTTCTGAGCAGGCTGAGTGAGGTGTAGATCAGACACGTGGATATACTCTATCTCTGTCTTCTACCTCTGCTGTTCCTTTTGAGCAGGCTGAGTGAGACACGTGGATATACTCTATCTTTGTCTTCTACCTCTGCTGTTCCTTCTGAGCAGGCTGTGTGAGACACGTGGATATACTCTATCTCTGTCTCCAACCCCTGCTGTTCCTACTGAGCAGGCTGAGTGAGACATGTGGATATACTCTATTTCTGTCTTCTACCTCTGCTGTTCCTTCTGAGCAGGCTAAGTGGGACATGTGGATATACTCTATTTCTGTCTTCTATCTCTGCTGTTCCTTCTGAGCATGCTAAGTGAGGGGTAGATCAGACACGTGGATATACTCTATCTCTGTCTTTTACCTTTCCTGTTCCTTCTGAGCAGGCTGAGTGAGGTGTAGATCAGACACGTGGATATACTCTATCTCTGTCTGCTACCTCTGTTGTTCCTTCTAAGCAGGCTGAGTGAGACACGTGGATATACTCTAACTCTGTCTGCTACCTCTTCTGTTCCTTCTGAGCAGGCTGAGTGAGGTGTAGATCAGACACGTGGATATACTCTATCTCTGTCTTCTACATCTGCTGTTCCTTCTGAGCAGGCTGAGTGAGGTGTAGATCAGACACGTGGATATACTCTATCTCTGATTCCTACCTCTGCTGTTCCTTCTGAGCAGGCTGAGTGAGACATGTGGATATACTCTATCTCTGTCTTCTACCTCTGCTGTTCCTTCTGAGCAGGCTGAGTGAGACACGTGGATATACTATATCTCTGTCTTCTACCTTAGCTGTTCCTTCTGAGCAGGCTAAGTGTGGTGTAGATCAGACACGTGGATATACTCTATCTCTGTCTCCTACCCCTGCTGTTCCTACTGAGCAGGCTGAGTGAGACATGTGGATATACTCTATTTCTGTCTTCTACCTCTGCTGTTCCTTCTGAGCAGGCTAAGTGGGACATGTGGATATACTCTATCTCTGTCTTCTATCTCTGCTGTTCCTTCTGAGCATGCTAAGTGAGGGGTAGATCAGACACGTGGATATACTCTATCTCTGTCTTTTACCTTTGCGGTTCCTTCTGAGCAGGCTGAGTGAGGTGTAGATCAGACACGTGGATATACTCTATCTCTGTCTGCTACCTCTGCTGTTCCTTCTGAGCAGGCTGAGTGAGACACGTGGATATTCTCTATCTCTGTCTTCTACCTCTGATGTTCCTTCTGAGCAGGCTGAGTGAGACACGTGGATATACTATATCTCTGTCTTCTACCTCAGCTGTTCCTTCTGAGCAGGCTAAGTGAGGTGTAGATCAGACACGTGGATATACTCTATCTCTGTCTTTTACCTTTGCGATTCCTTCTGAGCAGGCTGAGTGAGGTGTAGATCAGACACGTGGATATACTCTATCTCTGTCTTTTACCTCTGCTGTTCCTTTTGAGCAGGCTGAGTGAGACACGTGGATATACTCTATCTTTGTCTTCTACCTCTGCTGTTCCTTCTGAGCAGGCTGTGTGAGACACGTGGATATACTCTATCTCTGTCTTATACCACTGCTGTTCCATCTGAGCAGGCTGAGTGAGGTGTATATCAGACACGTGGATATACTATATCTATGTCTGCTACCTCTGCTGTTCCTTCTGAGCAGGCTGAGTGAGACACGTGGATATTCTCTATCTCTGTCTTCTACCTCTGATGTTCCTTCTGAGCAGGCTGAGTGAGACACGTGGATATACTATATCTCTGTCTTCTACCTCAGCTGTTCCTTCTGAGCAGGCTAAGTGAGGTGTAGATCAGACACGTGGATATACTCTATCTCTGTCTTTTACCTTTGCGATTCCTTCTGAGCAGGCTGAGTGAGGTGTAGATCAGACACGTGGATATACTATATCTATGTCTTCTACCTCTGCTCTTCCTTCTGAGCAGGCTGAGTGGATATACTCTATCTCTGTCTGCTACCTCTGCTGTTCCTTCTGAGCAGGCTGTGTGAGACACGTGGATATACTCTATCTTTGTCTTCTACCTCTGCTGTTCCTTCTGAGCAGGCTGTGTGAGACACGTGGATATACTCTATCTCTGTCTTATACCTCAGCTGTTCCTTCTGAGCAGGCTAAGTGAGGTGTAGATCAGACACGTGGATATACTCTATCTCTGTCTTTTACCTTTGCGATTCCTTCTGAGCAGGCTGAGTGAGGTGTAGATCAGACACGTGGATATACTCTATCTCTGTCTTTTACCTCTGCTGTTCCTTTTGAGCAGGCTGAGTGAGACACGTGGATATACTCTATCTTTGTCTTCTACCTCTGCTGTTCCTTCTGAGCAGGCTGTGTGAGACACGTGGATATACTCTATCTCTGTCTCCTACCCCTGCTGTTCCTACTGAGCAGGCTGAGTGAGACATGTGGATATACTCTATTTCTGTCTTCTACCTCTGCTGTTCCTTCTGAGCAGGCTAAGTGGGACATGTGGATATACTCTATCTCTGTCTTCTATCTCTGCTGTTCCTTCTGAGCATGCTAAGTGAGGGGTAGATCAGACACGTGGATATACTCTATCTCTGTCTTTTACCTTTGCGGTTCCTTCTGAGCAGGCTGAGTGAGGTGTAGATCAGACACGTGGATATACTCTATTTCAGTCTGCTACCTCTGCTGTTCCTTCTGAGCAGGCTGAGTGAGACACGTGGATATTCTCTATCTCTGTCTTCTACCTCTGATGTTCCCTCTGAGCAGGCTGAGTGAGACACGTGGATATACTATATCTCTGTCTTCTACCTCAGCTGTTCCTTCTGAGCAGGCTAAGTGAGGTGTAGATCAGACACGTGGATATACTCTATCTCTGTCTTTTACCTTTGCGATTCCTTCTGAGCAGGCTGAGTGAGGTGTAGATCAGACACGTGGATATACTCTATCTCTGTCTTTTACCTCTGCTGTTCCTTTTGAGCAGGCTGAGTGAGACACGTGGATATACTCTATCTTTGTCTTCTACCTCTGCTGTTCCTTCTGAGCAGGCTGTGTGAGACACGTGGATATACTCTATCTCTGTCTTATACCTCTGCTGTTCCTTCTGAGCAGGCTGAGTGAGGTGTATATCAGACACGTGGATATACTATATCTATGTCTTCTACCTCTGCTCTTCCTTCTGAGCAGGCTGAGTGAGGTGTATATCAGACACGTGGATATACTCTATCTCTGTCTTTTACCTTTGCGGTTTCTTCTGAGCAGGCTGAGTGAGGTGTATATCAGACACGTGGATATACTCTATCTCTGTCTTTTACCTTTGCGATTCCTTCTGAGCAGGCTGAGTGAGGTGTAGATCAGACACGTGGATATACTCTATCTCTGTCTTTTACCTCTGCTGTTCCTTTTGAGCAGGCTGAGTGAGACACGTGGATATACTCTATCTTTGTCTTCTACCTCTTCTGTTCCTTCTGAGCAGGCTGTGTGAGACACGTGGATATACTCTATCTCTGTCTTATACCTCTGCTGTTCCTTCTGAGCAGGCTGAGTGAGGTGTAGATCAGACACGTGGATATACTATATCTATGTTTTCTACCTCTGCTCTTCCTTCTGAGCAGGCTGAGTGAGGTGTATATCAGACACGTGGATATACTCTATCTCTGTCTTTTACCTTTGCGGTTTCTTCTGAGCAGGCTGAGTGAGGTGTATATCAGACACGTGGATATACTCTATCTCTGTCTTCTACCTCTGCTGTTCCTTCTGAGCAGGCTGAGTGAGACACGTGGATATACTCTAACTCTGTCTTCTACCTCTGCTGTTCCTTCTGAGCAGGCTGAGTGAGACACGTGGATATACTCTATCTCTGTCTTCTACCTCTGCTGTTCCTTCTGAGCAGGCTGTGTGAGACACGTGGATATACTCTATCTCTGTCTTATACCTCTGCTGTTCCTTCTGAGCAGGCTGAGCGAGGTGTAGATCAGACACGGGAATATACTATATCTATGTCTTCTACCTCTGCTCTTCCTTCTGAGCAGGCTGAGTGGATATACTCTATCTCTGTCTGCTACCTCTGCTGTTCCTTCTGAGCAGGCTGAGTGAGAGACGTGGATATTCTCTATCTCTGTCTTCTACCTCTGCTGTTCCTTCTGAGCAGACTGAGTGAGACACGTGGATATACTATATCTCTGTCTTCTACCTCAGCTGTTCCTTCTGAGCAGGCTAAGTGAGGTGTAGATCAGACAGGTGGATATACTATATCTCTGTCTTCTACATCTGCTGTTCCTTCTGAGCAGGCTGAGTGAGGTGTAGATCAGACACGTGGATATACTATATCTCTGTCTCCTACCCCTGCTGTTCCTACTGAGCAGGCTGAGTGAGACACGTGGATATACTATATCTCTGTCTTCTACCTCAGCTGTTCCTTCTGAGCAGGCTAAGTGAGGTGTAGATCAGACACGTGGATATACTCTATCTCTGTCTTTTACCTTTGCGGTTCCTTCTGAGCAGGCTGAGTGAGGTGTAGATCAGACACGTGGATATACTCTATCTCTGTCTTCTACCTCTGCTGTTCCTTTTGAGCAGGCTGAGTGAGACACGTGGATATACTCTATCTTTGTCTTCTACCTCTGCTGTTCCTTCTGAGCAGGCTGTGTGAGACACGTGGATATACTCTATCTCTGTCTCCTACCCCTGCTGTTCCTACTGAGCAGGCTGAGTGAGACATGTGGATATACTCTATTTCTGTCTTCTACCTCTGCTGTTCCTTCTGAGCAGGCTAAGTGGGACATGTGGATATACTCTATTTCTGTCTTCTATCTCTGCTGTTCCTTCTGAGCATGCTAAGTGAGGGGTAGATCAGACACGTGGATATACTCTATCTCTGTCTTTTACCTTTGCGGTTCCTTCTGAGCAGGCTGAGTGAGGTGTAGATCAGACACGTGGATATACTCTATCTCTGTCTGCTACCTCTGTTGTTCCTTCTAAGCAGGCTGAGTGAGACACGTGGATATACTCTATCTCTGTCTACTACCTCTTCTTTTCCTTCTGAGCAGGCTGAGTGAGGTGTAGATCAGACACGTGGATATACTCTATCTCTGATTCCTACCTCTGCTGTTCCTTCTGAGCAGGCTGAGTGAGACACGTGGATATACTATATCTCTGTCTTCTACCTTAGCTGTTCCTTCTGAGCAGGCTAAGTGTGGTGTAGATCAGACACGTGGATATACTCTAGCTCTGTCTCCTACCCCTGCTGTTCCTACTGAGCAGGCTGAGTGAGACATGTGGATATACTCTATTTATGTCTTCTACCTCTGCTGTTACTTCTGAGCAGGCTAAGTGGGACATGTGGATATACTCTATCTCTGTCTTCTATCTCTGCTGTTCCTTCTGAGCATGCTAAGTGAGGGGTAGATCAGACACGTGGATATACTCTATCTCTGTCTTTTACCTTTGCGGTTCCTTCTGAGCAGGCTGAGTGAGGTGTAGATCAGACACGTGAATATACTCTATCTCTGTCTGCTACCTCTGCTGTTCCTTCTGAGCAGGCTGAGTGAGACACGTGGATATTCTCTATCTCTGTCTTCTACCTCTGATGTTCCTTCTGAGCAGGCTGAGTGAGACACGTGGATATACTATATCTCTGTCTTCTACCTCAATTGTTCCTTCTGAGCAGGCTAAGTGAGGTGTAGATCAGACACGTGGATATACTATATCTCTGTATTTTACCTTTACGATTCCTTCTGAACAGGCTGAGTGAGGTGTAGATCAGACACGTGGATATACTCTATCTCTGTCTTTTACCTCTGCTGTTCCTTTTGAGCAGGCTGAGTGAGACACGTGGATATACTCTATCTTTGTCTTCTACCTCTGCTGTTCCTTCTGAGCAGGCTGTGTGAGACACGTGGATATACTCTATCTCTGTCTTATACCTCTGCTGTTCCTTCTGAGCAGGCTGAGTGAGGTGTAGATCAGACACGTGGATGTACTATATCTATGTCTTCTACCTTTGCTCTTCCTTCTGAGCAGGCTGAGTGAGGTGTATATCAGACACGTGGATATACTCTATCTCTGTCTTTTACCTTTGCGGTTTCTTCTGAGCAGGCTGAGTGAGGTGTATATCAGACACGTGGATATACTCTATCTCTGTCTTTTACCTTTGCGATTCCTTCTGAGCAGGCTGAGTGAGGTGTAGATCAGACACGTGGATATACTCTATCTCTGTCTTTTACCTCTGCTGTTCCTTTTGAGCAGGCTGAGTGAGACACGTGGATATACTCTATCTTTGTCTTCTACCTCTGCTGTTCCTTCTGAGCAGGCTGTGTGAGACACGTGGATATACTCTATCTCTGTCTTATACCTCTGCTGTTCCTTCTGAGCAGGCTGAGTGAGGTGTAGATCAGACACGTGGATATACTATATCTATGTCTTCTACCTCTGCTCTTCCTTCTGAGCAGGCTGAGTGAGGTGTATATCAGACACGTGGATATACTCTATCTCTGTCTTTTACCTTTGCGGTTTCTTCTGAGCAGGCTGAGTGAGGTGTATATCAGACACGTGGATATACTCTATCTCTGTCTTTTACCTTTGCGATTCCTTCTGAGCAGGCTGAGTGAGGTGTAGATCAGACACGTGGATATACTATATCTCTGTCTTTTACCTCTGCTGTTCCTTTTGAGCAGGCTGAGTGAGACACGTGGATATACTCTATCTTTGTCTTCTACCTCTACTGTTCCTTCTGAGCAGGCTGTGTGAGACACGTGGATATACTCTATCTCTGTCTTATACCTCTGCTGTTCCTTCTGAGCAGGCTGAGTGAGGTGTAGATCAGACACGTGGATATACTATATCTATGTTTTCTACCTCTGCTCTTCCTTCTGAGCAGGCTGAGTGAGGTGTATATCAGACACGTGGATATACTCTATCTCTGTCTTTTACCTTTGCGGTTTCTTCTGAGCAGGCTGAGTGAGGTGTATATCAGACACGTGGATATACTCTATCTCTGTCTTCTACCTCTGGTGTTCCTTCTGAGCAGGCTGAGTGAGACACGTGGATATACTCTAACTCTGTCTTCTACCTCTGCTGTTCCTTCTGAGCAGGCTGAGTGAGACACGTGGATATACTCTATCTCTGTCTTCTACCTCTGCTGTTCCTTCTGAGCAGGCTGTGTGAGACACGTGGATATACTCTATCTCTGTCTTATACCTCTGCTGTTCCTTCTGAGCAGGCTGAGTGAGGTGTAGATCAGACACGGGAATATACTATATCTATGTCTTCTACCTCTGCTCTTCCTTCTGAGCAGGCTGAGTGAGGTGTATATCAGACACGTGGATATACTCTATCTATGTCTTTTACCTTTGCGGTTTCTTCTGAGCAGGCTGAGTGAGGTGTATATCAGACACGTGGATATACTCTATCTCTGTCTTCTACCTCTGCTGTTCCTTCTGAGCAGGCTGAGTGAGACACGTGGATATACTCTATCTTTGTCTTCTACCTCTGCTGTTCCTTCTGAGCAGGCTGAGTGAGACACGTGGATATACTATATCTCTGTCTTCTACCTCTGCTGATTCTTCTGAGCAGGCTGAGTGAGGTGTAGATCAGACACATGGATATACTCTATCTCTGTCTTCTACCTCTGCTGTTCCTTCTGAGCAGGCTGAGTGAGGTGTAGATCAGACACGTGGATATACTCAATCTCTGTCTTCTACCTCTGCTGTTCCTTCTGAGCAGGCTGAGTGAGACATGTGGATATACTCTATCTCTGTCTTCTACCTCTGCTGTTCCTTCCGAGCAGGCTGAGTGAGGTTTAGATCAGACACAGGGATATACTATATCTCTGTCTTCTACCTCTGCTGTTCCTTCTGAGCAGGCTGAGTGAGACAGGTGGATATACTCTAACTCTATCTTCTACCTATGTTGTTCCTTCTAAGCAGGCTGAGTGAGACACGTGGATATACTCTATCTCTTTCTGCTACCTCTGCTGTTCCTTCTGAGCTGGCTGAGTGAGACACGTGGATATACTCTATCTCTGTCTTCTACCTCTGCTGTTCCTTCTGAGCAGGCTAAGTGAGGTGTAGATCAGACACGTGGATATACTCTATCTCTGTCTTTTACCTTTGCGGTTCCTTCTGAGCAGGCTGAGTGTGGTGTAGATCAGACACGTGGATATACTCTATCTCTGTCTCCTACCCCAGCTGTTCCTACTGAGCAGGCTGAGTGAGACATGTGGATATACTCTATCTCTGTCTTCTACCTCTGCTGTTCCTTCTGAGCAGGCTAAGTGGGACATGTGGATATACTTTATCTCTGTCTTCTATCTCTGCTGTTCCTTCTGAGCATGCTAAGTGAGGGGTAGATCAGACACGTGGATATACTATATCTCTGTCTTTTACCTGTGCGGTTCCTTCTGAGCAGGCTGAGTGAGGTGTAGATCAGACACGTGGATATACTCTATCTCTGTCTGCTACCTCTGCTGTTCCTTCTGAGCAGGCTGAGTGAGACACGTGGATATTCTCTATCTCTGTCTTCTACCTCTGCTGTTCCTTCTGAGCAGGCTGAGTGAGACACGTGGATATACTATATCTCTGTCTTCTACCTCAGCTGTTCCTTCTGAGCAGGCTAAGTGAGGTGTAGATCAGACAGGTGGATATACTATATCTCTGTCTTCTACATCTGCTGTTCCTTCTGAGCAGGCTGAGTGAGGTGTAGATCAGACACGTGGATATACTATATCTCTGTCTCCTACCCCTGCTGTTCCTACTGAGCAGGCTGAGTGAGACACGTGGATATACTATATCTCTGTCTTCTACCTCAGCTGTTCCTTCTGAGCAGGCTAAGTGAGGTGTAGATCAGACACGTGGATATACTCTATCTCTGTCTTTTACCTTTGCGGTTCCTTCTGAGCAGGCTGAGTGAGGTGTAGATCAGACACGTGGATATACTCTATCTCTGTCTTCTACCTCTGCTGTTCCTTTTGAGCAGGCTGAGTGAGACACGTGGATATACTCTATCTTTGTCTTCTACCTCTGCTGTTCCTTCTGAGCAGGCTGTGTTAGACACGTGGATATACTCTATCTCTGTCTCCTACCCCTGCTGTTCCTACTGAGCAGGCTGAGTGAGACATGTGGATATACTCTATTTCTGTCTTCTACCTCTGCTGTTCCTTCTGAGCAGGCTAAGTGGGACATGTGGATATACTCTATTTCTGTCTTCTATCTCTGCTGTTCCTTCTGAGCATGCTAAGTGAGGGGTAGATCAGACACGTGGATATACTCTATCTCTGTCTTTTACCTTTGCGGTTCCTTCTGAGCAGGCTGAGTGAGGTGTAGATCAGACACGTGGATATACTCTATCTCTGTCTGCTACCTCTGTTGTTCCTTCTAAGCAGGCTGAGTGAGACACGTGGATATACTCTATCTCTGTCTGCTACCTCTTCTGTTCCTTCTGAGCAGGCTGAGTGAGGTGTAGATCAGACACGTGGATATACTCTATCTCTGATTCCTACCTCTGCTGTTCCTTCTGAGCAGGCTGAGTGAGACATGTGGATATACTCTATCTCTGTCTTCTACCTCTGCTGTTCCTTCTGAGCAGGCTGAGTGAGACACGTGGATATACTATATCTCTGTCTTCTACCTTAGCTGTTCCTTCTGAGCAGGCTAAGTGTGTTGTAGATAAGACACGTGGATATACTCTATCTCTGTCTCCTACCCTTGCTGTTCCTACTGAGCAGGCTGAGTGAGACATGTGGATATACTCTATTTCTGTCTTCTACCTCTGCTGTTACTTCTGAGCAGGCTAAGTGGGACATGTGGATATACTCTATCTCTGTCTTCTGTCTCTGCTGTTCCTTCTGAGCATGCTGAGTGAGGTGTAGATCAGACACGTGGATATACTCTATCTCTGTCTGCTACCTCTGCTGTTCCTTCTGAGCAGGCTGAGTGAGACACGTGGATATTCTCTATCTCTGTCTTCTACCTCTGATGTTCCTTCTGAGCAGGCTGAGTGAGACACGTGGATATACTATATCTCTGTCTTCTACCTCAATTGTTCCTTCTGAGCAGGCTAAGTGAGGTGTAGATCAGACACGTGGATATACTCTATCTCTGTCTTTTACCTTTGCGATTCCTTCTGAACAGGCTGAGTGAGGTGTAGATCAGACACGTGGATATACTCTATCTCTGTCTTTTACCTCTGCTGTTCCTTTTGAGCAGGCTGAGTGAGACACGTGGATATACTCTATCTCTGTCTTATACCTCTGCTGTTCCTTCTGAGCAGGCTGAGTGAGGTGTAGATCAGACACGTGGATATACTATATCTCTGTCTTCTACCTCTGCTGTTCCTTCTGAGCAGGCTGAGTGAGACACGTGGATATACTCTAACTCTGTCTTCTACCTCTGCTGTTCCTTCTGAGCAGGCTGAGTGAGACACGTGGATATACTCTATCTCTGTCTTCTACCTCTGCTGTTCCTTCTGAGCAGGCTGTGTGAGACACGTGGATATACTCTATCTCTGTCTTATACCTCTGCTGTTCCTTCTGAGCAGGCTGAGTGAGGTGTGGATCAGACACGGGAATATACTATATCTATGTCTTCTACCTCTGCTCTTCCTTCTGAGCAGGCTGAGTGAGGTGTATATCAGACACGTGGATATACTCTATCTATGTCTTTTACCTTTGCGGTTTCTTCTGAGCAGGCTGAGTGAGGTGTATATCAGACAAGTGGATATACTCTATCTCTGTCTCCTACCCCTGCTGTTCCTACTGAGCAGGCTGAGTGAGACATGTGGATATACTCTATTTCTGTCTTCTACCTCTGCTGTTACTTCTGAGCAGGCTAAGTGGGACATGTGGATATACTCTATCTCTGTCTTCTATCTCTGCTGTTCCTTCTGAGCATGCTAAGTGAGGGGTAGATCAGACACGTGGATATACTCTATCTCTGTCTTTTACCTTTGCGGTTCCTTCTGAGCAGGCTGAGTGAGGTGTAGATCAGACACGTGGATATACTCTATCTCTGTCTGCTACCTCTGCTGTTCCTTCTGAGCAGGCTGAGTGAGACACGTGGATATTCTCTATCTCTGTCTTCTACCTCTGATGTTCCTTCTGAGCAGGCTGAGTGAGACACGTGGATATACTCTATCTCTGTCTTCTACCTCTGCTGTTCCTTCTGAGCAGGCTGTGTGAGACACGCGGATATACTCTATCTCTGTCTTATACCTCTGCTGTTCCTTCTGAGCAGGCTGAGTGAGGTGTAGATCAGACACGGGAATATACTATATCTATGTCTTCTACCTCTGCTCTTCCTTCTGAGCAGGCTGAGTGAGGTGTATATCAGACACGTGGATATACTCTATCTATGTCTTTTACCTTTGCGGTTTCTTCTGAGCAGGCTGAGTGAGGTGTATATCAGACACGTGGATATACTCTATCTCTGTCTTCTACCTCTGCTGTTCCTTCTGAGCAGGCTGAGTGAGACACGTGGATATACTCTATATTTGTCTTCTACCTCTGCTGTTCCTTCTGAGCAGGCTGAGTGAGACACGTGGATATACTATATCTCTGTCTTCTACCTCTGCCGATTCTTCTGAGCAGGCTGAGTGAGGTGTAGATCAGACACGTGGATATACTCTATCTCTGTCTTCTACATCTGCTGTTCCTTCTGAGCAGGCTGAGTGAGGTGTAGATCAGACACGTGGATATACTCAATCTCTGTCTTCTACCTCTGCTGTTCCTTCTGAGCAGGCTGAGTGAGACATGTGGATATACTCTATCTCTGTCTTCTACCTCTGCTGTTCCTTCCGAGCAGGCTGAGTGAGGTTTAGATCAGACACAGGGATATACTATATCTCTGTCTTCTACCTCTGCTGTTCCTTCTGAGCAGGCTGAGTGAGACACGTGGATATACTCTATCTCTGTCTGCTACCTCTGCTGTTCCTTCTGAGCAGGCTGAGTGAGACACGTGGATATACTCTATCTCTGTCTGCTACCTCTGCTGTTCCTTCTGAGCAGGCTGAGTGAGGTGTAGATCAGACACGTGGATATACTCTATCTCTGTCTTCTACATCTGCTGTTCCTTCTGAGCAGGCTGAGTGAGGTGTAGATCATACACGTGGATATACTCTATCTCTGATTCCTACCTCTGCTGTTCCTTCTGAGCAGGCTGAGTGAGACATGTGGATATACTCTATCTCTGTCTTCTACCTCTGCTGTTCCTTCTGAGCAGGCTGAGTGAGACACGTGGATATACTATATCTCTGTCTTCTACCTCAGCTGTTCCTTCTGAGCAGGCTAAGTGAGGTGTAGATCAGACACGTGGATATACTCTATCTCCGTCTTTTACCTTTGCGGTTCCTTCTGAGCAGGCTGAGTGTGGTGTAGATCAGACACGTGGATATACTCTATCTCTGTCTCCTACCCCTGCTGTTCCTACTGAGCAGGCTGAGTGAGACATGTGGATATACTCTATCTCTGTCTTCTACCTCTGCTGTTCCTTCTGAGCAGGCTAAGTGGGACATGTGGATATACTTTATCTCTGTCTTATACCTCTGCTGTTCCTTCTGAGCAGGCTGAGTGAGGTGTAGATCAGACACGGGAATATACTATATCTATGTCTTCTACCTCTGCTCTTCCTTCTGAGCAGGCTGAGTGAGGTGTATATCAGACACGTGGATATACTCTATCTATGTCTTTTACCTTTGCGGTTTCTTCTGAGCAGGCTGAGTGAGGTGTATATCAGACACGTGGATATACTCTATCTCTGTCTTCTACCTCTGCTGTTCCTTCTGAGCAGGCTGAGTGAGACACGTGGATATACTCTATCTTTGTCTTCTACCTCTGCTGTTCCTTCTGAGCAGGCTGAGTGAGACACGTGGATATACTATATCTCTGTCTTCTACCTCTGTCGATTCTTCTGAGCAGGCTGAGTGAGGTGTAGATCAGACACGTGGATATACTCTATCTCTGTCTTCTACATCTGCTGTTCCTTCTGAGCAGGCTGAGTGAGGTGTAGATCAGACACGTGGATATACTCAATCTCTGTCTTCTACCTCTGCTGTTCCTTCTGAGCAGGCTGAGTGAGACATGTGGATATACTCTATCTCTGTCTTCTACCTCTGCTGTTCCTTCCGAGCAGGCTGAGTGAGGTTTAGATCAGACACAGGGATATACTATATCTCTGTCTTCTACCTCTGCTGTTCCTTCTGAGCAGGCTGAGTGAGACACGTGGATATACTCTATCTCTGTCTGCTACCTCTGCTGTTCCTTCTGAGCAGGCTGAGTGAGACACGTGGATATACTCTATCTCTGTCTGCTACCTCTGCTGTTCCTTCTGAGCAGGCTGAGTGAGGTGTAGATCAGACACGTGGATATACTCTATCTCTGTCTTCTACATCTGCTGTTCCTTCTGAGCAGGCTGAGTGAGGTGTAGATCATACACGTGGATATACTCTATCTCTGATTCCTACCTCTGCTGTTCCTTCTGAGCAGGCTGAGTGAGGTGTAGATCAGACACGTGGATATACTCTATCTCTGTCTTCTACATCTGCTGTTCCTTCTGAGCAGGCTGAGTGAGGTGTAGATCAGACACGTGGATATACTCTATCTCTGTCTTCTACATCTGCTGTTCCTTCTGAGCAGGCTGAGTGAGGTGTAGATCATACACGTGGATATACTCTATCTCTGATTCCTACCTCTGCTGTTCCTTCTGAGCAGGCTGAGTGAGACATGTGGATATACTCTATCTCTGTCTTCTACCTCTGCTGTTCCTTCTGAGCAGGCTGAGTGAGACACGTGGATATACTATATCTCTGTCTTCTACCTCAGCTGTTCCTTCTGAGCAGGCTAAGTGAGGTGTAGATCAGACACGTGGATATACTCTATCTCCGTCTTTTACCTTTGCGGTTCCTTCTGAGCAGGCTGAGTGTGGTGTAGATCAGACACGTGGATATACTCTATCTCTGTCTCCTACCCCTGCTGTTCCTACTGAGCAGGCTGAGTGAGACATGTGGATATACTCTATCTCTGTCTTCTACCTCTGCTGTTCCTTCTGAGCAGGCTAAGTGGGACATGTGGATATACTTTATCTCTGTCTTATACCTCTGCTGTTCCTTCTGAGCAGGCTGAGTGAGGTGTAGATCAGACACGGGAATATACTATATCTATGTCTTCTACCTCTGCTCTTCCTTCTGAGCAGGCTGAGTGAGGTGTATATCAGACACGTGGATATACTCTATCTATGTCTTTTACCTTTGCGGTTTCTTCTGAGCAGGCTGAGTGAGGTGTATATCAGACACGTGGATATACTCTATCTCTGTCTTCTACCTCTGCTGTTCCTTCTGAGCAGGCTGAGTGAGACACGTGGATATACTCTATCTTTGTCTTCTACCTCTGCTGTTCCTTCTGAGCAGGCTGAGTGAGACACGTGGATATACTATATCTCTGTCTTCTACCTCTGCCGATTCTTCTGAGCAGGCTGAGTGAGGTGTAGATCAGACACGTGGATATACTCTATCTCTGTCTTCTACATCTGCTGTTCCTTCTGAGCAGGCTGAGTGAGGTGTAGATCAGACACGTGGATATACTCAATCTCTGTCTTCTACCTCTGCTGTTCCTTCTGAGCAGGCTGAGTGAGACATGTGGATATACTCTATCTCTGTCTTCTACCTCTGCTGTTCCTTCCGAGCAGGCTGAGTGAGGTTTAGATCAGACACAGGGATATACTATATCTCTGTCTTCTACCTCTGCTGTTCCTTCTGAGCAGGCTGAGTGAGACACGTGGATATACTCTATCTCTGTCTGCTACCTCTGCTGTTCCTTCTGAGCAGGCTGAGTGAGACACGTGGATATACTCTATCTCTGTCTGCTACCTCTGCTGTTCCTTCTGAGCAGGCTGAGTGAGGTGTAGATCAGACACGTGGATATACTCTATCTCTGTCTTCTACATCTGCTGTTCCTTCTGAGCAGGCTGAGTGAGGTGTAGATCATACACGTGGATATACTCTATCTCTGATTCCTACCTCTGCTGTTCCTTCTGAGCAGGCTGAGTGAGACATGTGGATATACTCTATCTCTGTCTTCTACCTCTGCTGTTCCTTCTGAGCAGGCTGAGTGAGACACGTGGATATACTATATCTCTGTCTTCTACCTCAGCTGTTCCTTCTGAGCAGGCTAAGTGAGGTGTAGATCAGACACGTGGATATACTCTATCTCCGTCTTTTACCTTTGCGGTTCCTTCTGAGCAGGCTGAGTGTGGTGTATATCAGACACGTGGATATACTCTATCTCTGTCTTCTACCTCTGCTGTTCCTTCTGAGCAGGCTGAGTGAGACACGTGGATATACTCTATCTCTGTCTTCTACCTCTGCTGTTCCTTCTGAGCAGGCTGAGTGAGACACGTGGATATACTATATCTCTGTCTTCTACCTCTGCCGATTCTTCTGAGCAGGCTGAGTGAGGTGTAGATCAGACACGTGGATATACTCTATCTCTGTCTTCTACATCTGCTGTTCCTTCTGAGCAGGCTGAGTGAGGTGTAGATCAGACACGTGGATATACTCAATCTCTGTCTTCTACCTCTGCTGTTCCTTCTGAGCAGGCTGAGTGAGACATGTGGATATACTCTATCTCTGTCTTCTACCTCTGCTGTTCCTTCCGAGCAGGCTGAGTGAGGTTTAGATCAGACACAGGGATATACTATATCTCTGTCTTCTACCTCTGCTGTTCCTTCTGAGCAGGCTGAGTGAGACACGTGGATATACTCTATCTCTGTCTGCTACCTCTGCTGTTCCTTCTGAGCAGGCTGAGTGAGACACGTGGATATACTCTATCTCTGTCTGCTACCTCTGCTGTTCCTTCTGAGCAGGCTGAGTGAGGTGTAGATCAGACACGTGGATATACTCTATCTCTGTCTTCTACATCTGCTGTTCCTTCTGAGCAGGCTGAGTGAGGTGTAGATCATACACGTGGATATACTCTATCTCTGATTCCTACCTCTGCTGTTCCTTCTGAGCAGGCTGAGTGAGACATGTGGATATACTCTATCTCTGTCTTCTACCTCTGCTGTTCCTTCTGAGCAGGCTGAGTGAGACACGTGGATATACTATATCTCTGTCTTCTACCTCAGCTGTTCCTTCTGAGCAGGCTAAGTGAGGTGTAGATCAGACACGTGGATATACTCTATCTCCGTCTTTTACCTTTGCGGTTCCTTCTGAGCAGGCTGAGTGTGGTGTAGATCAGACACGTGGATATACTCTATCTCTGTCTCCTACCCCTGCTGTTCCTACTGAGCAGGCTGAGTGAGACATGTGGATATACTCTATCTCTGTCTTCTACCTCTGCTGTTCCTTCTGAGCAGGCTGAGTGAGACACGTGGATATACTATATCTCTGTCTTCTACCTCAGCTGTTCCTTCTGAGCAGGCTAAGTGAGGTGTAGATCAGACACGTGGATATACTCTATCTCTGTCTTTTACCTTTGCGGTTCCTTCTGAGCAGGCTGAGTGTGGTGTAGATCAGACACGTGGATATACTCTATCTCTGTCTCCTACCCCTGCTGTTCCTACTGAGCAGGCTGAGTGAGACATGTGGATATACTCTATCTCTGTCTTCTATCTCTGCTGTTCCTTCTGAGCATGCTAAGTGAGGGGTAGATCAGACACGTGGATATACTATATCTCTGTCTTTTACCTTTGCGGTTCCTTCTGAGCAGGCTGAGTGAGGTGTAGATCAGACACGTGGATATACTCTATCTCTGTCTGCTACCTCTGCTGTTCCTTCTGAGCAGGCTGAGTGAGACACGTGGATATTCTCTATCTCTGTCTTCTACCTCTGCTGTTCCTTCTGAGCAGGCTGAGTGAGACACGTGGATATACTATATCTCTGTCTTCTACCTCAGCTGTTCCTTCTGAGCAGGCTAAGTGAGGTGTAGATCAGACACGTGGATATACTCTATCTCTGTCTTCTACATCTGCTGTTCCTTCTGAGCAGGCTGAGTGAGGTGTAGATCAGACACGTGGATATACTATATCTCTGTCTCCTACCCCTGCTGTTCCTACTGAGCAGGCTGAGTGAGACACGTGGATATACTATATCTCTGTCTTCTACCTCAGCTGTTCCTTCTGAGCAGGCTAAGTGAGGTGTAGATCAGACAAGTGGATATACTCTATCTCTGTCTTTTACCTTTGCGGTTCCTTCTGAGCAGGCTGAGTGAGGTGTAGATCAGACACGTGGATATACTCTATCTCTGTCTTCTACCTCTGCTGTTCCTTTTGAGCAGGCTGAGTGAGACACGTGGATATACTCTATCTTTGTCTTCTACCTCTGCTGTTCCTTCTGAGCAGGCTGTGTGAGACACGTGGATATACTCTATCTCTGTCTTATACCTCTGCTGTTCCTTCTGAGCAGGCTGAGTGAGGTGTAGATCAGACACGTGGATATACTATATCTATGTCTACTACCTCTGCTCTTCCTTCTGAGCAGGCTGAGTAAGGTGTATATCAGACACGTGGATATATTCTATCTCTGTCTTTTACCTTTGCGGTTTCTTCTGAGCAGGCTGAGTGAGGTGTAGATCAGACACGTGGATATACTCTATCTCTGTCTTCTACCTCTGCTGTTTCTTCTGAGCAGGCTGAGTGAGACACGTGGATATACTCTATCTCTGTCTTCAACCTCTGCTGTTCCTTCTGAGCAGGCTGAGTGAGACACGTGGATATACTCTATCTATGTCTTCTACCTCTGCTGATTCTTCGGAGCAGGCCGAGTGAGGTGTAGATCAGACACGTGGATATAATCTAGCTCTGTCTTTTACCTTTGCGGTTCCTTCTGAGCAGGCTGAGTGAGGTGTAGATCAGACACGTGGATATACTCTATCTCTGTCTGCTACCTCTGCTGTTCCTTCTGAGCAGGCTGAGTGAGACACGTGGATATTCTCTATCTCTGTCTTCTACCTCTGCTGTTCCTTCTGAGCAGGCTGAGTGAGACACGTGGATATACTATATCTCTGTCTTCTACCTCAGCTGTTCCTTCTGAGCAGGCTAAGTGAGGTGTAGATCAGACACGTGGATATACTATATCTATGTCTTCTACCTCTGCTCTTCCTTCTGAGCAGGCTGAGTAAGGTGTATATCAGACACGTGGATATATTCTATCTCTGTCTTTTACCTTTGCGGTTTCTTCTGAGCAGGCTGAGTGATGTGTAGATCAGACACGTGGATATACTCTATCTCTGTCTTTTACCTCTGCTGTTTCTTCTGAGCAGGCTGAGTGAGACACGTGGATATACTCTATTTCTGTCTTCTACCTCTGCTGTTCCTTCTGAGCAGGCTGAGTGAGGTGTAGATAAGACACGTGGATATACTCTATCTCTGTCTTTTATCTTTGCGGTTCCTTCTGAGCAGGCTGAGTGAGGTGTAGATCAGACACGTGGATATACTCTATCTCTGTCTTTTACCTCTGCTGTTCCTTTTGAGCAGGCTGAGTGAGACACGTGGATATACTCTATCTTTGTCTTCTACCTCTGCTGTTCCTTCTGAGCAGGCTGTGTGAGACACGTGGATATACTCTATCTCTGTCTTATACCTCTGCTGTTCCATCTGAGCAGGCTGAGTGAGGTGTATATCAGACACGTGGATATACTATATCTATGTCTTCTACCTCTGCTCTTCCTTCTGAGCAGGCTGAGTGAGGTGTATATCAGACACGTGGATATACTCTATCTCTGTCTTTTACCTTTGCGGTTTCTTCTGAGCAGGCTGAGTGAGGTGTATATCAGACACGTGGATATACTCTATCTCTGTCTTTTACCTTTGCGATTCCTTCTGAGCAGGCTGAGTGAGGTGTAGATCAGACACGTGGATATACTCTATCTCTGTCTTTTACCTCTGCTGTTCCTTTTGAGCAGGCTGAGTGAGACACGTGGATATACTCTATCTTTGTCTTCTACCTCTTCTGTTCCTTCTGAGCAGGCTGTGTGAGACACGTGGATATACTCTATCTCTGTCTTATACCTCTGCTGTTCCTTCTGAGCAGGCTGAGTGAGGTGTAGATCAGACACGTGGATATACTATATCTATGTTTTCTACCTCTGCTCTTCCTTCTGAGCAGGCTGAGTGAGGTGTATATCAGACACGTGGATATACTCTATCTCTGTCTTTTACCTTTGCGGTTTCTTCTGAGCAGGCTGAGTGAGGTGTATATCAGACACGTGGATATACTCTATCTCTGTCTTCTACCTCTGCTGTTCCTTCTGAGCAGGCTGAGTGAGACACGTGGATATACTCTAACTCTGTCTTCTACCTCTGCTGTTCCTTCTGAGCAGGCTGAGTGAGACACGTGGATATACTCTATCTCTGTCTTCTACCTCTGCTGTTCCTTCTGAGCAGGCTATGTGAGACACGTGGATATACTCTATCTCTGTCTTATACCTCTGCTGTTCCTTCTGAGCAGGCTGAGCGAGGTGTAGATCAGACACGGGAATATACTATATCTATGTCTTCTACCTCTGCTCTTCCTTCTGAGCAGGCTGAGTGGATATACTCTATCTCTGTCTGCTACCTCTGCTGTTCCTTCTGAGCAGGCTGTGTGAGACACGTGGATATACTCTATCTCTGTCTTATACCTCTGCTGTTCCTTCTGAGCAGGCTGAGCGAGGTGTAGATCAGACACGGGAATATACTATATCTATGTCTTCTACCTCTGCTCTTCCTTCTGAGCAGGCTGAGTGGATATACTCTATCTCTGTCTGCTACCTCTGCTGTTCCTTCTGAGCAGGCTGAGTGAGACACGTGGATATTCTCTATCTCTGTCTTCTACCTCTGCTGTTCCTTCTGAGCAGACTGAGTGAGACACGTGGATATACTATATCTCTGTCTTCTACCTCAGCTGTTCCTTCTGAGCAGGCTAAGTGAGGTGTAGATCAGACAGGTGGATATACTATATCTCTGTCTTCTACATCTGCTGTTCCTTCTGAGCAGGCTGAGTGAGGTGTAGATCAGACACGTGGATATACTATATCTCTGTCTCCTACCCCTGCTGTTCCTACTGAGCAGGCTGAGTGAGACACGTGGATATACTATATCTCTGTCTTCTACCTCAGCTGTTCCTTCTGAGCAGGCTAAGTGAGGTGTAGATCAGACACGTGGATATACTCTATCTCTGTCTTTTACCTTTGCGGTTCCTTCTGAGCAGGCTGAGTGAGGTGTAGATCAGACACGTGGATATACTCTATCTCTGTCTTCTACCTCTGCTGTTCCTTTTGAGCAGGCTGAGTGAGACACGTGGATATACTCTATCTTTGTCTTCTACCTCTGCTGTTCCTTCTGAGCAGGCTGTGTGAGACACGTGGATATACTCTATCTCTGTCTCCTACCCCTGCTGTTCCTACTGAGCAGGCTGAGTGAGACATGTGGATATACTCTATTTCTGTCTTCTACCTCTGCTGTTCCTTCTGAGCAGGCTAAGTGGGACATGTGGATATACTCTATCTCTGTCTTCTATCTCTGCTGTTCCTTCTGAGCATGCTAAGTGAGGGGTAGATCAGACACGTGGATATACTCTATCTCTGTCTTTTACCTTTGCGGTTCCTTCTGAGCAGGCTGAGTGAGGTGTAGATCAGACACGTGGATATACTCTATTTCTGTCTGCTACCTCTGCTGTTCCTTCTGAGCAGGCTGAGTGAGACACGTGGATATTCTCTATCTCTGTCTTCTACCTCTGATGTTCCTTCTGAGCAGGCTGAGTGAGACACGTGGATATACTATATCTCTGTCTTCTACCTCAGCTGTTCCTTCTGAGCAGGCTAAGTGAGGTGTAGATCAGACACGTGGATATACTCTATCTCTGTCTTTTACCTTTGCGATTCCTTCTGAGCAGGCTGAGTGAGGTGTAGATCAGACACGTGGATATACTCTATCTCTGTCTTTTACCTCTGCTGTTCCTTTTGAGCAGGCTGAGTGAGACACGTGGATATACTCTATCTTTGTCTTCTACCTCTGCTGTTCCTTCTGAGCAGGCTGTGTGAGACACGTGGATATACTCTATCTCTGTCTTATACCTCTGCTGTTCCTTCTGAGCAGGCTGAGTGAGGTGTATATCAGACACGTGGATATACTATATCTATGTCTTCTACCTCTGCTCTTCCTTCTGAGCAGGCTGAGTGAGGTGTATATCAGACACGTGGATATACTCTATCTCTGTCTTTTACCTTTGCGGTTTCTTCTGAGCAGGCTGAGTGAGGTGTATATCAGACACGTGGATATACTCTATCTCTGTCTTTTACCTTTGCGATTCCTTCTGAGCAGGCTGAGTGAGGTGTAGATCAGACACGTGGATATACTCTATCTCTGTCTTTTACCTCTGCTGTTCCTTTTGAGCAGGCTGAGTGAGACACGTGGATATACTCTATCTTTGTCTTCTACCTCTTCTGTTCCTTCTGAGCAGGCTGTGTGAGACACGTGGATATACTCTATCTCTGTCTTATACCTCTGCTGTTCCTTCTGAGCAGGCTGAGTGAGGTGTAGATCAGACACGTGGATATACTATATCTATGTTTTCTACCTCTGCTCTTCCTTCTGAGCAGGCTGAGTGAGGTGTATATCAGACACGTGGATATACTCTATCTCTGTCTTTTACCTTTGCGGTTTCTTCTGAGCAGGCTGAGTGAGGTGTATATCAGACACGTGGATATACTCTATCTCTGTCTTCTACCTCTGCTGTTCCTTCTGAGCAGGCTGAGTGAGACACGTGGATATACTCTAACTCTGTCTTCTACCTCTGCTGTTCCTTCTGAGCAGGCTGAGTGAGACACGTGGATATACTCTATCTCTGTCTTCTACCTCTGCTGTTCCTTCTGAGCAGGCTGTGTGAGACACGTGGATATACTCTATCTCTGTCTTATACCTCTGCTGTTCCTTCTGAGCAGGCTGAGCGAGGTGTAGATCAGACACGGGAATATACTATATCTATGTCTTCTACCTCTGCTCTTCCTTCTGAGCAGGCTGAGTGGATATACTCTATCTCTGTCTGCTACCTCTGCTGTTCCTTCTGAGCAGGCTGAGTGAGAGACGTGGATATTCTCTATCTCTGTCTTCTACCTCTGCTGTTCCTTCTGAGCAGACTGAGTGAGACACGTGGATATACTATATCTCTGTCTTCTACCTCAGCTGTTCCTTCTGAGCAGGCTAAGTGAGGTGTAGATCAGACAGGTGGATATACTATATCTCTGTCTTCTACATCTGCTGTTCCTTCTGAGCAGGCTGAGTGAGGTGTAGATCAGACACGTGGATATACTATATCTCTGTCTCCTACCCCTGCTGTTCCTACTGAGCAGGCTGAGTGAGACACGTGGATATACTATATCTCTGTCTTCTACCTCAGCTGTTCCTTCTGAGCAGGCTAAGTGAGGTGTAGATCAGACACGTGGATATACTCTATCTCTGTCTTTTACCTTTGCGGTTCCTTCTGAGCAGGCTGAGTGAGGTGTAGATCAGACACGTGGATATACTCTATCTCTGTCTTCTACCTCTGCTGTTCCTTTTGAGCAGGCTGAGTGAGACACGTGGATATACTCTATCTTTGTCTTCTACCTCTGCTGTTCCTTCTGAGCAGGCTGTGTGAGACACGTGGATATACTCTATCTCTGTCTCCTACCCCTGCTGTTCCTACTGAGCAGGCTGAGTGAGACATGTGGATATACTCTATTTCTGTCTTCTACCTCTGCTGTTCCTTCTGAGCAGGCTAAGTGGGACATGTGGATATACTCTATTTCTGTCTTCTATCTCTGCTGTTCCTTCTGAGCATGCTAAGTGAGGGGTAGATCAGACACGTGGATATACTCTATCTCTGTCTTTTACCTTTGCGGTTCCTTCTGAGCAGGCTGAGTGAGGTGTAGATCAGACACGTGGATATACTCTATCTCTGTCTGCTACCTCTGTTGTTCCTTCTAAGCAGGCTGAGTGAGACACGTGGATATACTCTATCTCTGTCTACTACCTCTTCTTTTCCTTCTGAGCAGGCTGAGTGAGGTGTAGATCAGACACGTGGATATACTCTATCTCTGATTCCTACCTCTGCTGTTCCTTCTGAGCAGGCTGAGTGAGACACGTGGATATACTATATCTCTGTCTTCTACCTTAGCTGTTCCTTCTGAGCAGGCTAAGTGTGGTGTAGATCAGACACGTGGATATACTCTAGCTCTGTCTCCTACCCCTGCTGTTCCTACTGAGCAGGCTGAGTGAGACATGTGGATATACTCTATTTATGTCTTCTACCTCTGCTGTTACTTCTGAGCAGGCTAAGTGGGACATGTGGATATACTCTATCTCTGTCTTCTATCTCTGCTGTTCCTTCTGAGCATGCTAAGTGAGGGGTAGATCAGACACGTGGATATACTCTATCTCTGTCTTTTACCTTTGCGGTTCCTTCTGAGCAGGCTGAGTGAGGTGTAGATCAGACACGTGAATATACTCTATCTCTGTCTGCTACCTCTGCTGTTCCTTCTGAGCAGGCTGAGTGAGACACGTGGATATTCTCTATCTCTGTCTTCTACCTCTGATGTTCCTTCTGAGCAGGCTGAGTGAGACACGTGGATATACTATATCTCTGTCTTCTACCTCAATTGTTCCTTCTGAGCAGGCTAAGTGAGGTGTAGATCAGACACGTGGATATACTATATCTCTGTATTTTACCTTTGCGATTCCTTCTGAACAGGCTGAGTGAGGTGTAGATCAGACACGTGGATATACTCTATCTCTGTCTTTTACCTCTGCTGTTCCTTTTGAGCAGGCTGAGTGAGACACGTGGATATACTCTATCTTTGTCTTCTACCTCTGCTGTTCCTTCTGAGCAGGCTGTGTGAGACACGTGGATATACTCTATCTCTGTCTTATACCTCTGCTGTTCCTTCTGAGCAGGCTGAGTGAGGTGTAGATCAGACACGTGGATATACTATATCTATGTCTTCTACCTCTGCTCTTCCTTCTGAGCAGGCTGAGTGAGGTGTATATCAGACACGTGGATATACTCTATCTCTGTCTTTTACCTTTGCGGTTTCTTCTGAGCAGGCTGAGTGAGGTGTATATCAGACACGTGGATATACTCTATCTCTGTCTTTTACCTTTGCGATTCCTTCTGAGCAGGCTGAGTGAGGTGTAGATCAGACACGTGGATATACTCTATCTCTGTCTTTTACCTCTGCTGTTCCTTTTGAGCAGGCTGAGTGAGACACGTGGATATACTCTATCTTTGTCTTCTACCTCTGCTGTTCCTTCTGAGCAGGCTGTGTGAGACACGTGGATATACTCTATCTCTGTCTTATACCTCTGCTGTTCCTTCTGAGCAGGCTGAGTGAGGTGTAGATCAGACACGTGGATATACTATATCTATGTCTTCTACCTCTGCTCTTCCTTCTGAGCAGGCTGAGTGAGGTGTATATCAGACACGTGGATATACTCTATCTCTGTCTTTTACCTTTGCGGTTTCTTCTGAGCAGGCTGAGTGAGGTGTATATCAGACACGTGGATATACTCTATCTCTGTCTTTTACCTTTGCGATTCCTTCTGAGCAGGCTGAGTGAGGTGTAGATCAGACACGTGGATATACTATATCTCTGTCTTTTACCTCTGCTGTTCCTTTTGAGCAGGCTGAGTGAGACACGTGGATATACTCTATCTTTGTCTTCTACCTCTACTGTTCCTTCTGAGCAGGCTGTGTGAGACACGTGGATATACTCTATCTCTGTCTTATACCTCTGCTGTTCCTTCTGAGCAGGCTGAGTGAGGTGTAGATCAGACACGTGGATATACTATATCTATGTTTTCTACCTCTGCTCTTCCTTCTGAGCAGGCTGAGTGAGGTGTATATCAGACACGTGGATATACTCTATCTCTGTCTTTTACCTTTGCGGTTTCTTCTGAGCAGGCTGAGTGAGGTGTATATCAGACACGTGGATATACTCTATCTCTGTCTTCTACCTCTGGTGTTCCTTCTGAGCAGGCTGAGTGAGACACGTGGATATACTCTAACTCTGTCTTCTACCTCTGCTGTTCCTTCTGAGCAGGCTGAGTGAGACACGTGGATATACTCTATCTCTGTCTTCTACCTCTGCTGTTCCTTCTGAGCAGGCTGTGTGAGACACGTGGATATACTCTATCTCTGTCTTATACCTCTGCTGTTCCTTCTGAGCAGGCTGAGTGAGGTGTAGATCAGACACGGGAATATACTATATCTATGTCTTCTACCTCTGCTCTTCCTTCTGAGCAGGCTGAGTGAGGTGTATATCAGACACGTGGATATACTCTATCTATGTCTTTTACCTTTGCGGTTTCTTCTGAGCAGGCTGAGTGAGGTGTATATCAGACACGTGGATATACTCTATCTCTGTCTTCTACCTCTGCTGTTCCTTCTGAGCAGGCTGAGTGAGACACGTGGATATACTCTATCTTTGTCTTCTACCTCTGCTGTTCCTTCTGAGCAGGCTGAGTGAGACACGTGGATATACTATATCTCTGTCTTCTACCTCTGCTGATTCTTCTGAGCAGGCTGAGTGAGGTGTAGATCAGACACATGGATATACTCTATCTCTGTCTTCTACCTCTGCTGTTCCTTCTGAGCAGGCTGAGTGAGGTGTAGATCAGACACGTGGATATACTCAATCTCTGTCTTCTACCTCTGCTGTTCCTTCTGAGCAGGCTGAGTGAGACATGTGGATATACTCTATCTCTGTCTTCTACCTCTGCTGTTCCTTCCGAGCAGGCTGAGTGAGGTTTAGATCAGACACAGGGATATACTATATCTCTGTCTTCTACCTCTGCTGTTCCTTCTGAGCAGGCTGAGTGAGACAGGTGGATATACTCTAACTCTATCTTCTACCTATGTTGTTCCTTCTAAGCAGGCTGAGTGAGACACGTGGATATACTCTATCCCTTTCTGCTACCTCTGCTGTTCCTTCTGAGCTGGCTGAGTGAGACACGTGGATATACTCTATCTCTGTCTTCTACCTCTGCTGTTCCTTCTGAGCAGGCTAAGTGAGGTGTAGATCAGACACGTGGATATACTCTATCTCTGTCTTTTACCTTTGCGGTTCCTTCTGAGCAGGCTGAGTGTGGTGTAGATCAGACACGTGGATATACTCTATCTCTGTCTCCTACCCCAGCTGTTCCTACTGAGCAGGCTGAGTGAGACATGTGGATATACTCTATCTCTGTCTTCTACCTCTGCTGTTCCTTCTGAGCAGGCTAAGTGGGACATGTGGATATACTCTATCTCTGTCTTCTATCTCTGCTGTTCCTTCTGAGCATGCTAAGTGAGGGGTAGATCAGACACGTGGATATACTATATCTCTGTCTTTTACCTGTGCGGTTCCTTCTGAGCAGGCTGAGTGAGGTGTAGATCAGACACGTGGATATACTCTATCTCTGTCTGCTACCTCTGCTGTTCCTTCTGAGCAGGCTGAGTGAGACACGTGGATATTTTCTATCTCTGTCTTCTACCTCTGCTGTTCCTTCTGAGCAGGCTGAGTGAGACACGTGGATATACTATATCTCTGTCTTCTACCTCAGCTGTTCCTTCTGAGCAGGCTAAGTGAGGTGTAGATCAGACAGGTGGATATACTATATCTCTGTCTTCTACATCTGCTGTTCCTTCTGAGCAGGCTGAGTGAGGTGTAGATCAGACACGTGGATATACTATATCTCTGTCTCCTACCCCTGCTGTTCCTACTGAGCAGGCTGAGTGAGACACGTGGATATACTATATCTCTGTCTTCTACCTCAGCTGTTCCTTCTGAGCAGGCTAAGTGAGGTGTAGATCAGACACGTGGATATACTCTATCTCTGTCTTTTACCTTTGCGGTTCCTTCTGAGCAGGCTGAGTGAGGTGTAGATCAGACACGTGGATATACTCTATCTCTGTCTTCTACCTCTGCTGTTCCTTTTGAGCAGGCTGAGTGAGACACGTGGATATACTCTATCTTTGTCTTCTACCTCTGCTGTTCCTTCTGAGCAGGCTGTGTTAGACACGTGGATATACTCTATCTCTGTCTCCTACCCCTGCTGTTCCTACTGAGCAGGCTGAGTGAGACATGTGGATATACTCTATTTCTGTCTTCTACCTCTGCTGTTCCTTCTGAGCAGGCTAAGTGGGACATGTGGATATACTCTATTTCTGTCTTCTATCTCTGCTGTTCCTTCTGAGCATGCTAAGTGAGGGGTAGATCAGACACGTGGATATACTCTATCTCTGTCTTTTACCTTTGCGGTTCCTTCTGAGCAGGCTGAGTGAGGTGTAGATCAGACACGTGGATATACTCTATCTCTGTCTGCTACCTCTGTTGTTCCTTCTAAGCAGGCTGAGTGAGACACGTGGATATACTCTATCTCTGTCTGCTACCTCTTCTGTTCCTTCTGAGCAGGCTGAGTGAGGTGTAGATCAGACACGTGGATATACTCTATCTCTGATTCCTACCTCTGCTGTTCCTTCTGAGCAGGCTGAGTGAGACATGTGGATATACTCTATCTCTGTCTTCTACCTCTGCTGTTCCTTCTGAGCAGGCTGAGTGAGACACGTGGATATACTATATCTCTGTCTTCTACCTTAGCTGTTCCTTCTGAGCAGGCTAAGTGTGTTGTAGATAAGACACGTGGATATACTCTATCTCTGTCTCCTAACCTTGCTGTTCCTACTGAGCAGGCTGAGTGAGACATGTGGATATACTCTATTTCTGTCTTCTACCTCTGCTGTTACTTCTGAGCAGGCTAAGTGGGACATGTGGATATACTCTATCTCTGTCTTCTGTCTCTGCTGTTCCTTCTGAGCATGCTGAGTGAGGTGTAGATCAGACACGTGGATATACTCTATCTCTGTCTGCTACCTCTGCTGTTCCTTCTGAGCAGGCTGAGTGAGACACGTGGATATTCTCTATCTCTGTCTTCTACCTCTGATGTTCCTTCTGAGCAGGCTGAGTGAGACACGTGGATATACTATATCTCTGTCTTCTACCTCAATTGTTCCTTCTGAGCAGGCTAAGTGAGGTGTAGATCAGACACGTGGATATACTCTATCTCTGTCTTTTACCTTTGCGATTCCTTCTGAACAGGCTGAGTGAGGTGCAGATCAGACACGTGGATATACTCTATCTCTGTCTTTTACCTCTGCTGTTCCTTTTGAGCAGGCTGAGTGAGACACGTGGATATACTCTATCTCTGTCTTATACCTCTGCTGTTCCTTCTGAGCAGGCTGAGTGAGGTGTAGATCAGACACGTGGATATACTATATCTCTGTCTTCTACCTCTGCTGTTCCTTCTGAGCAGGCTGAGTGAGACACGTGGATATACTCTAACTCTGTCTTCTACCTCTGCTGTTCCTTCTGAGCAGGCTGAGTGAGACACGTGGATATACTCTATCTCTGTCTTCTACCTCTGCTGTTCCTTCTGAGCAGGCTGTGTGAGACACGTGGATATACTCTATCTCTGTCTTATACCTCTGCTGTTCCTTCTGAGCAGGCTGAGTGAGGTGTGGATCAGACACGGGAATATACTATATCTATGTCTTCTACCTCTGCTCTTCCTTCTGAGCAGGTTGAGTGAGGTGTATATCAGACACGTGGATATACTCTATCTATGTCTTTTACCTTTGCGGTTTCTTCTGAGCAGGCTGAGTGAGGTGTATATCAGACACGTGGATATACTCTATCTCTGTCTCCTACCCCTGCTGTTCCTACTGAGCAGGCTGAGTGAGACATGTGGATATACTCTATTTCTGTCTTCTACCTCTGCTGTTACTTCTGAGCAGGCTAAGTGGGACATGTGGATATACTCTATCTCTGTCTTCTATCTCTGCTGTTCCTTCTGAGCATGCTAAGTGAGGGGTAGATCAGACACGTGGATATACTCTATCTCTGTCTTTTACCTTTGCGGTTCCTTCTGAGCAGGCTGAGTGAGGTGTAGATCAGACACGTGGATATACTCTATCTCTGTCTGCTACCTCTGCTGTTCCTTCTGAGCAGGCTGAGTGAGACACGTGGATATTCTCTATCTCTGTCTTCTACCTCTGATGTTCCTTCTGAGCAGGCTGAGTGAGACACGTGGATATACTCTATCTCTGTCTTCTACCTCTGCTGTTCCTTCTGAGCAGGCTGTGTGAGACACGCGGATATACTCTATCTCTGTCTTATACCTCTGCTGTTCCTTCTGAGCAGGCTGAGTGAGGTGTAGATCAGACACGGGAATATACTATATCTATGTCTTCTACCTCTGCTCTTCCTTCTGAGCAGGCTGAGTGAGGTGTATATCAGACACGTGGATATACTCTATCTATGTCTTTTACCTTTGCGGTTTCTTCTGAGCAGGCTGAGTGAGGTGTATATCAGACACGTGGATATACTCTATCTCTGTCTTCTACCTCTGCTGTTCCTTCTGAGCAGGCTGAGTGAGACACGTGGATATACTCTATCTTTGTCTTCTACCTCTGCTGTTCCTTCTGAGCAGGCTGAGTGAGACACGTGGATATACTATATCTCTGTCTTCTACCTCTGCCGATTCTTCTGAGCAGGCTGAGTGAGGTGTAGATCAGACACGTGGATATACTCTATCTCTGTCTTCTACATCTGCTGTTCCTTCTGAGCAAGCTGAGTGAGGTGTAGATCAGACACGTGGATATACTCAATCTCTGTCTTCTACCTCTGCTGTTCCTTCTGAGCAGGCTGAGTGAGACATGTGGATATACTCTATCTCTGTCTTCTACCTCTGCTGTTCCTTCCGAGCAGGCTGAGTGAGGTTTAGATCAGACACAGGGATATACTATATCTCTGTCTTCTACCTCTGCTGTTCCTTCTGAGCAGGCTGAGTGAGACACGTGGATATACTCTATCTCTGTCTGCTACCTCTGCTGTTCCTTCTGAGCAGGCTGAGTGAGACACGTGGATATACTCTATCTCTGTCTGCTACCTCTGCTGTTCCTTCTGAGCAGGCTGAGTGAGGTGTAGATCAGACACGTGGATATACTCTATCTCTGTCTTCTACATCTGCTGTTCCTTCTGAGCAGGCTGAGTGAGGTGTAGATCATACACGTGGATATACTCTATCTCTGATTCCTACCTCTGCTGTTCCTTCTGAGCAGGCTGAGTGAGACATGTGGATATACTCTATCTCTGTCTTCTACCTCTGCTGTTCCTTCTGAGCAGGCTGAGTGAGACACGTGGATATACTATATCTCTGTCTTCTACCTCAGCTGTTCCTTCTGAGCAGGCTAAGTGAGGTGTAGATCAGACACGTGGATATACTCTATCTCCGTCTTTTACCTTTGCGGTTCCTTCTGAGCAGGCTGAGTGTGGTGTAGATCAGACACGTGGATATACTCTATCTCTGTCTCCTACCCCTGCTGTTCCTACTGAGCAGGCTGAGTGAGACATGTGGATATACTCTATCTCTGTCTTCTACCTCTGCTGTTCCTTCTGAGCAGGCTAAGTGGGACATGTGGATATACTTTATCTCTGTCTTATACCTCTGCTGTTCCTTCTGAGCAGGCTGAGTGAGGTGTAGATCAGACACGGGAATATACTATATCTATGTCTTCTACCTCTGCTCTTCCTTCTGAGCAGGCTGAGTGAGGTGTATATCAGACACGTGGATATACTCTATCTATGTCTTTTACCTTTGCGGTTTCTTCTGAGCAGGCTGAGTGAGGTGTATATCAGACACGTGGATATACTCTATCTCTGTCTTCTACCTCTGCTGTTCCTTCTGAGCAGGCTGAGTGAGACACGTGGATATACTCTATCTTTGTCTTCTACCTCTGCTGTTCCTTCTGAGCAGGCTGAGTGAGACACGTGGATATACTATATCTCTGTCTTCTACCTCTGCCGATTCTTCTGAGCAGGCTGAGTGAGGTGTAGATCAGACACGTGGATATACTCTATCTCTGTCTTCTACATCTGCTGTTCCTTCTGAGCAGGCTGAGTGAGGTGTAGATCAGACACGTGGATATACTCAATCTCTGTCTTCTACCTCTGCTGTTCCTTCTGAGCAGGCTGAGTGAGACATGTGGATATACTCTATCTCTGTCTTCTACCTCTGCTGTTCCTTCCGAGCAGGCTGAGTGAGGTTTAGATCAGACACAGGGATATACTATATCTCTGTCTTCTACCTCTGCTGTTCCTTCTGAGCAGGCTGAGTGAGACACGTGGATATACTCTATCTCTGTCTGCTACCTCTGCTGTTCCTTCTGAGCAGGCTGAGTGAGACACGTGGATATACTCTATCTCTGTCTGCTACCTCTGCTGTTCCTTCTGAGCAGGCTGAGTGAGGTGTAGATCAGACACGTGGATATACTCTATCTCTGTCTTCTACATCTGCTGTTCCTTCTGAGCAGGCTGAGTGAGGTGTAGATCATACACGTGGATATACTCTATCTCTGATTCCTACCTCTGCTGTTCCTTCTGAGCAGGCTGAGTGAGACATGTGGATATACTCTATCTCTGTCTTCTACCTCTGCTGTTCCTTCTGAGCAGGCTGAGTGAGACACGTGGATATACTATATCTCTGTCTTCTACCTCAGCTGTTCCTTCTGAGCAGGCTAAGTGAGGTGTAGATCAGACACGTGGATGTACTCTATCTCCGTCTTTTACCTTTGCGGTTCCTTCTGAGCAGGCTGAGTGTGGTGTAGATCAGACACGTGGATATACTCTATCTCTGTCTCCTACCCCTGCTGTTCCTACTGAGCAGGCTGAGTGAGACATGTGGATATACTCTATCTCTGTCTTCTACCTCTGCTGTTCCTTCTGAGCAGGCTAAGTGGGACATGTGGATATACTTTATCTCTGTCTTATACCTCTGCTGTTCCTTCTGAGCAGGCTGAGTGAGGTGTAGATCAGACACGGGAATATACTATATCTATGTCTTCTACCTCTGCTCTTCCTTCTGAGCAGGCTGAGTGAGGTGTATATCAGACACGTGGATATACTCTATCTATGTCTTTTACCTTTGCGGTTTCTTCTGAGCAGGCTGAGTGAGGTGTATATCAGACACGTGGATATACTCTATCTCTGTCTTCTACCTCTGCTGTTCCTTCTGAGCAGGCTGAGTGAGACACGTGGATATACTCTATCTTTGTCTTCTACCTCTGCTGTTCCTTCTGAGCAGGCTGAGTGAGACACGTGGATATACTATATCTCTGTCTTCTACCTCTGCCGATTCTTCTGAGCAGGCTGAGTGAGGTGTAGATCAGACACGTGGATATACTCTATCTCTGTCTTCTACATCTGCTGTTCCTTCTGAGCAGGCTGAGTGAGGTGTAGATCAGACACGTGGATATACTCAATCTCTGTCTTCTACCTCTGCTGTTCCTTCTGAGCAGGCTGAGTGAGACATGTGGATATACTCTATCTCTGTCTTCTACCTCTGCTGTTCCTTCCGAGCAGGCTGAGTGAGGTTTAGATCAGACACAGGGATATACTATATCTCTGTCTTCTACCTCTGCTGTTCCTTCTGAGCAGGCTGAGTGAGACACGTGGATATACTCTATCTCTGTCTGCTACCTCTGCTGTTCCTTCTGAGCAGGCTGAGTGAGACACGTGGATATACTCTATCTCTGTCTGCTACCTCTGCTGTTCCTTCTGAGCAGGCTGAGTGAGGTGTAGATCAGACACGTGGATATACTCTATCTCTGTCTTCTACATCTGCTGTTCCTTCTGAGCAGGCTGAGTGAGGTGTAGATCATACACGTGGATATACTCTATCTCTGATTCCTACCTCTGCTGTTCCTTCTGAGCAGGCTGAGTGAGACATGTGGATATACTCTATCTCTGTCTTCTACCTCTGCTGTTCCTTCTGAGCAGGCTGAGTGAGACACGTGGATATACTATATCTCTGTCTTCTACCTCAGCTGTTCCTTCTGAGCAGGCTAAGTGAGGTGTAGATCAGACACGTGGATATACTCTATCTCCGTCTTTTACCTTTGCGGTTCCTTCTGAGCAGGCTGAGTGTGGTGTAGATCAGACACGTGGATATACTCTATCTCTGTCTCCTACCCCTGCTGTTCCTACTGAGCAGGCTGAGTGAGACATGTGGATATACTCTATCTCTGTCTTCTACCTCTGCTGTTCCTTCTGAGCAGGCTAAGTGGGACATGTGGATATACTTTATCTCTGTCTTATACCTCTGCTGTTCCTTCTGAGCAGGCTGAGTGAGGTGTAGATTAGACACGGGAATATACTATATCTATGTCTTCTACCTCTGCTCTTCCTTCTGAGCAGGCTGAGTGAGGTGTATATCAGACACGTGGATATACTCTATCTATGTCTTTTACCTTTGCGGTTTCTTCTGAGCAGGCTGAGTGAGGTGTATATCAGACACGTGGATATACTCTATCTCTGTCTTCTACCTCTGCTGTTCCTTCTGAGCAGGCTGAGTGAGACACGTGGATATACTCTATCTTTGTCTTCTACCTCTGCTGTTCCTTCTGAGCAGGCTGAGTGAGACACGTGGATATACTATATCTCTGTCTTCTACCTCTGCCGATTCTTCTGAGCAGGCTGAGTGAGGTGTAGATCAGACACGTGGATATACTCTATCTCTGTCTTCTACATCTGCTGTTCCTTCTGAGCAGGCTGAGTGAGGTGTAGATCAGACACGTGGATATACTCAATCTCTGTCTTCTACCTCTGCTGTTCCTTCTGAGCAGGCTGAGTGAGACATGTGGATATACTCTATCTCTGTCTTCTACCTCTGCTGTTCCTTCCGAGCAGGCTGAGTGAGGTTTAGATCAGACACAGGGATATACTATATCTCTGTCTTCTACCTCTGCTGTTCCTTCTGAGCAGGCTGAGTGAGACACGTGGATATACTCTATCTCTGTCTGCTACCTCTGCTGTTCCTTCTGAGCAGGCTGAGTGAGACACGTGGATATACTCTATCTCTGTCTGCTACCTCTGCTGTTCCTTCTGAGCAGGCTGAGTGAGGTGTAGATCAGACACGTGGATATACTCTATCTCTGTCTTCTACATCTGCTGTTCCTTCTGAGCAGGCTGAGTGAGGTGTAGATCATACACGTGGATATACTCTATCTCTGATTCCTACCTCTGCTGTTCCTTCTGAGCAGGCTGAGTGAGACATGTGGATATACTCTATCTCTGTCTTCTACCTCTGCTGTTCCTTCTGAGCAGGCTGAGTGAGACACGTGGATATACTATATCTCTGTCTTCTACCTCAGCTGTTCCTTCTGAGCAGGCTAAGTGAGGTGTAGATCAGACACGTGGATATACTCTATCTCCGTCTTTTACCTTTGCGGTTCCTTCTGAGCAGGCTGAGTGTGACACGTGGATATACTCTATCTTTGTCTTCTACCTCTGCTGTTCCTTCTGAGCAGGCTGAGTGAGACACGTGGATATACTATATCTCTGTCTTCTACCTCTGCCGATTCTTCTGAGCAGGCTGAGTGAGGTGTAGATCAGACACGTGGATATACTCTATCTCTGTCTTCTACATCTGCTGTTCCTTCTGAGCAGGCTGAGTGAGGTGTAGATCAGACACGTGGATATACTCAATCTCTGTCTTCTACCTCTGCTGTTCCTTCTGAGCAGGCTGAGTGAGACATGTGGATATACTCTATCTCTGTCTTCTACCTCTGCTGTTCCTTCCGAGCAGGCTGAGTGAGGTTTAGATCAGACACAGGGATATACTATATCTCTGTCTTCTACCTCTGCTGTTCCTTCTGAGCAGGCTGAGTGAGACACGTGGATATACTCTATCTCTGTCTGCTACCTCTGCTGTTCCTTCTGAGCAGGCTGAGTGAGACACGTGGATATACTCTATCTCTGTCTGCTACCTCTGCTGTTCCTTCTGAGCAGGCTGAGTGAGGTGTAGATCAGACACGTGGATATACTCTATCTCTGTCTTCTACATCTGCTGTTCCTTCTGAGCAGGCTGAGTGAGGTGTAGATCATACACGTGGATATACTCTATCTCTGATTCCTACCTCTGCTGTTCCTTCTGAGCAGGCTGAGTGAGACATGTGGATATACTCTATCTCTGTCTTCTACCTCTGCTGTTCCTTCTGAGCAGGCTGAGTGAGACACGTGGATATACTATATCTCTGTCTTCTACCTCAGCTGTTCCTTCTGAGCAGGCTAAGTGAGGTGTAGATCAGACACGTGGATATACTCTATCTCCGTCTTTTACCTTTGCGGTTCCTTCTGAGCAGGCTGAGTGTGGTGTATATCAGACACGTGGATATACTCTATCTCTGTCTTCTACCTCTGCTGTTCCTTCTGAGCAGGCTGAGTGAGACACGTGGATATACTCTATCTCTGTCTTCTACCTCTGCTGTTCCTTCTGAGCAGGCTGAGTGAGACACGTGGATATACTATATCTCTGTCTTCTACCTCTGCCGATTCTTCTGAGCAGGCTGAGTGAGGTGTAGATCAGACACGTGGATATACTCTATCTCTGTCTTCTACATCTGCTGTTCCTTCTGAGCAGGCTGAGTGAGGTGTAGATCAGACACGTGGATATACTCTATCTCTGTCTTCTACCTCTGCTGTTCCTTCTGAGCAGGCTGAGTGAGACATGTGGATATACTCTATCTCTGTCTTCTACCTCTGCTGTTCCTTCCGAGCAGGCTGAGTGAGGTTTAGATCAGACACAGGGATATACTATATCTCTGTCTTCTACCTCTGCTGTTCCTTCTGAGCAGGCTGAGTGAGACACGTGGATATACTCTATCTCTGTCTGCTACCTCTGCTGTTCCTTCTGAGCAGGCTGAGTGAGACACGTGGATATACTCTATCTCTGTCTGCTACCTCTGCTGTTCCTTCTGAGCAGGCTGAGTGAGGTGTAGATCAGACACGTGGATATACTCTATCTCTGTCTTCTACATCTGCTGTTCCTTCTGAGCAGGCTGAGTGAGGTGTAGATCATACACGTGGATATACTCTATCTCTGATTCCTACCTCTGCTGTTCCTTCTGAGCAGGCTGAGTGAGACATGTGGATATACTCTATCTCTGTCTTCTACCTCTGCTGTTCCTTCTGAGCAGGCTGAGTGAGACACGTGGATATACTATATCTCTGTCTTCTACCTCAGCTGTTCCTTCTGAGCAGGCTAAGTGAGGTGTAGATCAGACACGTGGATATACTCTATCTCCGTCTTTTACCTTTGCGGTTCCTTCTGAGCAGGCTGAGTGTGGTGTAGATCAGACACGTGGATATACTCTATCTCTGTCTCCTACCCCTGCTGTTCCTACTGAGCAGGCTGAGTGAGACATGTGGATATACTCTATCTCTGTCTTCTACCTCTGCTGTTCCTTCTGAGCAGGCTAAGTGGGACATGTGGATATACTTTATCTCTGTCTTATACCTCTGCTGTTCCTTCTGAGCAGGCTGAGTGAGGTGTAGATCAGACACGGGAATATACTATATCTATGTCTTCTACCTCTGCTCTTCCTTCTGAGCAGGCTGAGTGAGGTGTATATCAGACACGTGGATATACTCTATCTATGTCTTTTACCTTTGCGGTTTCTTCTGAGCAGGCTGAGTGAGGTGTATATCAGACACGTGGATATACTCTATCTCTGTCTTCTACCTCTGCTGTTCCTTCTGAGCAGGCTGAGTGAGACACGTGGATATACTCTATCTTTGTCTTCTACCTCTGCTGTTCCTTCTGAGCAGGCTGAGTGAGACACGTGGATATACTATATCTCTGTCTTCTACCTCTGCCGATTCTTCTGAGCAGGCTGAGTGAGGTGTAGATCAGACACGTGGATATACTCTATCTCTGTCTTCTACATCTGCTGTTCCTTCTGAGCAGGCTGAGTGAGGTGTAGATCAGACACGTGGATATACTCAATCTCTGTCTTCTACCTCTGCTGTTCCTTCTGAGCAGGCTGAGTGAGACATGTGGATATACTCTATCTCTGTCTTCTACCTCTGCTGTTCCTTCCGAGCAGGCTGAGTGAGGTTTAGATCAGACACAGGGATATACTATATCTCTGTCTTCTACCTCTGCTGTTCCTTCTGAGCAGGCTGAGTGAGACACGTGGATATACTCTATCTCTGTCTGCTACCTCTGCTGTTCCTTCTGAGCAGGCTGAGTGAGACACGTGGATATACTCTATCTCTGTCTGCTACCTCTGCTGTTCCTTCTGAGCAGGCTGAGTGAGGTGTAGATCAGACACGTGGATATACTCTATCTCTGTCTTCTACATCTGCTGTTCCTTCTGAGCAGGCTGAGTGAGGTGTAGATCATACACGTGGATATACTCTATCTCTGATTCCTACCTCTGCTGTTCCTTCTGAGCAGGCTGAGTGAGACATGTGGATATACTCTATCTCTGTCTTCTACCTCTGCTGTTCCTTCTGAGCAGGCTGAGTGAGACACGTGGATATACTATATCTCTGTCTTCTACCTCAGCTGTTCCTTCTGAGCAGGCTAAGTGAGGTGTAGATCAGACACGTGGATATACTCTATCTCCGTCTTTTACCTTTGCGGTTCCTTCTGAGCAGGCTGAGTGTGGTGTATATCAGACACGTGGATATACTCTATCTCTGTCTTCTACCTCTGCTGTTCCTTCTGAGCAGGCTGAGTGAGACACGTGGATATACTCTATCTCTGTCTTCTACCTCTGCTGTTCCTTCTGAGCAGGCTGAGTGAGACACGTGGATATACTATATCTCTGTCTTCTACCTCTGCCGATTCTTCTGAGCAGGCTGAGTGAGGTGTAGATCAGACACGTGGATATACTCTATCTCTGTCTTCTACATCTGCTGTTCCTTCTGAGCAGGCTGAGTGAGGTGTAGATCAGACACGTGGATATACTCAATCTCTGTCTTCTACCTCTGCTGTTCCTTCTGAGCAGGCTGAGTGAGACATGTGGATATACTCTATCTCTGTCTTCTACCTCTGCTGTTCCTTCCGAGCAGGCTGAGTGAGGTTTAGATCAGACACAGGGATATACTATATCTCTGTCTTCTACCTCTGCTGTTCCTTCTGAGCAGGCTGAGTGAGACACGTGGATATACTCTATCTCTGTCTGCTACCTCTGCTGTTCCTTCTGAGCAGGCTGAGTGAGACACGTGGATATACTCTATCTCTGTCTGCTACCTCTGCTGTTCCTTCTGAGCAGGCTGAGTGAGGTGTAGATCAGACACGTGGATATACTCTATCTCTGTCTTCTACATCTGCTGTTCCTTCTGAGCAGGCTGAGTGAGGTGTAGATCATACACGTGGATATACTCTATCTCTGATTCCTACCTCTGCTGTTCCTTCTGAGCAGGCTGAGTGAGACATGTGGATATACTCTATCTCTGTCTTCTACCTCTGCTGTTCCTTCTGAGCAGGCTGAGTGAGACACGTGGATATACTATATCTCTGTCTTCTACCTCAGCTGTTCCTTCTGAGCAGGCTAAGTGAGGTGTAGATCAGACACGTGGATATACTCTATCTCCGTCTTTTACCTTTGCGGTTCCTTCTGAGCAGGCTGAGTGTGGTGTAGATCAGACACGTGGATATACTCTATCTCTGTCTCCTACCCCTGCTGTTCCTACTGAGCAGGCTGAGTGAGACATGTGGATATACTCTATCTCTGTCTTCTACCTCTGCTGTTCCTTCTGAGCAGGCTGAGTGAGACACGTGGATATACTATATCTCTGTCTTCTACCTCAGCTGTTCCTTCTGAGCAGGCTAAGTGAGGTGTAGATCAGACACGTGGATATACTCTATCTCTGTCTTTTACCTTTGCGGTTCCTTCTGAGCAGGCTGAGTGTGGTGTAGATCAGACACGTGGATATACTCTATCTCTGTCTCCTACCCCTGCTGTTCCTACTGAGCAGGCTGAGTGAGACATGTGGATATACTCTATCTCTGTCTTCTATCTCTGCTGTTCCTTCTGAGCATGCTAAGTGAGGGGTAGATCAGACACGTGGATATACTATATCTCTGTCTTTTACCTTTGCGGTTCCTTCTGAGCAGGCTGAGTGAGGTGTAGATCAGACACGTGGATATACTCTATCTCTGTCTGCTACCTCTGCTGTTCCTTCTGAGCAGGCTGAGTGAGACACGTGGATATTCTCTATCTCTGTCTTCTACCTCTGCTGTTCCTTCTGAGCAGGCTGAGTGAGACACGTGGATATACTATATCTCTGTCTTCTACCTCAGCTGTTCCTTCTGAGCAGGCTAAGTGAGGTGTAGATCAGACACGTGGATATACTCTATCTCTGTCTTCTACATCTGCTGTTCCTTCTGAGCAGGCTGAGTGAGGTGTAGATCAGACACGTGGATATACTATATCTCTGTCTCCTACCCCTGCTGTTCCTACTGAGCAGGCTGAGTGAGACACGTGGATATACTATATCTCTGTCTTCTACCTCAGCTGTTCCTTCTGAGCAGGCTAAGTGAGGTGTAGATCAGACAAGTGGATATACTCTATCTCTGTCTTTTACCTTTGCGGTTCCTTCTGAGCAGGCTGAGTGAGGTGTAGATCAGACACGTGGATATACTCTATCTCTGTCTTCTACCTCTGCTGTTCCTTTTGAGCAGGCTGAGTGAGACACGTGGATATACTCTATCTTTGTCTTCTACCTCTGCTGTTCCTTCTGAGCAGGCTGTGTGAGACACGTGGATATACTCTATCTCTGTCTTATACCTCTGCTGTTCCTTCTGAGCAGGCTGAGTGAGGTGTAGATCAGACACGTGGATATACTATATCTATGTCTACTACCTCTGCTCTTCCTTCTGAGCAGGCTGAGTAAGGTGTATATCAGACACGTTGATATATTCTATCTCTGTCTTTTACCTTTGCGGTTTCTTCTGAGCAGGCTGAGTGAGGTGTAGATCAGACACGTGGATATACTCTATCTCTGTCTTCTACCTCTGCTGTTTCTTCTGAGCAGGCTGAGTGAGACACGTGGATATACTCTATCTCTGTCTTCAACCTCTGCTGTTCCTTCTGAGCAGGCTGAGTGAGACACGTGGATATACTCTATCTATGTCTTCTACCTCTGCTGATTCTTCGGAGCAGGCCGAGTGAGGTGTAGATCAGACACGTGGATATAATCTAGCTCTGTCTTTTACCTTTGCGGTTCCTTCTGAGCAGGCTGAGTGAGGTGTAGATCAGACACGTGGATATACTCTATCTCTGTCTGCTACCTCTGCTGTTCCTTCTGAGCAGGCTGAGTGAGACACGTGGATATTCTCTATCTCTGTCTTCTACCTCTGCTGTTCCTTCTGAGCAGGCTGAGTGAGACACGTGGATATACTATATCTCTGTCTTCTACCTCAGCTGTTCCTTCTGAGCAGGCTAAGTGAGGTGTAGATCAGACACGTGGATATACTCTATCTCTGTCTTCTACATCTGCTGTTCCTTCTGAGCAGGCTGAGTGAGGTGTAGATCAGACACGTGGATATACTATATCTCTGTCTCCTACCCCTGCTGTTCCTACTGAGCAGGCTGAGTGAGACACGTGGATATACTATATCTTTGTCTTCTACCTCAGCTGTTCCTTCTGAGCAGGCTAAGTGAGGTGTAGATCAGACACGTGGATATACTCTATCTCTGTCTTTTATCTTTGCGGTTCCTTCTGAGCAGGCTGAGTGAGGTGTAGATCAGACACGTGGATATACTCTATCTCTGTCTTCTACCTCTGCTGTTCCTTTTGAGCAGGCTGAGTGAGACACGTGGATATACTCTATCTCTGTCTTATACCTCTGCTGTTCCTTCTGAGCAGGCTGAGTGAGGTGTAGATCAGACACGTGGATATACTATATCTATGTCTTCTACCTCTGCTCTTCCTTCTGAGCAGGCTGAGTAAGGTGTATATCAGACACGTGGATATATTCTATCTCTGTCTTTTACCTTTGCGGTTTCTTCTGAGCAGGCTGAGTGATGTGTAGATCAGACACGTGGATATACTCTATCTCTGTCTTTTACCTCTGCTGTTTCTTCTGAGCAGGCTGAGTGAGACACGTGGATATACTCTATTTCTGTCTTCTACCTCTGCTGTTCCTTCTGAGCAGGCTGAGTGAGGTGTAGATAAGACACGTGGATATACTCTATCTCTGTCTTTTATCTTTGCGGTTCCTTCTGAGCAGGCTGAGTGAGGTGTAGATCAGACACGTGGATATACTCTATCTCTGTCTTCTACCTCTGCTGTTCCTTTTGAGCAGGCTGAGTGAGGTGTAGATCAGACACGTGGATATACTCTATCTCTGTCTTCTACCTCTGCTGTTCCTTTTGAGCAGGCTGAGTGAGACACGTGGATATACTCTATCTATGTCTTCTACCTCTGCTGTTCCTTCTGAGCAGGCTGTGTGAGACACGTGGATATACTCTATCTCTGTCTTATACCTCTGCTGTTCCTTCTGAGCAGGCTGAGTGAGGTGTAGATCAGACACGTGGATATACTATATCTATGTCTTCTACCTCTGCTCTTCCTTCTGAGCAGGCTGAGTAAGGTGTATATCAGACACGTGGATATATTCTATCTCTGTCTTTTACCTTTGCGGTTTCTTCTGAGCAGGCTGAGTGATGTGTAGATCAGACACGTGGATATACTCTATCTCTGTCTTTTACCTCTGCTGTTTCTTCTGAGCAGGCTGAGTGAGACACGTGGATATACTCTATTTCTGTCTTCTACCTCTGCTGTTCCTTCTGAGCAGGCTGAGTGAGGTGTAGATAAGACACGTGGATATACTCTATCTCTGTCTTCTACCTCTGCTGTTCCTTCTGAGCAGGCTGAGTGAGGTGTAGATCATACATGTGGATATACTCTATCTCTGTCTTCTACCTCTGCTGTTCCGTCTGAGCAGTCTGAGTGAGGTGTAGATCAGACACGTAGATATACTCTATCTCTGTCTTCTACATATTCTGTTCCTTCTGAGCAGGCTGAGTGAGGTGTAGATCAGACACGTGGAGATACTCAATCTCTGTCTTCTACCTCTGCTGTTCCTTCTGAGCAGGCTGTGTGAGACATGTGGATATACGTTATCTCTGTCTTCTACCTCTGCTGTTCCTTCTGAGCAGGCTAAGTGGGACACGTGGATATACTATATCTCTGTCTTCTACCTCTGCTGTTCCTTTTGAGCAGGCTGAGTGAGACACGTGGATATACTCTATCTGTGTCTTCTACCTCTGCTGTTCCTTCTGAGCAGGCTGTGTGAGACACGTGGATATACTCTATCTCTGTCTTATACATCTGCTGTTCCTTCTGAGCAGGCTGAGTGAGGTGTAGATCAGACACGGGAATATACTATATCTATGTCTTCTACCTCTGCTCTTCCTTCTGAGCAGGCTGAGTGAGGTGTATATCAGACACGTGGATATACTCTATCTCTGTCTTTTACCTTTGCGGTTTCTTCTGAGCAGGCTGAGTGAGGTGTATATCAGACACGTGGGTATACTCTATCTCTGTCTTCTACCTCTGCTGTTCCTTCTGAGCAGGCTGAGTGAGACACGTGGATATACTCTATCTTTGTCTTCTACCTCTGCTGTTCCTTCTGAGCAGTCTGAGTGAGACACGTGGATATACTATATCTCTGTCTTCTACCTCTGCTGATTCTTCTGAGCAGGCTGAGTGAGGTGTAGATCAGACACGTGGATATACTCTATCTTTGTCTTCTACCTCTGCTGTTCCTTCTGAGCAGGCTGAGTGAGACACGTGGATATACTATATCTCTGTCTTCTACCTCTGCTGATTCTTGTGAGCAGGCTGAGTGAGGTGTAGATCAGACACGTGGATATACGCTCTCTCTGTCTTTTACATCTTACATCTGCTGTTCCTTCTGAGCAGGCTGAGTGAGATGTAGATCAGACAGGTGGATATACTCAATCTCTGTCTTCTACCTCTGCTGTTCCTTCTGAGCAGGCTGAGTGAGACATGTGGATATACTCTATCTCTGTCTTCTACCTCTGCTGTTCCTTCCGAGCAGGCTGAGTGAGGTTTAGATCAGACACAGGGATATACTATATCTCTGTCTTCTACCTCTGCTGTTCCTTCTGAGCAGGCTGAGTGAGACACGTGGATATACTCTAACTCTATCTTCTACCTCTGTTGTTCCTTCTAAGCAGGCTGAGTGAGACACGTGGATATACTCTATCTCTGTCTGCTACCTCTGCTGTTCCTTCTGAGCAGGCTGAGTGAGGTGTAGATCAGACACGTGGATATACTCTATCTCTGTCTTCAACATCTGCTGTTCCTTCTGAGCAGGCTGAGTGAGGTGTAGATCATACACGTGGATATACTCTATCTCTGATTCCTACCTCTGCTGTTCCTTCTGAGCAGGCTGAGTGAGACATGTGGATATACTCTATCTCTGTCTTCTACCTCTGCTGTTCCTTCTGAGCAGGCTAAGTTGGACATGTGGATATACTCTATCTCTGTCTTCTATCTCTGCTGTTCCTTCTGAGCATGCTAAGTGAGGGGTAGATCAGACACGTGGATATACTCTATCTCTGTCTTTTACCTTTGCGGTTCCTTCTGAGCAGGCTGAGTGAGGTGTAGATTAGACACGTGGATATACTCTATCTCTGTCTGCTACCTCTGCTGTTCCTTCTGAGCAGGTTGAGTGAGACACGTGGATATTCTCTATCTCTGTCTTCTACCTCTGCTGTTCCTTCTGAGCAGGCTGAGTAAGGTGTATATCAGACACGTGGATATATTCTATCTTTGTCTTTTACCTTTGCGGTTTCTTCTGAGCAGGCTGTGTGAGGTGTAGATCAGACACGTGGATATACTCTATCTCTGTCTTCTACCTCTGCTGTTCCTTCTGAGCAGGCTGAGTGAGACACGTGGATATACTATATCTTTGTCTTCTACCTCTGCTGTTCCTTCTGAGCAGGCTGAGTGAGACACGTGGATATACTATATCTCTGTCTTCTACCTCTGCTGATTCTTCTGAGCAGGCTGAGTGAGGTGTAGATCAGACACGTGGATATACTCTATCTTTGTCTTCTACCTCTGCTGTTCCTTCTGAGCAGGCTGAGTGAGACACGTGGATATACTATATCTCTGTCTTCTACCTCTGCTGATTCTTGTGAGCAGGCTGAGTGAGGTGTAGATCAGACACGTGGATATACGCTATCTCTGTCTTCTACATCTGCTGTTCCTTCTGAGCAGGCTGAGTGAGATGTAGATCAGACAGGTGGATATACTCAATCTCTGTCTTCTACCTCTGCTGTTCCTTCTGAGCAGGCTGAGTGAGACATGTGGATATACTCTATCTCTGTCTTCTACCTCTGCTGTTCCTTCCGAGCAGGCTGAGTGAGGTTTAGATCAGACACAGGGATATACTATATCTCTGTCTTCTACCTCTGCTGTTCCTTCTGAGCAGGCTGAGTGAGACACGTGGATATACTCTAACTCTATCTTCTACCTCTGTTGTTCCTTCTAAGCAGGCTGAGTGAGACACGTGGATATACTCTATCTCTGTCTGCTACCTCTGCTGTTCCTTCTGAGCAGGCTGAGTGAGGTGTAGATCAGACACGTGGATATACTCTATCTCTGTCTTCAACATCTGCTGTTCCTTCTGAGCAGGCTGAGTGAGGTGTAGATCATACACGTGGATATACTCTATCTCTGTCTTCAACATCTGCTGTTCCTTCTGAGCAGGCTGAGTGAGGTGTAGATCATACACGTGGATATACTCTATCTCTGATTCCTACCTCTGCTGTTCCTTCTGAGCAGGCTGAGTGAGACATGTGGATATACTCTATCTCTGTCTTCTACCTCTGCTGTTCCTTCTGAGCAGGCTAAGTTGGACATGTGGATATACTCTATCTCTGTCTTCTATCTCTGCTGTTCCTTCTGAGCATGCTAAGTGAGGGGTAGATCAGACACGTGGATATACTCTATCTCTGTCTTTTACCTTTGCGGTTCCTTCTGAGCAGGCTGAGTGAGGTGTAGATTAGACACGTGGATATACTCTATCTCTGTCTGCTACCTCTGCTGTTCCTTCTGAGCAGGTTGAGTGAGACACGTGGATATTCTCTATCTCTGTCTTCTACCTCTGCTGTTCCTTCTGAGCAGGCTGAGTAAGGTGTATATCAGACACGTGGATATATTCTATCTTTGTCTTTTACCTTTGCGGTTTCTTCTGAGCAGGCTGAGTGAGGTGTAGATCAGACACGTGGATATACTCTATCTCTGTCTTCTACCTCTGCTGTTTCTTCTGAGCAGGCTGAGTGAGACACGTGGATATACTCTATCTATGTCTTCTACCTCTGCTGATTCTTCTGAGCAGGCTGAGTGAGGTGTAGATCAGACACGTGGATATACTCTATCTCTGTCTTTTAACTTTGCGGTTCCTTCTGAGCAGGCTGTGTGAGGTGTAGATCAGACACGTGGATATACTCTATCTCTGTCTTCTACCTCTGCTGTTCCTTCTGAGCAGGCTGAGTGAGACACGTGGATATACTATATCTTTGTCTTCTACCTCTGCTGTTCCTTCTGAGCAGGCTGAGTGAGACACGTGGATATACTATATCTCTGTCTTCTACCTCTGCTGATTCTTCTGAGCAGGCTGAGTGAGGTGTAGATCAGACACGTGGATATACTCTATCTTTGTCTTCTACCTCTGCTGTTCCTTCTGAGCAGGCTGAGTGAGACACGTGGATATACTATATCTCTGTCTTCTACCTCTGCTGATTCTTGTGAGCAGGCTGAGTGAGGTGTAGATCAGACACGTGGATATACGCTATCTCTGTCTTCTACATCTGCTGTTCCTTCTGAGCAGGCTGAGTGAGATGTAGATCAGACAGGTGGATATACTCAATCTCTGTCTTCTACCTCTGCTGTTCCTTCTGAGCAGGCTGAGTGAGACATGTGGATATACTCTATCTCTGTCTTCTACCTCTGCTGTTCCTTCCGAGCAGGCTGAGTGAGGTTTAGATCAGACACAGGGATATACTATATCTCTGTCTTCTACCTCTGCTGTTCCTTCTGAGCAGGCTGAGTGAGACACGTGGATATACTCTAACTCTATCTTCTACCTCTGTTGTTCCTTCTAAGCAGGCTGAGTGAGACACGTGGATATACTCTATCTCTGTCTGCCACCTCTGCTGTTCCTTCTGAGCAGGCTGAGTGAGGTGTAGATCAGACACGTGGATATACTCTATCTCTGTCTTCAACATCTGCTGTTCCTTCTGAGCAGGCTGAGTGAGGTGTAGATCATACACGTGGATATACTCTATCTCTGATTCCTACCTCTGCTGTTCCTTCTGAGCAGGCTGAGTGAGACATGTGGATATACTCTATCTCTGTCTTCTACCTCTGCTGTTCCTTCTGAGCATGCTAAGTGGGACATGTGGATATACTCTATCTCTGTCTTCTATCTCTGCTGTTCCTTCTGAGCAGGCTGAGTGAGGTGTATATCAGACACGTGGATATACTCTATCTCTGTCTTTTACCTTTGCGGTTTCTTCTGAGCAGGCTGAGTGAGGTGTATATCAGACACGTGGGTATACTCTATCTCTGTCTTCTACCTCTGCTGTTCCTTCTGAGCAGGCTGAGTGAGACACGTGGATATACTATATCTTTGTCTTCTACCTCTGCTGATTCTTGTGAGCAGGCTGAGTGAGGTGTAGATCAGACACGTGGATATACGCTCTCTCTGTCTTCTACATCTGCTGTTCCTTCTGAGCAGGCTGAGTGAGATGTAGATCAGACAGGTGGATATACTCAATCTCTGTCTTCTACCTCTGCTGTTCCTTCTGAGCAGGCTGAGTGAGACATGTGGATATACTCTATCTCTGTCTTCTACCTCTGCTGTTCCTTCCGAGCAGGCTGAGTGAGGTTTAGATCAGACACAGGGATATACTATATCTCTGTCTTCTACCTCTGCTGTTCCTTCTGAGCAGGCTGAGTGAGACACGTGGATATACTCTAACTATATCTTCTACCTCTGTTGTTCCTTCTAAGCAGGCTGAGTGAGACACGTGGATATACTCTATCTCTGTCTGCTACCTCTGCTGTTCCTTCTGAGCAGGCTGAGTGAGGTGTAGATCAGACACGTGGATATACTCTATCTCTGTCTTCAACATCTGCTGTTCCTTCTGAGCAGGCTGAGTGAGGTGTAGATCATACACGTGGATATACTCTATCTCTGATTCCTACCTCTGCTGTTCCTTCTGAGCAGGCTGAGTGAGACATGTGGATATACTCTATCTCTGTCTTCTACCTCTGCTGTTCCTTCTGAGCAGGCTAAGTGTGACATGTGGATATACTCTATCTCTGTCTTCTATCGCTGCTGTTCCTTCTGAGCATGCTAAGTGAGGGGTAGATCAGACACGTGGATATACTCTATCTCTGTCTTTTACCTTTGCGGTTCCTTCTGAGCAGGCTGAGTGAGGTGTAGATCAGACACGTGGATATACGCTCTCTCTGTCTTCTACATCTGCTGTTCCTTCTGAGCAGGCTGAGTGAGATGTAGATCAGACAGGTGGATATACTCAATCTCTGTCTTCTACCTCTGCTGTTCCTTCTGAGCAGGCTGAGTGAGACATGTGGATATACTCTATCTCTGTCTTCTACCTCTGCTGTTCCTTCCGAGCAGGCTGAGTGAGGTTTAGATCAGACACAGGGATATACTATATCTCTGTCTTCTACCTCTGCTGTTCCTTCTGAGCAGGCTGAGTGAGACACGTGGATATACTCTAACTCTATCTTCTACCTCTGTTGTTCCTTCTAAGCAGGCTGAGTGAGACACGTGGATATACTCTATCTCTGTCTGCTACCTCTGCTGTTCCTTCTGAGCAGGCTGAGTGAGGTGTAGATCAGACACGTGGATATACTCTATCTCTGTCTTCAACATCTGCTGTTCCTTCTGAGCAGGCTGAGTGAGGTGTAGATCATACACGTGGATATACTCTATCTCTGATTCCTACCTCTGCTGTTCCTTCTGAGCAGGCTGAGTGAGACATGTGGATATACTCTATCTCTGTCTTCTACCTCTGCTGTTCCTTCCGAGCAGGCTGAGTGAGGTTTAGATCAGACACAGGGATATACTATATCTCTGTCTTCTACCTCTGCTGTTCCTTCTGAGCAGGCTGAGTGAGACACGTGGATATACTCTAACTCTATCTTCTACCTCTGTTGTTCCTTCTAAGCAGGCTGAGTGAGACACGTGGATATACTCTATCTCTGTCTGCCACCTCTGCTGTTCCTTCTGAGCAGGCTGAGTGAGGTGTAGATCAGACACGTGGATATACTCTATCTCTGTCTTCAACATCTGCTGTTCCTTCTGAGCAGGCTGAGTGAGGTGTAGATCATACACGTGGATATACTCTATCTCTGATTCCTACCTCTGCTGTTCCTTCTGAGCAGGCTGAGTGAGACATGTGGATATACTCTATCTCTGTCTTCTACCTCTGCTGTTCCTTCTGAGCATGCTAAGTGGGACATGTGGATATACTCTATCTCTGTCTTCTATCTCTGCTGTTCCTTCTGAGCAGGCTGAGTGAGGTGTATATCAGACACGTGGATATACTCTATCTCTGTCTTTTACCTTTGCGGTTTCTTCTGAGCAGGCTGAGTGAGGTGTATATCAGACACGTGGGTATACTCTATCTCTGTCTTCTACCTCTGCTGTTCCTTCTGAGCAGGCTGAGTGAGACACGTGGATATACTATATCTTTGTCTTCTACCTCTGCTGATTCTTGTGAGCAGGCTGAGTGAGGTGTAGATCAGACACGTGGATATACGCTCTCTCTGTCTTCTACATCTGCTGTTCCTTCTGAGCAGGCTGAGTGAGATGTAGATCAGACAGGTGGATATACTCAATCTCTGTCTTCTACCTCTGCTGTTCCTTCTGAGCAGGCTGAGTGAGACATGTGGATATACTCTATCTCTGTCTTCTACCTCTGCTGTTCCTTCCGAGCAGGCTGAGTGAGGTTTAGATCAGACACAGGGATATACTATATCTCTGTCTTCTACCTCTGCTGTTCCTTCTGAGCAGGCTGAGTGAGACACGTGGATATACTCTAACTATATCTTCTACCTCTGTTGTTCCTTCTAAGCAGGCTGAGTGAGACACGTGGATATACTCTATCTCTGTCTGCTACCTCTGCTGTTCCTTCTGAGCAGGCTGAGTGAGGTGTAGATCAGACACGTGGATATACTCTATCTCTGTCTTCAACATCTGCTGTTCCTTCTGAGCAGGCTGAGTGAGGTGTAGATCATACACGTGGATATACTCTATCTCTGATTCCTACCTCTGCTGTTCCTTCTGAGCAGGCTGAGTGAGACATGTGGATATACTCTATCTCTGTCTTCTACCTCTGCTGTTCCTTCTGAGCAGGCTAAGTGTGACATGTGGATATACTCTATCTCTGTCTTCTATCGCTGCTGTTCCTTCTGAGCATGCTAAGTGAGGGGTAGATCAGACACGTGGATATACTCTATCTCTGTCTTTTACCTTTGCGGTTCCTTCTGAGCAGGCTGAGTGAGGTGTAGATCAGACACGTGGATATACGCTCTCTCTGTCTTCTACATCTGCTGTTCCTTCTGAGCAGGCTGAGTGAGATGTAGATCAGACAGGTGGATATACTCAATCTCTGTCTTCTACCTCTGCTGTTCCTTCTGAGCAGGCTGAGTGAGACATGTGGATATACTCTATCTCTGTCTTCTACCTCTGCTGTTCCTTCCGAGCAGGCTGAGTGAGGTTTAGATCAGACACAGGGATATACTATATCTCTGTCTTCTACCTCTGCTGTTCCTTCTGAGCAGGCTGAGTGAGACACGTGGATATACTCTAACTCTATCTTCTACCTCTGTTGTTCCTTCTAAGCAGGCTGAGTGAGACACGTGGATATACTCTATCTCTGTCTGCTACCTCTGCTGTTCCTTCTGAGCAGGCTGAGTGAGGTGTAGATCAGACACGTGGATATACTCTATCTCTGTCTTCAACATCTGCTGTTCCTTCTGAGCAGGCTGAGTGAGGTGTAGATCATACACGTGGATATACTCTATCTCTGATTCCTACCTCTGCTGTTCCTTCTGAGCAGGCTGAGTGAGACATGTGGATATACTCTATCTCTGTCTTCTACCTCTGCTGTTCCTTCTGAGCAGGCTAAGTGTGACATGTGGATATACTCTATCTCTGTCTTCTATCGCTGCTGTTCCTTCTGAGCATGCTAAGTGAGGGGTAGATCAGACACGTGGATATACTCTATCTCTGTCTTTTACCTTTGCGGTTCCTTCTGAGCAGGCTGAGTGAGGTGTAGATTAGACACGTGGATATACTCTATCTCTGTCTGCTACCTCTGCTGTTCCTTCTGAGCAGGTTGAGTGAGACACGTGGATATTCTCTATCTCTGTCTTCGACCTCTGCTGTTCCTTCTGAGCAGGTTGAGTAAGGTGTATATCAGACACGTGGATATATTCTATCTTTGTCTTTTACCTTTGCGGTTTCTTCTGAGCAGGCTGAGTGAGGTGTAGATCAGACACGTGGATATACTCTATCTCTGTCTTCTACCTCTGCTGTTTCTTCTGAGCAGGCTGAGTGAGACACGTGGATATACTCTATCTATGTCTTCTACCTCTGCTGATTCTTCTGAGCAGGCTGAGTGAGGTGTAGATCAGACACGTGGATATACTCTATCTCTGTCTTTTAACTTTGCGGTTCCTTCTGAGCAGGCTGTGTGAGGTTTAGATCAGACACGTGGATATACTCTATCTCTGTCGTCTACCTCTGCTGTTCCTTTTGAGCAGGCTGAGTGAGACACGTGGATATACTCTATCTGTGTCTTCTACCTCTGCTGTTCCTTCTGAGCAGGCTGTGTGAGACACGTGGATATACTCTATCTCTGTCTTATACATCTGCTGTTCCTTCTGAGCAGGCTGAGTGAGGTGTAGATCAGACACGGGAATATACTATATCTATGTCTTCTACCTCTGCTCTTCCTTCTGAGCAGGCTGAGTGAGGTGTATATCAGACACGTGGATATACTCTATCTCTGTCTGTTACCTTTGCGGTTTCTTCTGAGCAGGCTGAGTGAGGTGTATATCAGACACGTGGGTATACTCTATCTCTGTCTTCTACCTCTGCTGTTCCTTCTGAGCAGGCTGAGTGAGACACTTGGATATACTATATCTTTGTCTTCTACCTCTGCTGTTCCTTCTGAGCAGGCTGAGTGAGACACGTGGATATACTATATCTCTGTCTTCTACCTCTGCTGATTCTTCTGAGCAGGCTGAGTGAGGTGTAGATCAGACACGTGTATATACTCTATCTTTGTCTTATACCTCTGCTGTTCCTTCTGAGCAGGCTGAGTGAGACACGTGGATATACTATATCTCTGTCTTCTACCTCTGCTGATTCTTGTGAGCAGGCTGAGTGAGGTGTAGATCAGACACGTGGATATACGCTATCTCTGTCTTCTACATCTGCTGTTCCTTCTGAGCAGGCTGAGTGAGATGTAGATCAGACAGGTGGATATACTCAATCTCTGTCTTCTACCTCTGCTGTTCCTTCTGAGCAGGCTGAGTGAGACATGTGGATATACTCTATCTCTGTCTTCTACCTCTGCTGTTCCTTCCGAGCAGGCTGAGTGAGGTTTAGATCAGACACAGGGATATACTATATCTCTGTCTTCTACCTCTGCTGTTCCTTCTGAGCAGGCTGAGTGAGACACGTGGATATACTCTAACTCTATCTTCTACCTCTGTTGTTCCTTCTAAGCAGGCTGAGTGAGACACGTGGATATACTCTATCTCTGTCTGCTACCTCTGCTGTTCCTTCTGAGCAGGCTGAGTGAGGTGTAGATCAGACACGTGGATATACTCTATCTCTGTCTTCAACATCTGCTGTTCCTTCTGAGCAGGCTGAGTGAGGTGTAGATCATACACGTGGATATACTCTATCTCTGATTCCTACCTCTGCTGTTCCTTCTGAGCAGGCTGAGTGAGACATGTGGATATACTCTATCTCTGTCTTCTACCTCTGCTGTTCCTTCTGAGCAGGCTAAGTGGGACATGTGGATATACTCTATCTCTGTCTTCTATCTCTGCTGTTCCTTCTGAGCAGGCTGAGTGAGGTGTAGATTAGACACGTGGATATACTCTATCTCTGTCTGCTACCTCTGCTGTTCCTTCTGAGCAGGCTGAGTGAGACACGTGGATATTCTCTATCTCTGTCTTCTACCTCTGCTGTTCCTTCTGAGCAGGCTGAGTAAGGTGTATATCAGACACGTGGATATATTCTATCTCTGTCTTTTACCTTTGCGGTTTCTTCTGAGCAGGCTGAGTGAGGTGTAGATCAGACACGTGGATATACTCTATCTCTGTCTTCTACCTCTGCTGTTTCTTCTGAGCAGGCTGAGTGAGACACGTGGATATACTCTATTTCTGTCTTCTACCTCTGCTGTTCCTTCTGAGCAGGCTGAGTGAGACACGTGGATATACTCTATCTATGTCTTCTACCTCTGCTGATTCTTCTGAGCAGGCTGAGTGAGGTGTAGATCAGACACGTGGATATACTCTATCTCTGTCTTTTAACTTTGCGGTTCCTTCTGAGCAGGCTGTGTGAGGTGTAGATCAGACACGTGGATATACTCTATCTCTGTCTTCTACCTCTGCTGTTCCTTTTGAGCAGGCTGAGTGAGACACGTGGATATACTCTATCTGTGTCTTCTACCTCTGCTGTTCCTTCTGAGCAGGCTGTGTGAGACACGTGGATATACTCTATCTCTGTCTTATACATCTGCTGTTCCTTCTGAGCAGGCTGAGTGAGGTGTAGATCAGACACGGGAATATACTATATCTATGTCTTTTACCTCTGCTCTTCCTTCTGAGCAGGCTGAGTGAGGTGTATATCAGACACGTGGATATACTCTATCTCTGTCTTTTACCTTTGCGGTTTCTTCTGAGCAGGCTGAGTGAGGTGTATATCAGACACGTGGGTATACTCTATCTCTGTCTTCTACCTCTGCTGTTCCTTCTGAGCAGGCTGAGTGAGACACGTGGATATAGTCTATCTTTGTCTTCTACCTCTGCTGTTCCTTCTGAGCAGGCTGAGTGAGACACGTGGATATACTATATCTCTGTCTTCTACCTCTGCTGATTCTTCTGAGCAGGCTGAGTGAGGTGTAGATCAGACACGTGGATATACTCTATCTTTGTCTTCTACCTCTGCTGTTCCTTCTGAGCAGGCTGAGTGAGACACGTGGATATACTATATCTCTGTCTTCTACCTCTGCTGATTCTTGTGAGCAGGCTGAGTGAGGTGTAGATCAGACACGTGGATATACGCTATCTCTGTCTTCTACATCTGCTGTTCCTTCTGAGCAGGCTGAGTGAGATGTAGATCAGACAGGTGGATATACTCAATCTCTGTCTTCTACCTCTGCTGTTCCTTCTGAGCAGGCTGAGTGAGACTTGTGGATATACTCTATCTCTGTCTTCTACCTCTGCTGTTCCTTCCGAGCAGGCTGAGTGAGGTTTAGATCAGACACAGGGATATACTATATCTCTGTCTTCTACCTCTGCTGTTCCTTCTGAGCAGGCTGAGTGAGACACGTGGATATACTTTAACTCTATCTTCTACCTCTGTTGTTCCTTCTAAGCAGGCTGAGTGAGACACGTGGATATACTCTATCTCTGTCTGCTACCTCTGCTGTTCCTTCTGAGCAGGCTGAGTGAGGTGTAGATCAGACACGTGGATATACTCTATCTCTGTCTTCAACATCTGCTGTTCCTTCTGAGCAGGCTGAGTGAGGTGTAGATCATACACGTGGATATACTCTATCTCTGATTCCTACCTCTGCTGTTCCTTTTGAGCAGGCTGAGTGAGACATGTGGATATACTCTATCTCTGTCTTCTACCTCTGCTGTTCCTTCTGAGCAGGCTAAGTGGGACATGTGGATATACTCTATCTCTGTCTTCTATCTCTGCTGTTCCTTCTGAGCATGCTAAGTGAGGGGTAGATCAGACACGTGGATATACTCTATCTCTGTCTTTTACCTTTGCGGTTCCTTCTGAGCAGGCTGAGTGAGGTGTAGATTAGACACGTGGATATACTATATCTCTGTCTGCTACCACTGCTGTTCCTTCTGAGCAGGCTGAGTGAGACACGTGGATATTCTCTATCTCTGTCTTCTACCTCTGCTGTTCCTTCTGAGCAGGCTGAGTAAGGTGTATATCAGACACGTGGATATATTCTATCTCTGTCTTTTACCTTTGCGGTTTCTTCTGAGCAGGCTGAGTGAGGTGTAGATCAGACACGTGGATATACTCTATATCTGTCTTCTACCTCTGCTGTTTCTTCTGAGCAGGCTGAGTGAGACACGTGGATATACTCTATTTCTGTCTTCTACCTCTGCTGTTCCTTCTGAGCAGGCTGAGTGAGACACGTGGATATACTCTATCTATGTCTTCTACCTCTGCTGATTCTTCTGAGCAGGCTGAGTGAGGTGTAGATCAGACACGTGGATATACTCTATCTCTGTCTTTTAACTTTGCGGTTCCTTCTGAGCAGGCTGTGTGAGGTGTAGATCAGACACGTGGATATACACTATCTCTGTCTTCTACCTCTGCTGTTCCTTCTGAGCAGGCTGAGTGAGACACGTGGATATACTCTATTTCTGTCTTCTACCTCTGCTGTTCCTTCTGAGCAGGCTGAGTGAGACACGTGGATATACTCTATCTATGTCTTCTACCTCTGCTGATTCTTCTGAGCAGGCTGAGTGAGGTGTAGATCAGACACGTGGATATACTCTATCTCTGTCTTTTAACTTTGCGGTTCCTTCTGAGCAGGCTGTGTGAGGTGTAGATCAGACACGTGGATATACTCTATCTCTGTCTTCTACCTCTGCTGTTCCTTTTGAGCAGGCTGAGTGAGACACGTGGATATACTCTATCTGTGTCTTCTACCTCTGCTGTTCCTTCTGAGCAGGCTGTGTGAGACACGTGGATATACTCTATCTCTGTCTTATACATCTGCTGTTCCTTCTGAGCAGGCTGAGTGAGGTGTAGATCAGACACGGGAATATACTATATCTATGTTTTCTACCTCTGCTCTTCCTTCTGAGCAGGCTGAGTGAGGTGTATATCAGACACGTGGATATACTCTATCTCTGTCTTTAACCTTTGCGGTTTCTTCTGAGCAGGCTGAGTGAGGTGTATATCAGACACGTGGGTATACTCTATCTCTGTCTTCTACCTCTGCTGTTCCTTCTGAGCAGGCTGAGTGAGACACGTGGATATACTCTATCTTTGTCTTCTACCTCTGCTGTTCCTTCTGAGCAGGCTGAGTGAGACACGTGGATATACTATATCTCTGTCTTCTACCTCTGCTGATTCTTCTGAGCAGGCTGAGTGAGGTGTAGATCAGACACGTGGATATACTCTATCTTTGTCTTCTACCTCTGCTGTTCCTTCTGAGCAGGCTGAGTGAGACACGTGGATATACTATATCTCTGTCTTCTACCTCTGCTGATTCTTGTGAGCAGGCTGAGTGAGGTGTAGATCAGACACGTGGATATACTCTATCTCTGTATTCTACCTCTGCTGTTCCTTCTGAGCAGGCTAAGTGGGACATGTGGATATACTCTATCTCTGTCTTCTATCTCTGCTGTTCCTTCTGAGCATGCTAAGTGAGGGGTAGATCAGACACGTGGATATACTCTATCTCTGTCTTTTACCTTTGCGGTTCCTTCTGAGCAGGCTGAGTGAGGTGTAGATTAGACACGTGGATATACTATATCTCTGTCTGCTACCTCTGCTGTTCCTTCTGAGCAGGCTGAGTGAGACACGTGGATATTCTCTATCTCTGTCTTCTACCTCTGCTGTTCCTTCTGAGCAGGCTGAGTAAGGTGTATATCAGACACGTGGATATATTCTATCTCTGTCTTTTACCTTTGCGGTTTCTTCTGAGCAGGCTGAGTGAGGTGTAGATCAGACACGTGGATATACTCTATATCTGTCTTCTACCTCTGCTGTTTCTTCTGAGCAGGCTGAGTGAGACACGTGGATATACTCTATCTATGTCTTCTACCTCTGCTGATTCTTCTGAGCAGGCTGAGTGAGGTGTAGATCAGACACGTGGATATACTCTATCTCTGTCTTTTAACTTTGCGGTTCCTTCTGAGCAGGCTGTGTGAGGTGTAGATCAGACACGTGGATATACTCTATCTCTGTCTTCTACCTCTGCTGTTCCTTCTGAGCAGGCTGAGTGAGACACGTGGATATACTCTATTTCTGTCTTCTACCACTGCTGTTCCTTCTGAGCAGGCTGAGTGAGACACGTGGATATACTCTATCTATGTCTTCTACCTCTGCTGATTCTTCTGAGCAGGCTGAGTGAGGTGTAGATCAGACACGTGGATATACTCTATCTCTGTCTTTTAACTTTGCGGTTCCTTCTGAGCAGGCTGTGTGAGGTGTAGATCAGACACGTGGATATACTCTATCTCTGTCTTCTACCTCTGCTGTTCCTTTTGAGCAGGCTGAGTGAGACACGGGGATATACTCTATCTGTGTCTTCTACCTCTGCTGTTCCTTCTGAGCAGGCTGTGTGAGACACGTGGATATACTCTATCTCTGTCTTATACATCTGCTGTTCCTTCTGAGCAGGCTGAGTGAGGTGTAGATCAGACACGGGAATATACTATATCTATGTCTTCTACCTCTGCTCTTCCTTCTGAGCAGGCTGAGTGAGGTGTATATCAGACACGTGGATATACTCTATCTCTGTCTTTTACCTTTGCGGTTTCTTCTGAGCAGGCTGAGTGAGGTGTATATCAGACACGTGGGTATACTCTATCTCTGTCTTCTACCTCTGCTGTTCCTTCTGAGCAGGCTGAGTGAGACACGTGGATATACTCTATCTTTGTCTTCTACCTCTGCTGTTCCTTCTGAGCAGGCTGAGTGAGACACGTGGATATACTATATCTCTGTCTTCTACCTCTGCTGATTCTTCTGAGCAGGCTGAGTGAGGTGTAGATCAGACACGTGGATATACTCTATCTTTGTCTTCTACCTCTGCTGTTCCTTCTGAGCAGGCTGAGTGAGACACGTGGATATACTATATCTCTGTCTTCTACCTCTGCTGATTCTTGTGAGCAGGCTAAGTGAGGTGTAGATCAGACACGTGGATATACGCTATCTCTGTCTTCTACATCTGCTGTTCCTTCTGAGCAGGCTGAGTGAGATGTAGATCAGACAGGTGGATATACTCAATCTCTGTCTTCTACCTCTGCTGTTCCTTCTGAGCAGGCTGAGTGAGACATGTGGATATACTCTATCTCTGTCTTCTACCTCTGCTGTTCCTTCCGAGCAGGCTGAGTGAGGTTTAGATCAGACACAGGGATATACTATATCTCTGTCTTCTACCTCTGCTGTTCCTTCTGAGCAGGCTGAGTGAGACACGTGGATATACTCTAACTCTATCTTCTACCTCTGTTGTTCCTTCTAAGCAGGCTGAGTGAGACACGTGGATATACTCTATCTCTGTCTGCTACCTCTGCTGTTCCTGCTGAGCAGGCTGAGTGAGGTGTAGATCAGACACGTGGATATACTCTATCTCTGTCTTCAACATCTGCTGTTCCTTCTGAGCAGGCTGAGTGAGGTGTAGATCATACACGTGGATATACTCTATCTCTGATTCCTACCTCTGCTGTTCCTTCTGAGCAGGCTAAGTGGGACATGTGGATATACTCTATCTCTGTCTTCTATCTCTGCTGTTCATTCTGAGCATGCTAAGTGAGGGGTAGATCAGACACGTGGATATACTCTATCTCTGTCTTTTACCTTTGCGGTTCCTTCTGAGCAGGCTGAGTGAGGTGTAGATTAGACACGTGGATATACTATATCTCTGTCTGCTACCACTGCTGTTCCTTCTGAGCAGGCTGAGTGAGACACGTGGATATTCTCTATCTCTGTCTTCTACCTCTGCTGTTCCTTCTGAGCAGGCTGAGTAAGGTGTATATCAGACACGTGGATATATTCTATCTCTGTCTTTTACCTTTGCGGTTTCTTCTGAGCAGGCTGAGTGAGGTGTAGATCAGACACGTGGATATACTCTATATCTGTCTTCTACCTCTGCTGTTTCTTCTGAGCAGGCTGAGTGAGACACGTGGATATACTCTATTTCTGTCTTCTACCTCTGCTGTTCCTTCTGAGCAGGCTGAGTGAGACACGTGGATATACTCTATCTATGTCTTCTACCTCTGCTGATTCTTCTGAGCAGGCTGAGTGAGGTGTAGATCAGACACGTGGATATACTCTATCTCTGTCTTTTAACTTTGCGGTTCCTTCTGAGCAGGCTGTGTGAGGTGTAGATCAGACACGTGGATATACTCTATCTCTGTCTTCTACCTCTGCTGTTCCTTCTGAGCAGGCTGAGTGAGACACGTGGATATACTCTATTTCTGTATTCTACCTCTGCTGTTCCTTCTGAGCAGGCTGAGTGAGACACGTGGATATACTCTATCTATGTCTTCTACCTCTGCTGATTCTTCTGAGCAGGCTGAGTGAGGTGTAGATCAGACACGTGGATATACTCTATCTCTGTCTTTTAACTTTGCGGTTCCTTCTGAGCAGGCTGTGTGAGGTGTAGATCAGACACGTGGATATACTCTATCTCTGTCTTCTACCTCTGCTGTTCCTTTTGAGCAGGCTGAGTGAGACACGTGGATATACTCTATCTGTGTCTTCTACCTCTGCTGTTCCTTCTGAGCAGGCTGTGTGAGACACGTGGATATACTCTATCTCTGTCTTATACATCTGCTGTTCCTTCTGAGCAGGCTGAGTGAGGTGTAGATCAGACACGTGGATATACTCTATCTCTGTCTTCAACATCTGCTGTTCCTTCTGAGCAGGCTGAGTGAGGTGTAGATCATACACGTGGATATACTCTATCTCTGATTCCTACCTCTGCTGTTCCTTCTGAGCAGGCTAAGTGGGACATGTGGATATACTCTATCTCTGTCTTCTATCTCTGCTGTTCATTCTGAGCATGCTAAGTGAGGGGTAGATCAGACACGTGGATATACTCTATCTCTGTCTTTTACCTTTGCGGTTCCTTCTGAGCAGGCTGAGTGAGGTGTAGATTAGACACGTGGATATACTATATCTCTGTCTGCTACCACTGCTGTTCCTTCTGAGCAGGCTGAGTGAGACACGTGGATATTCTCTATCTCTGTCTTCTACCTCTGCTGTTCCTTCTGAGCAGGCTGAGTAAGGTGTATATCAGACACGTGGATATATTCTATCTCTGTCTTTTACCTTTGCGGTTTCTTCTGAGCAGGCTGAGTGAGGTGTAGATCAGACACGTGGATATACTCTATATCTGTCTTCTACCTCTGCTGTTTCTTCTGAGCAGGCTGAGTGAGACACGTGGATATACTCTATTTCTGTCTTCTACCTCTGCTGTTCCTTCTGAGCAGGCTGAGTGAGACACGTGGATATACTCTATCTATGTCTTCTACCTCTGCTGATTCTTCTGAGCAGGCTGAGTGAGGTGTAGATCAGACACGTGGATATACTCTATCTCTGTCTTTTAACTTTGCGGTTCCTTCTGAGCAGGCTGTGTGAGGTGTAGATCAGACACGTGGATATACTCTATCTCTGTCTTCTACCTCTGCTGTTCCTTCTGAGCAGGCTGAGTGAGACACGTGGATATACTCTATTTCTGTATTCTACCTCTGCTGTTCCTTCTGAGCAGGCTGAGTGAGACACGTGGATATACTCTATCTATGTCTTCTACCTCTGCTGATTCTTCTGAGCAGGCTGAGTGAGGTGTATATCAGACACGTGGATATATTCTATCTCTGTCTTTTACCTTTGCGGTTTCTTCTGAGCAGGCTGAGTGAGGTGTAGATCAGACACGTGGATATACTCTATCTCTGTCTTTTAACTTTGCGGTTCCTTCTGAGCAGGCTGTGTGAGGTGTAGATCAGACACGTGGATATACTCTATCTCTGTCTTCTACCTCTGCTGTTCCTTTTGAGCAGGCTGAGTGAGACACGTGGATATACTCTATCTGTGTCTTCTACCTCTGCTGTTCCTTCTGAGCAGGCTGTGTGAGACACGTGGATATACTCTATCTCTGTCTTATACATCTGCTGTTCCTTCTGAGCAGGCTGAGTGAGGTGTAGATCAGACACGGGAATATACTATATCTATGTTTTCTACCTCTGCTCTTCCTTCTGAGCAGGCTGAGTGAGGTGTATATCAGACACGTGGATATACTCTATCTCTGTCTTTTACCTTTGCGGTTTCTTCTGAGCAGGCTGAGTGAGGTGTATATCAGACACGTGGGTATACTCTATCTCTGTATTCTACCTCTGCTGTTCCTTCTGAGCAGGCTAAGTGGGACATGTGGATATACTCTATCTCTGTCTTCTATCTCTGCTGTTCCTTCTGAGCATGCTAAGTGAGGGGTAGATCAGAGACGTGGATATACTCTATCTCTGTCTTTTACCTTTGCGGTTCCTTCTGAGCAGGCTGAGTGAGGTGTAGATTAGACACGTGGATATACTATATCTCTGTCTGCTACCTCTGCTGTTCCTTCTGAGCAGGCTGAGTGAGACACGTGGATATTCTCTATCTCTGTCTTCTACCTCTGCTGTTCCTTCTGAGTAGGCTGAGTAAGGTGTATATCAGACACGTGGATATATTCTATCTCTGTCTTTTACCTTTGCGGTTTCTTCTGAGCAGGCTGAGTGAGGTGTAGATCAGACACGTGGATATACTCTATCTCTGTCTTTTAACTTTGCGGTTCCTTCTGAGCAGGCTGTGTGAGGTGTAGATCAGACACGTGGATATACTCTATCTCTGTCTTCTACCTCTGCTGTTCCTTTTGAGCAGGCTGAGTGAGACACGTGGATATACTCTATCTGTGTCTTCTACCTCTGCTGTTCCTTCTGAGCAGGCTGTGTGAGACACGTGGATATACTCTATCTCTGTCTTATACATCTGCTGTTCCTTCTGAGCAGGCTGAGTGAGGTGTAGATCAGACACGGGAATATACTATATCTATGTTTTCTACCTCTGCTCTTCCTTCTGAGCAGGCTGAGTGAGGTGTATATCAGACACGTGGATATACTCTATCTCTGTCTTTTACCTTTGCGGTTTCTTCTGAGCAGGCTGAGTGAGGTGTATATCAGACACGTGGGTATACTCTATCTCTGTCTTCTACCTCTGCTGTTCCTTCTGAGCAGGCTGAGTGAGACACGTGGATATACTCTATCTTTGTCTTCTACCTCTGCTGTTCCTTCTGAGCAGGCTGAGTGAGACACGTGGATATACTATATCTCTGTCTTCTACCTCTGCTGATTCTTCTGAGCAGGCTGAGTGAGGTGTAGATCAGACACGTGGATATACTCTATCTTTGTCTTCTACCTCTGCTGTTCCTTCTGAGCAGGCTGAGTGAGACACGTGGATATACTATATCTCTGTCTTCTACCTCTGCTGATTCTTGTGAGCAGGCTGAGTGAGGTGTAGATCAGACACGTGGATATACTCTATCTCTGTATTCTACCTCTGCTGTTCCTTCTGAGCAGGCTAAGTGGGACATGTGGATATACTCTATCTCTGTCTTCTATCTCTGCTGTTCCTTCTGAGCATGCTAAGTGAGGGGTAGATCAGAGACGTGGATATACTCTATCTCTGTCTTTTACCTTTGCGGTTCCTTCTGAGCAGGCTGAGTGAGGTGTAGATTAGACACGTGGATATACTATATCTCTGTCTGCTACCTCTGCTGTTCCTTCTGAGCAGGCTGAGTGAGACACGTGGATATTCTCTATCTCTGTCTTCTACCTCTGCTGTTCCTTCTGAGTAGGCTGAGTAAGGTGTATATCAGACACGTGGATATATTCTATCTCTGTCTTTTACCTTTGCGGTTTCTTCTGAGCAGGCTGAGTGAGGTGTAGATCAGACACGTGGATATACTCTATATCTGTCTTCTACCTCTGCTGTTTCTTCTGAGCAGGCTGAGTGAGACACGTGGATATACTCTATTTCTGTCTTCTACCTCTGCTGTTCCTTCTGAGCAGGCTGAGTGAGACACGTGGATATACTCTATCTATGTCTTCTACCTCTGCTGATTCTTCTGAGCAGGCTGAGTGAGGTGTAGATCAGACACGTGGATATACTCTATCTCTGTCTTTTAACTTTGCGGTTCCTTCTGAGCAGGCTGTGTGAGGTGTAGATCAGACACGTGGATATACTCTATCTCTGTCTTCTACCTCTGCTGTTCCTTCTGAGCAGGCTGAGTGAGACACGTGGATATACTCTATTTCTGTCTTCTACCTCTGCTGTTCCTTCTGAGCAGGCTGAGTGAGACACGTGGATATACTCTATCTATGTCTTCTACCTCTGCTGATTCTTCTGAGCAGGCTGAGTGAGGTGTAGATCAGACACGTGGATATACTCTATCTCTGTCTTTTAACTTTGCGGTTCCTTCTGAGCAGGCTGTGTGAGGTGTAGATCAGACACGTGGATATACTCTATCTCTGTCTTCTACCTCTGCTGTTCCTTTTGAGCAGGCTGAGTGAGACACGTGGATATACTCTATCTGTGTCTTCTACCTCTGCTGTTCCTTCTGAGCAGGCTGTGTGAGACACGTGGATATACTCTATCTCTGTCTTATACATCTGCTGTTCCTTCTGAGCAGGCTGAGTGAGGTGTAGATCAGACACGGGAATATACTATATCTATGTTTTCTACCTCTGCTCTTCCTTCTGAGCAGGCTGAGTGAGGTGTATATCAGACACGTGGATATACTCTATCTCTGTCTTTTACCTTTGCGGTTTCTTCTGAGCAGGCTGAGTGAGGTGTATATCAGACACGTGGGTATACTCTATCTCTGTCTTCTACCTCTGCTGTTCCTTCTGAGCAGGCTGAGTGAGACACGTGGATATACTCTATCTTTGTCTTCTACCTCTGCTGTTCCTTCTGAGCAGGCTGAGTGAGACACGTGGATATACTATATCTCTGTCTTCTACCTCTGCTGATTCTTCTGAGCAGGCTGAGTGAGGTGTAGATCAGACACGTGGATATACTCTATCTTTGTCTTCTACCTGTGCTGTTCCTTCTGAGCAGGCTGAGTGAGACACGTGGATATACTATATCTCTGTCTTCTACCTCTGCTGATTCTTGTGAGCAGGCTGAGTGAGGTGTAGATCAGACACGTGGATATACTCTATCTCTGTATTCTACCTCTGCTGTTCCTTCTGAGCAGGCTAAGTGGGACATGTGGATATACTCTATCTCTGTCTTCTATCTCTGCTGTTCCTTCTGAGCATGCTAAGTGAGGGGTAGATCAGACACGTGGATATACTCTATCTCTGTCTTTTACCTTTGCGGTTCCTTCTGAGCAGGCTGAGTGAGGTGTAGATTAGACACGTGGATATACTATATCTCTGTCTGCTACCTCTGCTGTTCCTTCTGAGCAGGCTGAGTGAGACACGTGGATATTCTCTATCTCTGTCTTCTACCTCTGCTGTTCCTTCTGAGCAGGCTGAGTAAGGTGTATATCAGACACGTGGATATATTCTATCTCTGTCTTTTACCTTTGCGGTTTCTTCTGAGCAGGCTGAGTGAGGTGTAGATCAGACACGTGGATATACTCTATATCTGTCTTCTACCTCTGCTGTTTCTTCTGAGCAGGCTGAGTGAGACACGTGGATATACTCTATCTATGTCTTCTACCTCTGCTGGTTCTTTTGAGCAGGCTGAGTGAGGTGTAGATCAGACACGTGGATATACTCTATCTCTGTCTTTTAACTTTGCGGTTCCTTCTGAGCAGGCTGTGTGAGGTGTAGATCAGACACGTGGATATACTCTATCTCTGTCTTCTACCTCTGCTGTTCCTTCTGAGCAGGCTGAGTGAGACACGTGGATATACTCTATTTCTGTCTTCTACCACTGCTGTTCCTTCTGAGCAGGCTGAGTGAGACACGTGGATATACTCTATCTATGTCTTCTACCTCTGCTGATTCTTCTGAGCAGGCTGAGTGAGGTGTAGATCAGACACGTGGATATACTCTATCTCTGTCTTTTAACTTTGCGGTTCCTTCTGAGCAGGCTGAGTGAGGTGTAGATTAGACACGTGGATATACTATATCTCTGTCTGCTACCACTGCTGTTCCTTCTGAGCAGGCTGAGTGAGACACGTGGATATACTCTATCTATGTCTTCTACCTCTGCTGTTCCTTCTGAGCAGGCTGAGTGAGACACGTGGATATACTCTAACTCTATCTTCTACCTCTGTTGTTCCTTCTAAGCAGGCTGAGTGAGACACGTGGATATACTCTATCTCTGTCTGCTACCTCTGCTGTTCCTGCTGAGCAGGCTGAGTGAGGTGTAGATCAGACACGTGGATATACTCTATCTCTGTCTTCAACATCTGCTGTTCCTTCTGAGCAGGCTGAGTGAGGTGTAGATCATACACGTGGATATACTCTATCTCTGATTCCTACCTCTGCTGTTCCTTCTGAGCAGGCTGAGTGAGACATGTGGATATACTCTATCTCTGTCTTCTACCTCTGCTGTTCCTTCTGAGCAGGCTAAGTGGGACATGTGGATATACTCTATCTCTGTCTTCTATCTCTGCTGTTCATTCTGAGCATGCTAAGTGAGGGGTAGATCAGACACGTGGATATACTCTATCTCTGTCTTTTACCTTTGCGGTTCCTTCTGAGCAGGCTGAGTGAGGTGTAGATTAGACACGTGGATATACTATATCTCTGTCTGCTACCACTGCTGTTCCTTCTGAGCAGGCTGAGTGAGACACGTGGATATTCTCTATCTCTGTCTTCTACCTCTGCTGTTCCTTCTGAGCAGGCTGAGTAACGTGTATATCAGACACGTGGATATATTCTATCTCTGTCTTTTACCTTTGCGGTTTCTTCTGAGCAGGCTGAGTGAGGTGTAGATCAGACACGTGGATATACTCTATATCTGTCTTCTACCTCTGCTGTTTCTTCTGAGCAGGCTGAGTGAGACACGTGGATATACTCTATTTCTGTCTTCTACCTCTGCTGTTCCTTCTGAGCAGGCTGAGTGAGACACGTGGATATACTCTATCTATGTCTTCTACCTCTGCTGATTCTTCTGAGCAGGCTGAGTGAGGTGTAGATCAGACACGTGGATATACTCTATCTCTGTCTTTTAACTTTGCGGTTCCTTCTGAGCAGGCTGTGTGAGGTGTAGATCAGACACGTGGATATACTCTATCTCTGTCTTCTACCTCTGCTGTTCCTTCTGAGCAGGCTGAGTGAGACACGTGGATATACTCTATTTCTGTATTCTACCTCTGCTGTTCCTTCTGAGCAGGCTGAGTGAGACACGTGGATATACTCTATCTATGTCTTCTACCTCTGCTGATTCTTCTGAGCAGGCTGAGTGAGGTGTAGATCAGACACGTGGATATACTCTATCTCTGTCTTTTAACTTTGCGGTTCCTTCTGAGCAGGCTGTGTGAGGTGTAGATCAGACACGTGGATATACTCTATCTCTGTCTTCTACCTCTGCTGTTCCTTTTGAGCAGGCTGAGTGAGACACGTGGATATACTCTATCTGTGTCTTCTACCTCTGCTGTTCCTTCTGAGCAGGCTGTGTGAGACACGTGGATATACTCTATCTCTGTCTTATACATCTGCTGTTCCTTCTGAGCAGGCTGAGTGAGGTGTAGATCAGACACGGGAATATACTATATCTATGTTTTCTACCTCTGCTCTTCCTTCTGAGCAGGCTGAGTGAGGTGTATATCAGACACGTGGATATACTCTATCTCTGTCTTTTACCTTTGCGGTTTCTTCTGAGCAGGCTGAGTGAGGTGTATATCAGACACGTGGGTATACTCTATCTCTGTCTTCTACCTCTGCTGTTCCTTCTGAGCAGGCTGAGTGAGACACGTGGATATACTCTATCTTTGTCTTCTACCTCTGCTGTTCCTTCTGAGCAGGCTGAGTGAGACACGTGGATATACTATATCTCTGTCTTCTACCTCTGCTGATTCTTCTGAGCAGGCTGAGTGAGGTGTAGATCAGACACGTGGATATACTCTATCTTTGTCTTCTACCTCTGCTGTTCCTTCTGAGCAGGCTGAGTGAGACACGTGGATATACTATATCTCTGTCTTCTACCTCTGCTGATTCTTGTGAGCAGGCTGAGTGAGGTGTAGATCAGACACGTGGATATACTCTATCTCTGTATTCTACCTCTGCTGTTCCTTCTGAGCAGGCTAAGTGGGACATGTGGATATACTCTATCTCTGTCTTCTATCTCTGCTGTTCCTTCTGAGCATGCTAAGTGAGGGGTAGATCAGACACGTGGATATACTCTATCTCTGTCTTTTACCTTTGCGGTTCCTTCTGAGCAGGCTGAGTGAGGTGTAGATTAGACACGTGGATATACTATATCTCTGTCTGCTACCTCTGCTGTTCCTTCTGAGCAGGCTGAGTGAGACACGTGGATATTCTCTATCTCTGTCTTCTACCTCTGCTGTTCCTTCTGAGTAGGCTGAGTAAGGTGTATATCAGACACGTGGATATATTCTATCTCTGTCTTTTACCTTTGCGGTTTCTTCTGAGCAGGCTGAGTGAGGTGTAGATCAGACACGTGGATATACTCTATATCTGTCTTCTACCTCTGCTGTTTCTTCTGAGCAGGCTGAGTGAGACACGTGGATATACTCTATTTCTGTCTTCTACCTCTGCTGTTCCTTCTGAGCAGGCTGAGTGAGACACGTGGATATACTCTATCTATGTCTTCTACCTCTGCTGATTCTTCTGAGCAGGCTGAGTGAGGTGTAGATCAGACACGTGGATATACTCTATCTCTGTCTTTTAACTTTGCGGTTCCTTCTGAGCAGGCTGTGTGAGGTGTAGATCAGACACGTGGATATACTCTATCTCTGTCTTCTACCTCTGCTGTTCCTTCTGAGCAGGCTGAGTGAGACACGTGGATATACTCTATTTCTGTCTTCTACCTCTGCTGTTCCTTCTGAGCAGGCTGAGTGAGACACGTGGATATACTCTATCTATGTCTTCTACCTCTGCTGATTCTTCTGAGCAGGCTGAGTGAGGTGTAGATCAGACATGTGGATATACTCTATCTCTGTCTTTTAACTTTGCGGTTCCTTCTGAGCAGGCTGTGTGAGGTGTAGATCAGACACGTGGATATACTCTATCTCTGTCTTCTACCTCTGCTGTTCCTTTTGAGCAGGCTGAGTGAGACACGTGGATATACTCTATCTGTGTCTTCTACCTCTGCTGTTCCTTCTGAGCAGGCTGTGTGAGACACGTGGATATACTCTATCTCTGTCTTATACATCTGCTGTTCCTTCTGAGCAGGCTGAGTGAGGTGTAGATCAGACACGGGAATATACTATATCTATGTTTTCTACCTCTGCTCTTCCTTCTGAGCAGGCTGAGTGAGGTGTATATCAGACACGTGGATATACTCTATCTCTGTCTTTTACCTTTGCGGTTTCTTCTGAGCAGGCTGAGTGAGGTGTATATCAGACACGTGGGTATACTCTATCTCTGTCTTCTACCTCTGCTGTTCCTTCTGAGCAGGCTGAGTGAGACACGTGGATATACTCTATCTTTGTCTTCTACCTCTGCTGTTCCTTCTGAGCAGGCTGAGTGAGACACGTGGATATACTATATCTCTGTCTTCTACCTCTGCTGATTCTTCTGAGCAGGCTGAGTGAGGTGTAGATCAGACACGTGGATATACTCTATATCTGTCTTCTACCTCTGCTGTTTCTTCTGAGCAGGCTGAGTGAGACACGTGGATATACTCTATTTCTGTCTTCTACCTCTGCTGTTCCTTCTGAGCAGGCTGAGTGAGACACGTGGATATACTCTATCTATGTCTTCTACCTCTGCTGATTCTTCTGAGCAGGCTGAGTGAGGTGTAGATCAGACACGTGGATATACTCTATCTCTGTCTTTTAACTTTGCGGTTCCTTCTGAGCAGGCTGTGTGAGGTGTAGATCAGACACGTGGATATACTCTATCTCTGTCTTCTACCTCTGCTGTTCCTTTTGAGCAGGCTGAGTGAGACACGTGGATATACTCTATCTGTGTCTTCTACCTCTGCTGTTCCTTCTGAGCAGTCTGTGTGAGACACGTGGATATACTCTATCTCTGTCTTATACATCTGCTGTTCCTTCTGAGCAGGCTGAGTGAGGTGTAGATCAGACACGGGAATATACTATATCTATGTTTTCTACCTCTGCTCTTCCTTCTGAGCAGGCTGAGTGAGGTGTATATCAGACACGTGGATATACTCTATCTCTGTCTTTTACCTTTGCGGTTTCTTCTGAGCAGGCTGAGTGAGGTGTATATCAGACACGTGGGTATACTCTATCTCTGTCTTCTACCTCTGCTGTTCCTTCTGAGCAGGCTGAGTGAGACACGTGGATATACTCTATCTTTGTCTTCTACCTCTGCTGTTCCTTCTGAGCAGGCTGAGTGAGACACGTGGATATACTATATCTCTGTCTTCTACCTCTGCTGATTCTTCTGAGCAGGCTGAGTGAGGTGTAGATCAGACACGTGGATATACTCTATCTTTGTCTTCTACCTCTGCTGTTCCTTCTGAGCAGGCTGAGTGAGACACGTGGATATACTATATCTCTGTCTTCTACCTCTGCTGATTCTTGTGAGCAGGCTGAGTGAGGTGTAGATCAGACACGTGGATATACTCTATCTCTGTATTCTACCTCTGCTGTTCCTTCTGAGCAGGCTAAGTGGGACATGTGGATATACTCTATCTCTGTCTTCTATCTCTGCTGTTCCTTCTGAGCATGCTAAGTGAGGGGTAGATCAGACACGTGGATATACTCTATATCTGTCTTTTACCTTTGCGGTTCCTTCTGAGCAGGCTGAGTGAGGTGTAGATTAGACACGTGGATATACTATATCTTTGTCTGCTACCTCTGCTGTTCCTTCTGAGCAGGCTGAGTGAGACACGTGGATATTCTCTATCTCTGTCTTCTACCTCTGCTGTTCCTTCTGAGCAGGCTGAGTAAGGTGTATATCAGACACGTGGATATATTCTATCTCTGTCTTTTACCTTTGCGGTTTCTTCTGAGCAGGCTGAGTGAGGTGTAGATCAGACACGTGGATATACTCTATATCTGTCTTCTACCTCTGCTGTTTCTTCTGAGCAGGCTGAGTGAGACACGTGGATATACTCTATCTATGTCTTCTACCTCTGCTGGTTCTTCTGAGCAGGCTGAGTGAGGTGTAGATCAGACACGTGGATATACTCTATCTCTGTCTTTTAACTTTGCGGTTCCTTCTGAGCAGGCTGTGTGAGGTGTAGATCAGACACGTGGATATACTCTATCTCTGTCTTCTACCTCTGCTGTTCCTTCTGAGCAGGCTGAGTGAGACACGTGGATATACTCTATTTCTGTCTTCTACCACTGCTGTTCCTTCTGAGCAGGCTGAGTGAGACACGTGGATATACTCTATCTATGTCTTCTACCTCTGCTGATTCTTCTGAGCAGGCTGAGTGAGGTGTAGATCAGACACGTGGATATACCCTATCTCTGTCTTTTAACTTTGCGGTTCCTTCTGAGCAGGCTGTGTGAGGTGTAGATCAGACACGTGGATATACTCTATCTCTGTCTTCTACCTCTGCTGTTCCTTTTGAGCAGGCTGAGTGAGACACGGGGATATACTCTATCTGTGTCTTCTACCTCTGCTGTTCCTTCTGAGCAGGCTGTGTGAGACACGTGGATATACTCTATCTCTGTCTTATACATCTGCTGTTCCTTCTGAGCAGGCTGAGTGAGGTGTAGATCAGACACGGGAATATACTATATCTATGTCTTCTACCTCTGCTCTTCCTTCTGAGCAGGCTGAGTGAGGTGTATATCAGACACGTGGATATACTCTATCTCTGTCTTTTACCTTTGCGGTTTCTTCTGAGCAGGCTGAGTGAGGTGTATATCAGACACGTGGGTATACTCTATCTCTGTCTTCTACCTCTGCTGTTCCTTCTGAGCAGGCTGAGTGAGACACGTGGATATACTCTATCTTTGTCTTCTACCTCTGCTGTTCCTTCTGAGCAGGCTGAGTGAGACACGTGGATATACTATATCTCTGTCTTCTACCTCTGCTGATTCTTCTGAGCAGGCTGAGTGAGGTGTAGATCAGACACGTGGATATACTCTATCTTTGTCTTCTACCTCTGCTGTTCCTTCTGAGCAGGCTGAGTGAGACACGTGGATATACTATATCTCTGTCTTCTACCTCTGCTGATTCTTGTGAGCAGGCTAAGTGAGGTGTAGATCAGACACGTGGATATACGCTATCTCTGTCTTCTACATCTGCTGTTCCTTCTGAGCAGGCTGAGTGAGATGTAGATCAGACAGGTGGATATACTCAATCTCTGTCTTCTACCTCTGCTGTTCCTTCTGAGCAGGCTGAGTGAGACATGTGGATATACTCTATCTCTGTCTTCTACCTCTGCTGTTCCTTCCGAGCAGGCTGAGTGAGGTTTAGATCAGACACAGGGATATACTATATCTCTGTCTTCTACCTCTGTTGTTCCTTCTGAGCAGGCTGAGTGAGACACGAGGATATACTCTAACTCTATCTTCTACCTCTGTTGTTCCTTCTGAGCAGGCTGAGTGAGACACGTGGATATACTCTATCTTTGTCTTCTACCTCTGCTGTTCCTTCTGAGCAGGCTGAGTGAGACACGTGGATATACTATATCTCTGTCTTCTACCTCTGCTGATTCTTCTGAGCAGGCTGAGTGAGGTGTAGATCAGACACGTGGATATACTCTATCTTTGTCTTCTACCTCTGCTGTTCCTTCTGAGCAGGCTGAGTGAGACACGTGGATATACTATATCTCTGTCTTCTACCTCTGCTGATTCTTGTGAGCAGGCTAAGTGAGGTGTAGATCAGACACGTGGATATACGCTATCTCTGTCTTCTACATCTGCTGTTCCTTCTGAGCAGGCTGAGTGAGATGTAGATCAGACAGGTGGATATACTCAATCTCTGTCTTCTACCTCTGCTGTTCCTTCTGAGCAGGCTGAGTGAGACATGTGGATATACTCTATCTCTGTCTTCTACCTCTGCTGTTCCTTCCGAGCAGGCTGAGTGAGGTTTAGATCAGACACAGGGATATACTATATCTCTGTCTTCTACCTCTGTTGTTCCTTCTGAGCAGGCTGAGTGAGACACGAGGATATACTCTAACTCTATCTTCTACCTCTGTTGTTCCTTCTCAGCAGGCTGAGTGAGACACGTGGATATACTCTATCTCTGTCTGCTACCTCTGCTGTTCCTTCTGAGCAGGCTGAGTGAGGTGTAGATCAGACACGTGGATATACTCTATCTCTGTCTTCAACATCTGCTGTTCCTTCTGAGCAGGCTGAGTGAGGTGTAGATCATACACGTGGATATACTCTATCTCTGATTCCTACCTCTGCTGTTCCTTCTGAGCAGGCTGAGTGAGACATGTGGATATACTCTATCTCTGTCTTCTATCTCTGCTGTTCATTCTGAGCATGCTAAGTGAGGGGTAGATCAGACACGTGGATATACTCTATCTCTGTCTTTTACCTTTGCGGTTCCTTCTGAGCAGGCTGAGTGAGGTGTAGATTAGACACGTGGATATACTATATCTCTGTCTGCTACCACTGCTGTTCCTTCTGAGCAGGCTGAGTGAGACACGTGGATATTCTCTATCTCTGTCTTCTACCTCTGCTGTTCCTTCTGAGCAGGCTGAGTAAGGTGTATATCAGACACATGGATATATTCTATCTCTGTCTTTTATCTTTGCGGTTTCTTCTGAGCAGGCTGAGTGAGGTGTAGATCAGACACGTGGATATACTCTATATCTGTCTTCTACCTCTGCTGTTTCTTCTGAGCAGGCTGAGTGAGACACGTGGATATACTCTATTTCTGTCTTCTACCTCTGCTGTTCCTTCTGAGCAGGCTGAGTGAGACACGTGGATATACTCTATCTATGTCTTCTACCTCTGCTGATTCTTCTGAGCAGGCTGAGTGAGGTGTAGATCAGACACGTGGATATACTCTATCTCTGTCTTTTAACTTTGCGGTTCCTTCTGAGCAGGCTGTGTGAGGTGTAGATCAGACACGTGGATATACTCTATCTCTGTCTTCTACCTCTGCTGTTCCTTCTGAGCAGGCTGAGTGAGACACGTGGATATACTCTATTTCTGTATTCTACCTCTGCTGTTCCTTCTGAGCAGGCTGAGTGAGACACGTGGATATACTCTATCTATGTCTTCTACCTCTGCTGATTCTTCTGAGCAGGCTGAGTGAGGTGTAGATCAGACACGTGGATATACTCTATCTCTGTCTTTTAACTTTGCGGTTCCTTCTGAGCAGGCTGTGTGAGGTGTAGATCAGACACGTGGATATACTCTATCTCTGTCTTCTACCTCTGCTGTTCCTTTTGAGCAGGCTGAGTGAGACACGTGGATATACTCTATCTGTGTCTTCTACCTCTGCTGTTCCTTCTGAGCAGGCTGTGTGAGACACGTGGATATACTCTATCTCTGTCTTATACATCTGCTGTTCCTTCTGAGCAGGCTGAGTGAGGTGTAGATCAGACACGGGAATATACTATATCTATGTTTTCTACCTCTGCTCTTCCTTCTGAGCAGGCTGAGTGAGGTGTATATCAGACACGTGGATATACTCTATCTCTGTCTTTTACCTTTGCGGTTTCTTCTGAGCAGGCTGAGTGAGGTGTATATCAGACACGTGGGTATACTCTATCTCTGTCTTCTACCTCTGCTGTTCCTTCTGAGCAGGCTGAGTGAGACACGTGGATATACTCTATCTTTGTCTTCTACCTCTGCTGTTCCTTCTGAGCAGGCTGAGTGAGACACGTGGATATACTATATCTCTGTCTTCTACCTCTGCTGATTCTTCTGAGCAGGCTGAGTGAGGTGTAGATCAGACACGTGGATATACTCTATCTTTGTCTTCTACCTCTGCTGTTCCTTCTGAGCAGGCTGAGTGAGACACGTGGATATACTATATCTCTGTCTTCTACCTCTGCTGATTCTTGTGAGCAGGCTGAGTGAGGTGTAGATCAGACACGTGGATATACTCTATCTCTGTATTCTACCTCTTCTGTTCCTTCTGAGCAGGCTAAGTGGGACATGTGGATATACTCTATCTCTGTCTTCTATCTCTGCTGTTCCTTCTGAGCATGCTAAGTGAGGGGTAGATCAGACACGTGGATATACTCTATCTCTGTCTTTTACCTTTGCGGTTCCTTCTGAGCAGGCTGAGTGAGGTGTAGATTAGACACGTGGATATACTATATCTCTGTCTGCTACCTCTGCTGTTCCTTCTGAGCAGGCTGAGTGAGACACGTGGATATTCTCTATCTCTGTCTTCTACCTCTGCTGTTCCTTCTGAGTAGGCTGAGTAAGGTGTATATCAGACACGTGGATATATTCTATCTCTGTCTTTTACCTTTGCGGTTTCTTCTGAGCAGGCTGAGTGAGGTGTAGATCAGACACGTGGATATACTCTATATCTGTCTTCTACCTCTGCTGTTTCTTCTGAGCAGGCTGAGTGAGACACGTGGATATACTCTATTTCTGTCTTCTACCTCTGTTGTTCCTTCTGAGCAGGCTGAGTGAGACACGTGGATATACTCTATCTATGTCTTCTACCTCTGCTGATTCTTCTGAGCAGGCTGAGTGAGGTGTAGATCAGACACGTGGATATACTCTATCTCTGTCTTTTAACTTTGCGGTTCCTTCTGAGCAGGCTGTGTGAGGTGTAGATCAGACACGTGGATATACTCTATCTCTGTCTTCTACCTCTGCTGTTCCTTCTGAGCAGGCTGAGTGAGACACGTGGATATACTCTATTTCTGTCTTCTACCTCTGCTGTTCCTTCTGAGCAGGCTGAGTGAGACACGTGGATATACTCTATCTATGTCTTCTACCTCTGCTGATTCTTCTGAGCAGGCTGAGTGAGGTGTAGATCAGACACGTTGATATACTCTATCTCTGTCTTTTAACTTTGCGGTTCCTTCTGAGCAGGCTGTGTGAGGTGTAGATCAGACACGTGGATATACTCTATCTCTGTCTTCTACCTCTGCTGTTCCTTTTGAGCAGGCTGAGTGAGACACGTGGATATACTCTATCTGTGTCTTCTACCTCTGCTGTTCCTTCTGAGCAGGCTGTGTGAGACACGTGGATATACTCTATCTCTGTCTTATACATCTGCTGTTCCTTCTGAGCAGGCTGAGTGAGGTGTAGATCAGACACGGGAATATACTATATCTATGTTTTCTACCTCTGCTCTTCCTTCTGAGCAGGCTGAGTGAGGTGTATATCAGACACGTGGATATACTCTATCTCTGTCTTTTACCTTTGCGGTTTCTTCTGAGCAGGCTGAGTGAGGTGTATATCAGACACGTGGGTATACTCTATCTCTGTCTTCTACCTCTGCTGTTCCTTCTGAGCAGGCTGAGTGAGACACGTGGATATACTCTATCTTTGTCTTCTACCTCTGCTGTTCCTTCTGAGCAGGCTGAGTGAGACACGTGGATATACTATATCTCTGTCTTCTACCTCTGCTGATTCTTCTGAGCAGGCTGAGTGAGGTGTAGATCAGACACGTGGATATACTCTATCTTTGTCTTCTACCTCTGCTGTTCCTTCTGAGCAGGCTGAGTGAGACACGTGGATATACTATATCTCTGTCTTCTACCTCTGCTGATTCTTGTGAGCAGGCTGAGTGAGGTGTAGATCAGACACGTGGATATACTCTATCTCTGTATTCTACATCTGCTGTTCCTTCTGAGCGGGCTGAGTGAGGTGTAGATCAGACAGGTGGATATACTCAATCTCTGTCTTCTACCTCCGCTGTTCCTTCTGAGCAGGCTGAGTGAGACATGTGGATATACTCTATCTCTGTCTTCTACCTCTGCTGTTCCTTCCGAGCAGGCTGAGTGAGGTTTAGATCAGACACAGGGATATACTATATCTCTGTCTTCTACCTCTGCTGTTCCTTCTGAGCAGGCTGAGTGAGACACGTGGATATACTCTAACTCTATCTTCTACCTCTGTTGTTCCTTCTAAGCAGGCTGAGTGAGACACGTGGATATACTCTATCTCTGTCTGCTACCTCTGCTGTTCCTTCTGAGCAGGCTGAGTGAGGTGTAGATCAGACACGGGGATATACTATATCTCTGTCTTCTACCTCTGCTGTTCCTTCTGAGCAGGCTGAGTGAGACACGTGGATATACTCTAACTCTTTCTTCTACCTCTGCTGTTCCTTCTGAGCAGGCTGAGTGAGACACGTGGATATAGTCTATTTCTGTCTTCTACCTCTGCTGTTCCTTCTGAGCAGGCTGAGTGAGACACGTGGATATACTATATCTCTGTCTTCTACCTCAGATGTTCCTTCTGAGCAGGCTGAGTGAGACACGTGGATATACTCTAACTCTATCTTCTACCTATGTTGTTCCTTCTAAGCAGGCTGAGTGAGACACGTGGATATACTCTATCTCTGTCTGCTACCTCTGCTGTTCCTTCTGAGCAGGCTGAGTGAGGTGTAGATCAGACACGTGGATATACTCTATCTCTGTCTTCTACATCTGCTGTTCCTTCTGAGCAGGCTGAGTGAGGTGTAGATCATACACGTGGATATACTCTATCTCTGATTCCTACCTCTGCTGTTCCTTCTGAGCAGGCTGAGTGAGACATGTGGATATACTCTATCTCTGTCTTCTACCTCTGCTGTTCCTTCTGAGCAGGCTGAGTGAGACACGTGGATATACTATATCTCTGTCTTCTACCTCAGTGTTCCTTCTGAGCAGGCTAAGTGAGGTGTAGATCAGACACGTGGATATACTCTATCTCTGTCTTTTACCTTTGCGGTTCCTTCTGAGCAGGCTGAGTGTGGTGTAGATCAGACACGTGGATATACTCTATCTCTGTCTCCTACCCCTGCTGTTCCTACTGAGCAGGCTGAGTGAGACATGTGGATATACTCTATCTCTGTCTTCTACCTCTGCTGTTCCTTCTGAGCAGGCTAAGTGGGACATGTGGATATACTCTATCTCTGTCTTCTATCTCTGCTGTTCCTTCTGAGCATGCTAAGTGAGGGGTAGATCAGACACGTGGATATACTCTATCTCTGTCTTTTACCTTTGCGGTTCCTTCTGAGCAGGCTGAGTGAGGTGTAGATCAGAAACGTGGATATACTCTATCTCTGTCTTCTACCTCTGCTGTTCCTTTTGAGCAGGCTGAGTGAGACACGTGGATATACTATATCTTTGTCTTCTACCTCTGCTGTTCCTTCTGAGCAGGCTGTGTGAGACACGTGGATATACTCTATCTCTGTCTTATACCTCTGCTGTTCCTTCTGAGCAGGCTGAGTGAGGTGTAGATCAGACACGTGGATATACTATATCTATGTCTTCTACCTCTGCTCTTCCTTCTCAGCAGGCTGAGTGAGGTGTATATCAGACACGTGGATATACTCTATCTCTGTCTTTTACCTTTGCGGTTCCTTCTGAGCAGGCTGAGTGAGGTGTAGATCAGACACGTGGATATACTCTATCTCTGTCTTCTACCTCTGCTGTTCCTTTTGAGCAGGCTGAGTGAGAAACGTGGATATACTCTATCTTTGTCTTCTACCTCTGCTGTTCCTTCTGAGCAGGCTATGTGAGACACGTGGATATACTCTAGCTCTGTCTTATACCTCTGCTGTTCCTTCTGAGCAGGCTGAGTGAGGTGTAGATCAGACACGTGGATATACTATATCTATGTCTTCTACCTCTGCTCTTCCTTCTGAGCAGGCTGAGTGAGACACGTGGATATACTCTATTTCTGTCTTCTACCACTGCTGTTCCTTCTGAGCAGGCTGAGTGAGACACGTGGATATACTCTAGCTCTGTCTTATACCTCTGCTGATTCTTCTGAGTAGGCTGAGTGAGGTGTAGATCAGACACGTGGATATACTCTATCTTTGTCTTCTACCTCTGCTGTTCCTTCTGAGCAGGCTGAGTGAGACACGTGGATATACTATATCTCTGTCTTCTACCTCTGCTGATTCTTGTGAGCAGGCTAAGTGAGGTGTAGATCAGACACGTGGATATACGCTATCTCTGTCTTCTACATCTGCTGTTCCTTCTGAGCAGGCTGAGTGAGATGTAGATCAGACAGGTGGATATACTCAATCTCTGTCTTCTACCTCTGCTGTTCCTTCTGAGCAGGCTGAGTGAGACATGTGGATATACTCTATCTCTGTCTTCTACCTCTGCTGTTCCTTCCGAGCAGGCTGAGTGAGGTTTAGATCAGACACAGGGATATACTATATCTCTGTCTTCTACCTCTGCTGTTCCTTCTGAGCAGGCTGAGTGAGACACGTGGATATACTCTAACTCTATCTTCTACCTCTGTTGTTCCTTCTCAGCAGGCTGAGTGAGACACGTGGATATACTCTATCTCTGTCTGCTACCTCTGCTGTTCCTTCTGAGCAGGCTGAGTGAGGTGTAGATCAGACACGTGGATATACTCTATCTCTGTCTTCAACATCTGCTGTTCCTTCTGAGCAGGCTGAGTGAGGTGTAGATCATACACGTGGATATACTCTATCTCTGATTCCTACCTCTGCTGTTCCTTCTGAGCAGGCTGAGTGAGACATGTGGATATACTCTATCTCTGTCTTCTACCTCTGCTGTTCCTTCTGAGCAGGCTAAGTGGGACATGTGGATATACTCTATCTCTGTCTTCTATCTCTGCTGTTCACTCTGAGCATGCTAAGTGAGGGGTAGATCAGACACGTGGATATACTGTATCTCTGTCTTTTACCTTTGCGGTTCCTTCTGAGCAGGCTGAGTGAGGTGTAGATTAGACACGTGGATATACTATATCTCTGTCTGCTACCACTGCTGTTCCTTCTGAGCAGGCTGAGTGAGACACGTGGATATTCTCTATCTCTGTCTTCTACCTCTGCTGTTCCTTCTGAGCAGGTTGAGTAAGGTGTATATCAGACACGTGGATATATTCTATCTCTGTCTTTTACCTTTGCGGTTTCTTCTGAGCAGGCTGAGTGAGGTGTAGATCAGACACGTGGATATACTCTATATCTGTCTTCTACCTCTGCTGTTTCTTCTGAGCAGGCTGAGTGAGACACGTGGATATACTCTATTTCTGTCTTCTACCTCTGCTGTTCCTTCTGAGCAGGCTGAGTGAGACACGTGGATATACTCTATCTATGTCTTCTACCTCTGCTGATTCTTCTGAGCAGGCTGAGTGAGGTGTAGATCAGACACGTGGATATACTCTATCTCTGTCTTTTAACTTTGCGGTTCCTTCTGAGCAGGCTGTGTGAGGTGTAGATCAGACACGTGGATATACTCTATCTCTGTCTTCTACCTCTGCTGTTCCTTCTGAGCAGGCTGAGTGAGACACGTGGATATACTCTATTTCTGTATTCTACCTCTGCTGTTCCTTCTGAGCAGGCTGAGTGAGACACGTGGATATACTCTATCTATGTCTTCTACCTCTGCTGATTCTTCTGAGCAGGCTGAGTGAGGTGTAGATCAGACACGTGGATATACTCTATCTCTGTCTTTTAACTTTGCGGTTCCTTCTGAGCAGGCTGTGTGAGGTGTAGATCAGACACGTGGATATACTCTATCTCTGTCTTCTACCTCTGCTGTTCCTTTTGAGCAGGCTGAGTGAGACACGTGGATATACTCTATCTGTGTCTTCTACCTCTGCTGTTCCTTCTGAGCAGGCTGTGTGAGACACGTGGATATACTCTATCTCTGTCTTATACATCTGCTGTTCCTTCTGAGCAGGCTGAGTGAGGTGTAGATCAGACACGGGAATATACTATATCTATGTTTTCTACCTCTGCTCTTCCTTCTGAGCAGGCTGAGTGAGGTGTATATCAGACACGTGGATATACTCTATCTCTGTCTTTTACCTTTGCGGTTTCTTCTGAGCAGGCTGAGTGAGGTGTATATCAGACACGTGGGTATACTCTATCTCTGTCTTCTACCTCTGCTGTTCCTTCTGAGCAGGCTGAGTGAGACACGTGGATATACTCTATCTTTGTCTTCTACCTCTGCTGTTCCTTCTGAGCAGGCTGAGTGAGACACGTGGATATACTATATCTCTGTCTTCTACCTCTGCTGATTCTTCTGAGCAGGCTGAGTGAGGTGTAGATCAGACACGTGGATATACTCTATCTTTGTCTTCTACCTCTGCTGTTCCTTCTGAGCAGGCTGAGTGAGACACGTGGATATACTATATCTCTGTCTTCTACCTCTGCTGATTCTTGTGAGCAGGCTGAGTGAGGTGTAGATCAGACACGTGGATATACTCTATCTCTGTATTCTACCTCTTCTGTTCCTTCTGAGCAGGCTAAGTGGGACATGTGGATATACTCTATCTCTGTCTTCTATCTCTGCTGTTCCTTCTGAGCATGCTAAGTGAGGGGTAGATCAGACACGTGGATATACTCTATCTCTGTCTTTTACCTTTGCGGTTCCTTCTGAGCAGGCTGAGTGAGGTGTAGATTAGACACGTGGATATACTATATCTCTGTCTGCTACCTCTGCTGTTCCTTCTGAGCAGGCTGAGTGAGACACGTGGATATTCTCTATCTCTGTCTTCTACCTCTGCTGTTCCTTCTGAGTAGGCTGAGTAAGGTGTATATCAGACACGTGGATATATTCTATCTCTGTCTTTTACCTTTGCGGTTTCTTCTGAGCAGGCTGAGTGAGGTGTAGATCAGACACGTGGATATACTCTATATCTGTCTTCTACCTCTGCTGTTTCTTCTGAGCAGGCTGAGTGAGACACGTGGATATACTCTATTTCTGTCTTCTACCTCTGCTGTTCCTTCTGAGCAGGCTGAGTGAGACACGTGGATATACTCTATCTATGTCTTCTACCTCTGCTGATTCTTCTGAGCAGGCTGAGTGAGGTGTAGATCAGACACGTGGATATACTCTATCTCTGTCTTTTAACTTTGCGGTTCCTTCTGAGCAGGCTGTGTGAGGTGTAGATCAGACACGTGGATATACTCTATCTCTGTCTTCTACCTCTGCTGTTTCTTCTGAGCAGGCTGAGTGAGACACGTGGATATACTCTATTTCTGTCTTCTACCTCTGCTGTTCCTTCTGAGCAGGCTGAGTGAGACACGTGGATATACTCTATCTATGTCTTCTACCTCTGCTGATTCTTCTGAGCAGGCTGAGTGAGGTGTAGATCAGACACGTGGATATACTCTATCTCTGTCTTTTAACTTTGCGGTTCCTTCTGAGCAGGCTGTGTGAGGTGTAGATCAGACACGTGGATATACTCTATCTCTGTCTTCTACCTCTGCTGTTCCTTCTGAGCAGGCTGAGTGAGACACGTGGATATACTCTATTTCTGTATTCTACCTCTGCTGTTCCTTCTGAGCAGGCTGAGTGAGACACGTGGATATACTCTATCTATGTCTTCTACCTCTGCTGATTCTTCTGAGCAGGCTGAGTGAGGTGTAGATCAGACACGTGGATATACTCTATCTCTGTCTTTTAACTTTGCGGTTCCTTCTGAGCAGGCTGTGTGAGGTGTAGATCAGACACGTGGATATACTCTATCTCTGTCTTCTACCTCTGCTGTTCCTTTTGAGCAGGCTGAGTGAGACACGTGGATATACTCTATCTGTGTCTTCTACCTCTGCTGTTCCTTCTGAGCAGGCTGTGTGAGACACGTGGATATACTCTATCTCTGTCTTATACATCTGCTGTTCCTTCTGAGCAGGCTGAGTGAGGTGTAGATCAGACACGGGAATATACTATATCTATGTTTTCTACCTCTGCTCTTCCTTCTGAGCAGGCTGAGTGAGGTGTATATCAGACACGTGGATATACTCTATCTCTGTCTTTTACCTTTGCGGTTTCTTCTGAGCAGGCTGAGTGAGGTGTATATCAGACACGTGGGTATACTCTATCTCTGTCTTCTACCTCTGCTGTTCCTTCTGAGCAGGCTGAGTGAGACACGTGGATATACTCTATCTTTGTCTTCTACCTCTGCTGTTCCTTCTGAGCAGGCTGAGTGAGACACGTGGATATACTATATCTCTGTCTTCTACCTCTGCTGATTCTTCTGAGCAGGCTGAGTGAGGTGTAGATCAGACACGTGGATATACTCTATCTTTGTCTTCTACCTCTGCTGTTCCTTCTGAGCAGGCTGAGTGAGACACGTGGATATACTATATCTCTGTCTTCTACCTCTGCTGATTCTTGTGAGCAGGCTGAGTGAGGTGTAGATCAGACACGTGGATATACTCTATCTCTGTATTCTACCTCTTCTGTTCCTTCTGAGCAGGCTAAGTGGGACATGTGGATATACTCTATCTCTGTCTTCTATCTCTGCTGTTCCTTCTGAGCATGCTAAGTGAGGGGTAGATCAGACACGTGGATATACTCTATCTCTGTCTTTTACCTTTGCGGTTCCTTCTGAGCAGGCTGAGTGAGGTGTAGATTAGACACGTGGATATACTATATCTCTGTCTGCTACCTCTGCTGTTCCTTCTGAGCAGGCTGAGTGAGACACGTGGATATTCTCTATCTCTGTCTTCTACCTCTGCTGTTCCTTCTGAGTAGGCTGAGTAAGGTGTATATCAGACACGTGGATATATTCTATCTCTGTCTTTTACCTTTGCGGTTTCTTCTGAGCAGGCTGAGTGAGGTGTAGATCAGACACGTGGATATACTCTATATCTGTCTTCTACCTCTGCTGTTTCTTCTGAGCAGGCTGAGTGAGACACGTGGATATACTCTATTTCTGTCTTCTACCTCTGCTGTTCCTTCTGAGCAGGCTGAGTGAGACACGTGGATATACTCTATCTATGTCTTCTACCTCTGCTGATTCTTCTGAGCAGGCTGAGTGAGGTGTAGATCAGACACGTGGATATACTCTATCTCTGTCTTTTAACTTTGCGGTTCCTTCTGAGCAGGCTGTGTGAGGTGTAGATCAGACACGTGGATATACTCTATCTCTGTCTTCTACCTCTGCTGTTCCTTCTGAGCAGGCTGAGTGAGACACGTGGATATACTCTATTTCTGTCTTCTACCTCTGCTGTTCCTTCTGAGCAGGCTGAGTGAGACACGTGGATATACTCTATCTATGTCTTCTACCTCTGCTGATTCTTCTGAGCAGGCTGAGTGAGGTGTAGATCAGACACGTTGATATACTCTATCTCTGTCTTTTAACTTTGCGGTTCCTTCTGAGCAGGCTGTGTGAGGTGTAGATCAGACACGTGGATATACTCTATCTCTGTCTTCTACCTCTGCTGTTCCTTTTGAGCAGGCTGAGTGAGACACGTGGATATACTCTATCTGTGTCTTCTACCTCTGCTGTTCCTTCTGAGCAGGCTGTGTGAGACACGTGGATATACTCTATCTCTGTCTTATACATCTGCTGTTCCTTCTGAGCAGGCTGAGTGAGGTGTAGATCAGACACGGGAATATACTATATCTATGTTTTCTACCTCTGCTCTTCCTTCTGAGCAGGCTGAGTGAGGTGTATATCAGACACGTGGATATACTCTATCTCTGTCTTTTACCTTTGCGGTTTCTTCTGAGCAGGCTGAGTGAGGTGTATATCAGACACGTGGTTATACTCTATCTCTGTCTTCTACCTCTGCTGTTCCTTCTGAGCAGGCTGAGTGAGACACGTGGATATACTCTATCTTTGTCTTCTACCTCTGCTGTTCCTTCTGAGCAGGCTGAGTGAGACACGTGGATATACTATATCTCTGTCTTCTACCTCTGCTGATTCTTCTGAGCAGGCTGAGTGAGGTGTAGATCAGACACGTGGATATACTCTATCTTTGTCTTCTACCTCTGCTGTTCCTTCTGAGCAGGCTGAGTGAGACACGTGGATATACTATATCTCTGTCTTCTACCTCTGCTGATTCTTGTGAGCAGGCTGAGTGAGGTGTAGATCAGACACGTGGATATACTCTATCTCTGTATTCTACATCTGCTGTTCCTTCTGAGCGGGCTGAGTGAGGTGTAGATCAGACAGGTGGATATACTCAATCTCTGTCTTCTACCTCCGCTGTTCCTTCTGAGCAGGCTGAGTGAGACATGTGGATATACTCTATCTCTGTCTTCTACCTCTGCTGTTCCTTCCGAGCAGGCTGAGTGAGGTTTAGATCAGACACAGGGATATACTATATCTCTGTCTTCTACCTCTGCTGTTCCTTCTGAGCAGGCTGAGTGAGACACGTGGATATACTCTAACTCTATCTTCTACCTCTGTTGTTCCTTCTAAGCAGGCTGAGTGAGACACGTGGATATACTCTATCTCTGTCTGCTACCTCTGCTGTTCCTTCTGAGCAGGCTGAGTGAGGTGTAGATCAGACACGGGGATATACTATATCTCTGTCTTCTACCTCTGCTGTTCCTTCTGAGCAGGCTGAGTGAGACACGTGGATATACTCTAACTCTTTCTTCTACCTCTGCTGTTCCTTCTGAGCAGGCTGAGTGAGACACGTGGATATAGTCTATTTCTGTCTTCTACCTCTGCTGTTCCTTCTGAGCAGGCTGAGTGAGACACGTGGATATACTATATCTCTGTCTTCTACCTCAGATGTTCCTTCTGAGCAGGCTGAGTGAGACACGTGGATATACTCTAACTCTATCTTCTACCTATGTTGTTCCTTCTAAGCAGGCTGAGTGAGACACGTGGATATACTCTATCTCTGTCTGCTACCTCTGCTGTTCCTTCTGAGCAGGCTGAGTGAGGTGTAGATCAGACACGTGGATATACTCTATCTCTGTCTTCTACATCTGCTGTTCCTTCTGAGCAGGCTGAGTGAGGTGTAGATCATACACGTGGATATACTCTATCTCTGATTCCTACCTCTGCTGTTCCTTCTGAGCAGGCTGAGTGAGACATGTGGATATACTCTATCTCTGTCTTCTACCTCTGCTGTTCCTTCTGAGCAGGCTGAGTGAGACACGTGGATATACTATATCTCTGTCTTCTACCTCAGTGTTCCTTCTGAGCAGGCTAAGTGAGGTGTAGATCAGACACGTGGATATACTCTATCTCTGTCTTTTACCTTTGCGGTTCCTTCTGAGCAGGCTGAGTGTGGTGTAGATCAGACACGTGGATATACTCTATCTCTGTCTCCTACCCCTGCTGTTCCTACTGAGCAGGCTGAGTGAGACATGTGGATATACTCTATCTCTGTCTTCTACCTCTGCTGTTCCTTCTGAGCAGGCTAAGTGGGACATGTGGATATACTCTATCTCTGTCTTCTATCTCTGCTGTTCCTTCTGAGCATGCTAAGTGAGGGGTAGATCAGACACGTGGATATACTCTATCTCTGTCTTCAACATCTGCTGTTCCTTCTGAGCAGGCTGAGTGAGGTGTAGATCATACACGTGGATATACTCTATCTCTGATTCCTACCTCTGCTGTTCCTTCTGAGCAGGCTGAGTGAGACATGTGGATATACTCTATCTCTGTCTTCTACCTCTGCTGTTCCTTCTGAGCAGGCTAAGTGGGACATGTGGATATACTCTATCTCTGTCTTCTATCTCTGCTGTTCATTCTGAGCATGCTAAGTGAGGGGTAGATCAGACACGTGGATATACTCTATCTCTGTCTTTTACCTTTGCGGTTCCTTCTGAGCAGGCTGAGTGAGGTGTAGATTAGACACGTGGATATACTATATCTCTGTCTGCTACCACTGCTGTTCCTTCTGAGCAGGCTGAGTGAGACACGTGGATATTCTCTATCTCTGTCTTCTACCTCTGCTGTTCCTTCTGAGCAGGCTGAGTAAGGTGTATATCAGACACGTGGATATATTCTATCTCTGTCTTTTACCTTTGCGGTTTCTTCTGAGCAGGCTGAGTGAGGTGTAGATCAGACACGTGGATATACTCTATATCTGTCTTCTACCTCTGCTGTTTCTTCTGAGCAGGCTGAGTGAGACACGTGGATATACTCTATTTCTGTCTTCTACCTCTGCTGTTCCTTCTGAGCAGGCTGAGTGAGACACGTGGATATACTCTATCTATGTCTTCTACCTCTGCTGATTCTTCTGAGCAGGCTGAGTGAGGTGTAGATCAGACACGTGGATATACTCTATCTCTGTCTTTTAACTTTGCGGTTCCTTCTGAGCAGGCTGTGTGAGGTGTAGATCAGACACGTGGATATACTCTATCTCTGTCTTCTACCTCTGCTGTTCCTTCTGAGCAGGCTGAGTGAGACACGTGGATATATTCTATTTCTGTATTCTACCTCTGCTGTTCCTTCTGAGCAGGCTGAGTGAGACACGTGGATATACTCTATCTATGTCTTCTACCTCTGCTGATTCTTCTGAGCAGGCTGAGTGAGGTGTAGATCAGACACGTGGATATACTCTATCTCTGTCTTTTAACTTTGCGGTTCCTTCTGAGCAGGCTGTGTGAGGTGTAGATCAGACACGTGGATATACTCTATCTCTGTCTTCTACCTCTGCTGTTCCTTTTGAGCAGGCTGAGTGAGACACGTGGATATACTCTATCTGTGTCTTCTACCTCTGCTGTTCCTTCTGAGCAGGCTGTGTTAGACACGTGGATATACTCTATCTCTGTCTTCTACCTCTGCTGTTCCTTCCGAGCAGGCTGAGTGAGGTTTAGATCAGACACAGGGATATACTATATCTCTGTCTTCTACCTCTGCTGTTCCTTCTGAGCAGGCTGAGTGAGACACGTGGATATACTCTAACTCTATCTTCTACCTCTGTTGTTCCTTCTAAGCAGGCTGAGTGAGACACGTGGATATACTCTATCTCTGTCTGCTACCTCTGCTGTTCCTTCTGAGCAGGCTGAGTGAGGTGTAGATCAGACACGGGGATATACTATATCTCTGTCTTCTACCTCTGCTGTTCCTTCTGAGCAGGCTGAGTGAGACACGTGGATATACTCTAACTCTTTCTTCTACCTCTGCTGTTCCTTCTGAGCAGGCTGAGTGAGACACGTGGATATAGTCTATTTCTGTCTTCTACCTCTGCTGTTCCTTCTGAGCAGGCTGAGTGAGACACGTGGATATACTATATCTCTGTCTTCTACCTCAGATGTTCCTTCTGAGCAGGCTGAGTGAGACACGTGGATATACTCTAACTCTATCTTCTACCTATGTTGTTCCTTCTAAGCAGGCTGAGTGAGACACGTGGATATACTCTATCTCTGTCTGCTACCTCTGCTGTTCCTTCTGAGCAGGCTGAGTGAGGTGTAGATCAGACACGTGGATATACTCTATCTCTGTCTTCTACATCTGCTGTTCCTTCTGAGCAGGCTGAGTGAGGTGTAGATCATACACGTGGATATACTCTATCTCTGATTCCTACCTCTGCTGTTCCTTCTGAGCAGGCTGAGTGAGACATGTGGATATACTCTATCTCTGTCTTCTACCTCTGCTGTTCCTTCTGAGCAGGCTGAGTGAGACACGTGGATATACTATATCTCTGTCTTCTACCTCAGTGTTCCTTCTGAGCAGGCTAAGTGAGGTGTAGATCAGACACGTGGATATACTCTATCTCTGTCTTTTACCTTTGCGGTTCCTTCTGAGCAGGCTGAGTGTGGTGTAGATCAGACACGTGGATATACTCTATCTCTGTCTCCTACCCCTGCTGTTCCTACTGAGCAGGCTGAGTGAGACATGTGGATATACTCTATCTCTGTCTTCTACCTCTGCTGTTCCTTCTGAGCAGGCTAAGTGGGACATGTGGATATACTCTATCTCTGTCTTCTATCTCTGCTGTTCCTTCTGAGCATGCTAAGTGAGGGGTAGATCAGACACGTGGATATACTCTATCTCTGTCTTCAACATCTGCTGTTCCTTCTGAGCAGGCTGAGTGAGGTGTAGATCATACACGTGGATATACTCTATCTCTGATTCCTACCTCTGCTGTTCCTTCTGAGCAGGCTGAGTGAGACATGTGGATATACTCTATCTCTGTCTTCTACCTCTGCTGTTCCTTCTGAGCAGGCTAAGTGGGACATGTGGATATACTCTATCTCTGTCTTCTATCTCTGCTGTTCATTCTGAGCATGCTAAGTGAGGGGTAGATCAGACACGTGGATATACTCTATCTCTGTCTTTTACCTTTGCGGTTCCTTCTGAGCAGGCTGAGTGAGGTGTAGATTAGACACGTGGATATACTATATCTCTGTCTGCTACCACTGCTGTTCCTTCTGAGCAGGCTGAGTGAGACACGTGGATATTCTCTATCTCTGTCTTCTACCTCTGCTGTTCCTTCTGAGCAGGCTGAGTAAGGTGTATATCAGACACGTGGATATATTCTATCTCTGTCTTTTACCTTTGCGGTTTCTTCTGAGCAGGCTGAGTGAGGTGTAGATCAGACACGTGGATATACTCTATATCTGTCTTCTACCTCTGCTGTTTCTTCTGAGCAGGCTGAGTGAGACACGTGGATATACTCTATTTCTGTCTTCTACCTCTGCTGTTCCTTCTGAGCAGGCTGAGTGAGACACGTGGATATACTCTATCTATGTCTTCTACCTCTGCTGATTCTTCTGAGCAGGCTGAGTGAGGTGTAGATCAGACACGTGGATATACTCTATCTCTGTCTTTTAACTTTGCGGTTCCTTCTGAGCAGGCTGTGTGAGGTGTAGATCAGACACGTGGATATACTCTATCTCTGTCTTCTACCTCTGCTGTTCCTTCTGAGCAGGCTGAGTGAGACACGTGGATATACTCTATTTCTGTATTCTACCTCAGCTGTTCCTTCTGAGCAGGCTGAGTGAGACACGTGGATATACTCTATCTATGTCTTCTACCTCTGCTGATTCTTCTGAGCAGGCTGAGTGAGGTGTAGATCAGACACGTGGATATACTCTATTTCTGTCTTTTAACTTTGCGGTTCCTTCTGAGCAGGCTGTGTGAGGTGTAGATCAGACACGTGGATATACTCTATCTCTGTCTTCTACCTCTGCTGTTCCTTTTGAGCAGGCTGAGTGAGACACGTGGATATACTCTATCTGTGTCTTCTACCTCTGCTGTTCCTTCTGAGCAGGCTGTGTGAGACACGTGGATATACTCTATCTCTGTCTTATACATCTGCTGTTCCTTCTGAGCAGGCTGAGTGAGGTGTAGATCAGACACGGGAATATACTATATCTATGTTTTCTACCTCTGCTCTTCCTTCTGAGCAGGCTGAGTGAGGTGTATATCAGACACGTGGATATACTCTATCTCTGTCTTTTACCTTTGCGGTTTCTTCTGAGCAGGCTGAGTGAGGTGTATATCAGACACGTGGGTATACTCTATCTCTGTCTTCTACCTCTGCTGTTCCTTCTGAGCAGGCTGAGTGAGACACGTGGATATACTCTATCTTTGTCTTCTACCTCTGCTGTTCCTTCTGAGCAGGCTGAGTGAGACACGTGGATATACTATATCTCTGTCTTCTACCTCTGCTGATTCTTCTGAGCAGGCTGAGTGAGGTGTAGATCAGACACGTGGATATACTCTATCTTTGTCTTCTACCTCTGCTGTTCCTTCTGAGCAGGCTGAGTGAGACACGTGGATATACTATATCTCTGTCTTCTACCTCTGCTGATTCTTGTGAGCAGGCTGAGTGAGGTGTAGATCAGACACGTGGATATACTCTATCTCTGTATTCTACCTCTTCTGTTCCTTCTGAGCAGGCTAAGTGGGACATGTGGATATACTCTATCTCTGTCTTCTATCTCTGCTGTTCCTTCTGAGCATGCTAAGTGAGGGGTAGATCAGACACGTGGATATACTCTATCTCTGTCTTTTACCTTTGCGGTTCCTTCTGAGCAGGCTGAGTGAGGTGTAGATTAGACACGTGGATATACTATATCTCTGTCTGCTACCTCTGCTGTTCCTTCTGAGCAGGCTGAGTGAGACACGTGGATATTCTCTATCTCTGTCTTCTACCTCTGCTGTTCCTTCTGAGTAGGCTGAGTAAGGTGTATATCAGACACGTGGATATACTCTATCTCTGTCTTTTAACTTTGCGGTTCCTTCTGAGCAGGCTGTGTGAGGTGTAGATCAGACACGTGGATATACTCTATCTCTGTCTTCTACCTCTGCTGTTCCTTCTGAGCAGGCTGAGTGAGACACGTGGATATACTCTATTTCTGTCTTCTACCTCTGCTGTTCCTTCTGAGCAGGCTGAGTGAGACACGTGGATATACTCTATCTATGTCTTCTACCTCTGCTGATTCTTCTGAGCAGGCTGAGTGAGGTGTAGATCAGACACGTTGATATACTCTATCTCTGTCTTTTAACTTTGCGGTTCCTTCTGAGCAGGCTGTGTGAGGTGTAGATCAGACACGTGGATATACTCTATCTCTGTCTTCTACCTCTGCTGTTCCTTTTGAGCAGGCTGAGTGAGACACGTGGATATACTCTATCTGTGTCTTCTACCTCTGCTGTTCCTTCTGAGCAGGCTGTGTGAGACACGTGGATATACTCTATCTCTGTCTTATACATCTGCTGTTCCTTCTGAGCAGGCTGAGTGAGGTGTAGATCAGACACGGGAATATACTATATCTATGTTTTCTACCTCTGCTCTTCCTTCTGAGCAGGCTGAGTGAGGTGTATATCAGACACGTGGATATACTCTATCTCTGTCTTTTACCTTTGCGGTTTCTTCTGAGCAGGCTGAGTGAGGTGTATATCAGACACGTGGGTATACTCTATCTCTGTCTTCTACCTCTGCTGTTCCTTCTGAGCAGGCTGAGTGAGACACGTGGATATACTCTATCTTTGTCTTCTACCTCTGCTGTTCCTTCTGAGCAGGCTGAGTGAGACACGTGGATATACTATATCTCTGTCTTCTACCTCTGCTGATTCTTCTGAGCAGGCTGAGTGAGGTGTAGATCAGACACGTGGATATACTCTATCTTTGTCTTCTACCTCTGCTGTTCCTTCTGAGCAGGCTGAGTGAGACACGTGGATATACTATATCTCTGTCTTCTACCTCTGCTGATTCTTGTGAGCAGGCTGAGTGAGGTGTAGATCAGACACGTGGATATACTCTATCTCTGTATTCTACATCTGCTGTTCCTTCTGAGCGGGCTGAGTGAGGTGTAGATCAGACAGGTGGATATACTCAATCTCTGTCTTCTACCTCCGCTGTTCCTTCTGAGCAGGCTGAGTGAGACATGTGGATATACTCTATCTCTGTCTTCTACCTCTGCTGTTCCTTCCGAGCAGGCTGAGTGAGGTTTAGATCAGACACAGGGATATACTATATCTCTGTCTTCTACCTCTGCTGTTCCTTCTGAGCAGGCTGAGTGAGACACGTGGATATACTCTAACTCTATCTTCTACCTCTGTTGTTCCTTCTAAGCAGGCTGAGTGAGACACGTGGATATACTCTATCTCTGTCTGCTACCTCTGCTGTTCCTTCTGAGCAGGCTGAGTGAGGTGTAGATCAGACACGGGGATATACTATATCTCTGTCTTCTACCTCTGCTGTTCCTTCTGAGCAGGCTGAGTGAGACACGTGGATATACTCTAACTCTTTCTTCTACCTCTGCTGTTCCTTCTGAGCAGGCTGAGTGAGACACGTGGATATAGTCTATTTCTGTCTTCTACCTCTGCTGTTCCTTCTGAGCAGGCTGAGTGAGACACGTGGATATACTATATCTCTGTCTTCTACCTCAGATGTTCCTTCTGAGCAGGCTGAGTGAGACACGTGGATATACTCTAACTCTATCTTCTACCTATGTTGTTCCTTCTAAGCAGGCTGAGTGAGACACGTGGATATACTCTATCTCTGTCTGCTACCTCTGCTGTTCCTTCTGAGCAGGCTGAGTGAGGTGTAGATCAGACACGTGGATATACTCTATCTCTGTCTTCTACATCTGCTGTTCCTTCTGAGCAGGCTGAGTGAGGTGTAGATCATACACGTGGATATACTCTATCTCTGATTCCTACCTCTGCTGTTCCTTCTGAGCAGGCTGAGTGAGACATGTGGATATACTCTATCTCTGTCTTCTACCTCTGCTGTTCCTTCTGAGCAGGCTGAGTGAGACACGTGGATATACTATATCTCTGTCTTCTACCTCAGTGTTCCTTCTGAGCAGGCTAAGTGAGGTGTAGATCAGACACGTGGATATACTCTATCTCTGTCTTTTACCTTTGCGGTTCCTTCTGAGCAGGCTGAGTGTGGTGTAGATCAGACACGTGGATATACTCTATCTCTGTCTCCTACCCCTGCTGTTCCTACTGAGCAGGCTGAGTGAGACATGTGGATATACTCTATCTCTGTCTTCTACCTCTGCTGTTCCTTCTGAGCAGGCTAAGTGGGACATGTGGATATACTCTATCTCTGTCTTCTATCTCTGCTGTTCCTTCTGAGCATGCTAAGTGAGGGGTAGATCAGACACGTGGATATACTCTATCTCTGTCTTTTACCTTTGCGGTTCCTTCTGAGCAGGCTGAGTGAGGTGTAGATCAGAAACGTGGATATACTCTATCTCTGTCTTCTACCTCTGCTGTTCCTTTTGAGCAGGCTGAGTGAGACACGTGGATATACTATATCTTTGTCTTCTACCTCTGCTGTTCCTTCTGAGCAGGCTGTGTGAGACACGTGGATATACTCTATCTCTGTCTTATACCTCTGCTGTTCCTTCTGAGCAGGCTGAGTGAGGTGTAGATCAGACACGTGGATATACTATATCTATGTCTTCTACCTCTGCTCTTCCTTCTCAGCAGGCTGAGTGAGGTGTATATCAGACACGTGGATATACTCTATCTCTGTCTTTTACCTTTGCGGTTCCTTCTGAGCAGGCTGAGTGAGGTGTAGATCAGACACGTGGATATACTCTATCTCTGTCTTCTACCTCTGCTGTTCCTTTTGAGCAGGCTGAGTGAGAAACGTGGATATACTCTATCTTTGTCTTCTACCTCTGCTGTTCCTTCTGAGCAGGCTATGTGAGACACGTGGATATACTCTAGCTCTGTCTTATACCTCTGCTGTTCCTTCTGAGCAGGCTGAGTGAGGTGTAGATCAGACACGTGGATATACTATATCTATGTCTTCTACCTCTGCTCTTCCTTCTGAGCAGGCTGAGTAAGTTGTATATCAGACACGTGGATATATTCTATCTCTGTCTTTTACCTTTGCGGTTTCTTCTGAGCAGGCTGAGTGAGGTGTAGATCAGACACATGGATATACGCTATCTCTGTCTTCTACATCTGCTGTTCCTTCTGAGCAGGCTGAGTGAGATGTAGATCAGACAGGTGGATATACTCAATCTCTGTCTTCTACCTCTGCTGTTCCTTCTGAGCAGGCTGAGTGAGACATGTGGATATACTCTATCTCTGTCTTCTACCTCTGCTGTTCCTTCCGAGCAGGCTGAGTGAGGTTTAGATCAGACACAGGGATATACTATATCTCTGTCTTCTACCTCTGCTGTTCCTTCTGAGCAGGCTGAGTGAGACACGTGGATATACTCTAACTCTATCTTCTACCTCTGTTGTTCCTTCTAAGCAGGCTGAGTGAGACACGTGGATATACTCTATCTCTGTCTGCTACCTCTGCTGTTCCTTCTGAGCAGGCTGAGTGAGGTGTAGATCAGACACGTGGATATACTCTATCTCTGTCTTCAACATCTGCTGTTCCTTCTGAGCAGGCTGAGTGAGGTGTAGATCATACACGTGGATATACTCTATCTCTGATTCCTACCTCTGCTGTTCCTTCTGAGCAGGCTGAGTGAGACATGTGGATATACTCTATCTCTGTCTTCTACCTCTGCTGTTCCTTCTGAGCAGGCTAAGTGGGACATGTGGATATACTCTATCTCTGTCTTCTATCTCTGCTGTTCCTTCTGAGCATGCTAAGTGAGGGGTAGATCAGACACGTGGATATACTCTATCTCTGTCTTTTACCTTTGCGGTTCCTTCTGAGCAGGCTGAGTGAGGTGTAGATTAGACACGTGGATATACTATATCTCTGTCTGCTACCTCTGCTGTTCCTTCTGAGCAGGCTGAGTGAGACACGTGGATATTCTCTATCTCTGTCTTCTACCTCTGCTGTTCCTTCTGAGCAGGCTGAGTAAGGTGTATATCAGACACGTGGATATATTCTATCTCTGTCTTTTACCTTTGCGGGTTCTTCTGAGCAGGCTGAGTGAGGTGTAGATCAGACACGTGGATATACTCTATCTCTGTCTTCTACCTCTGCTGTTTCTTCTGAGCAGGCTGAGTGAGACACGTGGATATACTCTATTTCAGTCTTCTACCTCTGCTGTTCCTTCTGAGCAGGCTGAGTGAGACACGTGGATATACTCTATCTATGTCTTTTACCTCTGCTGATTCTTCTGAGCAGGCTGAGTGAGGTGTAGATCAGACACGTGGATATACTCTATCTCTGTCTTTTAACTTTGCGGTTCCTTCTGAGCAGGCTGTGTGAGGTGTAGATCAGACACGTGGATATACTCTATATCTGTCTTCTACCTCTGCTGTTCCTTTTGAGCAGGCTGAGTGAGACACGTGGATATACTCTATCTGTGTCTTCTACCTCTGCTGTTCCTTCTGAGCAGGCTGTGTGAGACACGTGGATATACTCTATCTCTGTCTTATACATCTGCTGTTCCTTCTGAGCAGGCTGAGTGAGGTGTAGATCAGACACGGGAATATACTATATCTATGTTTTCTACCTCTGCTCTTCCTTCTGAGCAGGCTGAGTGAGGTGTATATCAGACACGTGGATATACTCTATCTCTGTCTTTTACCTTTGCGGTTTCTTCTGAGCAGGCTGAGTGAGGTGTATATCAGACACGTGGGTATACTCTATCTCTGTCTTCTACCTCTGCTGTTCCTTCTGAGCAGGCTGAGTGAGACACGTGGATATACTCTATCTTTGTCTTCTACCTCTGCTGTTCCTTCTGAGCAGGCTGAGTGAGACACGTGGATATACTCTAACTCTATCTTCTACCTCTGTTGTTCCTTCTAAGCAGGCTGAGTGAGACACGTGGATATACTCTATCTCTGTTTGCTACCTCTGCTGTTCCTTCTGAGCAGGCTGAGTGAGGTGTAGATCAGACACGGGGATATACTATATCTCTGTCTTCTACCTCTGCTGTTCCTTCTGAGCAGGCTGAGTGAGACACGTGGATATACTCTAACTCTGTCTTCTACCTCTGCTGTTCCTTCTGAGCAGGCTGAGTGAGACACGTGGATATAGTCTATTTCTGTCTTCTACCTCTGCTGTTCCTTCTGAGCAGGCTGAGTGAGACACGTGGATATACTATATCTTTGTCTTCTACCTCAGATGTTCCTTCTGAGCAGGCTGAGTGAGACACGTGGATATACTCTAACTCTATCTTCTACCTATGTTGTTCCTTCTAAGCAGGCTGAGTGAGACACGTGGATATACTCTATCTCTGTCTGCTACCTCTGCTGTTCCTTCTGAGCAGGCTGAGTGAGGTGTAGATCAGACACGTGGATATACTCTATCTCTGTCTTCTACATCTGCTGTTCCTTCTGAGCAGGCTGAGTGAGGTGTAGATCATACACGTGGATATACTCTATCTCTGATTCCTACCTCTGCTGTTCCTTCTGAGCAGGCTGAGTGAGACATGTGGATATACTCTATCTCTGTCTTCTACCTCTGCTGTTCCTTCTGAGCAGGCTGAGTGAGACACGTGGATATACTATATCTCTGTCTTCTACCTCAGTGTTCCTTCTGAGCAGGCTAAGTGAGGTGTAGATCAGACACGTGGATATACTCTATCTCTGTCTTTTACCTTTGCGGTTCCTTCTGAGCAGGCTGAGTGTGGTGTAGATCAGACACGTGGATATACTCTATCTCTGTCTCCTACCCCTGCTGTTCCTACTGAGCAGGCTGAGTGAGACATGTGGATATACTCTATCTCTGTCTTCTACCTCTGCTGTTCCTTCTGAGCAGGCTAAGTGGGACATGTTGATATACTCTATCTCTGTCTTCTATCTCTGCTGTTCCTTCTGAGCATGCTAAGTGAGGGGTAGATCAGACACGTGGATATACTCTATCTCTGTCTTTTACCTTTGCGGTTCCTTCTGAGCAGGCTGAGTGAGGTGTAGATCATACACGTGGATATACTCTATCTCTGTCTTCTACCTCTGCTGTTCCTTTTGAGCAGGCTTAGTGAGACACGTGGATATACTCTATCTTTGTCTTCTACCTCTGCTGTTCTTTCTGAGCAGGCTGTGTGAGACACGTGGATATACTCTATCTCTGTCTTATACCTCTGCTGTTCCTTCTGAGCAGGCTGAGTGAGGTGTAGATCAGACACGTGGATATACTATATCTATGTCTTCTACCTCTGCTCTTCCTTCTGAGCAGGCTGAGTAAGGTGTATATCAGACACGTGGATATATTCTATCTCTGTCTTTTACCTTTGCGGTTTCTTCTGAGCAGGCTGAGTGAGGTGTAGATCAGACACGTGGATATACTCTATCTCTGTCTTCTACCTCTGCTGTTTCTTCTGAGCAGGCTGAGTGAGACACGTGGATATACTCTATCTCTGTCTTCTACCTCTGCTGTTCCTTCTGAGCAGGCTGAGTAAGACACGTGGATATACTCTATCTATGTCTTCTACCTCTGCTGATTCTTCTGAGCAGGCTGAGTGAGGTGTAGATCAGACACGTGGATATACTCTATCTCTGTCTTTTACCTTTGCGGTTCCTTCTGAGCAGGCTGTGTGAGGTGTAGATCAGACACGTGGATATACTCTATCTCTGTCTTCTACCTCTGCTGTTCCTTTTGAGCAGGCTGAGTGAGACACGTGGATATACTCTATCTGTGTCTTCTACCTCTGCTGTTCCTTCTGAGCAGGCTGAGTGAGGTGTAGATCAGACACGTGGATATACTATATCTATGTCTTCTACCTCTGCTCTTCCTTCTGAGCAGGCTGAGTAAGTTGTATATCAGACACGTGGATATATTCTATCTCTGTCTTTTACCTTTGCGGTTTCTTCTGAGCAGGCTGAGTGAGGTGTAGATCAGACACGTGGATATACGCTATCTCTGTCTTCTACATCTGCTGTTCCTTCTGAGCAGGCTGAGTGAGATGTAGATCAGACAGGTGGATATACTCAATCTCTGTCTTCTACCTCTGCTGTTCCTTCTGAGCAGGCTGAGTGAGACATGTGGATATACTCTATCTCTGTCTTCTACCTCTGCTGTTCCTTCCGAGCAGGCTGAGTGAGGTTTAGATCAGACACAGGGATATACTATATCTCTGTCTTCTACCTCTGCTGTTCCTTCTGAGCAGGCTGAGTGAGACACGTGGATATACTCTAACTCTATCTTCTACCTCTGTTGTTCCTTCTAAGCAGGCTGAGTGAGACACGTGGATATACTCTATCTCTGTCTGCTACCTCTGCTGTTCCTTCTGAGCAGGCTGAGTGAGGTGTAGATCAGACACGTGGATATACTCTATCTCTGTCTTCAACATCTGCTGTTCCTTCTGAGCAGGCTGAGTGAGGTGTAGATCATACACGTGGATATACTCTATCTCTGATTCCTACCTCTGCTGTTCCTTCTGAGCAGGCTGAGTGAGACATGTGGATATACTCTATCTCTGTCTTCTACCTCTGCTGTTCCTTCTGAGCAGGCTAAGTGGGACATGTGGATATACTCCATCTCTGTCTTCTATCTCTGCTGTTCCTTCTGAGCATGCTAAGTGAGGGGTAGATCAGACACGTGGATATACTCTATCTCTGTCTTTTACCTTTGCGGTTCCTTCTGAGCAGGCTGAGTGAGGTGTAGATTAGACACGTGGATATACTATATCTCTGTCTGCTACCTCTGCTGTTCCTTCTGAGCAGGCTGAGTGAGACACGTGGATATTCTCTATCTCTGTCTTCTACCTCTGCTGTTCCTTCTGAGCAGGCTGAGTAAGGTGTATATCAGACACGTGGATATATTCTATCTCTGTCTTTTACCTTTGCGGGTTCTTCTGAGCAGGCTGAGTGAGGTGTAGATCAGACACGTGGATATACTCTATCTCTGTCTTCTACCTCTGCTGTTTCTTCTGAGCAGGCTGAGTGAGACACGTGGATATACTCTATTTCAGTCTTCTACCTCTGCTGTTCCTTCTGAGCAGGCTAAGTGAGACACGTGGATATACTCTATCTATGTCTTCTACCTCTGCTGATTCTTCTGAGCAGGCTGAGTGAGGTGTAGATCAGACACGTGGATATACTCTATCTCTGTCTTTTAACTTTGCGGTTCCTTCTGAGCAGGCTGTGTGAGGTGTAGATCAGACACGTGGATATACTCTATATCTGTCTTCTACCTCTGCTGTTCCTTTTGAGCAGGCTGAGTGAGACACGTGGATATACTCTATCTGTGTCTTCTACCTCTGCTGTTCCTTCTGAGCAGGCTGTGTGAGACACGTGGATATACTCTATCTCTGTCTTATACATCTGCTGTTCCTTCTGAGCAGGCTGAGTGAGGTGTAGATCAGACACGGGAATATACTATATCTATGTTTTCTACCTCTGCTCTTCCTTCTGAGCAGGCTGAGTGAGGTGTATATCAGACACGTGGATATACTCTATCTCTGTCTTTTACCTTTGCGGTTTCTTCTGAGCAGGCTGAGTGAGGTGTATATCAGACACGTGGGTATACTCTATCTCTGTCTTCTACCTCTGCTGTTCCTTCTGAGCAGGCTGAGTGAGACACGTGGATATACTCTAACTTTGTCTTCTACCTCTGCTGTTCCTTCTGAGCAGGCTGAGTGAGACACGTGGATATACTCTAACTCTATCTTCTACCTCTGTTGTTCCTTCTAAGCAGGCTGAGTGAGACACGTGGATATACTCTATCTCTGTCTGCTACCTCTGCTGTTCCTTCTGAGCAGGCTGAGTGAGGTGTAGATCAGACACGGGGATATACTATATCTCTGTCTTCTACCTCTGCTGTTCCTTCTGAGCAGGCTGAGTGAGACACGTGGATATACTCTAACTCTGTCTTCTACCTCTGCTGTTCCTTCTGAGCAGGCTGAGTGAGACACGTGGATATAGTCTATTTCTGTCTTCTACCTCTGCTGTTCCTTCTGAGCAGGCTGAGTGAGACACGTGGATATACTATATCTTTGTCTTCTACCTCAGATGTTCCTTCTGAGCAGGCTGAGTGAGACACGTGGATATACTCTAACTCTATCTTCTACCTATGTTGTTTCTTCTAAGCAGGCTGAGTGAGACACGTGGATATACTCTATCTCTGTCTGCTACCTCTGCTGTTCCTTCTGAGCAGGCTGAGTGAGGTGTAGATCAGACACGTGGATATACTCTATCTCTGTCTTCTACATCTGCTGTTCCTTCTGAGCAGGCTGAGTGAGGTGTAGATCATACACGTGGATATACTCTATCTCTGATTCCTACCTCTGCTGTTCCTTCTGAGCAGGCTGAGTGAGACATGTGGATATACTCTATCTCTGTCTTCTACCTCTGCTGTTCCTTCTGAGCAGGCTGAGTGAGACACGTGGATATACTATATCTCTGTCTTCTACCTCAGTGTTCCTTCTGAGCAGGCTAAGTGAGGTGTAGATCAGACACGTGGATATACTCTATCTCTGTCTTTTAGCTTTGCGGTTCCTTCTGAGCAGGCTGAGTGTGGTGTAGATCAGACACGTGGATATACTCTATCTCTGTCTCCTACCCCTGCTGTTCCTACTGAGCAGGCTGAGTGAGACATGTGGATATACTCTATCTCTGTCTTCTACCTCTGCTGTTCCTTCTGAGCAGGCTAAGTGGGACATGTTGATATACTCTATCTCTGTCTTCTATCTCTGCTGTTCCTTCTGAGCATGCTAAGTGAGGGGTAGATCAGACACGTGGATATACTCTATCTCTGTCTTTTACCTTTGCGGTTCCTTCTGAGCAGGCTGAGTGAGGTGTAGATCAGACACGTGGATATACTCTATCTCTGTCTTCTACCTCTGCTGTTCCTTTTGAGCAGGCTTAGTGACACACGTGGATATACTCTATCTTTGTCTTCTACCTCTGCTGTTCCTTCTGAGCAGGCTGTGTGAGACACGTGGATATACTCTATCTCTGTCTTATACCTCTGCTGTTCCTTCTGAGCAGGCTGAGTGAGGTGTAGATCAGACACGTGGATATACTATATCAATGTCTTCTACCTCTGCTCTTCCTTCTGAGCAGGCTGAGTAAGGTGTATATCAGACACGTGGATATATTCTATCTCTGTCTTTTACCTTTGCGGTTTCTTTTGAGCAGGCTGAGTGAGGTGTAGATCAGACACGTGGATATACTCTATCTCTGTCTTCTACCTCTGCTGTTTCTTCTGAGCAGGCTGAGTGAGACACGTGGATATACTCTATCTCTGTCTTCTACCTCTGCTGTTCCTTCTGAGCAGGCTGAGTAAGACACGTGGATATACTCTATCTATGTCTTCTACCTCTGCTGATTCTTCTGAGCAGGCTGAGTGAGGTGTAGATCAGACACGTGGATATACTCTATCTCTGTCTTTTACCTTTGCGGTTCCTTCTGAGCAGGCTGTGTGAGGTGTAGATCAGACACGTGGATATACTCTATCTCTGTCTTCTACCTCTGCTGTTCCTTTTGAGCAGGCTGAGTGAGACACGTGGATATACTCTATCTGTGTCTTCTACCTCTGCTGTTCCTTCTGAGCAGGCTGTGTGAGACACGTGGATATACTCTATCTCTGTTTTATACCTCTGCTGTTCCTTCTGAGCAGGATGAGTGAGGTGTAGATCAGACACGTGGATATACTATATCTATGTCTTCTACCTCTGCTCTTCCTTCTGAGCAGGCTGAGTGAGGTGTATATCAGACACGTGGATATACTCTATCTCTGTCTTTTACCTTTGCGGTTCCTTCTGAGCAGGCTGAGTGAGGTGTAGATCAGACACGTGGATATACTCTATCTCTGTCTTCTACCTCTGCTGTTCCTTTTGAGCAGGCTGAGTGAGACACGTGGATATACTCTATCTGTGTCTTCTACCTCTGCTGTTCCTTCTGAGCAGGCTGTGTGAGACACGTGGATATACTCTATCTCTGTCTTATACATCTGCTGTTCCTTCTGAGCAGGCTGAGTGAGGTGTAGATCAGACACGGGAATATACTATATCTATGTTTTCTACCTCTGCTCTTCCTTCTGAGCAGGCTGAGTGAGGTGTATATCAGACACGTGGATATACTCTATCTCTGTCTTTTACCTTTGCGGTTTCTTCTGAGCAGGCTGAGTGAGGTGTATATCAGACACGTGGGTATACTCTATCTCTGTCTTCTACCTCTGCTGTTCCTTCTGAGCAGGCTGAGTGAGACACGTGGATATACTCTATCTTTGTCTTCTACCTCTGCTGTTCCTTCTGAGCAGGCTGAGTGAGACACGTGGATATACTATATCTCTGTCTTCTACCTCTGCTGATTCTTCTGAGCAGGCTGAGTGAGGTGTAGATCAGACACGTGGATATACTCTATCTTTGTCTTCTACCTCTGCTGTTCCTTCTGAGCAGGCTGAGTGAGACACGTGGATATACTATATCTCTGTCTTCTACCTCTGCTGATTCTTGTGAGCAGGCTGAGTGAGGTGTAGATCAGACACGTGGATATACTCTATCTCTGTATTCTACATCTGCTGTTCCTTCTGAGCGGGCTGAGTGAGGTGTAGATCAGACAGGTGGATATACTCAATCTCTGTATTCTACCTCCGCTGTTCCTTCTGAGCAGGCTGAGTGAGACATGTGGATATACGCTATCTCTGTCTTCTACCTCTGCTGTTCCTTCCGAGCAGGCTGAGTGAGGTTTAGATCAGACACAGGGATATACTATATCTCTGTCTTCTAGCTCTGCTGTTCCTTCTGAGCAGGCTGAGTGAGACACGTGGATATACTCTAACTCTATCTTCTACCTCTGTTGTTCCTTCTAAGCAGGCTGAGTGAGACACGTGGATATACTCTATCTCTGTCTGCTACCTCTGCTGTTCCTTCTGAGCGGGCTGAGTGAGGTGTAGATCAGACACGGGGATATACTATATCTCTGTCTTTTACCTTTGCGGTTCCTTCTGAGCAGGCTGAGTGTGGTGTAGATCAGACACGTGGATATACTCTATCTCTGTCTCCTACCCCTGCTGTTCCTACTGAGCAGGCTGAGTGAGACATGTGGATATACTCTATCTCTGTCTTCTACCTCTGCTGTTCCTTCTGAGCAGGCTAAGTGGGACATGTTGATATACTCTATCTCTGTCTTCTATCTCTGCTCTTCCTTCTGAGCAGGCTGAGTGAGGTGTATATCAGACACGTGGATATACTCTATCTCTGTCTTTTACCTTTGCGGTTCCTTCTGAGCAGGCTGAGTGAGGTGTAGATCAGACACGTGGATATACTCTATCTCTGTCTTCTACCTCTGCTGTTCCTTTTGAGCAGGCTGAGTGAGACACGTGGATATACTCTATCTGTGTCTTCTACCTCTGCTGTTCCTTCTGAGCAGGCTGTGTGAGACACGTGGATATACTCTATCTCTGTCTTATACATCTGCTGTTCCTTCTGAGCAGGCTGAGTGAGGTGTAGATCAGACACGGGAATATACTATATCTATGTTTTCTACCTCTGCTCTTCCTTCTGAGCAGGCTGAGTGAGGTGTATATCAGACACGTGGATATACTCTATCTCTGTCTTTTACCTTTGCGGTTTCTTCTGAGCAGGCTGAGTGAGGTGTATATCAGACACGTGGGTATACTCTATCTCTGTCTTCTACCTCTGCTGTTCCTTCTGAGCAGGCTGAGTGAGACACGTGGATATACTCTATCTTTGTCTTCTACCTCTGCTGTTCCTTCTGAGCAGGCTGAGTGAGACACGTGTATATACTATATCTCTGTCTTCTACCTCTGCTGATTCTTCTGAGCAGGCTGAGTGAGGTGTAGATCAGACACGTGGATATACTCTATCTTTGTCTTCTACCTCTGCTGTTCCTTCTGAGCAGGCTGAGTGAGACACGTGGATATACTATATCTCTGTCTTCTACCTCTGCTGATTCTTGTGAGCAGGCTGAGTGAGGTGTAGATCAGACACGTGGATATACTCTATCTCTGTATTCTACATCTGCTGTTCCTTCTGAGCGGGCTGAGTGAGGTGTAGATCAGACAGGTGGATATACTCAATCTCTGTCTTCTACCTCCGATGTTCCTTCTGAGCAGGCTGAGTGAGACATGTGGATATACGCTATCTCTGTCTTCTACCTCTGCTGTTCCTTCCGAGCAGGCTGAGTGAGGTTTAGATCAGACACAGGGATATACTATATCTCTGTCTTCTACCTCTGCTGTTCCTTCTGAGCAGGCTGAGTGAGACACGTGGATATACTCTAACTCTATCTTCTACCTCTGTTGTTCCTTCTAAGCAGGCTGAGTGAGACACGTGGATATACTCTATCTCTGTCTGCTACCTCTGCTGTTCCTTCTGAGCAGGCTGAGTGAGGTGTAGATCAGACACGGGGATATACTATATCTCTGTCTTCTACCTCTGCTGTTCCTTCTGAGCAGGCTGAGTGAGACACGTGGATATACTCTAACTCTGTCTTCTACCTCTGCTGTTCCTTCTGAGCAGGCTGAGTGAGACACGTGGATATAGTCTATTTCTGTCTTCTACCTCTGCTGTTCCTTCTGAGCAGGCTGAGTGAGACACGTGGATATACTATATCTCTGTCTTCTACCTCAGATGTTCCTTCTGAGCAGGCTGAGTGAGACACGTGGATATACTCTAACTCTATCTTCTACCTATGTTGTTCCTTCTAAGCAGGCTGAGTGAGACACGTGGATATACTCTATATCTGTCTGCTACCTCTGCTGTTCCTTCTGAGCAGGCTGAGTGAGGTGTAGATCAGACACGTGGATATACTCTATCTCTGTCTTCTACATCTGCTGTTCCTTCTGAGCAGGCTGAGTGAGGTGTAGATCATACACGTGGATATACTCTATCTCTGATTCCTACCTCTGATGTTCCTTCTGAGCAGGCTGAGTGAGACATGTGGATATACACTATCTCTGTCTTCTACCTCTGCTGTTCCTTCTGAGCAGGCTAAGTGAGACACGTGGATATACTATATCTCTGTCTTCTACCTCAGTGTTCCTTCTGAGCAGGCTAAGTGAGGTGTAGATCAGACACGTGGATATACTCTATCTCTGTCTTTTACCTTTGCGGTTCCTTCTGAGCAGGCTGAGTGAGGTGTAGATCATACACGTGGATATACTCTATCTCTGATTCCTACCTCTGCTGTTCCTTCTGAGCAGGCTGAGTGAGACATGTGGATATACTCTATCTCTGTCTTCTACCTCTGCTGTTCCTTCTGAGCAGGCTGAGTGAGACACGTGGATATACTATATCTCTGTCTTCTACCTCAGTGTTCCTTCTGAGCAGGCTAAGTGAGGTGTAGATCAGACACGTGGATATACTCTATCTCTGTCTTTTAGCTTTGCGGTTCCTTCTGAGCAGGCTGAGTGTGGTGTAGATCAGACACGTGGATATACTCTATCTCTGTCTCCTACCCCTGCTGTTCCTACTGAGCAGGCTGAGTGAGACATGTGGATATACTCTATCTCTGTCTTCTACCTCTGCTGTTCCTTCTGAGCAGGCTAAGTGGGACATGTTGATATACTCTATCTCTGTCTTCTATCTCTGCTGTTCCTTCTGAGCATGCTAAGTGAGGGGTAGATCAGACACGTGGATATACTCTATCTCTGTCTTTTACCTTTGCGGTTCCTTCTGAGCAGGCTGAGTGAGGTGTAGATCAGACACGTGGATATACTCTATCTCTGTCTTCTACCTCTGCTGTTCCTTTTGAGCAGGCTTAGTGACACACGTGGATATACTCTATCTTTGTCTTCTACCTCTGCTGTTCCTTCTGAGCAGGCTGTGTGAGACACGTGGATATACTCTATCTCTGTCTTATACCTCTGCTGTTCCTTCTGAGCAGGCTGAGTGAGGTGTAGATCAGACACGTGGATATACTATATCAATGTCTTCTACCTCTGCTCTTCCTTCTGAGCAGGCTGAGTAAGGTGTATATCAGACACGTGGATATATTCTATCTCTGTCTTTTACCTTTGCGGTTTCTTTTGAGCAGGCTGAGTGAGGTGTAGATCAGACACGTGGATATACTCTATCTCTGTCTTCTACCTCTGCTGTTTCTTCTGAGCAGGCTGAGTGAGACACGTGGATAAACTCTATCTCTGTCTTCTACCTCTGCTGTTCCTTCTGAGCAGGCTGAGTAAGACACGTGGATATACTCTATCTATGTCTTCTACCTCTGCTGATTCTTCTGAGCAGGCTGAGTGAGGTGTAGATCAGACACGTGGATATACTCTATCTCTGTCTTTTACCTTTGCGGTTCCTTCTGAGCAGGCTGTGTGAGGTGTAGATCAGACACGTGGATATACTCTATCTCTGTCTTCTACCTCTGCTGTTCCTTTTGAGCAGGCTGAGTGAGACACGTGGATATACTCTATCTGTGTCTTCTACCTCTGCTGTTCCTTCTGAGCAGGCTGTGTGAGACACGTGGATATACTCTATCTCTGTTTTATACCTCTGCTGTTCCTTCTGAGCAGGATGAGTGAGGTGTAGATCAGACACGTGGATATACTATATCTATGTCTTCTACCTCTGCTCTTCCTTCTGAGCAGGCTGAGTGAGGTGTATATCAGACACGTGGATATACTCTATCTCTGTCTTTTACCTTTGCGGTTCCTTCTGAGCAGGCTGAGTGAGGTGTAGATCAGACACGTGGATATACTCTATCTCTGTCTTCTACCTCTGCTGTTCCTTTTGAGCAGGCTGAGTGAGACACGTGGATATACTCTATCTGTGTCTTCTACCTCTGCTGTTCCTTCTGAGCAGGCTGTGTGAGACACGTGGATATACTCTATCTCTGTCTTATACATCTGCTGTTCCTTCTGAGCAGGCTGAGTGAGGTGTAGATCAGACACGGGAATATACTATATCTATGTTTTCTACCTCTGCTCTTCCTTCTGAGCAGGCTGAGTGAGGTGTATATCAGACACGTGGATATACTCTATCTCTGTCTTTTACCTTTGCGGTTTCTTCTGAGCAGGCTGAGTGAGGTGTATATCAGACACGTGGGTATACTCTATCTCTGTCTTCTACCTCTGCTGTTCCTTCTGAGCAGGCTGAGTGAGACACGTGGATATACTCTATCTTTGTCTTCTACCTCTGCTGTTCCTTCTGAGCAGGCTGAGTGAGACACGTGGATATACTATATCTCTGTCTTCTACCTCTGCTGATTCTTCTGAGCAGGCTGAGTGAGGTGTAGATCAGACACGTGGATATACTCTATCTTTGTCTTCTACCTCTGCTGTTCCTTCTGAGCAGGCTGAGTGAGACACGTGGATATACTATATCTCTGTCTTCTACCTCTGCTGATTCTTGTGAGCAGGCTGAGTGAGGTGTAGATCAGACACGTGGATATACTCTATCTCTGTATTCTACATCTGCTGTTCCTTCTGAGCGGGCTGAGTGAGGTGTAGATCAGACAGGTGGATATACTCAATCTCTGTATTCTACCTCCGCTGTTCCTTCTGAGCAGGCTGAGTGAGACATGTGGATATACGCTATCTCTGTCTTCTACCTCTGCTGTTCCTTCCGAGCAGGCTGAGTGAGGTTTAGATCAGACACAGGGATATACTATATCTCTGTCTTCTAGCTCTGCTGTTCCTTCTGAGCAGGCTGAGTGAGACACGTGGATATACTCTAACTCTATCTTCTACCTCTGTTGTTCCTTCTAAGCAGGCTGAGTGAGACACGTGGATATACTCTATCTCTGTCTGCTACCTCTGCTGTTCCTTCTGAGCGGGCTGAGTGAGGTGTAGATCAGACACGGGGATATACTATATCTCTGTCTTTTACCTTTGCGGTTCCTTCTGAGCAGGCTGAGTGTGGTGTAGATCAGACACGTGGATATACTCTATCTCTGTCTCCTACCCCTGCTGTTCCTACTGAGCAGGCTGAGTGAGACATGTGGATATACTCTATCTCTGTCTTCTACCTCTGCTGTTCCTTCTGAGCAGGCTAAGTGGGACATGTTGATATACTCTATCTCTGTCTTCTATCTCTGCTCTTCCTTCTGAGCAGGCTGAGTGAGGTGTATATCAGACACGTGGATATACTCTATCTCTGTCTTTTACCTTTGCGGTTCCTTCTGAGCAGGCTGAGTGAGGTGTAGATCAGACACGTGGATATACTCTATCTCTGTCTTCTACCTCTGCTGTTCCTTTTGAGCAGGCTGAGTGAGACACGTGGATATACTCTATCTGTGTCTTCTACCTCTGCTGTTCCTTCTGAGCAGGCTGTGTGAGACACGTGGATATACTCTATCTCTGTCTTATACATCTGCTGTTCCTTCTGAGCAGGCTGAGTGAGGTGTAGATCAGACACGGGAATATACTATATCTATGTTTTCTACCTCTGCTCTTCCTTCTGAGCAGGCTGAGTGAGGTGTATATCAGACACGTGGATATACTCTATCTCTGTCTTTTACCTTTGCGGTTTCTTCTGAGCAGGCTGAGTGAGGTGTATATCAGACACGTGGGTATACTCTATCTCTGTCTTCTACCTCTGCTGTTCCTTCTGAGCAGGCTGAGTGAGACACGTGGATATACTCTATCTTTGTCTTCTACCTCTGCTGTTCCTTCTGAGCAGGCTGAGTGAGACACGTGTATATACTATATCTCTGTCTTCTACCTCTGCTGATTCTTCTGAGCAGGCTGAGTGAGGTGTAGATCAGACACGTGGATATACTCTATCTTTGTCTTCTACCTCTGCTGTTCCTTCTGAGCAGGCTGAGTGAGACACGTGGATATACTATATCTCTGTCTTCTACCTCTGCTGATTCTTGTGAGCAGGCTGAGTGAGGTGTAGATCAGACACGTGGATATACTCTATCTCTGTATTCTACATCTGCTGTTCCTTCTGAGCGGGCTGAGTGAGGTGTAGATCAGACAGGTGGATATACTCAATCTCTGTCTTCTACCTCCGATGTTCCTTCTGAGCAGGCTGAGTGAGACATGTGGATATACGCTATCTCTGTCTTCTACCTCTGCTGTTCCTTCCGAGCAGGCTGAGTGAGGTTTAGATCAGACACAGGGATATACTATATCTCTGTCTTCTACCTCTGCTGTTCCTTCTGAGCAGGCTGAGTGAGACACGTGGATATACTCTAACTCTATCTTCTACCTCTGTTGTTCCTTCTAAGCAGGCTGAGTGAGACACGTGGATATACTCTATCTCTGTCTGCTACCTCTGCTGTTCCTTCTGAGCAGGCTGAGTGAGGTGTAGATCAGACACGGGGATATACTATATCTCTGTCTTCTACCTCTGCTGTTCCTTCTGAGCAGGCTGAGTGAGACACGTGGATATACTCTAACTCTGTCTTCTACCTCTGCTGTTCCTTCTGAGCAGGCTGAGTGAGACACGTGGATATAGTCTATTTCTGTCTTCTACCTCTGCTGTTCCTTCTGAGCAGGCTGAGTGAGACACGTGGATATACTATATCTCTGTCTTCTACCTCAGATGTTCCTTCTGAGCAGGCTGAGTGAGACACGTGGATATACTCTAACTCTATCTTCTACCTATGTTGTTCCTTCTAAGCAGGCTGAGTGAGACACGTGGATATACTCTATATCTGTCTGCTACCTCTGCTGTTCCTTCTGAGCAGGCTGAGTGAGGTGTAGATCAGACACGTGGATATACTCTATCTCTGTCTTCTACATCTGCTGTTCCTTCTGAGCAGGCTGAGTGAGGTGTAGATCATACACGTGGATATACTCTATCTCTGATTCCTACCTCTGATGTTCCTTCTGAGCAGGCTGAGTGAGACATGTGGATATACACTATCTCTGTCTTCTACCTCTGCTGTTCCTTCTGAGCAGGCTAAGTGAGACACGTGGATATACTATATCTCTGTCTTCTACCTCAGTGTTCCTTCTGAGCAGGCTAAGTGAGGTGTAGATCAGACACGTGGATATACTCTATCTCTGTCTTTTACCTTTGCGGTTCCTTCTGAGCAGGCTGAGTGAGGTGTAGATCAGACACGTGGATATACTCTATCTCTGTCTTCTACCTCTGCTGTTCCTTTTGAGCAGGCTGAGTGAGACACGTGGATATACTCTATCTTTGTCTTCTACCTCTGCTGTTCCTTCTGAGCAGGCTGTGTGAGACACGTGGATATACTCTATCTCTGTCTTATACCTCTGCTGTTCCTTCTGAGCAGGCTGAGTGAGGTGTAGATCAGACACGTGGATATACTATATCTATGTCTTCTACCTCTGCTCTTCCTTCTGAGCAGGCTGAGTAAGGTGTATATCAGACACGTGGATATATTCTATCTCTGTCTTTTACCTTTGCGGTTTCTTCTGAGCAGGCTGAGTGAGGTGTAGATCAGACACGTGGATATACTCTATCTCTGTCTTCTACCTCTGCTGTTTCTTCTGAGCAGGCTGAGTGAGACACGTGGATATACTCTATCTCTGTCTTCTACCTCTGCTGTTCCTTCTGAGCAGGCTGAGTAAGACACGTGGATATACTCTATATATGTCTTCTACCTCTGCTGATTCTTCTGAGCAGGCTGAGTGAGGTGTAGATCAGACACGTGGTTATACTCTATCTCTGTCTTTTACCTTTGCGGTTCCTTCTGAGCAGGCTGTGTGAGGTGTAGATCAGACACGTGGATATACTCTATCTCTGTCTTCTACCTCTGCTGTTCCTTTTGAGCAGGCTGAGTGAGACACGTGGATATACTCTATCTGTGTCTTCTACCTCTGCTGTTCCTTCTGAGCAGGCTGTGTGAGACACGTGGATATACTCTATCTCTGTTTTATACCTCTGCTGTTCCTTCTGAGCAGGCTGAGTGAGGTGTAGATCAGACACGTGGATATACTATATCTATGTCTTCTACCTCTGCTCTTCCTTCTGAGCAGGCTGAGTGAGGTGTATATCAGACACGTGGATATACTCTATCTCTGTCTTTTACCTTTGCGGTTCCTTCTGAGCAGGCTGAGTGAGGTGTAGATCAGACACGTGGATATACTCTATCTCTGTCTTCTACCTCTGCTGTTCCTTTTGAGCAGGCTGAGTGAGACACGTGGATATACTCTATCTGTGTCTTCTACCTCTGCTGTTCCTTCTGAGCAGGCTGTGTGAGACACGTGGATATACTCTATCTCTGTCTTATACATCTGCTGTTCCTTCTGAGCAGGCTGAGTGAGGTGTAGATCAGACACGGGAATATACTATATCTATGTTTTCTACCTCTGCTCTTCCTTCTGAGCAGGCTGAGTGAGGTGTATATCAGACACGTGGATATACTCTATCTCTGTCTTTTACCTTTGCGGTTTCTTCTGAGCAGGCTGAGTGAGGTGTATATCAGACACGTGGGTATACTCTATCTCTGTCTTCTACCTCTGCTGTTCCTTCTGAGCAGGCTGAGTGAGACACGTGGATATACTCTATCTGTGTCTTCTACCTCTGCTGTTCCTTCTGAGCAGGCTGAGTGAGACACGTGGATATACTATATCTCTGTCTTCTACCTCTGCTGATTCTTCTGAGCAGGCTGAGTGAGGTGTAGATCAGACACGTGGATATACTCTATCTTTGTCTTCTACCTCTGCTGTTCCTTCTGAGCAGGCTGAGTGAGACACGTGGATATACTATATCTCTGTCTTCTACCTCTGCTGATTCTTGTGAGCAGGCTGAGTGAGGTGTAGATCAGACACGTGGATATACTCTATCTCTGTATTCTACATCTGCTGTTCCTTCTGAGCGGGCTGAGTGAGGTGTAGTTCAGACAGGTGGATATACTCAATCTCTGTATTCTACCTCCGCTGTTCCTTCTGAGCAGGCTGAGTGAGACATGTGGATATACGCTATCTCTGTCTTCTACCTCTGCTGTTCCTTCCGAGCAGGCTGAGTGAGGTTTAGATCAGACACAGGGATATACTATATCTCTGTCTTCTACCTCTGCTGTTCCTTCTGAGCAGGCTGAGTGAGACACGTGGATATACTCTAACTCTATCTTCTACCTCTGTTGTTCCTTCTAAGCAGGCTGAGTGAGACACGTGGATATACTCTATCTCTGTCTGCTACCTCTGCTGTTCCTTCTGAGCAGGCTGAGTGAGGTGTAGATCAGACACGGGGATATACTATATCTCTGTCTTTTACCTTTGCGGTTCCTTCTGAGCAGGCTGAGTAAGTTGTATATCAGACACGTGGATATATTCTATCTCTGTCTTATACCTTTGCGGTTTCTTCTGAGCAGGCTGAGTGAGGTGTAGATCAGACACGTGGATATACTCTATCTCTGTCTGCTACCTCTGCTGTTCCTTCTGAGCAGGCTGAGTGAGACACGTGGATATACTCTATTTCTGTCTTCTACATCTGCTGTTCCTTCTGAGCAGGCTGAGTGAGACACGTGGATATACTATATCTCTGTCTTCTACCTCTGCTGATTCTTGTGAGCAGGCTGAGTGAGGTGTAGATCAGACACGTGGATATACTCTATCTCTGTATTCTACATCTGCTGTTCCTTCTGAGCGGGCTGAGTGAGGTGTAGATCAGACAGGTGGATATACTCAATCTCTGTCTTCTACCTCCGATGTTCCTTCTGAGCAGGCTGAGTGAGACATGTGGATATACGCTATCTCTGTCTTCTACCTCTGCTGTTCCTTCCGAGCAGGCTGAGTGAGGTTTAGATCAGACACAGGGATATACTATATCTCTGTCTTCTACCTCTGCTGTTCCTTCTGAGCAGGCTGAGTGAGACACGTGGATATACTCTAACTCTATCTTCTACCTCTGTTGTTCCTTCTAAGCAGGCTGAGTGAGACACGTGGATATACTCTATCTCTGTCTGCTACCTCTGCTGTTCCTTCTGAGCAGGCTGAGTGAGGTGTAGATCAGACACGGGGATATACTATATCTCTGTCTTCTACCTCTGCTGTTCCTTCTGAGCAGGCTGAGTGAGACACGTGGATATACTCTAACTCTGTCTTCTACCTCTGCTGTTCCTTCTGAGCAGGCTGAGTGAGACACGTGGATATAGTCTATTTCTGTCTTCTACCTCTGCTGTTCCTTCTGAGCAGGCTGAGTGAGACACGTGGATATACTATATCTCTGTCTTCTACCTCAGATGTTCCTTCTGAGCAGGCTGAGTGAGACACGTGGATATACTCTAACTCTATCTTCTACCTATGTTGTTCCTTCTAAGCAGGCTGAGTGAGACACGTGGATATACTCTATATCTGTCTGCTACCTCTGCTGTTCCTTCTGAGCAGGCTGAGTGAGGTGTAGATCAGACACGTGGATATACTCTATCTCTGTCTTCTACATCTGCTGTTCCTTCTGAGCAGGCTGAGTGAGGTGTAGATCATACACGTGGATATACTCTATCTCTGATTCCTACCTCTGATGTTCCTTCTGAGCAGGCTGAGTGAGACATGTGGATATACACTATCTCTGTCTTCTACCTCTGCTGTTCCTTCTGAGCAGGCTAAGTGAGACACGTGGATATACTATATCTCTGTCTTCTACCTCAGTGTTCCTTCTGAGCAGGCTAAGTGAGGTGTAGATCAGACACGTGGATATACTCTATCTCTGTCTTTTACCTTTGCGGTTCCTTCTGAGCAGGCTGAGTGAGGTGTAGATCAGACACGTGGATATACTCTATCTCTGTCTTCTACCTCTGCTGTTCCTTTTGAGCAGGCTGAGTGAGACACGTGGATATACTCTATCTTTGTCTTCTACCTCTGCTGTTCCTTCTGAGCAGGCTGTGTGAGACACGTGGATATACTCTATCTCTGTCTTATACCTCTGCTGTTCCTTCTGAGCAGGCTGAGTGAGGTGTAGATCAGACACGTGGATATACTATATCTATGTCTTCTACCTCTGCTCTTCCTTCTGAGCAGGCTGAGTAAGGTGTATATCAGACACGTGGATATATTCTATCTCTGTCTTTTACCTTTGCGGTTTCTTCTGAGCAGGCTGAGTGAGGTGTAGATCAGACACGTGGATATACTCTATCTCTGTCTTCTACCTCTGCTGTTTCTTCTGAGCAGGCTGAGTGAGACACGTGGATATACTCTATCTCTGTCTTCTACCTCTGCTGTTCCTTCTGAGCAGGCTGAGTAAGACACGTGGATATACTCTATATATGTCTTCTACCTCTGCTGATTCTTCTGAGCAGGCTGAGTGAGGTGTAGATCAGACACGTGGTTATACTCTATCTCTGTCTTTTACCTTTGCGGTTCCTTCTGAGCAGGCTGTGTGAGGTGTAGATCAGACACGTGGATATACTCTATCTCTGTCTTCTACCTCTGCTGTTCCTTTTGAGCAGGCTGAGTGAGACACGTGGATATACTCTATCTGTGTCTTCTACCTCTGCTGTTCCTTCTGAGCAGGCTGTGTGAGACACGTGGATATACTCTATCTCTGTTTTATACCTCTGCTGTTCCTTCTGAGCAGGCTGAGTGAGGTGTAGATCAGACACGTGGATATACTATATCTATGTCTTCTACCTCTGCTCTTCCTTCTGAGCAGGCTGAGTGAGGTGTATATCAGACACGTGGATATACTCTATCTCTGTCTTTTACCTTTGCGGTTCCTTCTGAGCAGGCTGAGTGAGGTGTAGATCAGACACGTGGATATACTCTATCTCTGTCTTCTACCTCTGCTGTTCCTTTTGAGCAGGCTGAGTGAGACACGTGGATATACTCTATCTGTGTCTTCTACCTCTGCTGTTCCTTCTGAGCAGGCTGTGTGAGACACGTGGATATACTCTATCTCTGTCTTATACATCTGCTGTTCCTTCTGAGCAGGCTGAGTGAGGTGTAGATCAGACACGGGAATATACTATATCTATGTTTTCTACCTCTGCTCTTCCTTCTGAGCAGGCTGAGTGAGGTGTATATCAGACACGTGGATATACTCTATCTCTGTCTTTTACCTTTGCGGTTTCTTCTGAGCAGGCTGAGTGAGGTGTATATCAGACACGTGGGTATACTCTATCTCTGTCTTCTACCTCTGCTGTTCCTTCTGAGCAGGCTGAGTGAGACACGTGGATATACTCTATCTGTGTCTTCTACCTCTGCTGTTCCTTCTGAGCAGGCTGAGTGAGACACGTGGATATACTATATCTCTGTCTTCTACCTCTGCTGATTCTTCTGAGCAGGCTGAGTGAGGTGTAGATCAGACACGTGGATATACTCTATCTTTGTCTTCTACCTCTGCTGTTCCTTCTGAGCAGGCTGAGTGAGACACGTGGATATACTATATCTCTGTCTTCTACCTCTGCTGATTCTTGTGAGCAGGCTGAGTGAGGTGTAGATCAGACACGTGGATATACTCTATCTCTGTATTCTACATCTGCTGTTCCTTCTGAGCGGGCTGAGTGAGGTGTAGTTCAGACAGGTGGATATACTCAATCTCTGTATTCTACCTCCGCTGTTCCTTCTGAGCAGGCTGAGTGAGACATGTGGATATACGCTATCTCTGTCTTCTACCTCTGCTGTTCCTTCCGAGCAGGCTGAGTGAGGTTTAGATCAGACACAGGGATATACTATATCTCTGTCTTCTACCTCTGCTGTTCCTTCTGAGCAGGCTGAGTGAGACACGTGGATATACTCTAACTCTATCTTCTACCTCTGTTGTTCCTTCTAAGCAGGCTGAGTGAGACACGTGGATATACTCTATCTCTGTCTGCTACCTCTGCTGTTCCTTCTGAGCAGGCTGAGTGAGGTGTAGATCAGACACGGGGATATACTATATCTCTGTCTTTTACCTTTGCGGTTCCTTCTGAGCAGGCTGAGTAAGTTGTATATCAGACACGTGGATATATTCTATCTCTGTCTTATACCTTTGCGGTTTCTTCTGAGCAGGCTGAGTGAGGTGTAGATCAGACACGTGGATATACTCTATCTCTGTCTTCTACCTCTGCTGTTTCTTCTGAGCAGGCTGAGTGAGACACGTGGATATACTCTATTTCTGTCTTCTACATCTGCTGTTCCTTCTGAGCAGGCTGAGTGAGACACGTGGATATACTCTATCTATGTCTTCTACCTCTGCTGATTCTTCTGAGCAGGCTGAGTGAGGTGTAGATCAGACACGTGGATATACTCTATCTCTGTCTTTTACCTTTGCGGTTCCTTTTGAGCAGGCTGTGTGAGGTGTAGATCAGACACGTGGATATACTCTATCTCTGTCTTCTACCTCTGCTGTTCCTTTTGAGCAGGCTGAGTGAGACACGTGGATATACTCTATCTCTGTCTTCTACCTCTGCTGTTCCTTCTGAGCAGGCTGTGTGAGACACGTGGATATACTCTATCTCTGTCTTATACATCTGCTGTTCCTTCTGAGCAGGCTGAGTGAGGTGTAGATCAGACACGGGAATATACTATATCTATGTATTCTACCTCTGCTCTTCCTTCTGAGCAGGCTGAGTGAGGTGTATATCAGACACGTGGATATACCCTATCTCTGTCTTTTACCTTTGCGGTTTCTTCTGAGCAGGCTGAGTGAGGTGTATATCAGACACGTGGATATACTCTATCTCTGTCTTCTACCTCTGCTGTTTCTTCTGAGCAGGCTGAGTGAGACACGTGGATATACTCTATCTTTGTCTTCTACCTCTGCTGTTCCTTCTGAGCAGGCTGAGTGAGACACGTGGATATACTATATCTCTGTCTTCTACCTCTGCTGATTCTTCTGAGCAGGCTGAGTGAGGTGTAGATCAGACACTTGGATATACTCTATCTCTGTCTTATACATCTGCTGTTCCTTCTGAGCAGGCTGAGTGAGGTGTAGATCAGACACGTGGATATACTCAATCTCTGTCTTCTACCTCTGCTGTTCCTTCTGAGCAGGCTGAGTGAGACATGTGGATATACTCTATCTCTGTCTTCAATCTCTGCTGCTCCTTCCGAGCAGGCTGAGTGAGGTTTAGATCAGACACAGGGATATACTATATCTCTGTCTTCTACCTCTGCTGTTCCTTCTGAGCAGGCTGAGTGAGACACGTGGATATACTCTAACTCTATCTTCTACCTCTGTTGTTCCTTCTAAGCAGGCTGAGTGAGACACGTGGATATACTCTATCTCTGTCTGCTACCTCTGCTGTTCCTTCTGAGCAGGCTGAGTGAGGTGTAGATCAGACACGTGGATATTCTCTATCTCTGTCTTCTACATCTGCTGTTCCTTCTGAGCAGGCTGAGTGAGGTGTAGATCATACACGTGGATATACTCTATCTCTGATTCCTACCTCTGCTGTTCTTTCTGAGCAGGCTGATTGAGACATGTGGATATACTCTTTCTCTGTCTTCTACCTCTGCTGTTCCTTCTGAGCAGGCTGAGTGAGACACGTGGATATACTATATCTCTGTCTTCTACCTCAGCTGTTCCTTCTGAGCAGGCTAAGTGAGGTGTAGATCAGACACGTGGATATACTCTATCTCTGTCTTTTACCTTTGCGGTTCCTTCTGAGCAGGCTGAGTGTGGTGTAGATCAGACACGTGGATATACTCTATCTCTGTCTCCTACCCCTGCTGTTCCTACTGAGCAGGCTGAGTGAGACATGTGGATATACTCTATCTCTGTCTTCTACCTCTGCTGTTCCTTCTGAGCAGGCTAAGTGGGACATGTGGATATACTCTATCTCTGTCTTCTATCTCTGCTGTTCCGTCTGAGCATGCTAAGTGAGGGGTAGATCAGACACGTGGATATACTCTATCTCTGTCTTTTACCTTTGCGGTTCCTTCTGAGCAGGCTGAGTGAGGTGTAGATCAGACACGTGGATATACTCTATCTCTGTCTGCTAACTCTGCTGTTCCTTCTGAGCAGGCTGAGTGAGACACGTGGATATTCTCTATCTCTGTCTTCTACCTCTGCTGTTCCTTCTGAGCAGGCTGAGTGAGACACGTGGATATACTATATCTCTGTCTTCTACCTCAGCTGTTCCTTCTGAGCAGGCTAAGTGAGGTGTAGATCAGACACGTGGATATACTCTATCTCTGTCTTCTACATCTGCTGTTCCTTCTGAGCAGGCTGAGTGAGGTGTAGATTAGACACGTGGATATACTCAATCTCTGTCTTCTACCTCTGCTGTTCCTTCTGAGCAGGCTGAGTGAGACATGTGGATATACCCTATCTCTGTCTTCTACCTCTGCTGTTCCTTCTGAGCAGGCTAAGTGGGACACGTGGATATACTCTATCTCTGTCATCTACCTCTGCTGTTCCTTCTGAGCAGGCTGAGTGAGGTTTAGATCAGACACGGGGATATACTATATCTCTGTCTTCTACCTCTGCTGTTCCTTCTGAGCAGGCTGAGTGAGACACGTGGATATACTCTAACTCTGTCTTCTACCTCTGCTGTTCCTTCTGAGCAGGCTGAGTGAGACACGTGGATATAGTCTATTTCTGTCTTCTACCTCTGCTGTTCCTTCTGAGCAGGCTGAGTGAGACACGTGGATATACTATATCTCTGTCTTCTACCTCAGCTGTTCCTTCTGAGCAGGCTAAGTGAGGTGTAGATCTGACAGGTGGATATACTCTATCTCTGTCTTTTACCTTTGCGGTTCCTTCTGAGCAGGCTGAGTGGGGTGTAGATCAGACACGTGGATATACTCTATCTCTGTCTCCTACCCCTGCTGTTCCTACTGAGCAGGCTGAGTGAGACATGTGGATATACTCTATCTCTGTCTTCTACCTCTGCTGTTCCTTCTGAGCAGGCTAAGTGGGACATGTGAATATACTCTATCTCTGTCTTCTATCTCTGCTGTTCCTTCTGAGCATGCTAAGTGAGGGGTAGATCAGACACGTGGATATACTCTATCTCTGTCTTTTACCTTTGCGGTTCCTTCTGAGCAGGCTGAGTGAGGTGTAGATCAGACACGTGGATATACTCTATCTCTGTCTGCTACCTCTGCTGTTCCTTCTGATCAGGCTGAGTGAGACACGTGGATATTCTCTATCTCTGTCTCCTACCTCTGCTGTTCCTTCTGAGCAGGCTGAGTGAGACATGTGGATATACTCTATCTCTGTCTTCTACCTCTGCTGTTCCTTCTGAGCAGGCTGAGTGAGACACGTGGATATACTATATCTCTGTCTTCTACCTCAGCTGTTCCTTCTGAGCAGGCTAAGTGAGGTGTAGATCAGACACGTGGATATACTATATCTATGTCTTCTACCTCTGCTCTTCCTTCTGAGCAGGCTGAGTGAGGTGTATATCAGACACGTGGATATACTCTATCTCTGTCTTTTACCTTTGCGGTTTCTTCTGAGCAGGCTGAGTGAGGTGTATATCAGACACGTGGATATACTCTATCTCTGTCTTCTACCTCTGCTGTTCCTTCTGAGCAGGCTGAGTGAGACACGTGGATATACTATATCTCTGTCTTCTACCTCTGCTGTTCCTTCTGAGCAGGCTGAGTGAGGTGTAGATCAGACACGTGGATATACTCTATCTCTGTCTTCTACCCCTGCTGTTCCTACTGAGCAGGCTGAGTGAGACATGTGGATATACTCTATCTCTGTCTTCTACCTCAGCTGTTCCTTCTGAGCAGGCTAAGTGAGGTGTAGATCAGACACGTGGATATACTCTATCTCTGTCTTCTACATCTGCTGTTCCTTCTGAGCAGGCTGAGTGAGGTGTAGATTAGACACGTGGATATACTCAATCTCTGTCTTCTACCTCTGCTGTTCCTTCTGAGCAGGCTGAGTGAGACATGTGGATATACCCTATCTCTGTCTTCTACCTCTGCTGTTCCTTCTGAGCAGGCTAAGTGGGACACGTGGATATACTCTATCTCTGTCTTCTACCTCTGCTGTTCCTTCTGAGCAGGCTGAGTGAGGTTTAGATCAGACACGGGGATATACTATATCTCTGTCTTCTACCTCTGCTGTTCCTTCTGAGCAGGCTGAGTGAGACACGTGGATATACTCTAACTCTGTCTTCTACCTCTGCTGTTCCTTCTGAGCAGGCTGAGTGAGACACGTGGATATAGTCTATTTCTGTCTTCTACCTCTGCTGTTCCTTCTGAGCAGGCTGAGTGAGACACGTGGATATACTATATCTCTGTCTTCTACCTCAGATGTTCCTTCTGAGCAGGCTAAGTGAGGTATAGATCTGACAGGTGGATATACTCTATCTCTGTCTTTTACCTTTGCGGTTCCTTCTGAGCAGGCTGAGTGGGGTGTAGATCAGACACGTGGATATACTCTATCTCTGTCTCCTACCCTGTCTCCTACCGTGTCTATCTCTGTCTTCTACCTCTGCTGTTCCTTCTGAGCAGGCTGAGTGAGACACGTGGATATACTATATCTCTGTCTTCTACCTCAGCTGTTCCTTCTGAGCAGGCTAAGTGAGGTGTAGATCAGACACGTGGATATACTATATCTATGTCTTCTACCTCTGCTCTTCCTTCTGAGCAGGCTGAGTGAGGTGTATATCAGACACGTGGATATACTCTATCTCTGTCTTTTACCTTTGCGGTTTCTTCTGAGCAGGCTGAGTGAGGTGTATATCAGACACGTGGATATACTCTATCTCTGTCTTCTACCTCTGCTGTTCCTTCTGAGCAGGCTGAGTGAGACACGTGGATATACTATATCTCTGTCTTCTACCTCTGCTGTTCCTTCTGAGCAGGCTGAGTGAGGTGTAGATCAGACACGTGGATATACTCTATCTCTGTCTTCTACCCCTGCTGTTCCTACTGAGCAGGCTGAGTGAGACATGTGGATATACTCTATCTCTGTCTTCTACCTCTGCTGTTCCTTCTGAGCAGGCTGAGTGAGACATGTGGATATACTATATCTCTGTCTTCTACCTCTGCTGTTCCTTCTGAGCAGGCTGAGTGAGGTGTAGATCAGACACGTGGATATACTCTATCTCTGTCTTCTACCTCTGCTGTTCCTTCTGAGCAGGCTGAGTGAGACACGTGGATATAGTCTATTTCTGTCTTCTACCTCTGCTGTTCCTTCTGAGCAGGCTGAGTGAGACACGTGGATATACTATATCTCTGTCTTCTACCTCAGATGTTCCTTCTGAGCAGGCTAAGTGAGGTGTAGATCTGACAGGTGGATATACTCTATCTCTGTCTTCTACCTCTGCTGTTCCTTCTGAGCAGGCTGAGTGAGGTTTAGATCAGACACGGGGATATACTATATCTCTGTCTTCTACCTCTGCTGTTCCTTCTGAGCAGGCTGAGTGAGACACGTGGATATACTCTAACTCTGTCTTCTACCTCTGCTGTTCCTTCTGAGCAGGCTGAGTGAGACACGTGGATATAGTCTATTTCTGTCTTCTACCTCTGCTGTTCCTTCTGAGCAGGCTGAGTGAGACACGTGGATATACTATATCTCTGTCTTCTACCTCAGATGTTCCTTCTGAGCAGGCTAAGTGAGGTATAGATCTGACAGGTGGATATACTCTATCTCTGTCTTTTACCTTTGCGGTTCCTTCTGAGCAGGCTGAGTGGGGTGTAGATCAGAAACGTGGATATACTCTATCTCTGTCTCCTACCCCTGCTGTTCCTACTGAGCAGGCTGAGTGAGACATGTGGATATACTCTATCTCTGTCTTCTACCTCTGCTGTTCCTTCTGAGCAGGCTAAGTGGGACATGTGGATATACTCTATCTCTGTCTTCTATCTCTGCTGTTCCTTCTGAGCAGGCTGAGTGAGACACGTGGATATACTATATCTCTGTCTTCTACCTCTGCTGTTCCTTCTGAGCAGGCTGAGTGAGGTGTAGATCAGACACGTGGATATACTCTATCTCTGTCTTCTACCCCTGCTGTTCCTACTGAGCATGCTGAGTGAGACATGTGGATATACTCTATCTCTGTCTTCTACCTCTGCTGTTCCTTCTGAGCAGGCTGAGTGAGACATGTGGATATACTCTATCTCTGTCTTCTACCTCTGCTGTTCCTTCTGAGCAGGCTGAGTGAGGTGTAGATCAGACACGTGGATATACTCTATCTCTGTCTTCTACCCCTGCTGTTCCTACTGAGCAGGCTGAGTGAGACATGTGGATATACTCTATCTCTGTCTTCTACCTCAGCTGTTCCTTCTGAGCAGGCTAAGTGAGGTGTAGATCAGACACGTGGATATACTCTATCTCTGTCTTCTACATCTGCTGTTCCTTCTGAGCAGGCTGAGTGAGGTGTAGATTAGACACGTGGATATACTCAATCTCTGTCTTCTACCTCTGCTGTTCCTTCTGAGCAGGCTGAGTGAGACATGTGGATATACCCTATCTCTGTCTTCTACCTCTGCTGTTCCTTCTGAGCAGGCTAAGTGGGACACGTGGATATACTCTATCTCTGTCTTCTACCTCTGCTGTTCCTTCTGAGCAGGCTGAGTGAGGTTTAGATCAGACACGGGGATATACTATATCTCTGTCTTCTACCTCTGCTGTTCCTTCTGAGCAGGCTGAGTGAGACACGTGGATATACTCTAACTCTGTCTTCTACCTCTGCTGTTCCTTCTGAGCAGGCTGAGTGAGACACGTGGATATAGTCTATTTCTGTCTTCTACCTCTGCTGTTCCTTCTGAGCAGGCTGAGTGAGACACGTGGATATACTATATCTCTGTCTTCTACCTCAGATGTTCCTTCTGAGCAGGCTAAGTGAGGTGTAGATCTGACAGGTGGATATACTCTATCTCTGTCTTTTACCTTTGCGGTTCCTTCTGAGCAGGCTGAGTGGGGTGTAGATCAGACACGTGGATATACTCTATCTCTGTCTCCTACCTCTGCTGTTCCTTCTGAGCAGGCTGAGTGAGACATGTGGATATACTCTATCTCTGTCTTCTACCTCTGCTGTTCCTTCTGAGCAGGCTGAGTGAGACACGTGGATATACTATATCTCTGTCTTCTACCTCAGCTGTTCCTTCTGAGCAGGCTAAGTGAGGTGTAGATCAGACACGTGGATATACTATATCTATGTCTTCTACCTCTGCTCTTCCTTCTGAGCAGGCTGAGTGAGGTGTATATCAGACACGTGGATATACTCTATCTCTGTCTTTTACCTTTGCGGTTTCTTCTGAGCAGGCTGAGTGAGGTGTATATCAGACACGTGGATATACTCTATCTCTGTCTTCTACCTCTGCTGTTCCTTCTGAGCAGGCTGAGTGAGACACGTGGATATACTATATCTCTGTCTTCTACCTCTGCTGTTCCTTCTGAGCAGGCTGAGTGAGGTGTAGATCAGACACGTGGATATACTCTATCTCTGTCTTCTACCCCTGCTGTTCCTACTGAGCAGGCTGAGTGAGACATGTGGATATACTCTATCTCTGTCTTCTACCTCAGCTGTTCCTTCTGAGCAGGCTAAGTGAGGTGTAGATCAGACACGTGGATATACTCTATCTCTGTCTTCTACATCTGCTGTTCCTTCTGAGCAGGCTGAGTGAGGTGTAGATTAGACACGTGGATATACTCAATCTCTGTCTTCTACCTCTGCTGTTCCTTCTGAGCAGGCTGAGTGAGACATGTGGATATACCCTATCTCTGTCTTCTACCTCTGCTGTTCCTTCTGAGCAGGCTAAGTGGGACACGTGGATATACTCTATCTCTGTCTTCTACCTCTGCTGTTCCTTCTGAGCAGGCTGAGTGAGGTTTAGATCAGACACGGGGATATACTATATCTCTGTCTTCTACCTCTGCTGTTCCTTCTGAGCAGGCTGAGTGAGACACGTGGATATACTCTGACTCTGTCTTCTACCTCTGCTGTTCCTTCTGAGCAGGCTGAGTGAGACACGTGGATATAGTCTATTTCTGTCTTCTACCTCTGCTGTTCCTTCTGAGCAGGCTGAGTGAGACACGTGGATATACTATATCTCTGTCTTCTACCTCAGATGTTCCTTCTGAGCAGGCTAAGTGAGGTATAGATCTGACAGGTGGATATACTCTATCTCTGTCTTTTACCTTTGCGGTTCCTTCTGAGCAGGCTGAGTGGGGTGTAGATCAGACACGTGGATATACTCTATCTCTGTCTCCTACCCTGCTGTTCCTACTGAGCAGGCTGAGTGAGACATGTGGATATACTCTATCTCTGTCTTCTACCTCTGCTGTTCCTTCTGAGCAGGCTAAGTGGGACATGTGGATATACTCTATCTCTGTCTTCTATCTCTGCTGTTCCTTCTGAGCATGCTAAGTGAGGGGTATTTCAGACACGTGGATATACTCTATCTCTGTCTTTTACCTTTGCGGTTCCTTCTGAGCAGGCTGAGTGAGGTGTAGATCAGACACGTGGATATACTCTATCTCTGTCTGCTACCTCTGCTGTTCCTTCTGATCAGGCTGAGTGAGACACGTGGATATTCTCTATCTCTGTCTCCTACCTCTGCTGTTCCTTCTGAGCAGGCTGAGTGAGACATGTGGATATACTCTATCTCTGTCTTCTACCTCTGCTGTTCCTTCTGAGCAGGCTGAGTGAGACACGTGGATATACTATATCTCTGTCTTCTACCTCAGCTGTTCCTTCTGAGCAGGCTAAGTGAGGTGTAGATCAGACACGTGGATATACTATATCTATGTCTTCTACCTCTGCTCTTCCTTCTGAGCAGGCTGAGTGAGGTGTATATCAGACACGTGGATATACTCTATCTCTGTCTTTTACCTTTGCGGTTTCTTCTGAGCAGGCTGAGTGAGGTGTATATCAGACACGTGGATATACTCTATCTCTGTCTTCTACCTCTGCTGTTCCTTCTGAGCAGGCTGAGTGAGACACGTGGATATACTATATCTCTGTCTTCTACCTCTGCTGTTCCTTCTGAGCAGGCTGAGTGAGGTGTAGATCAGACACGTGGATATACTCTATCTCTGTCTTCTACCCCTGCTGTTCCTACTGAGCAGGCTGAGTGAGACATGTGGATATACTCTATCTCTGTCTTCTACCTCTGCTGTTCCTTCTGAGCAGGCTGAGTGAGACATGTGGATATACTATATCTCTGTCTTCTACCTCTGCTGTTCCTTCTGAGCAGGCTGAGTGAGGTGTAGATCAGACACGTGGATATACTCTATCTCTGTCTTCTACCTCTGCTGTTCCTTCTGAGCAGGCTGAGTGAGACACGTGGATATAGTCTATTTCTGTCTTCTACCTCTGCTGTTCCTTCTGAGCAGGCTGAGTGAGACACGTGGATATACTATATCTCTGTCTTCTACCTCAGATGTTCCTTCTGAGCAGGCTAAGTGAGGTGTAGATCTGACAGGTGGATATACTCTATCTCTGTCTTCTACCTCTGCTGTTCCTTCTGAGCAGGCTGAGTGAGGTTTAGATCAGACACGGGGATATACTATATCTCTGTCTTCTACCTCTGCTGTTCCTTCTGAGCAGGCTGAGTGAGACACGTGGATATACTCTAACTCTGTCTTCTACCTCTGCTGTTCCTTCTGAGCAGGCTGAGTGAGACACGTGGATATAGTCTATTTCTGTCTTCTACCTCTGCTGTTCCTTCTGAGCAGGCTGAGTGAGACACGTGGATATACTATATCTCTGTCTTCTACCTCAGATGTTCCTTCTGAGCAGGCTAAGTGAGGTATAGATCTGACAGGTGGATATACTCTATCTCTGTCTTTTACCTTTGCGGTTCCTTCTGAGCAGGCTGAGTGGGGTGTAGATCAGAAACGTGGATATACTCTATCTCTGTCTCCTACCCCTGCTGTTCCTACTGAGCAGGCTGAGTGAGACATGTGGATATACTCTATCTCTGTCTTCTACCTCTGCTGTTCCTTCTGAGCAGGCTAAGTGGGACATGTGGATATACTCTATCTCTGTCTTCTATCTCTGCTGTTCCTTCTGAGCAGGCTGAGTGAGACACGTGGATATACTATATCTCTGTCTTCTACCTCTGCTGTTCCTTCTGAGCAGGCTGAGTGAGGTGTAGATCAGACACGTGGATATACTCTATCTCTGTCTTCTACCCCTGCTGTTCCTACTGAGCATGCTGAGTGAGACATGTGGATATACTCTATCTCTGTCTTCTACCTCTGCTGTTCCTTCTGAGCAGGCTGAGTGAGACATGTGGATATACTCTATCTCTGTCTTCTACCTCTGCTGTTCCTTCTGAGCAGGCTGAGTGAGGTGTAGATCAGACACGTGGATATACTCTATCTCTGTCTTCTACCTCTGCTGTTCCTTCTGAGCAGGCTGAGTGAGACACGTGGATATAGTCTATTTCTGTCTTCTACCTCTGCTGTTCCTTCTGAGCAGGCTGAGTGAGACACGTGGATATACTATATCTCTGTCTTCTACCTCAGATGTTCCTTCTGAGCAGGCTAAGTGAGGTGTAGATCTGACAGGTGGATATACTCTATCTCTGTCTTCTACCTCTGCTGTTCCTTCTGAGCAGGCTGAGTGAGGTTTAGATCAGACACGGGGATATACTATATCTCTGTCTTCTACCTCTGCTGTTCCTTCTGAGCAGGCTGAGTGAGACACGTGGATATACTCTAACTCTGTCTTCTACCTCTGCTGTTCCTTCTGAGCAGGCTGAGTGAGACACGTGGATATAGTCTATTTCTGTCTTCTACCTCTGCTGTTCCTTCTGAGCAGGCTGAGTGAGACACGTGGATATACTATATCTCTGTCTTCTACCTCAGATGTTCCTTCTGAGCAGGCTAAGTGAGGTATAGATCTGACAGGTGGATATACTCTATCTCTGTCTTTTACCTTTGCGGTTCCTTCTGAGCAGGCTGAGTGGGGTGTAGATCAGACACGTGGATATACTCTATCTCTGTCTCCTACCCCTGCTGTTCCTACTGAGCAGGCTGAGTGAGACATGTGGATATACTCTATCTCTGTCTTCTACCTCTGCTGTTCCTTCTGAGCAGGCTAAGTGGGACATGTGGATATACTCTATCTCTGTCTTCTATCTCTGCTGTTCCTTCTGAGCATGCTAAGTGAGGGGTATTTCAGACACGTGGATATACTCTATCTCTGTCTTTTACCTTTGCGGTTCCTTCTGAGCAGGCTGAGTGAGGTGTAGATCAGACACGTGGATATACTCTATCTCTGTCTGCTACCTCTGCTGTTCCTTCTGATCAGGCTGAGTGAGACACGTGGATATTCTCTATCTCTGTCTCCTACCTCTGCTGTTCCTTCTGAGCAGGCTGAGTGAGACATGTGGATATACTCTATCTCTGTCTTCTACCTCTGCTGTTCCTTCTGAGCAGGCTGAGTGAGACACGTGGATATACTATATCTCTGTCTTCTACCTCAGCTGTTCCTTCTGAGCAGGCTAAGTGAGGTGTAGATCAGACACGTGGATATACTATATCTATGTCTTCTACCTCTGCTCTTCCTTCTGAGCAGGCTGAGTGAGGTGTATATCAGACACGTGGATATACTCTATCTCTGTCTTTTACCTTTGCGGTTTCTTCTGAGCAGGCTGAGTGAGGTGTATATCAGACACGTGGATATACTCTATCTCTGTCTTCTACCTCTGCTGTTCCTTCTGAGCAGGCTGAGTGAGACACGTGGATATACTATATCTCTGTCTTCTACCTCTGCTGTTCCTTCTGAGCAGGCTGAGTGAGGTGTAGATCAGACACGTGGATATACTCTATCTCTGTCTTCTACCCCTGCTGTTCCTACTGAGCAGGCTGAGTGAGACATGTGGATATACTCTATCTCTGTCTTCTACCTCTGCTGTTCCTTCTGAGCAGGCTGAGTGAGACATGTGGATATACTCTATCTCTGTCTTCTACCTCTGCTGTTCCTTCTGAGCAGGCTGAGTGAGGTGTAGATCAGACACGTGGATATACTCTATCTCTGTCTTCTACCTCTGCTGTTTCTTCTGAGCAGGCTGAGTGAGACACGTGGATATAGTCTATTTCTGTCTTCTACCTCTGCTGTTCCTTCTGAGCAGGCTGAGTGAGACACGTGGATATACTATATCTCTGTCTTCTACCTCAGATGTTCCTTCTGAGCAGGCTAAGTGAGGTGTAGATCTGACAGGTGGATATACTCTATCTCTGTCTTTTACCTTTGCGGTTCCTTCTGAGCAGGCTGAGTGGGGTGTAGATCAGACACGTGGATATACTCTATCTCTGTCTCCTACCCCTGCTGTTCCTACTGAGCAGGCTGAGTGATACATGTGGATATACTCTATCTCTGTCTTCTACCTCTGCTGTTCCTTCTGAGCAGGCTAAGTGGGACATGTGGATATACTCTATCTCTGTCTTCTATCTCTGCTGTTCCTTCTGAGCATGCTAAGTGAGGGGTATTTCAGACACGTGGATATACTCTATCTCTGTCTTTTACCTTTGCGGTTCCTTCTGAGCAGGCTGAGTGAGGTGTAGATCAGACACGTGGATATACTCTATCTCTGTCTGCTACCTCTGCTGTTCCTTCTGATCAGGCTGAGTGAGACACGTGGATATTCTCTATCTCTGTCTCCTACCTCTGCTGTTCCTTCTGAGCAGGCTGAGTGAGACATGTGGATATACTCTATCTCTGTCTTCTACCTCTGCTGTTCCTTCTGAGCAGGCTGAGTGAGACACGTGGATATACTATATCTCTGTCTTCTACCTCAGCTGTTCCTTCTGAGCAGGCTAAGTGAGGTGTAGATCAGACACGTGGATATACTATATCTATGTCTTCTACCTCTGCTCTTCCTTCTGAGCAGGCTGAGTGAGGTGTATATCAGACACGTGGATATACTCTATCTCTGTCTTTTACCTTTGCGGTTTCTTCTGAGCAGGCTGAGTGAGGTGTATATCAGACACGTGGATATACTCTATCTCTGTCTTCTACCTCTGCTGTTCCTTCTGAGCAGGCTGAGTGAGACACGTGGATATACTATATCTCTGTCTTCTACCTCTGCTGTTCCTTCTGAGCAGGCTGAGTGAGGTGTAGATCAGACACGTGGATATACTCTATTTCTGTCTTCTACCCCTGCTGTTCCTACTGAGCAGGCTGAGTGAGACATGTGGATATACTCTATCTCTGTCTTCTACCTCTGCTGTTCCTTCTGAGCAGGCTGAGTGAGACATGTGGATATACTCTATCTCTGTCTTCTACCTCTGCTGTTCCTTCTGAGCAGGCTGAGTGAGGTGTAGATCAGACACGTGGATATACTCTATCTCTGTCTTCTACATCTGCTGTTCCTTCTGAGCAGGCTGAGTGAGGTGTAGATCATACACGTGGATATACTCTATCTCTGATTCCTACCTCTGCTGTTCCTTCTGAGCAGGCTGATTGAGACATGTGGATATACTCTATCTCTGTCTTCTACCTCTGCTGTTCCTTCTGAGCAGGCTGAGTGAGACACGTGGATATACTATATCTCTGTCTTCTACCTCAGCTGTTCCTTCTGAGCAGGCTAAGTGAGGTGTAGATCAGACACGTGGATATACTCTATCTCTGTCTTTTACCTTTGCGGTTCCTTCTGAGCAGGCTGAGTGAGGTGTAGATCAGACACGTGGATATACTCTATCTCTGTCTGCTACCTCTGCTGTTCCTTCTGATCAGGCTGAGTGAGACACGTGGATATTCTCTATCTCTGTCTCCTACCTCTGCTGTTCTTTCTGAGCAGGCTGAGTGAGACATGTGGATATACTCTATCTCTGTCTTCTACCTCTGCTGTTCCTTCTGAGCAGGCTGAGTGAGACACGTGGATATACTATATCTCTGTCTTCTACCTCAGCTGTTCCTTCTGAGCAGGCTAAGTGAGGTGTAGATCAGACACGTGGATATACTATATCTATGTCTTCTACCTCTGCTCTTCCTTCTGAGCAGGCTGAGTGAGGTGTATATCAGACACGTGGATATACTCTATCTCTGTCTTTTACCTTTGCGGTTTCTTCTGAGCAGGCTGAGTGAGGTGTATATCAGACACGTGGATATACTCTATCTCTGTCTTCTACCTCTGCTGTTCCTTCTGAGCAGGCTGAGTGAGACACGTGGATATACTATATCTCTGTCTTCTACCTCTGCTGTTCCTTCTGAGCAGGCTGAGTGAGGTGTAGATCAGACACGTGGATATACTCTATCTCTGTCTTCTACCCCTGCTGTTCCTACTGAGCAGGCTGAGTGAGACATGTGGATATACTCTATCTCTGTCTTCTACCTCTGCTGTTCCTTCTGAGCAGGCTGAGTGAGACTTGTGGATATACTCTATCTCTGTCTTCTACCTCTGCTGTTCCTTCTGAGCAGGCTGAGTGAGGTGTAGATCAGACACGTGGATATACTCTATCTCTGTCTTCTACATCTGCTGTTCCTTCTGAGCAGGCTGAGTGAGGTGTAGATCATACACGTGGATATACTCTATCTCTGATTCCTACCTCTGCTGTTCCTTCTGAGCAGGCTGATTGAGACATGTGGATATACTCTATCTCTGTCTTCTACCTCTGCTGTTCCTTCTGAGCAGGCTGAGTGAGACACGTGGATATACTATATCTCTGTCTTCTACCTCAGCTGTTCCTTCTGAGCAGGCTAAGTGAGGTGTAGATCAGACACGTGGATATACTCTATCTCTGTCTTTTACCTTTGCGGTTCCTTCTGAGCAGGCTGAGTGTGGTGTAGATCAGACACGTGGATATACTCTATCTCTGTCTCCTACCCCTGCTGTTCCTACTGAGCAGGCTGAGTGAGACATGTGGATATACTCTATCTCTGTCTTCTACCTCTGCTGTTCCTTCTGAGCAGGCTGAGTGAGACACGTGGATATAATATATCTCTGTCTTCTACCTCAGCTGTTCCTTCTGAGCAGGCTAAGTGAGGTGTAGATCAGACACGTGGATATACTCTATCTCTGTCTTCTACATCTGCTGTTCCTTCTGAGCAGGCTGAGTGAGGTGTAGATTAGACACGTGGATATACTCAATCTCTGTCTTCTACCTCTGCTGTTCCTTCTGAGCAGGCTGAGTGAGACATGTGGATATACTCTATCTCTGTCTTCTACCTCTGCTGTTCCTTCTGAGCAGGCTAAGTGGGACAAGTGGATATACTCTATCTCTGTCTTCTACCTCTGCTGTTCCTTCTGAGCAGGCTGAGTGAGGTTTAGATCAGACACGGGGATATACTATATCTCTGTCTTCTACCTCTGCTGTTCCTTCTGAGCAGGCTGAGTGAGACACGTGGATATACTCTAACTCGGTCTTCTACCTCTGCTGTTCCTTCTGAGCAGGCTGAGTGAGACACGTGGATATAGTCTATTTCTGTCTTCTACCTCTGCTGTTCCTTCTGAGCAGGCTGAGTGAGACACGTGGATATACTATATCTCTGTCTTCTACCTCAGATGTTCCTTCTGAGCAGGCTGAGTGAGACACGTGGATATACTCAATCTCTGTCTTCTACCTCTGCTGTTCCTTCTGAGCAGGCTGAGTGAGACATGTGGATATACTCTATCTCTGTCTTCTACCTCTGCTGTTCCTTCCGAGCAGGCTGAGTGAGGTTTAGATCAGACACAGGGATATACTATATCTCTGTCTTCTACCTCTGCTCTTCCTTCTGAGCAGGCTGAGTGAGACACGTGGATATACTCTAACTCTATCTTCTACCTATGTTGTTCCTTCTAAGCAGGCTGAGTGAGACACGTGGATATACTCTATCTCTGTCTGCTACCTCTGCTGTTCCTTCTGAGCAGGCTGAGTGAGGTGTAGATCAGACACGTGGATATACTCTATCTCTGTCTTCTACATCTGCTGTTCCTTCTGAGCAGGCTGAGTGAGGTGTAGATCATACACGTGGATATACTCTATCTCTGATTCCTACCTCTGCTGTTCCTTCTGAGCAGGCTGAGTGAGACATGTGGATATACTCTATCTATGTCTTCTACCTCTGCTGTTCCTTCTGATCAGGCTGAGTGAGACACGTGGATATTCTCTATCTCTGTCTCCTACCTCTGCTGTTCTTTCTGAGCAGGCTGAGTGAGACATGTGGATATACTCTATCTCTGTCTTCTACCTCTGCTGTTCCTTCTGAGCAGGCTGAGTGAGACACGAGGATAAACTATATCTCTGTCTTCTACCTCAGCTGTTCCTTCTGAGCAGGCTAAGTGAGGTGTAGATCAGACACGTGGATATACTATATCTATGTCTTCTACCTCTGCTCTTCCTTCTGAGCAGGCTGAGTGAGGTGTATATCAGACACGTGGATATACTCTATCTCTGTCTTTTACCTTTGCGGTTTCTTCTGAGCAGGCTGAGTGAGGTGTATATCAGACACGTGGATATACTCTATCTCTGTCTTCTACCTCTGCTGTTCCTTCTGAGCAGGCTGAGTGAGACACGTGGATATACTATATCTCTGTCTTCTACCTCTGCTGTTCCTTCTGAGCAGGCTGAGTGAGGTGTAGATCAGACACGTGGATATACTCTATCTCTGTCTTCTACCCCTGCTGTTCCTACTGAGCAGGCTGAGTGAGACATGTGGATATACTCTATCTCTGTCTTCTACCTCTGCTGTTCCTTCTGAGCAGGCTGAGTGAGACTTGTGGATATACTCTATCTCTGTCTTCTACCTCTGCTGTTCCTTCTGAGCAGGCTGAGTGAGGTGTAGATCAGACACGTGGATATACTCTATCTCTGTCTTCTACATCTGCTGTTCCTTCTGAGCAGGCTGAGTGAGGTGTAGATCATACACGTGGATATACTCTATCTCTGATTCCTACCTCTGCTGTTCCTTCTGAGCAGGCTGATTGAGACATGTGGATATACTCTATCTCTGTCTTCTACCTCTGCTGTTCCTTCTGAGCAGGCTGAGTGAGACACGTGGATATACTATATCTCTGTCTTCTACCTCAGCTGTTCCTTCTGAGCAGGCTAAGTGAGGTGTAGATCAGACACGTGGATATACTCTATCTCTGTCTTTTACCTTTGCGGTTCCTTCTGAGCAGGCTGAGTGTGGTGTAGATCAGACACGTGGATATACTCTATCTCTGTCTCCTACCCCTGCTGTTCCTACTGAGCAGGCTGAGTGAGACATGTGGATATACTCTATCTCTGTCTTCTACCTCTGCTGTTCCTTCTGAGCAGGCTGAGTGAGACACGTGGATATAATATATCTCTGTCTTCTACCTCAGCTGTTCCTTCTGAGCAGGCTAAGTGAGGTGTAGATCAGACACGTGGATATACTCTATCTCTGTCTTCTACATCTGCTGTTCCTTCTGAGCAGGCTGAGTGAGGTGTAGATTAGACACGTGGATATACTCAATCTCTGTCTTCTACCTCTGCTGTTCCTTCTGAGCAGGCTAAGTGGGACAAGTGGATATACTCTATCTCTGTCTTCTACCTCTGCTGTTCCTTCTGAGCAGGCTGAGTGAGGTTTAGATCAGACACGGGGATATACTATATCTCTGTCTTCTACCTCTGCTGTTCCTTCTGAGCAGGCTGAGTGAGACACGTGGATATACTCTAACTCGGTCTTCTACCTCTGCTGTTCCTTCTGAGCAGGCTGAGTGAGACACGTGGATATAGTCTATTTCTGTCTTCTACCTCTGCTGTTCCTTCTGAGCAGGCTGAGTGAGACACGTGGATATACTATATCTCTGTCTTCTACCTCAGATGTTCCTTCTGAGCAGGCTGAGTGAGACACGTGGATATACTCAATCTCTGTCTTCTACCTCTGCTGTTCCTTCTGAGCAGGCTGAGTGAGACATGTGGATATACTCTATCTCTGTCTTCTACCTCTGCTGTTCCTTCCGAGCAGGCTGAGTGAGGTTTAGATCAGACACAGGGATATACTATATCTCTGTCTTCTACCTCTGCTCTTCCTTCTGAGCAGGCTGAGTGAGACACGTGGATATACTCTAACTCTATCTTCTACCTATGTTGTTCCTTCTAAGCAGGCTGAGTGAGACACGTGGATATACTCTATCTCTGTCTGCTACCTCTGCTGTTCCTTCTGAGCAGGCTGAGTGAGGTGTAGATCAGACACGTGGATATACTCTATCTCTGTCTTCTACATCTGCTGTTCCTTCTGAGCAGGCTGAGTGAGGTGTAGATCATACACGTGGATATACTCTATCTCTGATTCCTACCTCTGCTGTTCCTTCTGAGCAGGCTGAGTGAGACATGTGGATATACTCTATCTCTGTCTTCTACCTCTGCTGTTCTTTCTGAGCAGGCTGAGTGAGACACGTGGATATACTATATCTCTGTCTTCTACCTCTGCTGTTCCTTCTGAGCAGGCTGAGTGAGGTGTAGATCAGACACGTGGATATACTCTATCTCTGTCTTCTACCCCTGCTGTTCCTACTGAGCAGGCTGAGTGAGACATGTGGATATACTCTATCTCTGTCTTCTACCTCTGCTGTTCCTTCTGAGCCGGCTAAGTGGGACATGTGGATATACTCTATCTCTGTCTTCTATCTCTGCTGTTCCTTCTGAGCATGCTAAGTGAGGGGTAGATCAGACACGTGGATATACTATATCTCTGTCTTTTACCTTTGCGGTTCCTTCTGAGCAGGCTGAGTGAGGTGTAGATCAGACACGTGGATATACTCTATCTCTGTCTGCTACCTCTGCTGTTCCTTCTGAGCAGGCTGAGTGAGACACGTGGATATTCTCTATCTCTGTCTTCTACCTCTGCTGTTCCTTCTGAGCAGGCTGAGTGAGACACGTGGATATACTATATCTCTGTCTTCTACCTCAGCTGTTTCTTCTGAGCAGGCTAAGTGAGGTGTAGATCAGACACGTGGATATACTATATCTCTGTCTTCTACATCTGCTGTTCCTTCTGAGCAGGTTGAGTGAGGTGTAGATCAGACACGTGGATATACTATATCTCTGTCTCCTACCCCTGCTGTTCCTACTGAGCAGGCTGAGTGAGACACGTGGATATACTATATCTCTGTCTTCTACCTCAGCTGTTCCTTCTGAGCAGGCTAAGTGAGGTGTAGATCAGACACGTGGATATACTCTATCTCTGTCTTTTACATCTGCTGTTCCTTCTGAGCAGGCTGAGTGAGGTGTAGATTAGACACGTGGATATACTCAATCTCTGTCTTCTACCTCTGCTGTTCCTTCTGAGCAGGCTGAGTGAGACATGTGGATATACTCTATCTCTGTCTTCTACCTCTGCTGTTCCTTCTGAGCAGGCTGAGTGAGACTTGTGGATATACTCTATCTCTGTCTTCTACCTCTGCTGTTCCTTCTGAGCAGGCTGAGTGAGGTGTAGATCAGACACGTGGATATACTCTATCTCTGTCTTCTACATCTGCTGTTCCTTCTGAGCAGGCTGAGTGAGGTGTAGATCATACACGTGGATATACTCTATCTCTGATTCCTACCTCTGCTGTTCCTTCTGAGCAGGCTGATTGAGACATGTGGATATACTCTATCTCTGTCTTCTACCTCTGCTGTTCCTTCTGAGCAGGCTGAGTGAGACAAGTGGATATACTATATCTCTGTCTTCTACCTCAGCTGTTCCTTCTGAGCAGGCTAAGTGAGGTGTAGATCAGACACGTGGATATACTCTATCTCTGTCTTTTACCTTTGCGGTTCCTTCTGAGCAGGCTGAGTGAGGTTTAGATCAGACACGGGGATATACTATATCTCTGTCTTCTACCTCTGCTGTTCCTTCTGAGCAGGCTGAGTGAGACACGTGGATATACTCTAACTCGGTCTTCTACCTCTGCTGTTCCTTCTGAGCAGGCTGAGTGAGACACGTGGATATAGTCTATTTCTGTCTTCTACCTCTGCTGTTCCTTCTGAGCAGGCTGAGTGAGACACGTGGATATACTATATCTCTGTCTTCTACCTCAGATGTTCCTTCTGAGCAGGCTGAGTGAGACACGTGGATATACTCAATCTCTGTCTTCTACCTCTGCTGTTCCTTCTGAGCAGGCTGAGTGAGACATGTGGATATACTCTATCTCTGTCTTCTACCTCTGCTGTTCCTTCCGAGCAGGCTGAGTGAGGTTTAGATCAGACACAGGGATATACTATATCTCTGTCTTCTACCTCTGCTCTTCCTTCTGAGCAGGCTGAGTGAGACACGTGGATATACTCTAACTCTATCTTCTACCTATGTTGTTCCTTCTAAGCAGGCTGAGTGAGACACGTGGATATACTCTATCTCTGTCTGCTACCTCTGCTGTTCCTTCTGAGCAGGCTGAGTGAGGTGTAGATCAGACACGTGGATATACTCTATCTCTGTCTTCTACATCTGCTGTTCCTTCTGAGCAGGCTGAGTGAGGTGTAGATCATACACGTGGATATACTCTATCTCTGATTCCTACCTCTGCTGTTCCTTCTGAGCAGGCTGAGTGAGACATGTGGATATACTCTATCTATGTCTTCTACCTCTGCTGTTCCTTCTGATCAGGCTGAGTGAGACACGTGGATATTCTCTATCTCTGTCTCCTACCTCTGCTGTTCTTTCTGAGCAGGCTGAGTGAGACATGTGGATATACTCTATCTCTGTCTTCTACCTCTGCTGTTCCTTCTGAGCAGGCTGAGTGAGACACGTGGATATACTATATCTCTGTCTTCTACCTCAGCTGTTCCTTCTGAGCAGGCTAAGTGAGGTGTAGATCAGACACGTGGATATACTATATCTATGTCTTCTACCTCTGCTCTTCCTTCTGAGCAGGCTGAGTGAGGTGTATATCAGACACGTGGATATACTCTATCTCTGTCTTTTACCTTTGCGGTTTCTTCTGAGCAGGCTGAGTGAGGTGTATATCAGACACGTGGATATACTCTATCTCTGTCTTCTACCTCTGCTGTTCCTTCTGAGCAGGCTGAGTGAGACACGTGGATATACTATATCTCTGTCTTCTACCTCTGCTGTTCCTTCTGAGCAGGCTGAGTGAGGTGTAGATCAGACACGTGGATATACTCTATCTCTGTCTTCTACCCCTGCTGTTCCTACTGAGCAGGCTGAGTGAGACATGTGGATATACTCTATCTCTGTCTTCTACCTCTGCTGTTCCTTCTGAGCAGGCTGAGTGAGACTTGTGGATATACTCTATCTCTGTCTTCTACCTCTGCTGTTCCTTCTGAGCAGGCTGAGTGAGGTGTAGATCAGACACGTGGATATACTCTATCTCTGTCTTCTACATCTGCTGTTCCTTCTGAGCAGGCTGAGTGAGGTGTAGATCATACACGTGGATATACTCTATCTCTGATTCCTACCTCTGCTGTTCCTTTTGAGCAGGCTGATTGAGACATGTGGATATACTCTATCTCTGTCTTCTACCTCTGCTGTTCCTTCTGAGCAGGCTGAGTGAGACACGTGGATATACTATATCTCTGTCTTCTACCTCAGCTGTTCCTTCTGAGCAGGCTAAGTGAGGTGTAGATCAGACACGTGGATATACTCTATCTCTGTCTTTTACCTTTGCGGTTCCTTCTGAGCAGGCTGAGTGTGGTGTAGATCAGACACGTGGATATACTCTATCTCTGTCTCCTACCCCTGCTGTTCCTACTGAGCAGGCTGAGTGAGACATGTGGATATACTCTATCTCTGTCTTCTACCTCTGCTGTTCCTTCTGAGCAGGCTGAGTGAGACACGTGGATATAATATATCTCTGTCTTCTACCTCAGCTGTTCCTTCTGAGCAGGCTAAGTGAGGTGTAGATCAGACACGTGGATATACTCTATCTCTGTCTTCTACATCTGCTGTTCCTTCTGAGCAGGCTGAGTGAGGTGTAGATTAGACACGTGGATATACTCAATCTCTGTCTTCTACCTCTGCTGTTCCTTCTGAGCAGGCTGAGTGAGACATGTGGATATACTCTATCTCTGTCTTCTACCTCTGCTGTTCCTTCTGAGCAGGCTAAGTGGGACAAGTGGATATACTCTATCTCTGTCTTCTACCTCTGCTGTTCCTTCTGAGCAGGCTGAGTGAGGTTTAGATCAGACACGGGGATATACTATATCTCTGTCTTCTACCTCTGCTGTTCCTTCTGAGCAGGCTGAGTGAGACACGTGGATATACTCTAACTCGGTCTTCTACCTCTGCTGTTCCTTCTGAGCAGGCTGAGTGAGACACGTGGATATAGTCTATTTCTGTCTTCTACCTCTGCTGTTCCTTCTGAGCAGGCTGAGTGAGACACGTGGATATACTATATCTCTGTCTTCTACCTCAGATGTTCCTTCTGAGCAGGCTGAGTGAGACACGTGGATATACTCAATCTCTGTCTTCTACCTCTGCTGTTCCTTCTGAGCAGGCTGAGTGAGACATGTGGATATACTCTATCTCTGTCTTCTACCTCTGCTGTTCCTTCCGAGCAGGCTGAGTGAGGTTTAGATCAGACACAGGGATATACTATATCTCTGTCTTCTACCTCTGCTCTTCCTTCTGAGCAGGCTGAGTGAGACACGTGGATATACTCTAACTCTATCTTCTACCTATGTTGTTCCTTCTAAGCAGGCTGAGTGAGACACGTGGATATACTCTATCTCTGTCTGCTACCTCTGCTGTTCCTTCTGAGCAGGCTGAGTGAGGTGTAGATCAGACACGTGGATATACTCTATCTCTGTCTTCTACATCTGCTGTTCCTTCTGAGCAGGCTGAGTGAGGTGTAGATCATACACGTGGATATACTCTATCTCTGATTCCTACCTCTGCTGTTCCTTCTGAGCAGGCTGAGTGAGACATGTGGATATACTCTATCTCTGTCTTCTACCTCTGCTGTTCCTTCTGAGCAGGCTGAGTGAGACACGTGGATATACTATATCTCTGTCTTCTACCTCTGCTGTTCCTTCTGAGCAGGCTGAGTGAGGTGTAGATCAGACACGTGGATATACTCTATCTCTGTCTTCTACCCCTGCTGTTCCTACTGAGCAGGCTGAGTGAGACATGTGGATATACTCTATCTCTGTCTTCTACCTCTGCTGTTCCTTCTGAGCCGGCTAAGTGGGACATGTGGATATACTCTATCTCTGTCTTCTATCTCTGCTGTTCCTTCTGAGCATGCTAAGTGAGGGGTAGATCAGACACGTGGATATACTATATCTCTGTCTTTTACCTTTGCGGTTCCTTCTGAGCAGGCTGAGTGAGGTGTAGATCAGACACGTGGATATACTCTATCTCTGTCTGCTACCTCTGCTGTTCCTTCTGAGCAGGCTGAGTGAGACACGTGGATATTCTCTATCTCTGTCTTCTACCTCTGCTGTTCCTTCTGAGCAGGCTGAGTGAGACACGTGGATATACTATATCTCTGTCTTCTACCTCAGCTGTTTCTTCTGAGCAGGCTAAGTGAGGTGTAGATCAGACACGTGGATATACTATATCTCTGTCTTCTACATCTGCTGTTCCTTCTGAGCAGGTTGAGTGAGGTGTAGATCAGACACGTGGATATACTATATCTCTGTCTCCTACCCCTGCTGTTCCTACTGAGCAGGCTGAGTGAGACACGTGGATATACTATATCTCTGTCTTCTACCTCAGCTGTTCCTTCTGAGCAGGCTAAGTGAGGTGTAGATCAGACACGTGGATATACTCTATCTCTGTCTTTTACATCTGCTGTTCCTTCTGAGCAGGCTGAGTGAGGTGTAGATTAGACACGTGGATATACTCAATCTCTGTCTTCTACCTCTGCTGTTCCTTCTGAGCAGGCTGAGTGAGACATGTGGATATACTCTATCTCTGTCTTCTACCTCTGCTGTTCCTTCTGAGCAGGCTGAGTGAGACTTGTGGATATACTCTATCTCTGTCTTCTACCTCTGCTGTTCCTTCTGAGCAGGCTGAGTGAGGTGTAGATCAGACACGTGGATATACTCTATCTCTGTCTTCTACATCTGCTGTTCCTTCTGAGCAGGCTGAGTGAGGTGTAGATCATACACGTGGATATACTCTATCTCTGATTCCTACCTCTGCTGTTCCTTCTGAGCAGGCTGATTGAGACATGTGGATATACTCTATCTCTGTCTTCTACCTCTGCTGTTCCTTCTGAGCAGGCTGAGTGAGACAAGTGGATATACTATATCTCTGTCTTCTACCTCAGCTGTTCCTTCTGAGCAGGCTAAGTGAGGTGTAGATCAGACACGTGGATATACTCTATCTCTGTCTTTTACCTTTGCGGTTCCTTCTGAGCAGGCTGAGTGTGGTGTAGATCAGACACGTGGATATACTCTATCTCTGTCTCCTACCCCTGCTGTTCCTACTGAGCAGGCTGAGTGAGACATGTGGATATACTCTATCTCTGTCTTCTACCTCTGCTGTTCCTTCTGAGCAGGCTGAGTGAGACACGTGGATATAATATATCTCTGTCTTCTACCTCAGCTGTTCCTTCTGAGCAGGCTAAGTGAGGTGTAGATCAGACACGTGGATATACTCTATCTCTGTCTTCTACATCTGCTGTTCCTTCTGAGCAGGCTGAGTGAGGTGTAGATTAGACACGTGGATATACTCAATCTCTGTCTTCTACCTCTGCTGTTCCTTCTGAGCAGGCTGAGTGAGACATGTGGATATACTCTATCTCTGTCTTCTACCTCTGCTGTTCCTTCTGAGCAGGCTAAGTGGGACAAGTGGATATACTCTATCTCTGTCTTCTACCTCTGCTGTTCCTTCTGAGCAGGCTGAGTGAGGTTTAGATCAGACACGGGGATATACTATATCTCTGTCTTCTACCTCTGCTGTTCCTTCTGAGCAGGCTGAGTGAGACACGTGGATATACTCTAACTCGGTCTTCTACCTCTGCTGTTCCTTCTGAGCAGGCTGAGTGAGACACGTGGATATAGTCTATTTCTGTCTTCTACCTCTGCTGTTCCTTCTGAGCAGGCTGAGTGAGACACGTGGATATAGTCTATTTCTGTCTTCTACCTCTGCTGTTCCTTCTGAGCAGGCTGAGTGAGACACGTGGATATACTATATCTCTGTCTTCTACCTCAGATGTTCCTTCTGAGCAGGCTGAGTGAGACACGTGGATACACTAAATCTCTGTCTTCTACCTCTGCTGTTCCTTCTGAGCAGGCTGAGTGAGACATGTGGATATACTCTATCTCTGTCTTCTACCTCTGCTGTTCCTTCCGAGCAGGCTGAGTGAGGTTTAGATCAGACACAGGGATATACTATATCTCTGTCTTCTACCTCTGCTCTTCCTTCTGAGCAGGCTGAGTGAGACACGTGGATATACTCTAACTCTATCTTCTACCTATGTTGTTCCTTCTAAGCAGGCTGAGTGAGACACGTGGATATACTCTATCTCTGTCTGCTACCTCTGCTGTTCCTTCTGAGCAGGCTGAGTGAGGTGTAGATCAGACACGTGGATATACTCTATCTCTGTCTTCTACATCTGCTGTTCCTTCTGAGCAGGCTGAGTGAGACACGTGGATATACTATATCTCTGTCTTCTACCTCTGCTGTTCCTTCTGAGCAGGCTGAATGAGGTGTAGATCAGACACGTGGATATACTCTATCTCTGTCTTCTACCCCTGCTGTTCCTACTGAGCAGGCTGAGTGAGACATGTGGATATACTCTATCTCTGTCTTCTACCTCTGCTGTTCCTTCTGAGCAGGCTAAGTGGGACATGTGGATATACTCTATCTCTGTCTTCTATCTCTGCTGTTCCTTCTGAGCGTGCTAAGTGAGGGGTAGATCAGACACGTGGATATACTATATCTCTGTCTTTTACCTTTGCGGTTCCTTCTGAGCAGGCTGAGTGAGGTGTAGATCAGACACGTGGATATACTCTATCTCTGTCTGCTACCTCTGCTGTTCCTTCTGAGCAGGCTGAGTGAGACACGTGGATATTCTCTATCTCTGTCTTCTACCTCTGCTGTTCCTTCTGAGCAGGCTGAGTGAGACACGTGGATATACTATATCTCTGTCTTCTACCTCAGCTGTTTCTTCTGAGCAGGCTAAGTGAGGTGTAGATCAGACACGTGGATATACTCTATCTCTGTCTTCTACATCTGCTGTTCCTTCTGAGCAGGTTGAGTGAGTTGTAGATCAGACACGTGGATATACTATATCTCTGTCTCCTACCCCTGCTGTTCCTACTGAGCAGGCTGAGTGAGACACGTGGATATACTATATCTCTGTCTTCTACCTCAGCTGTTCCTTTTGAGCAGGCTAAGTGAGGTGTAGATCAGACACGTGGATATACTCTATCTCTGTCTTTTACATCTGCTGTTCCTTCTGAGCAGGCTGAGTGAGGTGTAGATTAGACACGTGGATATACTCAATCTCTGTCTTCTACCTCTGCTGTTCCTTCTGAGCAGGCTGAGTGAGACATGTGGATATACTCTATCTCTGTCTTCTACCTCTGCTGTTCCTTTTGAGCAGGCTAAGTGGGACAAGTGGATATACTCTATCTCTGTCTTCTACCTCTGCTGTTCCTTCTGAGCAGGCTGAGTGAGGTTTAGATCAGACACGGGGATATACTATATCTCTGTCTTCTACCTCTGCTGTTCCTTCTGAGCAGGCTGAGTGAGACACGTGGATATACTCTAACTCTGTCTTCTACCTCTGCTGTTCCTTCTGAGCAGGCTGAGTGAGACACGTGGATATAGTCTATTTCTGTCTTCTACCTCTGCTGTTCCTTCTGAGCAGGCTGAGTGAGACACGTGGATATACTATATCTCTGTCTTCTACCTCAGATGTTCCTTCTGAGCAGGCTGAGTGAGACACGTGGATATACTCAATCTCTGTCTTCTACCTCTGCTGTTCCTTCTGAGCAGGCTGAGTGAGACATGTGGATATACTCTATCTCTGTCTTCTACCTCTGCTGTTCCTTCCGAGCAGGCTGAGTGAGGTTTAGATCAGACACAGGGATATACTATATCTCTGTCTTCTACCTCTGCTCTTCCTTCTGAGCAGGCTGAGTGAGACACGTGGATATACTCTAACTTTATCTTCTACCTATGTTGTTCCTTCTAAGCAGGCTGAGTGAGACACGTGGATATACTATATCTCTGTCTGCTACCTCTGCTGTTCCTTCTGAGCAGGCTGAGTGAGGTGTAGATCAGACACGTGGATATACTCTATCTCTGTCTTCTACATCTGCTGTTCCTTCTGAGCAGGCTGAGTGAGGTGTAGATCATACACGTGGATATACTCTATCTCTGATTCCTACCTCTGCTGTTCCTTCTGAGCAGGCTGAGTGAGACATGTGGATATACTCTATCTCTGTCTTCTACCTCTGCTGTTCCTTCTGAGCAGGCTGAGTGAGACACGTGGATATACTATATCTCTGTCTTCTACCTCTGCTGTTCCTTCTGAGCAGGCTGAGTGAGGTTTAGATCAGACACGGGGATATACTATATCTCTGTCTTCTACCTCTGCTGTTCCTTCTGAGCAGGCTGAGTGAGACACGTGGATATACTCTAACTCTGTCTTCTACCTCTGCTGTTCCTTCTGAGCAGGCTGAGTGAGACACGTGGATATAGTCTATTTCTGTCTTCTACCTCTGCTGTTCCTTCTGAGCAGGCTGAGTGAGACACGTGGATATACTATATCTCTGTCTTCTACCTCAGATGTTCCTTCTAAGCAGGCTGAGTGAGACACGTGGATATACTCTATCTCTGTCTGCTACCTCTGCTGTTCCTTCTGAGCAGGCTGAGTGAGGTGTAGATCAGACACGTGGATATACTCTATCTCTGTCTTTTACCTTTGCGGTTTCTTCTGAGCAGGCTGAGTGAGGTGTATATCAGACACGTGGGTATACTCTATCTCTGTATTCTACCTCTGCTGTTCCTTCTGAGCAGGCTGAGTGAGACACGTGGATATACTCTATCTTTGTCTTCTACCTCTGCTGTTCCTTCTGAGCAGGCTGAGTGAGACACGTGGATATACTATATCTCTGTCTTCTACCTCTGCTGATTCTTCTGAGCAGGCTGAGTGAGGTGTAGATCAGACACGTGGATATACTCTATCTTTGTCTTCTACCTCTGCTGTTCCTTCTGAGCAGGCTGAGTGAGACACGTGGATATACTATATCTCTGTCTTCTACCTCTGCTGATTCTTGTGAGCAGGCTGAGTGAGGTGTAGATCAGACACGTGGATATACGCTCTCTCTGTCTTCTACATCTGCTGTTCCTTCTGAGCAGGCTGAGTGAGATGTAGATCAGACAGGTGGATATACTCAATCTCTGTCTTCTACCTCTGCTGTTCCTTCTGAGCAGGCTGAGTGAGACATGTGGATATACTCTATCTCTGTCTTCTACCTCTGCTGTTCCTTCCGAGCAGGCTGAGTGAGGTTTAGATCAGACACAGGGATATACTATATCTCTGTCTTCTACCTCTGCTGTTCCTTCTGAGCAGGCTGAGTGAGACACGTGGATATACTCTAACTATATCTTCTACCTCTGTTGTTCCTTCTAAGCAGGCTGAGTGAGACACGTGGATATACTCTATCTCTGTCTGCTACCTCTGCTGTTCCTTCTGAGCAGGCTGAGTGAGGTGTAGATCAGACACGTGGATATACTCTATCTCTGTCTTCAACATCTGCTGTTCTTTCTGAGCAGGCTGAGTGAGGTGTAGATCATACACGTGGATATACTCTATCTCTGATTCCTACCTCTGCTGTTCCTTCTGAGCAGGCTGAGTGAGACATGTGGATATACTCTATCTCTGTCTTCTACCTCTGCTGTTCCTTCTGAGCAGGCTAAGTGGGACATGTGGATATACTCTATCTCTGTCTTCTATCTCTGCTGTTCCTTCTGAGCATGCTAAGTGAGGGGTAGATCAGACACGTGGATATACTCTATCTCTGTCTTTTACCTTTGCGGTTCCTTCTGAGCAGGCTGAGTGAGGTGTAGATTAGACACGTGGATATACTCTATCTCTGTCTGCTACCTCTGCTGTTCCTTCTGAGCAGGTTGAGTGAGACACGTGGATATTCTCTATCTCTGTCTTCTACCTCTGCTGTTCCTTCTGAGCAGGTTCAGTAAGGTGTATATCAGACACGTGGATATATTCTATCTTTGTCTTTTACCTTTGCGGTTTCTTCTGAGCAGGCTGAGTGAGGTGTAGATCAGACACGTGGATATACTCTATCTCTGTCTTCTACCTCTGCTGTTTCTTTTGAGCAGGCTGAGTGAGACACGTGGATATACTCTATCTATGTCTTCTACCTCTGCTGATTCTTCTGAGCAGGCTGAGTGAGGTGTAGATCAGACACGTGGATATACTCTATCTCTGTCTTTTAACTTTGCGGTTCCTTCTGAGCAGGCTGTGTGAGGTGTAGATCAGACACGTGGATATACTCTATCTCTGTCTTCTACCTCTGCTGTTCCTTTTGAGCAGGCTGAGTGAGACACGTGGATATACTCTATCTGTGTCTTCTACCTCTGCTGTTCCTTCTGAGCAGGCTGTGTGAGACACGTGGATATACTCTATCTCTGTCTTATACATCTGCTGTTCCTTCTGAGCAGGCTGAGTGAGGTGTAGATCAGACACGGGAATATACTATATCTATGTCTTCTACCTCTGCTCTTCCTTCTGAGCAGGCTGAGTGAGGTGTATATCAGACACGTGGATATACTCTATCTCTGTCTTTTACCTTTGCGGTTTCTTCTGAGCAGGCTGAGTGAGGTGTATATCAGACACGTGGGTATACTCTATCTCTGTCTTCTACCTCTGCTGTTCCTTCTGAGCAGGCTGAGTGAGACACGTGGATATACTATATCTTTGTCTTCTACCTCTGCTGTTCCTTCTGAGCAGGCTGAGTGAGACACGTGGATATACTATATCTCTGTCTTCTACCTCTGCTGATTCTTCTGAGCAGGCTGAGTGAGGTGTAGATCAGACACGTGGATATACTCTATCTTTGTCTTCTACCTCTGCTGTTCCTTCTGAGCAGGCTGAGTGAGACACGTGGATATACTATATCTCTGTCTTCTACCTCTGCTGATTCTTCTGAGCAGGCTGAGTGAGATGTAGATCAGACAGGTGGATATACTCAATCTCTGTCTTCTACCTCTGCTGTTCCTTCTGAGCAGGCTGAGTGAGACATGTGGATATACTCTATCTCTGTCTTCTACCTCTGCTGTTCCTTCCGAGCAGGCTGAGTGAGGTTTAGATCAGACAGAGGGATATACTATATCTCTGTCTTCTACCTCTGCTGTTCCTTCTGAGCAGGCTGAGTGAGACACGTGGATATACTCTAACTCTATCTTCTACCTCTGTTGTTCCTTCTAAGCAGGCTGAGTGAGACACGTGGATATACTCTATCTCTGTCTGCTACCTCTGCTGTTCCTTCTGAGCAGGCTGAGTGAGGTGTAGATCAGACACGTGGATATACTCTATCTCTGTCTTCAACATCTGCTGTTCCTTCTGAGCAGGCTGAGTGAGGTGTAGATCATACACGTGTAAATACTCTATCTCTGATTCCTACCTCTGCTGTTCCTTCTGAGCAGGCTGAGTGAGACATGTGGATATACTCTATCTCTGTCTTCTACCTCTGCTGTTCCTTCTGAGCAGGCTAAGTGGGACATGTGGATATACTCTATCTCTGTCTTATATCTCTGCTGTTCCTTCTGAGCAGGCTGAGTGAGGTGTAGATTAGACACGTGGATATACTCTATCTCTGTCTGCTACCTCTGCTGTTCCTTCTGAGCAGGCTGAGTGAGACACGTGGATATTCTCTATCTCTGTCTTCTACCTCTGCTGTTCCTTCTGAGCAGGCTGAGTAAGGTGTATATCAGACACGTGGATATATTCTATCTCTGTCTTTTACCTTTGCGGTTTCTTCTGAGCAGGCTGAGTGAGGTGTAGATCAGACACGTGGATATACTCTATCTCTGTCTTCTACCTCTGCTGTTTCTTCTGAGCAGGCTGAGTGAGACCCGTGGATATACTCTATTTCTGTCTTCTACCTCTGCTGTTCCTTCTGAGCAGGCTGAGTGAGACACGTGGATATACTCTATCTATGTCTTCTACCTCTGCTGATTCTTCTGAGCAGGCTGAGTGAGGTGTAGATCAGACACGTGGATATACTCTATCTCTGTCTTTTAACTTTGCGGTTCCTTCTGAGCAGGCTGTGTGAGGTGTAGATCAGACACGTGGATATACTCTATCTCTGTCTTCTACCTCTGCTGTTCCTTTTGAGCAGGCTGAGTGAGACACGTGGATATACTCTATCTGTGTCTTCTACCTCTGCTGTTCCTTCTGAGCAGGCTGTGTGAGACACGTGGATATACTCTATCTCTGTCTTATACATCTGCTGTTCCTTCTGAGCAGGCTGAGTGAGGTGTAGATCAGACACGGGAATATACTATATCTATGTCTTCTACCTCTGCTCTTCCTTCTGAGCAGGCTGAGTGAGGTGTATAACAGACACGTGGATATACTCTATCTCTGTCTTTTACCTTTGCGGTTTCTTCTGAGCAGGCTGAGTGAGGTGTATATCAGACACGTGGGTATACTCTATCTCTGTCTTCTACCTCTGCTGTTCCTTCTGAGCAGGCTGAGTGAGACACGTGGATATACTCTATCTTTGTCTTCTACCTCTGCTGTTCCTTCTGAGCAGGCTGAGTGAGACACGTGGATATACTATATCTCTGTCTTCTACCTCTGCTGATTCTTCTGAGCAGGCTGAGTGAGGTGTAGATCAGACACGTGGATATACTCTATCTTTGTCTTCTACCTCTGCTGTTCCTTCTGAGCAGGCTGAGTGAGACACGTGGATATACTATATCTCTGTCTTCTACCTCTGCTGATTCTTGTGAGCAGGCTGAGTGAGGTGTAGATCAGACACGTGGATATACGCTATCTCTGTCTTCTACATCTGCTGTTCCTTCTGAGCAGGCTGAGTGAGATGTAGATCAGACAGGTGGATATACTCAATCTCTGTCTTCTACCTCTGCTGTTCCTTCTGAGCAGGCTGAGTGAGACATGTGGATATACTCTATCTCTGTCTTCTACCTCTGCTGTTCCTTCCGAGCAGGCTGAGTGAGGTTTAGATCAGACACAGGGATATACTATATCTCTGTCTTCTACCTCTGCTGTTCCTTCTGAGCAGGCTGAGTAAGACACGTGGATATACTCTAACTCTATCTTCTACCTCTGTTGTTCCTTCTAAGCAGGCTGAGTGAGACACGTGGATATACTCTATCTCTGTCTGCTACCTCTGCTGTTCCTTCTGAGCAGGCTGAGTGAGGTGTAGATCAGACACGTGGATATACTCTATCTCTGTCTTCAACATCTGCTGTTCCTTCTGAGCAGGCTGAGTGAGGTGTAGATCATACACGTGGATATACTCTATCTCTGATTCCTACCTCTGCTGTTCCTTCTGAGCAGGCTGAGTGAGACATGTGGATATACTCTATCTCTGTCTTCTACCTCTGCTGTTCCTTCTGAGCAGGCTAAGTGGGACATGTGGATATACTCTATCTCTGTCTTCTATCTCTGCTGTTCCTTCTGAGCATGCTAAGTGAGGGGTAGATCAGACACGTGGATATACACTATCTCTGTCTTTTACCTTTGCGGTTCCTTCTGAGCAGGCTGAGTGAGGTGTAGATTAGACACGTGGATATACTATATCTCTGTCTGCTACCTCTGCTGTTCCTTCTGAGCAGGCTGAGTGAGACACGTGGATATTCTCTATCTCTGTCTTCTACCTCTGCTGTTCCTTCTGAGCAGGCTGAGTAAGGTGTATATCAGACACGTGGATATATTCTATCTCTGTCTTTTACCTTTGCGGTTTCTTCTGAGCAGGCTGAGTGAGGTGTAGATCAGACACGTGGATATACTCTATATCTGTCTTCTACCTCTGCTGTTTCTTCTGAGCAGGCTGAGTGAGACACGTGGATATACTCTATTTCTGTCTTCTACCTCTGCTGTTCCTTCTGAGCAGGCTGAGTGAGACACGTGGATATACTCTATCTATGTCTTCTACCTCTGCTGATTCTTCTGAGCAGGCTGAGTGAGGTGTAGATCAGACACGTGGATATACTCTATCTCTGTCTTTTAACTTTGCGGTTCCTTCTGAGCAGGCTGTGTGAGGTGTAGATCAGACACGTGGATATACTCTATCTCTGTCTTCTACCTCTGCTGTTCCTTTTGAGCAGGCTGAGTGAGACACGTGGATATACTCTATCTGTGTCTTCTACCTCTGCTGTTCCTTCTGAGCAGGCTGTGTGAGACACGTGGATATACTCTATCTCTGTCTTATACATCTGCTGTTCCTTCTGAGCAGGCTGAGTGAGGTGTAGATCAGACACGGGAATATACTATATCTATGTTTTCTACCTCTGCTCTTCCTTCTGAGCAGGCTGAGTGAGGTGTATATCAGACACGTGGATATACTCTATCTCTGTCTTTTACCTTTGCGGTTTCTTCTGAGCAGGCTGAGTGAGGTGTATATCAGACACGTGGGTATACTCTATCTCTGTCTTCTACCTCTGCTGTTCCTTCTGAGCAGGCTGAGTGAGACACGTGGATATACTCGATCTTTGTCTTCTACCTCTGCTGTTCCTTCTGAGCAGGCTGAGTGAGACACGTGGATATACTATATCTCTGTCTTCTACCTCTGCTGATTCTTCCGAGCAGGCTGAGTGAGGTTTAGATCAGACACAGGGATATACTATATCTCTGTCTTCTACCTCTGCTGTTCCTTCTGAGCAGGCTGAGTGAGACACGTGGATATACTCTAACTCTATCTTCTACCTCTGTTGTTCCTTCTAAGCAGGCTGAGTGGGACACGTGGATATACTCTATCTCTGTCTGCTACCTCTGCTGTTCCTTCTGAGCAGGCTGAGTGAGGTGTAGATCAGACACGGGGATATACTATATCTCTGTCTTCTACCTCTGCTGTTCCTTCTGAGCAGGCTGAGTGAGACACGTGGATATACTCTAACTCTGTCTTCTACCTCTGCTGTTCCTTCTGAGCAGGCTGAGTGAGACACGTGGATATAGTCTATTTCTGTCTTCTACCTCTGCTGTTCCTTCTGAGCAGGCTGAGTGAGACACGTGGATATACTATATCTCTGTCTTCTACCTCAGATGTTCCTTCTGAGCAGGCTGAGTGAGACACGTGGATATACTCTAACTCTATCTTCTACCTATGTTGTTCCTTCTAAGCAGGCTGAGTGAGACACGTGGATATACTCTATCTCTGTCTGCTACCTCTGCTGTTCCTTCTGAGCAGGCTGAGTGAGGTGTAGATCAGACACGTGGATATACTCTATCTCTGTCTTCTACATCTGCTGTTCCTTCTGAGCAGGCTGAGTGAGGTGTAGATCATACACGTGGATATACTCTATCTCTGATTCCTACCTCTGCTGTTCCTTCTGAGCAGGCTGAGTGAGACATGTGGATATACTCTATCTCTGTCTTCTACCTCTGCTGTTCCTTCTGAGCAGGCTGAGTGAGACACGTGGATATACTATATCTCTGTCTTCTACCTCAGTGTTCCTTCTGAGCAGGCTAAGTGAGGTGTAGATCAGACACGTGGATATACTCTATCTCTGTCTTTTACCTTTGCGGTTCCTTCTGAGCAGGCTGAGTGTGGTGTAGATCAGACACGTGGATATACTCTATCTCTGTCTCCTACCCCTGCTGTTCCTACTGAGCAGGCTGAGTGAGACATGTGGATATACTCTATCTCTGTCTTCTACCTCTGCTGTTCCTTCTGAGCAGGCTAAGTGGGACATGTGGATATACTCTATCTCTGTCTTCTATCTCTGCTGTTCCTTCTGAGCATGCTAAGTGAGGGGTAGATCAGACACGTGGATATACTCTATCTCTGTCTTTTACCTTTGCGGTTCCTTCTGAGCAGGCTGAGTGAGGTGTAGATCAGACACGTGGATATACTCTATCTCTGTCTTCTACCTCTGCTGTTCCTTTTGAGCAGGCTGAGTGAGACACGTGGATATACTCTATCTTTGTCTTCTACCTCTGCTGTTCCTTCTGAGCAGGCTGTGTGAGACACGTGGATATACTCTATCTCTGTCTTATACCTCTGCTGTTCCTTCTGAGCAGGCTGAGTGAGGTGTAGATCAGACACGTGGATATACTATATCTATGTCTTCTACCTCTGCTCTTCCTTCTGAGCAGGCTGAGTAAGGTGTATATCAGACACGTGGATATATTCTATCTCTGTCTTTTACCTTTGCGGTTTCTTCTGAGCAGGCTGAGTGAGGTGTAGATCAGACACGTGGATATACTCTATCTCTGTCTTCTACCTCTGCTGTTTCTTCTGAGCAGGCTGAGTGAGACACGTGGATATACTCTATCTCTGTCTTCTACCTCTGCTGTTCCTTCTGAGTAGGCTGAGTAAGACACGTGGATATACTCTATCTATGTCTTCTACCTCTGCTGATTCTTCTGAGCAGGCTGAGTGAGGTGTAGATCAGACACGTGGATATACTCTATCTCTGTCTTTTACCTTTGCGGTTCCTTCTGAGCAGGCTGAGTGAGGTGTAGATCATACACGTGGATATACTCTATCTCTGATTCCTACCTCTGCTGTTCCTTCTGAGCAGGCTGAGTGAGACATGTGGATATACTCTATCTCTGTCTTCTACCTCTGCTGTTCCTTCTGAGCAGGCTACGTGGGACATGTGGATATACTCTATGTCTGTCTTCTATCTCTGCTGTTCCTTCTGAGCATGCTAAGTGAGGGGTAGATCAGACACGTGGATATACTCTATCTCTGTCTTTTACCTTTGCGGTTCCTTCTGAGCAGGCTGAGTGAGGTGTAGATTAGACACGTGAATATACTATATCTCTGTCTGCTACCTCTGCTGTTCCTTCTGAGCAGGCTGAGTGAGACACGTGGATATTCTCTATCTCTGTCTTCTACCTCTGCTGTTCCTTCTGAGCAGGCTGAGTAAGGTGTATATCAGACACCTCAGCCTGCTCAGAAGGAAGAGCAGAGGTAGAAGACATATATATAGTATATCCACGTGTCTGATCTACACCTCACTTAGCCTGCTCAGAAGGAACAGCTGAGGTAGAAGACAGAGATATAGTATATCCACGTGTCTCACTCAGCCTGCTCAGAAGGAACAGCAGAGGTAGAAGACAGAGATAGAGTATATCCACATGTCTCACTCAGCCTGCTCAGAAGGAACAGCAGAGGTAGCAGACAGAGATATAGTACATCCACGTGTCTCACGCAGCCTGCTCAGAAGGAACAGCAGAGGTAGAAGACAGAGATAGAGTATATCCACGTGTCTGATATACACCTCACTCAGCCTGCTCAGAAGAAACCGCAAAGGTAAAAGACAGAGATAGAGTATATCCACGTGTCTGATATACACCTCACTCAGCCTGCTCAGAAGGAAGAGCAGAGGTAGAAGACATAGATATAGTATATCCACGTGTCTGATCTACACCTCACTTAGCCTGCTCAGAAGGAACAGCTGAGGTAGAAGACAGAGATATAGTATATCCACGTGTCTCACTCAGCCTGCTCAGAAGGAACAGCAGAGGTAGAAGACAGAGATAGAGTATATACTCTAGCCTGCTCAGAAGGAACAGCAGAGGTAGGAGACAGAGATAGAGTATATCCACGTGTCTGATCTACACCTCACTCAGCCTGCTCAGAAGGAACAGCAGAGGTATAAGACAGAGATAGAGTATATCCACGTGTCTGATCTACACCTCACTCAGCCTGCTCAGAAAGAACCGCAAAGGTCAAAGACAGAGATAGAGTATATCCACGTGTCTGATCTACACCTCACTCAGCCTGCTCAAAAGGAACAGCTGAGGTAGAAGACAGAGATAGAGTATATCCACGTGTCTGATCTACACCTCACTCAGCCTGCTCAGAAAGAACCGCAAAGGTCAAAGACAGAGATAGAGTATATCCACGTGTCTGATCTACACCTCACTTAGCCTGCTCAGAAGGAACAGCTGAGGTAGAAGACAGAGATATAGTATATCCACGTGTCTCACTCAGCCTGCTCAGAAGGAACAGCAGAGGTAGAAGACAGAGATAGAGTATATCCCCATGTCTCACTCAGCCTGCTCAGTAGAAACAGCAGGGGTAGAAGACAGAGATAGAGTATATCCACGTGTCTGATCTACACCTCACTCAGCCTGCTCAGAAGAATCAGCAGAGGTAGAAGACAGCGATATAGTATATCCACGTGTCTCACTCCGCCTGCTCAGAAGGAACAGCAGAGGTAGAAGACAGAGATAGAGTATATCCACGTGTCTCACTCAGCCTGCTCAGAAGGAACAGCAGAGGTAGAAGACAGAGATAGAGTATATCCACGTGTCTGATATACACCTCACTCAGCCTGCTCAGAAGAAACCGCAAAGGTAAAAGACAGAGATAGAGTATATCCACGTGTCTGATATACACCTCACTCAGCCTGCTCAGAAGGAAGAGCAGAGGTAGAAGACATAGATATAGTATATCCACGTGTCTGATCTACACCTCACTTAGCCTGCTCAGAAGGAACAGCTGAGGTAGAAGACAGAGATATAGTATATCCACGTGTCTCACTCAGCCTGCTCAGAAGGAACAGCAGAGGTAGAAGACAGAGATAGAGTATATCCACATGTCTCACTCAGCCTGCTCAGAAGGAACAGCAGAGGTAGGAGACAGAGATAGAGTATATCCACGTGTCTGATCTACACCTCACTCAGCCTGCTCAGAAGGAACAGCAGAGGTAGAAGACAGAGATAGAGTATATCCACGTGTCTGATATACACCTCACTCAGCCTGCTCAGAAGAAACCGCAAAGGTAAAAGACAGAGATAGAGTATATCCACGTGTCTGATATACACCTCACTCAGCCTGCTCAGAAGGAAGAGCAGAGGTAGAAGACATATATATAGTATATCCACGTGTCTGATCTACACCTCACTTAGCCTGCTCAGAAGGAACAGCTGAGGTAGAAGACAGAGATATAGTATATCCACGTGTCTCACTCAGCCTGCTCAGAAGGAACAGCAGAGGTAGAAGACAGAGATAGAGTATATCCACATGTCTCACTCAGCCTGCTCAGAAGGAACAGCAGAGGTAGGAGACAGAGATAGAGTATATCCACGTGTCTGATCTACACCTCACTCAGCCTGCTCAGAAGGAACAGCAGAGGTAGAAGACAGAGATAGAGTATATCCACGTGTCCCACTTAGCCTGCTCAGAAGGAACAGCAGAGGTAGAAGACAGAGATAGAGTATATCCACATGTCTCACTCAGCCTGCTCAGAAGGAACAGCAGAGGTAGGAGACAGAGATAGAGTATATCCACGTGTCTGATCTACACCTCACTCAGCCTGCTCAGAAGGAACAGCAGAGGTAGAAGACAGAGATAGAGTATATCCACGTGTCTGATATACACCTCACTCAGCCTGCTCAGAAGAAACCGCAAAGGTAAAAGACAGAGATAGAGTATATCCACGTGTCTGATATACACCTCACTCAGCCTGCTCAGAAGGAAGAGCAGAGGTAGAAGACATAGATATAGTATATCCACGTGTCTGATCTACACCTCACTTAGCCTGCTCAGAAGGAACAGCTGAGGTAGAAGACAGAGATATAGTATATCCACGTGTCTCACTCAGCCTGCTCAGAAGGAACAGCAGAGGTAGAAGACAGAGATAGAGTATATCCACATGTCTCACTCAGCCTGCTCAGAAGGAACAGCAGAGGTAGGAGACAGAGATAGAGTATATCCACGTGTCTGATCTACACCTCACTCAGCCTGCTCAGAAGGAACAGCAGAGGTAGAAGACAGAGATAGAGTATATCCACGTGTCCCACTTAGCCTGCTCAGAAGGAACAGCAGAGGTAGAAGACAGAGATAGAGTATATCCACATGTCTCACTCAGCCTGCTCAGAAGGAACAGCAGAGGTAGAAGACAGAGATAGAGTATATCCACATGTCTCACTCAGCCTGCTCAGTAGGAACAGCAGGGGTAGAAGACAGAGATAGAGTATATCCACGTGTCTGATCTACACCTCACTCAGCCTGCTCAGAAGAATCAGCAGAGTTAGAATACAGAGATATAGTATATCCAAGTGTCTCACTCAGCCTGCTCAGAAGGAACAGCAGAGGTAGAAGACAGAGATAGAGTATATCCACGTGTCTCACTCAGCCTGCTCAGAAGCAACAGCAGAGGTAGGAGACAGAGATAGAGTATATCCACGTGTCTGATCTACACCTCACTCAGCCTGCTCAGAAGGAACAGCAGAGGTAGAATACAGAGATAGAGAATATCCACGTGTCTCACTCAGCCTGCTCAGAAGGAACAGCAGAGGCAGCAGACAGAGATATAGTACATCCACGTGTCTCACGCAGCCTGCTCAGAAGGAACAGCAGAGGTAGAAGACAGAGATAGAGTATATCCACGTGTCTCACTCAGCCTGCTCAGAAGGAACAGCAGAGGTAGAAGACAGAGATAGAGTATATCCACGTGTCTGATATACACCTCACTCAGCCTGCTCAGAAGAAACCGCAAAGGTAAAAGACAGAGATAGAGTATATCCACGTGTCTGATATACACCTCACTCAGCCTGCTCAGAAGGAAGAGCAGAGGTAGAAGACATAGATATAGTATATCCACGTGTCTGATCTACACCTCACTTAGCCTGCTCAGAAGGAACAGCTGAGGTAGAAGACAGAGATATAGTATATCCACGTGTCTCACTCAGCCTGCTCAGAAGGAACAGCAGAGGTAGAAGACAGAGATAGAGTATATACTCTAGCCTGCTCAGAAGGAACAGCAGAGGTAGGAGACAGAGATAGAGTATATCCACGTGTCTGATCTACACCTCACTCAGCCTGCTCAGAAGGAACAGCAGAGGTAGAAGACAGAGATAGAGTATATCCACGTGTCCCACTCAGCCTGCTCAGAAGGAACAGCAGAGGTAGAAGACAGAGATAGAGTATATCCACATGTCTCACTCATCCTGCTCAGTAGGAACAGCAGAGGTAGAAGACAGAGATAGAGTATATACTCTAGCCTGCTCAGAAGGAACAGCAGAGGTAGGAGACAGAGATAGAGTATATCCACGTGTCTGATCTACACCTCACTCAGCCTGCTCAGAAGGAACAGCAGAGGTAGAAGACAGAGATAGAGTATATACTCTAGCCTGCTCAGAAGGAACAGCAGAGGTAGGAGACAGAGATAGAGTATATCCACGTGTCTGATCTACACCTCACTCAGCCTGCTCAGAAGGAACAGCAGAGGTAGAAGACAGAGATAGAGTATATCCACATGTCTCACTCAGCCTGCTCAGAAGGAACAGCAGAGGTAGAAGACAGAGATAGAGTATATCCACATGTCTCACTCATCCTGCTCAGTAGGAACAGCAGGGGTAGAAGACAGAGATAGAGTATATCCACGTGTCTGATCTACACCTCACTCAGCCTGCTCAGAAGAATCAGCAGAGTTAGAATACAGAGATATAGTATATCCACGTGTCTCACTCAGCCTGCTCAGAAGGAACAGCAGAGGTAGAAGACAGAGATAGAGTATATCCACGTGTCTCACTCAGCCTGCTCAGAAGGAACAGCAGAGGTAGGAGACAGAGATAGAGTATATCCACGTGTCTGATCTACACCTCACTCAGCCTGCTCAGAAGGAACAGCAGAGGTAGAATACAGAGATAGAGAATATCCACGTGTCTCACTCAGCCTGCTCAGAAGGAACAGCAGAGGCAGCAGACAGAGATATAGTACATCCACGTGTCTCACGCAGCCTGCTCAGAAGGAACAGCAGAGGTAGAAGACAGAGATAGAGTATATCCACGTGTCTCACTCAGCCTGCTCAGAAGGAACAGCAGAGGTAGAAGACAGAGATAGAGTATATCCACGTGTCTGACATACACCTCACTCAGCCTGCTCAGAAGAAACCGCAAAGGTAAAAGACAGAGATAGAGTATATCCACGTGTCTGATATACACCTCACTCAGCCTGCTCAGAAGGAAGAGCAGAGGTAGAAGACATAGATATAGTATATCCACGTGTCTGATCTACACCTCACTCAGCCTGCTCAGAAGGAACAGCTGAGGTAGAAGACAGAGATATAGTATATCCACGTGTCTCACTCAGCCTGCTCAGAAGGAACAGCAGAGGTAGAAGACAGAGATAGAGTATATACTCTAGCCTGCTCAGAAGGAACAGCAGAGGTAGGAGACAGAGATAGAGTATATCCACGTGTCTGATCTACACCTCACTCAGCCTGCTCAGAAGGAACAGCAGAGGTATAAGACAGAGATAGAGTATATCCACGTGTCTGATCTACACCTCACTCAGCCTGCTCAGAAAGAACCGCAAAGGTCAAAGACAGAGATAGAGTATATCCACGTGTCTGATCTACACCTCACTCAGCCTGCTCAAAAGGAACAGCTGAGGTAGAAGACAGAGATAGAGTATATCCACGTGTCTGATCTACACCTCACTCAGCCTGCTCAGAAAGAACCGCAAAGGTCAAAGACAGAGATAGAGTATATCCAAGTGTCTGATCTACACCTCACTCAGCCTGCTCAGAAGAATCAGCAGAGGTAGAAGACAGCGATATAGTATATCCACGTGTCTCACTCAGCCTGCTCAGAAGGAACAGCAGAGGTAGAAGACAGAGATAGAGTATATCCACGTGTCTCACTCAGCCTGCTCAGAAGGAACAGCAGAGGTAGAAGACAGAGATAGAGTATATCCACGTGTCTGATATACACCTCACTCAGCCTGCTCAGAAGAAACCGCAAAGGTAAAAGACAGAGATAGAGTATATCCACGTGTCTGATATACACCTCACTCAGCCTGCTCAGAAGGAAGAGCAGAGGTAGAAGACATAGATATAGTATATCCACGTGTCTGATCTACACCTCACTTAGCCTGCTCAGAAGGAACAGCTGAGGTAGAAGACAGAGATATAGTATATCCACGTGTCTCACTCAGCCTGCTCAGAAGGAACAGCAGAGGTAGAAGACAGAGATAGAGTATATCCACATGTCTCACTCAGCCTGCTCAGAAGGAACAGCAGAGGTAGGAGACAGAGATAGAGTATATCCACGTGTCTGATCTACACCTCACTCAGCCTGCTCAGAAGAAACCGCAAAGGTAAAAGACAGAGATAGAGTATATCCACGTGTCTGATATACACCTCACTCAGCCTGCTCAGAAGGAAGAGCAGAGGTAGAAGACATAGATATAGTATATCCACGTGTCTGATCTACACCTCACTTAGCCTGCTCAGAAGGAACAGCTGAGGTAGAAGACAGAGATATAGTATATCCACGTGTCTCACTCAGCCTGCTCAGAAGGAACAGCAGAGGTAGAAGACAGAGATAGAGTATATCCACATGTCTCACTCAGCCTGCTCAGAAGGAAGAGCAGAGGTAGGAGACAGAGATAGAGTATATCCACGTGTCTGATCTACACCTCACTCAGCCTGCTCAGAAGGAACAGCAGAGGTAGAAGACAGAGATAGAGTATATCCACGTGTCTGATATACACCTCACTCAGCCTGCTCAGAAGAAACCGCAAAGGTAAAAGACAGAGATAGAGTATATCCACGTGTCTGATATACACCTCACTCAGCCTGCTCAGAAGGAAGAGCAGAGGTAGAAGACATAGATATAGTATATCCACGTGTCTGATCTACACCTCACTTAGCCTGCTCAGAAGGAACAGCTGAGGTAGAAGACAGAGATATAGTATATCCACGTGTCTCACTCAGCCTGCTCAGAAGGAACAGCAGAGGTAGAAGACAGAGATAGAGTATATCCACATGTCTCACTCAGCCTGCTCAGAAGGAACAGCAGAGGTAGGAGACAGAGATAGAGTATATCCACGTGTCTGATCTACACCTCACTCAGCCTGCTCAGAAGGAACAGCAGAGGTAGAAGACAGAGATAGAGTATATCCACATGTCTCACTCAGCCTGCTCAGTAGGAACAGCAGGGGTAGAAGACAGAGATAGAGTATATCCACGTGTCTGATCTACACCTCACTCAGCCTGCTCAGAAGAATCAGCAGAGGTAGAAGACAGAGATATAGTATATCCACGTGTCTCACTCAGCCTGCTCAGAAGGAACAGCAGAGGTAGAAGACAGAGATAGAGTATATCCACGTGTCTCACTCAGCCTGCTCAGAAGGAACAGCAGAGGTAGGAGACAGAGATAGAGTATATCCACGTGTCTGATCTACACCTCACTCAGCCTGCTCAGAAGGAACAGCAGAGGTATAAGACAGAGATAGAGTATATCCACGTGTCTGATCTACACCTCACTCAGCCTGCTCAGAAAGAACCGCAAAGGTCAAAGACAGAGATAGAGTATATCCACGTGTCTGATCTACACCTCACTCAGCCTGCTCAAAAGGAACAGCTGAGGTAGAAGACAGAGATAGAGTATATCCACGTGTCTGATCTACACCTCACTCAGCCTGCTCAGAAAGAACCGCAAAGGTCAAAGACAGAGATAGAGTATATCCACGTGTCTGATCTACACCTCACTTAGCCTGCTCAGAAGGAACAGCTGAGGTAGAAGACAGAGATATAGTATATCCACGTGTCTCACTCAGCCTGCTCAGAAGGAACAGCAGAGGTAGAAGACAGAGATAGAGTATATCCACATGTCTCACTCAGCCTGCTCAGTAGAAACAGCAGGGGTAGAAGACAGAGATAGAGTATATCCACGTGTCTCACTCAGCCTGCTCAGAAGGAACAGCAGAGGTAGGAGACAGAGATAGAGTATATCCACGTGTCTGATCTACACCTCACTCAGCCTGCTCAGAAGGAACAGCAGAGGTATAAGACAGAGATAGAGTATATCCACGTGTCTGATCTACACCTCACTCAGCCTGCTCAGAAAGAACCGCAAAGGTCAAAGACAGAGATAGAGTATATCCACGTGTCTGATCTACACCTCACTCAGCCTGCTCAAAAGGAACAGCTGAGGTAGAAGACAGAGATAGAGTATATCCACGTGTCTGATCTACACCTCACTCAGCCTGCTCAGAAAGAACCGCAAAGGTCAAAGACAGAGATAGAGTATATCCACGTGTCTGATCTACACCTCACTTAGCCTGCTCAGAAGGAACAGCTGAGGTAGAAGACAGAGATATAGTATATCCACGTGTCTCACTCAGCCTGCTCAGAAGGAACAGCAGAGGTAGAAGACAGAGATAGAGTATATCCACATGTCTCACTCAGCCTGCTCAGTAGAAACAGCAGGGGTAGAAGACAGAGATAGAGTATATCCACGTGTCTGATCTACACCTCACTCAGCCTGCTCAGAAGAATCAGCAGAGGTAGAAGACAGCGATATAGTATATCCACGTGTCTCACTCAGCCTGCTCAGAAGGAACAGCAGAGGTAGAAGACAGAGATAGAGTATATCCCCGTGTCTCACTCAGCCTGCTCAGAAGGAACAGCAGAGGTAGGAGACAGAGATAGAGTATATCCACGTGTCTGATCTACACCTCACTCAGCCTGCTCAGAAGGAACAGCAGAGGTATAAGACAGAGATAGAGTATATCCACGTGTCTGATCTACACCTCACTCAGCCTGCTCAGAAAGAACCGCAAAGGTCAAAGACAGAGATAGAGTATATCCACGTGTCTGATCTACACCTCACTCAGCCTGCTCAAAAGGAACAGCTGAGGTAGAAGACAGAGATAGAGTATATCCACGTGTCTGATCTACACCTCACTCAGCCTGCTCAGAAAGAACCGCAAAGGTCAAAGACAGAGATAGAGTATATCCACGTGTCTGATCTACACCTCACTCAGCCTGCTCAGAAGAATCAGCAGAGGTAGAAGACAGCGATATAGTATATCCACGTGTCTCACTCAGCCTGCTCAGAAGGAACAGCAGAGGTAGAAGACAGAGATAGAGTATATCCACGTGTCTCACTCAGCCTGCTCAGAAGGAACAGCAGAGGTAGAAGACAGAGATAGAGTATATCCACGTGTCTGATATACACCTCACTCAGCCTGCTCAGAAGAAACCGCAAAGGTAAAAGACAGAGATAGAGTATATCCACGTGTCTGATATACACCTCACTCAGCCTGCTCAGAAGGAAGAGCAGAGGTAGAAGACATAGATATAGTATATCCACGTGTCTGATCTACACCTCACTTAGCCTGCTCAGAAGGAACAGCTGAGGTAGAAGACAGAGATATAGTATATCCACGTGTCTCACTCAGCCTGCTCAGAAGGAACAGCAGAGGTAGAAGACAGAGATAGAGTATATCCACATGTCTCACTCAGCCTGCTCAGAAGGAACAGCAGAGGTAGGAGACAGAGATAGAGTATATCCACGTGTCTGATCTACACCTCACTCAGCCTGCTCAGAAGAAACCGCAAAGGTAAAAGACAGAGATAGAGTATATCCACGTGTCTGATATACACCTCACTCAGCCTGCTCAGAAGGAAGAGCAGAGGTAGAAGACATAGATATAGTATATCCACGTGTCTGATCTACACCTCACTTAGCCTGCTCAGAAGGAACAGCTGAGGTAGAAGACAGAGATATAGTATATCCACGTGTCTCACTCAGCCTGCTCAGAAGGAACAGCAGAGGTAGAAGACAGAGATAGAGTATATCCACATGTCTCACTCAGCCTGCTCAGAAGGAAGAGCAGAGGTAGGAGACAGAGATAGAGTATATCCACGTGTCTGATCTACACCTCACTCAGCCTGCTCAGAAGGAACAGCAGAGGTAGAAGACAGAGATAGAGTATATCCACGTGTCTGATATACACCTCACTCAGCCTGCTCAGAAGAAACCGCAAAGGTAAAAGACAGAGATAGAGTATATCCACGTGTCTGATATACACCTCACTCAGCCTGCTCAGAAGGAAGAGCAGAGGTAGAAGACATAGATATAGTATATCCACGTGTCTGATCTACACCTCACTTAGCCTGCTCAGAAGGAACAGCTGAGGTAGAAGACAGAGATATAGTATATCCACGTGTCTCACTCAGCCTGCTCAGAAGGAACAGCAGAGGTAGAAGACAGAGATAGAGTATATCCACATGTCTCACTCAGCCTGCTCAGAAGGAACAGCAGAGGTAGGAGACAGAGATAGAGTATATCCACGTGTCTGATCTACACCTCACTCAGCCTGCTCAGAAGGAACAGCAGAGGTAGAAGACAGAGATAGAGTATATCCACATGTCTCACTCAGCCTGCTCAGTAGGAACAGCAGGGGTAGAAGACAGAGATAGAGTATATCCACGTGTCTGATCTACACCTCACTCAGCCTGCTCAGAAGAATCAGCAGAGGTAGAAGACAGAGATATAGTATATCCACGTGTCTCACTCAGCCTGCTCAGAAGGAACAGCAGAGGTAGAAGACAGAGATAGAGTATATCCACGTGTCTCACTCAGCCTGCTCAGAAGGAACAGCAGAGGTAGGAGACAGAGATAGAGTATATCCACGTGTCTGATCTACACCTCACTCAGCCTGCTCAGAAGGAACAGCAGAGGTATAAGACAGAGATAGAGTATATCCACGTGTCTGATCTACACCTCACTCAGCCTGCTCAGAAAGAACCGCAAAGGTCAAAGACAGAGATAGAGTATATCCACGTGTCTGATCTACACCTCACTCAGCCTGCTCAAAAGGAACAGCTGAGGTAGAAGACAGAGATAGAGTATATCCACGTGTCTGATCTACACCTCACTCAGCCTGCTCAGAAAGAACCGCAAAGGTCAAAGACAGAGATAGAGTATATCCACGTGTCTGATCTACACCTCACTTAGCCTGCTCAGAAGGAACAGCTGAGGTAGAAGACAGAGATATAGTATATCCACGTGTCTCACTCAGCCTGCTCAGAAGGAACAGCAGAGGTAGAAGACAGAGATAGAGTATATCCACATGTCTCACTCAGCCTGCTCAGTAGAAACAGCAGGGGTAGAAGACAGAGATAGAGTATATCCACGTGTCTCACTCAGCCTGCTCAGAAGGAACAGCAGAGGTAGGAGACAGAGATAGAGTATATCCACGTGTCTGATCTACACCTCACTCAGCCTGCTCAGAAGGAACAGCAGAGGTATAAGACAGAGATAGAGTATATCCACGTGTCTGATCTACACCTCACTCAGCCTGCTCAGAAAGAACCGCAAAGGTCAAAGACAGAGATAGAGTATATCCACGTGTCTGATCTACACCTCACTCAGCCTGCTCAAAAGGAACAGCTGAGGTAGAAGACAGAGATAGAGTATATCCACGTGTCTGATCTACACCTCACTCAGCCTGCTCAGAAAGAACCGCAAAGGTCAAAGACAGAGATAGAGTATATCCACGTGTCTGATCTACACCTCACTTAGCCTGCTCAGAAGGAACAGCTGAGGTAGAAGACAGAGATATAGTATATCCACGTGTCTCACTCAGCCTGCTCAGAAGGAACAGCAGAGGTAGAAGACAGAGATAGAGTATATCCACATGTCTCACTCAGCCTGCTCAGTAGAAACAGCAGGGGTAGAAGACAGAGATAGAGTATATCCACGTGTCTGATCTACACCTCACTCAGCCTGCTCAGAAGAATCAGCAGAGGTAGAAGACAGCGATATAGTATATCCACGTGTCTCACTCAGCCTGCTCAGAAGGAACAGCAGAGGTAGAAGACAGAGATAGAGTATATCCCCGTGTCTCACTCAGCCTGCTCAGAAGGAACAGCAGAGGTAGAAGACAGAGATAGAGTATATCCACGTGTCTGATATACACCTCACTCAGCCTGCTCAGAAGAAACCGCAAAGGTAAAAGACAGAGATAGAGTATATCCACGTGTCTGATATACACCTCACTCAGCCTGCTCAGAAGGAAGAGCAGAGGTAGAAGACATAGATATAGTATATCCACGTGTCTGATCTACACCTCACTTAGCCTGCTCAGAAGGAACAGCTGAGGTAGAAGACAGAGATATAGTATATCCACGTGTCTCACTCAGCCTGCTCAGAAGGAACAGCAGAGGTAGAAGACAGAGATAGAGTATATCCACATGTCTCACTCAGCCTGCTCAGAAGGAACAGCAGAGGTAGGAGACAGAGATAGAGTATATCCACGTGTCTGATCTACACCTCACTCAGCCTGCTCAGAAGGAACAGCAGAGGTAGAAGACAGAGATAGAGTATATCCACGTGTCTGATATACACCTCACTCAGCCTGCTCAGAAGAAACCGCAAAGGTAAAAGACAGAGATAGAGTATATCCACGTGTCTGATATACACCTCACTCAGCCTGCTCAGAAGGAAGAGCAGAGGTAGAAGACATAGATATAGTATATCCACGTGTCTGATCTACACCTCACTTAGCCTGCTCAGAAGGAACAGCTGAGGTAGAAGACAGAGATATAGTATATCCACGTGTCTCACTCAGCCTGCTCAGAAGGAACAGCAGAGGTAGAAGACAGAGATAGAGTATATCCACATGTCTCACTCAGCCTGCTCAGAAGGAACAGCAGCGGTAGGAGACAGAGATAGAGTATATCCACGTGTCTGATCTACACCTCACTCAGCCTGCTCAGAAGGAACAGCAGAGGTAGCAGACAGAGATAGAGTATATCCACGTGTCCCACTTAGCCTGCTCAGAAGGAACAGCAGAGGTAGAAGACAGAGATAGAGTATATCCACATGTCTCACTCAGCCTGCTCAGAAGGAACAGCAGAGGTAGAAGACAGAGATAGAGTATATCCACATGTCTCACTCAGCCTGCTCAGTAGGAACAGCAGGGGTAGAAGACAGAGATAGAGTATATCCACGTGTCTGATCTACACCTCACTCAGCCTGCTCAGAAGAATCAGCAGAGGTAGAAGACAGAGATATAGTATATCCACGTGTCTCACTCAGCCTGCTCAGAAGGAACAGCAGAGGTAGAAGACAGAGATAGAGTATATCCACGTGTCTCACTCAGCCTGCTCAGAAGGAACAGCAGAGGTAGAAGACAGAGATAGAGTATATCCACATGTCTCACTCAGCCTGCTCAGAAGGAACAGCAGAGGTAGGAGACAGAGTGTATCCACGTGTCTGATCTACACCTCACTCAGCCTGCTCAGAAGGAACAGCAGAGGTATAAGACAGAGATAGAGTATATCCACGTGTCTCACTCAGCCTGCTCAAAAGGAACAGCAGAGGTAGAAGACAGAGATAGAGTATATCCACGTGTCTGATCTACACCTCACTCAGCCTGCTCAGAAAGAATCGCAAAGGTAAAAGACAGAGATAGAGTATATCCACGTGTCTGATCTACACCTCACTTAGCCTGCTCAGAAGGAACAGCTGAGGTAGAAGACAGAGATATAGTATATCCACGTGTCTCACTCAGCCTGCTCAGAAGGAACAGCAGAGGTAGAAGACAGAGATAGAGTATATCCACATGTCTCACTCAGCCTGCTCAGAAGGAACAGCAGAGGTAGGATACAGAGATAGAGTATATCCACGTGTCTGATCTACACCTCACTCAGCCTGCTAAGAAGGAACAGCAGAGGTAGAAGACAGAGATAGAGTATATCCACGTGTCCCACTTAGCCTGCTCAGAAGGAACAGCAGAGGTAGAAGACAGAGATAGAGTATATCCACATGTCTCACTCAGCCTGCTCAGAAGGAACAGCAGAGGTAGAAGACAGAGATAGAGTATATCCACATGTCTCACTCAGCCTGCTCAGTAGGAACAGCAGGGGTAGAAGACAGAGATAGAGTATATCCACGTGTCTGATCTACACCTCACTCAGCCTGCTCAGAAGAATCAGCAGAGGTAGAAGACAGAGATATAGTATATCCACGTGTCTCACTCAGCCTGCTCAGAAGGAACAGCAGAGGTAGAAGACAGAGATAGAGTATATCCACGTGTCTCACTCAGCCTGCTCAGAAGGAACAGCAGAGGTAGAAGACAGAGATAGAGTATATCCACATGTCTCACTCAGCCTGCTCAGAAGGAACAGCAGAGGTAGGAGACAGAGTGTATCCACGTGTCTGATCTACACCTCACTCAGCCTGCTCAGAAGGAACAGCAGAGGTATAAGACAGAGATAGAGTATATCCACGTGTCTCACTCAGCCTGCTCAAAAGGAACAGCAGAGGTAGAAGACAGAGATAGAGTATATCCACGTGTCTGATCTACACCTCACTCAGCCTGCTCAGAAAGAATCGCAAAGGTAAAAGACAGAGATAGAGTATATCCACGTGTCTGATCTACACCTCACTTAGCCTGCTCAGAAGGAACAGCTTAGGTAGAAGACAGAGATATAGTATATCCACGTGTCTCACTCAGCCTGCTCAGAAGGAACAGCAGAGGTAGAAGACAGAGATAGAGTATATCCACATGTCTCACTCAGCCTGCTCAGAAGGAACAGCAGAGGTAGGATACAGAGATAGAGTATATCCACGTGTCTGATCTACACCTCACTCAGCCTGCTCAGAAGGAACAGCAGAGGTAGAAGACAGAGATAGAGTATATCCACGTGTCCCACTTAGCCTGCTCAGAAGGAACAGCAGAGGTAGAAGACAGAGATAGAGTATATCCCCCTGTCTCACTCAGCCTGCTCAGAAGGAACAGCAGAGGTAGAAGACAGAGATAGAGTATATCCACGTGTCTGATATACACCTCACTCAGCCTGCTCAGAAGAAACCGCAAAGGTAAAAGACAGAGATAGAGTATATCCACGTGTCTGATATACACCTCACTCAGCCTGCTCAGAAGGAAGAGCAGAGGTAGAAGACATAGATATAGTATATCCACGTGTCTGATCTACACCTCACTTAGCCTGCTCAGAAGGAACAGCTGAGGTAGAAGACAGAGATATAGTATATCCACGTGTCTCACTCAGCCTGCTCAGAAGGAACAGCAGAGGTAGAAGACAGAGATAGAGTATATCCACATGTCTCACTCAGCCTGCTCAGAAGGAACAGCAGAGGTAGGAGACAGAGATAAAGTATATCCACGTGTCTGATCTACACCTCAGTCAGCCTGCTCAGAAGGAACAGCAGAGGTAGAAGACAGAGATAGAGTATATCCACGTGTCTGATATACACCTCACTCAGCCTGCTCAGAAGAAACCGCAAAGGTAAAAGACAGAGATAGAGTATATCCACGTGTCTGATATACACCTCACTCAGCCTGCTCAGAAGGAAGAGCAGAGGTAGAAGACATAGATATAGTATATCCACGTGTCTGATCTACACCTCACTTAGCCTGCTCAGAAGGAACAGCTGAGGTAGAAGACAGAGATATAGTATATCCACGTGTCTCACTCAGCCTGCTCAGAAGGAACAGCAGAGGTAGAAGACAGAGATAGAGTATATCCACATGTCTCACTCAGCCTGCTCAGAAGGAACAGCAGAGGTAGGAGACAGAGATAGAGTATATCCACGTGTCTGATCTACACCTCACTCAGCCTGCTCAGAAGGAACAGCAGAGGTAGCAGACAGAGATAGAGTATATCCACGTGTCCCACTTAGCCTGCTCAGAAGGAACAGCAGAGGTAGAAGACAGAGATAGAGTATATCCACATGTCTCACTCAGCCTGCTCAGAAGGAACAGCAGAGGTAGAAGACAGAGATAGAGTATATCCACATTTCTCACTCAGCCTGCTCAGTAGGAACAGCAGGGGTAGAAGACAGAGATAGAGTATATCCACGTGTCTGATCTACACCTCACTCAGCCTGCTCAGAAGAATCAGCAGAGGTAGAAGACAGAGATATAGTATATCCACGTGTCTCACTCAGCCTGCTCAGAAGGAACAGCAGAGGTAGAAGACAGAGATAGAGTATATCCACGTGTCTCACTCAGCCTGCTCAGAAGGAACAGCAGAGGTAGAAGACAGAGATAGAGTATATCCACATGTCTCACTCAGCCTGCTCAGAAGGAACAGCAGAGGTAGGAGACAGAGTGTATCCACGTGTCTGATCTACACCTCACTCAGCCTGCTCAGAAGGAACAGCAGAGGTATAAGACAGAGATAGAGTATATCCACGTGTCTCACTCAGCCTGCTCAAAAGGAACAGCAGAGGTAGAAGACAGAGATAGAGTATATCCACGTGTCTGATCTACACCTCACTCAGCCTGCTCAGAAAGAATCGCAAAGGTAAAAGACAGAGATAGAGTATATCCACGTGTCTGATCTACACCTCACTTAGCCTGCTCAGAAGGAACAGCTGAGGTAGAAGACAGAGATATAGTATATCCACGTGTCTCACTCAGCCTGCTCAGAAGGAACAGCAGAGGTAGAAGACAGAGATAGAGTATATCCACATGTCTCACTCAGCCTGCTCAGAAGGAACAGCAGAGGTAGGAGACAGAGATAGAGTATATCCACGTGTCTGATCTACACCTCACTCAGCCTGCTCAGAAGGAACAGCAGAGGTAGAAGACAGAGATAGAGTATATCCACGTGTCCCACTTAGCCTGCTCAGAAGGATCAGCAGAGGTAGAAGACAGAGATAGAGTATATCCACCTGTCTCACTCAGCCTGCTCAGAAGGAACAGCAGAGGTAGAAGACAGAGATAGAGTATATCCACATGTCTCACTCAGCCTGCTCAGTAGGAACAGCAGGGGTAGAAGACAGAGATAGAGTATATCCACGTGTCTGATCTACACCTCACTCAGCCTGCTCAGAAGAATCAGCAGAGGTAGAAGACAGAGATATAGTATATCCACGTGTCTCACTCAGCCTGCTCAGAAGGAACAGCAGAGGTAGAAGACAGAGATAGAGTATATCCACGTGTCTCACTCAGCCTGCTCAGAAGGAACAGCAGAGGTAGGAGACAGAGATAGAGTATATCCACGTGTCTGATCTACACCTCACTCAGCCTGCTCAGAAGGAACAGCAGAGGTAGAAGACAGAGATAGAGTATATCCACGTGTCCCACTTAGCCTGCTCAGAAGGAACAGCAGAGGTAGAAGACAGAGATAGAGTATATCCACATGTCTCACTCAGCCTGCTCAGAAGGAACAGCAGAGGTAGAAGACAGAGATAGAGTATATCCACATGTCTCACTCAGCCTGCTCAGTAGGAACAGCAGGGGTAGAAGACAGAGATAGAGTATATCCACGTGTCTGATCTACACCTCACTCAGCCTGCTCAGAAGAATCAGCAGAGGTAGAAGACAGAGATATAGTATATCCACGTGTCTCACTCAGCCTGCTCAGAAGGAACAGCAGAGGTAGAAGACAGAGATAGAGTATATCCACGTGTCTCACTCAGCCTGCTCAGAAGGAACAGCAGAGGTAGGAGACAGAGATAGAGTATATCCACGTGTCTGATCTACACCTCACTCAGCCTGCTCAGAAGGAACAGCAGAGGTATAAGACAGAGATAGAGTATATCCACGTGTCTGATCTACACCTCACTCAGCCTGCTCAGAAAGAACCGCAAAGGTCAAAGACAGAGATAGAGTATATCCACGTGTCTGATCTACACCTCACTCAGCCTGCTCAAAAGGAACAGCTGAGGTAGAAGACAGAGATAGAGTATATTCACGTGTCTGATCTACACCTCACTCAGCCTGCTCAGAAAGAACCGCAAAGGTCAAAGACAGAGATAGAGTATATCCACGTGTCTGATCTACACCTCACTTAGCCTGCTCAGAAGGAACAGCTGAGGTAGAAGACAGAGATATAGTATATCCACGTGTCTCACTCAGCCTGCTCAGAAGGAACAGCAGAGGTAGAAGACAGAGATAGAGTATATCCACATGTCTCACTCAGCCTGCTCAGTAGAAACAGCAGGGGTAGAAGACAGAGATAGAGTATATCCACGTGTCTGATCTACACCTCACTCAGCCTGCTCAGAAGAATCAGCAGAGGTAGAAGACAGCGATATAGTATATCCACGTGTCTCACTCAGCCTGCTCAGAAGGAACAGCAGAGGTAGAAGACAGAGATAGAGTATATCCCCGTGTCTCACTCAGCCTGCTCAGAAGGAACAGCAGAGGTAGAAGACAGAGATAGAGTATATCCACGTGTCTGATATACACCTCACTCAGCCTGCTCAGAAGAAACCGCAAAGGTAAAAGACAGAGATAGAGTATATCCACGTGTCTGATATACACCTCACTCAGCCTGCTCAGAAGGAAGAGCAGAGGTAGAAGACATAGATATAGTATATCCACGTGTCTGATCTACACCTCACTTAGCCTGCTCAGAAGGAACAGCTGAGGTAGAAGACAGAGATATAGTATATCCACGTGTCTCACTCAGCCTGCTCAAAAGGAACAGCAGAGGTAGAAGACAGAGTTAGAGTATATATCCACGTGTCTGATCTACACCTCACTCAGCCTGCTCAGAAAGAATCGCAAAGGTAAAAGACAGAGATAGAGTATATCCACGTGTCTGATCTACACCTCACTCAGCCTGCTCAGAAGAATCAGCAGAGGTAGAAGACAGAGATATAGTATATCCACGTGTCTCACTCAGCCTGCTCAGAAGGAACAGCAGAGGTAGAAGACAGAGATAGAGTATATCCACATGTCTCACTCAGCCTGCTCAGAAGGAACAGCAGAGGTAGGAGACAGAGTGTATCCACGTGTCTGATCTACACCTCACTCAGCCTGCTCAGAAGGAACAGCAGAGGTATAAGACAGAGATAGAGTATATCCACGTGTCTCACTCAGCCTGCTCAAAAGGAACAGCAGAGGTAGAAGACAGAGATAGAGTATATCCACGTGTCTGATCTACACCTCACTCAGCCTGCTCAGAAAGAATCGCAAAGGTAAAAGACAGAGATAGAGTATATCCACGTGTCTGATCTACACCTCACTTAGCCTGCTCAGAAGGAACAGCTGAGGTAGAAGACAGAGATATAGTATATCCACGTGTCTCACTCAGCCTGCTCAGAAGGAACAGCAGAGGTAGAAGACAGAGATAGAGTATATCCACATGTCTCACTCAGCCTGCTCAGAAGGAACAGCAGAGGTAGGAGACAGAGATAGAGTATATCCACGTGTCTGATCTACACCTCACTCAGCCTGCTCAGAAGGAACAGCAGAGGTAGAAGACAGAGATAGAGTATATCCACGTGTCCCACTTAGCCTGCTCAGAAGGAACAGCAGAGGTAGAATACAGAGATAGAGTATATCCACCTGTCTCACTCAGCCTGCTCAGAAGGAACAGCAGAGGTAGAAGACAGAGATAGAGTATATCCACATGTCTCACTCAGCCTGCTCAGTAGGAACAGCAGGGGTAGAAGACAGAGATAGAGTATATCCACGTGTCTGATCTACACCTCACTCAGCCTGCTCAGAAGAATCAGCAGAGGTAGAAGACAGAGATATAGTATATCCACGTGTCTCACTCAGCCTGCACAGAAGGAACAGCAGAGGTAGAAGACAGAGATAGAGTATATCCACGTGTCTCACTCAGCCTGCTCAGAAGGAACAGCAGAGGTAGGAGACAGAGATAGAGTATATCCACGTGTCTGATCTACACCTCACTCAGCCTGCTCGGAAGGAACAGCAGAGGTAGAAGACAGAGATAGAGTATATCCACGTGTCCCACTTAGCCTGATCAGAAGGAACAGCAGAGGTAGAAGACAGAGATAGAGTATATCCACATGTCTCACTCAGCCTGCTCAGAAGGAACAGCAGAGGTAGAAGACAGAGATAGAGTATATCCACATGTCTCACTCAGCCTGCTCAGTAGGAACAGCAGGGGTAGAAGACAGAGATAGAGTATATCCACGTGTCTGATCTACACCTCACTCAGCCTGCTCAGAAGAATCAGCAGAGGTAGAAGACAGAGATATAGTATATCCACGTGTCTCACTCAGCCTGCTCAGAAGGAACAGCAGAGGTAGAAGACAGAGATAGAGTATATCCACGTGTCTCACTCAGCCTGCTCAGAAGGAACAGCAGAGGTAGGAGACAGAGATAGAGTATATCCACGTGTCTGATCTACACCTCACTCAGCCTGCTCAGAAGGAACAGCAGAGTTATAAGACAGAGATAGAGTATATCCACGTGTCTGATCTACACCTCACTCAGCCTGCTCAGAAAGAACCGCAAAGGTCAAAGACAGAGATAGAGTATATCCACGTGTCTGATCTACACCTCACTCAGCCTGCTCAAAAGGAACAGCTGAGGTAGAAGACAGAGATATAGTATATCCACGTGTCTGATCTACACCTCACTCAGCCTGCTCAGAAAGAACCGCAAAGGTCAAAGACAGAGATAGAGTATATCCACGTGTCTGATCTACACCTCACTTAGCCTGCTCAGAAGGAACAGCTGAGGTAGAAGACAGAGATATAGTATATCCACGTGTCTCACTCAGCCTGCTCAGAAGGAACAGCAGAGGTAGAAGACAGAGATAGAGTATATCCACATGTCTCACTCAGCCTGCTCAGTAGAAACAGCAGGGGTAGAAGACAGAGATAGAGTATATCCACGTGTCTGATCTACACCTCACTCAGCCTGCTCAGAAGAATCAGCAGAGGTAGAAGACAGCGATATAGTATATCCACGTGTCTCACTCAGCCTGCTCAGAAGGAACAGCAGAGGTAGAAGACAGAGATAGAGTATATCCCCGTGTCTCACTCAGCCTGCTCAGAAGGAACAGCAGAGGTAGAAGACAGAGATAGAGTATATCCACGTGTCTGATATACACCTCACTCAGCCTGCTCAGAAGAAACCGCAAAGGTAAAAGACAGAGATAGAGTATATCCACGTGTCTGATATACACCTCACTCAGCCTGCTCAGAAGGAAGAGCAGAGGTAGAAGACATAGATATAGTATATCCACGTGTCTGATCTACACCTCACTTAGCCTGCTCAGAAGGAACAGCTGAGGTAGAAGACAGAGATAGAGTATATCCACATGTCTCACTCAGCCTGCTCAGTAGGAACAGCAGGGGTAGAAGACAGAGATAGAGTATATCCACGTGTCTGATCTACACCTCACTCAGCCTGCTCAGAAGAATCAGCAGAGGTAGAAGACAGAGATATAGTATATCCACGTGTCTCACTCAGCCTGTTCAGAAGGAACAGCAGAGGTAGAAGACAGAGATAGAGTATATCCACGTGTCTCACTCAGCCTGCTCAGAAGGAACAGCAGAGGTAGGAGACAGAGATAGAGTATATCCACGTGTCTGATCTACACCTCACTCAGCCTGCTCAGAAGGAACAGCAGAGGTATAAGACAGAGATAGAGTATATCCACGTGTCTGATCTACACCTCACTCAGCCTGCTCAGAAAGAACCGCAAAGGTCAAAGACAGAGATAGAGTATATCCACGTGTCTGATCTACACCTCACTCAGCCTGCTCAAAAGGAACAGCTGAGGTAGAAGACAGAGATAGAGTATATCCACGTGTCTGATCTACACCTCACTCAGCCTGCTCAGAAAGAACCGCAAAGGTCAAAGACAGAGATAGAGTATATCCACGTGTCTGATCTACACCTCACTTAGCCTGCTCAGAAGGAACAGCTGAGGTAGAAGACAGAGATATAGTATATCCACGTGTCTCACTCAGCCTGCTCAGAAGGAACAGCAGAGGTAGAAGACAGAGATAGAGTATATCCACATGTCTCACTCAGCCTGCTCAGTAGAAACAGCAGGGGTAGAAGACAGAGATAGAGTATATCCACGTGTCTGATCTACACCTCACTCAGCCTGCTCAGAAGAATCAGCAGAGGTAGAAGACAGCGACATAGTATATCCACGTGTCTCACTCAGCCTGCTCAGAAGGAACAGCAGAGGTAGAAGACAGAGATAGAGTATATCCCCGTGTCTCACTCAGCCTGCTCAGAAGGAACAGCAGAGGTAGAAGACAGAGATAGAGTATATCCACGTGTCTGATATACACCTCACTCAGCCTGCTCAGAAGAAACCGCAAAGGTAAAAGACAGAGATAGAGTATATCCACGTGTCTGATATACACCTCACTCAGCCTGCTCAGAAGGAAGAGCAGAGGTAGAAGACATAGATATAGTATATCCACGTGTCTGATCTACACCTCACTTAGCCTGCTCAGAAGGAACAGCTGAGGTAGAAGACAGAGATATAGTATATCCACGTGTCTCACTCAGCCTGCTCAAAAGGAACAGCAGAGGTAGAAGACAGAGATAGAGTATATCCACGTGTCTCACTCAGCCTGCTCAGAAGGAACAGCAGAGGTAGGAGACAGAGATAGAGTATATCCACGTGTCTGATCTACACCTCACTCAGCCTGCTCAGAAGGAACAGCAGAGGTATAAGACAGAGATAGAGTATATCCACGTGTCTGATCTACACCTCACTCAGCCTGCTCAGAAAGAACCGCAAAGGTCAAAGACAGAGATAGAGTATATCCACGTGTCTGATCTACACCTCACTCAGCCTGCTCAAAAGGAACAGCTGAGGTAGAAGACAGAGATAGAGTATATCCACGTGTCTGATCTACACCTCACTCAGCCTGCTCAGAAAGAACCGCAAAGGTCAAAGACAGAGATAGAGTATATCCACGTGTCTGATCTACACCTCACTTAGCCTGCTCAGAAGGAACAGCTGAGGTAGAAGACAGAGATATAGTATATCCACGTGTCTCACTCAGCCTGCTCAGAAGGAACAGCAGAGGTAGAAGACAGAGATAGAGTATATCCACATGTCTCACTCAGCCTGCTCAGTAGAAACAGCAGGGGTAGAAGTCAGAGATAGAGTATATCCACGTGTCTGATCTACACCTCACTCAGCCTGCTCAGAAGAATCAGCAGAGGTAGAAGACAGCGATATAGTATATCCACGTGTCTCACTCAGCCTGCTCAGAAGGAACAGCAGAGGTAGAAGACAGAGATAGAGTATATCCCCGTGTCTCACTCAGCCTGCTCAGAAGGAACAGCAGAGGTAGAGGACAGAGATAGAGTATATCCACGTGTCTGATATACACCTCACTCAGCCTGCTCAGAAGAAACCGCAAAGGTAAAAGACAGAGATAGAGTATATCCACGTGTCTGATATACACCTCACTCAGCCTGCTCAGAAGGAAGAGCAGAGGTAGAAGACATAGATATAGTATATCCACGTGTCTGATCTACACCTCACTTAGCCTGCTCAGAAGGAACAGCTGAGGTAGAAGACATAGATATAGTATATCCACGTGTCTCACTCAGCCTGCTCAAAAGGAACAGCAGAGGTAGAAGACAGAGATAGAGTATATCCACGTGTCTGATCTACACCTCACTCAGCCTGCTCAGAAAGAATCGCAAAGGTAAAAGACAGAGATAGAGTATATCCACGTGTCTGATCTACACCTCACTCAGCCTGCTCAGAAGAATCAGCAGAGGTAGAAGACAGAGATATAGTATATCCACGTGTCTCACTCAGCCTGCTCAGAAGGAACAGCAGAGGTAGAAGACAGAGTTAGAGTATATCCACGTGTCTCACTCAGCCTGCTCAGAAGGAACAGCAGAGGTAGAAGACAGAGATAGAGTATATCCACATGTCTCACTCAGCCTGCTCAGAAGGAACAGCAGAGGTAGGAGACAGAGTGTATCCACGTGTCTGATCTACACCTCACTCAGCCTGCTCAGAAGGAACAGCAGAGGTATAAGACAGAGATAGAGTATATCCACGTGTCTCACTCAGCCTGCTCAAAAGGAACAGCAGAGGTAGAAGACAGAGATAGAGTATATCCACGTGTCTGATCTACACCTCACTCAGCCTGCTCAGAAAGAATCGCAAAGGTAAAAGACAGAGATAGAGTATATCCACGTGTCTGATCTACACCTCACTTAGCCTGCTCAGAAGGAACAGCTGAGGTAGAAGACAGAGATATAGTATATCCACGTGTCTCACTCAGCCTGCTCAGAAGGAACAGCAGAGGTAGAAGACAGAGATAGAGTATATCCACATGTCTCACTCAGCCTGCTCAGAAGGAACAGCAGAGGTAGGAGACAGAGATAGAGTATATCCACGTGTCTGATCTACACCTCACTCAGCCTGCTCAGAAGGAACAGCAGAGGTAGAAGACAGAGATAGAGTATATCCACGTGTCCCACTTAGCCTGCTCAGAAGGAACAGCAGAGGTAGAAGACAGAGATAGAGTATATCCACCTGTCTCACTCAGCCTGCTCAGAAGGAACAGCAGAGGTAGAAGACAGAGATAGAGTATATCCACATGTCTCACTCAGCCTGCTCAGTAGGAACAGCAGGGGTAGAAGACAGAGATAGAGTATATCCACGTGTCTGATCTACACCTCACTCAGCCTGCTCAGAAGAATCAGCAGAGGTAGAAGACAGAGATATAGTATATCCACGTGTCTCACTCAGCCTGCTCAGAAGGAACAGCAGAGGTAGAAGACAGAGATAGAGTATATCCACATGTCTCACTCAGCCTGCTCAGTAGAAACAGCAGGGGTAGAAGACAGAGATAGAGTATATCCACGTGTCTGATCTACACCTCACTCAGCCTGCTCAGAAGAATCAGCAGAGGTAGAAGACAGCGATATAGTATATCCACGTGTCTCACTCAGCCTGCTCAGAAGGAACAGCAGAGGTAGAAGACAGAGATAGAGTATATCCCCGTGTCTCACTCAGCCTGCTCAGAAGGAACAGCAGAGGTAGAAGACAGAGATAGAGTATATCCACGTGTCTGATATACACCTCACTCAGCCTGCTCAGAAGAAACCGCAAAGGTAAAAGACAGAGATAGAGTATATCCACGTGTCTGATATACACCTCACTCAGCCTGCTCAGAAGGAAGAGCAGAGGTAGAAGACATAGATATAGTATATCCACGTGTCTGATCTACACCTCACTTAGCCTGCTCAGAAGGAACAGCTGAGGTAGAAGACAGAGATATAGTATATCCACGTGTCTCACTCAGCCTGCTCAGAAGGAACAGCAGAGGTAGAAGACAGAGATAGAGTATATCCACGTGTCTGATATACACCTCACTCAGCCTGCTCAGAAGAAACCGCAAAGGTAAAAGACAGAGATAGAGTATATCCACGTGTCTGATATACACCTCACTCAGCCTGCTCAGAAGGAAGAGCAGAGGTAGAAGACATAGATATAGTATATCCACGTGTCTGATCTACACCTCACTTAGCCTGCTCAGAAGGAACAGCTGAGGTAGAAGACAGAGATATAGTATATCCACGTGTCTCACTCAGCCTGCTCAAAAGGAACAGCAGAGGTAGAAGACAGAGTTAGAGTATATATCCACGTGTCTGATCTACACCTCACTCAGCCTGCTCAGAAAGAATCGCAAAGGTAAAAGACAGAGATAGAGTATATCCACGTGTCTGATCTACACCTCACTCAGCCTGCTCAGAAGAATCAGCAGAGGTAGAAGACAGAGATATAGTATATCCACGTGTCTCACTCAGCCTGCTCAGAAGGAACAGCAGAGGTAGAAGACAGAGATAGAGTATATCCACATGTCTCACTCAGCCTGCTCAGAAGGAACAGCAGAGGTAGGAGACAGAGTGTATCCACGTGTCTGATCTACACCTCACTCAGCCTGCTCAGAAGGAACAGCAGAGGTATAAGACAGAGATAGAGTATATCCACGTGTCTCACTCAGCCTGCTCAAAAGGAACAGCAGAGGTAGAAGACAGAGATAGAGTATATCCACGTGTCTGATCTACACCTCACTCAGCCTGCTCAGAAAGAATCGCAAAGGTAAAAGACAGAGATAGAGTATATCCACGTGTCTGATCTACACCTCACTTAGCCTGCTCAGAAGGAACAGCTGAGGTAGAAGACAGAGATATAGTATATCCACGTGTCTCACTCAGCCTGCTCAGAAGGAACAGCAGAGGTAGAAGACAGAGATAGAGTATATCCACATGTCTCACTCAGCCTGCTCAGAAGGAACAGCAGAGGTAGGAGACAGAGATAGAGTATATCCACGTGTCTGATCTACACCTCACTCAGCCTGCTCAGAAGGAACAGCAGAGGTAGAAGACAGAGATAGAGTATATCCACGTGTCCCACTTAGCCTGCTCAGAAGGAACAGCAGAGGTAGAATACAGAGATAGAGTATATCCACCTGTCTCACTCAGCCTGCTCAGAAGGAACAGCAGAGGTAGAAGACAGAGATAGAGTATATCCACATGTCTCACTCAGCCTGCTCAGTAGGAACAGCAGGGGTAGAAGACAGAGATAGAGTATATCCACGTGTCTGATCTACACCTCACTCAGCCTGCTCAGAAGAATCAGCAGAGGTAGAAGACAGAGATATAGTATATCCACGTGTCTCACTCAGCCTGCACAGAAGGAACAGCAGAGGTAGAAGACAGAGATAGAGTATATCCACGTGTCTCACTCAGCCTGCTCAGAAGGAACAGCAGAGGTAGGAGACAGAGATAGAGTATATCCACGTGTCTGATCTACACCTCACTCAGCCTGCTCGGAAGGAACAGCAGAGGTAGAAGACAGAGATAGAGTATATCCACGTGTCCCACTTAGCCTGATCAGAAGGAACAGCAGAGGTAGAAGACAGAGATAGAGTATATCCACATGTCTCACTCAGCCTGCTCAGAAGGAACAGCAGAGGTAGAAGACAGAGATAGAGTATATCCACATGTCTCACTCAGCCTGCTCAGTAGGAACAGCAGGGGTAGAAGACAGAGATAGAGTATATCCACGTGTCTGATCTACACCTCACTCAGCCTGCTCAGAAGAATCAGCAGAGGTAGAAGACAGAGATATAGTATATCCACGTGTCTCACTCAGCCTGCTCAGAAGGAACAGCAGAGGTAGAAGACAGAGATAGAGTATATCCACGTGTCTCACTCAGCCTGCTCAGAAGGAACAGCAGAGGTAGGAGACAGAGATAGAGTATATCCACGTGTCTGATCTACACCTCACTCAGCCTGCTCAGAAGGAACAGCAGAGTTATAAGACAGAGATAGAGTATATCCACGTGTCTGATCTACACCTCACTCAGCCTGCTCAGAAAGAACCGCAAAGGTCAAAGACAGAGATAGAGTATATCCACGTGTCTGATCTACACCTCACTCAGCCTGCTCAAAAGGAACAGCTGAGGTAGAAGACAGAGATATAGTATATCCACGTGTCTGATCTACACCTCACTCAGCCTGCTCAGAAAGAACCGCAAAGGTCAAAGACAGAGATAGAGTATATCCACGTGTCTGATCTACACCTCACTTAGCCTGCTCAGAAGGAACAGCTGAGGTAGAAGACAGAGATATAGTATATCCACGTGTCTCACTCAGCCTGCTCAGAAGGAACAGCAGAGGTAGAAGACAGAGATAGAGTATATCCACATGTCTCACTCAGCCTGCTCAGTAGAAACAGCAGGGGTAGAAGACAGAGATAGAGTATATCCACGTGTCTGATCTACACCTCACTCAGCCTGCTCAGAAGAATCAGCAGAGGTAGAAGACAGCGATATAGTATATCCACGTGTCTCACTCAGCCTGCTCAGAAGGAACAGCAGAGGTAGAAGACAGAGATAGAGTATATCCCCGTGTCTCACTCAGCCTGCTCAGAAGGAACAGCAGAGGTAGAAGACAGAGATAGAGTATATCCACGTGTCTGATATACACCTCACTCAGCCTGCTCAGAAGAAACCGCAAAGGTAAAAGACAGAGATAGAGTATATCCACGTGTCTGATATACACCTCACTCAGCCTGCTCAGAAGGAAGAGCAGAGGTAGAAGACATAGATATAGTATATCCACGTGTCTGATCTACACCTCACTTAGCCTGCTCAGAAGGAACAGCTGAGGTAGAAGACAGAGATAGAGTATATCCACATGTCTCACTCAGCCTGCTCAGTAGGAACAGCAGGGGTAGAAGACAGAGATAGAGTATATCCACGTGTCTGATCTACACCTCACTCAGCCTGCTCAGAAGAATCAGCAGAGGTAGAAGACAGAGATATAGTATATCCACGTGTCTCACTCAGCCTGTTCAGAAGGAACAGCAGAGGTAGAAGACAGAGATAGAGTATATCCACGTGTCTCACTCAGCCTGCTCAGAAGGAACAGCAGAGGTAGGAGACAGAGATAGAGTATATCCACGTGTCTGATCTACACCTCACTCAGCCTGCTCAGAAGGAACAGCAGAGGTATAAGACAGAGATAGAGTATATCCACGTGTCTGATCTACACCTCACTCAGCCTGCTCAGAAAGAACCGCAAAGGTCAAAGACAGAGATAGAGTATATCCACGTGTCTGATCTACACCTCACTCAGCCTGCTCAAAAGGAACAGCTGAGGTAGAAGACAGAGATAGAGTATATCCACGTGTCTGATCTACACCTCACTCAGCCTGCTCAGAAAGAACCGCAAAGGTCAAAGACAGAGATAGAGTATATCCACGTGTCTGATCTACACCTCACTTAGCCTGCTCAGAAGGAACAGCTGAGGTAGAAGACAGAGATATAGTATATCCACGTGTCTCACTCAGCCTGCTCAGAAGGAACAGCAGAGGTAGAAGACAGAGATAGAGTATATCCACATGTCTCACTCAGCCTGCTCAGTAGAAACAGCAGGGGTAGAAGACAGAGATAGAGTATATCCACGTGTCTGATCTACACCTCACTCAGCCTGCTCAGAAGAATCAGCAGAGGTAGAAGACAGCGACATAGTATATCCACGTGTCTCACTCAGCCTGCTCAGAAGGAACAGCAGAGGTAGAAGACAGAGATAGAGTATATCCCCGTGTCTCACTCAGCCTGCTCAGAAGGAACAGCAGAGGTAGAAGACAGAGATAGAGTATATCCACGTGTCTGATATACACCTCACTCAGCCTGCTCAGAAGAAACCGCAAAGGTAAAAGACAGAGATAGAGTATATCCACGTGTCTGATATACACCTCACTCAGCCTGCTCAGAAGGAAGAGCAGAGGTAGAAGACATAGATATAGTATATCCACGTGTCTGATCTACACCTCACTTAGCCTGCTCAGAAGGAACAGCTGAGGTAGAAGACAGAGATATAGTATATCCACGTGTCTCACTCAGCCTGCTCAAAAGGAACAGCAGAGGTAGAAGACAGAGATAGAGTATATCCACGTGTCTCACTCAGCCTGCTCAGAAGGAACAGCAGAGGTAGGAGACAGAGATAGAGTATATCCACGTGTCTGATCTACACCTCACTCAGCCTGCTCAGAAGGAACAGCAGAGGTATAAGACAGAGATAGAGTATATCCACGTGTCTGATCTACACCTCACTCAGCCTGCTCAGAAAGAACCGCAAAGGTCAAAGACAGAGATAGAGTATATCCACGTGTCTGATCTACACCTCACTCAGCCTGCTCAAAAGGAACAGCTGAGGTAGAAGACAGAGATAGAGTATATCCACGTGTCTGATCTACACCTCACTCAGCCTGCTCAGAAAGAACCGCAAAGGTCAAAGACAGAGATAGAGTATATCCACGTGTCTGATCTACACCTCACTTAGCCTGCTCAGAAGGAACAGCTGAGGTAGAAGACAGAGATATAGTATATCCACGTGTCTCACTCAGCCTGCTCAGAAGGAACAGCAGAGGTAGAAGACAGAGATAGAGTATATCCACATGTCTCACTCAGCCTGCTCAGTAGAAACAGCAGGGGTAGAAGTCAGAGATAGAGTATATCCACGTGTCTGATCTACACCTCACTCAGCCTGCTCAGAAGAATCAGCAGAGGTAGAAGACAGCGATATAGTATATCCACGTGTCTCACTCAGCCTGCTCAGAAGGAACAGCAGAGGTAGAAGACAGAGATAGAGTATATCCCCGTGTCTCACTCAGCCTGCTCAGAAGGAACAGCAGAGGTAGAGGACAGAGATAGAGTATATCCACGTGTCTGATATACACCTCACTCAGCCTGCTCAGAAGAAACCGCAAAGGTAAAAGACAGAGATAGAGTATATCCACGTGTCTGATATACACCTCACTCAGCCTGCTCAGAAGGAAGAGCAGAGGTAGAAGACATAGATATAGTATATCCACGTGTCTGATCTACACCTCACTTAGCCTGCTCAGAAGGAACAGCTGAGGTAGAAGACATAGATATAGTATATCCACGTGTCTCACTCAGCCTGCTCAAAAGGAACAGCAGAGGTAGAAGACAGAGATAGAGTATATCCACGTGTCTGATCTACACCTCACTCAGCCTGCTCAGAAAGAATCGCAAAGGTAAAAGACAGAGATAGAGTATATCCACGTGTCTGATCTACACCTCACTCAGCCTGCTCAGAAGAATCAGCAGAGGTAGAAGACAGAGATATAGTATATCCACGTGTCTCACTCAGCCTGCTCAGAAGGAACAGCAGAGGTAGAAGACAGAGTTAGAGTATATCCACGTGTCTCACTCAGCCTGCTCAGAAGGAACAGCAGAGGTAGAAGACAGAGATAGAGTATATCCACATGTCTCACTCAGCCTGCTCAGAAGGAACAGCAGAGGTAGGAGACAGAGTGTATCCACGTGTCTGATCTACACCTCACTCAGCCTGCTCAGAAGGAACAGCAGAGGTATAAGACAGAGATAGAGTATATCCACGTGTCTCACTCAGCCTGCTCAAAAGGAACAGCAGAGGTAGAAGACAGAGATAGAGTATATCCACGTGTCTGATCTACACCTCACTCAGCCTGCTCAGAAAGAATCGCAAAGGTAAAAGACAGAGATAGAGTATATCCACGTGTCTGATCTACACCTCACTTAGCCTGCTCAGAAGGAACAGCTGAGGTAGAAGACAGAGATATAGTATATCCACGTGTCTCACTCAGCCTGCTCAGAAGGAACAGCAGAGGTAGAAGACAGAGATAGAGTATATCCACATGTCTCACTCAGCCTGCTCAGAAGGAACAGCAGAGGTAGGAGACAGAGATAGAGTATATCCACGTGTCTGATCTACACCTCACTCAGCCTGCTCAGAAGGAACAGCAGAGGTAGAAGACAGAGATAGAGTATATCCACGTGTCCCACTTAGCCTGCTCAGAAGGAACAGCAGAGGTAGAAGACAGAGATAGAGTATATCCACCTGTCTCACTCAGCCTGCTCAGAAGGAACAGCAGAGGTAGAAGACAGAGATAGAGTATATCCACATGTCTCACTCAGCCTGCTCAGTAGGAACAGCAGGGGTAGAAGACAGAGATAGAGTATATCCACGTGTCTGATCTACACCTCACTCAGCCTGCTCAGAAGAATCAGCAGAGGTAGAAGACAGAGATATAGTATATCCACGTGTCTCACTCAGCCTGCTCAGAAGGAACAGCAGAGGTAGAAGACAGAGATAGAGTATATCCACATGTCTCACTCAGCCTGCTCAGTAGAAACAGCAGGGGTAGAAGACAGAGATAGAGTATATCCACGTGTCTGATCTACACCTCACTCAGCCTGCTCAGAAGAATCAGCAGAGGTAGAAGACAGCGATATAGTATATCCACGTGTCTCACTCAGCCTGCTCAGAAGGAACAGCAGAGGTAGAAGACAGAGATAGAGTATATCCCCGTGTCTCACTCAGCCTGCTCAGAAGGAACAGCAGAGGTAGAAGACAGAGATAGAGTATATCCACGTGTCTGATATACACCTCACTCAGCCTGCTCAGAAGAAACCGCAAAGGTAAAAGACAGAGATAGAGTATATCCACGTGTCTGATATACACCTCACTCAGCCTGCTCAGAAGGAAGAGCAGAGGTAGAAGACATAGATATAGTATATCCACGTGTCTGATCTACACCTCACTTAGCCTGCTCAGAAGGAACAGCTGAGGTAGAAGACAGAGATATAGTATATCCACGTGTCTCACTCAGCCTGCTCAAAAGGAACAGCAGAGGTAGAAGACAGAGATAGAGTATATCCACGTGTCTCACTCAGCCTGCTCAGAAGGAACAGCAGAGGTAGGAGACAGAGATAGAGTATATCCACGTGTCTGATCTACACCTCACTCAGCCTGCTCAGAAGGAACAGCAGAGGTATAAGACAGAGATAGAGTATATCCACGTGTCTGATCTACACCTCACTCAGCCTGCTCAGAAAGAACCGCAAAGGTCAAAGACAGAGATAGAGTATATCCACGTGTCTGATCTACACCTCACTCAGCCTGCTCAAAAGGAACAGCTGAGGTAGAAGACAGAGATAGAGTATATCCACGTGTCTGATCTACACCTCACTCAGCCTGCTCAGAAAGAACCGCAAAGGTCAAAGACAGAGATAGAGTATATCCACGTGTCTGATCTACACCTCACTTAGCCTGCTCAGAAGGAACAGCTGAGGTAGAAGACAGAGATATAGTATATCCACGTGTCTCACTCAGCCTGCTCAGAAGGAACAGCAGAGGTAGAAGACAGAGATAGAGTATATCCACATGTCTCACTCAGCCTGCTCAGTAGAAACAGCAGGGGTAGAAGACAGAGATAGAGTATATCCACGTGTCTGATCTACACCTCACTCAGCCTGCTCAGAAGAATCAGCAGAGGTAGAAGACAGCGATATAGTATATCCACGTGTCTCACTCAGCCTGCTCAGAAGGAACAGCAGAGGTAGAAGACAGAGATAGAGTATATCCCCGTGTCTCACTCAGCCTGCTCAGAAGGAACAGCAGAGGTAGAGGACAGAGATAGAGTATATCCACGTGTCTGATATACACCTCACTCAGCCTGCTCAGAAGAAACCGCAAAGGTAAAAGACAGAGATAGAGTATATCCACGTGTCTGATATACACCTCACTCAGCCTGCTCAGAAGGAAGAGCAGAGGTAGAAGACATAGATATAGTATATCCACGTGTCTGATCTACACCTCACTTAGCCTGCTCAGAAGGAACAGCTGAGGTAGAAGACATAGATATAGTATATCCACGTGTCTCACTCAGCCTGCTCAAAAGGAACAGCAGAGGTAGAAGACAGAGATAGAGTATATCCACGTGTCTGATCTACACCTCACTCAGCCTGCTCAGAAAGAATCGCAAAGGTAAAAGACAGAGATAGAGTATATCCACGTGTCTGATCTATACCTCACTCAGCCTGCTCAGAAGAATCAGCAGAGGTAGAAGACAGAGATATAGTATATCCACGTGTCTCACTCAGCCTGCTCAGAAGGAACAGCAGAGGTAGAAGACAGAGTTAGAGTATATCCACGTGTCTCACTCAGCCTGCTCAGAAGGAACAGCAGAGGTAGAAGACAGAGATAGAGTATATCCACATGTCTCACTCAGCCTGCTCAGAAGGAACAGCAGAGGTAGGAGACAGAGTGTATCCACGTGTCTGATCTACACCTCACTCAGCCTGCTCAGAAGGAACAGCAGAGGTATAAGACAGAGATAGAGTATATCCACGTGTCTCACTCAGCCTGCTCAAAAGGAACAGCAGAGGTAGAAGACAGAGATAGAGTATATCCACGTGTCTGATCTACACCTCACTCAGCCTGCTCAGAAAGAATCGCAAAGGTAAAAGACAGAGATAGAGTATATCCACGTGTCTGATCTACACCTCACTCAGCCTGCTCAGAAAGAACCGCAAAGGTCAAAGACAGAGATAGAGTATATCCACGTGTCTGATCTACACCTCACTTAGCCTGCTCAGAAGGAACAGCTGAGGTAGAAGACAGAGATATAGTATATCCACGTGTCTCACTCAGCCTGCTCAGAAGGAACAGCAGAGGTAGAAGACAGAGATAGAGTATATCCACATGTCTCACTCAGCCTGCTCAGTAGAAACAGCAGGGGTAGAAGACAGAGATAGAGTATATCCACGTGTCTGATCTACACCTCACTCAGCCTGCTCAGAAGAATCAGCAGAGGTAGAAGACAGCGATATAGTATATCCACGTGTCTCACTCAGCCTGCTCAGAAGGAACAGCAGAGGTAGAAGACAGAGATAGAGTATATCCCCGTGTCTCACTCAGCCTGCTCAGAAGGAACAGCAGAGGTAGAGGACAGAGATAGAGTATATCCACGTGTCTGATATACACCTCACTCAGCCTGCTCAGAAGAAACCGCAAAGGTAAAAGACAGAGATAGAGTATATCCACGTGTCTGATATACACCTCACTCAGCCTGCTCAGAAGGAAGAGCAGAGGTAGAAGACATAGATATAGTATATCCACGTGTCTGATCTACACCTCACTTAGCCTGCTCAGAAGGAACAGCTGAGGTAGAAGACATAGATATAGTATATCCACGTGTCTCACTCAGCCTGCTCAAAAGGAACAGCAGAGGTAGAAGACAGAGATAGAGTATATCCACGTGTCTGATCTACACCTCACTCAGCCTGCTCAGAAAGAATCGCAAAGGTAAAAGACAGAGATAGAGTATATCCACGTGTCTGATCTATACCTCACTCAGCCTGCTCAGAAGAATCAGCAGAGGTAGAAGACAGAGATATAGTATATCCACGTGTCTCACTCAGCCTGCTCAGAAGGAACAGCAGAGGTAGAAGACAGAGTTAGAGTATATCCACGTGTCTCACTCAGCCTGCTCAGAAGGAACAGCAGAGGTAGAAGACAGAGATAGAGTATATCCACATGTCTCACTCAGCCTGCTCAGAAGGAACAGCAGAGGTAGGAGACAGAGTGTATCCACGTGTCTGATCTACACCTCACTCAGCCTGCTCAGAAGGAACAGCAGAGGTATAAGACAGAGATAGAGTATATCCACGTGTCTCACTCAGCCTGCTCAAAAGGAACAGCAGAGGTAGAAGACAGAGATAGAGTATATCCACGTGTCTGATCTACACCTCACTCAGCCTGCTCAGAAAGAATCGCAAAGGTAAAAGACAGAGATAGAGTATATCCACGTGTCTGATCTACACCTCACTTAGCCTGCTCAGAAGGAACAGCTGAGGTAGAAGACAGAGATATAGTATATCCACGTGTCTCACTCAGCCTGCTCAGAAGGAACAGCAGAGGTAGAAGACAGAGATAGAGTATATCCACATGTCTCACTCAGCCTGCTCAGAAGGAACAGCAGAGGTAGGAGACAGAGATAGAGTATATCCACGTGTCTGATCTACACCTCACTCAGCCTGCTCAGAAGGAACAGCAGAGGTAGAAGACAGAGATAGAGTATATCCACGTGTCCCACTTAGCCTGCTCAGAAGGAACAGCAGAGGTAGAAGACAGAGATAGAGTATATCCACCTGTCTCACTCAGCCTGCTCAGAAGGAACAGCAGAGGTAGAAGACAGAGATAGAGTATATCCACATGTCTCACTCAGCCTGCTCAGTAGGAACAGCAGGGGTAGAAGACAGAGATAGAGTATATCCACGTGTCTGATCTACACCTCACTCAGCCTGCTCAGAAGAATCAGCAGAGGTAGAAGACAGAGATATAGTATATCCACGTGTCTCACTCAGCCTGCTCAGAAGGAACAGCAGAGGTAGAAGACAGAGATAGAGTATATCCACGTGTCTCACTCAGCCTGCTCAGAAGGAACAGCAGAGGTAGGAGACAGAGATAGAGTATATCCACGTGTCTGATCTACACCTCACTCAGCCTGCTCAGAAGGAACAGCAGAGGTAGAAGACAGAGATAGAGTATATCCACGTGTCCCACTTAGCCTGCTCAGAAGGAACAGCAGAGGTAGAAGACAGAGATAGAGTATATCCACATGTCTCACTCAGCCTGCTCAGAAGGAACAGCAGAGGTAGAAGACAGAGATAGAGTATATCCACATGTCTCACTCAGCCTGCTCAGTAGGAACAGCAGGGGTAGAAGACAGAGATAGAGTATATCCACATGTCTCACTCAGCCTGCTCAGTAGGAACAGCAGGGGTAGAAGACAGAGATAGAGTATATCCACGTGTCTGATCTACACCTCACTCAGCCTGCTCAGAAGAATCAGCAGAGGTAGAAGACAGAGATATAGTATATCCACGTGTCTCACTCAGCCTGCTCAGAAGGAACAGCAGAGGTAGAAGACAGAGATAGAGTATATCCACGTGTCTCACTCAGACTGCTCAGAAGGAACAGCAGAGGTAGGAGACAGAGATAGAGTATATCCACGTGTCTGATCTACACCTCACTCAGCCTGCTCAGAAAGAACCGCAAAGGTCAAAGACAGAGATAGAGTATATCCACGTGTCTGATCTACACCTCACTCAGCCTGCTCAAAAGGAACAGCTGAGGTAGAAGACAGAGATAGAGTATATCCACGTGTCTGATCTACACCTCACTCAGCCTGCTCAGAAAGAACCGCAAAGGTCAAAGACAGAGATAGAGTATATCCACGTGTCTGATCTACACCTCACTTAGCCTGCTCAGAAGGAACAGCTGAGGTAGAAGACAGAGATATAGTATATCCACGTGTCTCACTCAGCCTGCTCAGAAGGAACAGCAGAGGTAGAAGACAGAGATAGAGTATATCCACATGTCTCACTCAGCCTGCTCAGTAGAAACAGCAGGGGTAGAAGACAGAGATAGAGTATATCCACGTGTCTGATCTACACCTCACTCAGCCTGCTCAGAAGAATCAGCAGAGGTAGAAGACAGCGATATAGTATATCCACGTGTCTCACTCAGCCTGCTCAGAAGGAACAGCAGAGGTAGATGACAAAGATAGAGTATATCCCCGTGTCTCACTCAGCCTGCTCAGAAGGAACAGCAGAGGTAGAAGACAGAGATAGAGTATATCCACGTGTCTGATATACACCTCACTCAGCCTGCTCAGAAGAAACCGCAAAGGTAAAAGACAGAGATAGAGTATATCCACGTGTCTGATATACACCTCACTCAGCCTGCTCAGAAGGAAGAGCAGAGGTAGAAGACATAGATATAGTATATCCACGTGTCTGATCTACACCTCACTTAGCCTGCTCAGAAGGAACAGCTGAGGTAGAAGACAGAGATAGAGTATATCCACATGTCTCACTCAGCCTGCTCAGTAGGAACAGCAGGGGTAGAAGACAGAGATAGAGTATATCCACGTGTCTGATCTACACCTCACTCAGCCTGCTCAGAAGAATCAGCAGAGGTAGAAGACAGAGATATAGTATATCCACCTGTCTCACTCAGCCTGCTCAGAAGGAACAGCAGAGGTAGAAGACAGAGATAGAGTATATCCACGTGTCTCACTCAGCCTGCTCAGAAGGAACAGCAGAGGTAGGAGACAGAGATAGAGTATATCCACGTGTCTGATCTACACCTCACTCAGCCTGCTCAGAAGGAACAGCAGAGGTATAAGACAGAGATAGAGTATATCCACGTGTCTGATCTACACCTCACTCAGCCTGCTCAGAAAGAACCGCAAAGGTCAAAGACAGAGATAGAGTATATCCACGTGTCTGATCTACACCTCACTCAGCCTGCTCAAAAGGAACAGCTGAGGTAGAAGACAGAGATAGAGTATATCCACGTGTCTGATCTACACCTCACTCAGCCTGCTCAGAAAGAACCGCAAAGGTCAAAGACAGAGATAGAGTATATCCACGTGTCTGATCTACACCTCACTTAGCCTGCTCAGAAGGAACAGCTGAGGTAGAAGACAGAGATATAGTATATCCACGTGTCTCACTCAGCCTGCTCAGAAGGAACAGCAGAGGTAGAAGACAGAGATAGAGTATATCCACATGTCTCACTCAGCCTGCTCAGTAGAAACAGCAGGGGTAGAAGACAGAGATAGAGTATATCCACGTGTCTGATCTACACCTCACTCAGCCTGCTCAGAAGGAACAGCAGAGGTATAAGACAGAGATAGAGTATATCCACGTGTCTGATCTACACCTCACTCAGCCTGCTCAGAAAGAACCGCAAAGGTCAAAGACAGAGATAGAGTATATCCACGTGTCTGATCTACACCTCACTCAGCCTGCTCAAAAGGAACAGCTGAGGTAGAAGACAGAGATAGAGTATATCCACGTGTCTGATCTACACCTCACTCAGCCTGCTCAGAAAGAACCGCAAAGGTCAAAGACAGAGATAGAGTATATCCACGTGTCTGATCTACACCTCACTTAGCCTGCTCAGAAGGAACAGCTGAGGTAGAAGACAGAGATATAGTATATCCACGTGTCTCACTCAGCCTGCTCAGAAGGAACAGCAGAGGTAGAAGACAGAGATAGAGTATATCCACATGTCTCACTCAGCCTGCTCAGTAGAAACAGCAGGGGTAGAAGACAGAGATAGAGTATATCCACGTGTCTGATCTACACCTCACTCAGCCTGCTCAGAAGAATCAGCAGAGGTAGAAGACAGCGATATAGTATATCCACGTGTCTCACTCAGCCTGCTCAGAAGGAACAGCAGAGGTAGAAGACAGAGATAGAGTATATCCCCGTGTCTCACTCAGCCTGCTCAGAAGGAACAGCAGAGGTAGAAGACAGAGATAGAGTATATCCACGTGTCTGATATACACCTCACTCAGCCTGCTCAGAAGAAACCGCAAAGGTAAAAGACAGAGATAGAGTATATCCACGTGTCTGATATACACCTCACTCAGCCTGCTCAGAAGGAAGAGCAGAGGTAGAAGACATAGATATAGTATATCCACGTGTCTGATCTACACCTCACTTAGCCTGCTCAGAAGGAACAGCTGAGGTAGAAGACAGAGATAGAGTATATCCACATGTCTCACTCAGCCTGCTCAGTAGGAACAGCAGGGGTAGAAGACAGAGATAGAGTATATCCACGTGTCTGATCTACACCTCACTCAGCCTGCTCAGAAGAATCAGCAGAGGTAGAAGACAGAGATATAGTATATCCACGTGTCTCACTCAGCCTGCTCAGAAGGAACAGCAGAGGTAGAAGACAGAGATAGAGTATATCCACGTGTCTCACTCAGCCTGCTCAGAAGGAACAGCAGAGGTAGGAGACAGAGATAGAGTATATCCACGTGTCTGATCTACACCTCACTCAGCCTGCTCAGAAGGAACAGCAGAGGTATAAGACAGAGATAGAGTATATCCACGTGTCTGATCTACACCTCACTCAGCCTGCTCAGAAAGAACCGCAAAGGTCAAAGACAGAGATAGAGTATATCCACGTGTCTGATCTACACCTCACTCAGCCTGCTCAAAAGGAACAGCTGAGGTAGAAGACAGAGATAGAGTATATCCACGTGTCTGATCTACAACTCACTCAGCCTGCTCAGAAAGAACCGCAAAGGTCAAAGACAGAGATAGAGTATATCCACGTGTCTGATCTACACCTCACTTAGCCTGCTCAGAAGGAACAGCTGAGGTAGAAGACAGAGATATAGTATATCCACGTGTCTCACTCAGCCTGCTCAGAAGGAACAGCAGAGGTAGAAGACAGAGATAGAGTATATCCACATGTCTCACTCAGCCTGCTCAGTAGAAACAGCAGGGGTAGAAGACAGAGATAGAGTATATCCACGTGTCTGATCTACACCTCACTCAGCCTGCTCAGAAGAATCAGCAGAGGTAGAAGACAGCGATATAGTATATCCACGTGTCTCACTCAGCCTGCTCAGAAGGAACAGCAGAGGTAGAAGACAGAGATAGAGTATATCCCCGTGTCTCACTCAGCCTGCTCAGAAGGAACAGCAGAGGTAGAAGACAGAGATAGAGTATATCCACGTGTCTGATATACACCTCACTCAGCCTGCTCAGAAGAAACCGCAAAGGTAAAAGACAGAGATAGAGTATATCCACGTGTCTGATCTACACCTCACTTAGCCTGCTCAGAAGGAACAGCTGAGGTAGAAGACAGAGATATAGTATATCCACGTGTCTCACTCAGCCTGCTCAAAAGGAACAGCAGAGGTAGAAGACAGAGATAGAGTATATCCACGTGTCTCACTCAGCCTGCTCAGAAGGAACAGCAGAGGTAGGAGACAGAGATAGAGTATATCCACGTGTCTGATCTACACCTCACTCAGCCTGCTCAGAAGGAACAGCAGAGGTATAAGACAGAGATAGAGTATATCCACGTGTCTGATCTACACCTCACTCAGCCTGCTCAGAAAGAACCGCAAAGGTCAAAGACAGAGATAGAGTATATCCACGTGTCTGATCTACACCTCACTCAGCCTGCTCAAAAGGAACAGCTGAGGTAGAAGACAGAGATAGAGTATATCCACGTGTCTGATCTACACCTCACTCAGCCTGCTCAGAAAGAACCGCAAAGGTCAAAGACAGAGATAGAGTATATCCACGTGTCTGATCTACACCTCACTTAGCCTGCTCAGAAGGAACAGCTGAGGTAGAAGACAGAGATATAGTATATCCACGTGTCTCACTCAGCCTGCTCAGAAGGAACAGCAGAGGTAGAAGACAGAGATAGAGTATATCCACATGTCTCACTCAGCCTGCTCAGTAGAAACAGCAGGGGTAGAAGACAGAGATAGAGTATATCCACGTGGCTGATCTACACCTCACTCAGCCTGCTCAGAAGAATCAGCAGAGGTAGAAGACAGCGATATAGTATATCCACGTGTCTCACTCAGCCTGCTCAGAAGGAACAGCAGAGGTAGAAGACAGAGATAGAGTATATCCCCGTGTCTCACTCAGCCTGCTCAGAAGGAACAGCAGAGGTAGAAGACAGAGATAGAGTATATCCACGTGTCTGATATACACCTCACTCAGCCTGCTCAGAAGAAACCGCAAAGGTAAAAGACAGAGATAGAGTATATCCACGTGTCTGATATACACCTCACTCAGCCTGCTCAGAAGGAAGAGCAGAGGTAGAAGACATAGATATAGTATATCCACGTGTCTGATCTACACCTCACTTAGCCTGCTCAGAAGGAACAGCTGAGGTAGAAGACAGAGATATAGTATATCCACGTGTCTCACTCAGCCTGCTCAGAAGGAACAGCAGAGGTAGAAGACAGAGATAGAGTATATCCACATGTCTCACTCAGCCTGCTCAGAAGGAACAGCAGAGGTAGGAGACAGAGATAGAGTATATCCACGTGTCTGATCTACACCTCACTCAGCCTGCTCAGAAGGAACAGCAGAGGTAGAAGACAGAGATAGAGTATATCCACGTGTCTGATATACACCTCACTCAGCCTGCTCAGAAGAAACCGCAAAGGTAAAAGACAGAGATAGAGTATATCCACGTGTCTGATATACACCTCACTCAGCCTGCTCAGAAAGAAGAGCAGAGGTAGAAGACATAGATATAGTATATCCACGTGTCTGATCTACACCTCACTTAGCCTGCTCAGAAGGAACAGCTGAGGTAGAAGACAGAGATATAGTATATCCACGTGTCTCACTCAGCCTGCTCAGAAGGAACAGCAGAGGTAGAAGACAGAGATAGAGTATATCCACATGTCTCACTCAGCCTGCTCAGAAGGAACAGCAGAGGTAGGAGACAGAGATAGAGTATATCCACGTGTCTGATCTACACCTCACTCAGCCTGCTCAGAAGGAACAGCAGAGGTAGCAGACAGAGATAGAGTATATCCACGTGTCCCACTTAGCCTGCTCAGAAGGAACAGCAGAGGTAGAAGACAGAGATAGAGTATATCCACATGTCTCACTCAGCCTGCTCAGAAGGAACAGCAGAGGTAGAAGACAGAGATAGAGTATATCCACATGTCTCACTCAGCCTGCTCAGTAGGAACAGCAGGGGTAGAAGACAGAGATAGAGTATATCCACGTGTCTGATCTACACCTCACTCAGCCTGCTCAGAAGAATCAGCAGAGGTAGAAGACAGAGATATAGTATATCCACGTGTCTCACTCAGCCTGCTCAGAAGGAACAGCAGAGGTAGAAGACAGAGATAGAGTATATCCACGTGTCTCACTCAGCCTGCTCAGAAGGAACAGCAGAGGTAGAAGACAGAGATAGAGTATATCCACATGTCTCACTCAGCCTGCTCAGAAGGAACAGCAGAGGTAGGAGACAGAGTGTATCCACGTGTCTGATCTACACCTCACTCAGCCTGCTCAGAAGGAACAGCAGAGGTATAAGACAGAGATAGAGTATATCCACGTGTCTCACTCAGCCTGCTCAAAAGGAACAGCAGAGGTAGAAGACAGAGATAGAGTATATCCACGTGTCTGATCTACACCTCACTCAGCCTGCTCAGAAAGAACCGCAAAGGTAAAAGACAGAGATAGAGTATATCCACGTGTCTGATCTACACCTCACTTAGCCTGCTCAGAAGGAACAGCTGAGGTAGAAGACAGAGATATAGTATATCCACGTGTCTCACTCAGCCTGCTCAGAAGGAACAGCAGAGGTAGAATACAGAGATAGAGAATATCCACGTGTCTCACTCAGCCTGCTCAGAAGGAACAGCAGAGGTAGCAGACAGAGATATAGTACATCCACGTGTCTCACGCAGCCTGCTCAGAAGGAACAGCAGAGGTAGAAGACAGAGATAGAGTATATCCACGTGTCTCACTCAGCCTGCTCAGAAGGAACAGCAGAGGTAGAAGACAGAGATAGAGTATATCCACGTGTCTGATATACACCTCACTCAGCCTGCTCAGAAGAAACCGCAAAGGTAAAAGACAGAGATAGAGTATATCCACGTGTCTGATATACACCTCACTCAGCCTGCTCAGAAGGAAGAGCAGAGGTAGAAGACATAGATATAGTATATCCACGTGTCTGATCTACACCTCACTTAGCCTGCTCAGAAGGAACAGCTGAGGTAGAAGACAGAGATATAGTATATCCACGTGTCTCACTCAGCCTGCTCAGAAGGAACAGCAGAGGTAGAAGACAGAGATAGAGTATATACTCTAGCCTGCTCAGAAGGAACAGCAGAGGTAGGAGACAGAGATAGAGTATATCCACGTGTCTGATCTACACCTCACTCAGCCTGCTCAGAAGGAACAGCAGAGGTATAAGACAGAGATAGAGTATATCCACGTGTCTGATCTACACCTCACTCAGCCTGCTCAGAAAGAACCGCAAAGGTCAAAGACAGAGATAGAGTATATCCACGTGTCTGATCTACACCTCACTCAGCCTGCTCAAAAGGAACAGATGAGGTAGAAGACAGAGATAGAGTATATCCACGTGTCTGATCTACACCTCACTCAGCCTGCTCAGAAAGAACCGCAAAGGTCAAAGACAGAGATAGAGTATATCCACGTGTCTGATCTACACCTCACTTAGCCTGCTCAGAAGGAACAGCTCAGGTAGAAGACAGAGATATAGTATATCCACGTGTCTCACTCAGCCTGCTCAGAAGGAACAGCAGAGGTAGAATACATAGATAGAGAATATCCACGTGTCTCACTCAGCCTGCTCAGAAGGAACAGCAGAGGTAGAAGACAGAGATAGAGTATATCCACGTGTCTGATATACACCTCACTCAGCCTGCTCAGAAGAAACCGCAAAGGTAAAAGACAGAGATAGAGTATATCCACGTGTCTGATATACACCTCACTCAGCCTGCTCAGAAGGAAGAGCAGAGGTAGAAGACATAGATATAGTATATCCACGTGTCTGATCTACACCTCACTTAGCCTGCTCAGAAGGAACAGCTGAGGTAGAAGACAGAGATATAGTATATCCACGTGTCTCACTCAGCCTGCTCAGAAGGAACAGCAGAGGTAGAAGACAGAGATAGAGTATATCCACATGTCTCACTCAGCCTGCTCAGAAGGAACAGCAGAGGTAGGAGACAGAGATAGAGTATATCCACGTGTCTGATCTACACCTCACTCAGCCTGCTCAGAAGGAACATCAGAGGTAGAAGACAGAGATAGAGTATATCCACGTGTCTGATATACACCTCACTCAGCCTGCTCAGAAGAAACCGCAAAGGTAAAAGACAGAGATAGAGTATATCCACGTGTCTGATATACACCTCACTCAGCCTGCTTAGAAGGAAGAGCAGAGGTAGAAGACATAGATATAGTATATCCACGTGTCTGATCTACACCTCACTTAGCCTGCTCAGAAGGAACAGCTGAGGTAGAAGACAGAGATATAGTATATCCACGTGTCTCACTCAGCCTGCTCAGAAGGAACAGCAGAGGTAGAAGACAGAGATAGAGTATATCCACATGTCTCACTCAGCCTGCTCAGAAGGAACAGCAGAGGTAGGAGACAGAGATAGAGTATATCCACGTGTCTGATCTACACCTCACTCAGCCTGCTCAGAAGGAACAGCAGAGGTAGAAGACAGAGATAGAGTATATCCACGTGTCCCACTTAGCCTGCTCAGAAGGAACAGCAGAGGTAGAAGACAGAGATAGAGTATATCCACATGTCTCACTCAGCCTGCTCAGAAGGAACAGCAGAGGTAGAAGACAGAGATAGAGTATATCCACATGTCTCACTCAGCCTGCTCAGTAGGAACAGCAGGGGTAGAAGACAGAGATAGAGTATATCCACGTGTCTGATCTACACCTCACTCAGCCTGCTCAGAAGAATCAGCAGAGGTAGAAGACAGAGATATAGTATATCCACGTGTCTCACTCAGCCTGCTCAGAAGGAACAGCAGAGGTAGAAGACAGAGATAGAGTATATCCACGTGTCTCACTCAGCCTGCTCAGAAGGAACAGCAGAGGTAGAAGACAGAGATAGAGTATATCCACATGTCTCACTCAGCCTGCTCAGAAGGAACAGCAGAGGTAGGAGACAGAGTGTATCCACGTGTCTGATCTACACCTCACTCAGCCTGCTCAGAAGGAACAGCAGAGGTATAAGACAGAGATAGAGTATATCCACGTGTCTCACTCAGCCTGCTCAAAAGGAACAGCAGAGGAAGAAGACAGAGATAGAGTATATCCACGTGTCTGATCTACACCTCACTCAGCCTGCTCAGAAAGAATCGCAAAGGTAAAAGACAGAGATATAGTATATCCACGTGTCTGATCTACACCTCACTTAGCCTGCTCAGAAGGAACAGCTGAGGTAGAAGACAGAGATATAGTATATCCACGTGTCTCACTCAGCCTGCTCAGAAGGAACAGCAGAGGTAGAAGACAGAGATAGAGTATATCCACATGTCTCACTCAGCCTGCTCAGAAGGAACAGCAGAGGTAGGAGACAGAGATAGAGTATATCCACGTGTCTGATCTACACCTCACTCAGCCTGCTCAGAAGGAACAGCAGAGGTAGAAGACAGAGATAGAGTATATCCACGTGTCCCACTTAGCCTGCTCAGAAGGAACAGCAGAGGTAGAAGACAGAGATAGAGTATATCCACCTGTCTCACTCAGCCTGCTCAGAAGGAACAGCAGAGGTAGAAGACAGAGATAGAGTATATCCACATGTCTCACTCAGCCTGCTCAGTAGGAACAGCAGGGGTAGAAGACAGAGATAGAGTATATCCACGTGTCCCACTTAGCCTGCTCAGAAGGAACAGCAGAGGTAGAAGACAGAGATAGAGTATATCCACATGTCTCACTCAGCCTGCTCAGAAGGAACAGCAGAGGTAGAAGACAGAGATAGAGTATATCCACATGTCTCACTCAGCCTGCTCAGTAGGAACAGCAGGGGTAGAAGACAGAGATAGAGTATATCCACGTGTCTGATCTACACCTCACTCAGCCTGCTCAGAGGAATCAGCAGAGGTAGAAGACAGAGATATAGTATATCCACGTGTCTCACTCAGCCTGCTCAGAAGGAACAGCAGAGGTAGAAGACAGAGATAGAGTATATCCACGTGTCTCACTCAGCCTGCTCAGAAGGAACAGCAGAGGTAGAAGACAGAGATAGAGTATATCCACATGTCTCACTCAGCCTGCTCAGAAGGAACAGCAGAGGTAGGAGACAGAGTGTATCCACGTGTCTGATCTACACCTCACTCAGCCTGCTCAGAAGGAACAGCAGAGGTATAAGACAGAGATAGAGTATATCCACGTGTCTCACTCAGCCTGCTCAATAGGAACAGCAGAGGTAGAAGACAGAGATAGAGTATATCCACGTGTCTGATCTACACCTCACTCAGCCTGCTCAGAAAGAACCGCAAAGGTAAAAGACAGAGATAGAGTATATCCACGTGTCTGATCTACACCTCACTTAGCCTGCTCAGAAGGAACAGCTGAGGTAGAAGACAGAGATATAGTATATCCTCGTGTCTCACTCAGCCTGCTCAGAAGGAACAGCAGAGGTAGAATACAGAGATGGAGAATATCCACGTGTCTCACTCAGCCTGCTCAGAAGGAACAGCAGAGGTAGCAGACAGAGATATAGTACATCCACGTGTCTCACGCAGCCTGCTCAGAAGGAACAGCAGAGGTAGAAGACAGAGATAGAGTATATCCACGTGTCTCACTCAGCCTGCTCAGAAGGAACAGCAGAGGTAGAAGACAGAGATAGAGTATATCCACGTGTCTGATATACACCTCACTCAGCCTGCTCAGAAGAATCCGCAAAGGTAAAAGACAGAGATAGAGTATATCCACGTGTCTGATATACACCTCACTCAGCCTGCTCAGAAGGAAGAGCAGAGGTAGAAGACATAGATATAGTATATCCACGTGTCTGATCTACACCTCACTTAGCCTGCTCAGAAGGAACAGCTGAGGTAGAAGACAGAGATATAGTATATCCACGTGTCTCATTCAGCCTGCTCAGAAGGAACAGCAGAGGTAGAAGACAGAGATAGAGTATATACTATAGCCTGCTCAGAAGGAACAGCAGAGGTAGGAGACAGAGATAGAGTATATCCACGTGTCTGATCTACACCTCACTCAGCCTGCTCAGAAGGAACAGCAGAGGTATAAGACAGAGATAGAGTATATCCACGTGTCTGATCTACACCTCACTCAGCCTGCTCAAAAGGAACAGCTGAGGTAGAAGACAGAGATAGAGTATATCCACGTGTCTGATCTACACCTCACTCAGCCTGCTCAGAAAGAACCGCAAAGGTCAAAGACAGAGATAGAGTATATCCACGTGTCTGATCTACACCTCACTTAGCCTGCTCAGAAGGAACAGCTGAGGTAGAAGACAGAGATATAGTATATCCACGTGTCTCACTCAGCCTGCTCAGAAGGAACAGCAGAGGTAGAATACATAGATAGAGAATATCCACGTGTCTCACTCAGCCTGCTCAGAAGGAACAGCAGAGGTAGCAGACAGAGATAGAGTATATCCACGTGTCTGATCTACACCTCACTCAGCCTGCTCAGAAGGAACCGCAAAGGTAAAAGACAGAGATAGAGTATATCCACGTGTCTGATCTACCCCTCACTTAGCCTGCTCAGAAGGAACAGCAGAGATAGAAGACAGAGATAGAGTATATCCACATGTCCCACTTAGCCTGCTCAGAAGGAACAGCAGAGGTAGAAGACAGAGATAGAGTATATCCACATGTCTCACTCAGCCTGCTCAGTAGAAACAGCAGGGGTAGAAGACAGAGATAGAGTATATCCACGTGTCTGATCTACACCTCACTCAGCCTGCTCAGAAGAATCAGCAGAGGTAGAAGACAGCGATATAGTATATCCACGTGTCTCACTCAGCCTGCTCAGAAGGAACAGCAGAGCTAGAAGACAGAGATAGAGTATATCCACGTGTCTCACTCAGCCTGCTCAGAAGGAACAGCAGAGGTAGAAGACAGAGATAGAGTATATCCACGTGTCTGATATACACCTCACTCAGCCTGCTCAGAAGAAACCGCAAAGGTAAAAGACAGAGATAGAGTATATCCACGTGTCTGATATACAGCTCACTCAGCCTGCTCAGAAGGAAGAGCAGAGGTAGAAGACATAGATATAGTATATCCACGTGTCTGATCTACACCTCACTTAGCCTGCTCAGAAGGAACAGCTGAGGTAGAAGACAGAGATATAGTATATCCACGTGTCTCACTCAGCCTGCTCAGAAGGAACAGCAGAGGTAGAAGAGAGAGATAGAGTATTTCCACATGTCTCACTCAGCCTGCTCAGAAGGAACAGCAGAGGTAGGAGACAGAGATAGAGTATATCCACGTGTCTGATCTACACCTCACTCAGCCTGCTCAGAAGGAACAGCAGAGGTAGAAGACAGAAATAGAGTATATCCACGTGTCCCACTTAGCCTGCTCAGAAGGAACAGCAGAGGTAGAAGACAGAGATAGAGTATATCCACATGTCTCACTCAGCCTGCTCAGAAGGAACAGCAGAGGTAGAAGACAGAGATAGAGTATATCCACATGTCTCACTCAGCCTGCTCAGTAGGAACAGCAGGGGTAGAAGACAGAGATAGAGTATATCCACGTGTCTGATCTACACCTCACTCAGCCTGCTCAGAGGAATCAGCAGAGGTAGAAGACAGAGATATAGTATATCCACGTGTCTCACTCAGCCTGCTCAGAAGGAACAGCAGAGGTAGAAGACAGAGATAGAGTATATCCACGTGTCTCACTCAGCCTGCTCAGAAGGAACAGCAGAGGTAGAAGACAGAGATAGAGTATATCCACATGTCTCACTCAGCCTGCTCAGAAGGAACAGCAGAGGTAGGAGACAGAGTGTATCCACGTGTCTGATCTACACCTCACTCAGCCTGCTCAGAAGGAACAGCAGAGGTATAAGACAGAGATAGAGTATATCCACGTGTCTCACTCAGCCTGCTCAATAGGAACAGCAGAGGTAGAAGACAGAGATAGAGTATATCCACGTGTCTGATCTACACCTCACTCAGCCTGCTCAGAAAGAACCGCAAAGGTAAAAGACAGAGATAGAGTATATCCACGTGTCTGATCTACACCTCACTTAGCCTGCTCAGAAGGAACAGCTGAGGTAGAAGACAGAGATATAGTATATCCTCGTGTCTCACTCAGCCTGCTCAGAAGGAACAGCAGAGGTAGAATACAGAGATGGAGAATATCCACGTGTCTCACTCAGCCTGCTCAGAAGGAACAGCAGAGGTAGCAGACAGAGATATAGTACATCCACGTGTCTCACGCAGCCTGCTCAGAAGGAACAGCAGAGGTAGAAGACAGAGATAGAGTATATCCACGTGTCTCACTCAGCCTGCTCAGAAGGAACAGCAGAGGTAGAAGACAGAGATAGAGTATATCCACGTGTCTGATATACACCTCACTCAGCCTGCTCAGAAGAATCCGCAAAGGTAAAAGACAGAGATAGAGTATATCCACGTGTCTGATATACACCTCACTCAGCCTGCTCAGAAGGAAGAGCAGAGGTAGAAGACATAGATATAGTATATCCACGTGTCTGATCTACACCTCACTTAGCCTGCTCAGAAGGAACAGCTGAGGTAGAAGACAGAGATATAGTATATCCACGTGTCTCATTCAGCCTGCTCAGAAGGAACAGCAGAGGTAGAAGACAGAGATAGAGTATATACTATAGCCTGCTCAGAAGGAACAGCAGAGGTAGGAGACAGAGATAGAGTATATCCACGTGTCTGATCTACACCTCACTCAGCCTGCTCAGAAGGAACAGCAGAGGTATAAGACAGAGATAGAGTATATCCACGTGTCTGATCTACACCTCACTCAGCCTGCTCAAAAGGAACAGCTGAGGTAGAAGACAGAGATAGAGTATATCCACGTGTCTGATCTACACCTCACTCAGCCTGCTCAGAAAGAACCGCAAAGGTCAAAGACAGAGATAGAGTATATCCACGTGTCTGATCTACACCTCACTTAGCCTGCTCAGAAGGAACAGCTGAGGTAGAAGACAGAGATATAGTATATCCACGTGTCTCACTCAGCCTGCTCAGAAGGAACAGCAGAGGTAGAATACATAGATAGAGAATATCCACGTGTCTCACTCAGCCTGCTCAGAAGGAACAGCAGAGGTAGCAGACAGAGATAGAGTATATCCACGTGTCTGATCTACACCTCACTCAGCCTGCTCAGAAGGAACCGCAAAGGTAAAAGACAGAGATAGAGTATATCCACGTGTCTGATCTACCCCTCACTTAGCCTGCTCAGAAGGAACAGCAGAGATAGAAGACAGAGATAGAGTATATCCACATGTCCCACTTAGCCTGCTCAGAAGGAACAGCAGAGGTAGAAGACAGAGATAGAGTATATCCACATGTCTCACTCAGCCTGCTCAGTAGAAACAGCAGGGGTAGAAGACAGAGATAGAGTATATCCACGTGTCTGATCTACACCTCACTCAGCCTGCTCAGAAGAATCAGCAGAGGTAGAAGACAGCGATATAGTATATCCACGTGTCTCACTCAGCCTGCTCAGAAGGAACAGCAGAGCTAGAAGACAGAGATAGAGTATATCCACGTGTCTCACTCAGCCTGCTCAGAAGGAACAGCAGAGGTAGAAGACAGAGATAGAGTATATCCACGTGTCTGATATACACCTCACTCAGCCTGCTCAGAAGAAACCGCAAAGGTAAAAGACAGAGATAGAGTATATCCACGTGTCTGATATACAGCTCACTCAGCCTGCTCAGAAGGAAGAGCAGAGGTAGAAGACATAGATATAGTATATCCACGTGTCTGATCTACACCTCACTTAGCCTGCTCAGAAGGAACAGCTGAGGTAGAAGACAGAGATATAGTATATCCACGTGTCTCACTCAGCCTGCTCAGAAGGAACAGCAGAGGTAGAAGAGAGAGATAGAGTATTTCCACATGTCTCACTCAGCCTGCTCAGAAGGAACAGCAGAGGTAGGAGACAGAGATAGAGTATATCCACGTGTCTGATCTACACCTCACTCAGCCTGCTCAGAAGGAACAGCAGAGGTAGAAGACAGAAATAGAGTATATCCACGTGTCCCACTTAGCCTGCTCAGAAGGAACAGCAGAGGTAGAAGACAGAGATAGAGTATATCCACATGTCTCACTCAGCCTGCTCAGAAGGAACAGCAGAGGTAGAAGACAGAGATAGAGTATATCCACATGTCTCACTCAGCCTGCTCAGTAGGAACAGCAGGGGTAGAAGACAGAGATAGAGTATATCCACGTGTCTGATCTACACCTCACTCAGCCTGCTCAGAAGAATCAGCAGAGGTAGAAGACAGCGATATAGTATATCCACGTGTCTCACTCAGCCTGCTCAGAAGGAACAGCAGAGGTAGGAGACAGAGTGTATCCACGTGTCTGATCTACACCTCATTCAGCCTGCTCAGAAGGAACAGCAGAGGTATAAGACAGATATAGAGTATATCCACGTGTCTCACTCAGCCTGCTCAAAAGGAACAGCAGAGGTAGAAGACAGAGATAGAGTATATCCACGTGTCTGATCTACACCTCACTCAGCCTGCTCAGAAAGAACCGCAAAGGTAAAAGACAGAGATAGAGTATATCAACGTGTCTGATCTACACCTCACTTAGCCTGCTCAGAAGGAACAGCTGAGGTAGAAGACAGAGATATAGTATATCCACGTGTCTCACTCAGCCTGCTCAGAAGGAACAGCAGAGGTAGAATACAGAGATAGAGAATATCCACGTGTCTCACTCAGCCTGCTCAGAAGGAACAGCAGAGGTAGCAGACAGAGATAGAGTATATTCACGTGTCTGATCTACACCTCACTCAGCCTGCTCAGAAGGAACCGCAAAGGCAAAAGACAGAGATAGAGTATATCCACGTGTCTGATCTACCCCTCACTTAGCCTGCTCAGAAGGAACAGCAGAGGTAGAAGACAGCGATATAGTATATCCACGTGTCTCACTCAGCCTGCTCAGAAGGAACAGCAGAGGTAGAAGACAGAGATAGAGTATATCCACGTGTCTCACTCAGCCTGCTCAGAAGGAACAGCAGAGGTAGAAGACAGAGATAGAGTATATCCACGTGTCTGATATATACCTCACTCAGCCTGCTCAGAAGAAACCGCAAAGGTAAAAGACAGAGATAGAGTATATCCACGTGTCTGATATACACCTCACTCAGCCTGCTCAGAAGGAAGAGCAGAGGTAGAAGACATAGATATAGTATATCCACGTGTCTGATCAACACCTCACTTAGCCTGCTCAGAAGGAACAGCTGAGGTAGAAGACAGAGATATAGTATATCCACGTGTCTCACTCAGCCTGCTCAGAAGGAACAGCAGAGGTAGAAGACAGAGATAGAGTATATCCACATGTCTCACTCAGCCTGCTCAGAAGGAACAGCAGAGGTAGGAGACAGAGATAGAGTATATCCACGTGTCTGATCTACACCTCACTCAGCCTGCTCAGAAGGAACAGCAGAGGTAGAAGACAGAGATAGAGTATATCCACGTGTCCCACTTAGCCTGCTCAGAAGGAACAGCAGAGGTAGAAGACAGAGATAGAGTATATCCACATGTCTCACTCAGCCTGCTCAGAAGGGACAGCAGAGGTAGAAGACAGAGATAGAGTATATCCACATGTCTCACTCAGCCTGCTCAGTAGGAACAGCAGGGGTAGAAGACAGAGATAGAGTATATCCACGCGTCTGATCTACACCTCACTCAGCCTGCTCAGAAGAATCAGCAGAGGTAGAAGACAGAGATATAGTATATCCACGTGTCTCACTCAGCCTGCTCAGAAGGAACAGCAGAGGTAGAAGACAGAGATAGAGTATATCCACATGTCTCACTCAGCCTGCTCAGAAGGAACAGCAGAGGTAGAAGACAGAGATAGAGTATATCCACGTGTCTGATCTACACCTCACTCAGCCTGCTCAGAAATAACCGCAAAGGTAAAAGACAGAGATAGAGTATATCCACGTGTCTGATCTACACCTCACTTAGCCTGCTCAGAAGGAACAGCTGAGGTAGAAGACAGAGATATAGTATATCCACGTGTCTCACTCAGCCTGCTCAGAAGGAACAGCAGAGGTAGAATACAGAGATAGAGAATATCCACGTGTCTCACTCAGCCTGCTCAGAAGGAACAGCAGAGGTAGCAGACAGAGATAGAGTATATTAACGTGTCTGATCTACACCTCACTCAGCCTGCTCAGAAGGAACCGCAAAGGTAAAAGACAGAGATAGAGTATATCCACGTGTCTGATCTACCCCTCACTTAGCCTGCTCAGAAGGAACAGCAGAGATAGAAGACAGAGATAGAGTATATCCACATGTCCCACTTAGCCTGCTCAGAAGGAACAGCAGGGGTAGAAGACAGAGATAGAGTATATCTACGTGTCTGATCTACACCTCACTCAGCCTGCTCAGAAGAATCAGCAGAGGTAGAAGACAGAGATATAGTATATCCACGTGTCTCACTCAGCCTGCTCAGAAGGAACAGCAGAGGTAGAAGACAGAGATAGAGTATATCCACGTGTCTCACTCAGCCTGCTCAGAAGGAACAGCAGAGGTAGAAGACAGAGAAATAGTATATCCACGTGTCTGATATACACCTCACTCAGCCTGCTCAGAAGAAACCGCAAAGGTAAAAGACAGAGATAGAGTATATCCACGTGTCTGATATACACCTCACCAAGCCTGATCAGATGGAAGAGCAGAGGTAGAAGACATAGATATAGTATATCCACGTGTCTGATCTACACCTCACTTAGCCTGCTCAGAAGGAACAGCTGAGGAAGAAGACAGAGATATAGTATATCCACGTGTCTCACTCAGCCTGCTCAGAAGGAACAGCAGAGGTAGAAGACAGAGATAGAGTATATCCACATGTCTCACTCAGCCTGCTCAGAAGGAACAGCAGAGGTAGGAGACAGAGATAGAGTATATCCACGTGTCTGATCTACACCTCACTCAGCCTGCTCAGAAGGAACAGCAGAGGTAGAAGACAGAGATAGAGTATATCCACGTGTCTGATATACACCTCACTCAGCCTGCTCAGAAGAAACCGCAAAGGTAAAAGACAGAGATAGAGTATATCCACGTGTCTGATATACACCTCACTCAGCCTGCTTAGAAGGAAGAGCAGAGGTAGAAGACATAGATATAGTATATCCACGTGTCTGATCTACACCTCACTTAGCCTGCTCAGAAGGAACAGCTGAGGTAGAAGACAGAGATATAGTATATCCACGTGTCTCACTCAGCCTGCTCAGAAGGAACAGCAGAGGTAGAAGACAGAGATAGAGTATATCCACATGTCTCACTCAGCCTGCTCAGAAGGAACAGCAGAGGTAGGAGACAGAGATAGAGTATATCCACGTGTCTGATCTACACCTCACTCAGCCTGCTCAGAAGGAACAGCAGAGGTAGAAGACAGAGATAGAGTATATCCACGTGTCCCACTTAGCCTGCTCAGAAGGAACAGCAGAGGTAGAAGACAGAGATAGAGTATATCCACATGTCTCACTCTGCCTGCTCAGAAGGAACAGCAGAGGTAGAAGACAGAGATAGAGTATATCCACATGTCTCACTCAGCCTGCTCAGTAGGAACAGCAGGGGTAGAAGACAGAGATAGAGTATATCCACGTGTCTGATCTACACCTCACTCAGCCTGCTCAGAAGAATCAGCAGAGGTAGAAGACAGAGATATAGTATATCCACGTGTCTCACTCAGCCTGCTTAGAAGGAACAGCAGAGGTAGAAGACAGAGATAGAGTATATCCACGTGTCTCACTCAGCCTGCTCAGAAGGAACAGCAGAGGTAGAAGACAGAGATAGAGTATATCCACATGTCTCACTCAGCCTGCTCAGACGGAACAGCAGAGGTAGGAGACAGAGTGTATCCACGTGTCTGATCTACACCTCACTCAGCCTGCTCAGAAGGAACAGCAGAGGTATAAGACAGAGATAGAGTATATCCACGTGTCTCACTCAGCCTGCTCAAAAGGAACAGCAGAGGTAGAAGACAGAGATAGAGTATATCCACGTGTCTGATCTACACCTCACTCAGCCTGCTCAGAAAGAATCGCAAAGGTAAAAGACAGAGATATAGTATATCCACGTGTCTGATCTACACCTCACTTAGCCTGCTCAGAAGGAACAGCTGAGGTAGAAGACAGAGATATAGTATATCCACGTGTCTCACTCAGCCTGCTCAGAAGGAACAGCAGAGGTAGAAGACAGAGATAGAGTATATCCACATGTCTCACTCAGCCTGCTCAGAAGGAACAGCAGAGGTAGGAGACAGAGATAGAGTATATCCACGTGTCTGATCTACACCTCACTCAGCCTGCTCAGAAGGAACAGCAGAGGTAGAAGACAGAGATAGAGTATATCCACGTGTCCCACTTAGCCTGCTCAGAAGGAACAGCAGAGGTAGAAGACAGAGATAGAGTATATCCACCTGTCTCACTCAGCCTGCTCAGAAGGAACAGCAGAGGTAGAAGACAGAGATAGAGTATATCCACATGTCTCACTCAGCCTGCTCAGTAGGAACAGCAGGGGTAGAAGACAGAGATAGAGTATATCCACGTGTCCCACTTAGCCTGCTCAGAAGGAACAGCAGAGGTAGAAGACAGAGATAGAGTATATCCACATGTCTCACTCAGCCTGCTCAGTAGGAACAGCAGGGGTAGAAGACAGAGATAGAGTATATCCACGTGTCTGATCTACACCTCACTCAGCCTGCTCAGAAGAATCAGCAGAGGTAGAAGACAGAGATATAGTATATCCACGTGTCTCACTCAGCCTGCTCAGAAGGAACAGCAGAGGTAGAAGACAGAGATAGAGTATATCCACGTGTCTCACTCAGCCTGCTCAGAAGGAACAGCAGAGGTAGAAGACAGAGATAGAGTATATCCACATGTCTCACTCAGCCTGCTCAGAAGGAACAGCAGAGGTAGGAGACAGAGATAGATTATATCCACGTGTCTGATCTACACCTCACTCAGCCTGCTCAGAAGGAACAGCAGAGGTAGAAGACAGAGATAGAGTATATCCACGTGTCCCACTTAGCCTGCTCAGAAGGAACAGCAGAGGTAGAAGACAGAGATAGAGTATATCCACCTGTCTCACTCAGCCTGCTCAGAAGGAACAGCAGAGGTAGAAGACAGAGATAGAGTATATCCACATGTCTCACTCAGCCTGCTCAGTAGGAACAGCAGGGGTAGAAGACAGAGATAGAGTATATCCACGTGTCCCACTTAGCCTGCTCAGAAGGAACAGCAGAGGTAGAAGACAGAGATAGAGTATATCCACATGTCTCACTCAGCCTGCTCAGAAGGAACAGCAGAGGTAGAAGACAGAGATAGAGTATATCCACATGTCTCACTCAGCCTGCTCAGTAGGAACAGCAGGGGTAGAAGACAGAGATAGAGTATATCCACGTGTCTGATCTACACCTCACTCAGCCTGCTCAGAAGAATCAGCAGAGGTAGAAGACAGAGATATAGTATATCCACGTGTCTCACTCAGCCTGCTCAGAAGGAACAGCAGAGGTAGAAGACAGAGATAGAGTATATCCACGTGTCTCACTCAGCCTGCTCAGAAGGAACAGCAGAGGTAGAAGACAGAGGTAGAGTATATCCACATGTCTCACTCAGCCTGCTCAGAAGGAACAGCAGAGGTAGGAGACAGAGTGTATCCACGTGTCTGATCTACACCTCACTCAGCCTGCTCAAAAGGAACAGCAGAGGTAGAAGACAGAGATAGAGTATATCCACGTGTCTGATCTACACCTCACTCAGCCTGCTCAGAAAGAATCGCAAAGGTAAAAGACAGAGATAGAGTATATCCACGTGTCTGATCTACACCTCACTTAGCCTGCTCAGAAGGAACAGCTGAGGTAGAATACAGAGATATAGTATATCCACGTGTCTCACTCAGCCTGCTCTGAAGGAACAGCAGAGGTAGAAGACAGAGATAGAGTATATCCACATGTCTCACTCAGCCTGCTCAGAAGGAACAGCAGAGGTAGGAGACAGAGATAGAGTATATCCACGTGTCTGATCTACACCTCACTCAGCCTGCTCAGAAGGAACAGCAGAGGTAGAAGACAGAGATAGAGTATATCCACGTGTCCCACTTAGCCTGCTCAGAAGGAACAGCAGAGGTAGAAGACAGAGATAGAGTATATCCACCTGTCTCACTCAGCCTGCTCAGAAGGAACAGCAGAGGTAGCAGACAGAGATATAGTACATCCACGTGTCTCACGCAGCCTGCTCAGAAGGAACAGCAGAGGTAGAAGACAGAGATAGAGTATATCCACGTGTCTCACTCAGCCTGCTCAGAAGGAACAGCAGAGGTAGCAGACAGAGATATAGTACATCCACGTGTCTCACGCAGCCTGCTCAAAAGGAACAGCAGAGGTAGAAGACAGAGATAGAGTATATCCACGTGTCTGATCTACACCTCACTCAGCCTGCTCAGAAAGAACCGCAAAGGTAAAAGACAGAGATAGAGTATATCCACGTGTCTGATCTACACCTCACTTAGCCTGCTCAGAAGGAACAGCTGAGGTAGAAGACAGAGATATAGTATATCCTCGTGTCTCACTCAGCCTGCTCAGAAGGAACAGCAGAGGTAGCATACAGAGATGGAGAATATCCACGTGTCTCACTCAGCCTGCTCAGAAGGAACAGCAGAGGTAGCAGACAGAGATATAGTACATCCACGTGTCTCACGCAGCCTGCTCAGAAGGAACAGCAGAGGTAGAAGACAGAGATAGAGTATATCCACGTGTCTCACTCAGCCTGCTCAGAAGGAACAGCAGAGGTAGAAGACAGAGATAGAGTATATCCACGTGTCTGATATACACCTCACTCAGCCTGCTCAGAAGAATCCGCAAAGGTAAAAGACAGAGATAGAGTATATCCACGTGTCTGATATACACCTCACTCAGCCTGCTCAGAAGGAAGAGCAGAGGTAGAAGACATAGATATAGTATATCCACGTGTCTGATCTACACCTCACTTAGCCTGCTCAGAAGGAACAGCTGAGGTAGAAGACAGAGATATAGTATATCCACGTGTCTCATTCAGCCTGCTCAGAAGGAACAGCAGAGGTAGAAGACAGAGATAGAGTATATACTCTAGCCTGCTCAGAAGGAACAGCAGAGGTAGGAGACAGAGATAGAGTATATCCACGTGTCTGATCTACACCTCACTCAGCCTGCTCAGAAGGAACAGCAGAGGTATAAGACAGAGATAGAGTATATCCACGTGTCTGATCTACACCTCACTCAGCCTGCTCAAAAGGAACAGCTGAGGTAGAAGACAGAGATAGAGTATATCCACGTGTCTGATCTACACCTCACTCAGCCTGCTCAGAAAGAACCGCAAAGGTCAAAGACAGAGATAGAGTATATCCACGTGTCTGATCTACACCTCACTTAGCCTGCTCAGAAGGAACAGCTGAGGTAGAAGACAGAGATATAGTATATCCACGTGTCTCACTCAGCCTGCTCAGAAGGAACAGCAGAGGTAGAATACATAGATAGAGAATATCCACGTGTCTCACTCAGCCTGCTCAGAAGGAACAGCATAGGTAGCAGACAGAGATAGAGTATATCCACGTGTCTGATCTACACCTCACTCAGCCTGCTCAGAAGGAACCGCAAAGGTAAAAGACAGAGATAGAGTATATCCACGTGTCTGATCTACCCCTCACTTAGCCTGCTCAGAAGGAACAGCAGAGATAGAAGACAGAGATAGAGTATATCCACATGTCCCACTTAGCCTGCTCAGAAGGAACAGCAGAGGTAGAAGACAGAGATAGAGTATATCCACATGTCTCACTCAGCCTGCTCAGTAGAAACAGCAGGGGTAGAAGACAGAGATAGAGTATATCCACGTGTCTGATCTACACCTCACTCAGCCTGCTCAGAAGAATCAGCAGAGGTAGAAGACAGCGATATAGTATATCCACGTGTCTCACTCAGCCTGCTCAGAAGGAACAGCAGAGGTAGAAGACAGAGATAGAGTATATCCACGTGTCTCACTCAGCCTGCTCAGAAGGAACAGCAGAGGTAGAAGACAGAGATAGAGTATATCCACGTGTCTGATATACACCTCACTCAGCCTGCTCAGAAGAAACCGCAAAGGTAAAAGACAGAGATAGAGTATATCCACGTGTCTGATATACAGCTCACTCAGCCTGCTCAGAAGGAAGAGCAGAGGTAGAAGACATAGATATAGTATATCCACGTGTCTGATCTACACCTCACTTAGCCTGCTCAGAAGGAACAGCTGAGGTAGAAGACAGAGATATAGTATATCCACGTGTCTCACTCAGCCTGCTCAGAAGGAACAGCAGAGGTAGAAGAGAGAGATAGAGTATATCCACATGTCTCACTCAGCCTGCTCAGAAGGAACAGCAGAGGTAGGAGACAGAGATAGAGTATATCCACGTGTCTGATCTACACCTCACTCAGCCTGCTCAGAAGGAACAGCAGAGGTAGAAGACAGAAATAGAGTATATCCACGTGTCCCACTTAGCCTGCTCAGAAGGAACAGCAGAGGTAGAAGACAGAGATAGAGTATATCCACATGTCTCACTCAGCCTGCTCAGAAGGAACAGCAGAGGTAGAAGACAGAGATAGAGTATATCCACATGTCTCACTCAGCCTGCTCAGTAGGAACAGCAGGGGTAGAAGACAGAGATAGAGTATATCCACGTGTCTGATCTACACCTCACTCAGCCTGCTCAGAAGAATCAGCAGAGGTAGAAGACAGAGATATAGTATATCCACGTGTCTGATCTACACCTCACTCAGCCTGCTCAGAAGAATCAGCAGAGGTAGAAGACAGCGATATAGTATATCCACGTGTCTCACTCAGCCTGCTCAGAAGGAACAGCAGAGGTAGGAGACAGAGTGTATCCACGTGTCTGATCTACACCTCATTCAGCCTGCTCAGAAGGAACAGCAGAGGTATAAGACAGATATAGAGTATATCCACGTGTCTCACTCAGCCTGCTCAAAAGGAACAGCAGAGGTAGAAGACAGAGATAGAGTATATCCACGTGTCTGATCTACACCTCACTCAGCCTGCTCAGAAAGAACCGCAAAGCTAAAAGACAGAGATAGAGTATATCAACGTGTCTGATCTACACCTCACTTAGCCTGCTCAGAAGGAACAGCTGAGGTAGAAGACAGAGATATAGTATATCCACGTGTCTCACTCAGCCTGCTCAGAAGGAACAGCAGAGGTAGAATACAGAGATAGAGAATATCCACGTGTCTCACTCAGCCTGCTCAGAAGGAACAGCAGAGGTAGCAGACAGAGATAGAGTATATTCACGTGTCTGATCTACACCTCACTCAGCCTGCTCAGAAGGAACCGCAAAGGTAAAAGACAGAGATAGAGTATATCCACGTGTCTGATCTACCCCTCACTTAGCCTGCTCAGAAGGAACAGCAGAGGTAGAAGACAGCGATATAGTATATCCACGTGTCTCACTCAGCCTGCTCAAAAGGAACAGCAGAGGTAGAAGACAGAGATAGAGTATATCCACGTGTCTCACTCAGCCTGCTCAGAAGGAACAGCAGAGGTAGAAGACAGAGATAGAGTATATCCACGTGTCTGATATGTACCTCACTCAGCCTGCTCAGAAGAAACCGCAAAGGTAAAAGACAGAGATAGAGTATATCCACGTGTCTGATATACACCTCACTCAGCCTGCTCAGAAGGAAGAGCAGAGGTAGAAGACATAGATATAGTATATCCACGTGTCTGATCAACACCTCACTTAGCCTGCTCAGAAGGAACAGCTGAGGTAGAAGACAGAGATATAGTATATCCACGTGTCTCACTCAGCCTGCTCAGAAGGAACAGCAGAGGTAGAAGACAGAGATAGAGTATATCCACATGTCTCACTCAGCCTGCTCAGAAGGAACAGCAGAGGTAGGAGACAGAGATAGAGTATATCCACGTGTCTGATCTACACCTCACTCAGCCTGCTCAGAAGGAACAGCAGAGGTAGAAGACAGAGATAGAGTATATCCACGTGTCCCACTTAGCCTGCTCAGAAGGAACAGCAGAGGTAGAAGACAGAGATAGAGTATATCCACATGTCTCACTCAGCCTGCTCAGAAGGAACAGCAGAGGTAGAAGACAGAGATAGAGTATATCCACATGTCTCACTCAGCCTGCTCAGTAGGAACAGCAGGGGTAGAAGACAGAGATAGAGTATATCCACGCGTCTGATCTACACCTCACTCAGCCTGCTCAGAAGAATCAGCAGAGGTAGAAGACAGAGATATAGTATATCCACGTGTCTCACTCAGCCTGCTCAGAAGGAACAGCAGAGGTAGAAGACAGAGATAGAGTATATCCACATGTCTCACTCAGCCTGCTCAGAAGGAACAGCAGAGGTAGAAGACAGAGATAGAGTATATCCACGTGTCTGATCTACACCTCACTCAGCCTGCTCAGAAATAACCGCAAAGGTAAAAGACAGAGATAGAGTATATCCACGTGTCTGATCTACACCTCACTTAGCCTGCTCAGAAGGAACAGCTGAGGTAGAAGACAGAGATATAGTATATCCACGTGTCTCACTCAGCCTGCTCAGAAGGAACAGCAGAGGTAGAATACAGAGATAGAGAATATCCACGTGTCTCACTCAGCCTGCTCAGAAGGAACAGCAGAGGTAGCAGACAGAGATAGAGTATATTAACGTGTCTGATCTACACCTCACTCAGCCTGCTCAGAAGGAACCGCAAAGGTAAAAGACAGAGATAGAGTATATCCACGTGTCTGATCTACCCCTCACTTAGCCTGCTCAGAAGGAACAGCAGAGATAGAAGACAGAGATAGAGTATATCCACATGTCCCACTTAGCCTGCTCAGAAGGAACAGCAGGGGTAGAAGACAGAGATAGAGTATATCCACGTGTCTGATCTACACCTCACTCAGCCTGCTCAGAAGAATCAGCAGAGGTAGAAGACAGAGATATAGTATATCCACGTGTCTCACTCAGCCTGCTCAGAAGGAACAGCAGAGGTAGAAGACAGAGATAGAGTATATCCACGTGTCTCACTCAGCCTGCTCAGAAGGAACAGCAGAGGTAGAAGACAGAGATAGAGTATATCCACGTGTCTGATATACACCTCACTCAGCCTGCTCAGAAGAAACCGCAAAGGTAAAAGACAGAGATAGAGTATATCCACGTGTCTTATATACACCTCACTCAGCCTGCTTAGAAGGAAGAGCAGAGGTAGAAGACATAGATATAGTATATCCACGTGTCTGATCTACACCTCACTTAGCCTGCTCAAAAGGAACAGCTGAGGTAGAAGACAGAGATATAGTATATCCACGTGTCTCACTCAGCCTGCTCAGATGGAACAGCAGAGGTAGAAGACAGAGATAGAGTATATCCACATGTCTCACTCAGCCTGCTCAGAAGGAACAGCAGAGGTAGGAGACAGAGATAGAGTATATCCACGTGTCTGATCTACACCTCACTCAGCCTGCTCAGAAGGAACAGCAGAGGTAGAAGACAGAGATAGAGTATATCCACGTGTCCCACTTAGCCTGCTCAGAAGGAACAGCAGAGGTAGAAGACAGAGATAGAGTATATCCACATGTCTCACTCAGCCTGCTCAGAAGGAACAGCAGAGGTAGAAGACAGAGATAGAGTATATCCACATGTCTCACTCAGCCTGCTCAGTAGGAACAGCAGGGGTAGAAGACAGAGATAGAGTATATCCACGTGTCTGATCTACACCTCACTCAGCCTGCTCAGAAGAATCAGCAGAGGTAGAAGACAGAGATATAGTATATCCACGTGTCTCACTCAGCCTGCTTAGAAGGAACAGCAGAGGTAGAAGACAGAGATAGAGTATATCCACGTGTCTCACTCAGCCTGCTCAGAAGGAACAGCAGAGGTAGAAGACAGAGATAGAGTATATCCACATGTCTCACTCAGCCTGCTCAGACGGAACAGCAGAGGTAGGAGACAGAGTGTATCCACGTGTCTGATCTACACCTCACTCAGCCTGCTCAGAAGGAACAGCAGAGGTATAAGACAGAGATAGAGTATATCCACGTGTCTCACTCAGCCTGCTCAAAAGGAACAGCAGAGGTAGAAGACAGAGATAGAGTATATCCACGTGTCTGATCTACACCTCACTCAGCCTGCTCAGAAAGAATCGCAAAGGTAAAAGACAGAGATATAGTATATCCACGTGTCTGATCTACACCTCACTTAGCCTGCTCAGAAGGAACAGCTGAGGTAGAAGACAGAGATATAGTATATCCACGTGTCTCACTCAGCCTGCTCAGAAGGAACAGCAGAGGTAGAAGACAGAGATAGAGTATATCCACATGTCTCACTCAGCCTGCTCAGAAGGAACAGCAGAGGTAGGAGACAGAGATAGAGTATATCCACGTGTCTGATCTACACCTCACTCAGCCTGCTCAGAAGGAACAGCAGAGGTAGAAGACAGATATAGAGTATATCCACGTGTCCCACTTAGCCTGCTCAGAAGGAACAGCAGAGGTAGAAGACAGAGATAGAGTATATCCACCTGTCTCACTCAGCCTGCTCAGAAGGAACAGCAGAGGTAGAAGACAGAGATAGAGTATATCCACATGTCTCACTCAGCCTGCTCAGTAGGAACAGCAGGGGTAGAAGACAGAGATAGAGTATATCCACGTGTCCCACTTAGCCTGCTCAGAAGGAACAGCAGAGGTAGAAGACAGAGATAGAGTATATCCACATGTCTCACTCAGCCTGCTCAGAAGGAACAGCAGAGGTAGAAGACAGAGATAGAGTATATCCACATGTCTCACTCAGCCTGCTCAGTAGGAACAGCAGGGGTAGAAGACAGAGATAGAGTATATCCACGTGTCTGATCTACACCTCACTCAGCCTGCTCAGAAGAATCAGCAGAGGTAGAAGACAGAGATATAGTATATCCACGTGTCTCACTCAGCCTGCTCAGAAAGAACAGCAGAGGTAGAAGACAGAGATAGAGTATATCCACGTGTCTCACTCAGCCTGCTCAGAAGGAACAGCAGAGGTAGAAGACAGAGATAGAGTATATCCACATGTCTCACTCAGCCTGCTCAGAAGGAACAGCAGAGGTAGGAGACAGAGTGTATCCACGTGTCTGATCTACACCTCACTCAGCCTGCTCAGAAGGAACAGCAGAGGTATAAGACAGAGATAGAGTATATCCACGTGTCTCACTCAGCCTGCTCAAAAGGAACAGCAGAGGTAGAAGACAGAGATAGAGTATATCCACGTGTCTGATCTACACCTCACTCAGCCTGCTCAGAAAGAATCGCAAAGGTAAAAGACAGAGATAGAGTATATCCACGTGTCTGATCTACACCTCACTTAGCCTGCTCAGAAGGAACAGCTGAGGTAGAAGACAGAGATATAGTATATCCACGTGTCTCACTCAGCCTGCTCTGAAGGAACAGCAGAGGTAGAAGACAGAGATAGAGTATATCCACATGTCTCACTCAGCCTGCTCAGAAGGAACAGCAGAGGTAGGAGACAGAGATAGAGTATATCCACGTGTCTGATCTACACCTCACTCAGCCTGCTCAGAAGGAACAGCAGAGGTAGAAGACAGAGATAGAGTATATCCACGTGTCCCACTTAGCCTGCTCAGAAGGAACAGCAGAGGTAGAAGACAGAGATAGAGTATATCCACCTGTCTCACTCAGCCTGCTCAGAAGGAACAGCAGAGGTAGAAGACAGAGATAGAGTATATCCACATGTCTCACTCAGCCTGCTCAGTAGGAACAGCAGGGGTAGAAGACAGAGATAGAATATATCCACGTGTCTGATCTACACCTCACTCAGCCTGCTCAGAAGAATCAGCAGAGGTAGAAGACAGAGATATAGTATATCCACGTGTCTCACTCAGCCTGCTCAGAAGGAACAGCAGAGGTAGAAGACAGAGATAGAGTATATCCACGTGTCTCACTCAGCCTGCTCAGAAGGAACAGCAGAGGTAGAAGACAGAGATAGAGTATATCCACATGTCTCACTCAGCCTGCTCAGAAGGAAGAGCAGAGGTAGGAGACAGAGTGTATCCACGTGTCTGATCTACACCTCACTCAGCCTGCTCAGAAGGAACAGCAGAGGTATAAGACAGAGATAGAGTATATCCACGTGTCTCACTCAGCCTGCTCAAAAGGAACAGCAGAGGTAGAAGACAGAGATAGAGTATATCCACGTGTCTGATCTACACCTCACTCAGCCTGCTCAGAAAGAACCGCAAAGGTAAAAGACAGAGATAGAGTATATCCACGTGTCTGATCTACACCTCACTTAGCCTGCTCAGAAGGAACAGCTGAGGTAGAAGACAGAGATATAGTATATCCACGTGTCTCACTCAGCCTGCTCAGAAGGAACAGCAGAGGTAGAATACAAAGATGGAGAATATCCACGTGTCTCACTCAGCCTGCTCAGAAGGAACAGCAGAGGTAGCAGACAGAGATATAGTACATCCACGTGTCTCACGCAGCCTGCTCAGAAGGAACAGCAGAGGTAGAAGACAGAGATAGAGTATATCCACGTGTCTCACTCAGCCTGCTCAGAAGGAACAGCAGAGGTAGAAGACAGAGATAGAGTATATCCACGTGTCTGATATACACCTCACTCAGCCTGCTCAGAAGAAACCGCAAAGGTAAAAGACAGAGATAGAGTATATCCACGTGTCTGATATACACCTCACTCAGCCTGCTCAGAAGGAAGAGCAGAGGTAGAAGACATAGATATAGTATATCCACGTGTCTGATCTACACCTCACTTAGCCTGCTCAGAAGGAACAGCTGAGGTAGAAGACAGAGATATAGTATATCCACGTGTCTCACTCAGCCTGCTCAGAAGGAACAGCAGAGGTAGAAGACAGAGATAGAGTATATACTCTAGCCTGCTCAGAAGGAACAGCAGAGGTAGGAGACAGAGATAGAGTATATCCACGTGTCTGATCTACACCTCACTCAGCCTGCTCAGAAGGAACAGCAGAGGTATAAGACAGAGATAGAGTATATCCACGTGTCTGATCTACACCTCACTCAGCCTGCTCAGAAAGAACCGCAAAGGTCAAAGACAGAGATAGAGTATATCCACGTGTCTGATCTACACCTCACTCAGCCTGCTCAAAAGGAACAGCTGAGGTAGAAGACAGAGATAGAGTATATCCACGTGTCTGATCTACACCTCACTTAGCCTGCTCAGAAGGAACAGCTGAGGTAGAAGACAGAGATATAGTATATCCACGTGTCTCACTCAGCCTGCTCAGAAGGAACAGCAGAGGTAGAATACATAGATAGAGAATATCCACGTGTCTCACTCAGCCTGCTCAGAAGGAACAGCAGAGGTAGCAGACAGAGATAGAGTATATCCACGTGTCTGATCTACACCTCACTCAGCCTGCTCAGAAGGAACCGCAAAGGTAAAAGACAGAGATAGAGTATATCCACGTGTCTGATCTACCCCTCACTTAGCCTGCTCAGAAGGAACAGCAGAGATAGAAGACAGAGATAGAGTATATCCACATGTCCCACTTAGCCTGCTCAGAAGGAACAGCAGAGGTAGAAGACAGAGATATAGTATATCCACATGTCTTACTCAGCCTGCTCAGTAGAAACAGCAGGGGTAGAAGACAGAGATAGAGTATATCCACGTGTCTGATCTACACCTCACTCAGCCTGCTCAGAAGAATCAGCAGAGGTAGAAGACAGCGATATAGTATATCCGCGTGTCTCACTCAGCCTGCTCAGAAGGAACAGCAGAGGTAGAAGACAGAGATAGAATATATCCACGTGTCTCACTCAGCCTGCTCAGAAGGAACAGCAGAGGTAGAAGACAGAGATAGAGTATATCCACGTGTCTGATATACACCTCACTCAGCCTGCTCAGAAGAAACCGCAAAGGTAAAAGACAGAGATAGAGTATATCCACGTGTCTGATATACAGCTCACTCAGCCTGCTCAGAAGGAAGAGCAGAGGTAGAAGACATAGATATAGTATATCCACGTGTCTGATCTACACCTCACTTAGCCTGCTCAGAAGGAACAGCTGAGGTAGAAGACAGAGATATAGTATATCCACGTGTCTCACTCAGCCTGCTCAGAAGGAACAGCAGAGGTAGAAGACAGAGATAGAGTATATCCACATGTCTCACTCAGCCTGCTCAGAAGGAACAGCAGAGGTAGGAGACAGAGATAGAGTATATCCACGTGTCTGATCTACACCTCACTCAGCCTGCTCAGAAGGAACAGCAGAGGTAGAAGACAGAAATAGAGTATATCCACGTGTCCCACTTAGCCTGCTCAGAAGGAACAGCAGAGGTAGAAGACAGAGATAGAGTATATCCACATGTCTCACTCAGCCTGCTCAGAAGGAACAGCAGAGGTAGAAGACAGAGATAGAGTATATCCACATGTCTCACTCACCCTGCTCAGTAGGAACAGCAGGGGTAGAAGACAGAGATAGAGTATATCCACGTGTCTGATCTACACCTCACTCAGCCTGCTCAGAAGAATCAGCAGAGGTAGAAGACAGAGATATAGTATATCCACGTGTCTGATCTACACCTCACTCAGCCTGCTCAGAAGAATCAGCAGAGGTAGAAGACAGCGATATAGTATATCCACGTGTCTCACTCAGCCTGCTCAGAAGGAACAGCAGAGGTAGGAGACAGAGTGTATCCACGTGTCTGATCTACACCTCATTCAGCCTGCTCAGAAGGAACAGCAGAGGTATAAGACAGAGATAGAGTATATCCACGTGTCTCACTCAGCCTGCTCAAAAGGAACAGCAGAGGTAGAAGACAGAGATAGAGTATATCCACGTGTCTGATCTACACCTCACTCAGCCTGCTCAGAAAGAACCGCAAAGGTAAAAGACAGAGATAGAGTATATCAACGTGTCTGATCTACACCTCACTTAGCCTGCTCAGAAGGAACAGCTGACGTAGAAGACAGAGATATAGTATATCCACGTGTCTCACTCAGCCTGCTCAGAAGGAACAGCAGAGGTAGAATACAGAGATAGAGAATATCCACGTGTCTCACTCAGCCTGCTCAGAAGGAACAGCAGAGGTAGCAGACAGAGATAGAGTATATTCACGTGTCTGATCTACACCTCACTCAGCCTGCTCAGAAGAAACCGCAAAGGTAAAAGACAGAGATAGAGTATATCCACGTGTCTGATATACACTTCACTCAGCCTGCTCAGAAGGAAGAGCAGAGGTAGAAGACATAGATATAGTATATCCACGTGTCTGATCAACACCTCACTTAGCCTGCTCAGAAGGAACAGCTGAGGTAGAAGACAGAGATATAGTATATCCACGTGTCTCACTCAGCCTGCTCAGAAGGAACAGCAGAGGTAGAAGACAGAGATAGAGTATATCCACATGTCTCACTCAGCCTGCTCAGAAGGAACAGCAGAGGTAGGAGACAGAGATAGAGTATATCCACGTGTCTGATCTACACCTCACTCAGCCTGCTCAGAAGGAACAGCAGAGGTAGAAGACAGAGATAGAGTATATCCACGTGTCTGATCTACACCTCACTCAACCTGCTCAGAAGAATCAGCAGAGGTAGAAGACAGAGATATAGTATATCCACGTGTCTCACTCAGCCTGCTCAGAAGGAACAGCAGAGGTAGAAGACAGAGATAGAGTATATCCACGTGTCTCACTCAGCCTGCTCAGAAGGAACAGCAGAGGTAGAAGACAGAGATAGAGTATATCTCACTTAGCCTGCTCACTTAGCCTGCTCAGAAGGAACAGCTGAGGTAGAAGACAGAGATAGAGTATATCCACGTGTCTGATCTACACCTCACTTAGCCTGCTCAGATGGAACAGCTGAGGTAGAAGACAGAGATATAGTATATCCACGTGTCTCACTCAGCCTGCTCAGAAGGAACAGCAGAGGTAGAATACAGAGATAGAGAATATCCACGTGTCTCACTCAGCCTGCTCAGAAGGAACAGCAGAGGTAGCAGACAGAGATAGAGTATATCCACGTGTCTGATCTACACCTCACTCAGCCTGCTCAGAAGGAACCGCAAAGGTAAAAGACAGAGATACAGTATATCCACGTGTCTGATCTACCCCTCACTTAGCCTGCTTAGAAGGAACAGCAGAGATAGAAGACAGAGATAGAGTATATCCACATGTCCCATTTAGCCTGCTCAGAAGGAACAGCAGAGGTAGAAGACAGAGATAGAGTATATCCACATGTCTCACTCAGCCTGCTCAGTAGGAACAGCAGGGGTAGAAGACAGAGATAGAGTATATCCACGTGTCTGATCTACACCTCACTCAGCCTGCTCAGAAGAATCAGCAGAGGTAGAAGACAGAGATATAGTATATCCACGTGTCTCACTCAGCCTGCTCAGAAGGAACAGCAGAGGTAGAAGACAGAGATAGAGTATATCCACGTGTCTCACTCAGCCTGCTCAGAAGGAACAGCAGAGGTAGAAGACAGAGATATAGTATATCCACGTGTCTGATACACACCTCACTAAGCCTGCTCAGAAGAAACCGCAAAGGTAAAAGACAGAGATAGAGTATATCCACTTGTCTGATATACACCTCACCCAGCCTGATCAGAAGGAAGAGCAGAGGTAGAAGACATAGATATAGTATATCCACGTGTCTGATCTACACCTCACTTAGCCTGCTCAGAAGGAACAGCTGAGGTAGAAGACAGAGATATAGTATATCCACGTGTCTCACTCAGCCTGCTCAGAAGGAACAGCACAGGTAGAAGACAGAGATAGAGTATATCCACATGTCTCACTCATCCTGCTCAGAAGGAACAGCAGAGGTAGAAGACAGAGATAGAGTATATCCACATGTCTCACTCAGCCTGCTCAGTAGGAACAGCAGGGGTAGAAGACAGAGATAGAGTATATCCACGTGTCTGATCTACACCTCACTCAGCCTGCTCAGAAGAATCAGCAGAGGTAGAAGACAGAGATATAGTATATCCACGTGTCTCACTCAGCCTGCTCAGAAGGAACAGCAGAGGTAGAAGACAGAGATAGAGTATATCCACATGTCTCACTCAGCCTGCTCAGAAGGAACAGCAGAGGTAGGAGACAGAGTGTATCGACGTGTCTGATCTACACCTCACTCAGCCTGCTCAGAAGGAACAGCAGAGGTATAAGACAGAGATAGAGTATATCCACGTGTCTCACTCAGCCTGCTCAAAAGGAACAGCAGAGGTAGAAGACAGAGATAGAGTATATCCACGTGTCTGATCTACACCTCACTCAGCCTGCTCAGAAAGAACCGCAAAGGTAAAAGACAGAGATAGAGTATATCCACGTGTCTGATCTACACCTCACTTAGCCTGCTCAGAAGGAACAGCTGAGGTAGAAGACAGAGATATAGTATATCCACGTGTCTCACTCAGCCTGCTCAGAAGGAACAGCAGAGGTAGAATACAGAGATAGAGAATATCCACGTGTCTCACTCAGCCTGCTCAGAAGGAACAGCAGAGGTAGCAGACAGAGATAGAGTATATTAACGTGTCTGATCTACACCTCACTCAGCCTGCTCAGAAGGAACCGCAAAGGTAAAAGACAGAGATAGAGTATATCCACGTGTCTGATCTACCCCTCACTTAGCCTGCTCAGAAGGAACAGCAGAGATAGAAGACAGAGATAGAGTATATCCACATGTCCCACTTAGCCTGCTCAGAAGGAACAGCAGGGGTAGAAGACAGAGATAGAGTATATCCACATGTCTCACTCAGCCTGCTCAGTAGGAACAGCAGGGGTAGAAGACAGAGATAGAGTATATCCACGTGTCTGATCTACACCTCACTCAGCCTGCTCAGAAGAATCAGCAGAGGTAGAAGACAGAGATATAGTATATCCACGTGTCTCACTCAGCCTGCTCAGAAGGAACAGCAGAGGTAGAAGACAGAGATAGAGTATATCCACGTGTCTCACTCAGCCTGCTCAGAAGGAACAGCAGAGGTAGAAGACAGAGATATAGTATATCCACGTGTCTGATATACACCTCACTCAGCCTGCTCAGAAGAAACCGCAAAGCTAAAAGACAGAGATAGAGTATATCCACGTGTCTAATATACACCTCACCCAGCCTGATCAGATGGAAGAGCAGAGGTAGAAGACATAGATATAGTATATCCACGTGTCTGATCTACACCTCACTTAGCCTGCTCAGAAGGAACAGCTGAGGAAGAAGACAGAGATATAGTATATCCACGTGTCTCACTCAGCCTGCTCAGAAGGAACAGCAGAGGTAGAAGACAGAGATAGAGTATATCCACATGTCTCACTCAGCCTGCTCAGAAGGAACAGCAGAGGTAGGAGACAGAGATAGAGTATATCCACGTGTCTGATCTACACCTCACTCAGCCTGCTCAGAAGGAACAGCAGAGGTATAAGACAGAGATAGAGTATATCCACGTGTCTCACTCAGCCTGCTCAAAAGGAACAGCAGAGGTAGAAGACAGAGATAGAGTATATCCACGTGTCTGATCTACACCTCACTCAGCCTGCTCAGAAGGAACAGCAGAGGTAGAAGACAGAAATAGAGTATATCCACGTGTCCCACTTAGCCTGCTCAGAAGGAACAGCAGAGGTAGAAGACAGAGATAGAGTATATCCACATGTCTCACTCAGCCTGCTCAGAAGGAACAGCAGAGGTAGAAGACAGAGATAGAGTATATCCACATGTCTCACTCACCCTGCTCAGTAGGAACAGCAGGGGTAGAAGACAGAGATAGAGTATATCCACGTGTCTGATCTACACCTCACTCAGCCTGCTCAGAAGAATCAGCAGAGGTAGAAGACAGAGATATAGTATATCCACGTGTCTGATCTACACCTCACTCAGCCTGCTCAGAAGAATCAGCAGAGGTAGAAGACAGCGATATAGTATATCCACGTGTCTCACTCAGCCTGCTCAGAAGGAACAGCAGAGGTAGGAGACAGAGTGTATCCACGTGTCTGATCTACACCTCATTCAGCCTGCTCAGAAGGAACAGCAGAGGTATAAGACAGAGATAGAGTATATCCACGTGTCTCACTCAGCCTGCTCAAAAGGAACAGCAGAGGTAGAAGACAGAGATAGAGTATATCCACGTGTCTGATCTACACCTCACTCAGCCTGCTCAGAAAGAACCGCAAAGGTAAAAGACAGAGATAGAGTATATCAACGTGTCTGATCTACACCTCACTTAGCCTGCTCAGAAGGAACAGCTGACGTAGAAGACAGAGATATAGTATATCCACGTGTCTCACTCAGCCTGCTCAGAAGGAACAGCAGAGGTAGAATACAGAGATAGAGAATATCCACGTGTCTCACTCAGCCTGCTCAGAAGGAACAGCAGAGGTAGCAGACAGAGATAGAGTATATTCACGTGTCTGATCTACACCTCACTCAGCCTGCTCAGAAGAAACCGCAAAGGTAAAAGACAGAGATAGAGTATATCCACGTGTCTGATATACACTTCACTCAGCCTGCTCAGAAGGAAGAGCAGAGGTAGAAGACATAGATATAGTATATCCACGTGTCTGATCAACACCTCACTTAGCCTGCTCAGAAGGAACAGCTGAGGTAGAAGACAGAGATATAGTATATCCACGTGTCTCACTCAGCCTGCTCAGAAGGAACAGCAGAGGTAGAAGACAGAGATAGAGTATATCCACATGTCTCACTCAGCCTGCTCAGAAGGAACAGCAGAGGTAGGAGACAGAGATAGAGTATATCCACGTGTCTGATCTACACCTCACTCAGCCTGCTCAGAAGGAACAGCAGAGGTAGAAGACAGAGATAGAGTATATCCACGTGTCTGATCTACACCTCACTCAACCTGCTCAGAAGAATCAGCAGAGGTAGAAGACAGAGATATAGTATATCCACGTGTCTCACTCAGCCTGCTCAGAAGGAACAGCAGAGGTAGAAGACAGAGATAGAGTATATCCACGTGTCTCACTCAGCCTGCTCAGAAGGAACAGCAGAGGTAGAAGACAGAGATAGAGTATATCTCACTTAGCCTGCTCACTTAGCCTGCTCAGAAGGAACAGCTGAGGTAGAAGACAGAGATAGAGTATATCCACGTGTCTGATCTACACCTCACTTAGCCTGCTCAGATGGAACAGCTGAGGTAGAAGACAGAGATATAGTATATCCACGTGTCTCACTCAGCCTGCTCAGAAGGAACAGCAGAGGTAGAATACAGAGATAGAGAATATCCACGTGTCTCACTCAGCCTGCTCAGAAGGAACAGCAGAGGTAGCAGACAGAGATAGAGTATATCCACGTGTCTGATCTACACCTCACTCAGCCTGCTCAGAAGGAACCGCAAAGGTAAAAGACAGAGATAGAGTATATCCACGTGTCTGATCTACCCCTCACTTAGCCTGCTTAGAAGGAACAGCAGAGATAGAAGACAGAGATAGAGTATATCCACATGTCCCATTTAGCCTGCTCAGAAGGAACAGCAGAGGTAGAAGACAGAGATAGAGTATATCCACATGTCTCACTCAGCCTGCTCAGTAGGAACAGCAGGGGTAGAAGACAGAGATAGAGTATATCCACGTGTCTGATCTACACCTCACTCAGCCTGCTCAGAAGAATCAGCAGAGGTAAAAGACAGAGATATAGTATATCCACGTGTCTCACTCAGCCTGCTCAGAAGGAACAGCAGAGGTAGAAGACAGAGATAGAGTATATCCACGTGTCTCACTCAGCCTGCTCAGAAGGAACAGCAGAGGTAGAAGACAGAGATATAGTATATCCACGTGTCTGATACACACCTCACTAAGCCTGCTCAGAAGAAACCGCAAAGGTAAAAGACAGAGATAGAGTATATCCACTTGTCTGATATACACCTCACCCAGCCTGATCAGAAGGAAGAGCAGAGGTAGAAGACATAGATATAGTATATCCACGTGTCTGATCTACACCTCACTTAGCCTGCTCAGAAGGAACAGCTGAGGTAGAAGACAGAGATATAGTATATCCACGTGTCTCACTCAGCCTGCTCAGAAGGAACAGCACAGGTAGAAGACAGAGATAGAGTATATCCACATGTCTCACTCATCCTGCTCAGAAGGAACAGCAGAGGTAGAAGACAGAGATAGAGTATATCCACATGTCTCACTCAGCCTGCTCAGTAGGAACAGCAGGGGTAGAAGACAGAGATAGAGTATATCCACGTGTCTGATCTACACCTCACTCAGCCTGCTCAGAAGAATCAGCAGAGGTAGAAGACAGAGATATAGTATATCCACGTGTCTCACTCAGCCTGCTCAGAAGGAACAGCAGAGGTAGAAGACAGAGATAGAGTATATCCACATGTCTCACTCAGCCTGCTCAGAAGGAACAGCAGAGGTAGGAGACAGAGTGTATCGACGTGTCTGATCTACACCTCACTCAGCCTGCTCAGAAGGAACAGCAGAGGTATAAGACAGAGATAGAGTATATCCACGTGTCTCACTCAGCCTGCTCAAAAGGAACAGCAGAGGTAGAAGACAGAGATAGAGTATATCCACGTGTCTGATCTACACCTCACTCAGCCTGCTCAGAAAGAACCGCAAAGGTAAAAGACAGAGATAGAGTATATCCACGTGTCTGATCTACACCTCACTTAGCCTGCTCAGAAGGAACAGCTGAGGTAGAAGACAGAGATATAGTATATCCACGTGTCTCACTCAGCCTGCTCAGAAGGAACAGCAGAGGTAGAATACAGAGATAGAGAATATCCACGTGTCTCACTCAGCCTGCTCAGAAGGAACAGCAGAGGTAGCAGACAGAGATAGAGTATATTAACGTGTCTGATCTACACCTCACTCAGCCTGCTCAGAAGGAACCGCAAAGGTAAAAGACAGAGATAGAGTATATCCACGTGTCTGATCTACCCCTCACTTAGCCTGCTCAGAAGGAACAGCAGAGATAGAAGACAGAGATAGAGTATATCCACATGTCCCACTTAGCCTGCTCAGAAGGAACAGCAGGGGTAGAAGACAGAGATAGAGTATATCCACATGTCTCACTCAGCCTGCTCAGTAGGAACAGCAGGGGTAGAAGACAGAGATAGAGTATATCCACGTGTCTGATCTACACCTCACTCAGCCTGCTCAGAAGAATCAGCAGAGGTAGAAGACAGAGATATAGTATATCCACGTGTCTCACTCAGCCTGCTCAGAAGGAACAGCAGAGGTAGAAGACAGAGATAGAGTATATCCACGTGTCTCACTCAGCCTGCTCAGAAGGAACAGCAGAGGTAGAAGACAGAGATATAGTATATCCACGTGTCTGATATACACCTCACTCAGCCTGCTCAGAAGAAACCGCAAAGCTAAAAGACAGAGATAGAGTATATCCACGTGTCTAATATACACCTCACCCAGCCTGATCAGATGGAAGAGCAGAGGTAGAAGACATAGATATAGTATATCCACGTGTCTGATCTACACCTCACTTAGCCTGCTCAGAAGGAACAGCTGAGGAAGAAGACAGAGATATAGTATATCCACGTGTCTCACTCAGCCTGCTCAGAAGGAACAGCAGAGGTAGAAGACAGAGATAGAGTATATCCACATGTCTCACTCAGCCTGCTCAGAAGGAACAGCAGAGGTAGGAGACAGAGATAGAGTATATCCACGTGTCTGATCTACACCTCACTCAGCCTGCTCAGAAGGAACAGCAGAGGTATAAGACAGAGATAGAGTATATCCACGTGTCTCACTCAGCCTGCTCAAAAGGAACAGCAGAGGTAGAAGACAGAGATAGAGTATATCCACGTGTCTGATCTACACCTCACTCAGCCTGCTCAGAAAGAACCGCAAAGGTAAAAGACAGAGATAGAGTATATCCACGTGTCTGATCTACACCTCACTTAGCCTGCTCAGATGGAACAGCTGAGGTAGAAGACAGAGATATAGTATATCCACGTGTCTCACTCAGCCTGCTCAGAAGGAACAGCAGAGGTAGAATACAGAGATAGAGAATATCCACGTGTCTCACTCAGCCTGCTCAGAAGGAACAGCAGAGGTAGCAGACAGAGATAGAGTATATCCACGTGTCTGATCTACACCTCACTCAGCCTGCTCAGAAGGAACCGCAAAGGTAAAAGACAGAGATAGAGTATATCCACGTGTCTGATCTACCCCTCACTTAGCCTACTCAGAAGGAACAGCAGAGATAGAAGACAGAGATAGAGTATATCCACATGTCCCATTTAGCCTGCTCAGAAGGAACAGCAGAGGTAGAAGACAGAGATAGAGTATATCCACATGTCTCACTCAGCCTGCTCAGAAGGAACAGCAGAGGTAGAAGACAGAGATAGAGTATATCCACGTGTCTCACTCAGCCTGCTCAGAAGGAACAGCAGAGGTAGAAGACAGAGATATAGTATATCCACGTGTCTGATATACACCTCACTAAGCCTGCTCAGAAGAAACCGCAAAGGTAAAAGACAGAGATAGAGTATATCCACTTGTCTGATATACACCTCACCCAGCCTGATCAGAAGGAAGAGCAGAGGTAGAAGACATAGATATAGTATATCCACGTGTCTGATCTACACCTCACTTAGCCTGCTCAGAAGGAACAGCTGAGGTAGAAGACAGAGATATAGTATATCCACGTGTCTCACTCAGCCTGCTCAGAAGGAACAGCAGAGGTATAAGACAGAGATAGAGAATATCCACGTGTCTCACTCAGCCTGCTCAAAAGGAACAGCAGAGGTAGAAGACAGAGATAGAGTATATCCACGTGTCTGATCTACACCTCACTCAGCCTGCTCAGAAAGAACCGCAAAGGTAAAAGACAGAGATAGAGTATATCCACGTGTCTGATCTACACCTCACTTAGCCTGCTCAGAAGGAACAGCTGAGGTAGAAGACAGAGATATAGTATATCCACGTGTCTCACTCAGCCTGCTCAGAAGGAACAGCAGAGGTAGAATACAGAGATAGAGAATATCCACGTGTCTCACTCAGCCTGCTCAGAAGGAACAGCAGAGGTAGCAGACAGAGATAGAGTATATCCACGTGTCTGATCTACACCTCACTCAGCCTGCTCAGAAGGAACCGCAAAGGTAAAAGACAGAGATAGAGTATATCCACGTGTCTGATCTACCCCTCACTTAGCCTGCTCAGAAGGAACAGCAGAGATAGAAGACAGAGATAGAGTATATCCACATGTCCCACTTAGCCTGCTCAGAAGGAACAGCAGAGGTAGAAGACAGAGATAGATTATATCCACATGTCTCACTCAGCCTGCTCAGTAGGAACAGCAGGGGTAGAAGACAGAGATAGAGTATATCCACGTGTCTGATCTACACCTCACTCAACCTGCTCAGAAGAATCAGCAGAGGTAGAAGACAGAGATATAGTATATCGACGTGTCTCACTCAGCCTGCTCAGAAGGAACAGCAGAGGTAGAAGACAGAGATAGAGTATATCCACGTGTCTCACTCAGACTGCTCAGAAGGAACAGCAGAGATAGAGTATATCTCACTTAGCCTGCTCACTTAGCCTGCTCAGAAGGAACAGCTGAGGTAGAAGACAGAGATAGAGTATATCCACGTGTCTGATCTACACCTCACTTAGCCTGCTCAGATGGAACAGCTGAGGTAGAAGACAGAGATATAGTATATCCACGTGTCTCACTCAGCCTGCTCAGAAGGAACAGCAGAGGTAGAATACAGAGATAGAGAATATCCACGTGTCTCACTCAGCCTGCTCAGAAGGAACAGCAGAGGTAGCAGACAGAGATAGAGTATATCCACGTGTCTGATCTACACCTCACTCAGCCTGCTCAGAAGGAACCGCAAAGGTAAAAGACAGAGATAGAGTATATCCACGTGTCTGATCTACCCCTCACTTAGCCTGCTTAGAAGGAACAGCAGAGATAGAAGACAGAGATAGAGTATATCCACATGTCCCATTTAGCCTGCTCAGTAGGAACAGCAGGGGTAGAAGACAGAGATAGAGTATATCCACGTGTCTGATCTACACCTCACTCAGCCTGCTCAGAAGAATCAGCAGAGGTAGAAGACAGAGATATAGTATATCCACGTGTCTCACTCAGCCTGCTCAGAAGGAACAGCAGAGGTAGAAGACAGAGATAGAGTATATCCACGTGTCTCACTCAGCCTGCTCAGTAGGAACAGCAGGGGTAGAAGACAGAGATAGAGTATATCCACGTGTCTGATCTACCCCTCACTTAGCCTGCTTAGAAGGAACAGCAGAGATAGAAGACAGAGATAGAGTATATCCACATGTCTCACTCAGCCTGCTCAGTAGGAACAGCAGGGGTAGAAGACAGAGATAGAGTATATCCACGTGTCTGATCTACACCTCACTCAGCCTGCTCAGAAGAATTAGCAGAGGTAGAAGACAGAGATATAGTATATCCACGTGTCTCACTCAGCCTGCTCAGAAAGAACAGCAGAGGTAGAATACAGAGATAGAGTATATCCACGTGTCTCACTCAGCCTGCTCAGAAGGAACAGCAGAGGTAGAAGACAGAGATATAGTATATCCACGTGTCTGATACACACCTCACTAAGCCTGCTCAGAAGGAACCGCAAAGGTAAAAGACAGAGATAGAGTATATCCACGTGTCTGATCTACCCCTCACTTAGCCTGCTTAGAAGGAACAGCAGAGATAGAAGACAGAGATAGAGTATATCCACATGTCCCATTTAGCCTGCTCAGTAGGAACAGCAGGGGTAGAAGACAGAGATAGAGTATATCCACGTGTCTGATCTACACCTCACTCAGCCTGCTCAGAAGAATCAGCAGAGGTAGAAGACAGAGATATAGTATATCCACGTGTCTCACTCAGCCTGCTCAGAAGGAACAGCAGAGGTAGAAGACAGAGATAGAGTATATCCACGTGTCTCACTCAGCCTGCTCAGTAGGAACAGCAGGGGTAGAAGACAGAGATAGAGTATATCCACGTGTCTGATCTACCCCTCACTTAGCCTGCTTAGAAGGAACAGCAGAGATAGAAGACAGAGATAGAGTATATCCACATGTCTCACTCAGCCTGCTCAGTAGGAACAGCAGGGGTAGAAGACAGAGATAGAGTATATCCACGTGTCTGATCTACACCTCACTCAGCCTGCTCAGAAGAATCAGCAGAGGTAGAAGACAGAGATATAGTATATCCACGTGTCTCACTCAGCCTGCTCAGAAGGAACAGCAGAGGTAGAAGACAGAGATAGAGTATATCCACGTGTCTCACTCAGCCTGCTCAGAAGGAACAGCAGAGGTAGAAGACAGAGATATAGTATATCCACGTGTCTGATACACACCTCACTAAGCCTGCTCAGAAGAAACCGCAAAGGTAAAAGACAGAGATAGAGTATATCCACTTGTCTGATATACACCTCACCCAGCCTGATCAGAAGGAAGAGCAGAGGTAGAAGACATAGATATAGTATATCCACGTGTCTGATCTACACCTCACTTAGCCTGCTCAGAAGGAACAGCTGAGGTAGAAGACAGAGATATAGTATATCCACGTGTCTCACTCAGCCTGCTCAGAAGGAACAGCACAGGTAGAAGACAGAGATAGAGTATATCCACATGTCTCACTCAGCCTGCTCAGAAGGAACAGCAGAGGTAGGAGACAGAGATAGAGTATATACACGTGTCTGATCTACACCTCACTCAGCCTGCTCAGAAGGAACAGCAGAGGTATAAGACAGAGATAGAGAATATCCACGTGTCTCACTCAGCCTGCTCAAAAGGAACAGCAGAGGTAGAAGACAGAGATAGAGTATATCCACGTGTCTGATCTACACCTCACTCAGCCTGCTCAGAAAGAACCGCAAAGGTAAAAGACAGAGATAGAGTATATCCACGTGTCTGATCTACACCTCACTTAGCCTGCTCAGAAGGAACAGCTGAGGTAGAAGACAGAGATATAGTATATCCACGTGTCTCACTCAGCCTGCTCAGAAGGAACAGCAGAGGTAGAATACAGAGATAGAGAATATCCACGTGTCTCACTCAGCCTGCTCAGAAGGAACAGCAGAGGTAGCAGACAGAGATAGAGTATATCCACGTGTCTGATCTACACCTCACTCAGCCTGCTCAGAAGGAACCGCAAAGGTAAAAGACAGAGATAGAGTATATCCACGTGTCTGATCTACCCCTCACTTAGCCTGCTCAGAAGGAACAGCAGAGATAGAAGACAGAGATAGAGTATATCCACATGTCCCACTTAGCCTGCTCAGAAGGAACAGCAGAGGTAGAAGACAGAGATAGAGTATATCCACATGTCTCACTCAGCCTGCTCAGTAGGAACAGCAGGGGTAGAAGACAGAGATAGAGTATATCCACGTGTCTGATCTACACCTCACTCAACCTGCTCAGAAGAATCAGCAGAGGTAGAAGACAGAGATATAGTATATCCACGTGTCTCACTCAGCCTGCTCAGAAGGAACAGCAGAGGTAGAAGACAGAGATAGAGTATATCCACGTGTCTCACTCAGCCTGATCAGAAGGAACAGCAGAGGTAGAAGACAGATATAGAGTATATCCATGTGTCTGATATACACCTCACTCAGCATGCTCAGAAGAAACCGCAAAGGTAAAAGACAGAGATAGAGTATATCCACGTGTCTGATATACTCCTCACCCAGCCTGATCAGAAGGAAGAGCAGAGGTAGAAGACATAGATATATTATATCCACGTGTCTGATCTACACCTCACTTAGCCTGCTCAGAAGGAACAGCTGAGGTAGAAGACAGAGATATAGTATATCCACGTGTCTCACTCAGCCTGCTCAGAAGGAACAGCAGAGGTAGAAGACAGAGATAGAGTATATCCACATGTCTCACTCAGCCTGCTCAGAAGGAACAGCAGAGGTAGGAGACAGAGATAGAGTATATCCACGTGTCTGATCTACACCTCACTCAGCCTGCTCAGAAGCAACAGCAGAGGTATAAGACAGAGATAGAGTCTATCCACGTGTCTCACTCAGCCTGCTCAAAAGGAACAGCAGAGATAGAAGACAGAGATAGAGTATATCCACGTGTCTGATCTACACCTCACTCAGCCTGCTCAGAAACAACCGCAAAGGTAAAAGACAGAGATAGAGTATATCCACGTGTCTGATCTACACCTCACTTAGCCTGCTCAGAAGGAAGAGCAGAGGTAGAAGACATAGATATAGTATATCCACGTGTCTGATCTACACCTCACTTAGCCTGCTCAGAAGGAACAGCTGAGGTAGAAGACAGAGATATAGTATATCCACGTGTCTCACTCAGCCTGCTCAGAAGGAACAGCAGAGGTAGAAGACAGAGATAGAGTATATCCACATGTCTCACTCAGCCTGCTCAGAAGAAACAGCAGAGGTAGGAGGCAGAGTGTATCCACGTGTCTGATCTACACCTCACTCAGCCTGCTCAGAAGGAACAGCAGAGGTATAAGACAGAGATAGAGTATATCCACGTGTCTCACTCAGCCTGCTCAAAAGGAACAGCACAGGTAGAAGACAGAGATAGAGTATATCCACGTGTCTGATCTACACCTCACTCAGCCTGCTCAGAAAGAACCGCAAAGGTAAAAGACAGAGATAGAGTATATCCACGTGTCTGATCTACACCTCACTTAGCCTGCTCAGAAGGAACAGCTGAGGTAGAAGACAGAGATATAGTATATCCACGTGTCTCACTCAGCCTGCTCAGAAGGAACAGCAGAGGTAGAATACAGAGATAGAGAATATCCACGTGTCTCACTCAGCCTGCTCAGAAGGAACAGCAGAGGTAGCAGACAGAGATAGAGTATATCCACGTGTCTGATCTACACCTCACTCAGCCTGCTCAGAAGGAACCGCAAAGGTAAAATACAGAAATAGAGTATATCCACGTGTCTGATCTACCCCTCACTTAGCCTGCTCAGAAGGAACAGCAGAGATAGAAGACAGAGATAGAGTATATCCACATGTCCCACTTAGCCTGCTCAGAAGGAACAGCAGAGTTAGAAGACAGAGATAGAGTATATCCACATGTCTCACTCAGCCTGCTCAGTAGGAACAGCAGGGGTAGAAGACAGAGATAGAGTATATCCACGTGTCTGATCTACACCTCACTCAGCCTGCTCAGAAGAATCAGCAGAGGTAGAAGACAGAGATATAGTATATCCACGTGTCTCACTCAGCCTGCTCAGAAGGAACAGCAGAGGTAGAAGACAGAGATAGAGTATATCCACGTGTCTCACTCAGCCTGCTCAGAAGGAACAGCAGAGGTAGAAGACAGAGATAGAGTATATCCATGTGTCTGATATACACCTCACTCAGCATGCTCAGAAGAAACCGCAAAGGTAAAAGACAGAGATAGAGTATATCCACGTGTCACATATACACCTCACCCAGCCTGATCAGAAGGAAGAGCAGAGGTAGAAGACATAGATATAGTATATCCACGTGTCTGATCTACACCTCACTTAGCCTGCTCAGAAGGAACAGCTGAGGTAGAAGACAGAGATATAGTATATCCACGTGTCTCACTCAGCCTGCTCAGAAGGAACAGCAGAGGTAGAAGACAGAGATAGAGTATATCCACATGTCTCACTCAGCCTGCTCAGAAGGAACAGCAGAGGTAGGAGACAGAGATAGAGTATATCCACGTGTCTGATCTACACCTCACTCAGCCTGCTCAGAAGCAACAGCAGAGGTATAAGACAGAGATAGAGTCTATCCACGTGTCTCACTCAGCCTGCTCAAAAGGAACAGCAGAGGTAGAAGACAGAGATAGAGTATATCCACGTGTCTGATCTACACCTCACTCAGCCTGCTCAGAAACAACCGCAAAGGTAAAAGACAGAGATAGAGTATATCCACGTGTCTGATCTACACCTCACTTAGCCTGCTCAGAAGGAACGGCTGAGGTAGAAGACAGAGATATAGGATATCCACGTGTCTCACTCAGCCTGCTCAGAAGGAACAGCAGAGGTAGAATACAGAGATAGAGAATATCCACGTGTCTCACTCAGCCTGCTCAGAAGGAACAGCAGAGGTAGCAGACAGAGATAGAGTATATCCACGTGTCTGATCTACACCTCACTCAGCCTGCTCAGAATGAACCGCAAAGGTAAAAGACAAAGATAGAGTATATCCACGTGTCTGATCTACCCCTCACTTAGCCTGCTCAGAAGGAACAGCAGAGATAGAAGACAGAGATAGAGTATATCCACATGTCCCACTTAGCCTGCTCAGAAGGAACAGCAGAGGTAGAAGACAGAGATATAGTATATCCACGTGTCTCACTCAGCCTGCTCAGAAGGAACAGCAGAGGTAGAAGACAGAGATTGAGTATATCCACGTGTCCCACTCAGCCTGCTCAGAAGGAACAGCATAGGTAGAAGACAGAGATAGAGTATATCCACGTGTCTGATATACACCTCACTCAGCCTGCTCAGAAGAAACCGCAAAGGTAAAAGACAGAGATAGAGTATATCCACGTGTCTGATATACACCTCACTCAGCCTGCTCAGAAGGAAGAGCAGAGGTAGAAGACATAGATATAGTATATCCACGTGTCTGATCTACACCTCACTTAGCCTGCTCAGAAGGAACAGCTGAGGTAGAAGACACAGATATAGTATATCCACGTGTCTCACTCAGCCTGCTCAGAAGGAACAGCAGAGGTAGAAGACAGAGATAGAGTATATACTCTAGCCTGCTCAGAAGGAACAGCAGAGGTAGGAGACAGAGATAGAGTATATCCACGTGTCTGATCTACACCTCACTCAGCCTGCTCAGAAGGAACAGCAGAGGTATAAGACAGAGATAGAGTATATCCACGTGTCTGATCTACACCTCACTCAGCCTGCTCAGAAAGAACCGCAAAGGTCAAAGACAGAGATAGAGTATATCCACGTGTCTGATCTACACCTCACTCAGCCTGCTCAAAAGGAACAGCTGAGGTAGAAGACAGAGATAGAGTATATCCACGTGTCTGATATACACCTCACTCAGCCTGCTCAGAAAGAACCGCAAAGGTAAAAGACAGAGATAGAGTATATCCACGTGTCTGATCTACACCTCACTTAGCCTGCTCAGAAGGAACAGCTGAGGTAGAAGACAGAGATATAGTATATCCACGTGTCTCACTCAGCCTGCTCAGAAGGAACAGCAGAGGTAGAATACATAGATAGAGAATATCCACGTGTCTCACTCAGCCTGCTCAGAAGGAACAGCAGAGGTAGCAGACAGAGATAGAGTATATCCACGTGTCTGATCTACACCTCACTCAGCCTGCTCAGAAGGAACCGCAAAGGTAAAAGACAGAGATAGAGTATATCCACGTGTCTGATCTACCCCTCACTTAGCCTGCTCAGAAGGAACAGCAGAGATAGAAGACAGAGATAGAGTATATCCACATGTCCCACTTAGCCTGCTCAGAAGGAACAGCAGAGGTAGAAGACAGAGATATAGTATATCCACATGTCTTACTCAGCCTGCTCAGTAGAAACAGCAGGGGTAGAAGACAGAGATAGAGTATATCCACGTGTCTGATCTACACCTCACTCAGCCTGCTCAGAAGAATCAGCAGAGGTAGAAGACAGCGATATAGTATATCCGCGTGTCTCACTCAGCCTGCTCAGAAGGAACAGCAGAGGTAGAAGACAGAGATAGAGTATATCCACGTGTCTCACTCAGCCTGCTCAGAAGGAACAGCAGAGGTAGAAGACAGAGATAGAGTATATCCACGTGTCTGATATACACCTCACTCAGCCTGCTCAGAAGAAACCGCAAAGGTAAAAGACAGAGATAGAGTATATCCACGTGTCTGATATACAGCTCACTCAGCCTGCTCAGAAGGAAGAGCAGAGGTAGAAGACATAGATATAGTATATCCACGTGTCTGATCTACACCTCACTTAGCCTGCTCAGAAGGAACAGCTGAGGTAGAAGACAGAGATATAGTATATCCACGTGTCTCACTCAGCCTGCTCAGAAGGAACAGCAGAGGTAGAAGACAGAGATAGAGTATATCCACATGTCTCACTCAGCCTGCTCAGAAGGAACAGCAGAGGTAGGAGACAGAGATAGAGTATATCCACGTGTCTGATCTACACCTCACTCAGCCTGCTCAGAAGGAACAGCAGAGGTAGAAGACAGAAATAGAGTATATCCACGTGTCCCACTTAGCCTGCTCAGAAGGAACAGCAGAGGTAGAAGACAGAGATAGAGTATATCCACATGTCTCACTCAGCCTGCTCAGAAGGAACAGCAGAGGTAGAAGACAGAGATAGAGTATATCCACATGTCTCACTCAGCCTGCTCAGTAGGAACAGCAGGGGTAGAAGACAGAGATAGAGTATATCCACGTGTCTGATCTACACCTCACTCAGCCTGCTCAGAAGAATCAGCAGAGGTAGAAGACAGAGATATAGTATATCCACGTGTCTGATCTACACCTCACTCAGCCTGCTCAGAAGAATCAGCAGAGGTAGAAGACAGCGATATAGTATATCCACGTGTCTCACTCAGCCTGCTCAGAAGGAACAGCAGAGGTAGGAGACAGAGTGTATCCACGTGTCTGATCTACACCTCATTCAGCCTGCTCAGAAGGAACAGCAGAGGTATAAGACAGAGATAGAGTATATCCACGTGTCTCACTCAGCCTGCTCAAAAGGAACAGCAGAGGTAGAAGACAGAGATAGAGTATATCCACGTGTCTGATCTACACCTCACTCAGCCTGCTCAGAAAGAACCGCAAAGGTAAAAGACAGAGATAGAGTATATCAACGTGTCTGATCTACACCTCACTTAGCCTGCTCAGAAGGAACAGCTGAGGTAGAAGACAGAGATATAGTATATCCACGTGTCTCACTCAGCCTGCTCAGAAGGAACAGCAGAGGTAGAATACAGAGATAGAGAATATCCACGTGTCTCACTCAGCCTGCTCAGAAGGAACAGCAGAGGTAGCAGACAGAGATAGAGTATATTCACGTGTCTGATCTACACCTCACTCAGCCTGCTCAGAAGAAACCGCAAAGGTAAAAGACAGAGATAGAGTATATCCACGTGTCTGATATACACCTCACTCAGCCTGCTCAGAAGGAAGAGCAGAGGTAGAAGACATAGATATAGTATATCCACGTGTCTGATCAACACCTCACTTAGCCTGCTCAGAAGGAACAGCTGAGGTAGAAGACAGAGATATAGTATATCCACGTGTCTCACTCAGCTTGCTCAGAAGGAACAGCAGAGGTAGAAGACAGAGATAGAGTATATCCACATGTCTCACTCAGCCTGCTCAGAAGGAACAGCAGAGGTAGGAGACAGAGATAGAGTATATCCACGTGTCTGATCTACACCTCACTCAGCCTGCTCAGAAGGAACAGCAGAGGTAGAAGACAGAGATAGAGTATATCCACGTGTCTGATCTACACCTCACTCAACCGGCTCAGAAGAATCAGCAGAGGTAGAAGACAGAGATATAGTATATCCACGTGTCTCACTCAGCCTGCTCAGAAGGAACAGCAGAGGTAGAAGACAGAGATAGAGTATATCCACGTGTCTCACTCAGCCTGCTCAGAAGGAACAGCAGAGGTATAAGACAGAGATAGAGTATATCTCACTTAGCCTGCTCACTTAGCCTGCTCAGAAGGAACAGCTGAGGTAGAAGACAGAGATAGAGTATATCCACGTGTCTGATCTACACCTCACTTAGCCTGCTCAGATGGAACAGCTGAGGTAGAAGACAGAGATATAGTATATCCACGTGTCTCACTCAGCCTGCTCAGAAGGAACAGCAGAGGTAGAATACAGAGATAGAGAATATCCACGTGTCTCACTCAGCCTGCTCAGAAGGAACAGCAGAGGTAGCAGACAGAGATAGAGTATATCCACGTGTCTGATCTACACCTCACTCAGCCTGCTCAGAAGGAACCGCAAAGGTAAAAGACAGAGATAGAGTATATCCACGTGTCTGATCTACCCCTCACTTAGCCTGCTTAGAAGGAACAGCAGAGATAGAAGACAGAGATAGAGTATATCCACATGTCCCATTTAGCCTGCTCAGAAGGAACAGCAGAGGTAGAAGACATAGATAGAGTATATCCACATGTCTCACTCAGCCTGCTCAGTAGGAACAGCAGGGGTAGAAGACAGAGATAGAGTATATCCACGTGTCTGATCTACACCTCACTCAGCCTGCTCAGAAGAATCAGCAGAGGTAGAAGACAGAGATATAGTACATCCACGTGTCTCACTCAGCCTGCTCAGAAGGAACAGCAGAGGTAGAAGACAGAGATAGAGTATATCCACGTGTCTCACTCAGCCTGCTCAGAAGGAACAGCAGAGGTAGAAGACAGAGATATAGTATATCCACGTGTCTGATACACACCTCACTAAGCCTGCTCAGAAGAAACCGCAAAGGTAAAAGACAGAGATAGAGTATATCCACTTGTATGATATACACCTCACCCAGCCTGATCAGAAGGAAGAGCAGAGGTAGAAGACATAGATATAGTATATCCACGTGTCTGATCTACACCTCACTTAGCCTGCTCAGAAGGAACAGCTGAGGTAGAAGACAGAGATATAGTATATCCACGTGTCTCACTCAGCCTGCTCAGAAGGAACAGCACAGGTAGAAGACAGAGATAGAGTATATCCACATGTCTCACTCATCCTGCTCAGAAGGAACAGCAGAGGTAGAAGACAGAGATAGAGTATATCCACATGTCTCACTCAGCCTGCTCAGTAGGAACAGCAGGGGTAGAAGACAGAGATAGAGTATATCCACGTGTCTGATCTACACCTCACTCAGCCTGCTCAGAAGAATCAGCAGAGGTAGAAGACAGAGATATAGTATATCCACGTGTCTCACTCAGCCTGCTCAGAAGGAACAGCAGAGGTAGAAGACAGAGATAGAGTATATCCACATGTCTCACTCAGCCTGCTCAGAAGGAACAGCAGAGGTAGGAGACAGAGTGTATCCACGTGTCTGATCTACACCTCACTCAGCCTGCTCAGAAGGAACAGCAGAGGTATAAGACAGAGATAGAGTATATCCACGTGTCTCACTCAGCCTGCTCAAAAGGAACAGCAGAGGTAGAAGACAGAGATAGAGTATATCCACGTGTCTGATCTACACCTCACTCAGCCTGCTCAGAAAGAACCGCAAAGGTAAAAGACAGAGATAGAGTATATCCACGTGTCTGATCTACACCTCACTTAGCCTGCTCAGAAGGAACAGCTGAGGTAGAAGACAGAGATATAGTATATCCACGTGTCTCACTCAGCCTGCTCAGAAGGAACAGCAGAGGTAGAATACAGAGATAGAGAATATCCACGTGTCTCACTCAGCCTGCTCAGAAGGAACAGCAGAGGTAGCAGACAGAGATAGAGTATATTAACGTGTCTGATCTACACCTCACTCAGCCTGCTCAGAAGGAACCGCAAAGGTAAAAGACAGAGATAGAGTATATCCACGTGTCTGATCTACCCCTCACTTAGCCTGCTCAGAAGGAACAGCAGAGATAGAAGACAGAGATAGAGTATATCCACATGTCCCACTTAGCCTGCTCAGAAGGAACAGCAGGGGTAGAAGACAGAGATAGAGTATATCCACATGTCTCACTCAGCCTGCTCAGTAGGAACAGCAGGGGTAGAAGACAGAGATAGAGTATATCCACGTGTCTGATCTACACCTCACTCAGCCTGCTCAGAAGAATCAGCAGAGGTAGAAGACAGAGATATAGTATATCCACGTGTCTCACTCAGCCTGCTCAGAAGGAACAGCAGAGGTAGAAGACAGAAATAGAGTATATCCACGTGTCTCACTCAGCCTGCTCAGAAGGAACAGCAGAGGTAGAAGACAGAGATATAGTATATCCACGTGTCTGATATACACCTCACTCAGCCTGCTCAGAAGAAACCGCAAAGGTAAAAGACAGAGATAGAGTATATCCACGTGTCTAATATACACCTCACCCAGCCTGATCAGATGGAAGAGCAGAGGTAGAAGACATAGATATAGTATATCCACGTGTCTGATCTACACCTCACTTAGCCTGCTCAGAAGGAACAGCTGAGGAAGAAGACAGAGATATAGTATATCCACGTGTCTCACTCAGCCTGCTCAGAAGGAACAGCAGAGGTAGAAGACAGAGATAGAGTATATCCACATGTCTCACTCAGCCTGCTCAGAAGGAACAGCAGAGGTAGGAGACAGAGATAGAGTATATCCACGTGTCTGATCTACACCTCACTCAGCCTGCTCAGAAGGAACAGCAGAGGTATAAGACAGAGATAGAGTATATCCACGTGTCTCACTCAGCCTGCTCAAAAGGAACAGCAGAGGTAGAAGACAGAGATAGAGTATATCCACGTGTCTGATCTACACCTCACTCAGCCTGCTCAGAAAGAACCGCAAAGGTAAAAGACAGAGATAGAGTATATCCACGTGTCTGATCTACACCTCACTTAGCCTGCTCAGATGGAACAGCTGAGGTAGAAGACAGAGATATAGTATATCCACGTATCTCACTCAGCCTGCTCAGAAGGAACAGCAGAGGTAGAATACAGAGATAGAGAATATCCACGTGTCTCACTCAGCCTGCTCAGAAGGAACAGCAGAGGTAGCAGACAGAGATAGAGTATATCCACGTGTCTGATCTACACCTCACTCAGCCTGCTCAGAAGGAACCGCAAAGGTAAAAGACAGAGATAGAGTATATCCACGTGTCTGATCTACCCCTCACTTAGCCTACTCAGAAGGAACAGCAGAGATAGAAGACAGAGATAGAGTATATCCACATGTCCCATTTAGCCTGCTCAGAAGGAACAGCAGAGGTAGAAGACAGAGATAGAGTATATCCACATGTCTCACTCAGCCTGCTCAGTAGGAACAGCAGGGGTAGAAGACAGAGATAGAGTATATCCACGTGTCTGATCTACACCTCACTCAGCCTGCTCAGAATAATCAGCAGAGGTAGAAGACAGAGATATAGTAGATCCACGTGTCTCACTCAGCCTGCTCAGAAGGAACAGCAGAGGTAGAAGACAGAGATAGAGTATATCCACGTGTCTCACTCAGCCTGCTCAGAAGGAACAGCAGAGGTAGAAGACAGAGATATAGTATATCCACGTGTCTGATATACACCTCACTAAGCCTGCTCAGAAGAAACCGCAAAGGTAAAAGACAGAGATAGAGTATATCCACTTGTCTGATATACACCTCACCCAGCCTGATCAGAAGGAAGAGCAGAGGTAGAAGACATAGATATAGTATATCCACGTGTCTGATCTACACCTCACTTAGCCTGCTCAGAAGGAACAGCTGAGGTAGAAGACAGAGATATAGTATATCCACGTGTCTCACTCAGCCTGCTCAGAAGGAACAGCAGAGGTATAAGACAGAGATAGAGAATATCCACGTGTCTCACTCAGCCTGCTCAAAAGGAACAGCAGAGGTAGAAGACAGAGATAGAGTATATCCACGTGTCTGATCTACACCTCACTCAGCCTGCTCAGAAAGAACCGCAAAGGTAAAAGACAGAGATAGAGTATATCCACGTGTCTGATCTACACCTCACTTAGCCTGCTCAGAAGGAACAGCTGAGGTAGAAGACAGAGATATAGTATATCCATGTGTCTCACTCAGCCTGCTCAGAAGGAACAGCAGAGGTAGAATACAGAGATAGAGAATATCCACGTGTCTCACTCAGCCTGCTCAGAAGGAACAGCAGAGGTAGCAGACAGAGATAGAGTATATCCACGTGTCTGATCTACACCTCACTCAGCCTGCTCAGAAGGAACCGCAAAGGTAAAAGACAGAGATAGAGTATATCCACGTGTCTGATCTACCCCTCACTTAGCCTGCTCAGAAGGAACAGCAGAGATAGAAGACAGAGATAGAGTATATCCACATGTCCCACTTAGCCTGCTCAGAAGGAACAGCAGAGGTAGAAGACAGAGATAGAGTATATCCACATGTCTCACTCAGCCTGCTCAGTAGGAACAGCAGGGGTAGAAGACAGAGATAGAGTATATCCACGTGTCTGATCTACACCTCACTCAACCTGCTCAGAAGAATCAGCAGAGGTAGAAGACAGAGATATAGTATATCGACGTGTCTCACTCAGCCTGCTCAGAAGGAACAGCAGAGGTAGAAGACAGAGATAGAGTATATCCACGTGTCTCACTCAGACTGCTCAGAAGGAACAGCAGAGATAGAGTATATCTCACTTAGCCTGCTCACTTAGCCTGCTCAGAAGGAACAGCTGAGGTAGAAGACAGAGATAGAGTATATCCACGTGTCTGATCTACACCTCACTTAGCCTGCTCAGATGGAACAGCTGAGGTAGAAGACAGAGATATAGTATATCCACGTGTCTCACTCAGCCTGCTCAGAAGGAACAGCAGAGGTAGAATACAGAGATAGAGAATATCCACGTGTCTCACTCAGCCTGCTCAGAAGGAACAGCAGAGGTAGCAGACAGAGATAGAGTATATCCACGTGTCTGATCTACACCTCACTCAGCCTGCTCAGAAGGAACAGCAGAGGTATAAGACAGAGATAGAGTATATCCACGTGTCTGATCTACACCTCACTCAGCCTGCTCAGAAAGAACCGCAAAGGTCAAAGACAGAGATAGAGTATATCCACGTGTCTGATCTACACCTCACTCAGCCTGCTCAAAAGGAACAGCTGAGGTAGAAGACAGAGATAGAGTATATCCACGTGTCTGATATACACCTCACTCAGCCTGCTCAGAAAGAACCGCAAAGGTAAAAGACAGAGATAGAGTATATCCACGTGTCTGATCTACACCTCACTTAGCCTGCTCAGAAGGAACAGCTGAGGTAGAAGACAGAGAAATAGTATATCCACGTGTCTCACTCAGCCTGCTCAGAAGGAACAGCAGAGGTAGAATACATAGATAGAGAATATCCACGTGTCTCACTCAGCCTGCTCAGAAGGAACAGCAGAGGTAGCAGACAGAGATAGAGTATATCCACGTGTCTGATCTACACCTCACTCAGCCTGCTCAGAAGGAACCGCAAAGGTAAAAGACAGAGATAGAGTATATCCACGTGTCTGATCTACCCCTCACTTAGCCTGCTCAGAAGGAACAGCAGAGATAGAAGACAGAGATAGAGTATATCCACATGTCCCACTTAGCCTGCTCAGAAGGAACAGCAGAGGTAGAAGACAGAGATATAGTATATCCACATGTCTTACTCAGCCTGCTCAGTAGAAACAGCAGGGGTAGAAGACAGAGATAGAGTATATCCACGTGTCTGATCTACACCTCACTCAGCCTGCTCAGAAGAATCAGCAGAGGTAGAAGACAGCGATATAGTATATCCGCGTGTCTCACTCAGCCTGCTCAGAAGGAACAGCAGAGGTAGAAGACAGAGATAGAGTATATCCACGTGTCTCACTCAGCCTGCTCAGAAGGAACAGCAGAGGTAGAAGACAGAGATAGAGTATATCCACGTGTCTGATATACACCTCACTCAGCCTGCTCAGAAGAAACCGCAAAGGTAAAAGACAGAGATAGAGTATATCCACGTGTCTGATATACAGCTCACTCAGCCTGCTCAGAAGGAAGAGCAGAGGTAGAAGACATAGATATAGTATATCCACGTGTCTGATCTACACCTCACTTAGCCTGCTCAGAAGGAACAGCTGAGGTAGAAGACAGAGATATAGTATATCCACGTGTCTCACTCAGCCTGCTCAGAAGGAACAGCAGAGGTAGAAGACAGAGATAGAGTATATCCACATGTCTCACTCAGCCTGCTCAGAAGGAACAGCAGAGGTAGGAGACAGAGATAGAGTATATCCACGTGTCTGATCTACACCTCACTCAGCCTGCTCAGAAGGAACAGCAGAGGTAGAAGACAGAAATAGAGTATATCCACGTGTCCCACTTAGCCTGCTCAGAAGGAACAGCAGAGGTAGAAGACAGAGATAGAGTATATCCACATGTCTCACTCAGCCTGCTCAGAAGGAACAGCAGAGGTAGAAGACAGAGATAGAGTATATCCACATGTCTCACTCAGCCTGCTCAGTAGGAACAGCAGGGGTAGAAGACAGAGATAGAGTATATCCACGTGTCTGATCTACACCTCACTCAGCCTGCTCAGAAGAATCAGCAGAGGTAGAAGACAGAGATATAGTATATCCACGTGTCTGATCTACACCTCACTCAGCCTGCTCAGAAGAATCAGCAGAGGTAGAAGACAGCGATATAGTATATCCACGTGTCTCACTCAGCCTGCTCAGAAGGAACAGCAGAGGTAGGAGACAGAGTGTATCCACGTGTCTGATCTACACCTCATTCAGCCTGCTCAGAAGGAACAGCAGAGGTATAAGACAGAGATAGAGTATATCCACGTGTCTCACTCAGCCTGCTCAAAAGGAACAGCAGAGGTAGAAGACAGAGATAGAGTATATCCACGTGTCTGATCTACACCTCACTCAGCCTGCTCAGAAAGAACCGCAAAGGTAAAAGACAGAGATAGAGTATATCAACGTGTCTGATCTACACCTCACTTAGCCTGCTCAGAAGGAACAGCTGAGGTAGAAGACAGAGATATAGTATATCCACGTGTCTCACTCAGCCTGCTCAGAAGGAACAGCAGAGGTAGAATACAGAGATAGAGAATATCCACGTGTCTCACTCAGCCTGCTCAGAAGGAACAGCAGAGGTAGCAGACAGAGATAGAGTATATTCACGTGTCTGATCTACACCTCACTCAGCCTGCTCAGAAGAAACCGCAAAGGTAAAAGACAGAGATAGAGTATATCCACGTGTCTGATATACACCTCACTCAGCCTGCTCAGAAGGAAGAGCAGAGGTAGAAGACATAGATATAGTATATCCACGTGTCTGATCAACACCTCACTTAGCCTGCTCAGAAGGAACAGCTGAGGTAGAAGACAGAGATATAGTATATCCACGTGTCTCACTCAGCTTGCTCAGAAGGAACAGCAGAGGTAGAAGACAGAGATAGAGTATATCCACATGTCTCACTCAGCCTGCTCAGAAGGAACAGCAGAGGTAGGAGACAGAGATAGAGTATATCCACGTGTCTGATCTACACCTCACTCAGCCTGCTCAGAAGGAACAGCAGAGGTAGAAGACAGAGATAGAGTATATCCACGTGTCTGATCTACACCTCACTCAACCGGCTCAGAAGAATCAGCAGAGGTAGAAGACAGAGATATAGTATATCCACGTGTCTCACTCAGCCTGCTCAGAAGGAACAGCAGAGGTAGAAGACAGAGATAGAGTATATCCACGTGTCTCACTCAGCCTGCTCAGAAGGAACAGCAGAGGTATAAGACAGAGATAGAGTATATCTCACTTAGCCTGCTCACTTAGCCTGCTCAGAAGGAACAGCTGAGGTAGAAGACAGAGATAGAGTATATCCACGTGTCTGATCTACACCTCACTTAGCCTGCTCAGATGGAACAGCTGAGGTAGAAGACAGAGATATAGTATATCCACGTGTCTCACTCAGCCTGCTCAGAAGGAACAGCAGAGGTAGAATACAGAGATAGAGAATATCCACGTGTCTCACTCAGCCTGCTCAGAAGGAACAGCAGAGGTAGCAGACAGAGATAGAGTATATCCACGTGTCTGATCTACACCTCACTCAGCCTGCTCAGAAGGAACCGCAAAGGTAAAAGACAGAGATAGAGTATATCCACGTGTCTGATCTACCCCTCACTTAGCCTGCTTAGAAGGAACAGCAGAGATAGAAGACAGAGATAGAGTATATCCACATGTCCCATTTAGCCTGCTCAGAAGGAACAGCAGAGGTAGAAGACATAGATAGAGTATATCCACATGTCTCACTCAGCCTGCTCAGTAGGAACAGCAGGGGTAGAAGACAGAGATAGAGTATATCCACGTGTCTGATCTACACCTCACTCAGCCTGCTCAGAAGAATCAGCAGAGGTAGAAGACAGAGATATAGTATATCCACGTGTCTCACTCAGCCTGCTCAGAAGGAACAGCAGAGGTAGAAGACAGAGATAGAGTATATCCACGTGTCTCACTCAGCCTGCTCAGAAGGAACAGCAGAGGTAGAAGACAGAGATATAGTATATCCACGTGTCTGATACACACCTCACTAAGCCTGCTCAGAAGAAACCGCAAAGGTAAAAGACAGAGATAGAGTATATCCACTTGTATGATATACACCTCACCCAGCCTGATCAGAAGGAAGAGCAGAGGTAGAAGACATAGATATAGTATATCCACGTGTCTGATCTACACCTCACTTAGCCTGCTCAGAAGGAACAGCTGAGGTAGAAGACAGAGATATAGTATATCCACGTGTCTCACTCAGCCTGCTCAGAAGGAACAGCACAGGTAGAAGACAGAGATAGAGTATATCCACATGTCTCACTCATCCTGCTCAGAAGGAACAGCAGAGGTAGAAGACAGAGATAGAGTATATCCACATGTCTCACTCAGCCTGCTCAGTAGGAACAGCAGGGGTAGAAGACAGAGATAGAGTATATCCACGTGTCTGATCTACACCTCACTCAGCCTGCTCAGAAGAATCAGCAGAGGTAGAAGACAGAGATATAGTATATCCACGTGTCTCACTCAGCCTGCTCAGAAGGAACAGCAGAGGTATAAGACAGAGATAGAGTATATCCACGTGTCTCACTCAGCCTGCTCAAAAGGAACAGCAGAGGTAGAAGACAGAGATAGAGTATATCCACGTGTCTGATCTACACCTCACTCAGCCTGCTCAGAAAGAACCGCAAAGGTAAAAGACAGAGATAGAGTATATCCACGTGTCTGATCTACACCTCACTTAGCCTGCTCAGAAGGAACAGCTGAGGTAGAAGACAGAGATATAGTATATCCACGTGTCTCACTCAGCCTGCTCAGAAGGAACAGCAGAGGTAGAATACAGAGATAGAGAATATCCACGTGTCTCACTCAGCCTGCTCAGAAGGAACAGCAGAGGTAGCAGACAGAGATAGAGTATATTAACGTGTCTGATCTACACCTCACTCAGCCTGCTCAGAAGGAACCGCAAAGGTAAAAGACAGAGATAGAGTATATCCACGTGTCTGATCTACCCCTCACTTAGCCTGCTCAGAAGGAACAGCAGAGATAGAAGACAGAGATAGAGTATATCCACATGTCCCACTTAGCCTGCTCAGAAGGAACAGCAGGGGTAGAAGACAGAGATAGAGTATATCCACATGTCTCACTCAGCCTGCTCAGTAGGAACAGCAGGGGTAGAAGACAGAGATAGAGTATATCCACGTGTCTGATCTACACCTCACTCAGCCTGCTCAGAAGAATCAGCAGAGGTAGAAGACAGAGATATAGTATATCCACGTGTCTCACTCAGCCTGCTCAGAAGGAACAGCAGAGGTAGAAGACAGAGATAGAGTATATCCACGTGTCTCACTCAGCCTGCTCAGAAGGAACAGCAGAGGTAGAAGACAGAGATATAGTATATCCACGTGTCTGATATACACCTCACTCAGCCTGCTCAGAAGAAACCGCAAAGGTAAAAGACAGAGATAGAGTATATCCACGTGTCTAATATACACCTCACCCAGCCTGATCAGATGGAAGAGCAGAGGTAGAAGACATAGATAGAGTATATCCACGTGTCTGATCTACACCTCACTTAGCCTGCTCAGAAGGAACAGCTGAGGAAGAAGACAGAGATATAGTATATCCACGTGTCTCACTCAGCCTGCTCAGAAGGAACAGCAGAGGTAGAAGACAGAGATAGAGTATATCCACATGTCTCACTCAGCCTGCTCAGAAGGAACAGCAGAGGTAGGAGACAGAGATAGAGTATATCCACGTGTCTGATCTACACCTCACTCAGCCTGCTCAGAAGGAACAGCAGAGGTATAAGACAGAGATAGAGTATATCCACGTGTCTCACTCAGCCTGCTCAAAAGGAACAGCAGAGGTAGAAGACAGAGATAGAGTATATCCACGTGTCTGATCTACACCTCACTCAGCCTGCTCAGAAAGAACCGCAAAGGTAAAAGACAGAGATAGAGTATATCCACGTGTCTGATCTACACCTCACTTAGCCTGCTCAGATGGAACAGCTGAGGTAGAAGACAGAGATATAGTATATCCACGTATCTCACTCAGCCTGCTCAGAAGGAACAGCAGAGGTAGAATACAGAGATAGAGAATATCCACGTGTCTCACTCAGCCTGCTCAGAAGGAACAGCAGAGGTAGCAGACAGAGATAGAGTATATCCACGTGTCTGATCTACACCTCACTCAGCCTGCTCAGAAGGAACCGCAAAGGTAAAAGACAGAGATAGAGTATATCCACGTGTCTGATCTACCCCTCACTTAGCCTACTCAGAAGGAACAGCAGAGATAGAAGACAGAGATAGAGTATATCCACATGTCCCATTTAGCCTGCTCAGAAGGAACAGCAGAGGTAGAAGACAGAGATAGAGTATATCCACATGTCTCACTCAGCCTGCTCAGTAGGAACAGCAGGGGTAGAAGACAGAGATAGAGTATATCCACGTGTCTGATCTACACCTCACTCAGCCTGCTCAGAATAATCAGCAGAGGTAGAAGACAGAGATATAGTAGATCCACGTGTCTCACTCAGCCTGCTCAGAAGGAACAGCAGAGGTAGAAGACAGAGATAGAGTATATCCACGTGTCTCACTCAGCCTGCTCAGAAGGAACAGCAGAGGTAGAAGACAGAGATATAGTATATCCACGTGTCTGATATACACCTCACTAAGCCTGCTCAGAAGAAACCGCAAAGGTAAAAGACAGAGATAGAGTATATCCACTTGTCTGATATACACCTCACCCAGCCTGATCAGAAGGAAGAGCAGAGGTAGAAGACATAGATATAGTATATCCACGTGTCTGATCTACACCTCACTTAGCCTGCTCAGAAGGAACAGCTGAGGTAGAAGACAGAGATATAGTATATCCACGTGTCTCACTCAGCCTGCTCAGAAGGAACAGCAGAGGTATAAGACAGAGATAGAGAATATCCACGTGTCTCACTCAGCCTGCTCAAAAGGAACAGCAGAGGTAGAAGACAGAGATAGAGTATATCCACGTGTCTGATCTACACCTCACTCAGCCTGCTCAGAAAGAACCGCAAAGGTAAAAGACAGAGATAGAGTATATCCACGTGTCTGATCTACACCTCACTTAGCCTGCTCAGAAGGAACAGCTGAGGTAGAAGACAGAGATATAGTATATCCACGTGTCTCACTCAGCCTGCTCAGAAGGAACAGCAGAGGTAGAATACAGAGATAGAGAATATCCACGTGTCTCACTCAGCCTGCTCAGAAGGAACAGCAGAGGTAGCAGACAGAGATAGAGTATATCCACGTGTCTGATCTACACCTCACTCAGCCTGCTCAGAAGGAACCGCAAAGGTAAAAGACAGAGATAGAGTATATCCACGTGTCTGATCTACCCCTCACTTAGCCTGCTCAGAAGGAACAGCAGAGATAGAAGACAGAGATAGAGTATATCCACATGTCCCACTTAGCCTGCTCAGAAGGAACAGCAGAGGTAGAAGACAGAGATAGAGTATATCCACATGTCTCACTCAGCCTGCTCAGTAGGAACAGCAGGGGTAGAAGACAGAGATAGAGTATATCCACGTGTCTGATCTACACCTCACTCAACCTGCTCAGAAGAATCAGCAGAGGTAGAAGACAGAGATATAGTATATCGACGTGTCTCACTCAGCCTGCTCAGAAGGAACAGCAGAGGTAGAAGACAGAGATAGAGTATATCCACGTGTCTCACTCAGACTGCTCAGAAGGAACAGCAGAGATAGAGTATATCTCACTTAGCCTGCTCACTTAGCCTGCTCAGAAGGAACAGCTGAGGTAGAAGACAGAGATAGAGTATATCCACGTGTCTGATCTACACCTCACTTAGCCTGCTCAGATGGAACAGCTGAGGTAGAAGACAGAGATATAGTATATCCACGTGTCTCACTCAGCCTGCTCAGAAGGAACAGCAGAGGTAGAATACAGAGATAGAGAATATCCACGTGTCTCACTCAGCCTGCTCAGAAGGAACAGCAGAGGTAGCAGACAGAGATAGAGTATATCCACGTGTCTGATCTACACCTCACTCAGCCTGCTCAGAAGGAACCGCAAAGGTAAAAGACAGAGATAGAGTATATCCACGTGTCTGATCTACCCCTCACTTAGCCTGCTTAGAAGGAACAGCAGAGATAGAAGACAGAGATAGAGTATATCCACATGTCCCATTTAGCCTGCTCAGTAGGAACAGCAGGGGTAGAAGACAGAGATAGAGTATATCCACGTGTCTCACTCAGCCTGCTCAGAAGGAACAGCAGAGGTAGAAGACAGAGATAGAGTATATCCACGTGTCTCACTCAGCCTGCTCAGTAGGAACAGCAGGGGTAGAAGACAGAGATAGAGTATATCCACGTGTCTGATCTACCCCTCACTTAGCCTGCTTAGAAGGAACAGCAGAGATAGAAGACAGAGATAGAGTATATCCACATGTCTCACTCAGCCTGCTCAGTAGGAACAGCAGGGGTAGAAGACAGAGATAGAGTATATCCACGTGTCTGATCTACACCTCACTCAGCCTGCTCAGAAGAATCAGCAGAGGTAAAAGACAGAGATATAGTATATCCACGTGTCTCACTCAGCCTGCTCAGAAGGAACAGCAGAGGTAGAAGACAGAGATAGAGTATATCCACGTGTCTCACTCAGCCTGCTCAGAAGGAACAGCAGAGGTAGAAGACAGAGATATAGTATATCCACGTGTCTGATACACACCTCACTAAGCCTGCTCAGAAGAAACCGCAAAGGTAAAAGACAGAGATAGAGTATATCCACTTGTCTGATATACACCTCACCCAGCCTGATCAGAAGGAAGAGCAGAGGTAGAAGACATAGATATAGTATATCCACGTGTCTGATCTACACCTCACTTAGCCTGCTCAGAAGGAACAGCTGAGGTAGAAGACAGAGATATAGTATATCCACGTGTCTCACTCAGCCTGCTCAGAAGGAACAGCACAGGTAGAAGACAGAGATAGAGTATATCCACATGTCTCACTCAGCCTGCTCAGAAGGAACAGCAGAGGTAGGAGACAGAGATAGAGTATATACACGTGTCTGATCTACACCTCACTCAGCCTGCTCAGAAGGAACAGCAGAGGTATAAGACAGAGATAGAGAATATCCACGTGTCTCACTCAGCCTGCTCAAAAGGAACAGCAGAGGTAGAAGACAGAGATAGAGTATATCCACGTGTCTGATCTACACCTCACTCAGCCTGCTCAGAAAGAACCGCAAAGGTAAAAGACAGAGATAGAGTATATCCACGTGTCTGATCTACACCTCACTTAGCCTGCTCAGAAGGAACAGCTGAGGTAGAAGACAGAGATATAGTATATCCACGTGTCTCACTCAGCCTGCTCAGAAGGAACAGCAGAGGTAGAATACAGAGATAGAGAATATCCACGTGTCTCACTCAGCCTGCTCAGAAGGAACAGCAGAGGTAGCAGACAGAGATAGAGTATATCCACGTGTCTGATCTACACCTCACTCAGCCTGCTCAGAAGGAACCGCAAAGGTAAAAGACAGAGATAGAGTATATCCACTTGTCTGATCTACCCCTCACTTAGCCTGCTCAGAAGGAACAGCAGAGATAGAAGACAGAGATAGAGTATATCCACATGTCCCACTTAGCCTGCTCAGAAGGAACAGCAGAGGTAGAAGACAGAGATAGAGTATATCCACATGTCTCACTCAGCCTGCTCAGTAGGAACAGCAGGGGTAGAAGACAGAGATAGAGTATATCCACGTGTCTGATCTACACCTCACTCAACCTGCTCAGAAGAATCAGCAGAGGTAGAAGACAGAGATATAGTATATCGACGTGTCTCACTCAGCCTGCTCAGAAGGAACAGCAGAGGTAGAAGACAGAGATAGAGTATATCCACGTGTCTCACTCAGACTACTCAGAAGGAACAGCAGAGATAGAGTATATCTCACTTAGCCTGCTCACTTAGCCTGCTCAGAAGGAACAGCTGAGGTAGAAGACAGAGATAGAGTATATCCACGTGTCTGATCTACACCTCACTTAGCCTGCTCAGATGGAACAGCTGAGGTAGAAGACAGAGATATAGTATATCCACGTGTCTCACTCAGCCTGCTCAGAAGGAACAGCAGAGGTAGAATACAGAGATAGAGAATATCCACGTGTCTCACTCAGCCTGCTCAGAAGGAACAGCAGAGGTAGCAGACAGAGATAGAGTATATCCACGTGTCTGATCTACACCTCACTCAGCCTGCTCAGAAGGAACCGCCAAGGTAAAAGACAGAGATAGAGTATATCCACGTGTCTGATCTACCCCTCACTTAGCCTGCTTAGAAGGAACAGCAGAGATAGAAGACAGAGATAGAGTATATCCACGTGTCTCACTCAGCCTGATCAGAAGGAACAGCAGAGGTAGAAGACAGAGATAGAGTATATCCATGTGTCTGATATACACCTCACTCAGCATGCTCAGAAGAAACCGCAAAGGTAAAAGACAGAGATAGAGTATATCCACGTGTCTGATATACTCCTCACCCAGCCTGATCAGAAGGAAGAGCAGAGGTAGAAGACATAGATATATTATATCCACGTGTCTGATCTACACCTCACTTAGCCTGCTCAGAAGGAACAGCTGAGGTAGAAGACAGAGATATAGTATATCCACGTGTCTCACTCAGCCTGCTCAGAAGGAACAGCAGAGGTAGAAGACAGAGATAGAGTATATCCACATGTCTCACTCAGCCTGCTCAGAAGGAACAGCAGAGGTAGGAGACAGAGATAGAGTATATCCACGTGTCTGATCTACACCTCACTCAGCCTGCTCAGAAGCAACAGCAGAGGTATAAGACAGAGATAGAGTCTATCCACGTGTCTCACTCAGCCTGCTCAAAAGGAACAGCAGAGATAGAAGACAGAGATAGAGTATATCCACGTGTCTGATCTACACCTCACTCAGCCTGCTCAGAAACAACCGCAAAGGTAAAAGACAGAGATAGAGTATATCCACGTGTCTGATCTACACCTCACTTAGCCTGCTCAGAAGGAAGAGCAGAGGTAGAAGACATAGATATAGTATATCCACGTGTCTGATCTACACCTCACTTAGCCTGCTCAGAAGGAACAGCTGAGGTAGAAGACAGAGATATAGTATATCCACGTGTCTCACTCAGCCTGCTCAGAAGGAACAGCAGAGGTAGAAGACAGAGATAGAGTATATCCACATGTCTCACTCAGCCTGCTCAGAAGGAACAGCAGAGGTAGGAGACAGAGATAGAGTATATCCACGTGTCTGATCTACACCTCACTCAGCCTGCTCAGAAGCAACAGCAGAGGTATAAGACAGAGATAGAGTCTATCCACGTGTCTCACTCAGCCTGCTCAAAAGGAACAGCAGAGATAGAAGACAGAGATAGAGTATATCCACGTGTCTGATATACACCTCACTCAGCATGCTCAGAAGAAACCGCAAAGGTAAAAGACAGAGATAGAGTATATCCACGTGTCTGATATACTCCTCACCCAGCCTGATCAGAAGGAAGAGCAGAGGTAGAAGACATAGATATATTATATCCACGTGTCTGATCTACACCTCACTTAGCCTGCTCAGAAGGAACAGCTGAGGTAGAAGACAGAGATATAGTATATCCACGTGTCTCACTCAGCCTGCTCAGAAGGAACAGCAGAGGTAGAAGACAGAGATAGAGTATATCCACATGTCTCACTCAGCCTGCTCAGAAGGAACAGCAGAGGTAGGAGACAGAGATAGAGTATATCCACGTGTCTGATCTACACCTCACTCAGCCTGCTCAGAAGCAACAGCAGAGGTATAAGACAGAGATAGAGTCTATCCACGTGTCTCACTCAGCCTGCTCAAAAGGAACAGCAGAGATAGAAGACAGGGATAGAGTATATCCACGTGTCTGATCTACACCTCACTCAGCCTGCTCAGAAACAACCGCAAAGGTAAAAGACAGAGATAGAGTATATCCACGTGTCTGATCTACACCTCACTTAGCCTGCTCAGAAGGAAGAGCAGAGGTAGAAGACATAGATATAGTATATCCACGTGTCTGATCTACACCTCACTTAGCCTGCTCAGAAGGAACAGCTGAGGTAGAAGACAGAGATATAGTATATCCACGTGTCTCACTCAGCCTGCTCAGAAGGAACAGCAGAGGTAGAAGACAGAGATAGAGTATATCCACATGTCTCACTCAGCCTGCTCAGTAGGAACAGCAGGGGTAGAAGACAGAGATAGAGTATATCCACGTGTCTGATCTACACCTCACTCAACCTGCTCAGAAGAATCAGCAGAGGTAGAAGACAGAGATATAGTATATCGACGTGTCTCACTCAGCCTGCTCAGAAGGAACAGCAGAGGTAGAAGACAGAGATAGAGTATATCCACGTGTCTCACTCAGACTACTCAGAAGGAACAGCAGAGATAGAGTATATCTCACTTAGCCTGCTCACTTAGCCTGCTCAGAAGGAACAGCTGAGGTAGAAGACAGAGATAGAGTATATCCACGTGTCTGATCTACACCTCACTTAGCCTGCTCAGATGGAACAGCTGAGGTAGAAGACAGAGATATAGTATATCCACGTGTCTCACTCAGCCTGCTCAGAAGGAACAGCAGAGGTAGAATACAGAGATAGAGAATATCCACGTGTCTCACTCAGCCTGCTCAGAAGGAACAGCAGAGGTAGCAGACAGAGATAGAGTATATCCACGTGTCTGATCTACACCTCACTCAGCCTGCTCAGAAGGAACCGCAAAGGTAAAAGACAGAGATAGAGTATATCCACGTGTCTGATCTACCCCTCACTTAGCCTGCTTAGAAGGAACAGCAGAGATAGAAGACAGAGATAGAGTATATCCACGTGTCTCACTCAGCCTGATCAGAAGGAACAGCAGAGGTAGAAGACAGAGATAGAGTATATCCATGTGTCTGATATACACCTCACTCAGCATGCTCAGAAGAAACCGCAAAGGTAAAAGACAGAGATAGAGTATATCCACGTGTCTGATATACTCCTCACCCAGCCTGATCAGAAGGAAGAGCAGAGGTAGAAGACATAGATATATTATATCCACGTGTCTGATCTACACCTCACTTAGCCTGCTCAGAAGGAACAGCTGAGGTAGAAGACAGAGATATAGTATATCCACGTGTCTCACTCAGCCTGCTCAGAAGGAACAGCAGAGGTAGAAGACAGAGATAGAGTATATCCACATGTCTCACTCAGCCTGCTCAGAAGGAACAGCAGAGGTAGGAGACAGAGATAGAGTATATCCACGTGTCTGATCTACACCTCACTCAGCCTGCTCAGAAGCAACAGCAGAGGTATAAGACAGAGATAGAGTCTATCCACGTGTCTCACTCAGCCTGCTCAAAAGGAACAGCAGAGATAGAAGACAGAGATAGAGTATATCCACGTGTCTGATCTACACCTCACTCAGCCTGCTCAGAAACAACCGCAAATGTAAAAGACAGAGATAGAGTATATCCACGTGTCTGATCTACACCTCACTTAGCCTGCTCAGAAAGAAGAGCAGAGGTAGAAGACATAGATATAGTATATCCACGTGTCTGATCTACACCTCACTTAGCCTGCTCAGAAGGAACAGCTGAGGTAGAAGACAGAGATATAGTATATCCACGTGTCTCACTCAGCCTGCTCAGAAGGAACAGCAGAGGTAGAAGACAGAGATAGAGTATATCCACATGTCTCACTCAGCCTGCTCAGAAGAAACAGCAGAGGTAGGAGGCAGAGTGTATCCACGTGTCTGATCTACACCTCACTCAGCCTGCTCAGAAGGAACAGCAGAGGTATAAGACAGAGATAGAGTATATCCACGTGTCTCACTCAGCCTGCTCAAAAGGAACAGCACAGGTAGAAGACAGAGATAGAGTATATCCACGTGTCTGATCTACACCTCACTCAGCCTGCTCAGAAAGAACCGCAAAGGTAAAAGACAGAGATAGAGTATATCCACGTGTCTGATCTACACCTCACTTAGCCTGCTCAGAAGGAACAGCTGAGGTAGCAGACAGAGATATAGTACATCCACGTGTCTCACTCAGCCTGCTCAGAAGGAACAGCAGAGGTAGCAGACAGAGATAGAGAATATCCACGTGTCTCACTCAGCCTGCTCAGAAGGAACAGCAGAGGTAGCAGACAGAGATAGAGTATATCCACGTGTCTGATCTACACCTCACTCAGCCTGCTCAGAAGGAACCGCAAAGGTAAAAGACAGAGATAGAGTATATCCACGTGTCTGATCTACCCCTCACTTAGCCTGCTTAGAAGGAACAGCAGAGATAGAAGACAGAGATAGAGTATATCCACGTGTCTCACTCAGCCTGATCAGAAGGAACAGCAGAGGTAGAAGACAGAGATAGAGTATATCCATGTGTCTGATATACACCTCACTCAGCATGCTCAGAAGAAACCGCAAAGGTAAAAGACAGAGATAGAGTATATCCACGTGTCTGATATACTCCTCACCCAGCCTGATCAGAAGGAAGAGCAGAGGTAGAAGACATAGATATATTATATCCACGTGTCTGATCTACACCTCACTTAGCCTGCTCAGAAGGAACAGCTGAGGTAGAAGACAGAGATATAGTATATCCACGTGTCTCACTCAGCCTGCTCAGAAGGAACAGCAGAGGTAGAAGACAGAGATAGAGTATATCCACATGTCTCACTCAGCCTGCTCAGAAGGAACAGCAGAGGTAGGAGACAGAGATAGAGTATATCCACGTGTCTGATCTACACCTCACTCAGCCTGCTCAGAAGCAACAGCAGAGGTATAAGACAGAGATAGAGTCTATCCACGTGTCTCACTCAGCCTGCTCAAAAGGAACAGCAGAGATAGAAGACAGAGATAGAGTATATCCACGTGTCTGATCTACACCTCACTCAGCCTGCTCAGAAACAACCGCAAAGGTAAAAGACAGAGATAGAGTATATCCACGTGTCTGATCTACACCTCACTTAGCCTGCTCAGAAGGAAGAGCAGAGGTAGAAGACATAGATATAGTATATCCACGTGTCTGATCTACACCTCACTTAGCCTGCTCAGAAGGAACAGCTGAGGTAGAAGACAGAGATATTGTATATCCACGTGTCTCACTCAGCCTGCTCAGAAGGAACAGCAGAGGTAGAAGACAGAGATAGAGTATATCCACATGTCTCACTCAGCCTGCTCAGAAGAAACAGCAGAGGTAGGAGGCAGAGTGTATCCACGTGTCTGATCTACACCTCACTCAGCCTGCTCAGAAGGAACAGCAGAGGTATAAGACAGAGATAGAGTATATCCACGTGTCTCACTCAGCCTGCTCAAAAGGAACAGCACAGGTAGAAGACAGAGATAGAGTATATCCACGTGTCTGATCTACACCTCACTCAGCCTGCTCAGAAAGAACCGCAAAGGTAAAAGACAGAGATAGAGTATATCCACGTGTCTGATCTACACCTCACTTAGCCTGCTCAGAAGGAACAGCTGAGGTAGCAGACAGAGATATAGTACATCCACGTGTCTCACTCAGCCTGCTCAGAAGGAACAGCAGAGGTAGCAGACAGAGATAGAGAATATCCACGTGTCTCACTCAGCCTGCTCAGAAGGAACAGCAGAGGTAGCAGACAGAGATAGAGTATATCCACGTGTCTGATCTACACCTCACTCAGCCTGCTCAGAAGGAACCGCAAAGGTAAAAGACAGAGATAGAGTATATCCACGTGTCTGATCTACCCCTCACTTAGCCTGCTTAGAAGGAACAGCAGAGATAGAAGACAGAGATAGAGTATATCCACGTGTCTCACTCAGCCTGATCAGAAGGAACAGCAGAGGTAGAAGACAGAGATAGAGTATATCCATGTGTCTGATATACACCTCACTCAGCATGCTCAGAAGAAACCGCAAAGGTAAAAGACAGAGATAGAGTATATCCACGTGTCTGATATACTCCTCACCCAGCCTGATCAGAAGGAAGAGCAGAGGTAGAAGACATAGATATATTATATCCACGTGTCTGATCTACACCTCACTTAGCCTGCTCAGAAGGAACAGCTGAGGTAGAAGACAGAGATATAGTATATCCACGTGTCTCACTCAGCCTGCTCAGAAGGAACAGCAGAGGTAGAAGACAGAGATAGAGTATATCCACATGTCTCACTCAGCCTGCTCAGAAGGAACAGCAGAGGTAGGAGACAGAGATAGAGTATATCCACGTGTCTGATCTACACCTCACTCAGCCTGCTCAGAAGCAACAGCAGAGGTATAAGACAGAGATAGAGTCTATCCACGTGTCTCACTCAGCCTGCTCAAAAGGAACAGCAGAGATAGAAGACAGAGATAGAGTATATCCACGTGTCTGATCTACACCTCACTCAGCCTGCTCAGAAACAACCGCAAAGGTAAAAGACAGAGATAGAGTATATCCACGTGTCTGATCTACACCTCACTTAGCCTGCTCAGAAGGAAGAGCAGAGGTAGAAGACATAGATATAGTATATCCACGTGTCTGATCTACACCTCACTTAGCCTGCTCAGAAGGAACAGCTGAGGTAGAAGACAGAGATATTGTATATCCACGTGTCTCACTCAGCCTGCTCAGAAGGAACAGCAGAGGTAGAAGACAGAGATAGAGTATATCCACATGTCTCACTCAGCCTGCTCAGAAGAAACAGCAGAGGTAGGAGGCAGAGTGTATCCACGTGTCTGATCTACACCTCACTCAGCCTGCTCAGAAGGAACAGCAGAGGTATAAGACAGAGATAGAGTATATCCACGTGTCTCACTCAGCCTGCTCAAAAGGAACAGCACAGGTAGAAGACAGAGATAGAGTATATCCACGTGTCTGATCTACACCTCACTCAGCCTGCTCAGAAAGAACCGCAAAGGTAAAAGACAGAGATAGAGTATATCCACGTGTCTGATCTACACCTCACTTAGCCTGCTCAGAAGGAACAGCTGAGGTAGAAGACAGAGATATAGTATATCCACGTGTCTCACTCAGCCTGCTCAGAAGGAACAGCAGAGGTAGAATACAGAGATAGAGAATATCCACGTGTCTCACTCAGCCTGCTCAGAAGGAACAGCAGAGGTAGCAGACAGAGATAGAGTATATCCACGTGTCTGATCTACACCTCACTCAGCCTGCTCAGAAGGAACCGCAAAGGTAAAATACAGAAATAGAGTATATCCACGTGTCTGATCTACCCCTCACTTAGCCTGCTCAGAAGGAACAGCAGAGATAGAAGACAGAGATAGAGTATATCCACATGTCCCACTTAGCCTGCTCAGAAGGAACAGCAGAGTTAGAAGACAGAGATAGAGTATATCCACATGTCTCACTCAGCCTGCTCAGTAGGAACAGCAGGGGTAGAAGACAGAGATAGAGTATATCCACGTGTCTGATCTACACCTCACTCAGCCTGCTCAGAAGAATCAGCAGAGGTAGAAGACAGAGATATAGTATATCCACGTGTCTCACTCAGCCTGCTCAGAAGGAACAGCAGAGGTAGAAGACAGAGATAGAGTATATCCACGTGTCTCACTCAGCCTGCTCAGAAGGAACAGCAGAGGTAGAAGACAGAGATAGAGTATATCCATGTGTCTGATATACACCTCACTCAGCATGCTCAGAAGAAACCGCAAAGGTAAAAGACAGAGATAGAGTATATCCACGTGTCAGATATACACCTCACCCAGCCTGATCAGAAGGAAGAGCAGAGGTAGAAGACATAGATATAGTATATCCACGTGTCTGATCTACACCTCACTTAGCCTGCTCAGAAGGAACAGCTGAGGTAGAAGACAGAGATATAGTATATCCACGTGTCTCACTCAGCCTGCTCAGAAGGAACAGCAGAGGTAGAAGACAGAGATAGAGTATATCCACATGTCTCACTCAGCCTGCTCAGAAGGAACAGCAGAGGTAGGAGACAGAGATAGAGTATATCCACGTGTCTGATCTACACCTCACTCAGCCTGCTCAGAAGCAACAGCAGAGGTATAAGACAGAGATAGAGTCTATCCACGTGTCTCACTCAGCCTGCTCAAAAGGAACAGCAGAGGTAGAAGACAGAGATAGAGTATATCCACGTGTCTGATCTACACCTCACTCAGCCTGCTCAGAAACAACCGCAAAGGTAAAAGACAGAGATAGAGTATATCCACGTGTCTGATCTACACCTCACTTAGCCTGCTCAGAAGGAACGGCTGAGGTAGAAGACAGAGATATAGGATATCCACGTGTCTCACTCAGCCTGCTCAGAAGGAACAGCAGAGGTAGAATACAGAGATAGAGAATATCCACGTGTCTCACTCAGCCTGCTCAGAAGGAACAGCAGAGGTAGCAGACAGAGATAGAGTATATCCACGTGTCTGATCTACACCTCACTCAGCCTGCTCAGAATGAACCGCAAAGGTAAAAGACAAAGATAGAGTATATCCACGTGTCTGATCTACCCCTCACTTAGCCTGCTCAGAAGGAACAGCAGAGATAAAAGACAGAGATAGAGTATATCCACATGTCCCACTTAGCCTGCTCAGAAGGAACAGCAGAGGTAGAAGACAGAGATATAGTATATCCACGTGTCTCACTCAGCCTGCTCAGAAGGAACAGCAGAGGTAGAAGACAGAGATAGAGTATATCCACGTGTCCCACTCAGCCTGCTCAGAAGGAACAGCATAGGTAGAAGACAGAGATAGAGTATATCCACGTGTCTGATATACACCTCACTCAGCCTGCTCAGAAGGAAGAGCAGAGGTAGAAGACATAGATATAGTATATCCACGTGTCTGATCTACACCTCACTTAGCCTGCTCAGAAGGAACAGCTGAGGTAGAAGACACAGATATAGTATATCCACGTGTCTCACTCAGCCTGCTCAGAAGGAACAGCAGAGGTAGAAGACAGAGATAGAGTATATCCACATGTCTCACTCAGCCTGCTCAGAAGGAACAGCAGAGGTAGGAGACAGAGATAGAGTATATCCACGTGTCTGATCTACACCTCACTCAGCCTGCTCAGAAGGAACAGCAGAGGTAGAAGACAGAGATAGAGTATATCCACGTGTCCCACTTAGCCTGCTCAGAAGGAACAGCAGAGGTAGAAGACAGAGATAGAGTATATCCACATGTCTGATCTACACCTCACTCAGCCTGCTCAGAAAGAACCGCAAAGTTCAAAGACAGAGATAGAGTATATCCACGTGTCTGATCTACACCTCATTTAGCCTGCTCAGAAGGAACAGCTGAGGTAGAAGACAGAGATAGAGTATATCCACATGTCTCACTCAGCCTGCTCAGAAGAAACAGCAGAGGTAGGAGACAGAGTGTATCCACGTGTCTGATCTACACCTCACTCAGCCTGCTCAGAAGGAACAGCAGAGGTATAAGACAAAGATAGAGTATATCCACGTGTCTCACTCAGCCTGCTCAAAAGGAACAGCAGAGGTAGAAGACAGAGAAAGAGTATATCCACGTGTCTGATCTACACCTCACTCAGCCTGCTCATAAAGAACCGCAAAGGTAAAAGACAGAGATAGAGTATATCCACGTGTCTGATCTACACCTCACTTAGCCTGCTCAGAAGGAAAAGCTGAGGTAGAAGACAGAGATATAGTATATCCACGTGTCTCACTCAGCCTGCTCAGAAGGAACAGCAGAGGTAGAATACAGAGATAGAGAATATCCACGTGTCTCACTCAGCCTGCTCAGAAGGAACAGCAGAGGTAGCAGACAGAAATAGAGTATATCCACGTGTCTGATCTACACCTCACTCAGCCTGCTCAGAAGGAACCGCAAAGGTAAAATACAGAAATAGAGTATATCCACGTGTCTGATCTACCCCTCACTTAGCCTGCTCAGAAGGAACAGCAGAGATAGAAGACAGAGATAGAGTATATCCACATGTCCCACTTAGCCTGCTCAGAAGGAACAGCAGAGGTATAAGACAGAGATAGGGTATATCCACATGTCTCACTCAGCCTGCTCAGTAGGAACAGCAGGGGTAGAAGACAGAGATAGAGTATATCCACGTGTCTGATCTACACCTCACTCAGCCTGCTCAGAAGAATCAGCAGAGGTAGAAGACAGAGATATAGTATATCCACGTGTCTCACTCAGCCTGCTCAGAAGGAACAGCAGAGGTAGAAGACAGAGATAGAGTATATCCACGTGTCTGATCTACACCTCACTTAGCCTGCTCAGAAGGAACGGCTGAGGTAGAAGACAGAGATATAGGATATCCACGTGTCTCACTCAGCCTGATCAGAAGGAACAGCAGAGGTAGAATACAGAGATAGAGAATATCCACGTGTCTCACTCAGCCTGCTCAGAAGGAACAGCAGAGGTAGCAGACAGAGATAGAGTATTTCCACGTGTCTGATCTACACCTCACTCAGCCTGCTCAGAATGAACCGCAAAGGTAAAAGACAAAGATAGAGTATATTGTAACGAAGATTCCTCTGGGGTCGTCTACACACACAAGAAAGACTCTTGACACAAGTGTTCCTTTATTTCCGGTGATTCTCAGCCGTTTATTGTGGACTCTCGCCTACCAAAACTGGACAACAGGCTCACCCAATCACGCGGTACCAGAACTGGTTAGAACCAGTTCGGCGCTTGCGCAATCCAAAGGCGGGTTTCCGGGGCGCACCAGCAGGAGCCACCAGAGCGATCCCACACCGTGGAATCGCTCCAGCGCCCTCTACCGCCCAACCGGCACGGGCGTTACACAGCCCCCCACGAAGACCTTGTTTGCCCCCAAACAAGACCATGGGCGCTGCTGCCGCACCCCGGCCAACCGCCCTGGAAAACGCATAACGCCAACAATACACAACAATTTACATTCCAACAATTTACATTACAACAATTACATTACAACAATTTTCATTACAACAATTTTTGGGGTAAGCCCCTGGCCCCAGGACACACCCCTGGCCCACCACGACTACGCACGGTGGCACACCACGGCTACGCACGGTGGCACACCACGGCTACGCACGGCGGCAAACCACGGCTACGCACGGCGGCAAACCACGGCTACGCACGGCGGCAAACCACGGCTACGCACGGCGGCTACGCACGGCGGCAAACCACGGCTACGCACGGCGGCAAACCACGGCTACGCACGGCGGCAAACCACGGCTACGCACGGCGGCAAACCACGGCTACGCACGGTGGCACACCACGGCTACGCACGGTGGCACACCACGGCTACGCACGGCACACCCCTCTAATGTTAAGACTTGACTGCAAATGTAACTGCGACTGGCTCCTCTGACTGCGACTGGTGCCTTCGACTGCGGCTGGCTCTTGCGACTGCGACTGTGGTTCCTGCGACTGCGACTGCGGCTGGCTCCCGCGACAGCGACTGGCTCCTGCGACTGCGACTGGCTCCTGTATCTGGTGCCTGCGACTGCGACTGGCTCTTGCGACTGCGACTGCGACTGCGCTTGGCTCCTGCGACTGCGACTGGCTCCTCCGACTGCGACTGGCTCCTGTGGCCGCGACTGTGACTGCCTCTTGCGACTGCGACTGATTCTTGCGACTGCGACTGATTCTTGCGACTGCGACTGATTCTTGCGACTGGCTTAGAGAGCGTGGGCGTCCCGGCGAGGCCCAGCCCCCGCTGCGCCGACGGGCACGGCTCGGGCTCGCTCCGAGTGTTGCGAGCCGTCTGCCGCGCCGCCGTCTACAGCATGGGCCGGGCCCCCCGACTCGGTTTCATTCCTGCAGAAGATCCAGAGAATGTCTCGACGAGGCCCCGCCCCCCACTGCATCCACGGGCACAGCTTGGGATTGTTCCGCGTGGAACCATCCGTCTGCTGCGCCGCCGTCTACAGCATGGGGCGGCCCCCCGACAGACCTGGTAGCGGACCCGGACAAATATGGAGAAGGGCGTCCTCTCTCCAAATCGGAGTGGACGCACTGAAGCCCCCAGCCATTGGCGCATGTCCCGAAATTCCCGCTATCCTTCTCCAACTCCTCCCCCAGGAAACATCCAGACTCCCAAGTCCCCATAACCTCCCTAGAGTTCCATGCCCTGGCCTGCCCTCTCGCCGTGGGGCGAGTTGGCTGCCGTGCTATCGTGGTTTTCTGAAAACATGAACACTTCACCTGGTCTTTTCCCGTCCTTCCGTATGCCGACCGCTGCCACCAATGTAACGAAGATTCCTCTGGGGTCGTCTACACACACAAGAAAGACTCTTGACACAAGTGTTCCTTTATTTCCGGTGATTCTCAGCCGTTTATTGTGGACTCTCGCCTACCAAAACTGGACAACAGGCTCACCCAATCACGCGGTACCAGAACTGGTTAGAACCAGTTCGGCGCTTGCGCAATCCAAAGGCGGGTTTCCGGGGCGCACCAGCAGGAGCCACCAGAGCGATCCCACACCGTGGAATCGCTCCAGCGCCCTCTACCGCCCAACCGGCACGGGCGTTACAATATCGACGTGTCTGATCTACCCCTCACTTAGCCTGCTCAGAAGGAACAGCAGAGATAGAAGACAGAGATAGAGTATATCCACATGTCCCACTTAGCCTGCTCAGAAGGAACAGCAGAGGTAGAAGACAGAGATATCGTATATCCACGTGTCTCACTCAGCCTGCTCAGAAGGAACAGCAGAGGTAGAAGACAGAGATAGAGTATATCCACGTGTCCCACTCAGCCTGCTCAGAAGGAACAGCATAGGTAGAAGACAGAGATAGAGTATATCCACGTGTCTGATCTACACCTCACTCAGCCTGCTCAGAAACAACCGCAAAGGTAAAAGACAGAGATAGAGTATATCCACGTGTCTGATCTACACCTCACTTAGCCTGCTCAGAAGGAACGGCTGAGGTAGAAGACAGAGATATAGGATATCCACGTGTCTCACTCAGCCTGCTCAGAAGGAACAGCAGAGGTAGAATACAGAGATAGAGAATATCCACGTGTCTCACTCAGCCTGCTCAGAAGGAACAGCAGAGGTAGCAGACAGAGATAGAGTATATCCACGTGTCTGATCTACACCTCACTCAGCCTGCTCAGAATGAACCGCAAAGGTAAAAGACAAAGATAGAGTATATCCACGTGTCTGATCTACCCCTCACTTAGCCTGCTCAGAAGGAACAGCAGAGATAGAAGACAGAGATAGAGTATATCCACATGTCCCACTTAGCCTGCTCAGAAGGAACAGCAGAGGTAGAAGACAGAGATATAGTATATCCACGTGTCTCACTCAGCCTGCTCAGAAGGAACAGCAGAGGTAGAAGACAGAGATAGAGTATATCCACGTGTCCCACTCAGCCTGCTCAGAAGGAACAGCATAGGTAGAAGACAGAGATAGAGTATATCCACGTGTCTGATATACACCTCACTCAGCCTGCTCAGAAGAAACCGCAAAGGTAAAAGACAGAGATAGAGTATATCCACGTGTCTGATATACACCTCACTCAGCCTGCTCAGAAGGAAGAGCAGAGGTAGAAGACATAGATATAGTATATCCACGTGTCTGATCTACACCTCACTTAGCCTGCTCAGAAGGAACAGCTGAGGTAGAAGACACAGATATAGTATATCCACGTGTCTCACTCAGCCTGCTCAGAAGGAACAGCAGAGGTAGAAGACAGAGATAGAGTATATCCACATGTCTCACTCAGCCTGCTCAGAAGGAACAGCAGAGGTAGGAGACAGAGATAGAGTATATCCACGTGTCTGATCTACACCTCACTCAGCCTGCTCAGAAGGAACAGCAGAGGTAGAAGACAGAGATAGAGTATATCCACGTGTCCCACTTAGCCTGCTCAGAAGGAACAGCAGAGGTAGAAGACAGAGATAGAGTATATCCACATGTCTGATCTACACCTCACTCAGCCTGCTCAGAAAGAACCGCAAAGTTCAAAGACAGAGATAGAGTATATCCACGTGTCTGATCTACACCTCATTTAGCCTGCTCAGAAGGAACAGCTGAGGTAGAAGACAGAGATAGAGTATATCCACATGTCTCACTCAGCCTGCTCAAAAGGAACAGCACAGGTAGAAGACAGAGATAGAGTATATCCACGTGTCTGATCTACACCTCACTCAGCCTGCTCAGAAAGAACCGCAAAGGTAAAAGACAGAGATAGAGTATATCCACGTGTCTGATCTACACCTCACTTAGCCTGCTCAGAAGGAACAGCTGAGGTAGAAGACAGAGATATAGTATATCCACGTGTCTCACTCAGCCTGCTCAGAAGGAACAGCAGAGGTAGAATACAGAGATAGAGAATATCCACGTGTCTCACTCAGCCTGCTCAGAAGGAACAGCAGAGGTAGCAGACAGAGATAGAGTATATCCACGTGTCTGATCTACACCTCACTCAGCCTGCTCAGAAGGAACCGCAAAGGTAAAATACAGAAATAGAGTATATCCACGTGTCTGATCTACCCCTCACTTAGCCTGCTCAGAAGGAACAGCAGAGATAGAAGACAGAGATAGAGTATATCCACATGTCCCACTTAGCCTGCTCAGAAGGAACAGCAGAGTTAGAAGACAGAGATAGAGTATATCCACATGTCTCACTCAGCCTGCTCAGTAGGAACAGCAGGGGTAGAAGACAGAGATAGAGTATATCCACGTGTCTGATCTACACCTCACTCAGCCTGCTCAGAAGAATCAGCAGAGGTAGAAGACAGAGATATAGTATATCCACGTGTCTCACTCAGCCTGCTCAGAAGGAACAGCAGAGGTAGAAGACAGAGATAGAGTATATCCACGTGTCTCACTCAGCCTGCTCAGAAGGAACAGCAGAGGTAGAAGACAGAGATAGAGTATATCCATGTGTCTGATATACACCTCACTCAGCATGCTCAGAAGAAACCGCAAAGGTAAAAGACAGAGATAGAGTATATCCACGTGTCAGATATACACCTCACCCAGCCTGATCAGAAGGAAGAGCAGAGGTAGAAGACATAGATATAGTATATCCACGTGTCTGATCTACACCTCACTTAGCCTGCTCAGAAGGAACAGCTGAGGTAGAAGACAGAGATATAGTATATCCACGTGTCTCACTCAGCCTGCTCAGAAGGAACAGCAGAGGTAGAAGACAGAGATAGAGTATATCCACATGTCTCACTCAGCCTGCTCAGAAGGAACAGCAGAGGTAGGAGACAGAGATAGAGTATATCCACGTGTCTGATCTACACCTCACTCAGCCTGCTCAGAAGCAACAGCAGAGGTATAAGACAGAGATAGAGTCTATCCACGTGTCTCACTCAGCCTGCTCAAAAGGAACAGCAGAGGTAGAAGACAGAGATAGAGTATATCCACGTGTCTGATCTACACCTCACTCAGCCTGCTCAGAAACAACCGCAAAGGTAAAAGACAGAGATAGAGTATATCCACGTGTCTGATCTACACCTCACTTAGCCTGCTCAGAAGGAACGGCTGAGGTAGAAGACAGAGATATAGGATATCCACGTGTCTCACTCAGCCTGCTCAGAAGGAACAGCAGAGGTAGAATACAGAGATAGAGAATATCCACGTGTCTCACTCAGCCTGCTCAGAAGGAACAGCAGAGGTAGCAGACAGAGATAGAGTATATCCACGTGTCTGATCTACACCTCACTCAGCCTGCTCAGAATGAACCGCAAAGGTAAAAGACAAAGATAGAGTATATCCACGTGTCTGATCTACCCCTCACTTAGCCTGCTCAGAAGGAACAGCAGAGATAAAAGACAGAGATAGAGTATATCCACATGTCCCACTTAGCCTGCTCAGAAGGAACAGCAGAGGTAGAAGACAGAGATATAGTATATCCACGTGTCTCACTCAGCCTGCTCAGAAGGAACAGCAGAGGTAGAAGACAGAGATAGAGTATATCCACGTGTCCCACTCAGCCTGCTCAGAAGGAACAGCATAGGTAGAAGACAGAGATAGAGTATATCCACGTGTCTGATATACACCTCACTCAGCCTGGTCAGAAGGAAGAGCAGAGGTAGAAGACATAGATATAGTATATCCACGTGTCTGATCTACACCTCACTTAGCCTGCTCAGAAGGAACAGCTGAGGTAGAAGACACAGATATAGTATATCCACGTGTCTCACTCAGCCTGCTCAGAAGGAACAGCAGAGGTAGAAGACAGAGATAGAGTATATCCACATGTCTCACTCAGCCTGCTCAGAAGGAACAGCAGAGGTAGGAGACAGAGATAGAGTATATCCACGTGTCTGATCTACACCTCACTCAGCCTGCTCAGAAGGAACAGCAGAGGTAGAAGACAGAGATAGAGTATATCCACGTGTCCCACTTAGCCTGCTCAGAAGGAACAGCAGAGGTAGAAGACAGAGATAGAGTATATCCACATGTCTGATCTACACCTCACTCAGCCTGCTCAGAAAGAACCGCAAAGTTCAAAGACAGAGATAGAGTATATCCACGTGTCTGATCTACACCTCATTTAGCCTGCTCAGAAGGAACAGCTGAGGTAGAAGACAGAGATAGAGTATATCCACATGTCTCACTCAGCCTGCTCAGAAGAAACAGCAGAGGTAGGAGACAGAGTGTATCCACGTGTCTGATCTACACCTCACTCAGCCTGCTCAGAAGGAACAGCAGAGGTATAAGACAAAGATAGAGTATATCCACGTGTCTCACTCAGCCTGCTCAAAAGGAACAGCAGAGGTAGAAGACAGAGAAAGAGTATATCCACGTGTCTGATCTACACCTCACTCAGCCTGCTCATAAAGAACCGCAAAGGTAAAAGACAGAGATAGAGTATATCCACGTGTCTGATCTACACCTCACTTAGCCTGCTCAGAAGGAAAAGCTGAGGTAGAAGACAGAGATATAGTATATCCACGTGTCTCACTCAGCCTGCTCAGAAGGAACAGCAGAGGTAGAATACAGAGATAGAGAATATCCACGTGTCTCACTCAGCCTGCTCAGAAGGAACAGCAGAGGTAGCAGACAGAAATAGAGTATATCCACGTGTCTGATCTACACCTCACTCAGCCTGCTCAGAAGGAACCGCAAAGGTAAAATACAGAAATAGAGTATATCCACGTGTCTGATCTACCCCTCACTTAGCCTGCTCAGAAGGAACAGCAGAGATAGAAGACAGAGATAGAGTATATCCACATGTCCCACTTAGCCTGCTCAGAAGGAACAGCAGAGGTATAAGACAGAGATAGGGTATATCCACATGTCTCACTCAGCCTGCTCAGTAGGAACAGCAGGGGTAGAAGACAGAGATAGAGTATATCCACGTGTCTGATCTACACCTCACTCAGCCTGCTCAGAAGAATCAGCAGAGGTAGAAGACAGAGATATAGTATATCCACGTGTCTCACTCAGCCTGCTCAGAAGGAACAGCAGCGGTAGAAGACAGAGATAGAGTATATCCACGTGTCTGATCTACACCTCACTTAGCCTGCTCAGAAGGAACGGATGAGGTAGAAGACAGAGATATAGGATATCCACGTGTCTCACTCAGCCTGATCAGAAGGAACAGCAGAGGTAGAATACAGAGATAGAGAATATCCACGTGTCTCACTCAGCCTGCTCAGAAGGAACAGCAGAGGTAGCAGACAGAGATAGAGTATATCCACGTGTCTGATCTACACCTCACTCAGCCTGCTCAGAATGAACCGCAAAGGTAAAAGACAAAGATAGAGTATATTGTAACGAAGATTCCTCTGGGGTCGTCTACACACACAAGAAAGACTCTTGACACAAGTGTTCCTTTATTTCCGGTGATTCTCAGCCGTTTATTGTGGACTCTCGCCTACCAAAACTGGACAACAGGCTCACCCAATCACGCGGTACCAGAACTGGTTAGAACCAGTTCGGCGCTTGCGCAATCCAAAGGCGGGTTTCCGGGGCGCACCAGCAGGAGCCACCAGAGCGATCCCACACCGTGGAATCGCTCCAGCGCCCTCTACCGCCCAACCGGCACGGGCGTTACACAGCCCCCCACGAAGACCTTGTTTGCCCCCAAACAAGACCATGGGCGCTGCTGCCGCACCCCGGCCAACCGCCCTGGAAAACGCATAACGCCAACAATACACAACAATTTACATTCCAACAATTTACATTACAACAATTACATTACAACAATTTTCATTACAACAATTTTTGGGGTAAGCCCCTGGCCCCAGGACACACCCCTGGCCCACCACGACTACGCACGGTGGCACACCACGGCTACGCACGGTGGCACACCACGGCTACGCACGGCGGCAAACCACGTCTACGCACGGCGGCAAACCACGGCTACGCACGGCGGCAAACCACGGCTACGCACGGCGGCTACGCACGGCGGCAAACCACGGCTACGCACGGCGGCAAACCACGGCTACGCACGGCGGCAAACCACGGCTACGCACGGCGGCAAACCACGGCTACGCACGGTGGCACACCACGGCTACGCACGGTGGCACACCACGGCTACGCACGGCACACCCCTCTAATGTTAAGACTTGACTGCAAATGTAACTGCGACTGGCTCCTCTGACTGCGACTGGTGCCTTCGACTGCGGCTGGCTCTTGCGACTGCGACTGTGGTTCCTGCGACTGCGACTGCGGCTGGCTCCCGCGACAGCGACTGGCTCCTGCGACTGCGACTGGCTCCTGTATCTGGTGCCTGCGACTGCGACTGGCTCTTGCGACTGCGACTGCGACTGCGCTTGGCTCCTGCGACTGCGACTGGCTCCTCCGACTGCGACTGGCTCCTGTGGCCGCGACTGTGACTGCCTCTTGCGACTGCGACTGATTCTTGCGACTGCGACTGATTCTTGCGACTGCGACTGATTCTTGCGACTGGCTTAGAGAGCGTGGGCGTCCCGGCGAGGCCCAGCCCCCGCTGCGCCGACGGGCACGGCTCGGGCTCGCTCCGAGTGTTGCGAGCCGTCTGCCGCGCCGCCGTCTACAGCATGGGCCGGGCCCCCCGACTCGGTTTCATTCCTGCAGAAGATCCAGAGAATGTCTCGACGAGGCCCCGCCCCCCACTGCATCCACGGGCACAGCTTGGGATTGTTCCGCGTGGAACCATCCGTCTGCTGCGCCGCCGTCTACAGCATGGGGCGGCCCCCCGACAGACCTGGTAGCGGACCCGGACAAATATGGAGAAGGGCGTCCTCTCTCCAAATCGGAGTGGACGCACTGAAGCCACCAGCCATTGGCGCATGTCCCGAAATTCCCGCTATCCTTCTCCAACTCCTCCCCCAGGAAACATCCAGACTCCCAAGTCCCCATAACCTCCCTAGAGTTCCATGCCCTGGCCTGCCCTCTCGCCGTGGGGCGAGTTGGCTGCCGTGCTATCGTGGTTTTCTGAAAACATGAACACTTCACCTGGTCTTTTCCCGTCCTTCCGTATGCCGACCGCTGCCACCAATGTAACGAAGATTCCTCTGGGGTCGTCTACACACACAAGAAAGACTCTTGACACAAGTGTTCCTTTATTTCCGGTGATTCTCAGCCGTTTATTGTGGACTCTCGCCTACCAAAACTGGACAACAGGCTCACCCAATCACGCGGTACCAGAACTGGTTAGAACCAGTTCGGCGCTTGCGCAATCCAAAGGCGGGTTTCCGGGGCTCACCAGCAGGAGCCACCAGAGCGATCCCACACCGTGGAATCGCTCCAGCGCCCTCTACCGCCCAACCGGCACGGGCGTTACAATATCGACGTGTCTGATCTACCCCTCACTTAGCCTGCTCAGAAGGAACAGCAGAGATAGAAGACAGAGATAGAGTATATCCACATGTCCCACTTAGCCTGCTCAGAAGGAACAGCAGAGGTAGAAGACAGAGATATCGTATATCCACGTGTCTCACTCAGCCTGCTCAGAAGAAACAGCAGAGGTAGAAGACAGAGATAGAGTATATCCACGTGTCCCACTCAGCCTGCTCAGAAGGAACAGCATAGGTAGAAGACAGAGATAGAGTAGTAGTATAGGGAATGGGGGTTCTGGAACACTTTTTGTTGGGGCGGCCCCCACCCCCCTAGCGGGCCCCCAGGCAGTCCACGGGGCACCCACTCACCTTTTTCTATATATCAAGCAAATAATTTTTACGTACATAAATAATTGGGGGTAAAAATGCATGTAGGTGAAGAGGCTCTCACGTACACAGATTTTTGGGGGCAAAAATGCATGTAGGCGTACACAGATTTTTTTGATACACAAGGGGGGTTCTGGAACACTTTTTGCTGGGGCCGCCCCCACCCCCCTGGCGGGCCCCCAGGCAGTCCACGGGGGCTCGGGCAATGGGGCCGCCAGAGTACGGTATAGTAGCGGCCCAATAGGGGTGCCAGGCCCCGGGTCGGCGCATATGTCGGCCGTCCAAGATCCAAAGACAACTAGCAAACAAGATGCCCCCAGGGCGCTGTTTCACAATGGCTTTGTCAGTCTGGTACGGTGTATGGAGGCGGACGATCGGGGAATGTGTTTGATACACGGAACAGAGCAAAGCAAACACACTCTATTTTACCGGGGCTGCCGGAATGGCAGCAGCGAGCTCTTTCATTATTGAGGCTCGGGCCTCGGCCATGAGCTCGTTTTTGGTCACTTCGCGAGCATCGGAAACTCGACGAGTTTTTTTCTGAATATCAGCCTTTATTTGGCCATATTTTTCCACCTCCTCGAGTACGAGCTTAAACTCCTCAGGGGAGATGTGCCCATCGCGAAGCGCATGTGAGATCACATCCGCAATGCTGTTGAGCTTAGCTAGGGCGAGAACGCGAATCTCGTCGTGCTTCTTGGCTTTTACTAGGAGCCTCCGAGAGACGTATTTTCCGGCAATACCGGCCAGACCACAAGCAACTGCGGCCGCCTCGAGTACAACAACAACGGGCGCGGCTATAATTGTGGTGAGCAGGCCCACACCCGCCATACCCATTCCCAGGCTAGATGCAACCAGCGCTGTGTCAACGCCATCAACTACATTGATAACTCTGCGGTATTTTTTGTATAGCTTGGCTCTTTCATCTCTCTCGCGCTCTAGGCGGCGCTCAAGGTTGCGGATCTCACTAAGGCGAAAGCTGGACCCCTCGGACAGATCGGGATATATCGCCTCCACGACTGGCGGCGCCGTTGGTAGCTTAGGCATTTTCTCGAATCTCAAGAACTACAGTAAAAGGCATGCCGTGGTTGTGCACTATCGCGTTGTTATCATCTAACACGCGCAGGTTTAATTGGTGTATGTGCCCAACCTCCATATTTTTATACATAGGAGAGTAGGGGGTTATGTCTGTAATACCACCAACTGCGGCTGGGACTATCGCCAGCAGGGTAGAAGGAGCACCATCAACAAAATTGGAGCTTGTTGAGAGCTGCTCGAGATAAATGTAAAGCCACTTGTGGGCTACAAGGTTTACCGGTCTGTCTCCATTGTATTCCCCCTCCAACCAGCCATGGTCGTCAATGCCCAGGACCCGGCGTATATCGGGACTGAGTTTTATCGAGGTTTTAGGCGCTGTATCTGGGATTTTGATGTTGACCAGGCCAGAGTCGCCTATCTCCACCATTAAACCGGGAATATTTACCATTAAGATGTGCGCTAGCTGTCCAAAGGTATATAGCCCAGCCGGGATCGACATCTTTTGAGGATGCATATCCTTGCGCCACATAAATCCGAATTGACCCATGTTGTGATAGCCGGCCTCATAATGGAGTTCTCGGAGCGCAACCTGGAGCCTACCGCGTGTATTGTCCACAACCGACTGGAGAATTGTCGGGTTTCCATTTTGAAAGTTGGTCGATGTATAGAACATGTTGCAGGTATGGAGAACCAAGCACACGCATTTAATTCAGCCGCGTCTTATACGATAGTCGGAGGTTTCACAATAAAGGACCTAGAATTGCAACATGTGAACATACAGGTGGGTTCTGGGGCGGCGGGGTTTGAGACAACCTTCCCAGACATCTTATCTCCCGAGAGGTACAAGCTGCCGAAGGTTAAAAGTGATGCTGTTGTGAGCAGGTGGCTCTCAACCCCGATGAGATTTTGGCAAAACAAGGTTAACTTTGCCGCGTGGTGTGCTAGCACAGGGTGCGGCGTTTCTGCATATGACCATCTTAATTCCAGGAATCTGATGGTGCGAGCGGTTTACCGCTTTCACGTGTACTACCAGATCCGCAGGATACTCGAAGAGATGCAGGTCGCTCTCCCGCAGGACGACATGTTCGATGCCCTTGACAGCCCATACAACCAGAGGGCGTATGAACGGATTTGTGCCGAGTTCGTCGTGTCTCCGCACACTGACTGGCGTCAACAAAGGAGCACAAAAGAACGAGCACTTCTCGAGAAACTAAACGACGCAAAAAATGCTCTACCAACGAATCCAACTCACGAGGAGATCATTTCTTATAAACACCAAAAAGATTTAGAAAATATTCGAGATCTCGAACGGCAGATTAAAATTGAAAAACTATATAAACCATATACGCACCAAGAGAAAACAGCTATGGCTGAAGCAAAAGTTCAAGATCTTAAAGAAGAGACCGCGCTCTACGAAAGCAAAGTGAGAAACGCCGGCTCCGACGCACGGACTGGTCCCAGTGCCTCAACTATCAACCATCTGCACGACCGACTAGAGTTAGCGCAAAAAGAATTGGCTGAACTACAAAAAGGATCGATAGGCGAGTATAGTGATAATGCATGGGTAACATTTGTTCTCGATGATTCAGAAGGTTTTACTCGATCTGGGGTTGAAAGAATCAACGACTCTATCCGCACGTATGTCTGGGCCATCTTAGGTGCGCAAGCACAGATCCGCTCGAGAATTTTAGGTACAGGCGGCGCATTCGACGCCCAGAAACAGTTCTTGGCAAACGTTGAAGACGCGATCTCAAGTCCCGTGGACCTCCCAAGCGCGATAGCGCGCTACCAGGATGTACTTCGATACGCCCGCTCTAAGGTAAACTTTGCCTTCGGGAGCGGGTTGTATATGGCCCCCAGCAACATGGAGCTGCAGATTGGAACCATTCAGAACTACAACAACGAGATAGTCATCGCGGGACCGGGGCAACAAATGGGCATCAACACTGGCGTAAACGCCTCGACTCCATCACTGCCAGACGTGCACGACATGGAGGGGCCGGCTGCAAGGCCAGCACAGCCAGCCGAGGTGGGACCCGTAAAGACCGCGGTCTCACCTCAACCGCCCAGCTACGACCTGCCTGACGCTAACAACACTGGCGAAAGGAGGCCCATCGGGCCTCCACCCTTGCCGGCAGCGGGTAGCTCCGAGCATTTGTCCGCCGCCACACATGAGGATGGAAAAACAGCCCTCGTTGTTGGTGGGGTTGCCGTAGGGCTACTGGCGCTTTGGCTTCTACGCTAGCCACTCGCGGGCTGCCACGAGCAGCAAACTTCCGACAGCAACGGCAAGGGCCCACAGGTTTTCTGCGACCCAACCAGCGGTTTTACTAAGTAGGGTTAGGAGCCACGATACGATGCTTCCGATCAGGCCGGGTAGTGCGGCTGCGGCCTTTCCGGCAAGTTGGGCCAGCATGCGCCCGAGAGCTTGCAAGTGCTTCTTTGTCCACTCTTTGAGGCCCCCCCTGCCCGCCGGAGGCCGCGGTGTAGGAGCAACAGGCACGCCAGCCCCCCCGCCCGTCAGGGTCAGTACCAGGGTCGATATTGCAAACCCAACCGCCGTGAGGATAGATGCAATCGTGACTCCCTGCTCGCGGAATAGTGTGCGGATGCGCTCGGCCAACGTAGTGTCTTCGTTTAGCATCCGCTCGATCGTCTCTCTAATGCGGGAAACCTGGCCCCGGAGGGCGGAGCGGGTTGCCGAAAGAGCCTCCAATCGGGCAGCCCGTTCATCCTTTAGATCGCGCAGACGCTCGCGCAGACGCTCTCTGTTAGTTACGGAGTTGTCATCTAAGCCATCGGTCTCTTCTAGCTTCCGAGTTTCTTTGGCGATGTGGGCGTCTAGTTCTGTAAGTTTGGCTTGGTTGTTGAAAAGTTCATCTCTAACCCTGGTCATCGCTCTCCGAAGGCCCTCGAGCTCACGCCTGGCCTGTTTGACCCACGTGGTGTCAAGGGGCGGGTCATCTATGGTCGCCAATGCCGCGGACTGATCCACCGTTAGATCAGCGTCCAGCGCTGTTTCGACTTCTCTCGTCTCATCAAGGACGGCCTCTATTTTTTCGCCGAGGTCTTGTAGTTTGATGTTGTCAATGTTTGCCGGAAGGGCTGCAGCTGCCCCTTTCAAGGCGTTCTCCCCTCTCGAACCCGGCAAAATCTTCCACTTGCTAGAGGCTTGGCTCTTGGACGTGAAGTCGGGGAGCTTTAGGGACAAGCGTATGGTATTTATGCCCCCACTACCGTATTCGCCCGCCAGGGTCTTCAGGCTGCGAAAGCCCATGCGACCAGCACGCACTGCGCTTACGCGAATCCGGGTTCTATCATTTGGCGTCCAATAGAGGGTCCCATCTTCATCAATCGAGAACTTATTGTAGGGGATTCTCTTCGGGGCCCCAAGCCCATATTCACGGACAACTTCCGCGTAGAAGTTATCTGCCAGGCGCCGTTTTTGCCCATCAAGTTCGGAATTTCTGAGTTCATCTCGAATGTATGAGATGTTGCCCCCTACAGCGCCACCCTCGTAAGGATCGATCAGAGCGAGCGCTGGAGGGTCGGGCAAGCCACCGGTAAGGTTATCGTCTTTGTCAAAATCAGGGTCGAACGTGGGATTATCAAACTCAGCCATCGTATTAAAGAGATAACGGTGTGTTTAATACTAAATGACATGGCCTCCTCAAAGTACGGACGCAAACTTGATCCCTACAGGCGCCTCAGAGACTCCTTTGGGGAAAAAGGCATCCGGCAGAGCGTTGTCATAACCAACAACCCGAGCACGATCGGCGCCTCACAACAGCTGCTTGTTCGATTCCCCAATCTAGGGGCCCACGATGTGATCGTTCCTGGGACCGTGCGCCTGGCTTTTATGATCGCCCTCGTCTCGACCGGCAACAACCGAACGCTAGTTCAGAACATCGGCCGGGCCATCGTAAAGAAGATGACTATCAAGATTTCAGGAAATGAGGTCCTCTCCATCGACGACAGTGACGTCTACCATTGCTATCTCGACCTTTGGAAGACCTCCAAAGAACGCAAAAACTCTGCATATCAGGGCATTGACCTCTCACCCAACCGTAACGCGACGAAGCTGCGGGTGGGCGCGGCGGATGGCGATAGCACATCTGCTAGCGTGGCTAAGGACGTTGCAATAAACTTGGCCTATGGATCAAGGTTCTTCGTCCCGCTGGATTTTGAACTCCTCAACGGGGCTGCGCCTTTCTACCAGAGCGCGCTCGGGGACCGCCTCGAGTACGAACTCACCTTCAACGACTATGCCCGCGTGATCATTAATACTGCGACTTCGGATGATGCGGTGCAGGATGCCAGCTACACTATCGACAACATCTCCCTCGAGTTTGACATGGTCTCTCAGCCCAACCTGGCGCGGATGATCAACGTCCAGTATGCGGGCCGCCACGCAATCCTGTATGACCGTGTTCTCCGCCACCGCAAGATTTTGAAGGACAAAAGCGACACTCTGTGGAACATAAACCTCAACGTGCCGGCCCACAGCATGAAGGGAATCCTCATGCTCTTCGAGGACTACACCGCCTATATCCGTAACACCGAAGCCTTTTACAACCCCAAAATACAAAAGGTCGAGGTGACGATCGAAGGGGTTCCGAACCAGCTCTACAGTCAGGGGATGCGGGCCTATCAGGTGTGGGACGAGGCGAAGAAGGTTTTCGCCGCGGGCGGTAAGCGAGAACCTGCAGTGGCCGCGATGATCAAAGACTCGGACATGGCCGACGTGACCCTCGGAGAGTTCTTGACCACAAAGTACGCACTATGGCTGGACATGCGGACCACGGATGACGACCAGCTGCATGGTAGTGGCCGAAAAATCGAAAACGCATCCGAGGGCGTGACAATCCAGATCACCAAGACGGCCGAAGGTGCCGGCGCATTGAACGTGTACCTGTATGTCATTACAGATGCGCAACTAAACCTCAAAGATGGCAGGTTTGTCAACGCGATTTATTAGTCTCCTCCCCCATGACGCCCACTCGGCGATTATATGCGGGCAGACTGGGTGCGGCAAAACGGTTTTCGTCCTTGATTTGTTGGAAGACCGTTACCTCGGCGTCTTTCAGCACATAATACTCATGTGTCCTACCGTCAAGCACAATAAGACATACCAGGCCCGGTCTTGGGTCTGGTCCGACCCCGAGGTTCTCATAGTTGACCCCGGGGAGCGGCTCCACGACTATCTGCGGGTATTTTACCAGTGTTTTGCCGGGGAGCCAACGCTTTACATAATCGATGACTGCGCCGCCAGTAAAGCCCTTACCAAGAAAAGGGATACACTCTCGGAGCTCGCCTTCTCGGGCCGCCACGCAGAGCAGAGTGTCTGGGTCCTTACTCAGAAGTACAATGCAGTGCTGAAAGACTTACGCGAACAGACGCGATGGGTCGCCCTCTTCCACTGCAAAGATCGTGACTCTTTCGAAGACTGTCTTCGGGAGAACGACGTGATCTCAACTAAGGAGGAACGAGCTGCTGTTAGAAAGCTCCTTGCAGAAAGTAAGCATGCTAAACTCGTGCTAAAGACTGATCAGCCTACTGCTTATAAGGTTGTTTAGCGGCTCCTTGCAGATGCTAAACACTGCTTAGCGACTCCTTGCAGTCATGTGGATTTTCTGTGTGTTGCTTTGCAATCAGGCCTTAATTTTGGGCATCCTGGGGTGGGGCATATTACAGTATGTTAGAGCTAGAGGTCGTGTAAACAAGGTAAAACAATTTGTTACAAATATGGACTGCGACGAGCTTGTTGACCAGCTGCTGCAGGCAAGTAGTGACACGCCCGCCGCGGCAGAAACCTGCCAAGGGCAAGATGGGGTCGTCCCGACAGCGGCTGCAAAAAAGCGCGAACGGCTCACTACGCTGGCGGCTGGGGGGAAGGCCAAACAATACCTGGGTCGGCCCATTACATCAGACCAGGTTGACGAGATGACCGATGATGAGGTTGCCAAACACTACGGCCGCTATGAGGCACGACTGGGGGCCTCAATGACAAAAACCCTTGGAGCTTGTGCGCTGCAGATGTACGCGCTCGCGGCAGGCAAACTTTTACCCATTCCCCATGAAAATCTGCCCCGGCTCATCGCAGACCTTGAAGAAGACCCCTTTGTTGAGCATGCACTGACGACTGCTTGTTGCGAGCTGTATTATCGCTACGGGATGTACTTAGCTCCGCTAACGGCAGCGATGGCCACAGCTAAACACTGCCAATTTAAACAGGCATGCCCACGCGATATTGAGCTGCACGATGACGACGTTGCAAAGCAACAGCAATAACGATCGTCCCGACATGGATGCAGAGCATCAGCCGGAGAGGGTAACAATTGAGCCACAGCCGGGGACAAGCAAAGACCCTAAAAAAGTAGAGGCGGGCCGAAAAGGGGCCGCCGCACGGAAGGCCAAACAGGAACGGTTACTGGCTGCTCTCCGGGAGGGCAAGGCATCAAGCGCCCCCGTCGTCCCGACGGCCGCTACGCCCAACAATAGCCGCGATATGGCTAAGCCGGCGCAACCAACAGACGGGACCCCATATATACAACCTCTGGCTCTAGGTGGACTAGTTGCGGGCGCCCTATGGCTCATTTCTCGCAGTGGTGTCTGTGACACCACAACAGCGCCTGTAGAGACTCCGTCAATACCTGCCAAGCAATTAAAGGCTGGGCCAGACCCATTTCATATGCAGTGACTTTGTAACAACAACACAGTACGCGGCCCATTTTATATGCAATAACCGACATGTCTACTCCTAGTATTGATGGTAAACAGCTTGCCAATTTGGCATACCACTCCGCCGTTGTGGGCGGCCTTGCAATAGGATACGCCGCACTTGGTAAAAAAATCCTGAAAGGGGCTGTGCCAAAATTGGATTTAACCCCTTATGATGCTGGCATGGTCATTCTGGATGTTGGCCTGGCCATGGCCACTAAGGACATGCTCGTCAAGCAGGGGATATTCCCTGCGGACATATTAAAGTAGTGTATACTAGTAGTATATACAAGATGGCCTCTATAGCAATGCTTGTAGGTGGAGCCATCGTGAACGCGATCTCGTTCTCAGGGACAAGCTTCCTCTTTTCGAAGTTGGGCGCTTTAGGTGCCGCCGAGGAGCGAAAACGACATGACAGGGCCTTGGAGCAGCTCCAAGCTGCACAAGCCAAATGGTCGCACAAACGTACTGAACGTATTGACTGGATCAATGAAGAGCTGCGGCGCCAGGGACATGCTGTGCACACCTTTCGTGATGTTGATGAGGCCATTCGTCAGTACAACCTTTTCTCTGACAGCGGCGGCGGCCTTCCAGAGGAAGAGATGACACCACAACCCAAGCTCTCCGATTTCTACTCGCCATCCCCGGAGCAGCAAGATCGCGAACTCGCCTTTGTTGTTATGGGACTTGGAGTCACAGCGTTTGTAGCCTACAAGCTCGCTGAGTGATCGCGACTCCGTCGCAGCGCGGCTCTGGCCGCCGCTAGGCCGTTTCCTGCGCCGAGGCGAGCGGGGAGAGCAAAAAATGGTGCATGTGTGTATATCACACACATGCAGCATTTTGTTGCGCGTGTTGGAGGCCGATTCGGTTGTTAGAATACATCGCCATGGATGCCAAGCTGTCTGAGCTGTACTATAGCCCCAAGGGCTACTGGAAGGGAATTGGGGCCATAAAAAAACTCGCTGCAGCTAGCGCAGCTAAAGAGGACGCTGCCAAGAGATGGCTCAAGAGGCAGGCCATATGGCAGATATATTTGCCCGCCCCACGGCACATACCTCGGCCCAAATTTGATGTGTCTGCACCCAATGAGGTCCACCAGGCCGACCTGCTCTTTCTACCACACGACCGCCTTAAGCGCAAAACTTACAAGTATGCGCTCACCGTCGTTGATGTGGCGTCTCGCTATAAAGAAGCCGAACCACTAGCCACAAAACAGGCTAAAGGCGTCGCTGAAGCTCTGTCTCGCATCTATAATAGGAGCCCTCTTGCCTGGCCGAAGCTTCTCCAGGTTGACCCTGGGCGTGAGTTCATGGGTGTGGTTTCCCAGCTATTGGCTAAGCACGGAGTTTCCGTTAGGCGCGGCCGCGTGGATGTACACCGAGACCAGGGGATTGTGGAGCGGTTCAACCGGACTTTGGCTGAGCGGTTGTTTGAGCACCAATATGCTCAAGAAATGGTGCTTCCTGCTGGGAGGCGATCGACTGAGTGGGTGGCTCGGCTTCCCGCCGTTGTTGCGGCTTTGAACAATCAGGTGACCCGCTTGACTGGTCAAAGACCTAGGGATGCTATCAAGGCCTCTAGGGTGCCGCAAAAGCCCTCTTCCGTTGTTCCTGGCCGCCCTGTTGGTCAAAAGGAGCAAAAGCCCCCCTCAGGCGTTGGTGTTCGGTACCTCTACCTACCCGGTGAGCTGGAGGGCGGCCGCCGTCGCGCGACTGATCCTGTATGGTCCCTCAAGGTGTACAGACTGGGGCGCTCGGTCACCAAGCCCGACGAGCCTGTGCTCTACTATTTGCTGGATGGGCCTGCCCGTGGCTTTGTCCGGGAGGAGCTCCTCGTGGTGCCTCCTGATACCCAACTGCCGCCGGGTGGGGTTCTACTTCGGCGCGTGAAGTAGAGAGTGCATTCATTCAGCCGTGTCCTTATATCCATAGGCCAAGGTGTCAACCCCGTTTTCCGCGATCCAGCGCTTGCTGTCAAAGGGAGACAGCGATACCTTGTGTAGACGCTGCCCATAGATGCGATGGCGCTCCGACCGGAGCACATCCATGCCGTGGCGAAAGGTCTTCTTGCCAAAGAGGGCTTCTTTATACTGCTCGTGGCGAATGTGCTTCTTCACGACACTCTTTTTCACACCCTTGGCCTTCTTTATGTTCTTGCCATCCGCCTCTAGGATGGAATACATCTTGGGGCGCAGGCCCACATACTCGGCGATAGGACGCCCGGCGCACTCGTCTTTCATCTTACCCAAGACCTTCTTGTTCGTATCACTGCGTAGTGGGTGCTCCTTGGGATAGGCGGACGTGTCGTAGAGATGCGCGTGCTCTGCCATGTCTCGGTATACATCCTCGGTTTGGAGCTCGAGAAGAAGGCTATCCGTGTCGGTGTAAAGGAGCTGGCAGCGCTCTCCATACTGGCCCTTCATCTGGTTGTAGTAGAAGTCGTACATGAGGTGCTTGGAGAGGTCCAGGATACTCATCCCAACGAACACCGGGCGATTGAGAACCAACCTGCTCTTGTGGACCTGGATGGCCGCAAGATCGTCATCGAAGATGTTTGCCCGTGCAAAGGCTGGGCTTGCGATGAGGCGCCTGAGTCTGTCCTCTTCATCAGCCCTGACGAGTTTCACGTTGACCCGCTTGCGGAGGTTCTCCATGGTTTTGCCGAAGACGCTGTTGTTCATCAGCTTGTAGAGATCCTTCTCGAAGTCGCTGGTGGCGTTTTTGCGAAGCTCGGTGTTCATTCTGATGTAGGGCTCCATCCAGGGGCTTTGCTCGAATCGAAGAGCCCTGTGAACCTTTTTCAGGCGCATGCCCATAGACAGGTAGAGCTGCAGGTTGCGGTAGTGGAGCACGTAGCGTTCCTTGTTGCGAAGGTTGGGGATCAGCTTCTCAACCTCAGTAGGCGCCACCCCGACACCAAGAAGGCCGTGCTGATACTCCGACATCCACTCTTTCTGGGCCACCATGCGCTCCGGAGCCAACGGATACGCATTGTGCGCATCGTGCAGCTCTTCGGGATACTCCAGGCCCACCTCGAGGATGTAGCCATTGGGACTCTCCGCCGGGTGCTCCGCTATGCTTGTAGCGAGCCCATCGCAGTCCTCCACCCACCGAAAGCCGCCTGTCGGCAGGGGCTGGCTCATCGCCCAGCCATATAGGTTGTTAGCGTCGAGGTAGAGGATGTGGCTACGTTCTTTGGAGGAGTCATACCCCTCGACCAGGGGGTTGTTTGCTTTCGCGTACCTCCTCGAGACCATGGAGATCCCGCCGCGCATCCCCTTCTCGATGAAGAGGTGCTGGTCATAGTCCGTGAGTAACTCGAGCTCTACTCCCGTTTTCTTGAGCAACGCATCCCAGGAGAGACCGGGGCTCGTGTAGTAGTTGGCGGGATCTAGGCCGTATTGTTTCATGCAGGTCTTCCGGAAGGTCTCAAAGACGTCCGCCAAGAGTAAGACGTCGGTGCGACAATATAGGTCGCTGTAGTCCCCCAGGTTGTGGCACCCGAGGGCCTCCCAGACCTTTCGGGCATGGGCATAATCATCGTCGCTGATGTGCTCGTCCGAGAGTTTACTGTAGAAGGCCTCTTTTGGTGGTAGCGCGGGTTCGGCAAACCGCTCCCAAGAGTCCATGTACTCGTATGGATATATGCCCTTGCGCAGCAGCAGCCCGCGCCTTTCTACGTTGGGCTCAAACTGGGTTGTGATGTGGAATTCTTCGGGCTGGTTGGCGGCCGCGAGCTTGTCCAACGAGGCTAGCAGGAACTGCGCACTGTCGATGAAGCGGAGCTGTCCGAGTGAGAAGGAGATATATTTCTCCGTGTTGTTGGGGATACATGAGACCTTCCCCTCTACCTTCGAGATTGCCTGCATGAGCAGATGGGAGTCGTAGCCCCGAAGGTTGTGAAAGGCAACTGGTATAGTCGTGGTCTTCGGGTTCAGCCTCAACTTGAGGTTACAGGCGTTATGGGCTGCCCCTCGATATTTACCTGTAATGTGGCAGTGGTCACGCACAGAGTCACCCTCGAGGGGGTTGTCACACACGTGGCACGTCTCAGCTGTGCGAAAGACCAGCCAGTCCTCTCGTGTCATCCTCATGGCCTTAGGATTGGCCAGCACGCCCTTGATTTTGCGCTCTTCTCCCTGCAGCGCTTTAAGGAAATGTTCTGCCGCATTGGGGCCGCGGTATTCGACTGGCGGCTCTGTCTGGCCATCACACCGCACCACGATGTAGCAGTAACTACAAGCCTCGTGCAGCTGTGTTCGCCGGGTGTTGCTTTTTGTGGGGTTGAGATCAGGTCCCTCAACCTTGGTGGTGAGAGCCTCAAAGTCCGCATAGATGATGTAAGGGGCCGGCAGCTGCTTGTGGTGGTTCTGGAAGGTGAGCTTGTTCTGACCCACCTCTGGCATCTCCACCCGGACAGCCGTCTGGCCGATGCCTTGGCACTCAGGCTTGTGGGCCTCCAGCAGGTCTTCTCTGGTGTAGCCGTAAAGGCAGCGCTCACAAAAGTGCTTGCGCTCCCGGTGCTTGCTCTGGTCGTAGAGAAGACGGTTGAGGTTCTTGATCCATGTGTAGTGAAAATTGCCGGCCTTTTCAATCAGCAGCAGGTTGATCCGGGGTAGGTCCTCTGGCTGCTTGCTGAGGCGGTGGATAATGGCGCCCTTGTCCCAGCCAAAGACGTTGATGGCCAGGTTGTTCTGTCGCTCTACTTTGGGTACTTGGGAAATAGGTGTAGGGGCCTCGATCCCCTCGAGGTTGAGGCCGTCATCCGTTGGATATTTGGAGGGCCTGTGCGGGTTTTCAGCTGCTGGAAACATAGCAGATCTCAAGGCCCATCGGAGGCAGTTGGCATCCTTGTTTTTCACGTTGACGACTGCCTTCTTAGACCCTACAGCTGCTGGGAGTGGGATAAAGGACCCACCCCGAAGAGGCCGATATCTGGCAATGTCTAGCCAAAGGGTCTGCACTCTGTCCACCACCCACCCAGAGCCCCTTTGAGTCCATTTCTCAAGCGTCTCCAAGATATTGGGGAGGGCCTTGTCTAGTGCCCCGTTGATCTCACTGGTCTGCAGAATGGCCTCCTGCCTGTGGCGGAGCACAGGATCGGTGTACTCCTCAGAGCCATCCGGGTTATCCTTCCGAAGCTGGACCTTGAGGGCGAGCTGGAACTTTACGCCGTTCAGGGCCTCGATCTCTTCTACCAACTTGGCATAAATTTGAGTGCGCACGCCCTCCAAAAAGGCTTTCGGATCGGCGCCCAGTTTGTGACTCTCAGGGGCGTCCATCCACCAACCCCGCAGGTAATTGCCAATGGCCCATGGGGTTTGTCGAAACCCCAGGTCGTCGTTCTTCCGTTCTTTCGAGACAACCGCTTCTAGTATCTCCTTTTGGTAGTCCTGGGTTGTTCGAAGCGTTTTGGAAGGAGTGATCGGGTCAAACTCTTCCACAATGGCCTTCCTTTTTCTCTCCTTCTTCGTGCGTGGAGGAGGGGAAGGTCGATATCCCCTTGGAAGCAGAGGCTTAAGCAGGCGCTTCTTTACTTTCTCAGGGATCGGCTCATCCAGGATGTTTTGTACCACATGATGGAGAGCATTCTCAGGCATTTCTGCCAGTATCTGCTCTATGTATTCATCCATAGTCGCCATCTCGGATGGTCATGCTCATACTCGAGCGTCTGTCTAAATGGAAAATCGACCCCGCATGCGTGGCATGCGCCGCTTAACACAGCCCGATAAACGATAACGCCCGTTGCCTCTGCGCCATACGCAAAAGCTCCTGCATGACCGGTGGGTAAAGGCGTCTGGCGCGAGCTCCTGCTCGGTGCAAAGCCTTTTGCGCACGGTCAACGCCGCAAGGTTTGCTGCAAAGCCGGCTTTCTGCCTTGGTCCCCTTCCCGCATCTTCGGCAGGGGTGCGGCTCCGATCCCGGCTTTTGCCTCAGCTGAACTCGGTGGCTGGCGCAGAAGATATCCTTGCACCGCTTTCCGCATCGCTCGGCGCGCCCCACAATTAGCCACGCGCACTCGTTGTACTCCACCATGTCTTATGGCTATGTCTCCACTATGCCCAAGGCGCGCGTTTGTTCAAATGGGTGCTCGACTGCGCCGACCCGGGGCCTGGCACCCCTATTGGGCCGCTACTATACCGTACTCTGGCGGCCCCATTGCCCGAGCCCCCGTGGACTGCCTGGGGGCCCGCCAGGGGGGTGGGGGCGGCCCCAGCAAAAAGTGTTCCAGAACCCCCCTTGTGTATCAAAAAAATCTGTGTACGCCTACATGCATTTTTGCCCCCAAAAATCTGTGTACGTGAGAGCCTCTTCACCTACATGCATTTTTACCCCCAATTATTTATGTACGTAAAAATTATTTGCTTGATATATAGAAAAAGGTGAGTGGGTGCCCCGTGGACTGCCTGGGGGCCCGCTAGGGGGGTGGGGGCCGCCCCAACAAAAAGTGTTCCAGAACCCCCATTCCCTATACTACTAGAGTATATCCACGTGTCTGATCTACACCTCACTCAGCCTGCTCAGAAACAACCGCAAAGGTAAAAGACAGAGATAGAGTATATCCACGTGTCTGATCTACACCTCACTTAGCCTGCTCAGAAGGAACGGCTGAGGTAGAAGACAGAGATATAGGATATCCACGTGTCTCACTCAGCCTGCTCAGAAGGAACAGCAGAGGTAGAATACAGAGATAGAGAATATCCACGTGTCTCACTCAGCCTGCTCAGAAGGAACAGCAGAGGTAGCAGACAGAGATAGAGTATATCCACGTGTCTGATCTACACCTCACTCAGCCTGCTCAGAATGAACCGCAAAGGTAAAAGACAAAGATAGAGTATATCCACGTGTCTGATCTACCCCTCACTTAGCCTGCTCAGAAGGAACAGCAGAGATAGAAGACAGAGATAGAGTATATCCACATGTCCCACTTAGCCTGCTCAGAAGGAACAGCAGAGGTAGAAGACAGAGATATAGTATATCCACGTGTCTCACTCAGCCTGCTCAGAAGGAACAGCAGAGGTAGAAGACAGAGATAGAGTATATCCACGTGTCCCACTCAGCCTGCTCAGAAGGAACAGCATAGGTAGAAGACAGAGATAGAGTATATCCACGTGTCTGATATACACCTCACTCAGCCTGCTCAGAAGAAACCGCAAAGGTAAAAGACAGAGATAGAGTATATCCACGTGTCTGATATACACCTCACTCAGCCTGCTCAGAAGGAAGAGCAGAGGTAGAAGACATAGATATAGTATATCCACGTGTCTGATCTACACCTCACTTAGCCTGCTCAGAAGGAACAGCTGAGGTAGAAGACACAGATATAGTATATCCACGTGTCTCACTCAGCCTGCTCAGAAGGAACAGCAGAGGTAGAAGACAGAGATAGAGTATATCCACATGTCTCACTCAGCCTGCTCAGAAGGAACAGCAGAGGTAGGAGACAGAGATAGAGTATATCCACGTGTCTGATCTACACCTCACTCAGCCTGCTCAGAAGGAACAGCAGAGGTAGAAGACAGAGATAGAGTATATCCACGTGTCCCACTTAGCCTGCTCAGAAGGAACAGCAGAGGTAGAAGACAGAGATAGAGTATATCCACATGTCTGATCTACACCTCACTCAGCCTGCTCAGAAAGAACCGCAAAGTTCAAAGACAGAGATAGAGTATATCCACGTGTCTGATCTACACCTCATTTAGCCTGCTCAGAAGGAACAGCTGAGGTAGAAGACAGTGATAGAGTATATCCACATGTCTCACTCAGCCTGCTCAGAAGAAACAGCAGAGGTAGGAGACAGAGTGTATCCACGTGTCTGATCTACACCTCACTCAGCCTGCTCAGAAGGAACAGCAGAGGTATAAGACAAAGATAGAGTATATCCACGTGTCTCACTCAGCCTGCTCAAAAGGAACAGCAGAGGTAGAAGACAGAGAAAGAGTATATCCACGTGTCTGATCTACACCTCACTCAGCCTGCTCATAAAGAACCGCAAAGGTAAAAGACAGAGATAGAGTATATCCACGTGTCTGATCTACACCTCACTTAGCCTGCTCAGAAGGAAAAGCTGAGGTAGAAGACAGAGATATAGTATATCCACGTGTCTCACTCAGCCTGCTCAGAAGGAACAGCAGAGGTAGAATACAGAGATAGAGAATATCCACGTGTCTCACTCAGCCTGCTCAGAAGGAACAGCAGAGGTAGCAGACAGAAATAGAGTATATCCACGTGTCTGATCTACACCTCACTCAGCCTGCTCAAAAGGAACCGCAAAGGTAAAATACAGAAATAGAGTATATCCACGTGTCTGATCTACCCCTCACTTAGCCTGCTCAGAAGGAACAGCAGAGATAGAAGACAGAGATAGAGTATATCCACATGTCCCACTTAGCCTGCTCAGAAGGAACAGCAGAGGTAGAAGACAGAGATAGGGTATATCCACATGTCTCACTCAGCCTGCTCAGTAGGAACAGCAGGGGTAGAAGACAGAGATAGAGTATATCCACGTGTCTGATCTACACCTCACTCAGCCTGCTCAGAAGAATCAGCAGAGGTAGAAGACAGAGATATAGTATATCCACGTGTCTCACTCAGCCTGCTCAGAAGGAACAGCAGAGTTAGAAGACAGAGATAGAGTATATCCACGTGTCTGATCTACACCTCACTTAGCCTGCTCAGAAGGAACGGCTGAGGTAGAAGACAGAGATATAGGATATCCACGTGTCTCACTCAGCCTGATCAGAAGGAACAGCAGAGGTAGAATACAGAGATAGAGAATATCCACGTGTCTCACTCAGCCTGCTCAGAAGGAACAGCAGAGGTAGCAGACAGAGATAGAGTATATCCACGTGTCTGATCTACACCTCACTCAGCCTGCTCAGAATGAACCGCAAAGGTAAAAGACAAAGATAGAGTATATCGACGTGTCTGATCTACCCCTCACTTAGCCTGCTCAGAAGGAACAGCAGAGATAGAAGACAGAGATAGAGTATATCCACATGTCCCACTTAGCCTGCTCAGAAGGAACAGCAGAGGTAGAAAACAGAGATATCGTATATCCACGTGTCTCACTCAGCCTGCTCAGAAGGAACAGCAGAGGTAGAAGACAGAGATAGAGTATATCCACGTGTCCCACTCAGCCTGCTCAGAAGGAACAGCATAGGTAGAAGACAGAGATTGAGTATATCCACGTGTCGGATATACACCTCACTCAGCCTGCTCAGAAGAAACCGCAAAGGTAAAAGACATAGATATAGTATATCCACGTGTCTGATCTACACCTCACTTAGCCTGCTCAGAAGGAACAGCTGAGGTAGAAGACAGAGATATAGTATATCCACGTGTCTCACTCAGCCTGCTCAGAAGGAACAGCAGAGGTAGAAGACAGAGATAGAGTATATCCACATGTCTCACTCAGCCTGCTCAGAAGGAACAGCAGAGGTAGGAGACAGAGATAGAGTATATCCACGTGTCCCACTCAGCCTGCTCAGAAGGAACAGCATAGGTAGAAGACAGAGATAGAGTATATCCACGTGTCGGATATACACCTCACTCAGCCTGCTCAGAAGAAACCGCAAAGGTAAAAGACAGAGATAGAGTATATCCACGTGTCTGATCTACACCTCACTCAGCCTGCTCAGAAGAAACAGCAGAGGTAGAAGACAGAGGTAGAGTATATCCACGTGTCCCACTTAGCCTGCTCAGAAGGAACAGCAGAGGTAGAAGACAGAGATAGAGTATATCCACATGTCTGATCTACACCTCACTCAGCCTGCTCAGAAAGAACCGCAAAGTTCAAAGACAGAGATAGAGTATATCCACGTGTCTGATCTACACCTCACTTAGCCTGCTCAGAAGGAACAGCTGAGGTAGAAGACAGAGATAGAGTATATCCACATGTCTCACTCAGCCTGCTCAGAAGAAACAGCAGAGGTAGAATACAGAGATAGAGAATATCCACGTGTCTCACTCAGCCTGCTCAGAAGGAACAGCAGAGGTAGCAGACAGAAATAGAGTATATCCACGTGTCTGATCTACACCTCACTCAGCCTGCTCAGAAGGAACCGCAAAGGTAAAATACAGAAATAGAGTATATCCACGTGTCTGATCTACCCCTCACTTAGCCTGCTCAGAAGGAACAGCAGAGATAGAAGACAGAGATAGAGTATATCCACATGTCCCACTTAGCCTGCTCAGAAGGAACAGCAGAGGTAGAAGACAGAGATAGGGTATATCCACATGTCTCACTCAGCCTGCTCAGTAGGAACAGCAGGGGTAGAAGACAGAGATAGAGTATATCCACGTGTCTGATCTACACCTCACTCAGCCTGCTCAGAAGAATCAGCAGAGGTAGAAGACAGAGATATAGTATATCCACGTGTCTCACTCAGCCTGCTCAGAAGGAACAGCAGAGGTAGAAGACAGAGATAGAGTATATCCACGTGTCTCACTCAGCCTGCTCAGAAGGAACAGCAGAGGTAGAAGACAGAGATAGAGTATATCCACGTGTCTCACTCAGCCTGCTCAGAAGGAACAGCAGAGGTAGAAGACAGAGATATAGTATATCCACGTGTCTGATATACACCTCACTAAGCCTGCTCAGAAGAAACCGCAAAGGTAAAAGACAGAGATAGAGTATATCCACTTGTCTGATATACACCTCACCCAGCCTGATCAGAAGGAAGAGCAGAGGTAGAAGACATAGATATAGTATATCCACGTGTCTGATCTACACCTCACTTAGCCTGCTCAGAAGGAACAGCTGAGGTAGAAGACAGAGATATAGTATATCCACGTGTCTCACTCAGCCTGCTCAGAAGGAACAGCACAGGTAGAAGACAGAGATAGAGTATATCCACATGTCTCACTCAGCCTGCTCAGAAGGAACAGCAGAGGTAGGAGACAGAGATAGAGTATATACACGTGTCTGATCTACACCTCACTCAGCCTGCTCAGAAGGAACAGCAGAGGTATAAGACAGAGATAGAGAATATCCACGTGTCTCACTCAGCCTGCTCAAAAGGAACAGCAGAGGTAGAAGACAGAGATAGAGTATATCCACGTGTCTGATCTACACCTCACTCAGCCTGCTCAGAAAGAACCGCAAAGGTAAAAGACAGAGATAGAGTATATCCACGTGTCTGATCTACACCTCACTTAGCCTGCTCAGAAGGAACAGCTGAGGTAGAAGACAGAGATATAGTATATCCACGTGTCTCACTCAGCCTGCTCAGAAGGAACAGCAGAGGTAGAATACAGAGATAGAGAATATCCACGTGTCTCACTCAGCCTGCTCAGAAGGAACAGCAGAGGTAGCAGACAGAGATAGAGTATATCCACGTGTCTGATCTACACCTCACTCAGCCTGCTCAGAAGGAACCGCAAAGATAAAAGACAGAGATAGAGTATATCCACGTGTCTGATCTACCCCTCACTTAGCCTGCTCAGAAGGAACAGCAGAGATAGAAGACAGAGATAGAGTATATCCACATGTCCCACTTAGCCTGCTCAGAAGGAACAGCAGAGGTAGAAGACAGAGATAGAGTATATCCACATGTCTCACTCAGCCTGCTCAGTAGGAACAGCAGGGGTAGAAGACAGAGATAGAGTATATCCACGTGTCTGATCTACACCTCACTCAACCTGCTCAGAAGAATCAGCAGAGGTAGAAGACAGAGATATATTATATCCACGTGTCTCACTCAGCCTGCTCAGAAGGAACAGCAGAGGTAGAAGACAGAGATATAGTATATCCACGTGTCTCACTCAGCCTGCTCAGAAGGAACAGCAGAGGTAGGAGACAGAGATAGAGTATATCCACGTGTCTGATCTACACCTCACTCAGCCTGCTCAGAAGCAACAGCAGAGGTATAAGACAGAGATAGAGTCTATCCACGTGTCTCACTCAGCCTGCTCAAAAGGAACAGCAGAGGTAGAAGACAGAGATAGAGTATATCCACGTGTCTGATCTACACCTCACTCAGCCTGCTCAGAAACAACCGCAAAGGTAAAAGACAGAGATAGAGTATATCCACGTGTCTGATCTACACCTCACTTAGCCTGCTCAGAAGGAAGAGCAGAGGTAGAAGACATAGATATAGTATATCCACGTGTCTGATCTACACCTCACTTAGCCTGCTCAGAAGGAACAGCTGATGTAGAAGACAGAGATATAGTATATCCACGTGTCTCACTCAGCCTGCTCAGAAAGAACAGCAGAGGTAGAAGACAGAGATAGAGTATATCCACATGTCTCACTCAGCCTGCTCAGAAGAAACAGCAGAGGTAGGAGGCAGAGTGTATCCACGTGTCTGATCTACACCTCACTCAGCCTGCTCAGAAGGAACAGCAGAGGTATAAGACAGAGATAGAGTATATCCACGTGTCTCACTCAGCCTGCTCAAAAGGAACAGCACAGGTAGAAGACAGAGATAGAGTATATCCACGTGTCTGATCTACACCTCACTCAGCCTGCTCAGAAAGAACCGCAAAGGTAAAAGACAGAGATAGAGTATATCCACGTGTCTGATCTACACCTCACTTAGCCTGCTCAGAAGGAACAGCTGAGGTAGAAGACAGAGATATAGTATATCCACGTGTCTCACTCAGCCTGCTCAGAAGGAACAGCAGAGGTAGAATACAGAGATAGAGAATATCCACGTGTCTCACTCAGCCTGCTCAGAAGGAACAGCAGAGGTAGCAGACAGAGATAGAGTATATCCACGTGTCTGATCTACACCTCACTCAGCCTGCTCAGAAGGAACCGCAAAGGTAAAATACAGAAATAGAGTATATCCACGTGTCTGATCTACCCCTCACTTAGCCTGCTCAGAAGGAACAGCAGAGATAGAAGACAGAGATAGAGTATATCCACATGTCCCACTTAGCCTGCTCAGAAGGAACAGCAGAGTTAGAAGACAGAGATAGAGTATATCCACATGTCTCACTCAGCCTGCTCAGTAGGAACAGCAGGGGTAGAAGACAGAGATAGAGTATATCCACGTGTCTGATCTACACCTCACTCAGCCTGCTCAGAAGAATCAGCAGAGGTAGAAGACAGAGATATAGTATATCCACGTGTCTCACTCAGCCTGCTCAGAAGGAACAGCAGAGGTAGAATACAGAGATAGAGAATATCCACGTGTCTCACTCAGCCTGCTCAGAAGGAACAGCAGAGGTAGCAGACAGAGATAGAGTATATCCACGTGTCTGATCTACACCTCACTCAGCCTGCTCAGAAGGAACCGCAAAGATAAAAGACAGAGATAGAGTATATCCACGTGTCTGATCTACCCCTCACTTAGCCTGCTCAGAAGGAACAGCAGAGATAGAAGACAGAGATAGAGTATATCCACATGTCCCACTTAGCCTGCTCAGAAGGAACAGCAGAGGTAGAAGACAGAGATAGAGTATATCCACATGTCTCACTCAGCCTGCTCAGTAGGAACAGCAGGGGTAGAAGACAGAGATAGAGTATATCCACGTGTCTGATCTACACCTCACTCAACCTGCTCAGAAGAATCAGCAGAGGTAGAAGACAGAGATATAGTATATCCACGTGTCTCACTCAGCCTGCTCAGAAGGAACAGCAGAGGTAGAAGACAGAGATAGAGTATATCCACGTGTCTCACTCAGCCTGATCAGAAGGAACAGCAGAGGTAGAAGACAGAGATAGAGTATATCCATGTGTCTGATATACACCTCACTCAGCATGCTCAGAAGAAACCGCAAAGGTAAAAGACAGAGATAGAGTATATCCACGTGTCTGATATACTCCTCACCCAGCCTGATCAGAAGGAAGAGCAGAGGTAGAAGACATAGATATATTATATCCACGTGTCTGATCTACACCTCACTCAGCCTGCTCAGAAGGAACAGCTGAGGTAGAAGACAGAGATATAGTATATCCACGTGTCTCACTCAGCCTGCTCAGAAGGAACAGCAGAGGTAGAAGACAGAGATAGAGTATATCCACATGTCTCACTCAGCCTGCTCAGAAGGAACAGCAGAGGTAGGAGACAGAGATAGAGTATATCCACGTGTCTGATCTACACCTCACTCAGCCTGCTCAGAAGCAACAGCAGAGGTATAAGACAGAGATAGAGTCTATCCACGTGTCTCACTCAGCCTGCTCAAAAGGAACAGCAGAGGTAGAAGACAGAGATAGAGTATATCCACGTGTCTGATCTACACCTCACTCAGCCTGCTCAGAAACAACCGCAAAGGTAAAAGACAGAGATAGAGTATATCCACGTGTCTGATCTACACCTCACTTAGCCTGCTCAGAAGGAAGAGCAGAGGTAGAAGACATAGATATAGTATATCCACGTGTCTGATCTACACCTCACTTAGCCTGCTCAGAAGGAACAGCTGATGTAGAAGACAGAGATATAGTATATCCACGTGTCTCACTCAGCCTGCTCAGAAAGAACAGCAGAGGTAGAAGACAGAGATAGAGTATATCCACATGTCTCACTCAGCCTGCTCAGAAGAAACAGCAGAGGTAGGAGGCAGAGTGTATCCACGTGTCTGATCTACACCTCACTCAGCCTGCTCAGAAGGAACAGCAGAGGTATAAGACAGAGATAGAGTATATGCACGTGTCTCACTCAGCCTGCTCAAAAGGAACAGCACAGGTAGAAGACAGAGATAGAGTATATCCACGTGTCTGATCTACACCTCACTCAGCCTGCTCAGAAAGAACCGCAAAGGTAAAAGACAGAGATAGAGTATATCCACGTGTCTGATCTACACCTCACTTAGCCTGCTCAGAAGGAACAGCTGAGGTAGAAGACAGAGATATAGTATATCCACGTGTCTCACTCAGCCTGCTCAGAAGGAACAGCAGAGGTAGAATACAGAGATAGAGAATATCCACGTGTCTCACTCAGCCTGCTCAGAAGGAACAGCAGAGGTAGCAGACAGAGATAGAGTATATCCACGTGTCTGATCTACACCTCACTCAGCCTGCTCAGAAGGAACCGCAAAGGTAAAATACAGAAATAGAGTATATCCACGTGTCTGATCTACCCCTCACTTAGCCTGCTCAGAAGGAACAGCAGAGATAGAAGACAGAGATAGAGTATATCCACATGTCCCACTTAGCCTGCTCAGAAGGAACAGCAGAGTTAGAAGACAGAGATAGAGTATATCCACATGTCTCACTCAGCCTGCTCAGTAGGAACAGCAGGGGTAGAAGACAGAGATAGAGTATATCCACGTGTCTGATCTACACCTCACTCAGCCTGCTCAGAAGAATCAGCAGAGGTAGAAGACAGAGATATAGTATATCCACGTGTCTCACTCAGCCTGCTCAGAAGGAACAGCAGAGGTAGAAGACAGAGATAGAGTATATCCATGTGTCTGATATACACCTCACTCAGCCTGCTCAGAAGAAACCGCAAAGGTAAAAGACAGAGATAGAGTATATCCACGTGTCTGATATACACCTCACTCAGCCTGCTCAGAAGGAAGAGCAGAGGTAGAAGACATAGATATAGTATATCCACGTGTCTGATCTACACCTCACTTAGCCTGCTCAGAAGGAACAGCTGAGGTAGAAGACAGAGATATAGTATATCCACGTGTCTCACTCAGCCTGCTCAGAAGGAACAGCAGAGGTAGAAGACAGAGATAGAGTATATCCACGTGTCTCACTCAGCCTGCTCAGTAGGAACAGCAGGGGTAGAAGACAGAGATAGAGTATATCCACGTGTCTGATCTACACCTCACTCAACCTGCTCAGAAGAATCAGCAGAGGTAGATGACAGAGATATAGTATATCCACGTGTCTCACTCAGCCTGCTCAGAAGGAACAGCAGAGGTAGAAGACAGAGATAGAGTATATCCACGTGTCTCACTCAGCCTGATCAGAAGGAACAGCAGAGGTAGAAGACAGAGATAGAGTATATCCATGTGTCTGATATACACCTCACTCAGCATGCTCAGAAGAAACCGCAAAGGTAAAAGACAGAGATAGAGTATATCCACGTGTCTGATATACTCCTCACCCAGCCTGATCAGAAGGAAGAGCAGAGGTAGAAGACATAGATATATTATATCCACGTGTCTGATCTACACCTCACTTAGCCTGCTCAGAAGGAACAGCTGCGGTAGAAGACAGAGATATAGTATATCCACGTGTCTCACTCAGCCTGCTCAGAAGGAACAGCAGAGGTAGAAGACAGAGATAGAGTATATCCACATGTCTCACTCAGCCTGCTCAGAAGGAACAGCAGAGGTAGGAGACAGAGATAGAGTATATCCACGTGTCTGATCTACACCTCACTCAGCCTGCTCAGAAGAAACAGCTGAGGTAGAAGACAGAGATATAGTATATCCACGTGTCTCACTCAGCCTGCTCAGAAGGAACAGCAGAGGTAGAAGACAGAGATAGAGTATATCCACATGTCTCACTCAGCCTGCTCAGAAGGAACAGCAGAGGTAGGAGACAGAGATAGAGTATATCCACGTGTCTGATCTACACCTCACTCAGCCTGCTCAGAAGCAACAGCAGAGGTATAAGACAGAGATAGAGTCTATCCACGTGTCTCACTCAGCCTGCTCAAAAGGAACAGCAGAGGTAGAAGACAGAGATAGAGTATATCCACGTGTCTGATCTACACCTCACTCAGCCTGCTCAGAAACAACCGCAAAGGTAAAAGACAGAGATAGAGTATATCCACGTGTCTGATCTACACCTCACTTAGCCTGCTCAGAAGGAAGAGCAGAGGTAGAAGACATAGATATAGTATATCCACGTGTCTGATCTACACCTCACTTATCCTGCTCAGAAGGAACAGCTGATGTAGAAGACAGAGATATAGTATATCCACGTGTCTCACTCAGCCTGCTCAGAAGGAACAGCAGAGGTAGAAGACAGAGATAGAGTATATCCACATGTCTCACTCAGCCTGCTCAGAAGAAACAGCAGAGGTAGGAGGCAGAGTGTATCCACGTGTCTGATCTACACCTCACTCAGCCTGCTCAGAAGGAACAGCAGAGGTATAAGACAGAGATAGAGTATATCCACGTGTCTCACTCAGCCTGCTCAAAAGGAACAGCACAGGTAGAAGACAGAGATAGAGTATATCCACGTGTCTGATCTACACCTCACTCAGCCTGCTCAGAAAGAACCGCAAAGGTAAAAGACAGAGATAGAGTATATCCACGTGTCTGATCTACACCTCACTTAGCCTGCTCAGAAGGAACAGCTGAGGTAGAAGACAGAGATATAGTATATCCACGTGTCTCACTCAGCCTGCTCAGAAGGAACAGCAGAGGTAGAATACAGAGATAGAGAATATCCACGTGTCTCACTCAGCCTGCTCAGAAGGAACAGCAGAGGTAGCAGACAGAGATAGAGTATATCCACGTGTCTGATATACACCTCACTCAGCCTGCTCAGAAGGAACCGCAAAGGTAAAATACAGAAATAGAGTATATCCACGTGTCTGATCTACCCCTCACTTAGCCTGCTCAGAAGGAACAGCAGAGATAGAAGACAGAGATAGAGTATATCCACATGTCCCACTTAGCCTGCTCAGAAGGAACAGCAGAGTTAGAAGACAGAGATAGAGTATATCCACATGTCTCACTCAGCCTGCTCAGTAGGAACAGCAGGGGTAGAAGACAGAGATAGAGTATATCCACGTGTCTGATCTACACCTCACTCAGCCTGCTCAGAAGAATCAGCAGAGGTAGAAGACAGAGATATAGTATATCCACGTGTCTCACTCAGCCTGCTCAGAAGGAACAGCAGAGGTAGAAGACAGAGATAGAGTATATCCATGTGTCTGATATACACCTCACTCAGCCTGCTCAGAAGAAACCGCAAAGGTAAAAGACAGAGATAGAGTATATCCACGTGTCTGATATACACCTCACTCAGCCTGCTCAGAAGGAAGAGCAGAGGTAGAAGACATAGATATAGTATATCCACGTGTCTGATCTACACCTCACTTAGCCTGCTCAGAAGGAACAGCTGAGGTAGAAGACAGAGATATAGTATATCCACGTGTCTCACTCAGCCTGCTCAGAAGGAACAGCAGAGGTAGAAGACAGAGATAGAGTATATCCACGTGTCTCACTCAGCCTGCTCAGTAGGAACAGCAGGGGTAGAAGACAGAGATAGAGTATATCCACGTGTCTGATCTACACCTCACTCAACCTGCTCAGAAGAATCAGCAGAGGTAGATGACAGAGATATAGTATATCCACGTGTCTCACTCAGCCTGCTCAGAAGGAACAGCAGAGGTAGAAGACAGAGATAGAGTATATCCACGTGTCTCACTCAGCCTGATCAGAAGGAACAGCAGAGGTAGAAGACAGAGATAGAGTATATCCATGTGTCTGATATACACCTCACTCAGCATGCTCAGAAGAAACCGCAAAGGTAAAAGACAGAGATAGAGTATATCCACGTGTCTGATATACTCCTCACCCAGCCTGATCAGAAGGAAGAGCAGAGGTAGAAGACATAGATATATTATATCCACGTGTCTGATCTACACCTCACTTAGCCTGCTCAGAAGGAACAGCTGAGGTAGAAGACAGAGATATAGTATATCCACGTGTCTCACTCAGCCTGCTCAGAAGGAACAGCAGAGGTAGAAGACAGAGATAGAGTATATCCACATGTCTCACTCAGCCTGCTCAGAAGGAACAGCAGAGGTAGGAGACAGAGATAGAGTATATCCACGTGTCTGATCTACACCTCACTCAGCCTGCTCAGAAGCAACAGCAGAGGTATAAGACAGAGATAGAGTCTATCCACGTGTCTCACTCAGCCTGCTCAAAAGGAACAGCAGAGGTAGAAGACAGAGATAGAGTATATCCACGTGTCTGATCTACACCTCACTCAGCCTGCTCAGAAACAACCGCAAAGGTAAAAGACAGAGATAGAGTATATCCACGTGTCTGATCTACACCTCACTTAGCCTGCTCAGAAGGAAGAGCAGAGGTAGAAGACATAGATATAGTATATCCACGTGTCTGATCTACACCTCACTTATCCTGCTCAGAAGGAACAGCTGATGTAGAAGACAGAGATATAGTATATCCACGTGTCTCACTCAGCCTGCTCAGAAGGAACAGCAGAGGTAGAAGACAGAGATAGAGTATATCTACATGTCTCACTCAGCCTGCTCAGAAGAAACAGCAGAGGTAGGAGGCAGAGTGTATCCACGTGTCTGATCTACACCTCACTCAGCCTGCTCAGAAGGAACAGCAGAGGTATAAGACAGAGATAGAGTATATCCACGTGTCTAACTCAGCCTGCTCAAAAGGAACAGCACAGGTAGAAGACAGAGATAGAGTATATCCACGTGTCTGATCTACACCTCACTCAGCCTGCTCAGAAAGAACCGAAAAGGTAAAAGACAGAGATAGAGTATATCCACGTGTCTGATCTACACCTCACTTAGCCTGCTCAGAAGGAACAGCTGAGGTAGAAGACAGAGATATAGTATATCCACGTGTCTCACTCAGCCTGCTCAGAAGGAACAGCAGAGGTAGAATACAGAGATAGAGAATATCCACGTGTCTCACTCAGCCTGCTCAGAAGGAACAGCAGAGGTAGCAGACAGAGATAGAGTATATCCACGTGTCTGATATACACCTCACTCAGCCTGCTCAGAAGGAACCGCAAAGGTAAAATACAGAAATAGAGTATATCCACGTGTCTGATCTACCCCTCACTTAGCCTGCTCAGAAGGAACAGCAGAGATAGAAGACAGAGATAGAGTATATCCACATGTCCCACTTAGCCTGCTCAGAAGGAACAGCAGAGTTAGAAGACAGAGATAGAGTATATCCACATGTCTCACTCAGCCTGCTCAGTAGGAACAGCAGGGGTAGAAGACAGAGATAGAGTATATCCACGTGTCTGATCTACACCTCACTCAGCCTGCTCAGAAGAATCAGCAGAGGTAGAAGACAGAGATATAGTATATCCACGTGTCTCACTCAGCCTGCTCAGAAGGAACAGCAGAGGTAGAAGACAGAGATAGAGTATATCCACGTGTCTCACTCAGCCTGCTCAGAAGGAACAGCAGAGGTAGAAGACAGAGATAGAGTATATCCATGTGTCTGATATACACCTCACTCAGCCTGCTCAGAAGAAACCGCAAAGGTAAAAGACAGAGATAGAGTATATCCACGTGTCTGATATACACCTCACTCAGCCTGCTCAGAAGGAAGAGCAGAGGTAGAAGACATAGATATAGTATATCCACGTGTCTGATCTACACCTCACTTAGCCTGCTCAGAAGGAACAGCTGAGGTAGAAGACAGAGATATAGTATATCCACGTGTCTCACTCAGCCTGCTCAGAAGGAACAGCAGAGGTAGAAGACAGAGATAGAGTATATCCACATGTCTCACTCAGCCTGCTCAGAAGGAACAGCAGAGGTAGGAGACAGAGATAGAGTATATCCACGTGTCTGATCTACACCTCACTCAGCCTGCTCAGAAGAAACAGCAGAGGTAGAAGACAGAGATAGAGTATATCCACGTGTCCCTCTTAGCCTGCTCAGAAGGAACAGCAGAGGTAGAAGACATAGATAGAGTATATCCACATGTCTGATCTACACCTCACTCAGCCTGCTCAGAAAAAACCGCAAAGTTCAAAGACAGAGATAGAGTATATCCACGTGTCTGATCTACACCTCACTTAGCCTGCTCAGAAGGAACAGCTGAGGTAGAAGACAGAGATAGAGTATATCCACATGTCTCACTCAGCCTGCTCAGAAGAAACAGCAGAGTTAGGAGACAGAGTGTATCCACGTGTCTGATCTACACCTCACTCAGCCTGCTCAGAAGGAACAGCAGAGGTATAAGAAAGAGATAGAGTATATCCACGTGTCTCACTCAGCCTGCTCAAAAGGAACAGCAGAGGTAGAAGACAGAGAAAGAGTATATCCACGTGTCTGATCTACACCTCACTCAGCCTGCTCATAAAGAACCGCAAAGGTAAAAGACAGAGATAGAGTATATCCACGTGTCTGATCTACACCTCACTTAGCCTGCTCAGAAGGAACAGCTGAGGTAGAAGACAGAGATATAGTATATCCACGTGTCTCACTCAGCCTGCTCAGAAGGAACAGCAGAGGTAGAATACAGAGATAGAGAATATCCACGTGTCTCACTCAGCCTGCTCAGAAGGAACAGCAGAGGTAGCAGACAGAAATAGAGTATATCCACGTGTCTGATCTACACCTCACTCAGCCTGCTCAGAAGGAACCGCAAAGGTAAAATACAGAAATAGAGTATATCCACGTGTCTGATCTACCCCTCACTTAGCCTGCTCAGAAGGAACAGCAGAGATAGAAGACAGAGATAGAGTATATCCACATGTCCCACTTAGCCTGCTCAGAAGGAACAGCAGAGGTAGAAGACAGAGATAGGGTATATCCACATGTCTCACTCAGCCTGCTCAGTAGGAACAGCAGGGGTAGAAGACAGAGATAGAGTATATCCACGTGTCTGATCTACACCTCACTCAGCCTGCTCAGAAGAATCAGCAGAGGTAGAAGACAGAGATATAGTATATCCACGTGTCTCACTCAGCCTGCTCAGAAGGAACAGCAGAGGTAGAAGACAGAGATAGAGTATATCCACGTGTCTCACTCAGCCTGCTCAGAAGGAACAGCAGAGGTAGAAGACAGAGATAGAGTATATCCACGTGTCTCACTCAGCCTGCTCAGAAGGAACAGCAGAGGTAGAAGACAGAGATATAGTATATCCACGTGTCTGATATACACCTCACTAAGCCTGCTCAGAAGAAACCGCAAAGGTAAAAGACAGAGATAGAGTATATCCACTTGTCTGATATACACCTCACCCAGCCTGATCAGAAGGAAGAGCAGAGGTAGAAGACATAGTTATATTATATCCACGTGTCTGATCTACACCTCACTTAGCCTGCTCAGAAGGAACAGCTGAGGTAGAAGACAGAGATATAGTATATCCACGTGTCTCACTCAGCCTGCTCAGAAGGAACAGCACAGGTAGAAGACAGAGATAGAGTATATCCACATGTCTCACTCAGCCTGCTCAGAAGGAACAGCAGAGGTAGGAGACAGAGATAGAGTATATACACGTGTCTGATCTACACCTCACTCAGCCTGCTCAGAAGGAACAGCAGAGGTATAAGACAGAGATAGAGAATATCCACGTGTCTCACTCAGCCTGCTCAAAAGGAACAGCAGAGGTAGAAGACAGAGATAGAGTATATACACGTGTCTGATCTACACTTCACTCAGCCTGCTCAGAAAGAACCGCAAAGGTAAAAGACAGAGATAGAGTATATCCACGTGTCTGATCTACACCTCACTTAGCCTGCTCAGAAGGAACAGCTGAGGTAGAAGACAGAGATATAGTATATCCACGTGTCTCACTCAGCCTGCTCAGAAGGAACAGCACAGGTAGAATACAGAGATAGAGAATATCCACGTGTCTCACTCAGCCTGCTCAGAAGGAACAGCAGAGGTAGCAGACAGAGATAGAGTATATCCACGTGTCTGATCTACACCTCACTCAGCCTGCTCAGAAGGAACCGCAAAGATAAAAGACAGAGATAGAGTATATCCACGTGTCTGATCTACCCCTCACTTAGCCTGCTCAGAAGGAACAGCAGAGATAGAAGACAGAGATAGAGTATATCCACATGTCCCACTTAGCCTGCTCAAAAGGAACAGCAGAGGTAGAAGACAGAGATAGAGTATATCCACATGTCTCACTCAGCCTGCTCAGTAGGAACAGCAGGGGTAGAAGACAGAGATAGAGTATATCCACGTGTCTGATCTACACCTCACTCAACCTGCTCAGAAGAATCAGCAGAGGTAGAAGACAGAGATATAGTATATCCACGTGTCTCACTCAGCCTGCTCAGAAGGAACAGCAGAGGTAGAAGACAGAGATAGAGTATATCCACGTGTCTCACTCAGCCTGATCAGAAGGAACAGCAGAGGTAGAAGACAGAGATAGAGTATATCCATGTGTCTGATATACACCTCACTCAGCATGCTCAGAAGAAACCGCAAAGGTAAAAGACAGAGATAGAGTATATCCACGTGTCTGATATACTCCTCACCCAGCCTGATCAGAAGGAAGAGCAGAGGTAGAAGACATAGATATATTATATCCACGTGTCTGATCTACACCTCACTTAGCCTGCTCAGAAGGAACAGCTGAGGTAGAAGACAGAGATATAGTATATCCACGTGTCTCACTCAGCCTGCTCAGAAGGAACAGCAGAGGTAGAAGACAGAGATAGAGTATATCCACATGTCTCACTCAGCCTGCTCAGAAGGAACAGCAGAGGTAGGAGACAGAGATAGAGTATATCCACGTGTCTGATCTACACCTCACTCAGCCTGCTCAGAAGCAACAGCAGAGGTATAAGACAGAGATAGAGTCTATCCACGTGTCTCACTCAGCCTGCTCAAAAGGAACAGCAGAGGTAGAAGACAGAGATAGAGTATATCCACGTGTCTGATCTACACCTCACTCAGCCTGCTCAGAAACAACCGCAAAGGTAAAAGACAGAGATAGAGTATATCCACGTGTCTGATCTACACCTCACTTAGCCTGCTCAGAAGGAAGAGCAGAGGTAGAAGACATAGATATAGTATATCCACGTGTCTGATCTACACCTCACTTAGCCTGCTCAGAAGGAACAGCTGAGGTAGAAGACAGAGATATAGTATATCCACGTGTCTCACTCAGCCTGCTCAGAAGGAACAGCAGAGGTAGAAGACAGAGATAGAGTATATCCACATGTCTCACTCAGCCTGCTCAGAAGAAACAGCAGAGGTAGGAGGCAGAGTGTATCCACGTGTCTGATCTACACCTCACTCAGCCTGCTCAGAAGGAACAGCAGAGGTATAAGACAGAGATAGAGTATATCCACGTGTCTCACTCAGCCTGCTCAAAAGGAACAGCACAGGTAGAAGACAGAGATAGAGTATATCCACGTGTCTGATCTACACCTCACTCAGCCTGCTCAGAAAGAACCGCAAAGGTAAAAGACAGAGATAGAGTATATCCACGTGTCTGATCTACACCTCACTTAGCCTGCTCAGAAGGAACAGCTGAGGTAGAAGACAGAGATATAGTATATCCACGTGTCTCACTCAGCCTGCTCAGAAGGAACAGCAGAGGTAGAATACAGAGATAGAGAATATCCACGTGTCTCACTCAGCCTGCTCAGAAGGAACAGCAGAGGTAGCAGACAGAGATAGAGTATATCCACGTGTCTGATCTACACCTCACTCAGCCTGCTCAGAAGGAACCGCAAAGGTAAAATACAGAAATAGAGTATATCCACGTGTCTGATCTACCCCTCACTTAGCCTGCTCAGAAGGAACAGCAGAGTTAGAAGACAGAGATAGAGTATATCCACATGTCTCACTCAGCCTGCTCAGTAGGAACAGCAGGGGTAGAAGACAGAGATAGAGTATATCCACGTGTCTGATCTACACCTCACTCAGCCTGCTCAGAAGAATCAGCAGAGGTAGAAGACAGAGATATAGTATATCCACGTGTCTCACTCAGCCTGCTCAGAAGGAACAGCAGAGGTAGAAGACAGAGATAGAGTATATCCACGTGTCTCACTCAGCCTGCTCAGAAGGAACAGCAGAGGTAGAAGACAGAGATAGAGTATATCCATGTGTCTGATATACACCTCACTCAGCATGCTCAGAAGAAACCGCAAAGGTAAAAGACAGAGATAGAGTATATCCACGTGTCAGATATACACCTCACCCAGCCTGATCAGAAGGAAGAGCAGAGGTAGAAGACATAGATATATTATATCCACGTGTCTGATCTACACCTCACTTAGCCTGCTCAGAAGGAACAGCTGAGGTAGAAGACAGAGATATAGTATATCCACGTGTCTCACTCAGCCTGCTCAGAAGGAACAGCAGAGGTAGAAGACAGAGATAGAGTATATCCACATGTCTCACTCAGCCTGCTCAGAAGGAACAGCAGAGGTAGGAGACAGAGATAGAGTATATCCACGTGTCTGATCTACACCTCACTCAGCCTGCTCAGAAGCAACAGCAGAGGTATAAGACAGAGATAGAGTCTATCCACGTGTCTCACTCAGCCTGCTCAAAAGGAACAGCAGAGGTAGAAGACAGAGATAGAGTATATCCACGTGTCTGATCTACACCTCACTCAGCCTGCTCAGAAACAACCGCAAAGGTAAAAGACAGAGATAGAGTATATCCACGTGTCTGATCTACACCTCACTTAGCCTGCTCAGAAGGAAGAGCAGAGGTAGAAGACATAGATATAGTATATCCACGTGTCTGATCTACATCTCACTTAGCCTGCTCAGAAGGAACAGCTGAGGTAGAAGACAGAGATATAGTATATCCACGTGTCTCACTCAGCCTGCTCAGAAGGAACAGCAGAGGTAGAAGACAGAGATAGAGTATATCCACATGTCTCACTCAGCCTGCTCAGAAGAAACAGCAGAGGTAGGAGGCAGAGTGTATCCACGTGTCTGAGCTACACCTCACTCAGCCTGCTCAGAAGGAACAGCAGAGGTATAAGACAGAGATAGAGTATATACACGTGTCTCACTCAGCCTGCTCAAAAGGAACAGCACAGGTAGAAGACAGAGATAGAGTATATCCACGTGTCTGATCTACACCTCACTCAGCCTGCTCAGAAAGAACCGCAAAGGTAAAAGACAGAGATAGAGTATATCCACGTGTCTGATCTACACCTCACTTAGCCTGCTCAGAAGGAACAGCTGAGGTAGAAGACAGAGATATAGTATATCCACGTGTGTCACTCAGCCTGCTCAGAAGGAACAGCAGAGGTAGAATACAGAGATAGAGAATATCCACGTGTCTCACTCAGCCTGCTCAGAAGGAACAGCAGAGGTAGCAGACAGAGATAGAGTATATCCACGTGTCTGATCTACACCTCACTCAGCCTGCTCAGAAGGAACCGCAAAGGTAAAATACAGAAATAGAGTATATCCACGTGTCTGATCTACCCCTCACTTAGCCTACTCAGAAGGAACAGCAGAGATAGAAGACAGAGATAGAGTATATCCACATGTCCCACTTAGCCTGCTCAGAAGGAACAGCAGAGTTAGAAGACAGAGATAGAGTATATCCACATGTCTCACTCAGCCTGCTCAGTAGGAACAGCAGGGGTAGAAGACAGAGATAGAGTATATCCACGTGTCTGATCTACACCTCACTCAGCCTGCTCAGAAGAATCAGCAGAGGTAGAAGACAGAGATATAGTATATCCACGTGTCTCACTCAGCCTGCTCAGAAGGAACAGCAGAGGTAGAAGACAGAGATAGAGTATATCCACGTGTCTCACTCAGCCTGCTCAGAAGGAACAGCAGAGGTAGAAGACAGAGATAGAGTATATCCATGTGTCTGATATACACCTCACTCAGCATGCTCAGAAGAAACCGCAAAGGTAAAAGACAGAGATAGAGTATATCCACGTGTCAGATATACACCTCACCCAGCCTGATCAGAAGGAAGAGCAGAGGTAGAAGACATAGATATAGTATATCCACGTGTCTGATCTACACCTCACTTAGCCTGCTCAGAAGGAACAGCTGAGGTAGAAGACAGAGATATAGTATATCCACGTGTCTCACTCAGCCTGCTCATAAGGAACAGCAGAGGTAGAAGACAGAGATAGAGTATATCCACATGTCTCACTCAGCCTGCTCAGAAGGAACAGCAGAGGTAGGAGACAGAGATAGAGTATATCCACGTGTCTGATCTACACCTCACTCAGCCTGCTCAGAAGCAACAGCAGAGGTATAAGACAGAGATAGAGTCTATCCACGTGTCTCACTCAGCCTGCTCAAAAGGAACAGCAGAGGTAGAAGACAGAGATAGAGTATATCCACGTGTCTGATCTACACCTCACTCAGCCTGCTCAGAAACAACCGCAAAGGTAAAAGACAGAGATAGAGTATATCCACGTGTCTGATCTACACCTCACTTAGCCTGCTCAGAAGGAACGGCTGAGGTAGAAGACAGAGATATAGGATATCCCCGTGTCTCACTCAGCCTGCTCAGAAGGAACAGCAGAGGTAGAATACAGAGATAGAGAATATCCACGTGTCTCACTCAGCCTGCTCAGAAGGAACAGCAGAGATAGCAGACAGAGATAGAGTATATCCACGTGTCTGATCTACACCTCACTCAGCCTGCTCAGAATGAACCGCAAAGGTAAAAGACAAAGATAGAGTATATCCACGTGTCTGATCTACCCCTCACTTAGCCTGCTCAGAAGGAACAGCAGAGATAGAAGACAGAGATAGAGTATATCCACATGTCCCACTTAGCCTGCTCAGAAGGAACAGCAGAGGTAGAAGACAGAGATATCGTATATCCACGTGTCTCACTCAGCCTGCTCAGAAGGAACAGCAGAGGTAGAAGACAGAGATAGAGTATATCCACGTGTCCCACTCAGCCTGCTCAGAAGGAACAGCATAGGTAGAAGACAGAGATAGAGTATATCCACGTGTCTGATATACACCTCACTCAGCCTGCTCAGAAGAAACCGCAAAGGTAAAAGACAGAGATAGAGTATATCCACGTGTCTGATATACACCTCACTCAGCCTGCTCAGAAGGAAGAGCAGAGGTAGAAGACATAGATATAGTATATCCACGTGTCTGATCTACACCTCACTTAGCCTGCTCAGAAGGAACAGCTGAGGTAGAAGACAGAGATATAGTATATCCACGTGTCTCACTCAGCCTGCTCAGAAGGAACAGCAGAGGTAGAAGACAGAGATAGAGTATATCCACATGTCTCACTCAGCCTGCTCAGAAGGAACAGCAGAGGTAGGAGACAGAGATAGAGTATATCCACGTGTCTGATCTACACCTCACTCAGCCTGCTCAGAAGGAACAGCAGAGGTAGAAGACAGAGATAGAGTATATCCACGTGTCCCACTTAGCCTGCTCAGAAGGAACAGCAGAGGTAGAAGACAGAGATAGAGTATATCCACATGTCTGATCTACACCTCACTCAGCCTGCTCAGAAAGAACCGCAAAGTTCAAAGACAGAGATAGAGTATATCCACGTGTCTGATCTACACCTCACTTAGCCTGCTCAGAAGGAACAGCTGAGGTAGAAGACAGAGATAGAGTATATCCACATGTCTCACTCAGCCTGCTCAGAAGAAACAGCAGAGGTAGGAGACAGAGTGTATCCACGTGTCTGATCTACACCTCACTCAGCCTGCTCAGAAGGAACAGCAGAGGTATAAGACAGAGATAGAGTATATCCACGTGTCTCACTCAGCCTGCTCAAAAGGAACAGCAGAGGTAGAAGACAGAGAAAGAGTATATCCACGTGTCTGATCTACACCTCACTCAGCCTGCTCATAAAGAACCGCAAAGGTAAAAGACAGAGATAGAGTATATCCACGTGTCTGATCTACACCTCACTTAGCCTGCTCAGAAGGAAAAGCTGAGGTAGAAGACAGAGATATAGTATATCCACGTGTCTCACTCAGCCTGCTCAGAAGGAACAGCAGAGGTAGAATACAGAGATAGAGAATATCCACGTGTCTCACTCAGCCTGCTCAGAAGGAACAGCAGAGGTAGCAGACAGAAATAGAGTATATCCACGTGTCTGATCTACACCTCACTCAGCCTGCTCAGAAGGAACCGCAAAGGTAAAATACAGAAATAGAGTATATCCACGTGTCTGATCTACCCCTCACTTAGCCTGCTCAGAAGGAACAGCAGAGATAGAAGACAGAGATAGAGTATATCTACATGTCCCACTTAGCCTGCTCAGAAGGAACTGCAGAGGTAGAAGACAGAGATAGGGTATATCCACATGTCTCACTCAGCCTGCTCAGTAGGAACAGCAGGGGTAGAAGACAGAGATAGAGTATATCCACGTGTCTGATCTACACCTCACTCAGCCTGCTCAGAAGAATCAGCAGAGGTAGAAGACAGAGATATAGTATATCCACGTGTCTCACTCAGCCTGCTCAGAAGGAACAGCAGAGGTAGAAGACAGAGATAGAGTATATCCACGTGTCTGATCTACACCTCACTTAGCCTGCTCAGAAGGAACGGCTGAGGTAGAAGACAGAGATATAGGATATCCACGTGTCTCACTCAGCCTGATCAGAAGGAACAGCAGAGGTAGAATACAGAGATAGAGAATATCCACGTGTCTCACTCAGCCTGCTCAGAAGGAACAGCAGAGGTAGCAGACAGAGATAGAGTATATCCACGTGTCTGATCTACACCTCACTCAGCCTGCTCAGAATGAACCGCAATGGTAAAAGACAAAGATAGAGTATATCGACGTGTCTGATCTACCCCTCACTTAGCCTGCTCAGAAGGAACAGCAGAGATAGAAGACAGAGATAGAGTATATCCACATGTCCCACTTAGCCTGCTCAGAAGGAACAGCAGAGGTAGAAGACAGAGATATCGTATATCCACGTGTCTCACTCAGCCTGCTCAGAAGGAACAGCAGAGGTAGAAGACAGAGATAGAGTATATCCACGTGTCCCACTCAGCCTGCTCAGAAGGAACAGCATAGGTAGAAGACAGAGATAGAGTATATCCACGTGTCGGATATACACCTCACTCAGCCTGCTCAGAAGAAACCGCAAAGGTAAAAGACAGAGATAGAGTATATCCACGTGTCTGATATACACCTCACTCAGCCTGCTCAGAAGAAACCGCAAAGGTAAAAGACAGAGATAGAGTATATCCACGTGTCTGATATACACCTCACTCAGCCTGCTCAGAAGGAAGAGCAGAGGTAGAAGACATAGATATAGTATATCCACGTGTCTGATCTACACCTCACTTAGCCTGCTCAGAAGGAACAGCTGAGGTAGAAGACAGAGATATAGTATATCCACGTGTCTCACTCAGCCTGCTCAGAAGGAACAGCAGAGGTAGAAGACAGAGATAGAGTATATCCACATGTCTCACTCAGCCTGCTCAGAAGGAACAGCAGAGGTAGGAGACAGAGATAGAGTATATCCACGTGTCTGATCTACACCTCACTCAGCCTGCTCAGAAGAAACAGCAGAGGTAGAAGACAGAGATAGAGTATATCCACGTGTCCCACTTAGCCTGCTCAGAAGGAACAGCAGAGGTAGAAGACAGAGATAGAGTATATCCACATGTCTGATCTACACCTCACTCAGCCTGCTCAGAAAGAACCGCAAAGTTCAAAGACAGAGATAGAGTATATCCACGTGTCTGATCTACACCTCACTTAGCCTGCTCAGAAGGAACAGCTGAGGTAGAAGACAGAGATAGAGTATATCCACATGTCTCACTCAGCCTGCTCAGAAGAAACAGCAGAGTTAGGAGACAGAGTGTATCCACGTGTCTGATCTACACCTCACTCAGCCTGCTCAGAAGGAACAGCAGAGGTATAAGAAAGAGATAGAGTATATCCACGTGTCTCACTCAGCCTGCTCAAAAGGAACAGCAGAGGTAGAAGACAGAGAAAGAGTATATCCACGTGTCTGATCTACACCTCACTCAGCCTGCTCATAAAGAACCGCAAAGGTAAAAGACAGAGATAGAGTATATCCACGTGTCTGATCTACACCTCACTTAGCCTGCTCAGAAGGAACAGCTGAGGTAGAAGACAGAGATATAGTATATCCACGTGTCTCACTCAGCCTGCTCAGAAGGAACAGCAGAGGTAGAATACAGAGATAGAGAATATCCACGTGTCTCACTCAGCCTGCTCAGAAGGAACAGCAGAGGTAGCAGACAGAAATAGAGTATATCCACGTGTCTGATCTACACCTCACTCAGCCTGCTCAGAAGGAACCGCAAAGGTAAAATACAGAAATAGAGTATATCCACGTGTCTGATCTACCCCTCACTTAGCCTGCTCAGAAGGAACAGCAGAGATAGAAGACAGAGATAGAGTATATCCACATGTCCCACTTAGCCTGCTCAGAAGGAACAGCAGAGGTAGAAGACAGAGATAGGGTATATCCACATGTCTCACTCAGCCTGCTCAGTAGGAACAGCAGGGGTAGAAGACAGAGATAGAGTATATCCACGTGTCTGATCTACACCTCACTCAGCCTGCTCAGAAGAATCAGCAGAGGTAGAAGACAGAGATATAGTATATCCACGTGTCTCACTCAGCCTGCTCAGAAGGAACAGCAGAGGTAGAAGACAGAGATAGAGTATATCCACGTGTCTCACTCAGCCTGCTCAGAAGGAACAGCAGAGGTAGAAGACAGAGATAGAGTATATCCATGTGTCTGATATACACCTCACTCAGCATGCTCAGAAGAAACCGCAAAGGTAAAAGACAGAGATAGAGTATATCCACGTGTCTGATATACACCTCACCCAGCCTGATCAGAAGGAAGAGCAGAGGTAGAAGACATAGATATAGTATATCCACGTGTCTGATCTACACCTCACTTAGCCTGCTCAGAGAAGGAACAGCTGAGGTAGAAGACAGAGATATAGTATATCCACGTGTCTCACTCAGCCTGCTCAGAAGGAACAGCAGAGGTAGAAGACAGAGATAGAGTATATCCACATGTCTCACTCAGCCTGCTCAGAAGGAACAGCAGAGGTAGGAGACAGAGATAGAGTATATCCACGTGTCTGATCTACACCTCACTCAGCCTGCTCAGAAGCAACAGCAGAGTTATAAGACAGAGATAGAGTCTATCCACGTGTCTCACTCAGCCTGCTCAAAAGGAACAGCAGAGGTAGAAGACAGAGATAGAGTATATCCACGTGTCTGATCTACACCTCACTCAGCCTGCTCAGAAACAACCGCAAAGGTAAAAGACAGAGATAGAGTATATCCACGTGTCTGATCTACACCTCACTTAGCCTGCTCAGAAGGAACAGCAGAGGTAGAAGACAGAGATAGAGTATATCCAAATGTCTCACTCAGCCTGCTCAGAAGGAACAGCAGAGGTAGGAGACAGAGATAGAGTATATCCACGTGTCTGATTTACACCTCACTTAGCCTGCTCAGAAGGAACAGCTGAGGTAGAAGACAGAGATAGAGTATATCCACATGTCTCACTCAGCCTGCTCAGAAGAAACAGCAGAGTTAGGAGACAGAGTGTATCCACGTGTCTGATCTACACCTCACTCAGCCTGCTCAGAAGGAACAGCAGAGGTATAAGAAAGAGATAGAGTATATCCACGTGTCTCACTCAGCGTGCTCAAAAGGAACAGCAGAGGTAGAAGACAGAGAAAGAGTATATCCACGTGTCTGATCTACACCTCACTCAGCCTGCTCAGAAGGAACAGCAGAGGTAGAAGACAGAGATAGAGTATATCCACGTGTCCCACTTAGCCTGCTCAGAAAGAACCGCAAAGTTCAAAGACAGAGATAGAGTATATCCACGTGTCTGATCTACACCTCACTTAGCCTGCTCAGAAAGAACAGCTGAGGTAGAAGACAGAGATAGAGTATATCCACATGTCTCACTCAGCCTGCTCAGAAGAAACAGCAGAGGTAGGAGACAGAGTGTATCCACGTGTCTGATCTACACCTCACTCAGCCTGCTCAGAAGGAACAGCAGAGGTATAAGACAGAGATAGAGTATATCCACGTGTCTCACTCAGCCTGCTCAAAAGGAACAGCAGAGGTAGAAGACAGAGAAAGAGTATATCCACGTGTCTGATCTACACCTCACTCAGCCTGCTCATAAAGAACCGCAAAGGTAAAAGACAGAGATAGAGTATATCCACGTGTCTGATCTACACCTCACTTAGCCTGCTCAGAAGGAACAGCTGAGGTAGAAGACAGAGATATAGTATATCCACGTGTCTCACTCAGCCTGCTCAGAAGGAACAGCAGAGGTAGAATACAGAGATAGAGAATATCCTCGTGTCTCACTCAGCCTGCTCAGAAGGAACAGCAGAGGTAGCAGACAGAAATAGAGTATATCCACGTGTCTGATCTACACCTCACTCAGCCTGCTCAGAAGGAACCGCAAAGGTAAAATACAGAAATAGAGTATATCCACGTGTCTGATCTACCCCTCACTTAGCCTGCTCAGAAGGAACAGCAGAGATAGAAGACAGAGATAGAGTATATCCACATGTCCCACTTAGCCTGCTCAGAAGGAACAGCAGAGGTAGAAGACAGAGATAGGGTATATCCACATGTCTCACTCAGCCTGCTCAGTAGGAACAGCAGGGGTAGAAGACAGAGATAGAGTATATCCACGTGTCTGATCTACACCTCACTCAGCCTGCTCAGAAGAATCAGCAGAGGTAGAAGACAGAGATATAGTATATCCACGTGTCTCACTCAGCCTGCTCAGAAGGAACAGCAGAGGTAGAAGACAGAGATAGAGAATATCCACGTGTCTCACTCAGCCTGCTCAGAAGGAACAGCAGAGGTAGCAGACAGAAATAGAGTATATCCACGTGTCTGATCTACACCTCACTCAGCCTGCTCAGAAGGAACCGCAAAGGTAAAATACAGAAATAGAGTATATCCACGTGTCTGATCTACCCCTCACTTAGCCTGCTCAGAAGGAACAGCAGAGATAGAAGACAGAGATAGAGTATATCCACATGTCCCACTTAGACTGCTCAGAAGGAACAGCAGAGGTAGAAGACAGAGATAGGGTATATCCACATGTCTCACTCAGCCTGCTCAGTAGGAACAGCAGGGGTAGAAGACAGAGATAGAGTATATCCACGTGTCTGATCTACACCTCACTCAGCCTGCTCAGAAGAATCAGCAGAGGTAGAAGACAGAGATATAGTATATCCACGTGTCTCACTCACCCTGCTCAGAAGGAACAGCAGAGGTAGAAGACAGAGATAGAGTATATCCACGTGTCTCACTCAGCCTGCTCAGAAGGAACAGCAGAGGTAGAAGACAGAGATAGAGTATATCCATGTGTCTGATATACACCTCACTCAGCATGCTCAGAAGAAACCGCAAAGGTAAAAGACAGAGATAGAGTATATCCACGTGTCTGATATACACCTCACCCAGCCTGATCAGAAGGAAGAGCAGAGGTAGAAGACATAGATATAGTATATCCACGTGTCTGATCTACACCTCACTTAGCCTGCTCAGAGAAGGAACAGCTGAGGTAGAAGACAGAGATATAGTATATCCACGTGTCTCACTCAGCCTGCTCAGAAGGAACAGCAGAGGTAGAAGACAGAGATAGAGTATATCCACATGTCTCACTCAGCCTGCTCAGAAGGAACAGCAGAGGTAGGAGACAGAGATAGAGTATATCCACGTGTCTGATCTACACCTCACTCAGCCTGCTCAGAAGCAACAGCAGAGGTAGAATACAGAGATAGAGAATATCCACGTGTCTCACTCAGCCTGCTCAGAAGGAACAGCAGAGGTAGCAGACAGAAATAGAGTATATCCACGTGTCTGATCTACACCTCACTCAGCCTGCTCAGAAGGAACCGCAAAGGTAAAATACAGAAATAGAGTATATCCACGTGTCTGATCTACCCCTCACTTAGCCTGCTCAGAAGGAACAGCAGAGATAGAAGACAGAGATAGAGTATATCCACATGTCCCACTTAGCCTGCTCAGAAGGAACAGCAGAGGTAGAAGACAGAGATAGGGTATATCCACATGTCTCACTCAGCCTGCTCAGTAGGAACAGCAGGGGTAGAAGACAGAGATAGAGTATATCCACGTGTCTGATCTACACCTCACTCAGCCTGCTCAGAAGAATCAGCAGAGGTAGAAGACAGAGATATAGTATATCCACGTGTCTCACTCAGCCTGCTCAGAAGGAACAGCAGAGGTAGAAGACAGAGATAGAGTATATCCACGTGTCTCACTCAGCCTGCTCAGAAGGAACAGCAGAGGTAGAAGACAGAGATAGAGTATATCCATGTGTCTGATATACACCTCACTCAGCATGCTCAGAAGAAACCGCAAAGGTAAAAGACAGAGATAGAGTATATCCACGTGTCTGATATACACCTCACCCAGCCTGATCAGAAGGAAGAGCAGAGGTAGAAGACATAGATATAGTATATCCACGTGTCTGATCTACACCTCACTTAGCCTGCTCAGAGAAGGAACAGCTGAGGTAGAAGACAGAGATATAGTATATCCACGTGTCTCACTCAGCCTGCTCAGAAGGAACAGCAGAGGTAGAAGACAGAGATAGAGTATATCCACATGTCTCACTCAGCCTGCTCAGAAGGAACAGCAGAGGTAGGAGACAGAGATAGAGTATATCCACGTGTCTGATATACACCTCACTCAGCCTGCTCAGAAGCAACAGCAGAGGTATAAGACAGAGATAGAGTCTATCCACGTGTCTCACTCAGCCTGCTCAAAAGGAACAGCAGAGGTAGAAGACAGAGATAGAGTATATCCACGTGTCTGATCTACACCTCACTCAGCCTGCTCAGAAACAACCGCAAAGGTAAAAGACAGAGATAGAGTATATCCACGTGTCTGCTCTACACCTCACTTAGCCTGCTCAGAAGGAACAGCAGAGGTAGAAGACAGAGATAGAGTATATCCACATGTCTCACTCAGCCTGCTCAGAAGGAACAGCAGAGGTAGGAGACAGAGATAGAGTATATCCACGTGTCTGATTTACACCTCACTTAGCCTGCTCAGAAGGAACAGCTGAGGTAGAAGACAGAGATAGAGTATATCCACATGTCTCACTCAGCCTGCTCAGAAGAAACAGCAGAGTTAGGAGACAGAGTGTATCCACGTGTCTGATCTACACCTCACTCAGCCTGCTCAGAAGGAACAGCAGAGGTATAAGAAAGAGATAGAGTATATCCACGTGTCTCACTCAGCCTGCTCAAAAGGAACAGCAGAGGTAGAAGACAGAGAAAGAGTATATCCACGTGTCTGATCTACACCTCACTCAGCCTGCTCAGAAGGAACAGCAGAGGTAGAAGACAGAGATAGAGTATATCCACGTGTCCCACTTAGCCTGCTCAGAAGGAACAGCAGAAGTAGAAGACAGAGATAGAGTATATCCACATGTCTGATCTACACCTCACTCAGCCTACTCAGAAAGAACCGCAAAGTTCAAAGACAGAGATAGAGTATATCCACGTGTCTGATCTACACCTCACTTAGCCTGCTCAGAAGGAACAGCTGAGGTAGAAGACAGAGATATAGTATATCCACGTGTCTCACTCAGCCTGCTCAGAAGGAACAGCAGAGGTAGAAGACAGAGATAGAGTATATCCACATGTCTCACTCAGCCTGCTCAGAAGGAACAGCAGAGGTAGGAGACAGAGATAGAGTATATCCACGTGTCTGATATACACCTCACCCAGCCTGATCAGAAGGAAGAGCAGAGGTAGAAGACATAGATATAGTATATCCACGTGTCTGATCTACACCTCACTTAGCCTGCTCAGAGAAGGAACAGCTGAGGTAGAAGACAGAGATATAGTATATCCACGTGTCTCACTCAGCCTGCTCAGAAGGAACAGCAGAGGTAGAAGACAGAGATAGAGTATATCCACATGTCTCACTCAGCCTGCTCAGAAGGAACAGCAGAGGTAGGAGACAGAGATAGAGTATATCCACGTGTCTGATCTACACCTCACTCAGCCTGCTCAGAAGCAACAGCAGAGGTATAAGACAGAGATAGAGTCTATCCACGTGTCTCACTCAGCCTGCTCAAAAGGAACAGCAGAGGTAGAAGACAGAGATAGAGTATATCCACGTGTCTGATCTACACCTCACTCAGCCTGCTCAGAAACAACCGCAAAGGTAAAAGACAGAGATAGAGTATATCCACGTGTCTGCTCTACACCTCACTTAGCCTGCTCAGAAGGAACAGCAGAGGTAGAAGACAGAGATAGAGTATATCCACATGTCTCACTCAGCCTGCTCAGAAGGAACAGCAGAGGTAGGAGACAGAGATAGAGTATATCCACGTGTCTGATTTACACCTCACTTAGCCTGCTCAGAAGGAACAGCTGAGGTAGAAGACAGAGATAGAGTATATCCACATGTCTCACTCAGCCTGCTCAGAAGAAACAGCAGAGTTAGGAGACAGAGTGTATCCACGTGTCTGATCTACACCTCACTCAGCCTGCTCAGAAGGAACAGCAGAGGTATAAGAAAGAGATAGAGTATATCCACGTGTCTCACTCAGCCTGCTCAAAAGGAACAGCAGAGGTAGAAGACAGAGAAAGAGTATATCCACGTGTCTGATCTACACCTCACTCAGCCTGCTCAGAAGGAACAGCAGAGGTAGAAGACAGAGATAGAGTATATCCACGTGTCCCACTTAGCCTGCTCAGAAGGAACAGCAGAAGTAGAAGACAGAGATAGAGTATATCCACATGTCTGATCTACACCTCACTCAGCCTACTCAGAAAGAACCGCAAAGTTCAAAGACAGAGATAGAGTATATCCACGTGTCTGATCTACACCTCACTTAGCCTGCTCAGAAGGAACAGCTGAGGTAGAAGACAGAGATAGAGTATATCCACATGTCTCACTCAGCCTGCTCAGAAGAAACAGCAGAGGTAGGAGACAGAGTGTATCCACGTGTCTGATCTACACCTCACTCAGCCTGCTCAGAAGGAACAGCAGAGGTATAAGACAGAGATAGAGTATATCCACGTGTCTCACTCAGCCTGCTCAAAAGGAACAGCAGAGGTAGAAGACAGAGAAAGAGTATATCCACGTGTCTGATCTACACCTCACTCAGCCTGCTCATAAAGAACCGCAAAGGTAAAAGACAGAGATAGAGTATATCCACGTGTCTGATCTACACCTCACTTAGCCTGCTCAGAAGGAACAGCTGAGGTAGAAGACAGAGATATAGTATATCCACGTGTCTCACTCAGCCTGCTCAGAAGGAACAGCAGAGGTAGAATACAGAGATAGAGAATATCCTCGTGTCTCACTCAGCCTGCTCAGAAGGAACAGCAGAGGTAGCAGACAGAAATAGAGTATATCCACGTGTCTGATCTACACCTCACTCAGCCTGCTCAGAAGGAACCGCAAAGGTAAAATACAGAAATAGAGTATATCCACGTGTCTGATCTACCCCTCACTTAGCCTGCTCAGAAGGAACAGCAGAGATAGAAGACAGAGATAGAGTATATCCACATGTCCCACTTAGCCTGCTCAGAAGGAACAGCAGAGGTAGAAGACAGAGATAGGGTATATCCACATGTCTCACTCAGCCTGCTCAGTAGGAACAGCAGGGGTAGAAGACAGAGATAGAGTATATCCACGTGTCTGATCTACACCTCACTCAGCCTGCTCAGAAGAATCAGCAGAGGTAGAAGACAGAGATATAGTATATCCACGTGTCTCACTCAGCCTGCTCAGAAGGAACAGCAGAGGTATAAGAAAGAGATAGAGTATATCCACGTGTCTCACTCAGCCTGCTCAAAAGGAACAGCAGAGGTAGAAGACAGAGAAAGAGTATATCTACGTGTCTGATCTACACCTCACTCAGCCTGCTCAGAAGGAACAGCAGAGGTAGAAGACAGAGATAGAGTATATCCACGTGTCCCACTTAGCCTGCTCAGAAGGAACAGCAGAAGTAGAAGACAGAGATAGAGTATATCCACATGTCTGATCTACACCTCACTCAGCCTGCTCAGAAAGAACCGCAAAGTTCAAAGACAGAGATAGAGTATATCCACGTGTCTGATCTACACCTCACTTAGCCTGCTCAGAAGGAACAGCTGAGGTAGAAGACAGAGATAGAGTATATCCACATGTCTCACTCAGCCTGCTCAGAAGAAACAGCAGAGGTAGGAGACAGAGTGTATCCACGTGTCTGATCTACACCTCACTCAGCCTGCTCAGAAGGAACAGCAGAGGTATAAGACAGAGATAGAGTATATCCACGTGTCTCACTCAGCCTGCTCAAAAGGAACAGCAGAGGTAGAAGACAGAGAAAGAGTATATCCACGTGTCTGATCTACACCTCACTCAGCCTGCTCATAAAGAACCGCAAAGGTAAAAGACAGAGATAGAGTATATCCACGTGTCTGATCTACACCTCACTTAGCCTGCTCAGAAGGAACAGCTGAGGTAGAAGACAGAGATATAGTATATCCACGTGTCTCACTCAGCCTGCTCAGAAGGAACAGCAGAGGTAGAATACAGAGATAGAGAATATCCTCGTGTCTCACTCAGCCTGCTCAGAAGGAACAGCAGAGGTAGCAGACAGAAATAGAGTATATCCACGTGTCTGATCTACACCTCACTCAGCCTGCTCAGAAGGAACCGCAAAGGTAAAATACAGAAATAGAGTATATCCACGTGTCTGATCTACCCCTCACTTAGCCTGCTCAGAAGGAACAGCAGAGATAGAAGACAGAGATAGAGTATATCCACATGTCCCACTTAGCCTGCTCAGAAGGAACAGCAGAGGTAGAAGACAGAGATAGGGTATATCCACATGTCTCACTCAGCCTGCTCAGTAGGAACAGCAGGGGTAGAAGACAGAGATAGAGTATATCCACGTGTCTGATCTACACCTCACTCAGCCTGCTCAGAAGAATCAGCAGAGGTAGAAGACAGAGATATAGTATATCCACGTGTCTCACTCAGCCTGCTCAGAAGGAACAGCAGAGGTAGAAGACAGAGATAGAGAATATCCACGTGTCTCACTCAGCCTGCTCAGAAGGAACAGCAGAGGTAGCAGACAGAAATAGAGTATATCCACGTGTCTGATCTACACCTCACTCAGCCTGCTCAGAAGGAACCGCAAAGGTAAAATACAGAAATAGAGTATATCCACGTGTCTGATCTACCCCTCACTTAGCCTGCTCAGAAGGAACAGCAGAGATAGAAGACAGAGATAGAGTATATCCACATGTCCCACTTAGCCTGCTCAGAAGGAACAGCAGAGGTAGAAGACAGAGATAGGGTATATCCACATGTCTCACTCAGCCTGCTCAGTAGGAACAGCAGGGGTAGAAGACAGAGATAGAGTATATCCACGTGTCTGATCTACACCTCACTCAGCCTGCTCAGAAGAATCAGCAGAGGTAGAAGACAGAGATATAGTATATCCACGTGTCTCACTCACCCTGCTCAGAAGGAACAGCAGAGGTAGAAGACAGAGATAGAGTATATCCACGTGTCTCACTCAGCCTGCTCAGAAGGAACAGCAGAGGTAGAAGACAGAGATAGAGTATATCCATGTGTCTGATATACACCTCACTCAGCATGCTCAGAAGAAACCGCAAAGGTAAAAGACAGAGATAGAGTATATCCACGTGTCTGATATACACCTCACCCAGCCTGATCAGAAGGAAGAGCAGAGGTAGAAGACATAGATATAGTATATCCACGTGTCTGATCTACACCTCACTTAGCCTGCTCAGAGAAGGAACAGCTGAGGTAGAAGACAGAGATATAGTATATCCACGTGTCTCACTCAGCCTGCTCAGAAGGAACAGCAGAGGTAGAAGACAGAGATAGAGTATATCCACATGTCTCACTCAGCCTGCTCAGAAGGAACAGCAGAGGTAGGAGACAGAGATAGAGTATATCCACGTGTCTGATCTACACCTCACTCAGCCTGCTCAGAAGCAACAGCAAAGGTATAAGACAGAGATAGAGTCTATCCACGTGTCTCACTCAGCCTGCTCAAAAGTAACAGCAGAGGTAGAAGACAGAGATAGAGTATATCCACGTGTCTGATCTACACCTCACTCAGCCTGCTCAGAAACAACCGCAAAGGTAAAAGACAGAGATAGAGTATATCCACGTGTCTGATCTACACCTCACTTAGCCTGCTCAGAAGGAACAGCAGAGGTAGAAGACAGAGATAGAGTATATCCACATGTCTCACTCAGCCTGCTCAGAAGGAACAGCAGAGGTAGTAGACAGAGATAGAGTATATCCACGTGTCTGATCTACACCTCACTCAGCCTGCTCAGATGGAACAGCAGAGGTAGAAGACAGAGATATAGTATATCCACGTGTCCCACTTAGCCTGCTCAGAAGGAACAGCAGAAGTAGAAGACAGAGATAGAGTATATCCACATGTCTGATCTACACCTCACTCAGCCTGCTCAGAAAGAACCGCAAAGTTCAAAGACAGAGATAGAGTATATCCACGTGTCTGATCTACACCTCACTTAGCCTGCTCAGAAGGAACAGCTGAGGTAGAAGACAGAGATAGAGTATATCCACATGTCTCACTCAGCCTGCTCAGAAGAAACAGCAGAGGTAGGAGACAGAGTGTATCCACGTGTCTGATCTACACCTCACTCAGCCTGCTCAGAAGGAACAGCAGAGGTATAAGACAGAGATAGAGTATATCCACGTGTCTCACTCAGCCTGCTCAAAAGGAACAGCAGAGGTAGAAGACAGAGATAGAGTATATCCACGTGTCTGATCTACACCTCACTCAGCCTGCTCAGAAACAACCGCAAAGGTAAAAGACAGAGATAGAGTATATCCACGTGTCTGATCTACACCTCACTTAGCCTGCTCAGAAGGAACGGCTGAGGTAGAAGACAGAGATATAGGATATCCACGTGTCTCACTCAGCCTGCTCAGAAGGAACAGCAGAGGTAGAATACAGAGATAGAGAATATCCACGTGTCTCACTCAGCCTGCTCAGAAGGAACAGCAGAGGTAGCAGACAGAGATAGAGTATATCCACGTGTCTGATCTACACCTCACTCAGCCTGCTCAGAATGAACCGCAAAGGTAAAAGACAAACATAGAGTATATCCACGTGTCTGATCTACCCCTCACTTAGCCTGCTCAGAAGGAACAGCAGAGATAGAAGACAGAGATAGAGTATATCCACATGTCCCACTTAGCCTGCTCAGAAGGAACAGCAGAGGTAGAAGACAGAGATATCGTATATCCACGTGTCTCACTCAGCCTGCTCAGAAGGAACAGCAGAGGTAGAAGACAGAGATAGAGTATATCCACGTGTCCCACTCAGCCTGCTCAGAAGGAACAGCATAGGTAGAAGACAGAGATAGAGTATATCCACGTGTCTGATATACACCTCACTCAGCCTGCTCAGAAGAAACCGCAAAGGTAAAAGACAGAGATAGAGTATATCCACGTGTCTGATATACACCTCACTCAGCCTGCTCAGAAGGAAGAGCAGAGGTAGAAGACATAGATATAGTATATCCACGTGTCTGATCTACACCTCACTTAGCCTGCTCAGAAGGAACAGCTGAGGTAGAAGACAGAGATATAGTATATCCACGTGTCTCACTCAGCCTGCTCAGAAGGAACAGCAGAGGTAGAAGACAGAGATAGAGTATATCCACATGTCTCACTCAGCCTGCTCAGAAGGAACAGCAGAGGTAGGAGACAGAGATAGAGTATATCCACGTGTCTGATCTACACCTCACTCAGCCTGCTCAGAAGAAACAGCAGAGGTAGAAGACAGAGATAGAGTATATCCACGTGTCCCACTTAGCCTGCTCAGAAGGAACAGCAGAGGTAGAAGACAGAGATAGAGTATATCCACATGTCTGATCTACACCTCACTCAGCCTGCTCAGAAAGAACCGCAAAGTTCAAAGACAGAGATAGAGTATATCCACGTGTCTGATCTACACCTCACTTAGCCTGCTCAGAAGGAACAGCTGAGGTAGAAGACAGAGATAGAGTATATCCACATGTCTCACTCAGCCTGCTCAGAAGAAACAGCAGAGGTAGGAGACAGAGTGTATCCACGTGTCTGATCTACACCTCACTCAGTCTGCTCAGAAGGAACAGCAGAGGTATAAGACAAAGATAGAGTATATCCACGTGTCTCACTCAGCCTGCTCAAAAGGAACAGCAGAGGTAGAAGACAGAGAAAGAGTATATCCACGTGTCTGATCTACACCTCACTCAGCCTGCTCATAAAGAACCGCAAAGGTAAAAGACAGAGATAGAGTATATCCACGTGTCTGATCTACACCTCACTTAGCCTGCTCAGAAGGAAAAGCTGAGGTAGAAGACAGAGATATAGTATATTCACGTGTCTCACTCAGCCTGCTCAGAAGGAACAGCAGAGGTAGAATACAGAGATAGAGAATATCCACGTGTCTCACTAAGCCTGCTCAGAAGGAACAGCAGAGGTAGCAGACAGAAATAGAGTATATCCACGTGTCTGATCTACACCTCACTCAGCCTGCTCAGAAGGAACCGCAAAGGTAAAATACAGAAATAGAGTATATCCACGTGTCTGATCTACCCCTCAATTAGCCTGCTCAGAAGGAACAGCAGAGATAGAAGACAGAGATAGAGTATATCCACATGTCCCACTTAGCCTGCTCAGAAGGAACAGCAGAGGTAGAAGACAGAGATAGGGTATATCCACATGTCTCACTCAGCCTGCTCAGTAGGAACAGCAGGGGTAGAAGACAGAGATAGAGTATATCCACGTGTCTGATCTACACCTCACTCAGCCTGCTCAGAAGAATCAGCAGAGGTAGAAGACAGAGATATAGTATATCCACGTGTCTCACTCAGCCTGCTCAGAAGGAACAGCAGAGGTAGAAGACAGAGATAGAGTATATCCACGTGTCTGATCTACACCTCACTTAGCCTGCTCAGAAGGAACAGCTGAGGTAGAAGACAGAGATATAGGATATCCACGTGTCTCACTCAGCCTGATCAGAAGGAACAGCAGAGGTAGAATACAGAGATAGAGAATATCCACGTGTCTCACTCAGCCTGCTCAGAAGGAACAGCAGAGGTAGCAGACAGAGATAGAGTATATTCACGTGTCTGATCTACACCTCACTCAGCCTGCTCAGAATGAACCGCAAAGGTAAAAGACAAAGATAGAGTATATCGACGTGTCTGATCTACCCCTCACTTAGCCTGCTCAGAAGGAACAGCAGAGATAGAAGACAGAGATAGAGTATATCCACATGTCCCACTTAGCCTGCTCAGAAGGAACAGCAGAGGTAGAAGACAGAGATATCGTATATCCACGTGTCTCAATCAGCCTGCTCAGAAGGAACAGCAGAGGTAGAAGACAGAGATAGAGTATATCCACGTGTCCCACTCAGCCTGCTCAGAAGGAACAGCATAGGTAGAAGACAGAGATAGAGTATATCCACGTGTCGGATATACACCTCACTCAGCCTGCTCAGAAGAAACCGCAAAGGTAAAAGACAGAGATAGAGTATATCCACGTGTCTGATATACACCTCACTCAGCCTGCTCAGAAGAAACCGCAAAGGTAAAAGACAGAGATAGAGTATATCCACGTGTCTGATATACACCTCACTCAGCCTGCTCAGAAGGAAGAGCAGAGGTAGAAGACATAGATATAGTATATACACGTGTCTGATCTACACCTCACTTAGCCTGCTCAGAAGGAACAGCTGCGGTAGAAGACAGAGATATAGTATATCCACGTGTCTCACTCAGCCTGCTCAGAAGGAACAGCAGAGGTAGAAGACAGAGATAGAGTATATCCACATGTCTCACTCAGCCTGCTCAGAAGGAACAGCAGAGGTAGGAGACAGAGATAGAGTATATCCACGTGTCTGATCTACACCTCACTCAGCCTGCTCAGAAGAAACAGCAGAGGTAGAAGACAGAGATAGAGTATATCCACGTGTCCCACTTAGCCTGCTCAGAAGGAACAGCAGAGGTAGAAGACAGAGATAGAGTATATCCACATGTCTGATCTACACCTCACTCAGCCTGCTCAGAAAGAACCGCAAAGTTCAAAGACAGAGATAGAGTATATCCACGTGTCTGATCTACACCTCACTTAGCCTGCTCAGAAGGAACAGCTGAGGTAGAAGACAGAGATAGAGTATATCCACATGTCTCACTCAGCCTGCTCAGAAGAAACAGCAGAGTTAGGAGACAGAGTGTATCCACGTGTCTGATCTACACCTCACTCAGCCTGCTCAGAAGGAACAGCAGAGGTATAAGAAAGAGATAGAGTATATCCACGTGTCTCACTCAGCCTGCTCAAAAGGAACAGCAGAGGTAGAAGACAGAGAAAGAGTATATCCACGTGTCTGATCTACACCTCACTCAGCCTGCTCATAAAGAACCGCAAAGGTAAAATACAGAGATAGAGTATATCCACGTGTCTGATCTACACCTCACTTAGCCTGCTCAGAAGGAACAGCTGAGGTAGAAGACAGAGATATAGTATATCCACGTGTCTCACTCAGCCTGCTCAGAAGGAACAGCAGAGGTAGAATACAGAGATAGAGAATATCCACGTGTCTCACTCAGCCTGCTCAGAAGGAACAGCAGAGGTAGCAGACAGAAATAGAGTATATCCACGTGTCTGATCTACACCTCACTCAGCCTGCTCAGAAGGAACCGCAAAGGTAAAATACAGAAATAGAGTATATCCACGTGTCTGATCTACCCCTCACTTAGCCTGCTCAGAAGGAACAGCAGAGATAGAAGACAGAGATAGAGTATATCCACATGTCCCACTTAGCCTGCTCAGAAGGAACAGCAGAGGTAGAAGACAGAGATAGGGTATATCCACATGTCTCACTCAGCCTGCTCAGTAGGAACAGCAGGGGTAGAAGACAGAGATAGAGTATATCCACGTGTCTGATCTACACCTCACTCAGCCTGCTCAGAAGAATCAGCAGAGGTAGAAGACAGAGATATAGTATATCCACGTGTCTCACTCAGCCTGCTCAGAAGGAACAGCAGAGGTAGAAGACAGAGATAGAGTATATCCACGTGTCTCACTCAGCCTGCTCAGAAGGAACAGCAGAGGTAGAAGACAGAGATAGAGTATATCCACGTGTCTCACTCAGCCTGCTCAGAAGGAACAGCAGAGGTAGAAGACAGAGATATAGTATATCCACGTGTCTGATATACACCTCACTAAGCCTGCTCAGAAGAAACCGCAAAGGTAAAAGACAAAGATAGAGTATATCCACTTGTCTGATATACACCTCACCCAGCCTGATCAGAAGGAAGAGCAGAGGTAGAAGACATAGATATAGTATATCCACGTGTCTGATCTACACCTCACTTAGCCTGCTCAGAAGGAACAGCTGAGGTAGAAGACAGAGATATAGTATATCCACGTGTCTCACTCAGCCTGCTCAGAAGGAACAGCACAGGTAGAAGACAGAGATAGAGTATATCCACATGTCTCACTCAGCCTGCTCAGAAGGAACAGCAGAGGTATGAGACAGAGATAGAGTATATACACGTGTCTGATCTACACCTCACTCAGCCTGCTCAGAAGGAACAGCAGAGGTATAAGACAGAGATAGAGAATATCCACGTGTCTCACTCAGCCTGCTCAAAAGGAACAGCAGAGGTAGAAGACAGAGATAGAGTATATCCACGTGTCTGATCTACACCTCACTCAGCCTGCTCAGAAAGAACCGCAAAGGTAAAAGACAGAGATAGAGTATATCCACGTGTCTGATCTACACCTCACTTAGCCTGCTCAGAAGGAACAGCTGAGGTAGAAGACAGAGATATAGTATATCCACGTGTCTCACTCAGCCTGCTCAGAAGGAACAGCAGAGGTAGAATACAGAGATAGAGAATATCCACGTGTCTCACTCAGCCTGCTCAGAAGGAACAGCAGAGGTAGCAGACAGAGATAGAGTATATCCACGTGTCTGATCTACACCTCACTCAGCCTGCTCAGAAGGAACCGCAAAGATAAAAGACAGAGATAGAGTATATCCACGTGTCTGATCTACCCCTCACTTAGCCTGCTCAGAAGGAACAGCAGAGATAGAAGACAGAGATAGAGTATATCCACATGTCCCACTTAGCCTGCTCAGAAGGAACAGCAGAGGTAGAAGACAGAGATAGAGTATATCCACATGTCTCACTCAGCCTGCTCAGTAGGAACAGCAGGGGTAGAAGACAGAGATAGAGTATATCCACGTGTCTGATCTACACCTCACTCAACCTGCTCAGAAGAATCAGCAGAGGTAGAAGACAGAGATATAGTATATCCACGTGTCTCACTCAGCCTGCTCAGAAGGAACAGCAGAGGTAGAAGACAGAGATAGAGTACATCCACGTGTCTCACTCAGCCTGATCAGAAGGAACAGCAGAGGTAGAAGACAGAGATAGAGTATATCCACATGTCTCACTCAGCCTGCTCAGAAGGAACAGCAGAGGTAGGAGACAGAGATAGAGTATATCCACGTGTCTGATCTACACCTCACTCAGCCTGCTCAGAAGCAACAGCAGAGGTATAAGACAGAGATAGAGTCTATCCACGTGTCTCACTCAGCCTGCTCAAAAGGAACAGCAGAGGTAGAAGACAGAGATAGAGTATATCCACGTGTCTGATCTACACCTCACTCAGCCTGCTCAGAAACAACCGCAAAGGTAAAAGACAGAGATAGAGTATATCCACGTGTCTGATCTACACCTCACTTAGCCTGCTCAGAAGGAAGAGCAGAGGTAGAAGACATAGATATAGTATATCCACGTGTCTGATCTACACCTCACTTAGCCTGCTCAGAAGGAACAGCTGATGTAGAAGACAGAGATATAGTATATCCACGTGTCTCACTCAGCCTGCTCAGAAGGAACAGCAGAGGTAGAAGACAGAGATAGAGTATATCCACATGTCTCAATCAGCCTGCTCAGAAGAAACAGCAGAGGTTGGAGGCAGAGTGTATCCACGTGTCTGATCTACACCTCACTCAGCCTGCTCAGAAGGAACAGCAGAGGTATAAGACAGAGATAGAGTATATCCACGTGTCTCACTCAGCCTGCTCAAAAGGAACAGCACAGGTAGAAGACAGAGATAGAGTATATCCACGTGTCTGATCTACACCTCACTCAGCCTGCTCAGAAAGAACCGCAAAGGTAAAAGACAGAGATAGAGTACATCCACGTGTCTGATCTACACCTCACTTAGCCTGCTCAGAAGGAACAGCTGAGGTAGAAGACAGAGATATAGTATATCCACGTGTCTCACTCAGCCTGCTCAGAAGGAACAGCAGAGGTAGAAGACAGAGATAGAGTATATCCACATGTCTCACTCAGCCTGCTCAGTAGGAACAGCAGGGGTAGAAGACAGAGATAGAGTATATCCACGTGTCTGATCTACACCTCACTCAGCCTGCTCAGAAGAATCAGCAGAGGTAGAAGACAGAGATATAGTATATCCACGTGTCTCACTCAGCCTGCTCAGAAGGAACAGCAGAGGTAGAAGACAGAGATAGAGTATATCCACGTGTCTCACTCAGCCTGCTCAGAAGGAACAGCAGAGGTAGAAGACAGAGATAGAGTATATCCATGTGTCTGATATACACCTCACTCAGCCTGCTCAGAAGAAACCGCAAAGGTAAAAGACAGAGATAGAGTATATCCACGTGTCTGATATACACCTCACTCAGCCTGCTCAGAAGGAAGAGCAGAGGTAGAAGACATAGATATAGTATATCCACGTGTCTGATCTACACCTCACTTAGCCTGCTCAGAAGGAACAGCTGAGGTAGAAGACAGAGATATAGTATATCCACGTGTCTCACTCAGCCTGCTCAGAAGGAACAGCAGAGGTAGAAGACAGAGATAGAGTATATCCACGTGTCTCACTCAGCCTGCTCAGTAGGAACAGCAGGGGTAGAAGACAGAGATAGAGTATATCCACGTGTCTGATCTACACCTCACTCAACCTGCTCAGAAGAATCAGCAGAGGTAGAAGACAGAGATATAGTATATCCACGTGTCTCACTCAGCCTGCTCAGAAGGAACAGCAGAGGTAGAAGACAGAGATAGAGTATATCCACGTGTCTCACTCAGCCTGATCAGAAGGAACAGCAGAGGTAGAAGACAGAGATAGAGTATATCCATGTGTCTGATATACACCTCACTCAGCATGCTCAGAAGAAACCGCAAAGGTAAAAGACAGAGATAGAGTATATCCACGTGTCTGATATACTCCTCACCCAGCCTGATCAGAAGGAAGAGCAGAGGTAGAAGACATAGATATATTATATCCACGTGTCTCACTCAGCCTGCTCAGAAGGAACAGCAGAGGTAGAAGACAGAGATAGAGTATATCCACGTGTCTCACTCAGCCTGCTCAGAAGGAACAGCAGAGGTAGAAGACAGAGATAGAGTATATCCATGTGTCTGATATACACCTCACTCAGCCTGCTCAGAAGAAACCGCAAAGGTAAAAGACAGAGATAGAGTATATCCACGTGTCTGATATACACCTCACTCAGCCTGCTCAGAAGGAAGAGCAGAGGTAGAAGACATAGATATAGTATATCCACGTGTCTGATCTACACCTCACTTAGCCTGCTCAGAAGGAACAGCTGAGGTAGAAGACAGAGATATAGTATATCCACGTGTCTCACTCAGCCTGCTCAGAAGGAACAGCAGAGGTAGAAGACAGAGATAGAGTATATCCACGTGTCCCACTTAGCCTGCTCCGAAGGAACAGCAGATGTAGAAGACAGAGATAGAGTATATCCACATGTCTGATCTACACCTCACTCAGCCTGCTCAGAAAGAACCGCAAAGTTCAAAGACAGAGATAGAGTATATCCACGTGTCTGATCTACACCTCATTTAGCCTGCTCAGAAGGAACAGCTGAGGTAGAAGACAGAGATAGAGTATATCCACATGTCTCACTCAGCCTGCTCAGAAGAAACAGCAGAGTTAGGAGACAGAGTGTATCCACGTGTCTGATCTACACCTCACTCAGCCTGCTCAGAAGGAACAGCAGAGGTATAAGAAAGAGATAGAGTATATCCACGTGTCTCACTCAGCCTGCTCAAAAGGAACAGCAGAGGTAGAAGACAGAGAAAGAGTATATCCACGTGTCTGATCTACACCTCACTCAGCCTGCTCATAAAGAACCGCAAAGGTAAAAGACAGAGATAGAGTATATCCACGTGTCTGATCTACACCTCACTTAGCCTGCTCAGAAGGAACAGCTGAGGTAGAAGACAGAGATATAGTATATCCACGTGTCTCACTCAGCCTGCTCAGAAGGAACAGCAGAGGTAGAATACAGAGATAGAGAATATCCACGTGTCTCACTCAGCCTGCTCAGAAGGAACAGCAGAGGTAGCAGACAGAGATAGAGTATATCCACGTGTCTGATCTACACCTCACTCAGCCTGCTCAGAAGGAACCGCAAAGGTAAAATACAGAAATAGAGTATATCCACGTGTCTGATCTACCCCTCACTTAGCCTGCTCAGAAGGAACAGCAGAGATAGAAGACAGAGATAGAGTATATCCACATGTCCCACTTAGCCTGCTCAGAAGGAACAGCAGAGTTAGAAGACAGAGATAGAGTATATCCACATGTCTCACTCAGCCTGCTCAGTAGGAACAGCAGGGGTAGAAGACAGAGATAGAGTATATCCACGTGTCTGATCTACACCTCACTCAGCCTGCTCAGAAGAATCAGCAGAGGTAGAAGACAGAGATATAGTATATCCACGTGTCTCACTCAGCCTGCTCAGAAGGAACAGCAGAGGTAGAAGACAGAGATAGAGTATATCCACGTGTCTCACTCAGCCTGCTCAGAAGGAACAGCAGAGGTAGAAGACAGAGATAGAGTATATCCATGTGTCTGATATACACCTCACTCAGCCTGCTCAGAAGAAACCGCAAAGGTAAAAGACAGAGATAGAGTATATCCACGTGTCTGATATACACCTCACTCAACCTGCTCAGAAGGAAGAGCAGAGGTAGAAGACATAGATATAGTATATCCACGTGTCTGATCTACACCTCACTTAGCCTGCTCAGAAGGAACAGCTGAGGTAGAAGACAGAGATATAGTATATCCACGTGTCTCACTCAGCCTGCTCAGAAGGAACAGCAGAGGTAGAAGACAGAGATAGAGTATATCCACGTGTCCCACTTAGCCTGCTCCGAAGGAACAGCAGATGTAGAAGACAGAGATAGAGTATATCCACATGTCTGATCTACACCTCACTCAGCCTGCTCAGAAAGAACCGCAAAGTTCAAAGACAGAGATAGAGTATATCCACGTGTCTGATCTACACCTCATTTAGCCTGCTCAGAAGGAACAGCTGAGGTAGAAGACAGAGATAGAGTATATCCACATGTCTCACTCAGCCTGCTCAGAAGAAACAGCAGAGTTAGGAGACAGAGTGTATCCACGTGTCTGATCTACACCTCACTCAGCCTGCTCAGAAGGAACAGCAGAGGTATAAGAAAGAGATAGAGTATATCCACGTGTCTCACTCAGCCTGCTCAAAAGGAACAGCAGAGGTAGAAGACAGAGAAAGAGTATATCCACGTGTCTGATCTACACCTCACTCAGCCTGCTCATAAAGAACCGCAAAGGTAAAAGACAGAGATAGAGTATATCCACGTGTCTGATCTACACCTCACTTAGCCTGCTCAGAAGGAACAGCTGAGGTAGAAGACAGAGATATAGTATATCCACGTGTCTCACTCAGCCTGCTCAGAAGGAACAGCAGAGGTAGAATACAGAGATAGAGAATATCCACGTGTCTCACTCAGCCTGCTCAGAAGGAACAGCAGAGGTAGCAGACAGAAATAGAGTATATCCACGTGTCTGATCTACACCTCACTCAGCCTGCTCAGAAGGAACCGCAAAGGTAAAATACAGAAATAGAGTATATCCACGTGTCTGATCTACCCCTCACTTAGCCTGCTCAGAAGGAACAGCAGAGATAGAAGACAGAGATAGAGTATATCCACATGTCCCACTTAGCCTGCTCAGAAGGAACAGCAGAGGTAGAAGACAGAGATAGGGTATATCCACATGTCTCACTCAGCCTGCTCAGTAGGAACAGCAGGGGTAGAAGACAGAGATAGAGTATATCCACGTGTCTGATCTACACCTCACTCAGCCTGCTCAGAAGAATCAGCAGAGGTAGAAGACAGAGATATAGTATATCCACGTGTCTCACTCAGCCTGCTCAGAAGGAACAGCAGAGGTAGAAGACAGAGATAGAGTATATCCACGTGTCTCACTCAGCCTGCTCAGAAGGAACAGCAGAGGTAGAAGACAGAGATAGAGTATATCCACGTGTCTCACTCAGCCTGCTCAGAAGGAACAGCAGAGGTAGAAGACAGAGATATAGTATATCCACGTGTCTGATATACACCTCACTAAGCCTGCTCAGAAGAAACCGCAAAGGTAAAAGACAGAGATAGAGTATATCCACTTGTCTGATATACACCTCACCCAGCCTGATCAGAAGGAAGAGCAGAGGTAGAAGACATAGATATAGTATATCCACGTGTCTGATCTACACCTCACTTAGCCTGCTCAGAAGGAACAGCTGAGGTAGAAGACAGAGATATAGTATATCCACGTGTCTCACTCAGCCTGCTCAGAAGGAACAGCACAGGTAGAAGACAGAGATAGAGTATATCCACATGTCTCACTCAGCCTGCTCAGAAGGAACAGCAGAGGTAGGAGACAGAGATAGAGTATATCCACGTGTCTGATCTACACCTCACTTAGCCTGCTCAGAAGGAACAGCTGAGGTAGAAGACAGAGATATAGTATATCCACGTGTCTCACTCAGCCTGCTCAGAAGGAACAGCAGAGGTAGAATACAGAGATAGAGAATATCCACGTGTCTCACTCAGCCTGCTCAGAAGGAACAGCAGAGGTAGCAGACAGAGATAGAGTATATCCACGTGTCTGATCTACACCTCACTCAGCCTGCTCAGAAGGAACCGCAAAGGTAAAATACAGAAATAGAGTATATCCACGTGTCTGATCTACCCCTCACTTAGCCTGCTCAGAAGGAACAGCAGAGATAGAAGACAGAGATAGAGTATATCCACATGTCCCACTTAGCCTGCTCAGAAGGAACAGCAGAGTTAGAAGACAGAGATAGAGTATATCCACATGTCTCACTCAGCCTGCTCAGTAGGAACAGCAGGGGTAGAAGACAGAGATAGAGTATATCCACGTGTCTGATCTACACCTCACTCAGCCTGCTCAGAAGAATCAGCAGAGGTAGAAGACAGAGATATAGTATATCCACGTGTCTCACTCAGCCTGCTCAAAAGGAACAGCACAGGTAGAAGACAGAGATAGAGTATATCCACGTGTCTGATCTACACCTCACTCAGCCTGCTCAGAAAGAACCGCAAAGGTAAAAGACAGAGATAGAGTATATCCACGTGTCTGATCTACACCTCACTTAGCCTGCTCAGAAGGAACAGCTGAGGTAGAAGACAGAGATATAGTATATCCACGTGTCTCACTCAGCCTGCTCAGAAGGAACAGCAGAGGTAGAATACAGAGATAGAGAATATCCACGTGTCTCACTCAGCCTGCTCAGAAGGAACAGCAGAGGTAGCAGACAGAGATAGAGTATATCCACGTGTCTGATCTACACCTCACTCAGCCTGCTCAGAAGGAACCGCAAAGGTAAAATACAGAAATAGAGTATATCCACGTGTCTGATCTACCCCTCACTTAGCCTGCTCAGAAGGAACAGCAGAGATAGAAGACAGAGATAGAGTATATCCACATGTCCCACTTAGCCTGCTCAGAAGGAACAGCAGAGTTAGAAGACAGAGATAGAGTATATCCACATGTCTCACTCAGCCTGCTCAGTAGGAACAGCAGGGGTAGAAGACAGAGATAGAGTATATCCACGTGTCTGATCTACACCTCACTCAGCCTGCTCAGAAGAATCAGCAGAGGTAGAAGACAGAGATATAGTATATCCACGTGTCTCACTCAGCCTGCTCAGAAGGAACAGCAGAGGTAGAAGACAGAGATAGAGTATATCCACGTGTCTCACTCAGCCTGCTCAGAAGGAACAGCAGAGGTAGAAGACAGAGATAGAGTATATCCATGTGTCTGATATACACCTCACTCAGCCTGCTCAGAAGAAACCGCAAAGGTAAAAGACAGAGATAGAGTATATCCACGTGTCTGATATACACCTCACTCAGCCTGCTCAGAAGGAAGAGCAGAGGTAGAAGACATAGATATAGTATATCCACGTGTCTGATCTACACCTCACTTAGCCTGCTCAGAAGGAACAGCTGAGGTAGAAGACAGAGATATAGTATATCCACGTGTCTCACTCAGCCTGCTCAGAAGGAACAGCAGAGGTAGAAGACAGAGATAGAGTATATCCACGTGTCCCACTTAGCCTGCTCAGAAGGAACAGCAGATGTAGAAGACAGAGATAGAGTATATCCACATGTCTGATCTACACCTCACTCAGCCTGCTCAGAAAGAACCGCAAAGTTCAAAGACAGAGATAGAGTATATCCACGTGTCTGATCTACACCTCATTTAGCCTGCTCAGAAGGAACAGCTGAGGTAGAAGACAGAGATAGAGTATATCCACATGTCTCACTCAGCCTGCTCAGAAGAAACAGCAGAGTTAGGAGACAGAGTGTATCCACGTGTCTGATCTACACCTCACTCAGCCTGCTCAGAAGGAACAGCAGAGGTATAAGAAAGAGATAGAGTATATCCACGTGTCTCACTCAGCCTGCTCAAAAGGAACAGCAGAGGTAGAAGACAGAGAAAGAGTATATCCACGTGTCTGATCTACACCTCACTCAGCCTGCTCATAAAGAACCGCAAAGGTAAAAGACAGAGATAGAGTATATCCACGTGTCTGATCTACACCTCACTTAGCCTGCTCAGAAGGAACAGCTGAGGTAGAAGACAGAGATATAGTATATCCACGTGTCTCACTCAGCCTGCTCAGAAGGAACAGCAGAGGTAGAATACAGAGATAGAGAATATCCACGTGTCTCACTCAGCCTGCTCAGAAGGAACAGCAGAGGTAGCAGACAGAAATAGAGTATATCCACGTGTCTGATCTACACCTCACTCAGCCTGCTCAGAAGGAACCGCAAAGGTAAAATACAGAAATAGAGTATATCCACGTGTCTGATCTACCCCTCACTTAGCCTGCTCAGAAGGAACAGCAGAGATAGAAGACAGAGATAGAGTATATCCACATGTCCCACTTAGCCTGCTCAGAAGGAACAGCAGAGGTAGAAGACAGAGATAGGGTATATCCACATGTCTCACTCAGCCTGCTCAGTAGGAACAGCAGGGGTAGAAGACAGAGATAGAGTATATCCACGTGTCTGATCTACACCTCACTCAGCCTGCTCAGAAGAATCAGCAGAGGTAGAAGACAGAGATATAGTATATCCACGTGTCTCACTCAGCCTGCTCAGAAGGAACAGCAGAGGTAGAAGACAGAGATAGAGTATATCCACGTGTCTCACTCAGCCTGCTCAGAAGGAACAGCAGAGGTAGAAGACAGAGATAGAGTATATCCACGTGTCTCACTCAGCCTGCTCAGAAGGAACAGCAGAGGTAGAAGACAGAGATATAGTATATCCACGTGTCTGATATACACCTCACTAAGCCTGCTCAGAAGAAACCGCAAAGGTAAAAGACAGAGATAGAGTATATCCACTTGTCTGATATACACCTCACCCAGCCTGATCAGAAGGAAGAGCAGAGGTAGAAGACATAGATATAGTATATCCACGTGTCTGATCTACACCTCACTTAGCCTGCTCAGAAGGAACAGCTGAGGTAGAAGACAGAGATATAGTATATCCACGTGTCTCACTCAGCCTGCTCAGAAGGAACAGCACAGGTAGAAGACAGAGATAGAGTATATCCACATGTCTCACTCAGCCTGCTCAGAAGGAACAGCAGAGGTAGGAGACAGAGATAGAGTATATCCACGTGTCTGATCTACACCTCACTTAGCCTGCTCAGAAGGAACAGCTGAGGTAGAAGACAGAGATATAGTATATCCACGTGTCTCACTCAGCCTGTTCAGAAGGAACAGCAGAGGTAGAATACAGAGATAGAGAATATCCACGTGTCTCACTCAGCCTGCTCAGAAGGAACAGCAGAGGTAGCAGACAGAGATAGAGTATATCCACGTGTCTGATCTACACCTCACTCAGCCTGCTCAGAAGGAACCGCAAAGGTAAAATACAGAAATAGAGTATATCCACGTGTCTGATCTACCCCTCACTTAGCCTGCTCAGAAGGAACAGCAGAGATAGAAGACAGAGATAGAGTATATCCACATGTCCCACTTAGCCTGCTCAGAAGGAACAGCAGAGTTAGAAGACAGAGATAGAGTATATCCACATGTCTCACTCAGCCTGCTCAGTAGGAACAGCAGGGGTAGAAGACAGAGATAGAGTATATCCACGTGTCTGATCTACACCTCACTCAGCCTGCTCAGAAGAATCAGCAGAGGTAGAAGACAGAGATATAGTATATCCACGTGTCTCACTCAGCCTGCTCAGAAGGAACAGCAGAGGTAGAAGACAGAGATAGAGTATATCCACGTGTCTCACTCAGCCTGCTCAGAAGGAACAGCAGAGGTAGAAGACAGAGATAGAGTATATCCATGTGTCTGATATACACCTCACTCAGCCTGCTCAGAAGAAACCGCAAAGGTAAAAGACAGAGATAGAGTATATCCACGTGTCTGATATACACCTCACTCAGCCTGCTCAGAAGGAAGAGCAGAGGTAGAAGACATAGATATAGTATATCCACGTGTCTGATCTACACCTCACTTAGCCTGCTCAGAAGGAACAGCTGAGGTAGAAGACAGAGATATAGTATATCCACGTGTCTCACTCAGCCTGCTCAGAAGGAACAGCAGAGGTAGAAGACAGAGATAGAGTATATCCACGTGTCCCACTTAGCCTGCTCAGAAGGAACAGCAGATGTAGAAGACAGAGATAGAGTATATCCACATGTCTGATCTACACCTCACTCAGCCTGCTCAGAAAGAACCGCAAAGTTCAAAGACAGAGATAGAGTATATCCACGTGTCTGATCTACACCTCACTTAGCCTGCTCAGAAGGAACAGCTGAGGTAGAAGACAGAGATAGAGTATATCCACATGTCTCACTCAGCCTGCTCAGAAGAAACAGCAGAGTTAGGAGACAGAGTGTATCCACGTGTCTGATCTACACCTCACTCAGCCTGCTCAGAAGGAACAGCAGAGGTATAAGAAAGAGATAGAGTATATCCACGTGTCTCACTCAGCCTGCTCAAAAGGAACAGCAGAGGTAGAAGACAGAGAAAGAGTATATCCACGTGTCTGATCTACACCTCACTCAGCCTGCTCATAAAGAACCGCAAAGGTAAAAGACAGAGATAGAGTATATCCACGTGTCTGATCTACACCTCACTTAGCCTGCTCAGAAGGAACAGCTGAGGTAGAAGACAGAGATATAGTATATCCACGTGTCTCACTCAGCCTGCTCAGAAGGAACAGCAGAGGTAGAATACAGAGATAGAGAATATCCACGTGTCTCACTCAGCCTGCTCAGAAGGAACAGCAGAGGTAGCAGACAGAAATAGAGTATATCCACGTGTCTGATCTACACCTCACTCAGCCTGCTCAGAAGGAACCGCAAAGGTAAAATACATAAATAGAGTATATCCACGTGTCTGATCTACCCCTCACTTAGCCTGCTCAGAAGGAACAGCAGAGATAGAAGACAGAGATAGAGTATATCCACATGTCCCACTTAGCCTGCTCAGAAGGAACAGCAGAGGTAGAAGACAGAGATAGGGTATATCCACATGTCTCACTCAGCCTGCTCAGTAGGAACAGCAGGGGTAGAAGACAGAGATAGAGTATATCCACGTGTCTGATCTACACCTCACTCAGCCTGCTCAGAAGGAACAGCAGAGGTAGAAGACAGAGATAGAGTATATCCACGTGTCTCACTCAGCCTGCTCAGAAGGAACAGCAGAGGTAGAAGACAGAGATAGAGTATATCCACGTGTCTCACTCAGCCTGCTCAGAAGGAACAGCAGAGGTAGAAGACAGAGATATAGTATATCCACGTGTCTGATATACACCTCACTAAGCCTGCTCAGAAGAAACCGCAAAGGTAAAAGACAGAGATAGAGTATATCCACTTGTCTGATATACACCTCACCCAGCCTGATCAGAAGGAAGAGCAGAGGTAGAAGACATAGATATAGTATATCCACGTGTCTGATCTACACCTCACTTAGCCTGCTCAGAAGGAACAGCTGAGGTAGAAGACAGAGATATAGTATATCCACGTGTCTCACTCAGCCTGCTCAGAAGGAACAGCACAGGTAGAAGACAGAGATAGAGTATATCCACATGTCTCACTCAGCCTGCTCAGAAGGAACAGCAGAGGTAGGAGACAGAGATAGAGTATATACACGTGTCTGATCTACACCTCACTCAGCCTGCTCAGAAGGAACAGCAGAGGTATAAGACAGAGATAGAGAATATCCACGTGTCTCACTCAGCCTGCTCAAAAGGAACAGCAGAGGTAGAAGACAGAGATAGAGTATATACACGTGTCTGATCTACACTTCACTCAGCCTGCTCAGAAAGAACCGCAAAGGTAAAAGACAGAGATAGAGTATATCCACGTGTCTGATCTACACCTCACTTAGCCTGCTCAGAAGGAACAGCTGAGGTAGAAGACAGAGATATAGTATATCCACGTGTCTCACTCAGCCTGCTCAGAAGGAACAGCAGAGGTAGAATACAGAGATAGAGAATATCCACGTGTCTCACTCAGCCTGCTCAGAAGGAACAGCAGAGGTAGCAGACAGAGATAGAGTATATCCACGTGTCTGATCTACACCTCACTCAGCCTGCTCAGAAGGAACCGCAAAGATAAAAGACAGAGATAGAGTATATCCACGTGTCTGATCTACCCCTCACTTAGCCTGCTCAGAAGGAACAGCAGAGATAGAAGACAGAGATAGAGTATATCCACATGTCCCACTTAGCCTGCTCAGAAGGAACAGCAGAGGTAGAAGACAGAGATAGAGTATATCCACATGTCTCACTCAGCCTGCTCAGTAGGAACAGCAGGGGTAGAAGACAGAGATAGAGTATATCCACGTGTCTGATCTACACCTCACTCAACCTGCTCAGAAGAATCAGCAGAGGTAGAAGACAGAGATATAGTATATCCACGTGTCTCACTCAGCCTGCTCAGAAGGAACAGCAGAGGTAGAAGACAGAGATAGAGTATATCCACGTGTCTCACTCAGCCTGATCAGAAGGAACAGCAGAGGTAGAAGACAGAGATAGAGTATATCCATGTGTCTGATATACACCTCACTCAGCATGCTCAGAAGAAACCGCAAAGGTAAAAGACAGAGATAGAGTATATCCACGTGTCTGATATACTCCTCACCCAGCCTGATCAGAAGGAAGAGCAGAGGTAGAAGACATAGATATATTATATCCACGTGTCTGATCTACACCTCACTTAGCCTGCTCAGAAGGAACAGCTGAGGTAGAAGACAGAGATATAGTATATCCACGTGTCTCACTCAGCCTGCTCAGAAGGAACAGCAGAGGTAGAAGACAGAGATAGAGTATATCCACATGTCTCACTCAGCCTGCTCAGAAGGAACAGCAGAGGTAGGAGACAGAGATAGAGTATATCCACGTGTCTGATCTACACCTCACTCAGCCTGCTCAGAAGCAACAGCAGAGGTATAAGACAGAGATAGAGTCTATCCACGTGTCTCACTCAGCCTGCTCAAAAGGAACAGCAGAGGTAGAAGACAGAGATAGAGTATATCCACGTGTCTGATCTACACCTCACTCAGCCTGCTCAGAAACAACCGCAAAGGTAAAAGACAGAGATAGAGTATATCCACGTGTCTGATCTACACCTCACTTAGCCTGCTCAGAAGGAAGAGCAGAGGTAGAAGACATAGATATAGTATATCCACGTGTCTGATCTACACCTCACTTAGCCTGCTCAGAAGGAACAGCTGAGGTAGAAGACAGAGATAAAGTATATCCACGTGTCTCACTCAGCCTGCTCAGAAGGAACAGCAGAGGTAGAAGACAGAGATAGAGTATATCCACATGTCTCACTCAGCCTGCTCAGAAGAAACAGCAGAGGTAGGAGGCAGAGTGTATCCACGTGTCTGATCTACACCTCACTCAGCCTGCTCAGAAGGAACAGCAGAGGTATAAGACAAAGATAGAGTATATCCACGTGTCTCACTCAGCCTGCTCAAAAGGAACAGCACAGGTAGAAGACAGAGATAGAGTATATCCACGTGTCTGATCTACACCTCACTCAGCCTGCTCAGAAAGAACCGCAAAGGTAAAAGACAGAGATAGAGTATATCCACGTGTCTGATCTACACCTCACTTAGCCTGCTCAGAAGGAACAGCTGTGGTAGAAGACAGAGATATAGTATATCCACGTGTCTCACTCAGCCTGCTCAGAAGGAACAGCAGAGGTAGAATACAGAGATAGAGAATATCCACGTGTCTCACTCAGCCTGCTCAGAAGGAACAGCAGAGGTAGCAGACAGAGATAGAGTATATCCACGTGTCTGATCTACACCTCACTCAGCCTGCTCAGAAGGAACCGCAAAGGTAAAATACAGAAATAGAGTATATCCACGTGTCTGATCTACCCCTCACTTAGCCTGCTCAGAAGGAACAGCAGAGATAGAAGACAGAGATAGAGTATATCCACATGTCCCACTTAGCCTGCTCAGAAGGAACAGCAGAGTTAGAAGACAGAGATAGAGTATATCCACATGTCTCACTCAGCCTGCTCAGTAGGAACAGCAGGGGTAGAAGACAGAGATAGAGTATATCCACGTGTCTGATCTACACCTCACTCAGCCTGCTCAGAAGAATCAGCAGAGGTAGAAGACAGAGATATAGTATATCCACGTGTCTCACTCAGCCTGCTCAGAAGGAACAGCAGAGGTAGAAGACAGAGATAGAGTATATCCACGTGTCTCACTCAGCCTGCTCAGAAGGAACAGCAGAGGTAGAAGACAGAGATAGAGTATATCCATGTGTCTGATATACACCTCACTCAGCATGCTCAGAAGAAACCGCAAAGGTAAAAGACAGAGATAGAGTATATCCACGTGTCAGATATACACCTCACCCAGCCTGATCAGAAGGAAGAGCAGAGGTAGAAGACATAGATATATTATATCCACGTGTCTGATCTACACCTCACTTAGCCTGCTCAGAAGGAACAGCTGAGGTAGAAGACAGAGATATAGTATATCCACGTGTCTCACTCAGCCTGCTCAGAAGGAACAGCAGAGGTAGAAGACAGAGATAGAGTATATCCACATGTCTCACTCAGCCTGCTCAGAAGGAACAGCAGAGGTAGGAGACAGAGATAGAGTATATCCACGTGTCTGATCTACACCTCACTCAGCCTGCTCAGAAGCAACAGCAGAGGTATAAGACAGAGATAGAGTCTATCCACGTGTCTCACTCAGCCTGCTCAAAGGAACAGCAGAGGTAGAAGACAGAGATAGAGTATATCCACGTGTCTGATCTACACCTCACTCAGCCTGCTCAGAAACAACCGCAAAGGTAAAAGACAGAGATAGAGTATATCCACGTGTCTGATCTACACCTCACTTAGCCTGCTCAGAAGGAAGAGCAGAGGTAGAAGACATAGATATAGTATATCCACGTGTCTGATCTACATCTCACTTAGCCTGCTCAGAAGGAACAGCTGAGGTAGAAGACAGAGATATAGTATATCCACGTGTCTCACTCAGCCTGCTCAGAAGGAACAGCAGAGGTAGAAGACAGAGATAGAGTATATCCACATGTCTCACTCAGCCTGCTCAGAAGAAACAGCAGAGGTAGGAGGCAGAGTGTATCCACGTGTCTGAGCTACACCTCACTCAGCCTGCTCAAAAGGAACAGCAGAGGTATAAGACAGAGATAGAGTATATACACGTGTCTCACTCAGCCTGCTCAAAAGGAACAGCACAGGTAGAAGACAGAGATAGAGTATATCCACGTGTCTGATCTACACCTCACTCAGCCTGCTCAGAAAGAACCGCAAAGGTAAAAGACAGAGATAGAGTATATCCACGTGTCTGATCTACACCTCACTTAGCCTGCTCAGAAGGAACAGCTGAGGTAGAAGACAGAGATATAGTATATCCACGTGTCTCACTCAGCCTGCTCAGAAGGAACAGCAGAGGTAGAAGACAGAGATAGAGTATATCCACATGTCTCACTCAGCCTGCTCAGAAGGAACAGCAGAGGTAGGAGACAGAGATAGAGTATATCCACGTGTCTGATCTACACCTCACTCAGCCTGCTCAGAAGCAACAGCAGAGGTATAAGACAGAGATAGAGTCTATCCACGTGTCTCACTCAGCCTGCTCAAAAGGAACAGCAGAGGTAGAAGACAGAGATAGAGTATATCCACGTGTCTGATCTACACCTCACTCAGCCTGCTCAGAAACAACCGCAAAGGTAAAAGACAGAGATAGAGTATATCCACGTGTCTGATCTACACCTCACTTAGCCTGCTCAGAAGGAAGAGCAGAGGTAGAAGACATAGATATAGTATATCCACGTGTCTGATCTACACCTCACTTAGCCTGCTCAGAAGGAACAGCTGAGGTAGAAGACAGAGATAAAGTATATCCACGTGTCTCACTCAGCCTGCTCAGAAGGAACAGCAGAGGTAGAAGACAGAGATAGAGTATATCCACATGTCTCACTCAGCCTGCTCAGAAGAAACAGCAGAGGTAGGAGGCAGAGTGTATCCACGTGTCTGATCTACACCTCACTCAGCCTGCTCAGAAGGAACAGCAGAGGTATAAGACAGAGATAGAGTATATCCACGTGTCTCACTCAGCCTGCTCAAAATGAACAGCACAGGTAGAAGACAGAGATAGAGTATATCCACGTGTCTGATCTACACCTCACTCAGCCTGCTCAGAAAGAACCGCAAAGGTAAAAGACAGAGATAGAGTATATCCACGTGTCTGATCTACACCTCACTTAGCCTGCTCAGAAGGAACAGCTGAGGTAGAAGACAGAGATATAGTATATCCACGTGTCTCACTCAGCCTGCTCAGAAGGAACAGCAGAGGTAGAATACAGAGATAGAGAATATCCACGTGTCTCACTCAGCCTGCTCAGAAGGAACAGCAGAGGTAGCAGACAGAGATAGAGTATATCCACGTGTCTGATCTACACCTCACTCAGCCTGCTCAGAAGGAACCGCAAAGGTAAAATACAGAAATAGAGTATATCCACGTGTCTGATCTACCCCTCACTTAGCCTGCTCAGAAGGAACAGCAGAGATAGAAGACAGAGATAGAGTATATCCACATGTCCCACTTAGCCTGCTCAGAAGGAACAGCAGAGTTAGAAGACAGAGATAGAGTATATCCACATGTCTCACTCAGCCTGCTCAGTAGGAACAGCAGGGGTAGAAGACAGAGATAGAGTATATCCACGTGTCTGATCTACACCTCACTCAGCCTGCTCAGAAGAATCAGCAGAGGTAGAAGACAGAGATATAGTATATCCACGTGTCTCACTCAGCCTGCTCAGAAGGAACAGCAGAGGTAGAAGACAGAGATAGAGTATATCCACGTGTCTCACTCAGCCTGCTCAGAAGGAACAGCAGAGGTAGAAGACAGAGATAGAGTATATCCATGTGTCTGATATACACCTCACTCAGCATGCTCAGAAGAAACCGCAAAGGTAAAAGACAGAGATAGAGTATATCCACGTGTCAGATATACACCTCACCCAGCCTGATCAGAAGGAAGAGCAGAGGTAGAAGACATAGATATATTATATCCACGTGTCTGATCTACACGTCACTTAGCCTGCTCAGAAGGTACAGCTGAGGTAGAAGACAGAGATATAGTATATCCACGTGTCTCACTCAGCCTGCTCAGAAGGAACAGCAGAGGTAGAAGACAGAGATAGAGTATATCCACATGTCTCACTCAGCCTGCTCAGAAGGAACAGCAGAGGTAGGAGACAGAGATAGAGTATATCCACGTGTCTGATCTACACCTCACTCAGCCTGCTCAGAAGCAACAGCAGAGGTATAAGACAGAGATAGAGTCTATCCACGTGTCTCACTCAGCCTGCTCAAAAGGAACAGCAGAGGTAGAAGACAGAGATAGAGTATATCCACGTGTCTGATCTACACCTCACTCAGCCTGCTCAGAAACAACCGCAAAGGTAAAAGACAGAGATAGAGTATATCCACGTGTCTGATCTACACCTCACTTAGCCTGCTCAGAAGGAAGAGCAGAGGTAGAAGACATAGATATAGTATATCCACGTGTCTGATCTACATCTCACTTAGCCTGCTCAGAAGGAACAGCTGAGGTAGAAGACAGAGATATAGTATATCCACGTGTCTCACTCAGCCTGCTCAGAAGGAACAGCAGAGGTAGAAGACAGAGATAGAGTATATCCACATGTCTCACTCAGCCTGCTCAGAAGAAACAGCAGAGGTAGGAGGCAGAGTGTATCCACGTGTCTGAGCTACACCTCACTCAGCCTGCTCAGAAGGAACAGCAGAGGTATAAGACAGAGATATAGTATATACACGTGTCTCACTCAGCCTGCTCAAAAGGAACAGCACAGGTAGAAGACAGAGATAGAGTATATCCACGTGTCTGATCTACACCTCACTCAGCCTGCTCAGAAAGAACCGCAAAGGTAAAAGACAGAGATAGAGTATATCCACGTGTCTGATCTACACCTCACTTAGCCTGCTCAGAAGGAACAGCTGAGGTAGAAGACAAAGATATAGTATATCCACGTGTCTCACTCAGCCTGCTCAGAAGGAACAGCAGAGGTAGAATACAGAGATAGAGAATATCCACGTGTCTCACTCAGCCTGCTCAGAAGGAACAGCAGAGGTAGCAGACAGAGATAGAGTATATCCACGTGTCTGATCTACACTTCACTCAGCCTGCTCAGAAGGAACCGCAAAGGTAAAATACAGAAATAGAGTATATCCACGTGTCTGATCTACCCCTCACTTAGCCTGCTCAGAAGGAACAGCAGAGATAGAAGACAGAGATAGAGTATATCCACATGTCCCACTTAGCCTGCTCAGAAGGAACAGCAGAGTTAGAAGACAGAGATAGAGTATATCCACATGTCTCACTCAGCCTGCTCAGTAGGAACAGCAGGGGTAGAAGACAGAGATAGAGTATATCCACGTGTCTGATCTACACCTCACTCAGCCTGCTCAGAAGAATCAGCAGAGGTAGAAGACAGAGATATAGTATATCCACGTGTCTCACTCAGCCTGCTCAGAAGGAACAGCAGAGGTAGAAGACAGAGATAGAGTATATCCACGTGTCTCACTCAGCCTGCTCAGAAGGAACAGCAGAGGTAGAAGACAGAGATAGAGTATATCCATGTGTCTGATATACACCTCACTTAGCCTGCTCAGAAGGAAGAGCAGAGGTAGAATACATAGATATAGTATATCCACGTGTCTGATCTACACCTCACTTAGCCTGCTCAGAAGGAACAGCTGAGGTAGAAGACAGAGATAAAGTATATCCACGTGTCTCACTCAGCCTGCTCAGAAGGAACAGCAGAGGTAGAAGACAGAGATAGAGTATATCCACATGTCTCACTCAGCCTGCTCAGAAGAAACAGCAGAGGTAGGAGGCAGAGTGTATCCACGTGTCTGATCTACACCTCACTCAGCCTGCTCAGAAGGAACAGCAGAGGTATAAGACAGAGATAGAGTATATCCACATGTCTCACTCAGCCTGCTCAGTAGGAACAGCAGGGGTAGAAGACAGAGATAGAGTATATCCACGTGTCTGATCTACACTTCACTCAGCCTGCTCAGAAGGAACCGCAAAGGTAAAATACAGAAATAGAGTATATCCACGTGTCTGATCTACCCCTCACTTAGCCTGCTCAGAAGGAACAGCAGAGATAGAAGACAGAGATAGAGTATATCCACATGTCCCACTTAGCCTGCTCAGAAGGAACAGCAGAGTTAGAAGACAGAGATAGAGTATATCCACATGTCTCACTCAGCCTGCTCAGTAGGAACAGCAGGGGTAGAAGACAGAGATAGAGTATATCCACGTGTCTGATCTACACCTCACTCAGCCTGCTCAGAAGAATCAGCAGAGGTAGAAGACAGAGATATAGTATATCCACGTGTCTCACTCAGCCTGCTCAGAAGGAACAGCAGAGGTAGAAGACAGAGATAGAGTATATCCACGTGTCTCACTCAGCCTGCTCAGAAGGAACAGCAGAGGTAGAAGACAGAGATAGAGTATATCCATGTGTCTGATATACACCTCACTTAGCCTGCTCAGAAGGAAGAGCAGAGGTAGAATACATAGATATAGTATATCCACGTGTCTGATCTACACCTCACTTAGCCTGCTCAGAAGGAACAGCTGAGGTAGAAGACAGAGATAAAGTATATCCACGTGTCTCACTCAGCCTGCTCAGAAGGAACAGCAGAGGTAGAAGACAGAGATAGAGTATATCCACATGTCTCACTCAGCCTGCTCAGAAGAAACAGCAGAGGTAGGAGGCAGAGTGTATCCACGTGTCTGATCTACACCTCACTCAGCCTGCTCAGAAGGAACAGCAGAGGTATAAGACAGAGATAGAGTATATCCACGTGTCTCACTCAGCCTGCTCAAAATGAACAGCACAGGTAGAAGACAGAGATAGAGTATATCCACGTGTCTGATCTACACCTCACTCAGCCTGCTCCGAAAGAACCGCAAAGGTAAAAGACAGAGATAGAGTATATCCACGTGTCTGATCTACACCTCACTTAGCCTGCTCAGAAGGAACAGCTGAGGTAGAAGACAGAGATATAGTATATACACGTGTCTCACTCAGCCTGCTCAAAAGGAACAGCACAGGTAGAAGACAGAGATAGAGTATATCCACGTGTCTGATCTACACCTCACTCAGCCTGCTCAGAAGGAACCGCAAAGGTAAAATACAGAAATAGAGTATATCCACGTGTCTGATCTACCCCTCACTTAGCCTGCTCAGAAGGAACAGCAGAGATAGAAGACAGAGATAGAGTATATCCACATGTCCCACTTAGCCTGCTCAGAAGGAACAGCAGAGTTAGAAGACAGAGATAGAGTATATCCACATGTCTCACTCAGCCTGCTCAGTAGGAACAGCAGGGGTAGAAGACAGAGATAGAGTATATCCACGTGTCTGATCTACACCTCACTCAGCCTGCTCAGAAGAATCAGCAGAGGTAGAAGACAGAGATATAGTATATCCACGTGTCTCACTCAGCCTGCTCAGAAGGAACAGCAGAGGTAGAAGACAGAGATAGAGTATATCCACGTGTCTCACTCAGCCTGCTCAGAAGGAACAGCAGAGGTAGAAGACAGAGATAGAGTATATCCACGTGTCTCACTCAGCCTGCTCAAAATGAACAGCACAGGTAGAAGACAGAGATAGAGTATATCCACGTGTCTGATCTACACCTCACTCAGCCTGCTCAGAAAGAACCGCAAAGGTAAAAGACAGAGATAGAGTATATCCACGTGTCTGATCTACACCTCACTTAGCCTGCTCAGAAGGAACAGCTGAGGTAGAAGACAGAGATATAGTATATCCACGTGTCTCACTCAGCCTGCTCAGAAGGAACAGCAGAGGTAGAATACAGAGATAGAGAATATCCACGTGTCTCACTCAGCCTGCTCAGAAGGAACAGCAGAGGTAGCAGACAGAGATAGAGTATATCCACGTGTCTGATCTACACCTCACTCAGCCTGCTCAGAAGGAACCGCAAAGGTAAAATACAGAAATAGAGTATATCCACGTGTCTGATCTACCCCTCACTTAGCCTGCTCAGAAGGAACAGCAGAGATAGAAGACAGAGATAGAGTATATCCACATGTCCCACTTAGCCTGCTCAGAAGGAACAGCAGAGTTAGAAGACAGAGATAGAGTATATCCACATGTCTCACTCAGCCTGCTCAGTAGGAACAGCAGGGGTAGAAGACAGAGATAGAGTATATCCACGTGTCTGATCTACACCTCACTCAGCCTGCTCAGAAGAATCAGCAGAGGTAGAAGACAGAGATATAGTATATCCACGTGTCTCACTCAGCCTGCTCAGAAGGAACAGCAGAGGTAGAAGACAGAGATAGAGTATATCCACGTGTCTCACTCAGCCTGCTCAGAAGGAACAGCAGAGGTAGAAGACAGAGATAGAGTATATCCATGTGTCTGATATACACCTCACTCAGCATGCTCAGAAGAAACCGCAAAGGTAAAAGACAGAGATAGAGTATATCCACGTGTCAGATATACACCTCACCCAGCCTGATCAGAAGGAAGAGCAGAGGTAGAAGACATAGATATATTATATCCACGTGTCTGATCTACACGTCACTTAGCCTGCTCAGAAGGTACAGCTGAGGTAGAAGACAGAGATATAGTATATCCACGTGTCTCACTCAGCCTGCTCAGAAGGAACAGCAGAGGTAGAAGACAGAGATAGAGTATATCCACATGTCTCACTCAGCCTGCTCAGAAGGAACAGCAGAGGTAGGAGACAGAGATAGAGTATATCCACGTGTCTGATCTACACCTCACTCAGCCTGCTCAGAAGCAACAGCAGAGGTATAAGACAGAGATAGAGTCTATCCACGTGTCTCACTCAGCCTGCTCAAAAGGAACAGCAGAGGTAGAAGACAGAGATAGAGTATATCCACGTGTCTGATCTACACCTCACTCAGCCTGCTCAGAAACAACCGCAAAGGTAAAAGACAGAGATAGAGTATATCCACGTGTCTGATCTACACCTCACTTAGCCTGCTCAGAAGGAAGAGCAGAGGTAGAAGACATAGATATAGTATATCCACGTGTCTGATCTACATCTCACTTAGCCTGCTCAGAAGGAACAGCTGAGGTAGAAGACAGAGATATAGTATATCCACGTGTCTCACTCAGCCTGCTCAGAAGGAACAGCAGAGGTAGAAGACAGAGATAGAGTATATCCACATGTCTCACTCAGCCTGCTCAGAAGAAACAGCAGAGGTAGGAGGCAGAGTGTATCCACGTGTCTGAGCTACACCTCACTCAGCCTGCTCAGAAGGAACAGCAGAGGTATAAGACAGAGATATAGTATATACACGTGTCTCACTCAGCCTGCTCAAAAGGAACAGCACAGGTAGAAGACAGAGATAGAGTATATCCACGTGTCTGATCTACACCTCACTCAGCCTGCTCAGAAAGAACCGCAAAGGTAAAAGACAGAGATAGAGTATATCCACGTGTCTGATCTACACCTCACTTAGCCTGCTCAGAAGGAACAGCTGAGGTAGAAGACAAAGATATAGTATATCCACGTGTCTCACTCAGCCTGCTCAGAAGGAACAGCAGAGGTAGAATACAGAGATAGAGAATATCCACGTGTCTCACTCAGCCTGCTCAGAAGGAACAGCAGAGGTAGCAGACAGAGATAGAGTATATCCACGTGTCTGATCTACACTTCACTCAGCCTGCTCAGAAGGAACCGCAAAGGTAAAATACAGAAATAGAGTATATCCACGTGTCTGATCTACCCCTCACTTAGCCTGCTCAGAAGGAACAGCAGAGATAGAAGACAGAGATAGAGTATATCCACATGTCCCACTTAGCCTGCTCAGAAGGAACAGCAGAGTTAGAAGACAGAGATAGAGTATATCCACATGTCTCACTCAGCCTGCTCAGTAGGAACAGCAGGGGTAGAAGACAGAGATAGAGTATATCCACGTGTCTGATCTACACCTCACTCAGCCTGCTCAGAAGAATCAGCAGAGGTAGAAGACAGAGATATAGTATATCCACGTGTCTCACTCAGCCTGCTCAGAAGGAACAGCAGAGGTAGAAGACAGAGATAGAGTATATCCACGTGTCTCACTCAGCCTGCTCAGAAGGAACAGCAGAGGTAGAAGACAGAGATAGAGTATATCCATGTGTCTGATATACACCTCACTTAGCCTGCTCAGAAGGAAGAGCAGAGGTAGAATACATAGATATAGTATATCCACGTGTCTGATCTACACCTCACTTAGCCTGCTCAGAAGGAACAGCTGAGGTAGAAGACAGAGATAAAGTATATCCACGTGTCTCACTCAGCCTGCTCAGAAGGAACAGCAGAGGTAGAAGACAGAGATAGAGTATATCCACATGTCTCACTCAGCCTGCTCAGAAGAAACAGCAGAGGTAGGAGGCAGAGTGTATCCACGTGTCTGATCTACACCTCACTCAGCCTGCTCAGAAGGAACAGCAGAGGTATAAGACAGAGATAGAGTATATCCACGTGTCTCACTCAGCCTGCTCAAAATGAACAGCACAGGTAGAAGACAGAGATAGAGTATATCCACGTGTCTGATCTACACCTCACTCAGCCTGCTCCGAAAGAACCGCAAAGGTAAAAGACAGAGATAGAGTATATCCACGTGTCTGATCTACACCTCACTTAGCCTGCTCAGAAGGAACAGCTGAGGTAGAAGACAGAGATATAGTATATACACGTGTCTCACTCAGCCTGCTCAAAAGGAACAGCACAGGTAGAAGACAGAGATAGAGTATATCCACGTGTCTGATCTACACCTCACTCAGCCTGCTCAGAAGGAACCGCAAAGGTAAAATACAGAAATAGAGTATATCCACGTGTCTGATCTACCCCTCACTTAGCCTGCTCAGAAGGAACAGCAGAGATAGAAGACAGAGATAGAGTATATCCACATGTCCCACTTAGCCTGCTCAGAAGGAACAGCAGAGTTAGAAGACAGAGATAGAGTATATCCACATGTCTCACTCAGCCTGCTCAGTAGGAACAGCAGGGGTAGAAGACAGAGATAGAGTATATCCACGTGTCTGATCTACACCTCACTCAGCCTGCTCAGAAGAATCAGCAGAGGTAGAAGACAGAGATATAGTATATCCACGTGTCTCACTCAGCCTGCTCAGAAGGAACAGCAGAGGTAGAAGACAGAGATAGAGTATATCCACGTGTCTCACTCAGCCTGCTCAGAAGGAACAGCAGAGGTAGAAGACAGAGATAGAGTATATCCATGTGTCTGATATACACCTCACTTAGCCTGCTCAGAAGGAAGAGCAGAGGTAGAAGACATAGATATAGTATATCCACGTGTCTGATCTACACCTCACTTAGCCTGCTCAGAAGGAACAGCTGAGGTAGAAGACAGAGATAAAGTATATCCACGTGTCTCACTCAGCCTGCTCAGAAGGAACAGCAGAGGTAGAAGACAGAGATAGAGTATATCCACATGTCTCACTCAGCCTGCTCAGAAGAAACAGCAGAGGTAGGAGGCAGAGTGTATCCACGTGTCTGATCTACACCTCACTCAGCCTGCTCAGAAGGAACAGCAGAGGTATAAGACAGAGATAGAGTATATCCACGTGTCTCACTCAGCCTGCTCAAAATGAACAGCACAGGTAGAAGACAGAGATATAGTATATCCACGTGTCTGATCTACACCTCACTCAGCCTGCTCAGAAAGAACCGCAAAGGTAAAAGACAGAGATAGAGTATATCCACGTGTCTGATCTACACCTCACTTAGCCTGCTCAGAAGGAACAGCTGAGGTAGAAGACAGAGATATAGTATATCCACGTGTCTCACTCAGCCTGCTCAGAAGGAACAGCAGAGGTAGAATACAGAGATAGAGAATATCCACGTGTCTCACTCAGCCTGCTCAGAAGGAACAGCAGAGGTAGCAGACAGAGATAGAGTATATCCACGTGTCTGATCTACACCTCACTCAGCCTGCTCAGAAGGAACCGCAAAGGTAAAATACAGAAATAGAGTATATCCACGTGTCTGATCTACCCCTCACTTAGCCTGCTCAGAAGGAACAGCAGAGATAGAAGACAGAGATAGAGTATATCCACATGTCCCACTTAGCCTGCTCAGAAGGAACAGCAGAGTTAGAAGACAGAGATAGAGTATATCCACATGTCTCACTCAGCCTGCTCAGTAGGAACAGCAGGGGTAGAAGACAGAGATAGAGTATATCCACGTGTCTGATCTACACCTCACTCAGCCTGCTCAGAAGAATCAGCAGAGGTAGAAGACAGAGATATAGTATATTCACGTGTCTCACTCAGCCTGCTCAGAAGGAACAGCAGAGGTAGAAGACAGAGATAGAGTATATCCACGTGTCTCACTCAGCCTGCTCAGAAGGAACAGCAGAGGTAGAAGACAGAGATAGAGTATATCCATGTGTCTGATATACACCTCACTCAGCATGCTCAGAAGAAACCGCAAAGGTAAAAGACAGAGATAGAGTATATCCACGTGTCAGATATACACCTCACCCAGCCTGATCAGAAGGAAGAGCAGAGGTAGAAGACATAGATATATTATATCCACGTGTCTGATCTACACGTCACTTAGCCTGCTCAGAAGGAGCAGCTGAGGTAGAAGACAGAGATATAGTATATCCACGTGTCTCACTCAGCCTGCTCAGAAGGAACAGCAGAGGTAGAAGACAGAGATAGAGTATATCCACATGTCTCACTCAGCCTGCTCAGAAGGAACAGCAGAGGTAGGAGACAGAGATAGAGTATATCCACGTGTCTGATCTACACCTCACTCAGCCTGCTCAGAAGCAACAGCAGAGGTATAAGACAGAGATAGAGTCTATCCACGTGTCTCACTCAGCCTGCTCAAAAGGAACAGCAGAGGTAGAAGACAGAGATAGAGTATATCCACGTGTCTGATCTACACCTCACTCAGCCTGCTCAGAAACAACCGCAAAGGTAAAAGACAGAGATAGAGTATATCCACGTGTCTGATCTACACCTCACTTAGCCTGCTCAGAAGGAAGAGCAGAGGTAGAAGACATAGATATAGTATATCCACGTGTCTGATCTACATCTCACTTAGCCTGCTCAGAAGGAACAGCTGAGGTAGAAGACAGAGATATAGTATATCCACGTGTCTCACTCAGCCTGCTCAGAAGGAACAGCAGAGGTAGAAGACAGAGATAGAGTATATCCACATGTCTCACTCAGCCTTCTCAGAAGAAACAGCAGAGGTAGGAGGCAGAGTGTATCCACGTGTCTGAGCTACACCTCACTCAGCCTGCTCAGAAGGAACAGCAGAGGTATAAGACAGAGATATAGTATATACACGTGTCTCACTCAGCCTGCTCAAAAGGAACAGCACAGGTAGAAGACAGAGATAGAGTATATCCACGTGTCTGATCTACACCTCACTCAGCCTGCTCAGAAAGAACCGCAAAGGTAAAAGACAGAGATAGAGTATATCCACGTGTCTGATCTACACCTCACTTAGCCTGCTCAGAAGGAACAGCTGAGGTAGAAGACAGAGATATAGTATATCCACGTGTCTCACTCAGCCTGCTCAGAAGGAACAGCAGAGGTAGAATACAGAGATAGAGAATATCCACGTGTCTCACTCAGCCTGCTCAGAAGGAACAGCAGAGGTAGCAGACAGAGATAGAGTATATCCACGTGTCTGATCTACACCTCACTCAGCCTGCTCAGAAGGAACCGCAAAGGTAAAATACAGAAATAGAGTATATCCACGTGTCTGATCTACCCCTCACTTAGCCTGCTCAGAAGGAACAGCAGAGATAGAAGACAGAGATAGAGTATATCCACATGTCCCACTTAGCCTGCTCAGAAGGAACAGCAGAGTTAGAAGACAGAGATAGAGTATATCCACATGTCTCACTCAGCCTGCTCAGTAGGAACAGCAGGGGTAGAAGACAGAGATAGAGTATATCCACGTGTCTGATCTACACCTCACTCAGCCTGCTCAGAAGAATCAGCAGAGGTAGAAGACAGAGATATAGTATATCCACGTGTCTCACTCAGCCTGCTCAGAAGGAACAGCAGAGGTAGAAGACAGAGATAGAGTATATCCACGTGTCTCACTCAGCCTGCTCAGAAGGAACAGCAGAGGTAGAAGACAGAGATAGAGTATATCCATGTGTCTGATATACACCTCACTCAGCATGCTCAGAAGAAACCGCAAAGGTAAAAGACAGAGATAGAGTATATCCACGTGTCAGATATACACCTCACCCAGCCTGATCAGAAGGAAGAGCAGAGGTAGAAGACATAGATATAGTATATCCACGTGTCTGATCTACACCTCACTTAGCCTGCTCAGAAGGAACAGCTGAGGTAGAAGACAGAGATATAGTATATCCACGTGTCTCACTCAGCCTGCTCAGAAGGAACAGCAGAGGTAGAAGACAGAGATAGAGTATATCCACATGTCTCACTCAGCCTGCTCAGAAGGAACAGCAGAGGTAGGAGACAGAGATAGAGTATATCCACGTGTCTGATCTACACCTCACTCAGCCTGCTCAGAAGCAACAGCAGAGGTATAAGACAGAGATAGAGTCTATCCACGTGTCTCACTCAGCCTGCTCAGAAGGAACAGCAGAGGTAGGAGACAGAGATAGAGTATATCCACGTGTCTGATCTACACCTCACTCAGCCTGCTCAGAAGCAACAGCAGAGGTAGAAGACAGAGATAGAGTATATCCACGTGTCTGATCTACACCTCACTCAGCCTGCTCAGAAACAACCGCAAAGGTAAAAGACAGAGATAGAGTATATCCACGTGTCTGATCTACACCTCACTTAGCCTGCTCAGAAGGAACGGCTGAGGTAGAAGACAGAGATACAGGATATCCCCGTGTCTCACTCAGCCTGCTCAGAAGGAACAGCAGAGGTAGAATACAGAGATAGAGAATATCCACGTGTCTCACTCAGCCTGCTCAGAAGGAACAGCAGAGATAGCAGACAGAGATAGAGTATATCCACGTGTCTGATCTACACCTCACTCAGCCTGCTCAGAATGAACCGCAAAGGTAAAAGACAAAGATAGAGTATATCCACGTGTCTGATCTACCCCTCACTTAGCCTGCTCAGAAGGAACAGCAGAGATAGAAGACAGAGATAGAGTATATCCACATTTCCCACTTAGCCTGCTCAGAAGGAACAGCAGAGGTAGAAGACAGAGATATCGTATATCCACGTGTCTCACTCAGCCTGCTCAGAAGGAACAGCAGAGGTAGAAGACAGAGATAGAGTATATCCACGTGTCCCACTCAGCCTGCTCAGAAGGAACAGCATAGGTAGAAGACAGAGATAGAGTATATCCACGTGTCTGATATACACCTCACTCAGCCTGCTCAGAAGAAACCGCAAAGGTAAAAGACAGAGATAGAGTATATCCACGTGTCTGATCTACACCTCACTTAGCCTGCTCAGAAGGAACAGCTGAGGTAGAAGACAGAGATATAGTATATCCACGTGTCTCACTCAGCCTGCTCAGAAGGAACAGCAGAGGTAGAAGACAGAGATAGAGTATATCCACATGTCTCACTCAGCCTGCTCAGAAGGAACAGCAGAGGTAGGAGACAGAGATAGAGTATATCCACGTGTCTGATCTACACCTCACTCAGCCTGCTCAGAAGGAACAGCAGAGGTAGAAGACAGAGATAGAGTATATCCACGTGTCCCACTTAGCCTGCTCAGAAGGAACAGCAGAGGTAGAAGACAGAGATAGAGTATATCCACATGTCTGATCTACACCTCACTCAGCCTGCTCAGAAAGAACCGCAAAGTTCAAAGACAGAGATAGAGTATATCCACGTGTCTGATCTACACCTCACTTAGCCTGCTCAGAAGGAACAGCTGAGGTAGAAGACAGAGATAGAGTATATCCACATGTCTCACTCAGCCTGCTCAGAAGAAACAGCAGAGGTAGGAGACAGAGTGTATCCACGTGTCTGATCTACACCTCACTCAGCCTGCTCAGAAGGAACAGCAGAGGTATAAGACAGAGATAGAGTATATCCACGTGTCTCACTCAGCCTGCTCAAAAGGAACAGCAGAGGTAGAAGACAGAGAAAGAGTATATCCACGTGTCTGATGTACACCTCACTCAGCCTGCTCATAAAGAACCGCAAAGGTAAAAGACAGAGATAGAGTATATCCACGTGTCTGATCTACACCTCACTTAGCCTGCTCAGAAGGAAAAGCTGAGGTAGAAGACAGAGATATAGTGTATCCACGTGTCTCACTCAGCCTGCTCAGAAGGAACAGCAGAGGTAGAATACAGAGATAGAGAATATCCACGTGTCTCACTCAGCCTGCTCAGAAGGAACAGCAGAGGTAGCAGACAGAAATAGAGTATATCCACGTGTCTGATCTACACCTCACTCAGCCTGCTCAGAAGGAACCGCAAAGGTAAAATACAGAAATAGAGTATATCCACGTGTCTGATCTACCCCTCACTTAGCCTGCTCAGAAGGAACAGCAGAGATAGAAGACAGAGATAGAGTATATCCACATGTCCCACTTAGCCTGCTCAGAAGGAACTGCAGAGGTAGAAGACAGAGATAGGGTATATCCACATGTCTCACTCAGCCTGCTCAGTAGGAACAGCAGGGGTAGAAGACAGAGATAGAGTATATCCACGTGTCTGATCTACACCTCACTCAGCCTGCTCAGAAGAATCAGCAGAGGTAGAAGACAGAGATATAGTATATCCACGTGTCTCACTCAGCCTGCTCAGAAGGAACAGCAGAGGTAGAAGACAGAGATAGAGTATATCCACGTGTCTGATCTACACCTCACTTAGCCTGCTCAGAAGGAACGGCTGAGGTAGAAGACAGAGATATAGGATATCCACGTGTCTCACTCAGCCTGATCAGAAAGAACAGCAGAGGTAGAATACAGAGATAGAGAATATCCACGTGTCTCACTCAGCCTGCTCAGAAGGAACAGCAGAGGTAGCAGACAGAGATAGAGTATATCCACGTGTCTGATCTACACCTCACTCAGCCTGCTCAGAATGAACCGCAATGGTAAAAGACAAAGATAGAGTATATCGACGTGTCTGATCTACCCCTCACTTAGCCTGCTCAGAAGGAACAGCAGAGGTAGAAGACAGAGATATCGTATATCCACGTGTCTCACTCAGCCTGCTCAGAAGGAACAGCAGAGGTAGAAGACAGAGATAGAGTATATCCACGTGTCCCACTCAGCCTGCTCAGAAGGAACAGCATAGGTAGAAGACAGAGATAGAGTATATCCACGTGTCGGATATACACCTCACTCAGCCAGCTCAGAAGAAACCGCAAAGGTAAAAGACAGAGATAGAGTATATCCACGTGTCTGATATACACCTCACTCAGCCTGCTCAGAAGAAACCGCAAAGGTAAAAGACAGAGATAGAGTATATCCACGTGTCTGATATACACCTCACTCAGCCTGCTCAGAAGGAAGAGCAGAGGTAGAAGACATAGATATAGTATATCCACGTGTCTGATCTACACCTCACTTAGCCTGCTCAGAAGAAACAGCTGAGGTAGAAGACAGAGATATAGTATATCCACGTGTCTCACTCAGCCTGCTCAGAAGGAACAGCAGAGGTAGAAGACAGAGATAGAGTATATCCACATGTCTCACTCAGCCTGCTCAGAAGGAACAGCAGAGGTAGGAGACAGAGATAGAGTATATCCACGTGTCTGATCTACACCTCACTCAGCCTGCTCAGAAGAAACAGCAGAGGTAGAAGACAGAGATAGAGTATATCCACGTGTCCCACTTAGCCTGCTCAGAAGGAACAGCAGAGGTAGAAGACAGAGATAGAGTATATCCACATGTCTGGTCTACACCTCACTCAGCCTGCTCAGAAAGAACCGCAAAGTTCAAAGACAGAGATAGAGTATATCCACGTGTCTGATCTACACCTCACTTAGCCTGCTCAGAAGGAACAGCTGAGGTAGAAGACAGAGATAGAGTATATCCACATGTCTCACTCAGCCTGCTCAGAAGAAACAGCAGAGTTAGGAGACAGAGTGTATCCACGTGTCTGATCTACACCTCACTTAGCCTGCTCAGAAGGAAAAGCTGAGGTAGAAGACAGAGATATAGTATATCCACGTGTCTCACTCAGCCTGCTCAGAAGGAACAGCAGAGGTAGAATACAGAGATAGAGAATATCCACGTGTCTCACTCAGCCTGCTCAGAAGGAACAGCAGAGGTAGAATACAGAGATAGAGAATATCCACGTGTCTCACTCAGCCTGCTCAGAAGGAACAGCAGAGGTAGCAGACAGAAATAGAGTATATCCACGTGTCTGATCTACCCCTCACTTAGCCTGCTCAGAAGGAACAGCAGAGATAGAAGACAGAGATAGAGTATATCCACATGTCCCACTTAGCCTGCTCAGAAGGAACAGCAGAGGTAGAAGACAGAGATAGGGTATATCCACATGTCTCACTCAGCCTGCTCAGTAGGAACAGCAGGGGTAGAAGACAGAGATAGAGTATATCCACGTGTCTGATCTACACCTCACTCAGCCTGCTCAGAAGAATCAGCAGAGGTAGAAGACAGAGATATAGTATATCCACGTGTCTCACTCAGCCTGCTCAGAAGGAACAGCAGAGGTAGAAGACAGAGATAGAGTATATCCACGTGTCTCACTCAGCCTGCTCAGAAGGAACAGCTGAGGTAGAAGACAGAGATATAGTATATCCACGTGTCTCACTCAGCCTGCTCAGAAGGAACAGCAGAGGTAGAATACATAGATAGAGAATATCCACGTGTCTCACTCAGCCTGCTCAGAAGGAACAGCAGAGGTAGCAGACAGAGATAGAGTATATCCACGTGTCTGATCTACACCTCACTCAGCCTGCTCAGAAGGAACCGCAAAGGTAAAAGACAGAGATAGAGTATATCCACGTGTCTGATCTACCCCTCACTTAGCCTGCTCAGAAGGAACAGCAGAGATAGAAGACAGAGATAGAGTATATCCACATGTCCCACTTAGCCTGCTCAGAAGGAACAGCAGAGGTAGAAGACAGAGATAGGGTATATCCACATGTCTCACTCAGCCTGCTCAGTAGGAACAGCAGGGGTAGAAGACAGAGATAGAGTATATCCACGTGTCTGATCTACACCTCACTCAGCCTGCTCAGAAGAATCAGCAGAGGTAGAAGACAGAGATATAGTATATCCACGTGTCTCACTCAGCCTGCTCAGAAGGAACAGCAGAGGTAGAAGACAGAGATAGAGTATATCCACGTGTCTCACTCAGCCTGCTCAGAAGGAACAGCAGAGGTAGAAGACAGAGATACAGTATATCCATGTGTCTGATATACACCTCACTCAGCATGCTCAGAAGAAACCGCAAAGGTAAAAGACAGAGATAGAGTATATCCACGTGTCTGATATACACCTCACCCAGCCTGATCAGAAGGAAGAGCAGAGGTAGAATACATAGATATAGTATATCCACGTGTCTGATCTACACCTCACTTAGCCTGCTCAGAGAAGGAACAGCTGAGGTAGAAGACAGAGATATAGTATATCCACGTGTCTCACTCAGCCTGCTCAGAAGGAACAGCAGAGGTAGAAGACAGAGATAGAGTATATCCACATGTCTCACTCAGCCTGCTCAGAAGGAACAGCAGAGGTAGGAGACAGAGATAGAGTATATCCACGTGTCTGATCTACACCTCACTCAGCCTGCTCAGAAGCAACAGCAGAGGTATAAGGCAGAGATAGAGTCTATCCACGTGTCTCACTCAGCCTGCTCAAAAGGAACAGCAGAGGTAGAAGACAGAGATAGAGTATATCCACGTGTCTGATCTACACCTCACTCAGCCTGCTCAGAAACAACCGCAAAGGTAAAAGACAGAGATAGAGTATATCCACGTGTCTGATCTACACCTCACTTAGCCTGCTCAGAAGGAACAGCAGAGGTAGAAGACAGAGATAGAGTATATCCACATGTCTCACTCAGCCTGCTCAGAAGGAACAGCAGAGGTAGGAGACAGAGATAGAGTATATCCACGTGTCTGATCTACACCTCACTTAGCCTGCTCAGAAGGAACAGCTGAGGTAGAAGACAGAGATAGAGTATATCCACATGTCTCACTCAGCCTGCTCAGAAGAAACAGCAGAGTTAGGAGACAGAGTGTATCCACGTGTCTGATCTACACCTCACTCAGCCTGCTCAGAAGGAACAGCAGAGGTATAAGAAAGAGATAGAGTATATCCACGTGTCTCACTCAGCCTGCTCAAAAGGAACAGCAGAGGTAGAAGACAGAGAAAGAGTATATCCACGTGTCTGATCTACACCTCACTCAGCCTGCTCATAAAGAACCGCAAAGGTAAAAGACAGAGATAGAGTATATCCACGTGTCTGATCTACACCTCACTTAGCCTGCTCAGAAGGAACAGCTGAGGTAGAAGACAGAGATATAGTATATCCACGTGTCTCACTCAGCCTGCTCAGAAGGAACAGCAGAGGTAGAATACAGAGATAGAAAATATCCACGTGTCTCACTCAGCCTGCTCAGAAGGAACAGCAGAGGTAGCAGACAGAAATAGAGTATATCCACGTGTCTGATCTACACCTCACTCAGCCTGCTCAGAAGGAACCGCAAAGGTAAAATACAGAAATAGAGTATATCCACGTGTCTGATCTACCCCTCACTTAGCCTGCTCAGAAGGAACAGCAGAGATAGAAGACAGAGATAGAGTATATCCACATGTCCCACTTAGCCTGCTCAGAAGGAACAGCAGAGGTAGAAGACAGAGATAGGGTATATCCACATGTCTCACTCAGCCTGCTCAGTAGGAACAGCAGGGGTAGAAGACAGAGATAGAGTATATCCACGTGTCTGATCTACACCTCACTCAGCCTGCTCAGAAGAATCAGCAGAGGTAGAAGACAGAGATATAGTATATCCACGTGTCTCACTCAGCCTGCTCAGAAGGAACAGCAGAGGTAGAAGACAGAGATAGAGTATATCCACGTGTCTCACTCAGCCTGCTCAGAAGGAACAGCAGAGGTAGAAGACAGAGATAGAGTATATCCATGTGTCTGATATACACCTCACTCAGCATGCTCAGAAGAAACCGCAAAGGTAAAAGACAGAGATAGAGTATATCCACGTGTCTGATATACACCTCACCCAGCCTGATCAGAAGGAAGAGCAGAGGTAGAAGACATAGATATAGTATATCCACGTGTCTGATCTACACCTCACTTAGCCTGCTCAGAGAAGGAACAGCTGAGGTAGAAGACAGAGATATAGTATATCCACGTGTCTCACTCAGCCTGCTCAGAAGGAACAGCAGAGGTAGAAGACAGAGATAGAGTATATCCACATGTCTCACTCAGCCTGCTCAGAAGGAACAGCAGAGGTAGGAGACAGAGATAGAGTATATCCACGTGTCTGATCTACACCTCACTCAGCCTGCTCAGAAGGAACCGCAAAGGTAAAATACAGAAATAGAGTATATCCACGTGTCTGATCTACCCCTCACTTAGCCTGCTCAGAAGGAACAGCAGAGATAGAAGACAGAGATAGAGTATATCCACATGTCCCACTTAGCCTGCTCAGAAGGAACAGCAGAGGTAGAAGACAGAGATAGGGTATATCCACATGTCTCACTCAGCCTGCTCAGTAGGAACAGCAGGGGTAGAAGACAGAGATAGAGTATATCCACGTGTCTGATCTACACCTCACTCAGCCTGCTCAGAAGAATCAGCAGAGGTAGAAGACAGAGATATAGTATATCCACGTGTCTCACTCAGCCTGCTCAGAAGGAACAGCAGAGGTAGAAGACAGAGATAGAGTATATCCACGTGTCTCACTCAGCCTGCTCAGAAGGAACAGCAGAGGTAGAAGACAGAGATAGAGTATATCCATGTGTCTGATATACACCTCACTCAGCATGCTCAGAAGAAACCGCAAAGGTAAAAGACAGAGATAGAGTATATCCACGTGTCTGATATACACCTCACCCAGCCTGATCAGAAGGAAGAGCAGAGGTAGAAGACATAGATATAGTATATCCACGTGTCTGATCTACACCTCACTTAGCCTGCTCAGAGAAGGAACAGCTGAGGTAGAAGACAGAGATATAGTATATCCACGTGTCTCACTCAGCCTGCTCAGAAGGAACAGCAGAGGTAGAAGACAGAGATAGAGTATATCCACATGTCTCACTCAGCCTGCTCAGAAGGAACAGCAGAGGTAGGAGACAGAGATAGAGTATATCCACGTGTCTGATCTACACCTCACTCAGCCTGCTCAGAAGCAACAGCAGAGGTATAAGACAGAGATAGAGTCTATCCACGTGTCTCACTCAGCCTGCTCAAAAGGAACAGCAGAGGTAGAAGACAGAGATAGAGTATATCCACGTGTCTGATCTACACCTCACTCAGCCTGCTCAGAAGGAACAGCAGAGGTAGAAGACAGAGATAGAGTACATCCACGTGTCCCACTTAGCCTGCTCAGAAGGAACAGCAGAAGTAGAAGACAGAGATAGAGTATATCCACATGTCTGATCTACACCTCACTCAGCCTGCTCAGAAAGAACCGCAAAGTTCAAAGACAGAGATAGAGTATATCCACGTGTCTGATCTACACCTCACTTAGCCTGCTCAGAAGGAACAGCTGAGGTAGAAGACAGAGATAGAGTATATCCACATGTCTCACTCAGCCTGCTCAGAAGAAACAGCAGAGGTAGGAGACAGAGTGTATCCACGTGTCTGATCTACACCTCACTCAGCCTGCTCAGAAGGAACAGCAGAGGTATAAGACAGAGATAGAGTATATCCACATGTCTCACTCAGCCTGCTCAGAAGGAACAGCAGAGGTAGGAGACAGAGATAGAGTATATCCACGTGTCTGATCTACACCTCACTCAGCCTGCTCAGAAGCAACAGCAGAGGTATAAGACAGAGATAGAGTCTATCCACGTGTCTCACTCAGCCTGCTCAAAAGGAACAGCAGAGGTAGAAGACAGAGATAGAGTATATCCACGTGTCTGATCTACACCTCACTCAGCCTGCTCAGAAACAACCGCAAAGGTAAAAGACAGAGATAGAGTATATCCACGTGTCTGATCTACACCTCACTTAGCCTGCTCAGAAGGAACAGCAGAGGTAGAAGACAGAGATAGAGTATATCCACATGTCTCACTCAGCCTGCTCAGAAGGAACAGCAGAGGTAGGAGACAGAGATAGAGTATATCCACGTGTCTGATCTACACCTCACTCAGCCTGCTCAGAAGGAACAGCAGAGGTAGAAGACAGAGATATAGTATATCCACGTGTCCCACTTAGCCTGCTCAGAAGGAACAGCAGAAGTAGAAGACAGAGATAGAGTATATCCACATGTCTGATCTACACCTCACTCAGCCTGCTCAGAAAGAACCGCAAAGTTCAAAGACAGAGATAGAGTATATCCACGTGTCTGATCTACACCTCACTTAGCCTGCTCAGAAGGAACAGCTGAGGTAGAAGACAGAGATAGAGTATATCCACATGTCTCACTCAACCTGTTCAGAAGAAACAGCAGAGGTAGGAGACAGAGTGTATCCACGTGTCTGATCTACACCTCACTCAGCCTGCTCAGAAGGAACAGCAGAGGTATAAGACAGAGATAGAGTATATCCACGTGTCTCACTCAGCCTGCTCAAAAGGAACAGCAGAGGTAGAAGACAGAGAAAGAGTATATCCACGTGTCTGATCTACACCTCACTCAGCCTGCTCATAAAGAACCGCAAAGGTAAAAGACAGAGATAGAGTATATCCACGTGTCTGATCTACACCTCACTTAGCCTGCTCAGAAGGAACAGCTGAGGTAGAAGACAGAGATATAGTATATCCACGTGTCTCACTCAGCCTGCTCAGAAGGAACAGCAGAGGTAGAATACAGAGATAGAGAATATCCACGTGTCTCACTCAGCCTGCTCAGAAGGAACAGCAGAGGTAGCAGACAGAAATAGAGTATATCCACGTGTCTGATCTACACCTCACTCAGCCTGCTCAGAAGGAACCGCAAAGGTAAAATACAGAAATAGAGTATATCCACGTGTCTGATCTACCCCTCACTTAGCCTGCTCAGAAGGAACAGCAGAGATAGAAGACAGAGATAGAGTATATCCACATGTCCCACTTAGCCTGCTCAGAAGGAACAGCAGAGGTAGAAGACAGAGATAGGGTATATCCACATGTCTCACTCAGCCTGCTCAGTAGGAACAGCAGGGGTAGAAGACAGAGATAGAGTATATCCACGTGTCTGATCTACACCTCACTCAGCCTGCTCAGAAGAATCAGCAGAGGTAGAAGACAGAGATATAGTATATCCACGTGTCTCACTCAGCCTGCTCAGAAGGAACAGCAGAGGTAGAAGACAGAGATAGAGTATATCCACGTGTCTCACTCAGCCTGCTCAGAAGGAACAGCAGAGGTAGAAGACAGAGATAGAGTATATCCATGTGTCTGATATACACCTCACTCAGCATGCTCAGAAGAAACCGCAAAGGTAAAAGACAGAGATAGAGTATATCCACGTGTCTGATATACACCTCACCCAGCCTGATCAGAAGGAAGAGCAGAGGTAGAAGACATAGATATAGTATATCCACGTGTCTGATCTACACCTCACTTAGCCTGCTCAGAAGGAACAGCTGAGGTAGAAGACAGAGATATAGTATATCCACGTGTCTCACTCAGCCTGCTCAGAAGGAACAGCAGAGGTAGAAGACAGAGATAGAGTATATCCACATGTCTCACTCAGCCTGCTCAGAAGGAACAGCAGAGGTAGGAGACAGAGATAGAGTATATCCACGTGTCTGATCTACACCTCACTCAGCCTGCTCAGAAGCAACAGCAGAGGTATAAGACAGAGATAGAGTCTATCCACGTGTCTCACTCAGCCTGCTCAAAAGGAACAGCAGAGGTAGAAGACAGAGATAGAGTATATCCACGTGTCTGATCTACACCTCACTCAGCCTGCTCAGAAACAACCGCAAAGGTAAAAGACAGAGATAGAGTCTATCCACGTGTCTCACTCAGCCTGCTCAAAAGGAACAGCAGAGGTAGAAGACAGAGATAGAGTATATCCACGTGTCTGATCTACACCTCACTCAGCCTGCTCAGAAACAACCGCAAAGGTAAAAGACAGAGATAGAGTATATCCACGTGTCTGATCTACACCTCACTTAGACTGCTCAGAAGGAACGGCTGAGGTAGAAGACAGAGATATAGGATATCCACGTGTCTCACTCAGCCTGCTCAGAAGGAACAGCAGAGGTAGAATACAGAGATAGAGAATATCCACGTGTCTCACTCAGCCTGCTCAGAAGGAACAGCAGAGGTAGCAGACAGAGATAGAGTATATCCACGTGTCTGATCTACACCTCACTCAGCCTGCTCAGAATGAACCGCAAAGGTAAAAGACAAAGATAGAGTATATCCACGTGTCTGATCTACCCCTCACTTAGCCTGCTCAGAAGGAACAGCAGAGATAGAAGACAGAGATAGAGTATATCCACATGTCCCACTTAGCCTGCTCAGAAGGAACAGCAGAGGTAGAAGACAGAGATATCGTATATCCACGTGTCTCACTCAGCCTGCTCAGAAGGAACAGCAGAGGTAGAAGACAGAGATAGAGTATATCCACGTGTCCCATTCAGCCTGCTCAGAAGGAACAGCATAGGTAGAAGACAGAGATAGAGTATATCCACGTGTCTGATATACACCTCACTCAGCCTGCTCAGAAGAAACCGCAAAGGTAAAAGACAGAGATAGAGTATATCCACGTGTCTGATATACACCTCACTCAGCCTGCTCAGAAAGAAGAGCAGAGGTAGAAGACATAGATATAGTATATCCACGTGTCTGATCTACACCTCACTTAGCCTGCTCAGAAGGAACAGCTGAGGTAGAAGACAGAGATATAGTATATCCACGTGTCTCACTCAGCCTGCTCAGAAGGAACAGCAGAGGTAGAAGACAGAGATAGAGTATATCCACATGTCTCACTCAGCCTGCTCAGAAGGAACAGCAGAGGTAGGAGACAGAGATAGAGTATATCCACGTGTCTGATCTACACCTCACTCAGCCTGCTCAGAAGGAACAGCAGAGGTAGAAGACAGAGATAGAGTATATCCACGTGTCCCACTTAGCCTGCTCAGAAGGAACAGCAGAGGTAGAAGACAGAGATAGAGTATATCCACATGTCTGATCTACACCTCACTCAGCCTGCTCAGAAAGAACCGCAAAGTTCAAAGACAGAGATAGAGTATATCCACGTGTCTGATCTACACCTCACTTAGCCTGCTCAGAAGGAACAGCTGAGGTAGAAGACAGAGATAGAGTATATCCACATGTCTCACTCAGCCTGCTCAGAAGAAACAGCAGAGGTAGGAGACAGAGTGTATCCACGTGTCTGATCTACACCTCACTCAGCCTGCTCAGAAGGAACAGCAGAGGTATAAGACAGAGATAGAGTATATCCACGTGTCTCACTCAGCCTGCTCAAAAGGAACAGCAGAGGTAGAAGACAGAGAAAGAGTATATCCACGTGTCTGATCTACACCTCACTCAGCCTGCTCATAAAGAACCGCAAAGGTAAAAGACAGAGATAGAGTATATCCACGTGTCTGATCTACACCTCACTTAGCCTGCTCAGAAGGAAAAGCTGAGGTAGAAGACAGAGATATAGTATATCCACGTGTCTCACTCAGCCTGCTCAGAAGGAACAGCAGAGGTAGAATACAGAGATAGAGAATATCCACGTGTCTCACTCAGCCTGCTCAGAAGGAACAGCAGAGGTAGCAGACAGAAATAGAGTATATCCACGTGTCTGATCTACACCTCACTCAGCCTGCTCAGAAGGAACCGCAAAGGTAAAATACAGAAATAGAGTATATCCACGTGTCTGATCTACCCCTCACTTAGCCTGCTCAGAAGGAACAGCAGAGATAGAAGACAGAGATAGAGTATATCCACATGTCCCACTTAGCCTGCTCAGAAGGAACTGCAGAGGTAGAAGACAGAGATAGGGTATATCCACATGTCCCACTCAGCCTGCTCAGTAGGAACAGCAGGGGTAGAAGACAGAGATAGAGTATATCCACGTGTCTGATCTACACCTCACTCAGCCTGCTCAGAAGAATCAGCAGAGGTAGAAGACAGAGATATAGTATATCCACGTGTCTCACTCAGCCTGCTCAGAAGGAACAGCAGAGGTAGAAGACAGAGATAGAGTATATCCACGTGTCTGATCTACACCTCACTTAGCCTGCTCAGAAGGAACGGCTGAGGTAGAAGACAGAGATATAGGATATCCACGTGTCTCACTCAGCCTGATCAGAAGGAACAGCAGAGGTAGAATACAGAGATAGAGAATATCCACGTGTCTCACTCAGCCTGCTCAGAAGGAACAGCAGAGGTAGCAGACAGAGATAGAGTATATCCACGTGTCTGATCTACACCTCACTCAGCCTGCTCAGAATGAACCGCAAAGTTAAAAGACAAAGATAGAGTATATCGACGTGTCTGATCTACCCCTCACTTAGCCTGCTCAGAAGGAACAGCAGAGATAGAAGACAGAGATAGAGTATATCCACATGTCCCACTTAGCCTGCTCAGAAGGAACAGCAGAGGTAGAAGACAGAGATATCGTATATCCACGTGTCTCACTCAGCCTGCTCAGAAGGAACAGCAGAGGTAGAAGACAGAGATAGAGTATATCCACGTGTCGGATATACACCTCACTCAGCCTGCTCAGATGAAACCGCAAAGGTAAAAGACAGAGATAGAGTATATCCACGTGTCTGATATACAGCTCACTCAGCCTGCTCAGAAGAAACCGCAAAGGTAAAAGACAGAGATAGAGTATATCCACGTGTCTGATATACACCTCACTCAGCCTGCTCAGAAGGAAGAGCAGAGGTAGAAGACATAGATATAGTATATCCACGTGTCTGATCTACACCTCACTTAGCCTGCTTAGAAGGAACAGCTGAGGTAGAAGACAGAGATATAGTATATCCACGTGTCTCACTCAGCCTGCTCAGAAGGAACAGCAGAGGTAGAAGACAGAGATAGAGTATATCCACATGTCTCACTCAGCCTGCTCAGAAGGAACAGCAGAGGTAGGAGACAGAGATAGAGTATATCCACGTGTCTGATCTACACCTCACTCAGCATGCTCAGAAGAAACCGCAAAGGTAAAAGACAGAGATAGAGTATATCCACGTGTCTGATATACACCTCACCCAGCCTGATCAGAAGGAAGAGCAGAGGTAGAAGACATAGATATAGTATATCCACGTGTCTGATCTACACCTCACTTAGCCTGCTCAGAAGGAACAGCTGAGGTAGAAGACAGAGATATAGTATATCCACGTGTCTCACTCAGCCTGCTCAGAAGGAACAGCAGAGGTAGAAGACAGAGATAGAGTATATCCACATGTCTCACTCAGCCTGCTCAGAAGGAACAGCAGAGGTAGGAGACAGAGATAGAGTATATCCACGTGTCTGATCTACACCTCACTCAGCCTGCTCAGAAGCAACAGCAGAGGTATAAGACAGAGATAGAGTCTATCCACGTGTCTCACTCAGCCTGCTCAAAAGGAACAGCAGAGGTAGAAGACAGAGATAGAGTATATCCACGTGTCTGATCTACACCTCACTCAGCCTGCTCAGAAACAACCGCAAAGGTAAAAGACAGAGATAGAGTATATCCACGTGTCTGATCTACACCTCACTTAGACTGCTCAGAAGGAACGGCTGAGGTAGAAGACAGAGATATAGGATATCCACGTGTCTCACTCAGCCTGCTCAGAAGGAACAGCAGAGGTAGAATACAGAGATAGAGAATATCCACGTGTCTCACTCAGCCTGCTCAGAAGGAACAGCAGAGGTAGCAGACAGAGATAGAGTATATCCACGTGTCTGATCTACACCTCACTCAGCCTGCTCAGAATGAACCGCAAAGGTAAAAGACAAAGATAGAGTATATCCACGTGTCTGATCTACCCCTCACTTAGCCTGCTCAGAAGGAACAGCAGAGATAGAAGACAGAGATAGAGTATATCCACATGTCCCACTTAGCCTGCTCAGAAGGAACAGCAGAGGTAGAAGACAGAGATATCGTATATCCACGTGTCTCACTCAGCCTGCTCAGAAGGAACAGCAGAGGTAGAAGACAGAGATAGAGTATATCCACGTGTCCCACTCAGCCTGCTCAGAAGGAACAGCATAGGTAGAAGACAGAGATAGAGTATATCCACGTGTCTGATATACACCTCACTCAGCCTGCTCAGAAGAAACCGCAAAGGTAAAAGACAGAGATAGAGTATATCCACGTGTCTGATATACACCTCACTCAGCCTGCTCAGAAAGAAGAGCAGAGGTAGAAGACATAGATATAGTATATCCACGTGTCTGATCTACACCTCACTTAGCCTGCTCAGAAGGAACAGCTGAGGTAGAAGACAGAGATATAGTATATCCACGTGTCTCACTCAGCCTGCTCAGAAGGAACAGCAGAGGTAGAAGACAGAGATAGAGTATATCCACATGTCTCACTCAGCCTGCTCAGAAGGAACAGCAGAGGTAGGAGACAGAGATAGAGTATATCCACGTGTCTGATCTACACCTCACTCAGCCTGCTCAGAAGGAACAGCAGAGGTAGAAGACAGAGATAGAGTATATCCACGTGTCCCACTTAGCCTGCTCAGAAGGAACAGCAGAGGTAGAAGACAGAGATAGAGTATATCCACATGTCTGATCTACACCTCACTCAGCCTGCTCAGAAAGAACCGCAAAGTTCAAAGACAGAGATAGAGTATATCCACGTGTCTGATCTACACCTCACTTAGCCTGCTCAGAAGGAACAGCTGAGGTAGAAGACAGAGATAGAGTATATCCACATGTCTCACTCAGCCTGCTCAGAAGAAACAGCAGAGGTAGGAGACAGAGTGTATCCACGTGTCTGATCTACACCTCACTCAGCCTGCTCAGAAGGAACAGCAGAGGTATAAGACAGAGATAGAGTATATCCACGTGTCTCACTCAGCCTGCTCAAAAGGAACAGCAGAGGTAGAAGACAGAGAAAGAGTATATCCACGTGTCTGATCTACACCTCACTCAGCCTGCTCATAAAGAACCGCAAAGGTAAAAGACAGAGATAGAGTATATCCACGTGTCTGATCTACACCTCACTTAGCCTGCTCAGAAGGAACAGCTGAGGTAGAAGACAGAGATATAGTATATCCACGTGTCTCACTCAGCCTGCTCAGAAGGGACAGCAGAGGTAGAATACAGAGATAGAGAATATCCACGTGTCTCACTCAGCCTGCTCAGAAGGAACAGCAGAGGTAGCAGACAGAAATAGAGTATATCCACGTGTCTGATCTACACCTCACTCAGCCTGCTCAGAAGGAACCGCAAAGGTAAAATACAGAAATAGAGTATATCCACGTGTCTGATCTACCCCTCACTTAGCCTGCTCAGAAGGAACAGCAGAGATAGAAGACAGAGATAGAGTATATCCACATGTCCCACTTAGCCTGCTCAGAAGGAACTGCAGAGGTAGAAGACAGAGATAAGGTATATCCACATGTCTCACTCAGCCTGCTCAGTAGGAACAGCAGGGGTAGAAGACAGAGATAGAGTATATCCACGTGTCTGATCTACACCTCACTCAGCCTGCTCAGAAGAATCAGCAGAGGTAGAAGACAGAGATATAGTATATCCACGTGTCTCACTCAGCCTGCTCAGAAGGAACAGCAGAGGTAGAAGACAGAGATAGAGTATATCCACGTGTCTGATCTACACCTCACTTAGCCTGCTCAGAAGGAACGGCTGAGGTAGAAGACAGAGATATAGGATATCCACGTGTCTCACTCAGCCTGATCAGAAGGAACAGCAGAGGTAGAATACAGAGATAGAGAATATCCACGTGTCTCACTCAGCCTGCTCAGAAGGAACAGCAGAGGTAGCAGACAGAGATAGAGTATATCCACGTGTCTGATCTACACCTCACTCAGCCTGCTCAGAATGAACCGCAAAGGTAAAAGACAAAGATAGAGTATATCGACGTGTCTGATCTACCCCTCACTTAGCCTGCTCAGAAGGAACAGCAGAGATAGAAGACAGAGATAGAGTATATCCACATGTCCCACTTAGCCTGCTCAGAAGGAACAGCAGAGGTAGAAGACAGAGATATCGTATATCCACGTGTCTCACTCAGCCTGCTCAGAAGGAACAGCAGAGGTAGAAGACAGAGATAGAGTATATCCACGTGTCCCACTCAGCCTGCTCAGAAGGAACAGCATAGGTAGAAGACAGAGATAGAGTATATCCACGTGTCGGATATACACCTCACTCAGCCTGCTCAGAAGAAACCGCAAAGGTAAAAGACAGAGATAGAGTATATCCACGTGTCTGATATACACCTCACTCAGCCTGCTCAGAAGAAACCGCAAAGGTAAAAGACAGAGATAGAGTATATCCACGTGTCTGATATACACCTCACTCAGCCTGCTCAGAAGGAAGAGCAGAGGTAGAAGACATAGATATAGTATATCCACGTGTCTGATCTACACCTCACTTAGCCTGCTCAGAAGGAACAGCTGAGGTAGAAGACAGAGATATAGTATATCCACGTGTCTCACTCAGCCTGCTCAGAAGGAACAGCAGAGGTAGAAGACAGAGATAGAGTATATCCACATGTCTCACTCAGCCTGCTCAGAAGGAACAGCAGAGGTAGGAGACAGAGATAGAGTATATCCACGTGTCTGATCTACACCTCACTCAGCCTGCTCAGAAGAAACAGCAGAGGTAGAAGACAGAGATAGAGTATATCCACGTGTCCCACTTAGCCTGCTCAGAAGGAACAGCAGAGGTAGAAGACAGAGATAGAGTATATCCACATGTCTGATCTACACTTCACTCAGCCTGCTCAGAAAGAACCGCAAAGTTCAAAGACAGAGATAGAGTATATCCACGTGTCTGATCTACACCTCACTTAGCCTGCTCAGAAGGAACAGCTGAGGTAGAAGACAGAGATAGAGTATATCCACATGTCTCACTCAGCCTGCTCAGAAGAAACAGCAGAGTTAGGAGACAGAGTGTATCCACGTGTCTGATCTACACCTCACTCAGCCTGCTCATAAAGAACCGCAAAGGTAAAAGACAGAGATAGAGTATATCCACGTGTCTGATCTACACCTCACTTAGCCTGCTCAGAAGGAACAGCTGAGGTAGAAGACAGAGATATAGTATATCCACGTGTCTCACTCAGCCTGCTCAGAAGGAACAGCAGAGGTAGAATACAGAGATAGAGAATATCCACGTGTCTCACTCAGCCTGCTCAGAAGGAACAGCAGAGGTAGCAGACAGAAATAGAGTATATCCACGTGTCTGATCTACACCTCACTCAGCCTGCTCAGAAGGAACCGCAAAGGTAAAATACAGAAATAGAGTATATCCACGTGTCTGATCTACCCCTCAATTAGCCTGCTCAGAAGGAACAGCAGAGATAGAAGACAGAGATAGAGTATATCCACATGTCCCACTTAGCCTGCTCAGAAGGAACAGCAGAGGTAGAAGACAGAGATAGGGTATATCCACATGTCTCACTCAGCCTGCTCAGTAGGAACAGCAGGGGTAGAAGACAGAGATAAAGTATATCCACGTGTCTGATCTACACCTCACTCAGCCTGCTCAGAAGAATCAGCAGAGGTAGAAGACAGAGATATAGTATATCCACGTGTCTCACTCAGCCTGCTCAGAAGGAACAGCAGAGGTAGAAGACAGAGATAGAGTATATCCACGTGTCTCACTCAGCCTGCTCAGAAGGAACAGCAGAGGTAGAAGACAGAGATAGAGTATATCCATGTGTCTGATATACACCTCACTCAGCATGCTCAGAAGAAACCGCAAAGGTAAAAGACAGAGATAGAGTATATCCACGTGTCTGATATACACCTCACCCAGCCTGATCAGAAGGAAGAGCAGAGGTAGAAGACATAGATATAGTATATCCACGTGTCTGATCTACACCTCACTTAGCCCGCTCAGAGAAGGAACAGCTGAGGTAGAAGACAGAGATATAGTATATCCACGTGTCTCACTCAGCCTGCTCAGAAGGAACAGCAGAGGTAGAAGACAGAGATAGAGTATATCCACATGTCTCACTCAGCCTGCTCAGAAGGAACAGCAGAGGTAGGAGACAGAGATAGAGTATATCCACGTGTCTGATCTACACCTCACTTAGCCTGCTCAGAAGGAACAGCTGAGGTAGAAGACAGAGATAGAGTATATCCACATGTCTCACTCAGCCTGCTCAGAAGAAACAGCAGAGTTATGAGACAGAGTGTATCCACGTGTCTGATCTACACCTCACTCAGCCTGCTCAGAAGGAACAGCAGAGGTATAAGAAAGAGATAGAGTATATCCACGTGTCTCACTCAGCCTGCTCAAAAGGAACAGCAGAGGTAGAAGACAGAGAAAGAGTATATCCACGTGTCTGATCTACACCTCACTCAGCCTGCTCATAAAGAACCGCAAAGGTAAAAGACAGAGATAGAGTATATCCACGTGTCTGATCTACACCTCACTTAGCCTGCTCAGAAGGAACAGCTGAGGTAGAAGACAGAGATATAGTATATCCACGTGTCTCACTCAGCCTGCTCAGAAGGAACAGCAGAGGTAGAATACAGAGATAGAGAATATCCACGTGTCTCACTCAGCCTGCTCAGAAGGAACAGCAGAGGTAGCAGACAGAAATAGAGTATATCCACGTGTCTGATCTACACCTCACTCAGCCTGCTCAGAAGGAACCGCAAAGGTAAAATACAGAAATAGAGTATATCCACGTGTCTGATCTACCCCTCACTTAGCCTGCTCAGAAGGAACAGCAGAGATAGAAGACAGAGATAGAGTATATCCACATGTCCCACTTAGCCTGCTCAGAAGGAACAGCAGAGGTAGAAGACAGAGATAGGGTATATCCACATGTCTCACTCAGCCTGCTCAGTAGGAACAGCAGGGGTAGAAGACAGAGATAGAGTATATCCACGTGTCTGATCTACACCTCACTCAGCCTGCTCAGAAGAATCAGCAGAGGTAGAAGACAGAGATATAGTATATCCACGTGTCTCACTCAGCCTGCTCAGAAGGAACAGCAGAGGTAGAAGACAGAGATAGAGTATATCCACGTGTCTCACTCAGCCTGCTCAGAAGGAACAGCAGAGGTAGAAGACAGAGATAGAGTATATCCATGTGTCTGATATACACCTCACTCAGCATGCTCAGAAGAAACCGCAAAGGTAAAAGACAGAGATAGAGTATATCCACGTGTCTGATATACACCTCACCCAGCCTGATCAGAAGGAAGAGCAGAGGTAGAAGACATAGATATAGTATATCCACGTGTCTGATCTACACCTCACTTAGCCTGCTCAGAGAAGGAACAGCTGAGGTAGAAGACAGAGATATAGTATATCCACGTGTCTCACTCAGCCTGCTCAGAAGGAACAGCAGAGGTAGAAGACAGAGATAGAGTATATCCACATGTCTCACTCAGCCTGCTCAGAAGGAACAGCAGAGGTAGGAGACAGAGATAGAGTATATCCACGTGTCTGATCTACACCTCACTCAGCCTGCTCAGAAGCAACAGCAGAGGTATAAGACAGAGATAGAGTATATCCACGTGTCTGATCTACACCTCACTTAGCCTGCTCAGAAGGAACAGCAGAGGTAGAAGACAGAGATAGAGTATATCCACATGTCTCACTCAGCCTGCTCAGAAGGAACAGCAGAGGTAGGAGACAGAGATAGAGTATATCCACGTGTCTGATCTACACCTCACTCAGCCTGCTCAGAAGGAACAGCAGAGGTAGAAGACAGAGATAGAGTATATCCATGTGTCCCACTTAGCCTGCTCAGAAGGAACAGCAGAAGTAGAAGACAGAGATAGAGTATATCCACATGTCTGATCTACACCTCACTCAGCCTGCTCAGAAAGAACCGCAAAGTTCAAAGACAGAGATAGAGTATATCCACGTGTCTGATCTACACCTCACTTAGCCTGCTCAGAAGGAACAGCTGAGGTAGAAGACAGAGATAGAGTATATCCACATGTCTCACTCAGCCTGCTCAGAAGAAACAGCAGAGGTAGGAGACAGAGTGTATCCACGTGTCTGATCTACACCTCACTCAGCCTGCTCAGAAGGAACAGCAGAGGTATAAGACAGAGATAGAGTATATCCACGTGTCTCACTCAGCCTGCTCAAAAGGAACAGCAGAGGTAGAAGACAGAGAAAGAGTATATCCACGTGTCTGATCTACACCTCACTCAGCCTGCTCAGAAACAACCGCAAAGGTAAAAGACAGAGATAGAGTATATCCACGTGTCTGATCTACACCTCACTTAGCCTGCTCAGAAGGAACAGCTGAGGTAGAAGACAGAGATATAGGATATCCACGTGTCTCACTCAGCCTGCTCAGAAGGAACAGCAGAGGTAGAATACAGAGATAGAGAATATCCACGTGTCTCACTCAGCCTGCTCAGAAGGAACAGCAGAGGTAGCAGACAGAGATAGAGTATATCCACGTGTCTGATCTACACCTCACTCAGCCTGCTCAGAATGAACCGCAAAGGTAAAAGACAAAGATAGAGTATATCCACGTGTCTGATCTACCCCTCACTTAGCCTGCTCAGAAGGAACAGCAGAGATAGAAGACAGAGATAGAGTATATCCACATGTCCCACTTAGCCTGCTCAGAAGGAACAGCAGAGGTAGAAGACAGAGATATAGTATATCCAGGTGTCTCACTCAGCCTGCTCAGAAGGAACAGCAGAGGTAGAAGACAGAGATAGAGTATATCCACGTGTCTCACTCAGCCTGCTCAGAAGGAACAGCATAGGTAGAAGACAGAGATAGAGTATATCCACGTGTCTGATATACACCTCACTCAGCCTGCTCAGAAGAAACCGCAAAGGTAAAAGACAGAGATAGAGTATATCCACGTGTCTGATATACACCTCACTCAGCCTGCTCAGAAGGAAGAGCAGAGGTAGAGGACATAGATATAGTATATCCACGTGTCTGATCTACACCTCACTTAGCCTGCTCAGAAGGAACAGCTGAGGTAGAAGACAGAGATATAGTATATCCACGTGTCTCACTCAGCCTGCTCAGAAGGAACAGCAGAGGTAGAAGACAGAGATAGAGTATATCCACATGTCACACTCAGCCTGCTCAGAAGGAACAGCAGAGGTAGGAGACAGAGATAGAGTATATCCACGTGTCTGATCTACACCTCACTCAGCCTGCTCAGAAGGAACAGCAGAGGTAGAAGACAGAGATAGAGTATATCCACGTGTCCCACTTAGCCTGCTCAGAAGGAACAGCAGAAGTAGAAGACAGAGATTGAGTATATCCACGTGTCTAATCTACACCTCACTCAGCCTGCTCAGAAGTAACAGCAGATGTAGAAGACAGATATAGAGTATATCCACGTGTCTGATCTACACCTCACTCAGCCTGTTCTGAAGAATCAGCAGAGGTAGAAGACATAGATAGAGTATATCCCCGTGTCTCACTCAGCCTGCTCAGAAGGAACAGCAGAGGTAGAAGACAGAGATAGAGTATATCCACGTGTCTGATATACACCTCACTCAGCCTGCTCAGAAGAAACCGCAAAGGTAAAAGACAGAGATGGAGTATATCCACGTGTCTGATATACACCTCACTCAGCATGCTCAGAAGGAAGAGCAGAGGTAGAATACAATATATATAGTATATCCACGTGTCTGATCTACACCTCACTTAGCCTGCTCAGAAGGAAAAGCTGAGGTAGAAGACAGAGATATAGTATATCCACGTGTCTCACTCAGCCTGCTCAGAAGGAACAGCAGAGGTAGAAGACAGAGATAGAGTATATCCACATGTCTCACTCAGCCTGCTCAGAAGGAACAGCAGAGGTAGGAGACAGAGATAGAGTATATCCACGTGTCTGATCTACACCTCACTCAGCCTGCTCAGAAGCAACAGCAGATGTATAAGACAGAGATAGAGTCTATCCACGTGTCTCACTCAGCCTGCTCAAAAGGAACAGCAGAGGTAGAAGACAGAGATAGAGTATATCCACGTGTCTGATCTACACCTCACTCAGCCTGCTCAGAAACAACCGCAAAGGTAAAAGACAGAGATAGAGTATATCCACGTGTCTGATCTACACCTCACTTAGCCTGCTCAGAAGGAACAGCTGAGGTAGAAGACAGAGATATAGGATATCCACGTGTCTCACTCAGCCTGCTCAGAAGGAACAGCAGAGGTAGAATACAGAGATAGAGAATATCCACATGTCACACTCAGCCTGCTCAGAAGGAACAGCAGAGGTAGGAGACAGAGATAGAGTATATCCACGTGTCTGATCTACACCTCACTCAGCCTGCTCAGAAGGAACAGCAGAGGTACAAGACAGAGATAGAGTATATCCACGTGTCCCAATTAGCCTGCTCAGAAGGAACAGCAGAGGTAGAAGACAGAGATAGAGTATATCCACATGTCTCACTCAGCCTGCTCAGAAGGAACAGCAGAGGTAGAAGACAGAGATTGAGTATATCCACGTGTCTAATCTACACCTCACTCAGCCTGCTCAGAAGTAACAGCAGATGTAGAAGACAGATATAGAGTATATCCACGTGTCTGATCTACACCTCACTCAGCCTGTTCAGAAGAATCAGCAGAGGTAGAAGACATAGATAGAGTATATCCCCGTGTCTCACTCAGCCTGCTCAGAAGGAACAGCAGAGGTAGAAGACAGAGATAGAGTATATCCACGTGTCTGATATACACCTCACTCAGCCTGCTCAAAAGAAACCGCAAAGGTAAAAGACAGAGATGGAGTATATCCACGTGTCTGATATACACCTCACTCAGCCTGCTCAGAAGGAAGAGCAGAGGTAGAATACATAGATATAGTATATCCACGTGTCTGATCTACACCTCACTTAGCCTGCTCAGAAGGAAAAGCTGAGGTAGAATACAGAGATATAGTATATCCACGTGTCTCACTCAGCCTGCTCAGAAGGAACAGCAGAGGTAGAAGACAGAGATAGAGTATATCCACGTGTCTGATATACACCTCACTCAGCCTGCTCAGAAACAACCGCAAAGGTAAAAGACAGAGATAGAGTATATCCACGTGTCTGATCTACACCTCACTTAGCCTGCTCAGAAGGAACAGCTGAGGTAGAAGACAGAGATATAGGATATCCACGTGTCTCACTCAGCCTGCTCAGAAGGAACAGCAGAGGTAGAATACAGAGATAGAGAATATCAGCGTGTCTCACTCAGCCAGCTCAGAAGGAACAGCAGAGGTAGCAGACAGAGATAGAGTATATCCACGTGTCTGATCTACACCTCACTCAGCCTGCTCAGAAGGAACAGCAGAGATAGAAGACATAGATAGAGTATATCCACATGTCCCACTTAGCCTGCTCAGAAGGAACAGCAGAGGTAGAAGACAGAGATATAGTATATCCACGTGTCTCACTCAACCTGCTCAGAAGGAACAGCAGAGGTAGAAGACAGAGATAGAGTATATCCACGTGTCTGATATACACCTCACTCAGCCTGCTCAGAAGAAACCGCAAAGGTAAAAGACAGAGATAGAGTATATCCACGTGTCTGATATACACCTCACTCAGCCTGCTCAGAAGGAAGAGCAAAGGTAAAAGACAAAGATAGAGTATATCCACGTGTCTGATCTACCCCTCACTTAGCCTGCTCAGAAGGAACAGCAGAGATAGAAGACAGAGATAGAGTATATCCACATGTCCCACTTAGCCTGCTCAGAAGGAACAGCAGAGGTAGAAGACAGAGATAGAGTATATCCACGTGTCTGATATACACCTCACTCAGCCTGCTCAGAAGAAACCGCAAAGGTAAAAGACAGAGATAGAGTATATCCACGTGTCTGATATACACCTCACTCAGCCTGCTCAGAAGGAACAGCTGAGGTAGAAGACAGAGATATAGTATATCCACGTGTCTCACTCAGCCTGCTCAGAAGGAACAGCAGAGGTAGAAGACAGAGATAGAGTATATCCACATGTCTCACTCAGCCTGCTCAGAAGGAACAGCAGAGGTAGGAGACAGAGATAGAGTATATCCACGTGTCTGATCTACACCTCACTCAGCCTGATCAGAAGGAACAGCAGAGGTAGAAGACAGAGATAGAGTATATCCACGTGTCCCACTTAGCCTGCTCAGAAGGAACAGCAGAGGTAGAAGACAGAGATAGAGTATATCCACATGTCTCACTCAGCCTGCTCAGAAGGAACAGCAGAGGTAGCATACAGAGATAGAGTATATCCACGTGTCTGATCTACACCTCACTCAGCCTGCTCAGAATGAACCGCAAAGGTAAAAGACAAAGATAGAGTATATCCACGTGTCTGATCTACCCCTCACTTAGCCTGCTCAGAAGGAACAGCAGAAATAGAAGACAGAGATAGAGTATATCCACATGTCCCACTTAGCCTGCTCAGAAGGAACAGCAGAGGTAGAAGACAGAGATATAGTATATCCACGTGTCTCACTCAGCCTGCTCAGAAGGAACAGCAGAGGTAGAAGACAGAGATAGAGTATATCCACGTGTCTCACTCAGCCTGCTCAGAAGGAACAGCATAGGTAGAAGACAGAGATAGAGTATATCCACGTGTCTGATATACACCTCACTCAGCCTGCTCAGAAGAAACCGCAAAGGTAAAAGACAGAGATAGAGTATATCCACGTGTCTGATATACACCTCACTCAGCCTGCTCAGAAGGAAGAGCAGAGGTAGAAGACATAGATATAGTATATCCACGTGTCTGATCTACACCTCACTTAGCCTGCTCAGAAGGAACAGCTGAGGTAGAAGACAGAGATATAGTATATCCACGTGTCTCACTCAGCCTGCTCAGAAGGAACAGCAGAGGTAGAAGACAGAGATAGAGTATATCCACATGTCACACTCAGCCTGCTCAGAAGGAACAGCAGAGGTAGGAGACAGAGATAGAGTATATCCACGTGTCTGATCTACACCTCACTCAGCCTGCTCAGAAGGAACAGCAGAGGTAGAAGACAGAGATAGAGTATATCCACGTGTCCCACTTAGCCTGCTCAGAAGGAACAGCAGAGGTAGAAGACAGAGATAGAGTATATCCACATGTCTCACTCAGCCTGCTCAGAAGGAACAGCAGAGGTAGAAGACAGATATAGAGTATATCCACGTGTCTGATCTACACCTCACTCAGCCTGTTCAGAAGAATCAGCAGAGGTAGAAGACATAGATAGAGTATATCCCCGTGTCTCACTCAGCCTGCTCAGAAGGAACAGCAGAGGTAGAAGACAGAGATAGAGTATATCCACGTGTCTGATATACACCTCACTCAGCCTGCTCAGAAGAAACCGCAAAGGTAAAAGACAGAGATGGAGTATATCCACGTGTCTGATATACACCTCACTCAGCCTGCTCAGAAGGAAGAGCAGAGGTAGAATACATAGATATAGTATATCCACGTGTCTGATCTACACCTCACTTAGCCTGCTCAGAAGGAAAAGCTGAGGTAGAAGACAGAGATATAGTATATCCACGTGTCTCACTCAGCCTGCTCAGAAGGAACAGCAGAGGTAGAAGACAGAGATAGAGTATATCCACATGTCTCACTCATCCTGCTCAGAAGGAACAGCAGAGGTAGGAGACAGAGATAGAGTATATCCACGTGTCTGATCTACACCTCACTCAGCCTGCTCAGAAGCAACAGCAGAGGTATAAGACAGAGATAGAGTCTATCCACGTGTCTCACTCAGCCTGCTCAAAAGGAACAGCAGAGGTAGAAGACAGAGATAGAGTATATCCACGTGTCTGATCTACACCTCACTCAGCCTGCTCAGAAACAACCGCAAAGGTAAAAGACAGAGATAGAGTATATCGACGTGTCTGATCTACACCTCACTTAGCCTGCTCAGAAGGAACAGCTGAGGTAGAAGACAGAGATATAGGATATCCACGTGTCTCACTCAGCCTGCTCAGAAGGAACAGCAGAGGTAGAATACAGAGATAGAGAATATCAGCGTGTCTCACTCACCCTGCTCAGAAGGAACAGCAGAGGTAGCAGACAGAGATAGAGTATATCCACGTGTCTGATCTACACCTCACTCAGCCTGCTCAGAATGAACCGCAAAGGTAAAAGACAAAGATAGAGTATATCCACGTGTCTGATCTACCCCTCACTTAGCCTGCTCAGAAGGAACAGCAGAGATAGAAGACAGAGATAGAGTATATCCACATGTCCCACTTAGCCTGCTCAGAAGGAACAGCAGAGGTAGAAGACAGAGATATAGTATATCCACGTGTCTCACTCAGCCTGCTCAGAAGGAACAGCAGAGGTAGAAGACAGAGATAGAGTATATCCACGTGTCTGATATACACCTCACTCAGCCTGCTCAGAAGAAACCGCAAAGGTAAAAGACAGAGATAGAGTATATCCACGTGTCTGATATACACCTCACTCAGCCTGCTCAGAAGGAAGAGCAGAGGTAGAAGACATAGATATAGTATATCCACGTGTCTGATCTACACCTCACTTAGCCTGCTCAGAAGGAACAGCTGAGGTAGAATACAGAGATATAGTATATCCACGTGTCTCACTCAGCCTGCTCAGAAGGAACAGCAGAGGTAGAAGACAGAGATAGAGTATATCCACATGTCTCACTCAGCCTGCTCAGAAGGAACAGCAGAGGTAGGAGACAGAGATAGAGTATATCCACGTGTCTGATCTACACCTCACTCAGCCTGCTCAGAAGGAACAGCAGATGTAGAAGACAGAGATAGAGTATATCCACGTGTCCCACTTAGCCTGCTCAGAAGGAACAGCAGAGGTAGAAGACAGAGATAGAGTATATCCACATGTCTCACTCAGCCTGCTCAGAAGGAACAGCAGAGGTAGAAGACAGAGATTGAGTATATCCACGTGTCTAATCTACACCTCACTCAGCCTGCTCAGAAGTAACAGCAGATGTAGAAGACAGATATAGAGTATATCCACGTGTCTGATCTACACCTCACTCAGCCTGTTCAGAAGAATCAGCAGAGGTAGAAGACATAGATAGAGTATATCCCCGTGTCTCACTCAGCCTGCTCAGAAGGAACAGCAGAGGTAGAAGACAGAGATAGAGTATATCCACGTGTCTGATCTACACCTCACTCAGCCTGCTCAGAAAGAACAGCTGAGGTAGAAGACAGAGATATAGTATATCCACGTGTCTCACTCAGCCTGCTCAGAAGGAACAGCAGAGGTAGAAGACAGAGATAGAGAATATCCACGTGTCTCACTCAGCCTGCTCAGAAGGAACAGCAGAGGTAGCAGACAGAGATAGAGTATATCCACGTGTCTGATCTACACCTCACTCAGCCTGCTCAGAATGAACCGCAAAGGTAAAAGACAGAGAGAGAGTATATCCACGTGTCTGATCTACCCCTCACTTAGCCTGCTCAGAAGGAACAGCAGAGGTAGAAGACAGAGATAGAGTATATCCACATGTCTCACTCAGCCTGCTCAGTATGAACAGCAGGGGTAGAAGACAGAGATAGAGTATATCCACGTGTCTGATCTACACCTCACTCAGCCTGCTCAGAAGAATCAGCAGAGGTAGAAGACAGAGATATAGTATATCCACGTGTCTCACTCAGCCTGCTCAGAAGGAACAGCATAGGTAGAAGACAGAGATAGAGTATATCCACGTGTCTCACTCAGCCTGCTCAGAAGGAACAGCAGAGGTAGAAGACAGAGATATAGTATATCCACGTGTCTGATATACACCTTACTTAGCCTGCTCAGAAGGAACAGCTGAGGTAGAAGACAGAGATAAAGTATATCCACGTGTCTCACTCAGCCTGCTCAGAAGGAACAGCAGAGGTATAAGACAGAGATAGAGTATATCCACGTGTCTCACTCAGCCTGCTCAGAAGGAACAGCAGAGGTAGAAGACAGAGATATAGTATATCCATGTGTCTGATATACACCTCACTCAGCATGCTCAGAAGAAACCGCAAAGGTAAAAGACAGAGATAGAGTATATCCACGTGTCTGATATACACCTCACCCAGCCTGATCAGAAGGAAGAGCAGAGGTAGAAGACATAGATATAGTATATCCACGTGTCTGATCTACACCTCACTTAGCCTGCTCAGAAGAATCAGCAGAGGTAGAAGACAGAGATATAGTATATCCACGTGTCTCACTCAGCCTGCTCAGAAGGAACAGCAGAGGTAGATGACAGAGATAGAGTATATCCACGTGTCTCACTCAGCCTGCTCAGAAGGAACACCAGAGGTAGAAGACAGAGATAGAGTATATCCATGTGTCTGATATACACCTCACTCAGCATGCTCAGAAGAAACCGCAAAGGTAAAAGACAGAGATAGAGTATATCCACGTGTCTAATAGACACCTCACCCAGCCTGATCAGAAGGAAGAGCAGAGGTAGAAGACATAGATATAGTATATCCACGTGTCTGATCTACACCTCACTTAGCCTGCTCAGAAGGAACAGCTGAGGTAGAAGACAGAGATATAGTATATCCACGTGTCTCACTCAGCCTGCTCAGAAGGAACAGCAGAGTTAGAAGACAGAGATAGAGTATATCCACGTGTCTCACTCAGCCTGCTCAAAAGGAACAGCAGAGGTAGGAGACAGAGATAGAGTATATCCACGTGTCTGATCTACACCTCACTCAGCCTGCTCAGAAGCAACAGCAGAGGTATAAGACAGAGATAGAGTCTATCCACGTGTCTCACTCAGCCTGCTCAAAAGGAACAGCAGAGGTAGAAGACAGAGATAGAGTATATCCACGTGTCTGATCTACACCTCACTCAGCCTGCTCAGAAACAACCGCAAAGGTAAAAGACAGAGATAGAGTATATCCACGTGTCTGATCTACACCTCACTTAGCCTGCTCAGAAGGAACAGCTGAGGTAGAAGACAGAGATATAGGATATCCACGTGTCTCACTCAGCCTGCTCAGAAGGAACAGCAGAGGTAGAATACAGAGATAGAGAATATCCACGTGTCTCACTCAGCCTGCTCAGAAGGAACAGCAGAGGTAGCAGACAGAGATAGAGTATATCCACGTGTCTGATCTACACCTCACTCAGCCTGCTCAGAATGAACCGCAAAGGTAAAAGACAAAGATAGAGTATATCCACGTGTCTGATCTACCCCTCACTTAGCCTGCTCAGAAGGAACAGCAGAGATAGAAGACAGAGATAGAGTATATCCACATGTCCCACTTAGCCTGCTCAGAAGGAACAGCAGAGGTAGAAGACAGAGATATAGTATATCCACGTGTCTCACTCAGCCTGCTCAGAAGGAACAGCAGAGGTAGAAGACAGAGATAGAGTATATCCACGTGTCTCACTCAGCCTGCTCAGAAGGAACAGCATAGGTAGAAGACAGAGATAGAGTATATCCACGTGTCTGATATACACCTCACTCAGCCTGCTCAGAAGAAACCGCAAAGGTAAAAGACAGAGATAGAGTATATCCACGTGTCTGATATACACCTCACTCAGCCCGCTCAGAATGAAGAGCAGAGGTAGAAGACATAGATATAGTATATCCACGTGTCTGATCTACACCTCACTTAGCCTGCTCAGAAGGAACAGCTGAGGTAGAAGACAGAGATATAGTATATCCACGTGTCTCACTCAGCCTGCTCAGAAGGAACAGCAGAGGTAGAAGACAGAGATAGAGTATATCCACATGTCTCACTCAGCCTGCTCAGAAGGAACAGCAGAGGTAGGAGACAGAGATAGAGTATATCCACGTGTCTGATCTACACCTCACTCAGCCTGCTCAGAAGGAACAGCAGAGGTAGAAGACAGAGATAGAGTATATCCACGTGTCCCACTTAGCCTGCTCAGAAGGAACAGCAGAGGTAGAAGACAGAGATAGAGTATATCCACATGTCTCACTCAGCCTGCTCAGAAGGAACAGCAGAGGTAGAAGACAGAGATTGAGTATATCCACATGTCTAATCTCCACCTCACTCAGCCTGCTCAGAAGTAACAGCAGATGTAGAAGACAGATATAGAGTATATCCACGTGTCTGATCTACACCTCACTCAGCCTGTTCAGAAGAATCAGCAGAGGTAGAACACATAGATAGAGTATATCCCCGTGTCTCACTCAGCCTGCTCAGAAGGAACAGCAGAGGTAGAAGACAGAGATTGAGTATATCCACGTGTCTAATCTACACCTCACTCAGCCTGCTCAGAAGTAACAGCAGATGTAGAAGACAGATATAGAGTATATCCACGTGTCTGATCTACACCTCACTCAGCCTGTTCAGAAGAATCAGCAGAGGTAGAAGACATAGATAGAGTATATCCCCGTGTCTCACTCAGCCTGCTCAGAAGGAACAGCAGAGGTAGAAGACAGAGATAGAGTATATCCACGTGTCTGATCTACACCTCACTCAGCCTGCTCAGAAAGAACAGATGAGGTAGAAGACAGAGATATAGTATATCCACGTGTCTCACTCAGCCTGCTCAGAAGGAACAGCAGAGGTAGAAGACAGAGATAGAGAATATCCACGTGTCTCACTCAGCCTGCTCAGAAGGAACAGCAGAGGTAGCAGACAGAGATAGAGTATATCCACGTGTCTGATCTACACCTCACTCAGCCTGCTCAGAAGGAACAGCAGAGGTAGAAGACAGAGATAGAGTATATCCACATGTCTCACTCAGCCTGCTCAGTATGAACAGCAGGGGTAGAAGACAGAGATAGAGTATATCCACGTGTCTGATCTACACCTCACTCAGCCTGCTCAGAAGAATCAGCAGAGGTAGAAGACAGAGATATAGTATATCCACGTGTCTCACTCAGCCTGCTCAGAAGGAACAGCAGAGGTAGAAGACAGAGATAGAGTATATCCACATGTCTCACTCAGCCTGCTCAGAAGGAACAGCAGAGGTAGGAGACAGAGATATAGTATATCCACGTGTCTGATATACACCTCACTCAGCCTGCTCAAAAGAAACCGCAAAGGTAAAAGACAGAGATAGAGTATATCCACGTGTCTGATATACACCTCACACAGCCTGCTCAGAAGGAAGAGCAGAGGTAGAAGACATAGATATAGTATATCCACGTGTCTGATCTACACCTTACTTAGCCTGCTCAGAAGGAACAGCTGAGGTAGAAGACAGAGATAAAGTATATCCACGTGTCTCACTCAGCCTGATCAGAAGGAACAGCAGAGGTAGAAGACAGAGATAGAGTATATCCACGTGTCTCACTCAGCCTGCTCAGAAGGAACAGCAGAGGTAGAAGACAGAGATAGAGTATATCCATGTGTCTGATATACACCTCACTCAGCATGCTCAGAAGAAACCGCAAAGCTAAAAGACAGAGATAGAGTATATCCACGTGTCTGATATACACCTCACCCAGCCTGATCAGAAGGAAGAGCAGAGGTAGAAGACATAGATATAGTATATCCACGTGTCTGATCTACACCTCACTTAGCCTGCTCAGAAGAATCAGCAGAGGTAGAAGACAGAGATATAGTATATCCACGTGTCTCACTCAGCCTGCTCAGAAGGAACAGCAGAGGTAGAAGACAGAGATAGAGTATATCCACGTGTCTCACTCAGCCTGCTCAGAAGGAACAGCAGAGGTAGAAGACAGAGATAGAGTATATCCATGTGTCTGATATACACCTCACTCAGCATGCTCAGAAGAAACCGCAAAGGTAAAAGACAGAGATAGAGTATATCCACGTGTCTGATATACACCTCACCCAGCCTGATCAGAAGGAAGAGCAGAGGTAGAAGACATAGATATAGTATATCCACGTGTCTGATCTACACCTCACTTAGCCTGCTCAGAAGGAACAGCTGAGGTAGAAGACAGAGATATAGTATATCCACGTGTCTCACTCAGCCTGCTCAGAAGGAACAGCAGAGGTAGAAGACAGAGATAGAGTATATCCACATGTCTCACTCAGCCTGCTCAGAAGGAACAGCAGAGGTAGGAGACAGAGATAGAGTATATCCACGTGGCTGATCTACACCTCACTCAGCCTGCTCAGAAGCAACAGCAGAGGTATAAGACAGAGATAGAGTCTATCCACGTGTCTCACTCAGCCTGCTCAAAAGGAACAGCAGAGGTAGAAGACAGAGATAGAGTATATCCACGTGTCTGATCTACACCTCACTCAGCCTGCTCAGAAACAACCGCAAAGGTAAAAGACAGAGATAGAGTATATCCACGTGTCTGATCTACACCTCACTTAGCCTGCTCAGAAGGAACAGCTGAGGTAGAAGACAGAGATATAGGATATCCACGTGTCTCACTCAGCCTGCTCAGAAGGAACAGCAGAGGTAGAATACAGAGATAGAGAATATCCACGTGTCTCACTCAGCCTGCTCAGAAGGAACAACAGAGGTAGCAGACAGAGATAGAGTATATCCACGTGTCTGATCTACACCTCACTCAGCCTGCTCAGAATGAACCGCAAAGGTAAAAGACAAAGATAGAGTATATCCACGTGTCTGATCTACCCCTAACTTAGCCTGCTCAGAAGGAACAGCAGAAATAGAAGACAGAGATAGAGTATATCCACATGTCCCACTTAGCCTGCTCAGAAGGAACAGCAGAGGTAGAAGACAGAGATATAGTATATCCACGTGTCTCACTCAGCCTGCTCAGAAGGAACAGCAGAGGTAGAAGACAGAGATAGAGTATATCCACGTGTCTCACTCAGCCTGCTCAGAAGGAACAGCATAGGTAGAAGACAGAGATAGAGTATATCCACGTGTCTGATATACACCTCACTGAGCCTGCTCAGAAGAAACCGCAAAGGTAAAAGACAGAGATAGAGTATATCCACGTGTCTGATATACACCTCACTCAGCCTGCTCAGAAGGAAGAGCAGAGGTAGAAGACATAGATATAGTATATCCACGTGTCTGATCTACACCTCACTTAGCCTGCTCAGAAGGAACAGCTGAGGTAGAAGACAGAGATATAGTATATCCACGTGTCCCACTCAGCCTGCTCAGAAGGAACAGCAGAGGTAGAAGACAGAGATAGAGTATATCCACATGTCTCACTCAGCCTGCTCAGAAGGAACAGCAGAGGTAGAAGACAGAGATAGAGTATATCCACGTGTCTCACTCAGCCTGCTCAGAAGGAACAGCATAGGTAGAATACAGAGATAGAGTATATCCACGTGTCTGATATACACCTCACTCAGCCTGCTCAGAAGAAACCGCAAAGGTAAAAGACAGAGATAGAGTATATCCACGTGTCTGATATACACCTCACTCAGCCTGCTCAGAAGGAAGAGCAGAGGTAGAAGACATAGATATAGTATATCCACGTGTCTGATCTACACCTCACTTAGCCTGCTCAGAAGGAACAGCTGAGGTAGAAGACAGAGATATAGTATATCCACGTGTCTCACTCAGCCTGCTCAGAAGGAACAGCAGAGGTAGAAGACAGAGATAGAGTATATCCACATGTCTCACTCAGCCTGCTCAGAAGGAACAGCAGAGGTAGGAGACAGAGATAGAGTATATCCACGTGTCTGATCTACACCTCACTCAGCCTGCTCAGAAGGAACAGCAGAGGTAGAAGACAGAGATAGAGTATATCCACGTGTCCCACTTAGCCTGCTCAGAAGGAACAGCAGAGGTAGAAGACAGAGATAGAGTATATCCACATGTCTCACTCAGCCTGCTCAGAAGGAACAGCAGAGGTAGAAGACAGAGATTGAGTATATCCACATGTCTAATCTACACCTCACTCAGCCTGCTCAGAAGTAACAGCAGATGTAGAATACAGATATAGAGTATATCCACGTGTCTGATCTACACCTCACTCAGCCTGTTCAGAAGAATCAGCAGAGGTAGAAGACATAGATAGAGTATATCCCCGTGTCTCACTCAGCCTGCTCAGAAGGAACAGCAGAGGTAGAAGACAGAGATAGAGTATATCCACGTGTCTGATATACACCTCACTCAGCCTGCTCAGAAGAAACCGCAAAGGTAAAAGACAGAGATGGAGTATATCCACGTGTCTGATATACACCTCACTCAGCCTGCTCAGAAGGAAGAGCAGAGGTAGAAGACATAGATATAGTATATCCACGTGTCTGATCTACACCTCACTTAGCCTGCTCAGAAGGAAAAGCTGAGGTAGAAGACAGAGATATAGTATATCCACGTGTCTCACTCAGCCTGCTCAGAAGGAACAGCAGAGGTAGAAGACAGAGATAGAGTATATCCACATGTCTTACTCAGCCTGCTCAGAAGGAACAGCAGATGTAGGAGACAGAGATAGAGTATATCCACGTGTCTGATCTACACCTCACTCAGCCTGCTCTGAAGGAACAGCAGAGGTAGAAGACAGAGATAGAGTATATCCACGTGTCCAACATAGCCTGCTCAGAAGGAACAGCAGAGGTAGAAGACATAGATAGAGTATATCCACATGTCTTACTCAGCCTGCTCAGAAGGAACAGCAGATGTAAAAGACAGAGATAGAATATATCCACGTGTCTGATATACACCTTACTCAGCCTGCTCAGAAGGACGAGCAGAGGTAGAAGACATAGATATAGTATATCCACGTGTCTGATCTACACCTCACTCAGCCTGCTCAGAAGGAACAGCAGAGGTATAAGACAGAGATAGAGTATATCCACGTGTCTCACACAGCCTGCTCAGAATGAACAACAGAGGTAGAAGACAAAGATAGAGTATATCCACGTGTCTCGCTCAGCCTGCTCAGAAAGAACCGCAGAGGTAGAAGACAGAGATAGAGTATATCCACGTGTCTGATCTACACCTCACTTAGCCTGCTCAGAAGGAACAGCTGAGGTAGAAGACAGAGATATAGTATATCCACATGTCTCACTCAGCCTGCTCAGAACGAACAGCAGAGGTAGAAGACAGAATTTGAGTATATCCACGTGTCTAATCTACACCTCACTCAGCCTGCTCAGAAGTAACAGCAGATGTATAAGACAGATATAGAGTATATCCACGTGTCTGATCTACACCTCACTCAGCCTGTTCAGAAGAATCAGCAGAGGTAGAAGACATAGATAGAGTATATCCCCGTGTCTCACTCAGCCTGCTCAGAAGGAACAGCAGAGGTAGAAGACAGAGATAGAGTATATCCACGTGTCTGATATACACCTCACTCAGCCTGCTCAGAAGAAACCGCAAAGGTAAAAGACAGAGATGGAGTATATCCACGTGTCTGATATACACCTCACTCAGCCTGCTCTGAAGGAACAGCAGAGGTAGAAGACAAAGATAGAGTATATCCACGTGTCCAACATAGCCTGCTCAGAAGGAACAGCAGAGGTAGAAGACATAGATAGAGTATATCCACATGTCTTACTCAGCCTGCTCAGAAGGAACAGCAGATGTAAAAGACAGAGATAGAATATATCCACGTGTCTGATATACACCTTACTCAGCCTGCTCAGAAGGACGAGCAGAGGTAGAAGACATAGATATAGTATATCCACGTGTCTGATCTACACCTCACTCAGCCTGCTCAGAAGGAACAGCAGAGGTATAAGACAGAGAAAGAGTATATCCACGTGTCTCACACAGCCTGCTCAGAAGGAACAACAGAGGTAGAAGACAAAGATAGAGTATATCCACGTGTCTCGCTCAGCCTGCTCAAAAGGAACAGCAGAGGTAGAAGACAGAGATAGAGTATATCCACGTGTCTGATCTACACCTCACTCAGCCTGCTCAGAAAGAACCGCAAAGGTAAAAGACAGAGATAGAGTATATCAACGTGTCTGATCTACACCTCACTTAGCCTGCTCAGAAGGAACAGCTGAGGTAGAAGACAGAGATATAGTATATCCACATGTCTCACTCAGCCTGCTCAGAACGAACAGCAGAGGTAGAAGACAGAATTTGAGTATATCCACGTGTCTAATCTACACCTCACTCAGCCTGCTCAGAAGTAACAGCAGATGTATAAGACAGATATAGAGTATATCCACGTGTCTGATCTACACCTCACTCAGCCTGTTCAGAAGAATCAGCAGAGGTAGAAGACATATATAGAGTATATCCCCGTGTCTCACTCAGCCTGCTCAGAAGGAACAGCAGAGGTAGAAGACAGAGATAGAGTATATCCACGTGTCTGATATACACCTCACTCAGCCTGCTCAGAAGAAACCGCAAAGGTAAAAGACAGAGATGGAGTATATCCACGTGTCTGATATACACCTCACTCAGCCTGCTCAGAAGGAAGAGCAGAGGTAGAAGACATAGATATAGTATATCCACGTGTCTGATCTACACCTCACTTAGCCTGCTCAGAAGGAAAAGCTGAGGTAGAAGACAGAGATATAGTATATCCACGTGTCTCACTCAGCCTGCTCAGAAGGAACAGCAGAGGTAGAAGACAGAGATAGAGTATATCCACATGTCTCACTCAGCCTGCTCAGAAGGAACAGCAGAGGTAGGAGACAGAGATAGAGTATATCCACGTGTCTGATCTACACCTCACTCAGCCTGCTCAGAAGCAACAGCAGAGGTATAAGACAGAGATAGAGTCTATCCACGTGTCTCACTCTGCCTGCTCAAAAGGAACAGCAGAGGTAGAAGACAGAGATAGAGTATATTCACGTGTCTGATCTACACCTCACTCAGCCTGCTCAGAAACAACCGCAAAGGTAAAAGACAGAGATAGAGTATATCCACGTGTCTGATCTACACCTCACTTAGCCTGCTCAGAAGGAACAGCTGAGGTAGAAGACAGAGATATAGGATATCCACGTGTCTCACTCAGCCTGCTCAGAAGGAACAGCAGAGGTAGAATACAGAGATAGAGAATATCCACGTGTCTCACTCAGCCTGCTCAGAAGGAACAACAGAGGTAGCAGACAGAGATAGAGTATATCCACGTGTCTGATCTACACCTCACTCAGCCTGCTCAGAATGAACCGCAAAGGTAAAAGACAAAGATAGAGTATATCCACGTGTCTGATCTACCCCTCACTTAGCCTGCTCAGAAGGAACAGCAGAGATAGAAGACAGAGATAGAGTATATCCACATGTCCCACTTAGCCTGCTCAGAAGGAACAGCAGAGGTAGAAGACAGAGATATAGTATATCCACGTGTCTCACTCAGCCTGCTCAGAAGGAACAGCAGAGGTAGAAGACAGAGATAGAGTATATCCACGTGTCTCACTCAGCCTGCTCAGAAGGAACAGCATAGGTAGAAGACAGAGATAGAGTATATCCACGTGTCTGATATACACCTCACTCAGCCTGCTCAGAAGAAACCGCAAAGGTAAAAGACAGAGATAGAGTATATCCACGTGTCTGATATACACCTCACTCAGCCTGCTCAGAAGGAAGAGCAGAGGTAGAAGACATAGATATAGTATATCCACGTGTCTGATCTACACCTCACTTAGCCTGCTCAGAAGGAACAGCTGAGGTAGAAGACAGAGATATAGTATATCCACGTGTCTCACTCAGCCTGCTCAGAAGGAACAGCAGAGGTAGAAGACAGAGATAGAGTATATCCACATCTCTCACTCAGCCTGCTCAGAAGGAACAGCAGAGGTAGGAGACAGAGATAGAGTATATCCACGTGTCTGATCTACACCTCACTCAGCCTGCTCAGAAGGAACAGCAGAGGTAGAAGACAGAGATAGAGTATATCCACGTGTCCCACTTAGCCTGCTCAGAAGGAACAGCAGAGGTAGAAGACAGAGATAGAGTATATCCACATGTCTCACTCAGCCTGCTCAGAAGGAACAGCAGAGGTAGAAGACAGAGATAGAGTATATCCACGTGTCTCACTCAGCCTGCTCAGAAGGAACAGCATAGGTAGAAGACAGAGATAGAGTATATCCACGTGTCTGATATACACCTCACTCAGCCTGCTCAGAAGAAACCGCAAAGGTAAAAGACAGAGATAGAGTATATCCACGTGTCTGATATACACCTCACTCAGCCTGCTCAGAAGGAAGAGCAGAGGTAGAAGACATAGATATAGTATATCCACGTGTCTGATCTACACCTCACTTAGCCTGCTCAGAAGGAACAGCTGAGGTAGAAGACAGAGATATAGTATATCCACGTGTCCCACTTAGCCTGCTCAGAAGGAACAGCAGAGGTAGAAGACAGAGATAGAGTATATCCACATGTCTCACTCAGCCTGCTCAGAAGGAACAGCAGAGGTAGAAGACAGAGATTGAGTATATCCACATGTCTAATCTACACCTCACTCATTCTGCTCAGAAGTAACAGCAGATGTAGAAGACAGATATAGAGTATATCCACGTGTCTGATCTACACCTCACTCAGCCTGTTCAGAAGAATCAGCAGAGGTAGAAGACATAGATAGAGTATATCCCCGTGTCTCACTCAGCCTGCTCAGAAGGAACAGCAGAGGTAGAAGACAGAGATAGAGTATATCCACGTGTCTGATATACACCTCGCTCAGCCTGCTCAAAAGGAACAGCAGAGGTAGAAGACAGAGATAGAGTATATCCACGTGTCTGATCTACACCTCACTCAGCCTGCTCAGAAAGAACCGCAAAGGTAAAAGACAGAGATAGAGTATATCAACGTGTCTGATCTACACCTCACTTAGCCTGCTCAGAAGGAACAGCTGAGGTAGAAGACAGAGATATAGTATATCCACATGTCTCACTCAGCCTGCTCAGAACGAACAGCAGAGGTAGAAGACAGAATTTGAGTATATCCACGTGTCTAATCTACACCTCACTCAGCCTGCTCAGAAGTAACAGCAGATGTATAAGACAGATATAGAGTATATCCACGTGTCTGATCTACACCTCACTCAGCCTGTTCAGAAGAATCAGCAGAGGTAGAAGACATAGATAGAGTATATCCCCGTGTCTCACTCAGCCTGCTCAGAAGGAACAGCAGAGGTAGAAGACAGAGATAGAGTATATCCACGTGTCTGATATACACCTCACTCAGCCTGCTCAGAAGAAACCGCAAAGGTAAAAGACAGAGATGGAGTATATCCACGTGTCTGATATACACCTCACTCAGCCTGCTCAGAAGGAAGAGCAGAGGTAGAAGACATAGATATAGTATATCCACGTGTCTGATCTACACCTCACTTAGCCTGCTCAGAAGGAAAAGCTGAGGTATAAGACAGAGATATAGTATATCCACGTGTCTCACTCAGCCTGCTCAGAAGGAACAGCAGAGGTAGAAGACAGAGATAGAGTATATCCACATGTCTCACTCAGCCTGCTCAGAAGGAACAGCAGAGGTAGGAGACAGAGATAGAGTATATCCACGTGTCTGATCTACACCTCACTCAGCCTGCTCAGAAGCAACAGCAGAGGTATAAGACAGAGATAGAGTCTATCCACGTGTCTCACTCAGCCTGCTCAAAAGGAACAGCAGAGGTAGAAGACAGAGATAGAGTATATTCACGTGTCTGATCTACACCTCACTCAGCCTGCTCAGAAACAACCGCAAAGGTAAAAGACAGAGATAGAGTATATCCACGTGTCTGATCTACACCTCACTTAGCCTGCTCAGAAGGAACAGCTGAGGTAGAAGACAGAGATATAGGATATCCACGTGTCTCACTCAGCCTGCTCAGAAGGAACAGCAGAGGTAGAATACAGAGATAGAGAATATCCACGTGTCTCACTCAGCCTGCTCAGAAGGAACAACAGAGGTAGCAGACAGAGATAGAGTATATCCACGTGTCTGATCTACACCTCACTCAGCCTGCTCAGAATGAACCGCAAAGGTAAAAGACAAAGATAGAGTAAATCCACGTGTCTGATCTACCCCTCACTTAGCCTGCTCAGAAGGAACAGCAGAGATAGAAGACAGAGATAGAGTATATCCACATGTCCCACTTAGCCTGCTCAGAAGGAACAGCAGAGGTAGAAGACAGAGATATAGTATATCCACGTGTCTCACTCAGCCTGCTCAGAAGGAACAGCAGAGGTAGAAGACAGAGATAGAGTATATCCACGTGTCTCACTCAGCCTGCTCAGAAGGAACAGCATAGGTAGAAGACAGAGATAGAGTATATCCACGTGTCTGATATACACCTCACTCAGCCTGCTCAGAAGAAACCGCAAAGGTAAAAGACAGAGATAGAGTATATCCACGTGTCTGATATACACCTCACTCAGCCTGCTCAGAAGGAAGAGCAGAGGTAGAAGACATAGATATAGTATATCCACGTGTCTGATCTACACCTCACTTAGCCTGCTCAGAAGGAACAGCTGAGGTAGAAGACAGAGATATAGTATATCCACGTGTCTCACTCAGCCTGCTCAGAAGGAACAGCAGAGGTAGAAGACAGAGATAGAGTATATCCACATGTCTCACTCAGCCTGCTCAGAAGGAACAGCAGAGGTAGGAGACAGAGATAGAGTATATCCACGTGTCTGATCTACACCTCACTCAGCCTGCTCAGAAGGAACAGCAGAGGTAGAAGACAGAGATAGAGTATATCCACGTGTCCCACTTAGCCTGCTCAGAAGGAACAGCAGAGGTAGAAGACAGAGATAGAGTATATCCACATGTCTCACTCAGCCTGCTCAGAAGGAACAGCAGAGGTAGAAGACAGAGATAGAGTATATCCACGTGTCTCACTCAGCCTGCTCAGAAGGAACAGCATAGGTAGAAGACAGAGATAGAGTATATCCACGTGTCTGATATACACCTCACTCAGCCTGCTCAGAAGAAACCGCAAAGGTAAAAGACAGAGATAGAGTATATCCACGTGTCTGATATACACCTCACTCAGCCTGCTCAGAAGGAAGAGCAGAGGTAGAAGACATAGATATAGTATATCCACGTGTCTGATCTACACCTCACTTAGCCTGCTCAGAAGGAACAGCTGAGGTAGAAGACAGAGATATAGTATATCCACGTGTCCCACTTAGCCTGCTCAGAAGGAACAGCAGAGGTAGAAGACAGAGATAGAGTATATCCACATGTCTCTCTCAGCCTGCTCAGAAGGAACAGCAGAGGTAGAAGACAGAGATTGAGTATATCCACATGTCTAATCTACACCTCACTCATTCTGCTCAGAAGTAACAGCAGATGTAGAAGACAGATATAGAGTATATCCACGTGTCTGATCTACACCTCACTCAGCCTGTTCAGAAGAATCAGCAGAGGTAGAAGACATAGATAGAGTATATCCCCGTGTCTCACTCAGCCTGCTCAGAAGGAACAGCAGAGGTAGAAGACAGAGATAGAGTATATCCACGTGTCTGATATACACCTCACTCAGCCTGCTCAGAAGAAACCGCAAAGGTAAAAGACAGAGATGGAGTATATCCACGTGTCTGATATACACCTCACTCAGCCTGCTCAGAAGGAAGAGCAGAGGTAGAAGACATAGATATAGTATATCCACGTGTCTGATCTACACCTCACTTAGCCTGCTCAGAAGGAAAAGCTGAGGTAGAAGACAGAGATATAGTATATCCACGTGTCTCACTCAGCCTGCTCAGAAGGAACAGCAGAGGTAGAAGACAGAGATAGAGTATATCCACATGTCTTACTCAGCCTGCTCAGAAGGACGAGCAGAGGTAGAAGACATAGATATAGTATATCCACGTGTCTGATCTACACCTCACTCAGCCTGCTCAGAAGGAACAGCAGAGGTATAAGACAGAGATAGAGTATATCCACGTGTCTCACACAGCCTGCTCAGAAGGAACAACAGAGGTAGAAGACAAAGATAGAGTATATCCACGTGTCTCGCTCAGCCTGCTCAAAAGGAACAGCAGAGGTAGAAGACAGAGATAGAGTATATCCACGTGTCTGATCTACACCTCACTCAGCCTGCTCAGAAAGAACCGCAAAGGTAAAAGACAGAGATAGAGTATATCAACGTGTCTGAACTACACCTCACTTAGCCTGCTCAGAAGGAACAGCTGAGGTAGAAGACAGAGATATAGTATATCCACATGTCTCACTCAGCCTGCTCAGAACGAACAGCAGAGGTAGAAGACAGAATTTGAGTATATCCACGTGTCTAATCTACACCTCACTCAGCCTGCTCAGAAGTAACAGCAGATGTATAAGACAGATATAGAGTATATCCACGTGTCTGATCTACACCTCACTCAGCCTGTTCAGAAGAATCAGCAGAGGTAGAAGACATAGATAGAGTATATCCCCGTGTCTCACTCAGCCTGCTCAGAAGGAACAGCAGAGGTAGAAGACAGAGATAGAGTATATCCACGTGTCTGATATACACCTCACTCAGCCTGCTCAGAAGAAACCGCAAAGGTAAAAGACAGAGATGGAGTATATCCACGTGTCTGATATACACCTCACTCAGCCTGCTCAGAAGGAAGAGCAGAGGTAGAAGACATAGATATAGTATATCCACGTGTCTGATCTACACCTCACTTAGCCTGCTCAGAAGGAAAAGCTGAGGTAGAAGACAGAGATATAGTATATCCACGTGTCTCACTCAGCCTGCTCAGAAGGAACAGCAGAGGTAGAAGACAGAGATAGAGTATATCCACATGTCTCACTCAGCCTGCTCAGAAGGAACAGCAGAGGTAGGAGACAGAGATAGAGTATATCCACGTGTCTGATCTACACCTCACTCAGCCTGCTCAGAAGGAACAGCAGAGGTAGAAGACAGAGATAGAGTATATCCACGTGTCCCACTTAGCCTGCTCAGAAGGAACAGCAGAGGTAGAAGACAGAGATAGAGTATATCCACATGTCTCACTCAGCCTGCTCAGAAGGAACAGTAGAGGTAGAAGACAGAGATTGAGTATATCCACGTGTCTAATTTACACCTCACTCAGCCTGCTCAGAAGTAACAGCAGATGTAGAAGACAGATATAGAGTATATCCACGTGTCTGATCTACACCTCACTCAGCCTGTTCAGAAGAATCAGCAGAGGTAGAAGACATAGATAGAGTATATCCCCGTGTCTCACTCAGCCTGCTCAGAAGGAACAGCAGAGGTAGAAGACAGAGATAGAGTATATCCACGTGTCTGATATACACCTCACTCAGCCTGCTCAGAAGAAACCGCAAAGGTAAAAGACAGAGATGGAGTATATCCACGTGTCTGATATACACCTCACTCAGCCTGCTCAGAAGGAAGAGCAGCGGTAGAAGACATAGATATAGTATATCCACGTGTCTGATCTACACCTCACTTAGCCTGCTCAGAAGGAAAAGCTGAGGTAGAAGACAGAGATATAGTATATCCACGTGTCTCACTCAGCCTGCTCAGAAGGAACAGCAGAGGTAGAAGACAGAGATAGAGTATATCCACATGTCTTACTCAGCCTGCTCAGAAGGAACAGCAGAGGTAGAAGACATAGATAGAGTATATCCACATGTCTTACTCAGCCTGCTCAGAAGGAACAGCAGATGTAAAAGACAGAGATAGAATATATCCACGTGTCTGATATACACCTTACTCAGCCTGCTCAGAAGGACGAGCAGAGGTAGAAGACATAGATATAGTATATCCACGTGTCTGATCTACACCTCACTCAGCCTGCTCAGAAGGAACAGCAGAGGTATAAGACAGAGATAGAGTATATCCACGTGTCTCACACAGCCTGCTGAGAAGGAACAACAGAGGTAGAAGACAAAGATAGAGTATATCCCCGTGTCTGATCTACACCTCACTTAGCCTGCTCAGAAGGAAAAGCTGAGGTAGAAGACAGAGATATAGTATATCCACGTGTCTCACTCAGCCTGCTCAAAAGGAACAGCAGAGGTAGAAGACAGAGATAGAGTATATCCACATGTCTTACTCAGCCTGCTCAGAAGGACGAGCAGAGGTAGAAGACATAGATATAGTATATCCACGTGTCTGATCTACACCTCACTCAGCCTGCTCAGAAGGAACAGCAGAGGTATAAGACAGAGATAGAGTATATCCACGTGTCTCACACAGCCTGCTCAGAAGGAACAACAGAGGTAGAAGACAAAGATAGAGTATATCCACGTGTCTCGCTCAGCCTGCTCAAAAGGAACAGCAGAGGTAGAAGACAGAGATAGAGTATATCCACGTGTCTGATCTACACCTCACTCAGCCTGCTCAGAAAGAACCGCAAAGGTAAAAGACAGAGATAGAGTATATCAACGTGTCTGAACTACACCTCACTTAGCCTGCTCAGAAGGAACAGCTGAGGTAGAAGACAGAGATATAGTATATCCACATGTCTCACTCAGCCTGCTCAGAACGAACAGCAGAGGTAGAAGACAGAATTTGAGTATATCCACGTGTCTAATCTACACCTCACTCAGCCTGCTCAGAAGTAACAGCAGATGTATAAGACAGATATAGAGTATATCCACGTGTCTGATCTACACCTCACTCAGCCTGTTCAGAAGAATCAGCAGAGGTAGAAGACATAGATAGAGTATATCCCCGTGTCTCACTCAGCCTGCTCAGAAGGAACAGCAGAGGTAGAAGACAGAGATAGAGTATATCCACGTGTCTGATATACACCTCACTCAGCCTGCTCAGAAGAAACCGCAAAGGTAAAAGACAGAGATGGAGTATATCCACGTGTCTGATATACACCTCACTCAGCCTGCTCAGAAGGAAGAGCAGAGGTAGAAGACATAGATATAGTATATCCACGTGTCTGATCTACACCTCACTTAGCCTGCTCAGAAGGAAAAGCTGAGGTAGAAGACAGAGATATAGTATATCCACGTGTCTCACTCAGCCTGCTCAGAAGGAACAGCAGAGGTAGAAGACAGAGATAGAGTATATCCACATGTCTCACTCAGCCTGCTCAGAAGGAACAGCAGAGGTAGGAGACAGAGATAGAGTATATCCACGTGTCTGATCTACACCTCACTCAGCCTGCTCAGAAGGAACAGCAGAGGTAGAAGACAGAGATAGAGTATATCCACGTGTCCCACTTAGCCTGCTCAGAAGGAACAGCAGAGGTAGAAGACAGAGATAGAGTATATCCACATGTCTCACTCAGCCTGCTCAGAAGGAACAGTAGAGGTAGAAGACAGAGATTGAGTATATCCACGTGTCTAATTTACACCTCACTCAGCCTGCTCAGAAGTAACAGCAGATGTAGAAGACAGATATAGAGTATATCCACGTGTCTGATCTACACCTCACTCAGCCTGTTCAGAAGAATCAGCAGAGGTAGAAGACATAGATAGAGTATATCCCCGTGTCTCACTCAGCCTGCTCAGAAGGAACAGCAGAGGTAGAAGACAGAGATAGAGTATATCCACGTGTCTGATATACACCTCACTCAGCCTGCTCAGAAGAAACCGCAAAGGTAAAAGACAGAGATGGAGTATATCCACGTGTCTGATATACACCTCACTCAGCCTGCTCAGAAGGAAGAGCAGCGGTAGAAGACATAGATATAGTATATCCACGTGTCTGATCTACACCTCACTTAGCCTGCTCAGAAGGAAAAGCTGAGGTAGAAGACAGAGATATAGTATATCCACGTGTCTCACTCAGCCTGCTCAGAAGGAACAGCAGAGGTAGAAGACAGAGATAGAGTATATCCACATGTCTTACTCAGCCTGCTCAGAAGGAACAGCAGAGGTAGAAGACATAGATAGAGTATATCCACATGTCTTACTCAGCCTGCTCAGAAGGAACAGCAGATGTAAAAGACAGAGATAGAATATATCCACGTGTCTGATATACACCTTACTCAGCCTGCTCAGAAGGACGAGCAGAGGTAGAAGACATAGATATAGTATATCCACGTGTCTGATCTACACCTCACTCAGCCTGCTCAGAAGGAACAGCAGAGGTATAAGACAGAGATAGAGTATATCCACGTGTCTCACACAGCCTGCTGAGAAGGAACAACAGAGGTAGAAGACAAAGATAGAGTATATCCCCGTGTCTGATCTACACCTCACTTAGCCTGCTCAGAAGGAAAAGCTGAGGTAGAAGACAGAGATATAGTATATCCACGTGTCTCACTCAGCCTGCTCAGAAGGAACAGCAGAGGTAGAAGACACAGATAGAGTATATCCACATGTCTTACTCAGCCTGCTCAGAAGGAACAGCAGATGTAGGAGACAGAGATAGAGTATATCCACGTGTCTGATCTACACCTCACTCAGCCTGCTCTGAAGGAACAGCAGAGGTAGAAGACAGAGATAGAGTATATCCACGTGTCCAACTTAGCCTGCTCAGAAGGAACAGCAGAGGTAGAAGACATAGATAGAGTATATCCACATGTCTTACTCAGCCTGCTCAGACGGAACAGCAGATGTAAAAGACAGAGATAGAATATATCCACGTGTCTGATATACACCTTACTCAGCCTGCTCAGAAGGACGAGCAGAGGTAGAAGACATAGATATAGTATATCCACGTGTCTGATCTACACCTCACTTAGCCTGCTCAGAAGGAAAAGCTGAGGTAGAAGACAGAGATATAGTATATCCACGTGTCTCACTCAGCCTGCTCAGAAGGAACAGCAGAGGTAGAAGACAGAGATAGAGTATATCCACATGTCTTACTCAGCCTGCTCAGAAGGAACAGCAGAGGTAGAAGACATAGATAGAGTATATCCACATGTCTTACTCAGCCTGCTCAGAAGGAACAGCAGATGTAAAAGACAGAGATAGAATATATCCACGTGTCTGATATACACCTTACTCAGCCTGCTCAGAAGGACGAGCAGAGGTAGAAGACATAGATATAGTATATCCACGTGTCTGATCTACACCTCACTCAGCCTGCTCAGAAGGAACAGCAGAGGTATAAGACAGAGATAGAGTATATCCACGTGTCTCACACAGCCTGCTCAGAAGGAACAACAGAGGTAGAAGACAAAGATAGAGTATATCCACGTGTCTGATCTACACCTCACTTAGCCTGCTCAGAAGGAAAAGCTGAGGTAGAAGACAGAGATATAGTATATCCACGTGTCTCACTCAGCCTGCTCAGAAGGAACAGCAGAGGTAGAAGACAGAGATAGAGTATATCCACATGTCTTACTCAGCCTGCTCAGAAGGAACAGCAGATGTAGGAGACAGAGATAGAGTATATCCACGTGTCTGATCTACACCTCACTCAGCCTGCTCTGAAGGAACAGCAGAGGTAGAAGACAGAGATAGAGTATATCCCCGTGTCCAACTTAGCCTGCTCAGAAGGAACAGCAGAGGTAGAAGACATAGATAGAGTATATCCACATGTCTTACTCAGCCTGCTCAGAAGGAACAGCAGATGTAAAAGACAGAGATAGAATATATCCACGTGTCTGATATACACCTTACTCAGCCTGCTCAGAAGGACGAGCAGAGGTAGAAGACATAGATATAGTATATCCACGTGTCTGATCTACACCTCACTCAGCCTGCTCAGAAGGAACAGCAAAGGTATAAGACAGAGATAGAGTATATCCACGTGTCTCACACAGCCTGCTCAGAAGGAACAACAGAGGTAGAAGACAAAGATAGAGTATATCCACGTGTCTCACTCAGCCTGCTCAAAAGGAACAGCAGAGGTAGAAGACAGAGATAGAGTATATCCACGTGTCTGATCTACACCTCACTCAGCCTGCTCAGAAAGAACCGCAAAGGTAAAAGACAGAGATAGAGTATATCAACGTGTCTGATCTACACCTCACTTAGCCTGCTCAGAAGGAACAGCTGAGGTAGAAGACAGAGATATAGTATATCCACATGTCTCACTCAGCCTGCTCAGAACGAACAGCAGAGGTAGAAGACAGAATTTGAGTATATCCACGTGTCTAATCTACACCTCACTCAGCCTGCTCAGAAGTAACAGCAGATGTATAAGACAGATATAGAGTATATCCACGTGTCTGATCTACACCTCACTCAGCCTGTTCAGAAGAATCAGCAGAGGTAGAAGACATAGATAGAGTATATCCCCGTGTCTCACTCAGCCTGCTCAGAAGGAACAGCAGAGGTAGAAGACAGAGATAGAGTATATCCACGTGTCTGATATACACCTCACTCAGCCTGCTCAGAAGAAACCGCAAAGGTAAAAGACAGAGATGGAGTATATCCACGTGTCTGATATACACCTCACTCAGCCTGCTCAGAAGGAAGAGCAGAGGTAGAAGACATAGATATAGTATATCCACGTGTCTGATCTACACCTCACTTAGCCTGCTCAGAAGGAAAAGCTGAGGTAGAAGACAGAGATATAGTATATCCACGTGTCTCACTCAGCCTGCTCAGAAGGAACAGCAGAGGTAGAAGACAGAGATAGAGTATATCCACATGTCTCACTCAGCCTGCTCAGAAGGAACAGCAGAGGTAGGAGACAGAGATAGAGTATATCCACGTGTCTGATCTACACCTCACTCAGCCTGCTCAGAAGGAACAGCAGAGGTAGAAGACAGAGATAGAGTATATCCACGTGTCCCACTTAGCCTGCTCAGAAGGAACAGCAGAGGTAGAAGACAGAGATAGAGTATATCCACATGTCTCACTCAGCCTGCTCAGAAGGAACAGTAGAGGTAGAAGACAGAGATTGAGTATATCCACGTGTATAATTTACACCTCACTCAGCCTGCTCAGAAGTAACAGCAGATGTAGAAGACAGATATAGAGTATATCCACGTGTCTGATCTACACCTCACTTAGCCTGCTCAGAAGGAAAAGCTGAGGTAGAAGACAGAGATATAGTATATCCACGTGTCTCACTCAGCCTGCTCAGAAGGAACAGCAGAGGTAGAAGACACAGATAGAGTATATCCACATGTCTTACTCAGCCTGCTCAGAAGGAACAGCAGATGTAGGAGACAGAGATAGAGTATATCCACGTGTCTGATCTACACCTCACTCAGCCTGCTCTGAAGGAACAGCAGAGGTAGAAGACAGAGATAGAGTATATCCACGTGTCCAACTTAGCCTGCTCAGAAGGAACAGCAGAGGTAGAAGACATAGATAGAGTATATCCACATGTCTTACTCAGCCTGCTCAGACGGAACAGCAGATGTAAAAGACAGAGATAGAATATATCCACGTGTCTGATATACACCTTACTCAGCCTGCTCAGAAGGACGAGCAGAGGTAGAAGACATAGATATAGTATATCCACGTGTCTGATCTACACCTCACTTAGCCTGCTCAGAAGGAAAAGCTGAGGTAGAAGACAGAGATATAGTATATCCACGTGTCTCACTCAGCCTGCTCAGAAGGAACAGCAGAGGTAGAAGACAGAGATAGAGTATATCCACATGTCTTACTCAGCCTGCGCAGAAGGAACAGCAGAGGTAGAAGACATAGATAGAGTATATCCACATGTCTTACTCAGCCTGCTCAGAAGGAACAGCAGATGTAAAAGACAGAGATAGAATATATCCACGTGTCTGATATACACCTTACTCAGCCTGCTCAGAAGGACGAGCAGAGGTAGAAGACATAGATATAGTATATCCACGTGTCTGATCTACACCTCACTCAGCCTGCTCAGAAGGAACAGCAGAGGTATAAGACAGAGATAGAGTATATCCACGTGTCTCACACAGCCTGCTCAGAAGGAACAACAGAGGTAGAAGACAAAGATAGAGTATATCCACGTGTCTGATCTACACCTCACTTAGCCTGCTCAGAAGGAAAAGCTGAGGTAGAAGACAGAGATATAGTATATCCACGTGTCTCACTCAGCCTGCTCAGAAGGAACAGCAGAGGTAGAAGACAGAGATAGAGTATATCCACATGTCTTACTCAGCCTGCTCAGAAGGAACAGCAGATGTAGGAGACAGAGATAGAGTATATCCACGTGTCTGATCTACACCTCACTCAGCCTGCTCTGAAGGAACAGCAGAGGTAGAAGACAGAGATAGAGTATATCCCCGTGTCCAACTTAGCCTGCTCAGAAGGAACAGCAGAGGTAGAAGACATAGATAGAGTATATCCACATGTCTTACTCAGCCTGCTCAGAAGGAACAGCAGATGTAAAAGACAGAGATAGAATATATCCACGTGTCTGATATACACCTTACTCAGCCTGCTCAGAAGGACGAGCAGAGGTAGAAGACATAGATATAGTATATCCACGTGTCTGATCTACACCTCACTCAGCCTGCTCAGAAGGAACAGCAGAGGTATAAGACAGAGATAGAGTATATCCACGTGTCTCACACAGCCTGCTCAGAAGGAACAACAGAGGTAGAAGACAAAGATAGAGTATATCCACGTGTCTCACTCAGCCTGCTCAAAAGGAACAGCAGAGGTAGAAGACAGAGATAGAGTATATCCACGTGTCTGATCTACACCTCACTCAGCCTGCTCAGAAAGAACCGCAAAGGTAAAAGACAGAGATAGAGTATATCCACGTGTCTGATCTACACCTCACTTAGCCTGCTCAGAAGGAACAGCTGAGGTAGAAGACAGAGATATAGTATATCCACATGTCTCACTCAGCCTGCTCAAAAGGAACAGCAGAGGTAGAAGACAGAGATAGAGTATATCCACGTGTCTGATCTACACCTCACTCAGCCTGCTCAGAAAGAACCGCAAAGGTAAAAGACAGAGATAGAGTATATCCACGTGTCTGATCTACACCTCACTCAGCCTGCTCAGAAGGAACAGCAGAGGTAGAAGACAGAATTTGAGTATATCCACGTGTCTAATCTACACCTCACTCAGCCTGCTCAGAAGTAACAGCAGATGTAGAAGACAGATATAGAGTATATCCACGTGTCGGATCTACACCTCACTCAGCCTGTTCAGAAGAATCAGCAGAGGTAGAAGACATAGATAGAGTATATCCCAGTGTCTCACTCAGCCTGCTCAGAAGGAACAGCAGAGGTAGAAGACAGAGATAGAGTATATCCACGTGTCTGATATACACCTCACTCAGCCTGCTCAGAAGAAACCGCAAAGGTAAAAGACAGAGATGGAGTATATCCACGTGTCTGATATACACCTCACTCAGCCTGCTCAGAAGGAAGAGCAGAGGTAGAAGACATAGATATAGTATATCCACGTGTCTGATCTACACCTCACTTAGCCTGCTCAGAAGGAAAAGCTGAGGTAGAAAACAGAGATATAGTATATCCACGTGTCTCACTCAGCCTGCTCAGAAGGAACAGCAGAGGTAGAAGACAGAGATAGAGTATATCCACATGTCTCACTCAGCCTGCTCAGAGGGAACAGCATATGTAGGAGACAGAGATAGAGTATATCCACGTGTCTGATCTACACCTCACTCAGCCTGCTCTGAAGGAACAGCAGAGGTAGAAGACAGAGATAGAGTATATCCACGTGTCCCACTTAGCCTGCTCAGAAGGAACAGCAGAGGTAGAAGACATAGATAGAGTATATCCACATGTCTTACTCAGCCTGCTCAGAAGGAACAGCAGATGTAAAAGACAGAGATAGAATATATCCACGTGTCTGATATACACCTTACTCAGCCTGCTCAGAAGGACGAGCAGAGGTAGAAGACATAGATATAGTATATCCACGTGTCTGATCTACACCTCACTCAGCCTGCTCAGAAGGAACAGCAGAGGTATAAGACAGAGATAGAGTATATCCACGTGTCTCACACAGCCTGCTCAGAAGGAACAACGGAGGTAGAAGACAAAGATAGAGTATATCCACGTGTCTCACTCAGCCTGCTCAAAAGGAACAGCAGAGGTAGAAGACAGAGATAGAGTATATCCACGTGTCTGATCTACACCTCACTCAGCCTGCTCAGAAAGAACCGCAAAGGTAAAAGACAGAGATAGAGTATATCCACGTGTCTGATCTACACCTCACTTAGCCTGCTCAGAAGGAACAGCTGAGGTAGAAGACAGAGATATAGTATATCCACATGTCTCACTCAGCCTGCTCAAAAGGAACAGCAGAGGTAGAAGACAGAGATAGAGTATATCCACGTGTCTGATCTACACCTCACTCAGCCTGCTCAGAAAGAACCGCAAAGGTAAAAGACAGAGATAGAGTATATCCACGTGTCTGATCTACACCTCACTCAGCCTGCTCAGAAGGAACAGCAGAGGTAGAAGACAGAATTTGAGTATATCCACGTGTCTAATCTACACCTCACTCAGCCTGCTCAGAAGTAACAGCAGATGTAGAAGACAGATATAGAGTATATCCACGTGTCGGATCTACACCTCACTCAGCCTGTTCAGAAGAATCAGCAGAGGTAGAAGACATAGATAGAGTATATCCCAGTGTCTCACTCAGCCTGCTCAGAAGGAACAGCAGAGGTAGAAGACAGAGATAGAGTATATCCACGTGTCTGATATACACCTCACTCAGCCTGCTCAGAAGAAACCGCAAAGGTAAAAGACAGAGATGGAGTATATCCACGTGTCTGATATACACCTCACTCAGCCTGCTCAGAAGGAAGAGCAGAGGTAGAAGACATAGATATAGTATATCCACGTGTCTGATCTACACCTCACTTAGCCTGCTCAGAAGGAAAAGCTGAGGTAGAAAACAGAAATATAGTATATCCACGTGTCTCACTCAGCCTGCTCAGAAGGAACAGCAGAGGTAGAAGACAGAGATAGAGTATATCCACATGTCTCACTCAGCCTGCTCAGAGGGAACAGCATATGTAGGAGACAGAGATAGAGTATATCCACGTGTCTGATCTACACCTCACTCAGCCTGCTCTGAAGGAACAGCAGAGGTAGAAGACAGAGATAGAGTATATCCACGTGTCCCACTTAGCCTGCTCAGAAGGAACAGCAGAGGTAGAAGACATAGATAGAGTATATCCACATGTCTTACTCAGCCTGCTCAGAAGGAACAGCAGATGTAAAAGACAGAGATAGAATATATCCACGTGTCTGATATACACCTTACTCAGCCTGCTCAGAAGGACGAGCAGAGGTAGAAGACATAGATATAGTATATCCACGTGTCTGATCTACACCTCACTCAGCCTGCTCAGAAGGAACAGCAGAGGTATAAGACAGAGATAGAGTATATCCACGTGTCTCACACAGCCTGCTCAGAAGGAACAACAGAGGTAGAAGACAAAGATAGTGTATATCCACGTGTCTCACTCAGCCTGCTCAAAAGGAACAGCAGAGGTAGAAGACAGAGATAGAGTATATCCACGTGTCTGATCTACACCTCACTCAGCCTGCTCAGAAAGAACCGCAAAGGTAAAAGACAGAGATAGAGTATATCCACGTGTCTGATCTACACCTCACTTAGCCTGCTCAGAAGGAACAGCTGAGGTAGAAGACAGAGATATAGTATATCCACGTGTCTCACTCAGCCTGCTCAGAAGGAACAGCAGAGGTAGAAGACAGAGATAGAGAATATCCACGTGTCTCACTCAGCCTGCTCAGAAGGAACAGCAGAGGTAGCAGACAGAGATAGAGTATATCCACGTGTCTGATCTACACCTCACTCAGCCTGCTCAGAATGAACCGCAAAGGTAAAAGACAGAGATAGAGTATATCCACGTGTCTGATCTACCCCTCACTTAGCCTGCTCAGAAGGAACAGCAGAGGTAGAAGACAGAGATAGAGTATATCCACATGTCTCACTCAGCCTGCTCAGTATGAACAGCAGGGGTAGAAGACAGAGATAGAGTATATCCACGTGTCTGATCTACAACTCACTCAGCCTGCTCAGAAGAATCAGCAGAGGTAGAAGACAGAGATATAGTATATCCACGTGTCTCACTCAGCCTGCTCAGAAGGAACAGCAGAGGTAGAAGACAGAGATAGAGTATATCCACGTGTCTCACTCAGCCTGCTCAGAAGGAACAGCAGAGGTAGAAGACAGAGATATAGTATATCCACGTGTCTGATATACACCTCACTCAGCCTGCTCAAAAGAAACCGCAAAGGTAAAAGACAGAGATAGAGTATATCCACGTGTCTGATGTACACCTCACCCAGCCTGCTCAGAAGGAAGAGCAGAGGTAGAAGACATAGATATAGTATATCCACGTGTCTGATCTACACCTCACTTAGCCTGCTCAGAAGGAACAGCTGAGGTAGAAGACAGAGATAAAGTATATCCTCGTGTCTCACTCAGCCTGCTCAGAAGGAACAGCAGAGGTAGAAGACAGAGATAGAGTATATCCACGTGTCTCACTCAGCCTGCTCAGAAGGAACAGCAGAGGTAGAAGACAGAGATAGAGTATATCCATGTGTCTGATATACACCTCACTCAGCATGCTCAGAAGAAACCGCAAAGGTAAAAGACAGAGATAGAGTATATCCACGTGTCTGATATACACCTCACCCAGCCTGATCAGAAGGAAGAGCAGGTAGAAGACATAGATATAGTATATCCACGTGTCTGATCTACACCTCACTTAGCCTGCTCAGAAGAATCAGCAGAGGTAGAAGACAGAGATATAGTATATATACGTGTCTCACTCAGCCTGCTCAGAAGGAACAGCAGAGGTAGAAGACAGAGATAGAGTATACCCACGTGTCTCACTCAGCCTGCTCAGAAGGAACAGCAGAGGTAGAAGACAGAGATAGAGTATAACCATGTGTCTGATATACACCTCACTCAGCATGCTCAGAAGAAACCGCAAAGGTAAAAGACAGAGATAGAGTATATCCACGTGTCTGATATACACCTCACCCAGCCTGATCAGAAGGAAGAGCAGAGGTAGAAGACATAGATATAGTATATCCACGTGTCTGATCTACACCTCACTTAGCCTGCTCAGAAGGAACAGCTGAGGTAGAAGACAGAGATATAGTATATCCACGTGTCTCACTCAGCCTGCTCAGAAGGAACAGCAGAGGTAGAAGACAGAGATAGAGTATATCCACATGTCTCACTCAGCCTGCTCAGAAGGAACAGCAGAGGTAGGAAACAGAGATAGAGTATATCCACGTGTCTGATCTACACCTCACTCAGCCTGCTCAGAAGCAACAGCAGAGGTATAAGACAGAGATAGAGTCTATCCACGTGTCTCACTCAGCCTGCTCAAAAGGAACAGCAGAGGTAGAAGACAGAGATAGAGTATATCCACGTGTCTGATCTACACCTCACTCAGCCTGCTCAGAAACAACCGCAAAGGTAAAGGACAGAGATAGAGTATATCCACGTGTCTGATCTACACCTCACTTAGCCTGCTCAGAAGGAAGAGCAGAGGTAGAAGACATATATATAGTATATCCACGTGTCTGATCTACACCTCACTTAGCCTGCTCAGAAGGAACAGCTGAGGTAGAAGACAGAGATATAGTATATCCACGTGTCTCACTCAGCCTGCTCAGAAGGAACAGCAGAGGTAGAAGACAGAGATAGAGTATATCCACATGTCTCACTCAGCCTGCTCAGAAGAAACAGCAGAGGTAGGAGACAGAGTGTATCCATGTGTCTGATCTACACCTCACTCAGCCTGCTCAGAAGGAACAGCAGAGGTATAAGACAGAGATAGAGTATATCCACGTGTCTCACTCAGGCTGCTCAAAAGGAACAGCAGAGGTAGAAGACAGAGATAGAGTATATCCACGTGTCTGATCTACACCTCACTCAGCCTGCTCAGAAAGAACCGCAAAGGTAAAAGACAGAGATAGAGTATATCCACGTGTCTGATCTACACCTCACTTAGCCTGCTCAGAAGGAACAGCTGAGGTAGAAGACAGAGATATAGTATATCCACGTGTCTCACTCAGCCTGCTCAGAAGGAACAGCAGAGGTAGAAGACAGAGATAGAGTATATCCACATGTCTCACTCAGCCTGCTCAGAAGGAACAGCAGAGGTAGGAGACAGAGATAGAGTATATCCACGTGTCTGATCTACACCTCTCTCAGCCTGCTCCGAAGCAACAGCAGAGGTATAAGACAGAGATAGAGTCTATCCACGTGTCTCACTCAGCCTGCTCAAAAGGAACAGCAGAGGTAGAAGACAGAGATAGAGTATATCCACGTGTCTGATCTACACCTCACTCAGCCTGCTCAGAAACAACCGCAAAGGTAAAAGACAGAGATAGAGTATATCCACGTGTCTGATCTACACCTCACTTAGCCTGCTCAGAAGGAACAGCTGAGGTAGAAGACAGAGATATAGGATATCCACGTGTCTCACTCAGCCTGCTCAGAAGGAACAGCAGAGGTAGAATACAGAGATAGAGAATATCCACGTGTCTCACTCAGCCTGCTCAGAAGGAACAGCAGAGGTAGCAGACAGAGATAGAGTATATCCACGTGTCTGATCTACACCTCACTCAGCCTGCTCAGAAGGAACCGCAAAGGTAAAATACAGAGATAGAGTATATCCACGTGTCTGATCTACCCCTCACTTAGCCTGCTCAGAAGGAACAGCAGAGATAGAAGACAGAGATAGAGTATATCCACATGTCCCACTTAGCCTGCTCAGAAGGAACAGCAGAGGTAGAAGACAGAGATAGAGTATATCCACATGTCTCACTCAGCCTGCTCAGTAGGAACAGCAGGGGTAGAAGACAGAGATAGAGTATATCCACGTGTCTGATCTACACCTCACTCAGCCTGCTCAGAAGAATCAGCAGAGGTAGAAGACAGAGATATAGTATATCCACGTGTCTCACTCAGCCTGCTCAGAAGGAACAGCAGAGGTAGAAGACAGAGATAGAGTATATCCACGTGTCTCACTCAGCCTGCTCAGAAGGAACAGCAGAGGTAGAAGACAGAGATAGAGTATATCCATGTGTCTGATATACACCTCACTCAGCATGCTCAGAAGAAACCGCAAAGGTAAAAGACAGAGATAGAGTATATCCACGTGTCTGATATACACCTCACCCAGCCTGATCAGAAGGAAGAGCAGAGGTAGAAGACATAGATATAGTATATCCACGTGTCTGATCTACACCTCACTTATCCTGCTCAGAAGGAACAGCTGAGGTAGAAGACAGAGATATAGTATATCCACGTGTCTCACTCAGCCTGCTCAGAAGGAACAGCAGAGGTAGAAGACAGAGATAGAGTATATCCACATGTCTCACTCAGCCTGCTCAGAAGGAACAGCAGAGGTAGGAGACAGAGATAGAGTATATCCACGTGTCTGATCTACACCTCACTCAGCCTGCTCAGAAGCAACAGCAGAGGTATAAGACAAAGATAGTGTCTATCCACGTGTCTCACTCAGCCTGCTCAAAAGAAACAGCAGAGGTAGAAGACAGAGATAGAGTATATCCACGTGTCTGATCTACACCTCACTCAGCCTGCTCAGAAACAACCGCAAAGGTAAAAGACAGAGATAGAGTATATCCACGTGTCTGATCTACACCTCACTTAGCCTGCTCAGAAGGAACAGCTGAGGTAGAAGACAGAGATATAGGATATCCACGTGTCTCACTCAGCCTGCTCAGAAGGAACAGCAGAGGTAGAATACAGAGATAGAGAATATCCACGTGTCTCACTCAGCCTGCTCAGAAGGAACAGCATAGGTAGCAGACAGAGATAGAGTATATCCACGTGTCTGATCTACACCTCACTCAGCCTGCTCAGAATGAACCGCAAAGGTAAAAGACAAAGATAGAGTATATCCACGTGTCTGATCTACCCCTCACTTAGCCTGCTCAGAAGGAACAGCAGAGATAGAAGACAGAGATAGAGTATATCCACATGTCCCACTTAGCCTGCTCAGAAGGAACAGCAGAGGTAGAAGACAGAGATATAGTATATCCACCTGTATCACTCAGCCTGCTCAAAAGGAACAGCAGGGGTAGAAGACAGAGATAGAGTATATCCAAGTGTGTGATCTACACCTCACTCAGCCTGCTCAGAAGAATCAGCAGAGGTAGAAGACAGAGATATAGTATATCCACGTGTCTCACTCAGCCTGCTCAGAAGGAACAGCAGAGGTAGAAGACAGAGATAGAGTATATCCACGTGTCTCACTCAGCCTGCTCAGAAGGAACAGCAGAGGTAGAAGACAGAGATAGAGTATATCCATGTGTCTGATATACACCTCATTCAGCATGCTCAGAAGAAACCGCAAAGGTAAAAGACAGAGATAGAGTATATCCACGTGTCTGATATACACCTCACCCAGCCTGATCAGAAGGAAGATCAGAGGTAGAAGACATAGATATAGTATATCCACGTGTCTGATCTACACCTCACTTAGCCTGCTCAGAAGGAACAGCAAAGGTAGGAGACAGAGATAGAGTATATCCACGTGTCTGATCTACACCTCACTCAGCCTGCTCAGAAACAACCGCAAAGGTAAAAGACAGAGATATAGTATATCCACGTGTCTCACTCAGCCTGCTCAGAAGGAACAGCAGAGGTAGAATACAGAGATAGAGAATATCCACGTGTCTCACTCAGCCTGCTCAGAAGGAACAGCAGAGGTAGCAGACAGAGATAGAGTATATCCACGTGTCTGATCTACACCTCACTCAGCCTGCTCAGAAGGAACCGCAAAGGTAAAATACAGAGATAGAGTATATCCACGTGTCTGATCTACCCCTCACTTAGCCTGCTCAGAAGGAACAGCAGAGATAGAAGACAGAGATAGAGTATATCCACATGTCCCACTTAGCCTGCTCAGAAGGAACAGCAGAGGTAGAAGACAGAGATAGAGTATAACCATGTGTCTGATATACACCTCACTCAGCATGCTCAGAAGAAACCGCAAAGGTAAAAGACAGAGATAGAGTATATCCACGTGTCTGATATACACCTCACCCAGCCTGATCAGAAGGAAGAGCAGAGGTAGAAGACATAGATATAGTATATCCACGTGTCTGATCTACACCTCACTTAGCCTGCTCAGAAGGAACAGCTGAGGTAGAAGACAGAGATATAGTATATCCACGTGTCTCACTCAGCCTGCTCAGAAGGAACAGCAGAGGTAGAAGACAGAGATAGAGTATATCCATGTGTCTGATATACACCTCATTCAGCATGCTCAGAAGAAACCGCAAAGGTAAAAGACAGAGATAGAGTATATCCACGTGTCTGATATACACCTCACCCAGCCTGATCAGAAGGAAGAGCAGAGGTAGAAGACATAGATATAGTATATCCACGTGTCTGATCTACACCTCACTTAGCCTGCTCAGAAGGAACAGCAGAGGTAGGAGACAGAGATAGAGTATATCCACGTGTCTGATCTACACCTCACTCAGCCTGCTCAGAAGCAACAGCAGAGGTATAAGACAGAGATAGAGTCTATCCACGTGTCTCACTCAGCCTGCTCAAAAGGAACAGCAGAGGTAGAAGACAGAGATAGAGTATATCCACGTGTCTGATCTACACCTCACTCAGCCTGCTCAGAAACAACCGCAAAGGTAAAAGACAGAGATAGAGTATATCCACGTGTCTGATCTACACCTCACTTAGCCTGCTCAGAAGGAACAGCTGAGGTAGAAGACAGAGATATAGGATATCCACGTGTCTCACTCAGCCTGCTCAGAAGGAACAGCAGAGGTAGAAGACAGAGATAGAGTATATCCACGTGTCTCACTCAGCCTGCTCAGAAGGAACAGCAGAGGTAGAAGACAGAGATAGAGTATATCCATGTGTCTGATATACACCTCACTCAGCATGCTCAGAAGAAACCGCAAAGGTAAAAGACAGAGATAGAGTATATCCACGTGTCTGATATACACCTCACCCAGCTTGATCAGAAGGAAGAGCAGAGGTAGAAGACATAGATATAGTATATCCACGTGTCTGATCTACACCTCACTTAGCCTGCTCAGAAGAATCAGCAGAGGTAGAAGACAGAGATATAGTATATCCACGTGTCTCACTCAGCCTGCTCAGAAGGAACAGCAGAGGTAGAAGACAGAGATAGAGTATACCCACGTGTCTCACTCAGCCTGCTCAGAAGGAACAGCAGAGGTAGAAGACAGAGATAGAGTATAACCATGTGTCTGATATACACCTCACTCAGCATGCTCAGAAGAAACCGCAAAGGTAAAAGACAGAGATAGAGTATATCCACGTGTCTGATATACACCTCACCCAGCCTGATCAGAAGGAAGAGCAGAGGTAGAAGACATAGATATAGTATATCCACGTGTCTGATCTACACCTCACTTAGCCTGCTCAGAAGGAACAGCTGAGGTAGAAGACAGAGATATAGTATATCCACGTGTCTCACTCAGCCTGCTCAGAAGAAACAGCAGAGGTAGAAGACAGAGATAGAGTATATCCACATGTCTCACTCAGCCTGCTCAGAAGGAACAGCAGAGGTAGGAGACAGAGATAGAGTATATCCACGTGTCTGATCTACACCTCACTCAGCCTGCTCAGAAGCAACAGCAGAGGTATAAGACAGAGATAGAGTCTATCCACGTGTCTCACTCAGCCTGCTCAAAAGGAACAGCAGAGGTAGAAGACAGAGATAGAGTATATCCACGTGTCTGATCTACACCTCACTCAGCCTGCTCAGAAACAACCGCAAAGGTAAAAGACAGAGATAGAGTATATCCACGTGTCTGATCTACACCTCACTTAGCCTGCTCAGAAGGAAGAGCAGAGGTAGAAGACATAGATATAGTATATCCACGTGTCTGATCTACACCTCACTTAGCCTGCTCCGAAGGAACAGCTGAGGTAGAAGACAGAGATATAGTATATCCACGTGTCTCACTCAGCCTGCTCAGAAGGAACAGCAGAGGTAGAAGACAGAGATAGAGTATATCCACATGTCTCACTCAGCCTGCTCAGAAGAAACAGTAGAGGTAGGAGACAGAGTGTATCCACGTGTCTGATCTACACCTCACTCAGCTTGCTCAGAAGGAACAGCAGAGGTATAAGACAGAGATAGAGTATATCCACGTGTCTCACTCAGGCTGCTCAAAAGGAACAGCAGAGGTAGAAGACAGAGATAGAGTATATCCACGTGTCTGATCTACACCTCACTCAGCCTGCTCAGAAAGAACCGCAAAGGTAAAAGACAGAGATAGAGTATATCCACGTGTCTGATCTACACCTCACTTAGCCTGCTCAGAAGGAACAGCTGAGGTAGAAGACAGAGATATAGTATATCCACGTGTCTCACTCAGCCTGCTCAGAAGGAACAGCAGAGGTAGAATACAGAGATAGAGAATATCCACGTGTCTCACTCAGCCTGCTCAGAAGGAACAGCAGAGGTAGCAGACAGAGATAGAGTATATCCACGTGTCTGATCTACACCTCACTCAGCCTGCTCAGAAGGAACCGCAAAGGTAAAATACAGAGATAGAGTATATCCACGTGTCTGATCTACCCCTCACTTAGCCGGCTCAGAAGGAACAGCAGAGATAGAAGACAGAGATAGAGTATATCCACATGTCCCACTTAGCCTGCTCAGAAGGAACAGCAGTGGTAGAAGACAGAGATAGAGTATATCCACATGTCTCACTCAGCCTGCTCAGTAGGAACAGCAGGGGTAGAAGACAGAGATAGAGTATATCCACGTGTCTGATCTACACCTCACTCAGCCTGCTCAGAAGAATCAGCAGAGGTAGAAGACAGAGATATGGTATATCCACGTGTCTCACTCAACCTGCTAAGAAGGAACAGCAGAGGTAGAAGACAGAGATAGAGTATATCCACGTGTCTCACTCAGCCTGCTCAGAAGGAACAGCAGAGGTAGAAGACAGAGATAGCGTATATCCATGTGTCTGATATACACCTCACTCAGCATGCTCAGAAGAAACCGCAAAGGTAAAATACAGAGATAGAGTATATCCACGTTTCTGATATACACCTCACCCAGCCTGATCAGAAGGAAGAGCAGAGGTAGAAGACATAGATATAGTATATCCACGTGTCTGATGTACACCTCACTTAGCCTGCTCAGAAGGAACAGCTGAGGTAGAAGACAGAGATATAGTATATCCACGTGTCTCACTCAGCCTGCTCAGAAGGAACAGCAGAGGTAGAAGACAGAGATAGAGTATATCCACATGTCTCACTCAGCCTGCTCAGAAGGAACAGCAGAGGTAGGAGACAGAGATAGAGTATATCCACGTGTCTGATCTACACCTCACTCAGCCTGCTCAGAAGCAACAGCAGAGGTATAAGACAGAGATAGAGTCTATCCACGTGTCTCACTCAGCCTGCTCAAAAGGAACAGCAGAGGTAGAAGACAGAGATAGAGTATATCCACGTGTCTGATCTACACCTCACTCAGCCTGCTCAGAAACAACCGCAAAGGTAAAAGACAGAGATAGAGTATATCCACGTGTCTGATCTACACCTCACTTAGCCTGCTCAGAAGGAACAGCTGAGGTAGAATACAGAGATAGAGAATATCCACGTGTCTCACTCAGCCTGCTCAGAAGGAACAGCAGAGGTAGCAGACAGAGATAGAGTATATCCACGTGTCTGATCTACACCTCACGCAGCCTGCTCAGAAGGAACCGCAAAGGTAAAATACAGAGATAGAGTATATCCACGTGTCTGATCTACCCCTCACTTAGCCTGCTCAGAAGGAACAGCAGAGATAGAAGACAGAGATAGAGTATATCCACATGTCCCACTTAGCCTGCTCAGAAGTAACAGCAGAGGTAGAAGACAGAGATAGAGTATATCCACATGTCTCACTCAGCCTGCTCAGAAGGAAGAGCAGGGGTAGAAGACAGAGATAGAGTATATCCACGTGTCTGATCTACACCTCACTCAGCCTGCTCAGAAGAATCAGCTGAGGTAGAAGACAGAGATATAGTATATCCACGTGTCTCACTCAGCCTGCTCAGAAGGAACAGCAGAGGTAGAAGACAGAGATAGAGTATATCCACGTGTCTCACTCAGCCTGCTCAGAAGGAACAGCAGAGGTAGGAGACAGAGATAGAGTATATCCACGTGTCTGATCTACACCTCATTCAGCATGCTCAGAAGGAACAGCTGAGGTAAAAGACAGAGATATAGTATATCCACGTGTCTCACTCAGCCTGCTCAGAAGGAACAGCAGAGGTAGAAGACAGAGATAGAGTATATCCACATGTCTCACTCAGCCTGCTCAGAAGGAACAGCAGAGGTAGGAGACAGAGATAGAGTATATCCACGTGTATGATCTACACCTCACTCAGCCTGCTCAGAAGGAACAGCAGAGGTAGAAGACAGAGATAGACTATATCCACGTGTCTCACTCAGCCTGCTCAGAAGGAACAGCAGAGGTAGATGACAGAGTTAGAGTATATCCACGTGTCTCACTCAGCCTGCTCAGAAGGAACAGCAGAGGTAGAAGACAGAGATATAGTATATCCCCGTGTCTGATCTAAACCTCACTCAGCCTGCTCAGAAGGAACAGCAGAGGTAGAAGACAGAGATAGAGTATATCCACGTGTCCCACTTAGCCTGCTCAGAAGGAACAGCAGAGGTAGAAGACAGAGATAGAGTATATCCACATGTCTCACTCAGCCTGCTCAGAAGGAACAGCAGAGGTAGGAGACAGAGATAGAGTATATCCACGTGTATGATCTACACCTCACTCAGCCTGCTCAGAAGGAACAGCAGAGGTAGAAGACAGAGATAGACTATATCCACGTGTCTCACTCAGCCTGCTCAGAAGGAACAGCAGAGGTAGATGACAGAGTTAGAGTATATCCACGTGTCTCACTCAGCCTGCTCAGAAGGAACAGCAGAGGTAGAAGACAGAGATATAGTATATCCCCGTGTCTGATCTAAACCTCACTCAGCCTGCTCAGAAGGAACAGCAGAGGTAGAAGACAGAGATAGAGTATATCCACGTGTCCCACTTAGCCTGCTCAGAAGGAACAGCAGAGGTAGAAGACAGAGATAGAGTATATCCACATGTCTCACTCAGCCTGCTCAGAAGGAACAGCAGAGGTAGAAGACAGAGATTGAGTATATCCACGTGTCTAATCTACACCTCACTCAGCCTGCTCAGAAGGAACAGCAGATGTAGAAGACAGAGATAGAGTATATCCACGTGTCTGATCTACACCTCACTCAGCCTGTTCAGAAGAATCAGCAGAGGTATAAGACATAGATATAGTATATCCACGTGTCTCACTCAGCCTGCTCAGAATGAACAGCAGAGGTAGAAGACAGAGATAGAGTATATACACGTGTCTCACACAGCCTGCTCAGAAGAAACAGCAGAGGTAGAAGACAGAGATAGAGTATATCCACGTGTATGATCTACACCTCACTCAGCCTGCTCAGAAGAAACCGCAAAGGTAAAAGACAGAGATAGAATATATCCACGTGTCTGATATACACCTTACTCAGCCTGCTCAGAAGGAAGAGCAGAGGTAGAAGACATAGATATAGTATATCCACGTGTCTGATCTACACCTCACTCAGCCTGCTCAGAAGGAACAGCAGAGGTATAAGACAGAGATAGAGTGTATCCACGTGTCTCACACAGCCTGCTCAGAAGGAACAGCAGAGGTAGAATACAGAGATAGAGTATATCCACATGTCTCACTCATCCTGCTCAGAAGGAACAGCAGAGGTAGAAGACAGAGATTGAGTATATCCACGTGTCTAATATACACCTCACTCAGCCTGCTCAGAAGTAACAGCAGATGTAGAAGACAGATATAGAGTATATCCACGTGTCTGATCTACACCTCACTCAGCCTGTTCAGAAGAATCAGCAGAGGTAGAAGACATAGATAGAGTATATCCCCGTGTCTCACTCAGCCTGCTCAGAAGAAACAGCAGAGGTAGAAGACAGAGATAGAGTATATCCACGTGTATGATCTACACCTCACTCAGCCTGCTCAGAAGAAACCGCAAAGGTAAAAGACAGAGATAGAATATATCCACGTGTCTGATATACACCTTACTCAGCCTGCTCAGAAGGAAGAGCAGAGGTAGAAGACATAGATATAGTATATCCACGTGTCTGATCTACACCTCACTTAGCCTGCTCAGAAGGAAAAGCTGAGGTAGAAGACAGAGATATAGTATATCCACGTGTCTCACTCAGCCTGCTCAGAAGGAACAGCAGAGGTAGAAGACAGAGATAGAGTATATCCACATGTCTCACTCAGCCTGCTCAGAAGGAACAGCAGATGTAGGAGACAGAGATAGAGTATATCCACGTGTCTGATCTACACCTCACTCAGCCTGCTCAGAAGGAACAGCAGAGGTAGAAGACAGAGATAGAGTATATCCACGTGTCCCACTTAGCCTGCTCAGAAGGAACAGCAGAGGTAGAAGACAGAGATAGAGTATATCCACATGTCTCACTCAGCCTGCTCAGAAGGAACAGCAGAGGTAGAAGACAGAGATTGAGTATATCCACGTGTCTAATCTACACCTCACTCAGCCTGCTCAGAAGGAACAGCAGATGTAGAAGACAGAGATAGAGTATATCCACGTGTCTGATCTACACCTCACTCAGCCTGTTCAGAAGAATCAGCAGAGGTATAAGACATAGATATAGTATATCCACGTGTCTCACTCAGCCTGCTCAGAATGAACAGCAGAGGTAGAAGACAGAGATAGAGTATATACACGTGTCTCACACAGCCTGCTCAGAAGAAACAGCAGAGGTAGAAGACAGAGATAGAGTATATCCACGTGTATGATCTACACCTCACTCAGCCTGCTCAGAAGAAACCGCAAAGGTAAAAGACAGAGATAGAATATATCCACGTGTCTGATATACACCTTACTCAGCCTGCTCAGAAGGAAGAGCAGAGGTAGAAGACATAGATATAGTATATCCACGTGTCTGATCTACACCTCACTCAGCCTGCTCAGAAGGAACAGCAGAGGTATAAGACAGAGATAGAGTGTATCCACGTGTCTCACACAGCCTGCTCAGAAGGAACAGCAGAGGTAGAATACAGAGATAGAGTATATCCACATGTCCCACTTAGCCTGCTCAGAAGGAACAGCAGAGGTAGAAGACAGAGATAGAGTATATCCACATGTCTCACTCAGCCTGCTCAGAAGGAACAGCAGAGGTAGAAGACAGAGATTGAGTATATCCACGTGTCTAATATACACCTCACTCAGCCTGCTCAGAAGTAACAGCAGATGTAGAAGACAGATATAGAGTATATCCACGTGTCTGATCTACACCTCACTCAGCCTGTTCAGAAGAATCAGCAGAGGTAGAAGACATAGATAGAGTATATCCCCGTGTCTCACTCAGCCTGCTCAGAAGAAACAGCAGAGGTAGAAGACAGAGATAGAGTATATCCACGTGTATGATCTACACCTCACTCAGCCTGCTCAGAAGAAACCGCAAAGGTAAAAGACAGAGATATAATATATCCACGTGTCTGATATACACCTTACTCAGCCTGCTCAGAAGGAAGAGCAGAGGTAGAAGACATAGATATAGTATATCCACGTGTCTGATCTACACCTCACTTAGCCTGCTCAGAAGGAAAAGCTGAGGTAGAAGACAGAGATATAGTATATCCACGTGTCTCACTCAGCCTGCTCAGAAGGAACAGCAGAGGTAGAAGACAGAGATAGAGTATATCCACATGTCTCACTCAGCCTGCTCAGAAGGAACAGCAGATGTAGGAGACAGAGATAGAGTATATCCACGTGTCTGATCTACACCTCACTCAGCCTGCTCAGAAGGAACAGCAGAGGTAGAAGACAGAGATAGAGTATATCCACGTGTCCCACTTAGCCTTCTCAGAAGGAACAGCAAAGGTAGAAGACATAGATAGAGTATATCCACATGTCTTACTCAGCCTGCTCAGAAGGAACAGCAGATGTAAAAGACAGAGATATAATATATCTACGTGTCTGATATACACCTTACTCAGCCTGCTCAGAAGGAAGAAAAGAGGTAGAAGACATAGATATAGTATATCTACGTGTCTGATCTACACCTCACTCAGCCTGCTCAGAAGGAACAGCAGAGGTATAAGACAGAGATAGAGTATATCCACGTGTCTCACACAGCCTGCTCAGAAGGAACAACAGAGGTATAAGACAAAGATAGAGTATATCCACGTGTCTCACTCAGCCTGCTCAAAAGGAACAGCAGAGGTAGAAGACAGAGATAGAGTATATCCACGTGTCTGATCTACACCTCACTCAGCCTGCTCAGAAAGAACCGCAAAGGTAAAAGACAGAGATAGAATATATCCACGTGTCTGATCTACACCTCACTTAGCCTGCTCAGAAGGAACAGCTGAGGTAGAAAACAGAGATATAGTATATCCACGTGTCTCACTCAGCCTGCTCAGAAGGAACAGCAGAGGTAGAAGACAGAGATATAGTATATCCACGTGTCTCACTCAGCCTGCTCAGAAGGAACAGCAGAGGTAGAAGACAGAGATAGAGTATATCCACGTGTCTGATATACACCTCACTCAGCCTGCTCAGAAGAAACCGCAGAGGTAAAAGACAGAGATAGAGTATATCCACGTGTCTGATATACACCTCACTGAGCCTGCTCAGAAGGAAGAGCAGAGGTAGAAGACATAGATATAGTATATCCACGTGTCTGATCTACACCTCACTTAGCCTGCTCAGAAGGAACAGCTGAGGTAAAAGACAGAGATATAGTATATCCACGTGTCTCACTCAGCCTTCTCAGAAGGAACAGCAGAGGTAGAAGACAGAGATAGAGTATATCCACATGTCTCACTCAGCCTGCTCAGAAGGAACAGCAGAGGTAGGAGACAGAGATAGAGTATATCCACGTGTCTGATCTACACCTCACTCAGCCTGCTCAGAAGGAAGAGCAGAGGTAGACGACAGAGATAGACTATATCCACGTGTCTCACTCAGCCTGCTCAGAAGGAACAGCAGAGGTAGAAGACAGAGTTAGAGTATATCCACGTGTCTCACTCAGCCTGCTCAGAAGGAACAGCAGAGGTAGAAGACAGAGATATAGTATATCCCCGTGTCTGATCTAAACCTCACTCAGCCTGCTCAGAAGGAACAGCAGAGGTAGAAGACAGAGATAGAGTATATCCACGTGTCCCACTTAGCCTGCTCAGAAGGAACAGCAGAGGTAGAAGACAGAGATAGAGTATATCCACATGTCTCACTCAGCCTGCTCAGAAGGAACAGCAGAGGTAGAAGACAGAGATTGAGTATATCCACGTGTCTAATCTACACCTCACTCAGCCTGCTCAGAATGAACAGCCGATGTAGAAGACAGAGATAGAGTATATCCACGTGTCTGATCTACACCTCACTCAGCCTGTTCAGAAGAATCAGCAGAGGTATAAGACATAGATTGAGTATATCCACGTGTCTCACTCAGCCTGCTCAGAAGGAACAGCAGAGGTAGAAGACAGAGATAGAGTATATCCACGTGTCTCACTCAGCCTGCTCAGAAGAAACAGCAGAGGTAGAAGACAGAGATAGAGTATATCCACGTGTATGATCTACACCTCACTCAGCCTGCTCAGAAGAAACCGCAAAGGTAAAAGACAGAGATAGAATATATCCACGTGTCTGATATACACCTTACTCAGCCTGCTCAGAAGGAACCGCAAAGGTAAAATACAGAGATAGAGTATATCCACGTGTCTGATCTACCCCTCACTTAGCCTGCTCAGAAGGAACAGCAGAGATAGAAGACAGAGATAGAGTATATCCACATGTCCCACTTAGCCTGCTCAGAAGGAACAGCAGAGGTAGAAGACAGAGATAGAGTATATACACATGTCTCACTCAGCCTGCTCAGTAGGAACAGCAGGGGTAGAAGACAGAGATAGAGTATATCCACGTGTCTGATCTACACCTCACTCAGCCTGCTCAGAAGAATCAGCAGAGGTAGAAGACAGAGATATAGTATATCCACGTGTCTCACTCAGCCTGCTAAGAAGGAACAGCAGAGGTAGAAGACAGAGATAGAGTATATCCATGTGTCTGATATACACCTCACTCAGCATGCTCAGAAGAAACCGCAAAGGTAAAAGACAGAGATAGAGTATATCCACGTTTCTGATATACACCTCACCCAGCCTGATCAGAAGGAAGAGCAGAGGTAGAAGACATAGATATAGTATATCCACGTGTCTGATGTACACCTCACTTAGCCTGCTCAGAAGGAACAGCTGAGGTAGAAGACAGAGATATAGTATATCCACGTGTCTCACTCAGCCTGCTCAGAAGGAACAGCAGAGGTAGAAGACAGAGATAGAGTATATCCACATGTCTCACTCAGCCTGCTCAGAAGGAACAGCAGAGGTAGGAGACAGAGATAGAGTATATCCACGTGTCTGATCTACACCTCACTCAGCCTGCTCAGAAGGAACAGCAGAGGTAGAAGACAGAGATTGAGTATATCCACGTGTCTAATCTACACCTCACTCAGCCTGCTCAGAATGAACAGCCGATGTAGAAGACAGAGATAGAGTATATCCACGTGTCTGATCTACACCTCACTCAGCCTGTTCAGAAGAATCAGCAGAGGTATAAGACATAGATTGAGTATATCCACGTGTCTCACTCAGCCTGCTCAGAAGGAACAGCAGAGGTAGAAGACAGAGATAGAGTATATCCACGTGTCTCACTCAGCCTGCTCAGAAGAAACAGCAGAGGTAGAAGACAGAGATAGAGTATATCCACGTGTATGATCTACACCTCACTCAGCCTGCTCAGAAGAAACCGCAAAGGTAAAAGACAGAGATAGAATATATCCACGTGTCTGATATACACCTTACTCAGCCTGCTCAGAAGGAACCGCAATGGTAAAATACAGAGATAGAGTATATCCACGTGTCTGATCTACCCCTCACTTAGCCTGCTCAGAAGGAACAGCAGAGATAGAAGACAGAGATAGAGTATATCCACATGTCCCACTTAGCCTGCTCAGAAGGAACAGCAGAGGTAGAAGACAGAGATAGAGTATATCCACATGTCTCACTCAGCCTGCTCAGTAGGAACAGCAGGGGTAGAAGACAGAGATAGAGTATATCCACGTGTCTGATCTACACCTCACTCAGCCTGCTCAGAAGAATCAGCAGAGGTAGAAGATAGAGATATAGTATATCCACGTGTCTCACTCAGCCTGCTAAGAAGGAACAGCAGAGGTAGAAGACAGAGATAGAGTATATCCATGTGTCTGATATACACCTCACTCAGCATGCTCAGAAGAAACCGCAAAGGTAAAAGACAGAGATAGAGTATATCCACGTTTCTGATATACACCTCACCCAGCCTGATCAGAAGGAAGAGCAGAGGTAGAAGACATAGATATAGTATATCCACGTGTCTGATGTACACCTCACTTAGCCTGCTCAGAAGGAACAGCTGAGGTAGAAGACAGAGATATAGTATATCCACGTGTCTCACTCAGCCTGCTCAGAAGGAACAGCAGAGGTAGAAGACAGAGATAGAGTATATCCACATGTCTCACTCAGCCTGCTCAGAAGGAACAGCAGAGGTAGGAGACAGAGATAGAGTATATCCACGTGTCTGATCTACACCTCACTCAGCCTGCTCAGAAGCAACAGCAGAGGTATAAGACAGAGATAGAGTCTATCCACGTGTCTCACTCAGCCTGCTCAAAAGGAACAGCAGAGGTAGAAGACAGAGATAGAGTATATCCACGTGTCTGATCTACACCTCACTCAGCCTGCTCAGAAACAACCGCAAAGGTAAAAGACAGAGATAGAGTATATCCACGTGTCTGATCTACACCTCACTTAACCTGCTCAGAAGGAACAGCTGAGGTAGAAGACAGAGATATAGGATATCCACGTGTCTCACTCAGCCTGCTCAGAAGGAACAGCAGAGGTAGAATACAGAGATAGAGAATATCCACGTGTCTCACTCAGCCTGCTCAGAAGGAACAGCAGAGGTAGCAGACAGAGATAGAGTATATCCACGTGTCTGATCTACACCTCACTCAGCCTGCTCAGAAGGAACCGCAAAGGTAAAATACAGAGATAGAGTATATCCACGTGTCTGATCTACCCCTCACTTAGCCTGCTCAGAAGGAACAGCAGAGATAGAAGACAGAGATAGAGTATATCCACATGTCCCACTTAGCCTGCTCAGAAGGAACAGCAGAGGTAGAAGACAGAGATAGAGTATATCCACATGTCTCACTCAGCCTGCTCAGTAGGAACAGCAGGGGTAGAAGACAGAGATAGAGTATATCCACGTGTCTGATCTACACCTCACTCAGCCTGCTCAGAAGAATCAGCAGAGGTAGAAGACAGAGATATAGTATATCCACGTGTCTCACTCAGCCTGCTCAGAAGGAACAGCAGAGGTATAAGACAGAGATAGAGTATATCCACGTGTCTCACTCAGCCTGCTCAGAAGGAACAGCAGAGGTAGAAGACAGAGATAGAGTATATCCATGTGTCTGATATACACCTCATTCAGCATGCTCAGAAGAAACCGCAAAGGTAAAAGACAGAGATAGAGTATATCCACGTGTCTGATATACACCTCACCCAGCCTGATCAGAAGGAAGAGCAGAGGTAGAAGACATAGATATAGTATATCCACGTGTCTGATCTACACCTCACTTAGCCTGCTCAGAAGGAACAGCAGAGGTAGGAGACAGAGATAGAGTATATCCACGTGTCTGATCTACACCTCACTCAGCCTGCTCAGAAGCAACAGCAGAGGTATAAGACAGAGATAGAGTCTATCCACGTGTCTCACTCAGCCTGCTCAAAAGGAACAGCAGAGGTAGAAGACAGAGATAGAGTATATCCACGTGTCTGATCTACACCTCACTCAGCCTGCTCAGAAGCAACAGCAGAGGTAAAAGACAGAGATAGAATATATCCACGTGTCTGATATACACCTTACTCAGCCTGCTCAGAAGGAACCGCAATGGTAAAATACAGAGATAGAGTATATCCACGTGTCTGATCTACCCCTCACTTAGCCTGCTCAGAAGGAACAGCAGAGATAGAAGACAGAGATAGAGTATATCCACATGTCCCACTTAGCCTGCTCAGAAGGAACAGCAGAGGTAGAAGACAGAGATAGAGTATATCCACATGTCTCACTCAGCCTGCTCAGTAGGAACAGCAGGGGTAGAAGACAGAGATAGAGTATATCCACGTGTCTGATCTACACCTCACTCAGCCTGCTCAGAAGAATCAGCAGAGGTAGAAGACAGAGATATAGTATATCCACGTGTCTCACTCAGCCTGCTAAGAAGGAACAGCAGAGGTAGAAGACAGAGATAGAGTATATCCATGTGTCTGATATACACCTCACTCAGCATGCTCAGAAGAAACCGCAAAGGTAAAAGACAGAGATAGAGTATATCCACGTTTCTGATATACACCTCACCCAGCCTGATCAGAAGGAAGAGCAGAGGTAGAAGACATAGATATAGTATATCCACGTGTCTGATGTACACCTCACTTAGCCTGCTCAGAAGGAACAGCTGAGGTAGAAGACAGAGATATAGTATATCCACGTGTCTCACTCAGCCTGCTCAGAAGGAACAGCAGAGGTAGAAGACAGAGATAGAGTATATCCACATGTCTCACTCAGCCTGCTCAGAAGGAACAGCAGAGGTAGGAGACAGAGATAGAGTATATCCACGTGTCTGATCTACACCTCACTCAGCCTGCTCAGAAGCAACAGCAGAGGTATAAGACAGAGATAGAGTCTATCCACGTGTCTCACTCAGCCTGCTCAAAAGGAACAGCAGAGGTAGAAGACAGAGATAGAGTATATCCACGTGTCTGATCTACACCTCACTCAGCCTGCTCAGAAACAACCGCAAAGGTAAAAGACAGAGATAGAGTATATCCACGTGTCTGATCTACACCTCACTTAACCTGCTCAGAAGGAACAGCTGAGGTAGAAGACAGAGATATAGGATATCCACGTGTCTCACTCAGCCTGCTCAGAAGGAACAGCAGAGGTAGAATACAGAGATAGAGAATATCCACGTGTCTCACTCAGCCTGCTCAGAAGGAACAGCAGAGGTAGCAGACAGAGATAGAGTATATCCACGTGTCTGATCTACACCTCACTCAGCCTGCTCAGAAGGAACCGCAAAGGTAAAATACAGAGATAGAGTATATCCACGTGTCTGATCTACCCCTCACTTAGCCTGCTCAGAAGGAACAGCAGAGATAGAAGACAGAGATAGAGTATATCCACATGTCCCACTTAGCCTGCTCAGAAGGAACAGCAGAGGTAGAAGACAGAGATAGAGTATATCCACATGTCTCACTCAGCCTGCTCAGTAGGAACAGCAGGGGTAGAAGACAGAGATAGAGTATATCCACGTGTCTGATCTACACCTCACTCAGCCTGCTCAGAAGAATCAGCAGAGGTAGAAGACAGAGATATAGTATATCCACGTGTCTCACTCAGCCTGCTCAGAAGGAACAGCAGAGGTATAAGACAGAGATAGAGTATATCCACGTGTCTCACTCAGCCTGCTCAGAAGGAACAGCAGAGGTAGAAGACAGAGATAGAGTATATCCATGTGTCTGATATACACCTCATTCAGCATGCTCAGAAGAAACCGCAAAGGTAAAAGACAGAGATAGAGTATATCCACGTGTCTGATATACACCTCACCCAGCCTGATCAGAAGGAAGAGCAGAGGTAGAAGACATAGATATAGTATATCCACGTGTCTGATCTACACCTCACTTAGCCTGCTCAGAAGGAACAGCAGAGGTATAAGACAGAGATAGAGTCTATCCACGTGTCTCACTCAGCCTGCTCAAAAGGAACAGCAGAGGTAGAAGACAGAGATAGAGTATATCCACGTGTCTGATCTACACCTCACTCAGCCTGCTCAGAAACAACCGCAAAGGTAAAAGACAGAGATAGAGTATATCCACGTGTCTGATCTACACCTCACTTAGCCTGCTCAGAAGGAACAGCTGAGGTAGAAGACATAGATATAGGATATCCACGTGTCTCACTCAGCCTGCTCAGAAGGAACAGCAGAGGTAGAAGACAGAGATAGAGTATATCCACGTGTCTCACTCAGCCTGCTCAGAAGGAACAGCATAGGTAGAAGACAGAGATAGAGTATATCCACGTGTCTGATATACACCTCACTCAGCCTGCTCAGAAGAAACCGCAAAGGTAAAAGACAGAGATAGAGTATATCCACGTGTCTGATATACACCTCACCCAGCCTGATCAGAAGGAAGAGCAGAGGTAGAAGACATAGATATAGTATATCCACGTGTCTGATCTACACCTGACTTAGCCTGCTCAGAAGGAACAGCTGAGGTAGAAGACAGAGATATAGTATATCCACGTGTCTCACTCAGCCTGCTCAGAAGGAACAGCAGAGGTAGAAGACAGAGATAGAGTATATCCACATGTCTCACTCAGCCTGCTCAGAAGGAACAGCAGATGTAGGAGACAGAGATAGAGTATATCCACGTGTCTGATCTACACCTCACTCAGCCTGCTCTGAAGGAACAGCAGAGGTAGAAGACAGAGATAGAGTATATCCACGTGTCCCACTTAGCCTGCTCAGAAGGAACAGCAGAGGTAGAAGACATAGATAGAGTATATCCACATGTCTTACTCAGCCTGCTCAGAAGGAACAGCAGATGTAAAAGACAGAGATAGAATATATCCACGTGTCTGATATACACCTTACTCAGCCTGCTCAGAAGGACGATTAGAGGTAGAAGACATAGATATAGTATATCCACGTGTCTGATCTACACCTCACTCAGCCTGCTCAGAAGGAACAGCAGAGGTATAAGACAGAGATAGAGTATATCCACGTGTCTCACACAGCCTGCTCAGAAGGAACAACAGAGGTAGAAGACAAAGATAGTGTATATCCACGTGTCTCTCTCAGCCTGCTCAAAAGGAACAGCAGAGGTAGAAGACAGAGATAGAGTATATCCACGTGTCTGATCTACACCTCACTCAGCCTGCTCAGAAGCAACAGCAGAGGTATAAGACAGAGATAGAGTCTATCCACGTGTCTCACTCAGCCTGCTCAAAAGGAACAGCAGAGGTAGAAGACAGAGATAGAGTATATCCACGTGTCTGATCTACACCTCACTCAGCCTGCTCAGAAACAACCGCAAAGGTAAAAGACAGAGATAGAGTATATCCACGTGTCTGATCTACACCTCACTTAGCCTGCTCAGAAGGAACAGCTGAGGTAGAAGACATAGATATAGGATATCCACGTGTCTCACTCGGCCTGCTCAGAAGGAACAGCAGAGGTAGAAGACAGAGATAGAGTATATCCACGTGTCTCACTCAGCCTGCTCAGAAGGAACAGCATAGGTAGAAGACAGAGATAGAGTATATCCACGTGTCTGATATACACCTCACTCAGCCTGCTCAGAAGAAACCGCAAAGGTAAAAGACAGAGATAGAGTATATCCACGTGTCTGATATACACCTCACCCAGCCTGATCAGAAGGAAGAGCAGAGGTAGAAGACATAGATATAGTATATCCACGTGTCTGATCTACACCTCACTTAGCCTGCTCAGAAGGAACAGCTGAGGTAGAAGACAGAGATATAGTATATCCACGTGTCTCACTCAGCCTGCTCAGAAGGAACAGCAGAGGTAGAAGACAGAGATAGAGTATATCCACATGTCTCACTCAGCCTGCTCAGAAGGAACAGCAGATGTAGGAGACAGAGATAGAGTATATCCACGTGTCTGATCTACACCTCACTCAGCCTGCTCTGAAGGAACAGCAGAGGTAGAAGACAGAGATAGAGTATATCCACGTGTCCCACTTAGCCTGCTCAGAAGTAACAGCAGAGGTAGAAGACATAGATAGAGTATATCCACATGTCTTACTCAGCCTGCTCAGAAGGAACAGCAGATGTAAAAGACAGAGATAGAATATATCCACGTGTCTGATATACACCTTACTCAGCCTGCTCAGAAGGAACAGCAGAGGTATAAGACAGATATAGAGTATATCCACGTGTCTCACACAGCCTGCTCAGAAGGAACAACAGTGGTAGAAGACAAAGATAGTGTATATCCACGTGTCTCACTCAGCCTGCTCAAAAGGAACAGCAGAGGTAGAAGACAGAGATAGAGTATATCCACGTGTCTGATCTACACCTCACTTAGCCTGCTCAGAAGGAACAGCTGAGGTAGAAGACAGAGATATAGTATATCCACGTGTCTCACTCAGCCTGCTCAGAAGGAACAGCAGAGGTAGAAGACAGAGATAGAGAATATCCACGTGTCTCACTCAGCCTGCTCAGAAGGAACAGCAGAGGTAGCAGACAGAGATAGAGTATATCCACGTGTCTGATATACACCTCACTCAGCCTGCTCAGAATGAACCGCAAAGGTAAAAGACAGAGATAGAGTATATCCACGTGTCTGATCTACCCCTCACTTAGCCTGCTCAGAAGGAACAGCAGAGGTAGAAGACAGAGATAGAGTCTATCCACGTGTCTCACTCAGCCTGCTCAAAAGGAACAGCAGAGGTAGAAGACAGAGATAGAGTATATCCACGTGTCTGATCTACACCTCACTCAGCCTGCTCAGAAACAACCGCAAAGGTAAAAGACAGAGATAGAGTATATCCACGTGTCTGATCTACACCTCACTTAGCCTGCTCAGAAGGAACAGCTGAGGTAGAAGACAGAGATATAAGATATCCACGTGTCTCACTCAGCCTGCTCAGAAGGAACAGCAGAGGTAGAAGACAGAGATAGAGTATATCCACGTGTCTCACTCAGCCTGCTCAGAAGGAACAGCATAGGTAGAAGACAGAGATAGAGTATATCCACGTGTCTGATATACACCTCACCCAGCCTGATCAGAAGGAAGAGCAGAGGTAGAAGACATAGATATAGTATATCCACGTGTCTGATCTACACCTCACTTAGCCTGCTCAGAAGGAACAGCAGAGGTAGAAGACAGAGATGGAGTATATCCACATGTCTCACTCAGCCTGCTCAGAAGGAACAGCAGATGTAGGAGACAGAGATAGAGTATATCCACGTGTCTGATCTACACCTCACTCAGCCTGCTCTGAAGGAACAGCAGAGGTATAAGACAGAGATAGAGTCTATCCACGTGTCTCACTCAGCCTGCTCAAAAGGAACAGCAGAGGTAGAAGACAGAGATAGAGTATATCCACGTGTCTGATCTACACCTCACTCAGCCTGCTCAGAAACAACCGCAAAGGTAAAAGACAGAGATAGAGTATATCCACGTGTCTGATCTACACCTCACTCAGCCTGCTCAGAAGAAACCGCAAAGGTAAAAGACAGAGATAGAGTATATCCACGTGTCTGATATACACCTCACCCAGCCTGATCAGAAGGAAGAGCAGAGGTAGAAGACATAGATATAGTATATCCACGTGTCTGATCTACACCTCACTTAGCCTGCTCAGAAGGAACAGCTGAGGTAGAAGACAGAGATATAGTATATCCACGTGTCTCACTCAGCCTGCTCAGAAGGAACAGCAGAGGTAGAAGACAGAGATAGAGTATATCCACATGTCTCACTCAGCCTGCTCAGAAGGAACAGCAGATGTAGGAGACAGAGATAGAGTATATCCACGTGTCTGATCTACACCTCACTCAGCCTGCTCTGAAGGAACAGCAGAGGTAGAAGACAGAGATAGAGTATATCCACGTGTCCCACTTAGCCTGCTCAGAAGGAACAGCAGAGGTAGAAGACATAGATAGAGTATATCCACATGTCTTACTCAGCCTGCTCAGAAGGAACAGCAGATGTAAAAGACAGAGATAGAATATATCCACGTGTCTGATATACACCTTACTCAGCCTGCTCAGAAGGACGATTAGAGGTAGAAGACATAGATATAGTATATCCACGTGTCTGATCTACACCTCACTCAGCCTGCTCAGAAGGAACAGCAGAGGTATAAGACAGAGATAGAGTATATCCACGTGTCTCACACAGCCTGCTCAGAAGGAACAACAGAGGTAGAAGACAAAGATAGTGTATATCCACGTGTCTCTCTCAGCCTGCTCAAAAGGAACAGAAGAGGTAGAAGACAGAGATAGAGTATATCCACGTGTCTGATCTACACCTCACTCAGCCTGCTCAGAAGCAACAGCAGAGGTATAAGACAGAGATAGAGTCTATCCACGTGTCTCACTCAGCCTGCTCAAAAGGAACAGCAGAGGTAGAAGACAGAGATAGAGTATATCCACGTGTCTGATCTACACCTCACTCAGCCTGCTCAGAAACAACCGCAAAGGTAAAAGTCAGAGATAGAGTATATCCACGTGTCTGATCTACACCTCACTTAGCCTGCTCAGAAGGAACAGCTGAGGTAGAAGACATAGATATAGGATATCCACGTGTCTCACTCAGCCTGCTCAGAAGGAACAGCAGAGGTAGAAGACAGAGATAAAGTATATCCACGTGTCTCACTCAGCCTGCTCAGAAGGAACAGCATAGGTAGAAGACAGAGATAGAGTATATCCACGTGTCTGATATACACCTCACTCAGCCTGATCAGAAGGAAGAGCAGAGGTAGAAGACATAGATATAGTATATCCACGTGTCTGATCTACACCTTACTTAGCCTGCTCAGAAGGAACAGCTGAGGTAGAAGACAGAGATATAGTATATCCACGTGTCTCACTCAGCCTGCTCAGAAGGAACAGCAGAGGTAGAAGACAGAGATAGAGTATATCCACATGTCTCACTCAGCCTGCTCAGAAGGAACAGCAGATGTAGGAGACAGAGATAGAGTATATCCACGTGTCTGATCTACACCTCACTCAGCCTGCTCTGAAGGAACAGCAGAGGTAGAAGACAGAGATAGAGTATATCCACGTGTCCCACTTAGCCTGCTCAGAAGGAACAGCAGAGGTAGAAGACATAGATAGAGTATATCCACATGTCTTACTCAGCCTGCTCAGAAGGAACAGCAGATGTAAAAGACAGAGATAGAATATATCCACGTGTCTGATATACACCTTACTCAGCCTGCTCAGAAGGAACAGCAGAGGTATAAGACAGATATAGAGTATATCCACGTGTCTCACACAGCCTGCTCAGAAGGAACAACAGTGGTAGAAGACAAAGATAGTGTATATCCACGTGTCTCACTCAGCCTGCTCAAAAGGAACAGCAGAGGTAGAAGACAGAGATAGAGTATATCCACGTGTCTGATCTACACCTCACTCAGCCTGCTCAGAAAGAACCGCAAAGGTAAAAGACAGAGATAGAGTATATCCACGTGTCTGATCCTACACCTCACTTAGCCTGCTCAGAAGGAACAGCTGAGGTAGAAGACAGAGATATAGTATATCCACGTGTCTCACTCAGCCTGCTCAGAAGGAACAGCAGAGGTAGAAGACAGAGATAGAGAATATCCACGTGTCTCACTCAGCCTGCTCAGAAGGAACAGCAGAGGTAGCAGACAGAGATAGAGTATATCCACGTGTCTGATATACACCTCACTCAGCCTGCTCAGAATGAACCGCAAAGGTAAAAGACAGAGATAGAGTATATCCACGTGTCTGATCTACCCCTCACTTAGCCTGCTCAGAAGGAACAGCAGAGGTAGAAGACAGAGATAGAGTCTATCCACGTGTCTCACTCAGCCTGCTCAAAAGGAACAGCAGAGGTAGAAGACAGAGATAGAGTATATCCACGTGTCTGATCTACACCTCACTCAGCCTGCTCAGAAACAACCGCAAAGGTAAAAGACAGAGATAGAGTATATCCACGTGTCTGATCTACACCTCACTTAGCCTGCTCAGAAGGAACAGCTGAGGTAGAAGACAGAGATATAAGATATCCACGTGTCTCACTCAGCCTGCTCAGAAGGAACAGCAGAGGTAGAAGACAGAGATAGAGTATATCCACGTGTCTCACTCAGCCTGCTCAGAAGGAACAGCATAGGTAGAAGACAGAGATAGAGTATATCCACGTGTCTGATATACACCTCACCCAGCCTGATCAGAAGGAAGAGCAGAGGTAGAAGACATAGATATAGTATATCCACGTGTCTTATCTACACCTCACTTAGCCTGCTCAGAAGGAACAGCAGAGGTAGAAGACAGAGATGGAGTATATCCACATGTCTCACTCAGCCTGCTCAGAAGGAACAGCAGATGTAGGAGACAGAGATAGAGTATATCCACGTGTCTGATCTACACCTCACTCAGCCTGCTCTGAAGGAACAGCAGAGGTATAAGACAGAGATAGAGTCTATCCACGTGTCTCACTCAGCCTGCTCAAAAGGAACAGCAGAGGTAGAAGACAGAGATAGAGTATATCCACGTGTCTGATCTACACCTCACTCAGCCTGCTCAGAAACAACCGCAAAGGTAAAAGACAGAGATAGAGTATATCCACGTGTCTGATCTACACCTCACTCAGCCTGCTCAGAAGAAACCGCAAAGGTAAAAGACAGAGATAGAGTATATCCACGTGTCTGATATACACCTCACCCAGCCTGATCAGAAGGAAGAGCAGAGGTAGAAGACATAGATATAGTATATCCACGTGTCTGATCTACACCTCACTTAGCCTGCTCAGAAGGAACAGCTGAGGTAGAAGACAGAGATATAGTATATCCACGTGTCTCACTCAGCCTGCTCAGAAGGAACAGCAGAGGTAGAAGACAGAGATAGAGTATATCCACATGTCTCACTCAGCCTGCTCAGAAGGAACAGCAGATGTAGGAGACAGAGATAGAGTATATCCACGTGTCTGATCTACACCTCACTCAGCCTGCTCTGAAGGAACAGCAGAGGTAGAAGACATAGATAGAGTATATCCACATGTCTTACTCAGCCTGCTCAGAAGGAACAGCAGATGTAAAAGACAGAGATAGAATATATCCACGTGTCTGATATACACCTTACTCAGCCTGCTCAGAAGGACGATTAGAGGTAGAAGACATAGATATAGTATATCCACGTGTCTGACCTACACCTCACTCAGCCTGCTCAGAAGGAACAGCAGAGGTATAAGACAGAGATAGAGTATATCCACGTGTCTCACACAGCCTGCTCAGAAGGAACAACAGAGGTAGAAGACAAAGATAGTGTATATCCACGTGTCTCTCTCAGCCTGCTCAAAAGGAACAGCAGAGGTAGAAGACAGAGATAGAGTATATCCACGTGTCTGATCTACACCTCACTCAGCCTGCTCAGAAGCAACAGCAGAGGTATAAGACAGAGATAGAGTCTATCCACGTGTCTCACTCAGCCTGCTCAAAAGGAACAGCAGAGGTAGAAGACAGAGATAGAGTATATCCACGTGTCTGATCTACACCTCACTCAGCCTGCTCAGAAACAACCGCAAAGGTAAAAGACAGAGATAGAGTATATCCACGTGTCTGATCTACACCTCACTTAGCCTGCTCAGAAGGAACAGCTGAGGTAGAAGACATAGATATAGGATATCCACGTGTCTCACTCAGCCTGCTCAGAAGGAACAGCAGAGGTAGAAGACAGAGATAGAGTATATCCACGTGTCTCACTCAGCCTGCTCAGAAGGAACAGCATAGGTAGAAGACAGAGATAGAGTATATCCACGTGTCTGATATACACCTCACTCAGCCTGCTCAGAAGAAACCGCAAAGGTAAAAGACAGAGATAGAGTATATCCACGTGTCTGATATACACCTCACCCAGCCTGATCAGAAGGAAGAGCAGAGGTAGAAGACATAGATATAGTATATCCACGTGTCTGATCTACACCTCACTTAGCCTGCTCAGAAGGAACAGCTGAGGTAGAAGACAGAGATATAGTATATCCACGTGTCTCACTCAGCCTGCTCAGAAGGAACAGCAGAGGTAGAAGACAGAGATAGAGTATATCCACATGTCTCACTCAGCCTGCTCAGAAGGAACAGCAGATGTAGGAGACAGAGATAGAGTATATCCACGTGTCTGATCTACACCTCACTCAGCCTGCTCTGAAGGAACAGCAGAGGTAGAAGACAGAGATAGAGTATATCCACGTGTCCCACTTAGCCTGCTCAGAAGGAACAGCAGAGGTAGAAGACATAGATAGAGTATATCCACATGTCTTACTCAGCCTGCTCAGAAGGAACAGCAGATGTAAAAGACAGAGATAGAATATATCCACGTGTCTGATATACACCTTACTCAGCCTGCTCAGAAGGAACAGCAGAGGTATAAGACAGATATAGAGTATATCCACGTGTCTCACACAGCCTGCTCAGAAGGAACAACAGTGGTAGAAGACAAAGATAGTGTATATCCACGTGTCTCACTCAGCCTGCTCAAAAGGAACAGCAGAGGTAGAAGACAGAGATAGAGTATATCCACGTGTCTGATCTACACCTCACTCAGCCTGCTCAGAAAGAACCGCAAAGGTAAAAGACAGAGATAGAGTATATCCACGTGTCTGATCTACACCTCACTTAGCCTGCTCAGAAGGAACAGCTGAGGTAGAAGACAGAGATATAGTATATCCACGTGTCTCACTCAGCCTGCTCAGAAGGAACAGCAGAGGTAGAAGACAGAGATAGAGAATATCCACGTGTCTCACTCAGCCTGCTCAGAAGGAACAGCAGAGGTAGCAGACAGAGATAGAGTATATCCACGTGTCTGATATACACCTCACTCAGCCTGCTCAGAATGAACCGCAAAGGTAAAAGACAGAGATAGAGTATATCCACGTGTCTGATCTACCCCTCACTTAGCCTGATCAGAAGGAACAGCAGAGGTAGAAGACAGAGATAGAGTCTATCCACGTGTCTCACTCAGCCTGCTCAAAAGGAACAGCAGAGGTAGAAGACAGAGATAGAGTATATCCACGTGTCTGATCTACACCTCACTCAGCCTGCTCAGAAACAACCGCAAAGGTAAAAGACAGAGATAGAGTATATCCACGTGTCTGATCTACACCTCACTTAGCCTGCTCAGAAGGAACAGCTGAGGTAGAAGACAGAGATATAAGATATCCACGTGTCTCACTCAGCCTGCTCAGAAGGAACAGCAGAGGTAGAAGACAGAGATAGAGTATATCCACGTGTCTCACTCAGCCTGCTCAGAAGGAACAGCATAGGTAGAAGACAGAGATAGAGTATATCCACGTGTCTGATATACACCTCACCCAGCCTGATCAGAAGGAAGAGCAGAGGTAGAAGACATAGATATAGTATATCCACGTGTCTGATCTACACCTCACTTAGCCTGCTCAGAAGGAACAGCAGAGGTAGAAGACAGAGATGGAGTATATCCACATGTCTCACTCAGCCTGCTCAGAAGGAACAGCAGATGTAGGAGACAGAGATAGAGTATATCCACGTGTCTGATCTACACCTCACTCAGCCTGCTCTGAAGGAACAGCAGAGGTATAAGACAGAGATAGAGTCTATCCACGTGTCTCACTCAGCCTGCTCAAAAGGAACAGCAGAGGTAGAAGACAGAGATAGAGTATATCCACGTGTCTGATCTACACCTCACTCAGCCTGCTCAGAAACAACCGCAAAGGTAAAAGACAGAGATAGAGTATATCCACGTGTCTGATCTACACCTCACTTAACCTGCTCAGAAGGAACAGCTGAGGTAGAAGACAGAGATATAGGATATCCACGTGTCTCACTCAGCCTGCTCAGAAGGAACAGCAGAGGTAGAATACAGAGATAGAGAATATCCACGTGTCTCACTCAGCCTGCTCAGAAGGAACAGCAGAGGTAGCAGACAGAGATAGAGTATATCCACGTGTCTGATCTACACCTCACTCAGCCTGCTCAGAAGGAACCGCAAAGGTAAAATACAGAGATAGAGTATATCCACGTGTCTGATCTACCCCTCACTTAGCCTGCTCAGAAGGAACAGCAGAGGTAGAAGACATAGATAGAGTATATCCACATGTCTTACTCAGCCTGCTCAGAAGGAACAGCAGATGTAAAAGACAGAGATAGAATATATCCACGTGTCTGATATACACCTTACTCAGCCTGCTCAGAAGGAACAGCAGAGGTATAAGACAGATATAGAGTATATCCACGTGTCTCACACAGCCTGCTCAGAAGGAACAACAGTGGTAGAAGACAAAGATAGTGTATATCCACGTGTCTCACTCAGCCTGCTCAAAAGGAACAGCAGAGGTAGAAGACAGAGATAGAGTATATCCACGTGTCTGATCTACACCTCACTCAGCCTGCTCAGAAAGAACCGCAAAGGTAAAAGACAGAGATAGAGTATATCCACGTGTCTGATCTACACCTCACTTAGCCTGCTCAGAAGGAACAGCTGAGGTAGAAGACAGAGATATAGTATATCCACGTGTCTCACTCAGCCTGCTCAGAAGGAACAGCAGAGGTAGAAGACAGAGATAGAGAATATCCACGTGTCTCACTCAGCCTGCTCAGAAGGAACAGCAGAGGTAGCAGACAGAGATAGAGTATATCCACGTGTCTGATCTACACCTCACTTAGCCTGCTCAGAATGAACCGCAAAGGTAAAAGACAGAGATAGAGTATATCCACGTGTCTGATCTACCCCTCACTTAGCCTGCTCAGAAGGAACAGCAGAGGTAGAAGACAGAGATAGAGTCTATCCACGTGTCTCACTCAGCCTGCTCAAAAGGAACAGCAGAGGTAGAAGACAGAGATAGAGTATATCCACGTGTCTGATCTACACCTCACTCAGCCTGCTCAGAAACAACCGCAAAGGTAAAAGACAGAGATAGAGTATATCCACGTGTCTGATCTACACCTCACTTAGCCTGCTCAGAAGGAACAGCTGAGGTAGAAGACATAGATATAGGATATCCACGTGTCTCACTCAGCCTGCTCAGAAGGAACAGCAGAGGTAGAAGACAGAGATAGAGTATATCCACGTGTCTCACTCAGCCTGCTCAGAAGGAACAGCATAGGTAAAAGACAGAGATAGAGTATATCCACGTTTCTGATATACACCTCACTCAGCCTGCTCAGAAGAAACCGCAAAGGTAAAAGACAGAGATAGAGTATATCCACGTGTCTGATATACACCTCACCCAGCCTGATCAGAAGGAAGAGCAGAGGTAGAAGACATAGATATAGTATATCCACGTGTCTGATCTACACCTCACTTAGCCTGCTCAGAAGGAACAGCTGAGGTAGAAGACAGAGATATAGTATATCCACGTGTCTCACTCAGCCTGCTCAGAAGGAACAGCAGAGGTAGAAGACAGAGATAGAGTATATCCACATGTCTCACTCAGCCTGCTCAGAAGGAACAGCAGATGTAGGAGACAGAGATAGAGTATATCCACGTGTCTGATCTACACCTCACTCAGCCTGCTCTGAAGGAACAGCAGAGGTAGAAGACAGAGATAGAGTATATCCACGTGTCCCACTTAGCCTGCTCAGAAGGAACAGCAGAGTTAGAAGACATAGATAGAGTATATCCACATGTCTTACTCAGCCTGCTCAGAAGGAACAGCAGATGTAAAAGACAGAGATAGAATATATCCACGTGTCTGATATACACCTTACTCAGCCTGCTCAGAAGGACGATTAGAGGTAGAAGACATAGATATAGTATATCCACGTGTCTGATCTACACCTCACTCAGCCTGCTCAGAAGGAACAGCAGAGGTATAAGACAGAGATAGAGTATATCCACGTGTCTCACACAGCCTGCTCAGAAGGAACAACAGAGGTAGAAGACAAAGATAGTGTATATCCACGTGTCTCACTCAGCCTGCTCAAAAGGAACAGCAGAGGTAGAAGACAGAGATAGAGTATATCCACGTGTCTGATCTACACCTCACTCAGCCTGCTCAGAAGCAACAGCAGAGGTATAAGACATAGATAGAGTCTATCCACGTGTCTCACTCAGCCTGCTCAAAAGGAACAGCAGAGGTAGAAGACAGAGATAGAGTATATCCACGTGTCTGATCTACACCTCACTCAGCCTGCTCAGAAACAACCGCAAAGGTAAAAGACAGAGATAGAGTATATCCACGTGTCTGATCTACACCTCACTTAGCCTGCTCAGAAGGAACAGCTGAGGTAGAAGACATAGATATAGGATATCCACGTGTCTCACTCAGCCTGCTCAGAAGGAACAGCAGAGGTAGAAGACAGAGATAGAGTATATCCACGTGTCTCACTCAGCCTGCTCAGAAGGAACAGCATAGGTAGAAGACAGAGATAGAGTATATCCACGTGTCTGATATACACCTCACTCAGCCTGCTCAGAAGAAACCGCAAAGGTAAAAGACAGAGATAGAGTATATCCACGTGTCTGATATACACCTCACCCAGCCTGATCAGAAGGAAGAGCAGAGGTAGAAGACATAGATATAGTATATCCACGTGTCTGATCTACACCTCACTTAGCCTGCTCAGAAGGAACAGCTGAGGTAGAAGACAGAGATATAGTATATCCACGTGTCTCACTCAGCCTGCTCAGAAGGAACAGCAGAGGTAGAAGACAGAGATAGAGTATATCCACATGTCTCACTCAGCCTGCTCAGAAGGAACAGCAGATGTAGGAGACAGAGATAGAGTATATCCACGTGTCTGATCTACACCTCACTCAGCCTGCTCTGAAGGAACAGCAGAGGTAGAAGACAGAGATAGAGTATATCCACGTGTCCCACTTAGCCTGCTCAGAAGGAACAGCAGAGGTAGAAGACATAGATAGAGTATATCCACATGTCTTACTCAGCCTGCTCAGAAGGAACAGCAGATGTAAAAGACAGAGATAGAATATATCCACGTGTCTGATATACACCTTACTCAGCCTGCTCAGAAGGAACAGCAGAGGTATAAGACAGATATAGAGTATATCCACGTGTCTCACACAGCCTGCTCAGAAGGAACAACAGTGGTAGAAGACAAAGATAGTGTATATCCACGTGTCTCACTCAGCCTGCTCAAAAGGAACAGCAGAGGTAGAAGACAGAGATAGAGTATATCCACGTGTCTGATCTACACCTCACTCAGCCTGCTCAGAAAGAACCGCAAAGGTAAAAGACAGAGATAGAGTATATCCACGTGTCTGATCTACACCTCACTTAGCCTGCTCAGAAGGAACAGCTGAGGTAGAAGACAGAGATATAGTATATCCACGTGTCTCTCTCAGCCTGCTCAGAAGGAACAGCAGAGGTAGAAGACAGAGATAGAGAATATCCACGTGTCTCACTCAGCCTGCTCAGAAGGAACAGCAGAGGTAGCAGACAGAGATAGAGTATATCCACGTGTCTGATATACACCTCACTCAGCCTGCTCAGAATGAACCGCAAAGGTAAAAGACAGAGATAGAGTATATCCACGTGTCTGATCTACCCCTCACTTAGCCTGCTCAGAAGGAACAGCAGAGGTAGAAGACAGAGATAGAGTCTATCCACGTGTCTCACTCAGCCTGCTCAAAAGGAACAGCAGAGGTAGAAGACAGAGATAGAGTATATCCACGTGTCTGATCTACACCTCACTCAGCCTGCTCAGAAACAACCGCAAAGGTAAAAGACAGAGATAGAGTATATCCACGTGTCTGATCTACACCTCACTTAGCCTGCTCAGAAGGAACAGCTGAGGTAGAAGACAGAGATATAAGATATCCACGTGTCTCACTCAGCCTGCTCAGAAGGAACAGCAGAGGTAGAAGACAGAGATAGAGTATATCCACGTGTCTCACTCAGCCTGCTCAGAAGGAACAGCATAGGTAGAAGACAGAGATAGAGTATATCCACGTGTCTGATATACACCTCACCCAGCCTGATCAGAAGGAAGAGCAGAGGTAGAAGACATAGATATAGTATATCCACGTGTCTGATCTACACCTCACTTAGCCTGCTCAGAAGGAACAGCAGAGGTAGAAGACAGAGATGGAGTATATCCACATGTCTCACTCAGCCTGCTCAGAAGGAACAGCAGATGTAGGAGACAGAGATAGAGTATATCCACGTGTCTGATCAACACCTCACTCAGCCTGCTCTGAAGGAACAGCAGAGGTAGAAGACAGAGATAGAGTATATCCACGTGTCCCACTTAGCCTGCTCAGAAGGAACAGCAGAGGTAGAAGACATAGATAGAGTATATCCACATGTCTTACTCAGCCTGCTCAGAAGGAACAGCAGATGTAAAAGACAGAGATAGAATATATCCACGTGTCTGATATACACCTTACTCAGCCTGCTCAGAAGGACGATTAGAGGTAGAAGACATAGATATAGTATATCCACGTGTCTGATCTACACCTCACTCAGCCTGCTCAGAAGGAACAGCAGAGGTATAAGACAGAGATAGAGTATATCCACGTGTCTCACACAGCCTGCTCAGAAGGAACAACAGAGGTAGAAGACAAAGATAGTGTATATCCACGTGTCTCACTCAGCCTGCTCAAAAGGAACAGCAGAGGTAGAAGACAGAGATAGAGTATATCCACGTGTCTGATCTACACCTCACTCAGCCTGCTCAGAAGCAACAGCAGAGGTATAAGACAGAGATAGAGTCTATCCACGTGTCTCACTCAGCCTGCTCAAAAGGAACAGCAGAGGTAGAAGACAGAGATAGAGTATATCCACGTGTCTGATCTACACCTCACTCAGCCTGCTCAGAAGCAACAGCAGAGGTATAAGACAGAGATAGAGTCTATCCACGTGTCTCACTCAGCCTGCTCAAAAGGAACAGCAGAGGTAGAAGACAGAGATAGAGTATATCCACGTGTCTGATCTACACCTCACTTAGCCTGCTCAGAAGGAACAGCTGAGGTAGAAGACATAGATATAGGATATCCACGTGTCTCACTCAGCCTGCTCAGAAGGAACAGCAGAGGTAGAAGACAGAGATAGAGTATATCCACGTGTCTCACTCAGCCTGCTCAGAAGGAACAGCATAGGTAGAAGACAGAGATAGAGTATATCCACGTGTCTGATATACACCTCACTCAGCCTGCTCAGAAGAAACCGCAAAGGTAAAAGACAGAGATAGAGTATATCCACGTGTCTGATATACACCTCACCCAGCCTGATCAGAAGGAAGAGCAGAGGTAAAAGACATAGATATAGTATATCCACGTGTCTGATCTACACCTCACTTAGCCTGCTCAGAAGGAACAGCTGAGGTAGAAGACAGAGATATAGTATATCCACGTGTCTCACTCAGCCTGCTCAGAAGGAACAGCAGAGGTAGAAGACAGAGATAGAGTATATCCACATGTCTCACTCAGCCTGCTCAGAAGGAACAGCAGATGTAGGAGACAGAGATAGAGTATATCCACGTGTCTGATCTACACCTCACTCAGCCTGCTCTGAAGGAACAGCAGAGGTAGAAGACAGAGATAGAGTATATCCACGTGTCCCACTTAGCCTGCTCAGAAGGAACAGCAGAGGTAGAAGACATAGATAGAGTATATCCACATGTCTTACTCAGCCTGCTCAGAAGGAACAGCAGATGTAAAAGACAGAGATAGAATATATCCACGTGTCTGATATACACCTTACTCAGCCTGCTCAGAAGGACGATTAGAGGTAGAAGACATAGATATAGTATATCCACGTGTCTGATCTACACCTCACTCAGCCTGCTCAGAAGGAACAGCAGAGGTATAAGACAGAGATAGAGTATATCCACGTGTCTCACACAGCCTGCTCAGAAGGAACAACAGAGGTAGAAGACAAAGATAGTGTATATCCACGTGTCTCACTCAGCCTGCTCAAAAGGAACAGCAGAGGTAGAAGACAGAGATAGAGTATATCCACGTGTCTGATCTACACCTCACTCAGCCTGCTCAGAAGCAACAGCAGAGGTATAAGACATAGATAGAGTCTATCCACGTGTCTCACTCAGCCTGCTCAAAAGGAACAGCAGAGGTAGAAGACAGAGATAGAGTATATCCACGTGTCTGATCTACACCTCACTCAGCCTGCTCAGAAACAACCGCAAAGGTAAAAGACAGAGATAGAGTATATCCACGTGTCTGATCTACACCTCACTTAGCCTGCTCAGAAGGAACAGCTGAGGTAGAAGACATAGATATAGGATATCCACGTGTCTCACTCAGCCTGCTCAGAAGGAACAGCAGAGGTAGAAGACAGAGATAGAGTATATCCACGTGTCTCACTCAGCCTGCTCAGAAGGAACAGCATAGGTAGAAGACAGAGATAGAGTATATCCACGTGTCTGATATACACCTCACTCAGCCTGCTCAGAAGAAACCGCAAAGGTAAAAGACAGAGATAGAGTATATCCACGTGTCTGATATACACCTCACCCAGCCTGATCAGAAGGAAGAGCAGAGGTAGAAGACATAGATATAGTATATCCACGTGTCTGATCTACACCTCACTTAGCCTGCTCAGAAGGAACAGCTGAGGTAGAAGACAGAGATATAGTATATCCACGTGTCTCACTCAGCCTGCTCAGAAGGAACAGCAGAGGTAGAAGACAGAGATAGAGTATATCCACATGTCTCACTCAGCCTGCTCAGAAGGAACAGCAGATGTAGGAGACAGAGATAGAGTATATCCACGTGTCTGATCTACACCTCACTCAGCCTGCTCTGAAGGAACAGCAGAGGTAGAAGACAGAGATAGAGTATATCCACGTGTCCCACTTAGCCTGCTCAGAAGGAACAGCAGAGGTAGAAGACATAGATAGAGTATATCCACATGTCTTACTCAGCCTGCTCAGAAGGAACAGCAGATGTAAAAGACAGAGATAGAATATATCCACGTGTCTGATATACACCTTACTCAGCCTGCTCAGAAGGAACAGCAGAGGTATAAGACAGATATAGAGTATATCCACGTGTCTCACACAGCCTGCTCAGAAGGAACAACAGTGGTAGAAGACAAAGATAGTGTATATCCACGTGTCTCACTCAGCCTGCTCAAAAGGAACAGCAGAGGTAGAAGACAGAGATAGAGTATATCCACGTGTCTGATCTACACCTCACTCAGCCTGCTCAGAAAGAACCGCAAAGGTAAAAGACAGAGATAGAGTATATCCACGTGTCTGATCTACACCTCACTTAGCCTGCTCAGAAGGAACAGCTGAGGTAGAAGACAGAGATATAGTATATCCACGTGTCTCTCTCAGCCTGCTCAGAAGGAACAGCAGAGGTAGAAGACAGAGATAGAGAATATCCACGTGTCTCACTCAGCCTGCTCAGAAGGAACAGCAGAGGTAGCAGACAGAGATAGAGTATATCCACGTGTCTGATATACACCTCACTCAGCCTGCTCAGAATGAACCGCAAAGGTAAAAGACAGAGATAGAGTATATCCACGTGTCTGATCTACCCCTCACTTAGCCTGCTCAGAAGGAACAGCAGAGGTAGAAGACAGAGATAGAGTCTATCCACGTGTCTCACTCAGCCTGCTCAAAAGGAACAGCAGAGGTAGAAGACAGAGATAGAGTATATCCACGTGTCTGATCTACACCTCACTCAGCCTGCTCAGAAACAACCGCAAAGGTAAAAGACAGAGATAGAGTATATCCACGTGTCTGATCTACACCTCACTTAGCCTGCTCAGAAGGAACAGCTGAGGTAGAAGACAGAGATATAAGATATCCACGTGTCTCACTCAGCCTGCTCAGAAGGAACAGCAGAGGTAGAAGACAGAGATAGAGTATATCCACGTGTCTCACTCAGCCTGCTCAGAAGGAACAGCATAGGTAGAAGACAGAGATAGAGTATATCCACGTGTCTGATATACACCTCACCCAGCCTGATCAGAAGGAAGAGCAGAGGTAGAAGACATAGATATAGTATATCCACGTGTCTGATCTACACCTCACTTAGCCTGCTCAGAAGGAACAGCAGAGGTAGAAGACAGAGATGGAGTATATCCACATGTCTCACTCAGCCTGCTCAGAAGGAACAGCAGATGTAGGAGACAGAGATAGAGTATATCCACGTGTCTGATCAACACCTCACTCAGCCTGCTCTGAAGGAACAGCAGAGGTAGAAGACAGAGATAGAGTATATCCACGTGTCCCACTTAGCCTGCTCAGAAGGAACAGCAGAGGTAGAAGACATAGATAGAGTATATCCACATGTCTTACTCAGCCTGCTCAGAAGGAACAGCAGATGTAAAAGACAGAGATAGAATATATCCACGTGTCTGATATACACCTTACTCAGCCTGCTCAGAAGGACGATTAGAGGTAGAAGACATAGATATAGTATATCCACGTGTCTGATCTACACCTCACTCAGCCTGCTCAGAAGGAACAGCAGAGGTATAAGACAGAGATAGAGTATATCCACGTGTCTCACACAGCCTGCTCAGAAGGAACAACAGAGGTAGAAGACAAAGATAGTGTATATCCACGTGTCTCACTCAGCCTGCTCAAAAGGAACAGCAGAGGTAGAAGACAGAGATAGAGTATATCCACGTGTCTGATCTACACCTCACTCAGCCTGCTCAGAAGCAACAGCAGAGGTATAAGACAGAGATAGAGTCTATCCACGTGTCTCACTCAGCCTGCTCAAAAGGAACAGCAGAGGTAGAAGACAGAGATAGAGTATATCCACGTGTCTGATCTACACCTCACTCAGCCTGCTCAGAAGCAACAGCAGAGGTATAAGACAGAGATAGAGTCTATCCACGTGTCTCACTCAGCCTGCTCAAAAGGAACAGCAGAGGTAGAAGACAGAGATAGAGTATATCCACGTGTCTGATCTACACCTCACTTAGCCTGCTCAGAAGGAACAGCTGAGGTAGAAGACATAGATATAGGATATCCACGTGTCTCACTCAGCCTGCTCAGAAGGAACAGCAGAGGTAGAAGACAGAGATAGAGTATATCCACGTGTCTCACTCAGCCTGCTCAGAAGGAACAGCATAGGTAGAAGACAGAGATAGAGTATATCCACGTGTCTGATATACACCTCACTCAGCCTGCTCAGAAGAAACCGCAAAGGTAAAAGACAGAGATAGAGTATATCCACGTGTCTGATATACACCTCACCCAGCCTGATCAGAAGGAAGAGCAGAGGTAAAAGACATAGATATAGTATATCCACGTGTCTGATCTACACCTCACTTAGCCTGCTCAGAAGGAACAGCTGAGGTAGAAGACAGAGATATAGTATATCCACGTGTCTCACTCAGCCTGCTCAGAAGGAACAGCAGAGGTAGAAGACAGAGATAGAGTATATCCACATGTCTCACTCAGCCTGCTCAGAAGGAACAGCAGATGTAGGAGACAGAGATAGAGTATATCCACGTGTCTGATCTACACCTCACTCAGCCTGCTCTGAAGGAACAGCAGAGGTAGAAGACAGAGATAGAGTATATCCACGTGTCCCACTTAGCCTGCTCAGAAGGAACAGCAGAGGTAGAAGACATAGATAGAGTATATCCACATGTCTTACTCAGCCTGCTCAGAAGGAACAGCAGATGTAAAAGACAGAGATAGAATATATCCACGTGTCTGATATACACCTTACTCAGCCTGCTCAGAAGGAACAGCAGAGGTATAAGACAGAGATAGAGTATATCCACGTGTCTCACACAGCCTGCTCAGAAGGAACAACAGAGGTAGAAGACAAAGATAGTGTATATCCACGTGTCTCACTCAGCCTGCTCAAAAGGAACAGCAGAGGTAGAAGACAGAGATAGAGTATATCCACGTGTCTGATCTACACCTCACTCAGCCTGCTCAGAAAGAACCGCAAAGGTAAAAGACAGAGATAGAGTATATCCACGTGTCTGATCTACACCTCACTTAGCCTGCTCAGAAGGAACAGCTGAGGTAGAAGACAGAGATATAGTATATCCACGTGTCTCACTCAGCCTGCTCAGAAGGAACAGCAGAGGTAGAAGACAGAGATAGAGAATATCCACGTGTCTCACTCAGCCTGCTCAGAAGGAACAGCAGAGGTAGCAGACAGAGATAGAGTATATCCACGTGTCTGATATACACCTCACTCAGCCTGCTCAGAATGAACCGCAAAGGTAAAAGACAGAGATAGAGTATATCCACGTGTCTGATCTACCCCTCACTTAGCCTGCTCAGAAGGAACAGCAGAGGTAGAAGACAGAGATAGAGTCTATCCACGTGTCTCACTCAGCCTGCTAAAAAGGAACAGCAGAGGTAGAAGACAGAGATAGAGTATATCCACGTGTCTGATCTACACCTCACTCAGCCTGCTCAGAAACAACCGCAAAGGTAAAAGACAGAGATAGAGTATATCCACGTGTCTGATCTACACCTCACTTAGCCTGCTCAGAAGGAACAGCTGAGGTAGAAGACAGATATATAGGATATCCACGTGTCTCACTCAGCCTGCTCAGAAGGAACAGCAGAGGTAGAATACAGAGATAGAGAATATCCACGTGTCTCACTCAGCCTGCTCAGAAGGAACAGCAGAGGTAGCAGACAGAGATAGAGTATATCCACGTGTCTGATCTACACCTCACTCAGCCTGCTCAGAAGGAACCGCAAAGGTAAAATACAGAGATAGAGTATATCCACGTGTCTGATCTACCCCTCACTTTGCCTGCTCAGAAGGAACAGCAGAGATAGAAGACAGAGATAGAGTATATCCACATGTCCCACTTAGCCTGCTCAGAAGGAACAGCAGAGGTAGAAGACAGAGATATAGTATATCCACATGTCTCACTCAGCCTGCTCAGTAGGAACAGCAGGGGTAGAAGACAGAGATAGAGTATATCCACGTGTCTGATCTACACCTCACTCAGCCTGCTCAGAAGAATCAGCAGAGGTAGAAGACAGAGATATAGTATATCCACGTGTCTCACTCAGCCTGCTCAGAAGGAACAGCAGAGGTATAAGACAGAGATAGAGTATATCCACGTGTCTCACTCAGCCTGCTCAGAAGGAACAGCAGAGGTAGAAGACAGAGATAGAGTATATCCATGTGTCTGATATACACCTCATTCAGCATGCTCAGAAGAAACCGCAAAGGTAAAAGACAGAGATAGAGTATATCCACGTGTCTGATATACACCTCACCCAGCCTGATCAGAAGGAAGAGCAGAGGTAGAAGACATAGATATAGTATATCCACGTGTCTGATCTACACCTCACTTAGCCTGCTCAGAAGGAACAGCAGAGGTAGGAGACAGAGATAGAGTATATCCACGTGTCCGATCTACACCTCACTCAGCCTGCTCAGAAGCAACAGCAGAGGTATAAGACAGAGATAGAGTCTATCCACGTATCTCACTCAGCCTGCTCAAAAGGAACAGCAGAGGTAGAAGACAGAGATAGAGTATATCCACGTGTCTGATCTACACCTCACTCAGCCTGCTCAGAAACAACCGCAAAGGTAAAAGACAGAGATAGAGTATATCCACGTGTCTGATCTACACCTCACTTAGCCTGCTCAGAAGGAACAGCTGAGGTAGAAGACATAGATATAGGATATCCACGTGTCTCACTCAGCCTGCTCAGAAGGAACAGCAGAGGTAGAAGACAGAGATAGAGTATATCCACGTGTCTCACTCAGCCTGCTCAGAAGGAACAGCATAGGTAGAAGACAGAGATAGAGTATATCCACGTGTCTGATATACACCTCACTCAGCCTGCTCAGAAGAAACCGCAAAGGTAAAAGACAGAGATAGAGTATATCCACGTGTCTGATATACACCTCACCCAGCCTGATCAGAAGGAAGAGCAGAGGTAGAAGACATAGATATAGTATATCCACGTGTCTGATCTACACCTCACTTAGCCTGCTCAGAAGGAACAGCTGAGGTAGAAGACAGAGATATAGTATATCCACGTGTCTCACTCAGCCTGCTCAGAAGGAACAGCAGAGGTAGAAGACAGAGATAGAGTATATCCACATGTCTCACTCAGCCTGCTCAGAAGGAACAGCAGATGTAGGAGACAGAGATAGAGTATATCCACGTGTCTGATCTACACCTCACTCAGCCTGCTCTGAAGGAACAGCAGAGGTAGAAGACAGAGATAGAGTATATCCACGTGTCCCACTTAGCCTGCTCAGAAGGAACAGCAGAGGTAGAAGACATAGATAGAGTATATCCACATGTCTTACTCAGCCTGCTCAGAAGGAACAGCAGATGTAAAAGACAGAGATAGAATATATCCACGTGTCTGATATACACCTTACTCAGCCTGCTCAGAAGGACGATTAGAGGTAGAAGACATAGATATAGTATATCCACGTGTCTGATCTACACCTCACTCAGCCTGCTCAGAAGGAACAGCAGAGGTATAAGACAGAGATAGAGTATATCCACGTGTCTCACACAGCCTGCTCAGAAGGAACAACAGAGGTAGAAGACAAAGATAGTGTATATCCACGTGTCTCACTCAGCCTGCTCAAAAGGAACAGCAGAGGTAGAAGACAGAGATAGAGTATATCCACGTGTCTGATCTACACCTCACTCAGCCTGCTCAGAAGCAACAGCAGAGGTATAAGACAGAGATAGAGTCTATCCACGTGTCTCACTCAGCCTGCTCAAAAGGAACAGCAGAGGTAGAAGACAGAGATAGAGTATATCCACGTGTCTGATCTACACCTCACTCAGCCTGCTCAGAAACAACCGCAAAGGTAAAAGACAGAGATAGAGTATATCCACGTGTCTGATCTACACCTCACTTAGCCTGCTCAGAAGGAACAGCTGAGGTAGAAGACATAGATATAGGATATCCACGTGTCTCACTCAGCCTGCCCAGAAGGAACAGCAGAGGTAGAAGACAGAGATAGAGTATATCCACGTGTCTCACTCAGCCTGCTCAGAAGGAACAGCATAGGTAGAAGACAGAGATAGAGTATATCCACGTGTCTGATATACACCTCACTCAGCCTGCTCAGAAGAAACCGCAAAGGTAAAAGACAGAGATAGAGTATATCCACGTGTCTGATATACACCTCACCCAGCCTGATCAGAAGGAAGAGCAGAGGTAGAAGACATAGATATAGTATATCCACGTGTCTGATCTACACCTCACTTAGCCTGCTCAGAAGGAACAGCTGAGGTAGAAGACAGAGATATAGTATATCCACGTGTCTCACTCAGCCTGCTCAGAAGGAACAGCAGAGGTAGAAGACAGAGATAGAGTATATCCACATGTCTCACTCAGCCTGCTCAAAAGGAACAGCAGAGGTAGAAGACAGAGATAGAGTATATCCACGTGTCTGATCTACACCTCACTCAGCCTGCTCAGAAACAACCGCAAAGGTAAAAGACAGAGATAAAGTATATCCACGTGTCTGATCTACACCTCACTTAGCCTGCTCAGAAGGAACAGCTGAGGTAGAAGACATAGATATAGGATATCCACGTGTCTCACTCAGCCTGCTCAGAAGGAACAGCAGAGGTAGAAGACAGAGATAGAGTATATCCACGTGTCTCACTCAGCCTGCTCAGAAGGAACAGCATAGGTAGAAGACAGAGATAGAGTATATCCACGTGTCTGATATACACCTCACTCAGCCTGCTCAGAAGAAACCGCAAAGGTAAAAGACAGAGATAGAGTATATCCACGTGTCTGATATACACCTCACCCAGCCTGATCAGAAGGAAGAGCAGAGGTAGAAGACATAGATATAGTATATCCACGTGTCTGATCTACACCTCACTTAGCCTGCTCAGAAGGAACAGCTGAGGTAGAAGACAGAGATATAGTATATCCACGTGTCTCACTCAGCCTGCTCAGAAGGAACAGCAGAGGTAGAAGACAGAGATAGAGTATATCCACATGTCTCACTCAGCCTGCTCAGAAGGAACAGCAGATGTAGGAGACAGAGATAGAGTATATCCACGTGTCTGATCTACACCTCACTCAGCCTGCTCTGAAGGAACAGCAGAGGTAGAAGACAGAGATAGAGTATATCCACGTGTCCCACTTAGCCTGCTCAGAAGGAACAGCAGAGGTAGAAGACATAGATAGAGTATATCCACATGTCTTACTCAGCCTGCTCAGAAGGAACAGCAGATGTAAAAGACAGAAATAGAATATATCCACGTGTCTGATATACACCTTACTCAGCCTGCTCAGAAGGAACAGCAGACGTATAAGACAGAGATCGAGTATATCTACGTGTCTCACACAGCCTGCTCAGAAGGAACAACAGAGGTAGAAGACAAAGATAGTGTATATCCACGTGTCTCACTCAGCCTGCTCAAAAGGAACAGCAGAGGTAGAAGACAGAGATAGAGTATATCCACGTGTCTGATCTACACCTCACTCAGCCTGCTCAGAAAGAACCGCAAAGGTAAAAGACAGAGATAGAGTATATCCACGTGTCTGATCTACACCTCACTTAGCCTGCTCAGAAGGAACAGCTGAGGTAGAAGACAGAGATATAGTATATCCACGTGTCTCACTCAGCCTGCTCAGAAGGAACAGCAGAGGTAGAAGACAGAGATAGAGAATATCCACGTGTCTGATCTACACCTCACTCAGCCTGCTCAGAAACAACCGCAAAGGTAAAAGACAGAGATAGAGTATATCCACGTGTCTGATCTACACCTCACTTAGCCTGCTCAGAAGGAACAGCTGAGGTAGAAGACATAGATATAGGATATCCACGTGTCTCACTCAGCCTGCTCAGAAGGAACAGCAGAGGTAGAAGACAGAGATAGAGTATATCTACGTGTCTCACTCAGCCTGCTCAGAAGGAACAGCATAGGTAGAAGACAGAGATAGAGTATATCCACGTGTCTGATATACACCTCACTCAGCCTGCTCAGAAGAAACCGCAAAGGTAAAAGACAGAGATAGAGTATATCCACGTGTCTGATATACACCTCACCCAGCCTGATCAGAAGGAAGAGCAGAGGTAGAAGACATAGATATAGTATATCCACGTGTCTGATCTACACCTCACTTAGCCTGCTCAGAAGGAACAGCTGAGGTAGAAGACAGAGATATAGTATATCCACGTGTCTCACTCAGCCTGCTCAGAAGGAACAGCAGAGGTAGAATACAGAGATAGAGTATATCCACGTGTCTGATCTACACCTCACTCAGCCTGCTCTGAAGGAACAGCAGAGGTAGAAGACAGAGATAGAGTATATCCACGTGTCCCACTTAGCCTGCTTAGAAGGAACAGCAGAGGTAGAAGACATAGATAGAGTATATCCACATGTCTTACTCAGCCTGCTCAGAAGGAACAGCAGATGTAAAAGACAGAGATAGAATATATCCACGTGTCTGATATACACCTTACTCAGCCTGCTCAGAAGGACGATTAGAGGTAGAAGACATAGATATAGTATACCCACGTGTCTGATCTACACCTCACTCAGCCTGCTCAGAAGGAACAGCAGAGGTATAAGACAGAGATAGAGTATATCCACGTGTCTCACACAGCCTGCTCAGAAGGAACAACAGAGGTAGAAGACAAAGATAGTGTATATCCACGTGTCTCACTCAGCCTGCTCAAAAGGAACAGCAGAGGTAGAAGACAGAGATAGAGTATATCCACGTGTCTGATCTACACCTCACTCAGCCTGCTCAGAAGCAACAGCAGAGGTATAAGACAGAGATAGAGTCTATCCACGTGTCTCACTCAGCCTGCTCAAATGGAACAGCAGAGGTAGAAGACAGAGATAGAGTATATCCACGTGTCTGATCTACACCTCACTCAGCCTGCTCAGAAACAACCGCAAAGGTAAAAGACAGAGATAGAGTATATCCACGTGTCTGATCTACACCTCACTTAGCCTGCTCAGAAGGAACAGCTGAGGTAGAAGACATAGATATAGGATATCCACGTGTCTCACTCAGCCTGCTCAGAAGGAACAGCAGAGGTAGAAGACAGAGATAGAGTATATCCACGTGTCTCACTCAGCCTGCTCAGAAGGAACAGCATAGGTAGAATACAGAGATAGAGTATATCCACGTGTCTGATATACACCTCACTCAGCCTGCTCAGAAGAAACCGCAAAGGTAAAAGACAGAGATAGAGTATATCCACGTGTCTGATATACACCTCACCCAGCCTGATCAGAAGGAAGAGCAGAGGTAGAAGACATAGATATAGTATATCCACGTGTCTGATCTACACCTCACTTAGCCTGCTCAGAAGGAACAGCTGAGGTAGAAGACAGAGATATAGTATATCCACGTGTCTCACTCAGCCTGCTCAGAAGGAACAGCAGAGGTAGAAGACAGAGATAGAGTATATCCACATGTCTCACTCAGCCTGCTCAGAAGGAACATCAGATGTAGGAGACAGAGATAGAGTATATCCACGTGTCTGATCTACACCTCACTCAGCCTGCTCTGAAGGAACAGCAGAGGTAGAAGACAGAGATAGAGTATATCCACGTGTCCCACTTAGCCTGCTCAGAAGGAACAGCAGAGGTAGAAGACATAGATAGAGTATATCCACATGTCTTACTCAGCCTGCTCAGAAGGAACAGCAGATGTAAAAGACAGAGATAGAATATATCCACGTGTCTGATATACACCTTACTCAGCCTGCTCAGAAGGAACAGCAGACGTATAAGACAGATATAGAGTATATCCACGTGTCTCACACAGCCTGCTCAGAAGGAACAACAGAGGTAGAAGACAAAGATAGTGTATATCCACGTGTCTCACTCAGCCTGCTCAAAAGGAACAGCAGAGGTAGAAGACAGAGATAGAGTATATCCACGTGTCTGATCTACACCTCACTCAGCCTGCTCAGAAAGAACCGCAAAGGTAAAAGACAGAGATAGAGTATATCCACGTGTCTGATCTACACCTCACTTAGCCTGCTCAGAAGGAACAGCTGAGGTAGAAGACAGAGATATAGTATATCCACGTGTCTCACTCAGCCTGCTCAGAAGGAACAGCAGAGGTAGAAGACAGAGATAGAGAATATCCACGTGTCTCACTCAGCCTGCTCAGAAGGAACAGCAGAGGTAGCAGACAGAGATAGAGTATATCCACGTGTTTGATATACACCTCACTCAGCCTGCTCAGAATGAACCGCAAAGGTAAAAGACAGAGATAGAGTATATCCACGTGTCTGATCTACCCCTCACTTAGCCTGCTCAGAAGGAACAGCAGAGGTAGAAGACAGAGATAGAGTATATCCACATGTCTCACTCAGCCTGCTCAGTAGGAACAGCAGAGGTAGAATACAGAGATAGAGTATATCCACATGTCTCACTCAGCCTGCTCAGAAGGAACAGCAGAGGTAGGAGACAGAGATAGAGTATATCCACGTGTCTGATCTACACCTCACTCAGCCTGCTCAGAAGGAACAGCAGAGGTAGAAGACAGAGATAGACTATATCCACGTGTCTCACTCAGCCTGCTCAGAAGGAACAGCAGAGGTAGAAGACAGAGTTAGAGTATATCCACGTGTCTCACTCAGCCTGCTCAGAAGGAACAGCAGAGGTAGAAGACAGAGATATAGTATATCCCCGTGTATGATCTACACCTCACTCAGCCTGCTCAAAAGGAACCGCAAAGGTAAAAGACAGAGATAGAGTATAACCACGTGTCTGATCTAACCCTCACTTAGCCTGCTCAGAAGGAACAGCAGAGATAGAAGACAGAGATAGAGTATATCCACATGTCCCACTTAGCCTGCTCAGAAGGAACATCAGAGGTAGAAGACAGAGATAGAGTATATCCACATGTCTCACTCAGCCTGCTCAGTAGGAACAGCATGGGTAGAAGACAGAGATAGAGTATATCCACGTGTCTGATCTACACCTCACTCAGCCTGCTCAGAAGAATCAGCAGAGGTAGAAGACAGAGATATAGTATATCCACGTGTCTCACTCAGCCTGCTCAGAAGGAACAGCAGAGGTAGAAGACAGAGATAGAGTATATCCACGTGTCTGATATACACCTCACTCAGCCTGCTCAGAAGGAAGAGCATAGGTAGAAGACATAGATATAGTATATCCACGTGTCTGATCTACACCTCACTTAGCCTGCTCAGAAGGAACAGCTGAGGTAGAAGACAGAGATATAGTATATCCACGTGTCTCACTCAGCCTGCTCAGAAGGAACAGCAGAGGTAGAAGACAGAGATAGAGTATATCCACATGTCTCACTCAGCCTGCTCAGTAGGAACAGCAGGGGTAGAAGACAGAGATAGAGTATATCCACGTGTCTGATCTACACCTCACTCAGCCTGCTCAGAAGAATCAGCAGAGGTAGAAGACAGAGATATAGTATATCCACGTGTCTCACTCAGCCTGCTCAGAAGGAACAGCAGAGGTAGAAGACAGAGATAGAGTATATCCACGTGTCTGATATACACCTCACTCAGCCTGCTCAGAAGGAAGAGCATAGGTAGAAGACATAGATATAGTATATCCACGTGTCTGATCTACACCTCACTTAGCCTGCTCAGAAGGAACAGCTGAGGTAGAAGACAGAGATATAGTATATCCACGTGTCTCACTCAGCCTGCTCAGAAGGAACAGCAGAGGTAGAAGACAGAGATAGAGTATATCCACATGTCTCACTCAGCCTGCTCAGAAGGAACAGCAGAGGTAGGAGACAGAGATAGAGTATATCCACGTGTCTGATCTACACCTCACTCAGCCTGCTCAGAAGGAAAAGCAGAGGTAGAAGACAGAGATATAGTATATCCACGTGTCTCACTCAGCCTGCTCAGAAGGAACAGCAGAGGTAGAAGACAGAGATAGAGTATATCCACGTGTCTGATATACACCTCACTCAGCCTGCTCAGAAGAAACCGCAGAGGTAAAAGACAGAGATAGAGTATATCCACGTGTCTGATATACACCTCACTGAGCCTGCTCAGAAGGAAGAGCAGAGGTAGAAGACATAGATATAGTATATCCACGTGTCTGATCTACACCTCACTTAGCCTGCTCAGAAGGAACAGCTGAGGTAAAAGACAGAGATATAGTATATCCACGTGTCTCACTCAGCCTGCTCAGAAGGAACAGCAGAGGTAGAAGACAGAGATAGAGTATATCCACATGTCTCACTCAGCCTGCTCAGAAAGAACAGCAGAGGTAGGAGACAGAGATAGAGTATATCCACGTGTCTGATCTACACCTCACTTAGCCTGCTCAGAAGGAACAGCTGAGGTAAAAGACAGAGATATAGTATATCCACGTGTCTCACTCAGCCTGCTCAGAAGGAACAGCAGAGGTAGAAGACAGAGATAGAGTATATCCACATGTCTCACTCAGCCTGCTCAGAAGGAACAGCAGAGGTAGGAGACAGAGATAGAGTATATCCACGTGTCTGATCTACACCTCACTCAGCCTGCTCAGAAGGAACAGCAGAGGTAGAAGACAGAGATAGACTATATCCACGTGTCTCACTCAGCCTGCTCAGAAGGAACAGCAGAGGTAGAAGACAGAGTTAGAGTATATCCACGTGTCTCCCTCAGCCTGCTCAGAAGGAACAGCAGAGGTAGAAGACAGAGATATAGTATATCCCCGTGTCTGATCTAAACCTCACTCAGCCTGCTCAGAAGGAACAGCAGAGGTAGAAGACAGAGATAGAGTATATCCACGTGTCCCACTTAGCCTGCTCAGAAGGAACAGCAGAGGTAGAAGACAGAGATAGAGTATATCCACGTGTCTGATCTACACCTCACTCAGCCTGCTCAGAAGGAACATCAGATGTAGGAGACAGAGATAGAGTATATCCACGTGTCTGATCTACACCTCACTCAGCCTGCTCTGAAGGAACAGCAGAGGTAGAAAACAGAGATAGAGTATATCCACGTGTCCCACTTAGCCTGCTCAGAAGGAACAGCAGAGGTAGAAGACATAGATAGAGTATATCCACATGTCTTACTCAGCCTGCTCAGAAGGAACAGCAGATGTAAAAGACAGAGATAGAATATATCCACGTGTCTGATATACACCTTACTCAGCCTGCTCAGAAGGAACAGCAGACGTATAAGACAGATATAGAGTATATCCACGTGTCTCACACAGCCTGCTCAGAAGGAACAACAGAGGTAGAAGACAAAGATAGTGTATATCCACGTGTCTCACTCAGCCTGCTCAAAAGGAACAGCAGAGGTAGAAGACAGAGATAGAGTATATCCACGTGTCTGATCTACACCTCACTCAGCCTGCTCAGAAAGAACCGCAAAGGTAAAAGACAGAGATAGAGTATATCCACGTGTCTGATCTACACCTCACTTAGCCTGCTCAGAAGGAACAGCTGAGGTAGAAGACAGAGATATAGTATATCCACGTGTCTCACTCAGCCTGCTCAGAAGGAACAGCAGAGGTAGAAGACAGAGATAGAGAATATCCACGTGTCTCACTCAGCCTGCTCAGAAGGAACAGCAGAGGTAGCAGACAGAGATAGAGTATATCCACGTGTCTGATATACACCTCACTCAGCCTGCTCAGAATGAACCGCAAAGGTAAAAGACAGAGATAGAGTATATCCACGTGTCTGATCTACCCCTCACTTAGCCTGCTCAGAAGGAACAGCAGAGGTAGAAGACAGAGATAGAGTATATCCACATGTCTCACTCAGCCTGCTCAGTAGGAACAGCAGAGGTAGAAGACAGAGATAGAGTATATCCACATGTCTCACTCAGCCTGCTCAGAAGGAACAGCAGAGGTAGGAGACAGAGATAGAGTATATCCACGTGTCTGATCTACACCTCACTCAGCCTGCTCAGAAGGAACAGCAGAGGTAGAAGACAGAGATAGACTATATCCACGTGTCTCACTCAGCCTGCTCAGAAGGAACAGCAGAGGTAGAAGACAGAGTTAGAGTATATCCACGTGTCTCACTCAGCCTGCTCAGAAGGAACAGCAGAGGTAGAAGACAGAGATATAGTATATCCCCGTGTATGATCTACACCTCACTCAGCCTGCTCAAAAGGAACCGCAAAGGTAAAAGACAGAGATAGAGTATAACCACGTGTCTGATCTAACCCTCACTTAGCCTGCTCAGAAGGAACAGCAGAGATAGAAGACAGAGATAGAGTATATCCACATGTCCCACTTAGCCTGCTCAGAAGGAACATCAGAGGTAGAAGACAGAGATAGAGTATATCCACATGTCTCACTCAGCCTGCTCAGTAGGAACAGCATGGGTAGAAGACAGAGATAGAGTATATCCACGTGTCTGATCTACACCTCACTCAGCCTGCTCAGAAGAATCAGCAGAGGTAGAAGACAGAGATATAGTATATCCACGTGTCTCACTCAGCCTGCTCAGAAGGAACAGCAGAGGTAGAAGACAGAGATAGAGTATATCCACGTGTCTGATATACACCTCACTCAGCCTGCTCAGAAGGAAGAGCATAGGTAGAAGACATAGATATAGTATATCCACGTGTCTGATCTACACCTCACTTAGCCTGCTCAGAAGGAACAGCTGAGGTAGAAGACAGAGATATAGTATATCCACGTGTCTCACTCAGCCTGCTCAGAAGGAACAGCAGAGGTAGAAGACAGAGATAGAGTATATCCACATGTCTCACTCAGCCTGCTCAGTAGGAACAGCAGGGGTAGAAGACAGAGATAGAGTATATCCACGTGTCTGATCTACACCTCACTCAGCCTGCTCAGAAGAATCAGCAGAGGTAGAAGACAGAGATATAGTATATCCACGTGTCTCACTCAGCCTGCTCAGAAGGAACAGCAGAGGTAGAAGACAGAGATAGAGTATATCCACGTGTCTGATATACACCTCACTCAGCCTGCTCAGAAGGAAGAGCATAGGTAGAAGACATAGATATAGTATATCCACGTGTCTGATCTACACCTCACTTAGCCTGCTCAGAAGGAACAGCTGAGGTAGAAGACAGAGATATAGTATATCCACGTGTCTCACTCAGCCTGCTCAGAAGGAACAGCAGAGGTAGAAGACAGAGATAGAGTATATCCACATGTCTCACTCAGCCTGCTCAGAAGGAACAGCAGAGGTAGGAGACAGAGATAGAGTATATCCACGTGTCTGATCTACACCTCACTCAGCCTGCTCAGAAGGAAAAGCAGAGGTAGAAGACAGAGATATAGTATATCCACGTGTCTCACTCAGCCTGCTCAGAAGGAACAGCAGAGGTAGAAGACAGAGATAGAGTATATCCACGTGTCTGATATACACCTCACTCAGCCTGCTCAGAAGAAACCGCAGAGGTAAAAGACAGAGATAGAGTATATCCACGTGTCTGATATACACCTCACTGAGCCTGCTCAGAAGGAAGAGCAGAGGTAGAAGACATAGATATAGTATATCCACGTGTCTGATCTACACCTCACTTAGCCTGCTCAGAAGGAACAGCTGAGGTAAAAGACAGAGATATAGTATATCCACGTGTCTCACTCAGCCTGCTCAGAAGGAACAGCAGAGGTAGAAGACAGAGATAGAGTATATCCACATGTCTCACTCAGCCTGCTCAGAAGGAACAGCAGAGGTAGGAGACAGAGATAGAGTATATCCACGTGTCTGATCTACACCTCACTTAGCCTGCTCAGCAGGAACAGCTGAGGTAAAAGACAGAGATATAGTATATCCATGTGTCTCACTCAGCCTGCTCAGAAGGAACAGCAGAGGTAGAAGACAGAGATAGAGTATATCCACATGTCTCACTCAGCCTGCTCAGAAGGAACAGCAGAGGTAGGAGACAGAGATAGAGTATATCCACGTGTCTGATCTACACCTCACTCAGCCTGCTCAGAAGGAACAGCAGAGGTAGAAGACAGAGATAGACTATATCCACGTGTCTCACTCAGCCTGCTCAGAAGGAACAGCAGAGGTAGAAGACAGAGTTAGAGTATATCCACGTGTCTCCCTCAGCCTGCTCAGAAGGAACAGCAGAGGTAGAAGACAGAGATATAGTATATCCCCGTGTCTGATCTAAACCTCACTCAGCCTGCTCAGAAGGAACAGGAGAGGTAGAAGACAGAGATAGAGTATATCCACGTGTCCCACTTAGCCTGCTCAGAAGGAACAGCAGAGGTAGAAGACAGAGATAGAGTATATCCACGTGTCTGATCTACACCTCACTCAGCCTGCTCAGAAGGAACCGCAAAGGTAAAATACAGAGATAGAGTATATCCACGTGTCTGATCTACCCCTCACACAGCCTGCTCTGAAGGAACAGCAGAGATAGAAGACAGAGATAGAGTATATCCACATGTCCCACTTAGCCTGCTCAGAAGGAACAGCAGAGGTAGAAGACAGAGATAGAGTATATCCACATGTCTCACTCAGCCTGCTCAGTAGGAACAGCAGGGGTAGAAGACAGAGATAGAGTATATCCACGTGTCTGATCTACACCTCACTCAGCCTGCTCAGAAGAATCAGCAGAGGTAGAAGACAGAGATATAGTATATCCACGTGTCTCACTCAGCCTGCTCAGAAGGAACAGCAGAGGTATAAGACAGAGATAGAGAATATCCACGTGTCTCACTCAGCCTGCTCAGAAGGAACAGCAGAGGTAGAAGACAGAGATAGAGTATATCCATGTGTCTGATATACACCTCATTCAGCATGCTCAGAAGAAACCGCAAAGGTAAAAGACAGAGATAGAGTATATCCACGTGTCTGATATACACCTCACCCAGCCTGATCAGAAGGAAGAGCAGAGGTAGAAGACATAGATATAGTATATCCACGTGTCTGATCTACACCTCACTTAGCCTGGTCAGAAGGAACAGCAGAGGTAGGAGACAGAGATAGAGTATATCCACGTGTCCGATCTACACCTCACTCAGCCTGCTCAGAAGCAACAGCAGAGGTATAAGACAGAGATAGAGTCTATCCACGTGTCTCACTCAGCCTGCTCAAAAGGAACAGCAGAGGTAGAAGACAGAGATAGAGTATATCTACGTGTCTGATCTACACCTCACTCAGCCTGCTCAGAAACAACCGCAAAGGTAAAAGACAGAGATAGAGTATATCCACGTGTCTGATCTACACCTCACTTAGCCTGCTCAGAAGGAACAGCTGAGGTAGAAGACATAGATATAGGATATCCACGTGTCTCACTCAGCCTGCTCAGAAGGAACAGCAGAGGTAGAAGACAGAGATAGAGTATATCCACGTGTCTCACTCAGCCTGCTCAGAAGGAACAGCATAGGTAGAAGACAGAGATAGAGTATATCCACGTGTCTGATATACACCTCACTCAGCCTGCTCAGAAGAAACCGCAAAGGTAAAAGACAGAGATAGAGTATATCCACGTGTCTGATATACACCTCACCCAGCCTGATCAGAAGGAAGAGCAGAGGTAGAAGACATAGATATAGTATATCCACGTGTCTGATCTACACCTCACTCAGCCTGCTCAGAAGGAACAGCAGAGGTAGAAGACAGAGATAGACTATATCCACGTGTCTCACTCAGCCTGCTCAGAAGGAACAGCAGAGGTAGAAGACAGAGTTAGAGTATATCCACGTGTCTCCCTCAGCCTGCTCAGAAGGAACAGCAGAGGTAGAAGACAGAGATATAGTATATCCCCGTGTCTGATCTAAACCTCACTCAGCCTGCTCAGAAGGAACAGGAGAGGTAGAAGACAGAGATAGAGTATATCCACGTGTCCCACTTAGCCTGCTCAGAAGGAACAGCAGAGGTAGAAGACAGAGATAGAGTATATCCACGTGTCTGATCTACACCTCACTCAGCCTGCTCAGAAGGAACCGCAAAGGTAAAATACAGAGATAGAGTATATCCACGTGTCTGATCTACCCCTCACACAGCCTGCTCTGAAGGAACAGCAGAGATAGAAGACAGAGATAGAGTATATCCACATGTCCCACTTAGCCTGCTCAGAAGGAACAGCAGAGGTAGAAGACAGAGATAGAGTATATCCACATGTCTCACTCAGCCTGCTCAGTAGGAACAGCAGGGGTAGAAGACAGAGATAGAGTATATCCACGTGTCTGATCTACACCTCACTCAGCCTGCTCAGAAGAATCAGCAGAGGTAGAAGACAGAGATATAGTATATCCACGTGTCTCACTCAGCCTGCTCAGAAGGAACAGCAGAGGTATAAGACAGAGATAGAGAATATCCACGTGTCTCACTCAGCCTGCTCAGAAGGAACAGCAGAGGTAGAAGACAGAGATAGAGTATATCCATGTGTCTGATATACACCTCATTCAGCATGCTCAGAAGAAACCGCAAAGGTAAAAGACAGAGATAGAGTATATCCACGTGTCTGATATACACCTCACCCAGCCTGATCAGAAGGAAGAGCAGAGGTAGAAGACATAGATATAGTATATCCACGTGTCTGATCTACACCTCACTTAGCCTGGTCAGAAGGAACAGCAGAGGTAGGAGACAGAGATAGAGTATATCCACGTGTCCGATCTACACCTCACTCAGCCTGCTCAGAAGCAACAGCAGAGGTATAAGACAGAGATAGAGTCTATCCACGTGTCTCACTCAGCCTGCTCAAAAGGAACAGCAGAGGTAGAAGACAGAGATAGAGTATATCTACGTGTCTGATCTACACCTCACTCAGCCTGCTCAGAAACAACCGCAAAGGTAAAAGACAGAGATAGAGTATATCCACGTGTCTGATCTACACCTCACTTAGCCTGCTCAGAAGGAACAGCTGAGGTAGAAGACATAGATATAGGATATCCACGTGTCTCACTCAGCCTGCTCAGAAGGAACAGCAGAGGTAGAAGACAGAGATAGAGTATATCCACGTGTCTCACTCAGCCTGCTCAGAAGGAACAGCATAGGTAGAAGACAGAGATAGAGTATATCCACGTGTCTGATATACACCTCACTCAGCCTGCTCAGAAGAAACCGCAAAGGTAAAAGACAGAGATAGAGTATATCCACGTGTCTGATATACACCTCACCCAGCCTGATCAGAAGGAAGAGCAGAGGTAGAAGACATAGATATAGTATATCCACGTGTCTGATCTACACCTCACTTAGCCTGCTCAGAAGGAACAGCTGAGGTAGAAGACAGAGATATAGTATATCCACGTGTCTCACTCAGCCTGCTCAGAAGGAACAGCAGAGGTAGAAGACAGAGATAGAGTATATCCACATGTCTCACTCAGCCTGCTCAGAAGGAACAGCAGATGTAGGAGACAGAGATAGAGTATATCCACGTGTCTGATCTACACCTCACTCAGCCTGCTCTGAAGGAACAGCAGAGGTAGAAGACAGAGATAGAGTATATCCACGTGTCCCACTTAGCCTGCTCAGAAGGAACAGCAGAGGTAGAAGACATAGATAGAGTATATCCACATGTCTTACTCAGCCTGCTCAGAAGGAACAGCAGATGTAAAAGACAGAGATAGAATATATCCACGTGTCTGATATACACCTTACTCAGCCTGCTCAGAAGGACGATTAGAGGTAGAAGACATAGATATAGTATATCCACGTGTCTGATCTACACCTCACTCAGCCTGCTCAGAAGGAACAGCAGAGGTATAAGACAGAGATAGAGTATATCCACGTGTCTCACACAGCCTGCTCAGAAGGAACAACAGAGGTAGAAGACAAAGATAGTGTATATCCACGTGTCTCACTCAGCCTGCTCAAAAGGAACAGCAGAGGTAGAAGACAGAGATAGAGTATATCCACGTGTCTGATCTACACCTCACTCAGCCTGCTCAGAAGCAACAGCAGAGGTATAAGACAGATATAGAGTCTATCCACGTGTCTCACTCAGCCTGCTCAGAAGGAACAGCAGAGGTAGAAGACAGAGATAGAGTATATCCACGTGTCTGATCTACACCTCACTCAGCCTGCTCAGAAACAACCGCAAAGGTAAAAGACAGAGATAGAGTATATCCACGTGTCTGATCTACACCTCACTTAGCCTGCTCAGAAGGAACAGCTGAGGTAGAAGACATAGATATAGGATATCCACGTGTCTCACTCAGCCTGCTCAGAAGGAACAGCAGAGGTAGAAGACATAGATAGAGTATATCCACGTGTCTCACTCAGCCTGCTCAGAAGGAACAGCATAGGTAGAAGACAGAGATAGAGTATATCCACGTGTCTGATATACACCTCACTCAGCCTGCTCAGAAGAAACCGCAAAGGTAAAAGACAGAGATAGAGTATATCCACGTGTCTGATATACACCTCACCCAGCCTGATCAGAAGGAAGAGCAGAGGTAGAAGACATAGATATAGTATATCCACGTGTCTGATCTACACCTCACTTAGCCTGCTCAGAAGGAACAGCTGAGGTAGAAGACAGAGATATAGTATATCCACGTGTCTCACTCAGCCTGCTCAGAAGGAACAGCAGAGGTAGAAGACAGAGATAGAGTATATCCACATGTCTCACTCAGCCTGCTCAGAAGGAACAGCAGATGTAGGAGACAGAGATAGAGTATATCCACGTGTCTGATCTACACCTCACTCAGCCTGCTCTGAAGGAACAGCAGAGGTAGAAGACAGAGATAGAGTATATCCACGTGTCACACTTAGCCTGCTCAGAAGGAACAGCAGAAGTAGAAGACATAGATAGAGTATATCCACATGTCTTACTCAGCCTGCTCAGAAGGAACAGCAGATGTAAAAGACAGAGATAGAATATATCCACGTGTCTGATATACACCTTACTCAGCCTGCTCAGAAGGAACAGCAGACGTATAAGACAGAGATAGAGTATATCCACGTGTCTCACACAGCCTGCTCAGAAGGAACAACAGAGGTAGAAGACAAAGATAGTGTATATCCACGTGTCTCACTCAGCCTGCTCAAAAGGAACAGCAGAGGTAGAAGACAGAGATAGAGTATATCCACGTGTCTGATCTACACCTCACTCAGCCTGCTCAGAAAGAACCGCAAAGGTAAAAGACAGAGATAGAGTATATCCACGTGTCTGATCTACACCTCACTTAGCCTGCTCAGAAGGAACAGCTGAGGTAGAAGACAGAGATATAGTATATCCACGTGTCTCACTCAGCCTGCTCAGAAGGAACAGCAGAGGTAGAAGACAGAGATAGAGAATATCCACGTGTCTCACTCAGCCTGCTCAGAAGGAACAGCAGAGGTAGCAGACAGAGATAGAGTATATCCACGTGTCTGATATACACCTCACTCAGCCTGCTCAGAATGAACCGCAAAGGTAAAAGACAGAGATAGAGTATATCCACGTGTCTGATCTACCCCTCACTTAGCCTGCTCAGAAGAATCAGCAGAGGTAGAAGACAGAGATATAGTATATCCACGTGTCTCACTCAGCCTGCTCAGAAGGAACAGCAGAGGTATAAGACAGAGATAGAGTATATCCACGTGTCTCACTCAGCCTGCTCAGAAGGAACAGCAGAGGTAGAAGACAGAGATAGAGTATATCCATGTGTCTGATATACACCTCATTCAGCATGCTCAGAAGAAACCGCAAAGGTAAAAGACAGAGATAGAGTATATCCACGTGTCTGATATACACCTCACCCAGCCTGCTCAGAAGAATCAGCAGAGGTAGAAGACAGAGATATAGTATATCCACGTGTCTCACTCAGCCTGCTCAGAAGGAACAGCAGAGGTATAAGACAGAGATAGAGTATATCCACGTGTCTGATCTACACCTCACTCAGCCTGCTCAGAAGAATCAGCAGAGGTAGAAGACAGAGATATAGTATATCCACGTGTCTCACTCAGCCTGCTCAGAAGGAACAGCAGAGGTATAAGACAGAGATAGAGTATATCCACGTGTCTCACTCAGCCTGCTCAGAAGGAACAGCAGAGGTAGAAGACAGAGATAGAGTATATCCATGTGTCTGATATACACCTCATTCAGCATGCTCAGAAGAAACCGCAAAGGTAAAAGACAGAGATAGAGTATATCCACGTGTCTGATATACACCTCACCCAGCCTGATCAGAAGGAAGAGCAGAGGTAGAAGACATAGATATAGTATATCCACGTGTCTGATCTACACCTCACTTAGCCTGGTCAGAAGGAACAGCAGAGGTAGGAGACAGAGATAGAGTATATCCACGTGTCCGATCTACACCTCACTCAGCCTGCTCAGAAGCAACAGCAGAGGTATAAGACAGAGATAGAGTCTATCCACGTGTCTCACTCAGCCTGCTCAAAAGGAACAGCAGAGGTAGAAGACAGAGATAGAGTATATCCACGTGTCTGATCTACACCTCACTCAGCCTGCTCAGAAACAACCGCAAAGGTAAAAGACAGAGATAGAGTATATCAACGTGTCTGATCTACACCTCACTTAGCCTGCTCAGAAGGAACAGCTGAGGTAGAAGACATAGATATAGGATATCCACGTGTCTCACTCAGCCTGCTCAGAAGGAACAGCAGAGGTAGAAGACAGAGATAGAGTATATCCACGTGTCTCACTCAGCCTGCTCAGAAGGAACAGCATAGGTAGAAGACAGAGATAGAGTATATCCACGTGTCTGATATACACCTCACTCAGCCTGCTCAGAAGAAACCGCAAAGGTAAAAGACAGAGATAGAGTATATCCACGTGTCTGATATACACCTCACCCAGCCTGATCAGAAGGAAGAGCAGAGGTAGAAGACATAGATATAGTATATCCACGTGTCTGATCTACACCTCACTTAGCCTGCTCAGAAGGAACAGCTGAGGTAGAAGACAGAGATATAGTATATCCACGTGTCTCACTCAGCCTGCTCAGAAGGAACAGCAGAGGTAGAAGACAGAGATAGAGTATATCCACATGTCTCACTCAGCCTGCTCAGAAGGAACAGCAGATGTAGGAGACAGAGATAGAGTATATCCACGTGTCTGATCTACACCTCACTCAGCCTGCTCTGAAGGAACAGCAGAGGTAGAAGACAGAGATAGAGTATATCCACGTGTCCCACTTAGCCTGCTCAGAAGGAACAGCAGAGGTAGAAGACATAGATAGAGTATATCCACATGTCTTACTCAGCCTGCTCAGAAGGAACAGCAGATGTAAAAGACAGAGATAGAATATATCCATGTGTCTGATATACACCTTACTCAGCCTGCTCAGAAGGACGATTAGAGGTAGAAGACATAGATATAGTATATCCACGTGTCTGATCTACACCTCACTCAGCCTGCTCAGAAGGAACAGCAGAGGTATAAGACAGAGATAGAGTATATCCACGTGTCTCACACAGCCTGCTCAGAAGGAACAACAGAGGTAGAAGACAAAGATAGTGTATATCCACGTGTCTCACTCAGCCTGCTCAAAAGGAACAGCAGAGGTAGAAGACAGAGATAGAGTATATCCACGTGTCTGATCTACACCTCACTCAGCCTGCTCAGAAGCAACAGCAGAGGTATAAGACAGATATAGAGTCTATCCACGTGTCTCACTCAGCCTGCTCAGAAGGAACAGCAGAGGTAGAAGACAGAGATAGAGTATATCCACGTGTCTGATCTACACCTCACTCAGCCTGCTCAGAAACAACCGCAAAGGTAAAAGACAGAGATATAGTATATCCACGTGTCTGATCTACACCTCACTTAGCCTACTCAGAAGGAACAGCTGAGGTAGAAGACAGAGATATAGTATATCCACGTGTCTCACTCAGCCTGCTCAGAAGGAACAGCAGAGGTAGAAGACAGAGATAGAGTATATCCACATGTCTCACTCAGCCTGCTCAGAAGGAACAGCAGATGTAGGAGACAGAGATAGAGTATATCCACGTGTCTGATCTACACCTCACTCAGCCTGCTCTGAAGGAACAGCAGAGGTAGAAGACAGAGATAGAGTATATCCACGTGTCACACTTAGCCTGCTCAGAAGGAACAGCAGAGGTAGAAGACATAGATAGAGTATATCCACATGTCTTACTCAGCCTGCTCAGAAGGAACAGCAGATGTAAAAGACAGAGATAGAATATATCCACGTGTCTGATATACACCTTACTCAGCCTGCTCAGAAGGAACAGCAGACGTATAAGACAGAGATAGAGTATATCCACGTGTCTCACACAGCCTGCTCAGAAGGAACAACAGAGGTAGAAGACAAAGATAGTGTATATCCACGTGTCTCACTCAGCCTGCTCAAAAGGAACAGCAGAGGTAGAAGACAGAGATAGAGTATATCCACGTGTCTGATCTACACCTCACTCAGCCTGCTCAGAAAGAACCGCAAAGGTAAAAGACAGAGATAGAGTATATCCACGTGTCTGATCTACACCTCACTTAGCCTGCTCAGAAGGAACAGCTGAGGTAGAAGACAGAGATATAGTATATCCACGTGTCTCACTCAGCCTGCTCAGAAGGAACAGCAGAGGTAGAAGACAGAGATAGAGAATATCCACGTGTCTCACTCAGCCTGCTCAGAAGGAACAGCAGAGGTAGCAGACAGAGATAGAGTATATCCACGTGTCTGATATACACCTCACTCAGCCTGCTCAGAATGAACCGCATAGGTAAAAGACAGAGATAGAGTATATCCACGTGTCTGATCTACCCCTCACTTAGCCTGCTCAGAAGAATCAGCAGAGGTAGAAGACAGAGATATAGTATATCCACGTGTCTCACTCAGCCTGCTCAGAAGGAACAGCAGAGGTATAAGACAGAGATAGAGTATATCCACGTGTCTCACTCAGCCTGCTCAGAAGGAACAGCAGAGGTAGAAGACAGAGATAGAGTATATCCATGTGTCTGATATACACCTCATTCAGCATGCTCAGAAGAAACCGCAAAGGTAAAAGACAGAGATAGAGTATATCCACGTGTCTGATATACACCTCACCCAGCCTGCTCAGAAGAATCAGCAGAGGTAGAAGACAGAGATATAGTATATCCACGTGTCTCACTCAGCCTGCTCAGAAGGAACAGCAGAGGTATAAGACAGAGATAGAGTATATCCACGTGTCTGATCTACACCTCACTCAGCCTGCTCAGAAGAATCAGCAGAGGTAGAAGACAGAGATATAGTATATCCACGTGTCTCACTCAGCCTGCTCAGAAGGAACAGCAGAGGTATAAGACAGAGATAGAGTATATCCACGTGTCTCACTCAGCCTGCTCAGAAGGAACAGCAGAGGTAGAAGACAGAGATAGAGTATATCCATGTGTCTGATATACACCTCATTCAGCATGCTCAGAAGAAACCGCAAAGGTAAAAGACAGAGATAGAGTATATCCACGTGTCTGATATACACCTCACCCAGCCTGATCAGAAGGAAGAGCAGAGGTAGAAGACATAGATATAGTATATCCACGTGTCTGATCTACACCTCACTTAGCCTGGTCAGAAGGAACAGCAGAGGTAGGAGACAGAGATAGAGTATATCCACGTGTCCGATCTACACCTCACTCAGCCTGCTCAGAAGCAACAGCAGAGGTATAAGACAGAGATAGAGTCTATCCACGTGTCTCACTCAGCCTGCTCAAAAGGAACAGCAGAGGTAGAAGACAGAGATAGAGTATATCCACGTGTCTGATCTACACCTCACTCAGCCTGCTCAGAAACAACCGCAAAGGTAAAAGACAGAGATAGAGTATATCCACGTGTCTGATCTACACCTCACTTAGCCTGCTCAGAAGGAACAGCTGAGGTAGAAGACATAGATATAGGATATCCACGTGTCTCACTCAGCCTGCTCAGAAGGAACAGCAGAGGTAGAAGACAGAGATAGAGTATATCCACGTGTCTCACTCAGCCTGCTCAGAAGGAACAGCATAGGTAGAAGACAGAGATAGAGTATATTCACGTGTCTGATATACACCTCACTCAGCCTGCTCAGAAGAAACCGCAAAGGTAAAAGACAGAGATAGAGTATATCCACGTGTCTGATATACACCTCACCCAGCCTGATCAGAAGGAAGAGCAGAGGTAGAAGACATAGATATAGTATATCCACGTGTCTGATCTACACCTCACTTAGCCTGCTCAGAAGGAACAGCTGAGGTAGAAGACAGAGATATAGTATATCCACGTGTCTCACTCAGCCTGCTCAGAAGGAACAGCAGAGGTAGAAGACAGAGATAGAGTATATCCACATGTCTCACTCAGCCTGCTCAGAAGGAACAGCAGATGTAGGAGACAGAGATAGAGTATATCCACGTGTCTGATCTACACCTCACTCAGCCTGCTCTGAAGGAACAGCAGAGGTAGAAGACAGAGATAGAGTATATCCACGTGTCCCACTTAGCCTGCTCAGAAGGAACAGCAGAGGTAGAAGACATAGATAGAGTATATCCACATGTCTTACTCAGCCTGCTCAGAAGGAACAGCAGATGTAAAAGACAGAGATAGAATATATCCACGTGTCTGATATACACCTTACTCAGCCTGCTCAGAAGGACGATTAGAGGTAGAAGACATAGATATAGTATATCCACGTGTCTGATCTACACCTCACTCAGCCTGCTCAGAAGGAACAGCAGAGGTATAAGACAGAGATAGAGTATATCCACGTGTCTCACACAGCCTGCTCAGAAGGAACAACAGAGGTAGAAGACAAAGATAGTGTATATCCACGTGTCTCACTCAGCCTGCTCAAAAGGAACAGCAGAGGTAGAAGACAGAGATAGAGTATATCCACGTGTCTGATCTACACCTCACTCAGCCTGCTCAGAAGCAACAGCAGAGGTATAAGACAGATATAGAGTCTATCCACGTGTCTCACTCAGCCTGCTCAGAAGGAACAGCAGAGGTAGAAGACAGAGATAGAGTATATCCACGTGTCTGATCTACACCTCACTCAGCCTGCTCAGAAACAACCGCAAAGGTAAAAGACAGAGATAGAGTATATCCACGTGTCTGATCTACACCTCACTTAGCCTGCTCAGAAGGAACAGCTGAGGTAGAAGACATAGATATAGGATATCCCCGTGTCTCACTCAGCCTGCTCAGAAGGAACAGCAGAGGTAGAAGACAGAGATAGAGTATATCCACGTGTCTCACTCAGCCTGCTCAGAAGGAACAGCATAGGTAGAAGACAGAGATAGAGTATATCCACGTGTCTGATATATACCTCACTCAGCCTGCTCAGAAGAAACCGCAAAGGTAAAATACAGAGATAGAGTATATCCACGTGTCTGATATACACCTCACCCAGCCTGATCAGAAGGAAGAGCAGAGGTAGAAGACATAGATATAGTATATCCACGTGTCTGATCTACACCTCACTTAGCCTGCTCAGAAGGAACAGCTGAGGTAGAAGACAGAGATATAGTATATCCACGTGTCTCACTCAGCCTGCTCAGAAGGAACAGCAGAGGTAGAAGACAGAGATAGAGTATATCCACATGTCTCACTCAGCCTGCTCAGAAGGAACAGCAGATGTAGGAGACAGAGATAGAGTATATCCACGTGTCTGATCTACACCTCACTCAGCCTGCTCTGAAGGAACAGCAGAGGTAGAAGACAGAGATAGAGTATATCCACGTGTCACACTTAGCCTGCTCAGAAGGAACAGCAGAGGTAGAAGACATAGATAGAGTATATCCACATGTCTTACTCAGCCTGCTCAGAAGGAACAGCAGATGTAAAAGACAGAGATAGAATATATCCACGTGTCTGATATACACCTTACTCAGCCTGCTCAGAAGGAACAGCAGACGTATAAGACAGAGATAGAGTATATCCACGTGTCTCACACAGCCTGCTCAGAAGGAACAACAGAGGTAGAAGACAAAGATAGTGTATATCCACGTGTCTCACTCAGCCTGCTCAAAAGGAACAGCAGAGGTAGAAGACAGAGATAGAGTATATCCACGTGTCTGATCTACACCTCACTCAGCCTGCTCAGAAAGAACCGCAAAGGTAAAAGACAGAGATAGAGTATATCCACGTGTCTGATCTACACCTCACTTAGCCTGCTCAGAAGGAACATCTGAGGTAGAAGACAGAGATATAGTATATCCACGTGTCTCACTCAGCCTGATCAGAAGGAACAGCAGAGGTAGAAGACAGAGATAGAGAATATCCACGTGTCTCACTCAGCCTGCTCAGAAGGAACAGCAGAGGTAGCAGACAGAGATAGAGTATATCCACGTGTCTGATATACACCTCACTCAGCCTGCTCAGAATGAACCGCAAAGGTAAAAGACAGAGATAGAGTATATCCACGTGTCTGATCTACCCCTCACTTAGCCTGCTCAGAAGGAACAGCAGAGGTAGAAGACAGAGATAGAGTATATCCACGTGTCTCACTCAGCCTGCTCAGAAGGAACAGCAGAGGTATAAGACAGAGATAGAGTATATCCACGTGTCTGATCTACACCTCACTCAGCCTGCTCAGAAGAATCAGCAGAGGTAGAAGACAGAGATATAGTATATCCACGTGTCTGATCTACCCCTCACTTAGCCTGCTCAGAAGGAACAGCAGAGGTAGAAGACAGAGATAGAGTATATCCACATGTCTCACTCAGCCTGCTCAGTAGGAACAGCAGAGGTAGAAGACAGAGATAGAGTATATCCACATGTCTCACTCAGCCTGCTCAGAAGGAACAGCAGAGGTAGGAGACAGAGATAGAGTATATCCACGTGTCTGATCTACCCCTCACTTAGCCTGCTCAGAAGAATCAGCAGAGGTAGAAGACAGAGATATAGTATATCCACGTGTCTCACTCAGCCTGCTCAGAAGGAACAGCAGAGGTATAAGACAGAGATAGAGTATATCCACGTGTCTCACTCAGCCTGCTCAGAAGGAACAGCAGAGGTAGAAGACAGAGATAGAGTATATCCATGTGTCTGATATACACCTCATTCAGCATGCTCAGAAGAAACCGCAAAGGTAAAAGACAGAGATAGAGTATATCCACGTGTCTGATATACACCTCACCCAGCCTGCTCAGAAGAATCAGCAGAGGTAGAAGACAGAGATATAGTATATCCACGTGTCTCACTCAGCCTGCTCAGAAGGAACAGCAGAGGTATAAGACAGAGATAGAGTATATCCACGTGTCTGATCTACACCTCACTCAGCCTGCTCAGAAGAATCAGCAGAGGTAGAAGACAGAGATATAGTATATCCACGTGTCTCACTCAGCCTGCTCAGAAGGAACAGCAGAGGTATAAGACAGAGATAGAGTATATCCACGTGTCTCACTCAGCCTGCTCAGAAGGAACAGCAGAGGTAGAAGACAGAGATAGAGTATATCCATGTGTCTGATATACACCTCATTCAGCATGCTCAGAAGAAACCGCAAAGGTAAAAGACAGAGATAGAGTATATCCACGTGTCTGATATACACCTCACCCAGCCTGATCAGAAGGAAGAGCAGAGGTAGAAGACATAGATATAGTATATCCACGTGTCTGATCTACACCTCACTTAGCCTGGTCAGAAGGAACAGCAGAGGTAGGAGACAGAGATAGAGTATATCCACGTGTCCGATCTACACCTCACTCAGCCTGCTCAGAAGCAACAGCAGAGGTATAAGACAGAGATAGAGTCTATCCACGTGTCTCACTCAGCCTGCTCAAAAGGAACAGCAGAGGTAGAAGACAGAGATAGAGTATATCCACGTGTCTGATCTACACCTCACTCAGCCTGCTCAGAAACAACCGCAAAGGTAAAAGACAGAGATAGAGTATATCCACGTGTCTGATCTACACCTCACTTAGCCTGCTCAGAAGGAACAGTTGAGGTAGAAGACATAGATATAGGATATCCACGTGTCTCACTCAGCCTGCTCAGAAGGAACAGCAGAGGTAGAAGACAGAGATAGAGTATATCCACGTGTCTCACTCAGCCTGCTCAGAAGGAACAGCATAGGTAGAAGACAGAGATAGAGTATATCCACGTGTCTGATATACACCTCACTCAGCCTGCTCAGAAGAAACCGCAAAGGTAAAAGACAGAGATAGAGTATATCCACGTGTCTGATATACACCTCACCCAGCCTGATCAGAAGGAAGAGCAGAGGTAGAAGACATAGATATAGTATATCCACGTGTCTGATCTACACCTCACTTAGCCTGCTCAGAAGGAACAGCTGAGGTAGAAGACAGAGATATAGTATATCCACGTGTCTCACTCAGCCTGCTCAGAAGGAACAGCAGAGGTAGAAGACAGAGATAGAGTATATCCACATGTCTCACTCAGCCTGCTCAGAAGGAACAGCAGATGTAGGAGACAGAGATAGAGTATATCCACGTGTCTGATCTACACCTCACTCAGCCTGCTCTGAAGGAACAGCAGAGGTAGAAGACAGAGATAGAGTATATCCACGTGTCCCACTTAGCCTGCTCAGAAGGAACAGCAGAGGTAGAAGACATAGATAGAGTATATCCACATGTCTTACTCAGCCTGCTCAGAAGGAACAGCAGATGTAAAAGACAGAGATAGAATATATCCACGTGTCTGATATACACCTTACTCAGCCTGCTCAGAAGGACGATTAGAGGTAGAAGACATAGATATAGTATATCCACGTGTCTGATCTACACCTCACTCAGCCTGCTCAGAAGGATCAGCAGAGGTATAAGACAGAGATAGAGTATATCCACGTGTCTCACACAGCCTGCTCAGAAGGAACAACAGAGGTAGAAGACAAAGATAGTGTATATCCACGTGTCTCACTCAGCCTGCTCAAAAGGAACAGCAGAGGTAGAAGACAGAGATAGAGTATATCCACGTGTCTGATCTACACCTCACTCAGCCTGCTCAGAAGCAACAGCAGAGGTATAAGACAGATATAGAGTCTATCCACGTGTCTCACTCAGCCTGCTCAGAAGGAACAGCAGAGGTAGAAGACAGAGATAGAGTATATCCACGTGTCTGATCTACACCTCACTCAGCCTGCTCAGAAACAACCGCAAAGGTAAAAGACAGAGATAGAGTATATCCACGTGTCTGATCTACACCTCACTTAGCCTGCTCAGAAGGAACAGCTGAGGTAGAAGACATAGATATAGGATATCCACGTGTCTCACTCAGCCTGCTCAGAAGGAACAGCAGAGGTAGAAGACAGAGATAGAGTATATCCACGTGTCTCACTCAGCCTGCTCAGAAAGAACAGCATAGGTAGAAGACAGAGATAGAGTATATCCACGTGTCTGATATATACCTCACTCAGCCTGCTCAGAAGAAACCGCAAAGGTAAAAGACAGAGATAGAGTATATCCACGTGTCTGATATACACCTCACCCAGCCTGATCAGAAGGAAGAGCAGAGGTAGAAGACATAGATATAGTATATCCACGTGTCTGATCTACACCTCACTTAGCCTGCTCAGAAGGAACAGCTGAGGTAGAAGACAGAGATATAGTATATCCACGTGTCTCACTCAGCCTGCTCAGAAGGAACAGCAGAGGTAGAAGACAGAGATAGAGTATATCCACATGTCTCACTCAGCCTGCTCAGAAGGAACAGCAGATGTAGGAGACAGAGATAGAGTATATCCACGTGTCTGATCTACACCTCACTCAGCCTGCTCTGAAGGAACAGCAGAGGTAGAAGACAGAGATAGAGTATATCCACGTGTCACACTTAGCCTGCTCAGAAGGAACAGCAGAGGTAGAAGACATAGATAGAGTATATCCACATGTCTTACTCAGCCTGCTCAGAAGGAACAGCAGATGTAAAAGACAGAGATAGAATATATCCACGTGTCTGATATACACCTTACTCAGCCTGCTCAGAAGGAACAGCAGACGTATAAGACAGAGATAGAGTATATCCACGTGTCTCACACAGCCTGCTCAGAAGGAACAACAGAGGTAGAAGACAAAGATAGTGTATATCCACGTGTCTCACTCAGCCTGCTCAAAAGGAACAGCAGAGGTAGAAGACAGAGATAGAGTATATCCACGTGTCTGATCTACACCTCACTCAGCCTGCTCAGAAAGAACCGCAAAGGTAAAAGACAGAGATAGAGTATATCCACGTGTCTGATCTACACCTCACTTAGCCTGCTCAGAAGGAACATCTGAGGTAGAAGACAGAGATATAGTATATCCACGTGTCTCACTCAGCCTGATCAGAAGGAACAGCAGAGGTAGAAGACAGAGATAGAGAATATCCACGTGTCTCACTCAGCCTGCTCAGAAGGAACAGCAGAGGTAGCAGACAGAGATAGAGTATATCCACGTGTCTGATATACACCTCACTCAGCCTGCTCAGAATGAACCGCAAAGGTAAAAGACAGAGATAGAGTATATCCACGTGTCTGATCTACCCCTCACTTAGCCTGCTCAGAAGGAACAGCAGAGGTAGAAGACAGAGATAGAGTATATCCACATGTCTCACTCAGCCTGCTCAGTAGGAACAGCAGAGGTAGAAGACAGAGATAGAGTATATCCACATGTCTCACTCAGCCTGCTCAGAAGGAACAGCAGAGGTAGGAGACAGAGATAGAGTATATCCACGTGTCTGATCTACACCTCACTCAGCCTGCTCAGAAGGAACAGCAGAGGTAGAAGACAGAGATAGACTATGTCCACGTGTCTCACTCAGCCTGCTCAGAAGGAACAGCATAGGTAGAAGACAGAGATAGAGTATATCCACGTGTCTGATATACACCTCACTCAGCCTGCTCAGAAGAAACCGCAAAGGTAAAAGACAGAGATAGAGTATATCCACGTGTCTGATATACACCTCACCCAGCCTGATCAGAAGGAAGAGCAGAGGTAGAAGACATAGATATAGTATATCCACGTGTCTGATCTACACCTCACTTAGCCTGCTCAGAAGGAACAGCTGAGGTAGAAGACAGAGATATAGTATATCCACGTGTCTCACTCAGCCTGCTCAGAAGGAACAGCAGAGGTAGAAGACAGAGATAGAGTATATCCACATGTCTCACTCAGCCTGCTCAGAAGGAACAGCAGATGTAGGAGACAGAGATAGAGTATATCCACGTGTCTGATCTACACCTCACTCAGCCTGCTCTGAAGGAACAGCAGAGGTAGAAGACAGAGATAGAGTATATCCACGTGTCACACTTAGCCTGCTCAGAAGGAACAGCAGAGGTAGAATACATAGATAGAGTATATCCACATGTCTTACTCAGCCTGCTCAGAAGGAACAGCAGATGTAAAAGACAGAGATAGAATATATCCACGTGTCTGATATACACCTTACTCAGCCTGCTCAGAAGGAACAGCAGACGTATAAGACAGAGATAGAGTATATCCACGTGTCTCACACAGCCTGCTCAGAAGGAACAGCAGAGGTAGAAGACAGAGATAGAGAATATCCACGTGTCTCACTCAGCCTGTTCAGAAGGAACAGCAGAGGTAGCAGACAGAGATAGAGTATATCCACGTGTCTGATATACACCTCACTCAGCCTGCTCAGAATGAACCGCAAAGGTAAAAGACAGAGATAGAGTATATCCACGTGTCTGATCTACCCCTCACTTAGCCTGCTCAGAAGGAACAGCAGAGGTAGAAGACAGAGATAGAGTATATCCACATGTCTCACTCAGCCTGCTCAGTAGGAACAGCAGAGGTAGAAGACAGAGATAGAGTATATCCACATGTCTCACTCAGCCTGCTCAGAAGGAACAGCAGAGGTAGGAGACAGAGATAGAGTATATCCACGTGTCTGATCTACACCTCACTCAGCCTGCTCAGAAGGAACAGCAGAGGTAGAAGACAGAGATAGACTATATCCACGTGTCTCACTCAGCCTGCTCAGAAGGAACAGCATAGGTAGAAGACAGAGATAGAGTATATCCACGTGTCTGATATACACCTCACTCAGCCTGCTCAGAAGAAACCGCAAAGGTAAAAGACAGAGATAGAGTATATCCACGTGTCTGATATACACCTCACCCAGCCTGATCAGAAGGAAGAGCAGAGGTAGAAGACATAGATATAGTATATCCACGTGTCTGATCTACACCTCACTTAGCCTGCTCAGAAGGAACAGCTGAGGTAGAAGACAGAGATATAGTATATCCACGTGTCTCACTCAGCCTGCTCAGAAGGAACAGCAGAGGTAGAAGACAGAGATAGAGTATATCCACATGTCTCACTCAGCCTGCTCAGAAGGAACAGCAGATGTAGGAGACAGAGATAGAGTATATCCACGTGTCTGATCTACACCTCACTCAGCCTGCTCTGAAGGAACAGCAGAGGTAGAAGACAGAGATAGAGTATATCCACGTGTCCCACTTAGCCTGCTCAGAAGGAACAGCAGAGGTAGAAGACATAGATAGAGTATATCCACATGTCTTACTCAGCCTGCTCAGAAGGAACAGCAGATGTAAAAGACAGAGATAGAATATATCCACGTGTCTGATATACACCTTACTCAGCCTGCTCAGAAGGACGATTAGAGGTAGAAGACATAGATATAGTATATCCACGTGTCTGATCTACACCTCACTCAGCCTGCTCAGAAGGAACAGCAGAGGTATAAGACAGAGATAGAGTATATCCACGTGTCTCACACAGCCTGCTCAGAAGGAACAACAGAGGTAGAAGACAAAGATAGTGTATATCCACGTGTCTCACTCAGCCTGCTCAAAAGGAACAGCAGAGGTAGAAGACAGAGATAGAGTATATCCACGTGTCTGATCTACACCTCACTCAGCCTGCTCAGATGCAACAGCAGAGGTATAAGACAGATATAGAGTCTATCCACGTGTCTCACTCAGCCTGCTCAAAAGGAACAGCAGAGGTAGAAGACAGAGATAGAGTATATCCACGTGTCTGATCTACACCTCACTCAGCCTGCTCAGAAACAACCGCAAAGGTAAAAGACAGAGATAGAGTATATCCACGTGTCTGATCTACACCTCACTTAGCCTGCTCAGAAGGAACAGCTGAGGTAGAAGACATAGATATAGGATATCCACGTGTCTCACTCAGCCTGCTCAGAAGGAACAGCAGAGGTAGAAGACAGAGATAGAGTATATCCACGTGTCTCACTCAGCCTGCTCAGAAGGAACAGCATAGGTAGAAGACAGAGATAGAGTATATCCACGTGTCTGATATACACCTCACTCAGCCTGCTCAGAAGAAACCGCAAAGGTAAAAGACAGAGATAGAGTATATCCACGTGTCTGATATACACCTCACCCAGCCTGATCAGAAGGAAGAGCAGAGGTAGAAGACATAGATATAGTATATCCACGTGTCTGATCTACACCTCACTTAGCCTGCTCAGAAGGAACAGCTGAGGTAGAAGACAGAGATATAGTATATCCACGTGTCTCACTCAGCCTGCTCAGAAGGAACAGCAGAGGTAGAAGACAGAGATAGAGTATATCCACATGTCTCACTCAGCCTGCTCAGAAGGAACAGCAGATGTAGGAGACAGAGATAGAGTATATCCACGTGTCTGATCTACACCTCACTCAGCCTGCTCTGAAGGAACAGCAGAGGTAGAATACAGTGATAGAGTATATCCACGTGTCACACTTAGCCTGCTCAGAAGGAACAGCAGAGGTAGAAGACATAGATAGAGTATATCCACATGTCTTACTCAGCCTGCTCAGAAGGAACAGCAGATGTAAAAGACAGAGATAGAATATATCCACGTGTCTGATATACACCTTACTCAGCCTGCTCAGAAGGAACAGCAGACGTATAAGACAGAGATAGAGTATATCCACGTGTCTCACACAGCCTGCTCAGAAGGAACAACAGAGGTAGAAGACAAAGATAGTGTATATCCACGTGTCTCACTCAGCCTGCTCAAAAGGAACAGCAGAGGTAGAAGACAGAGATAGAGTATATCCACGTGTCTGATCTACACCTCACTCAGCCTGCTCAGAAAGAACCGCAAAGGTAAAAGACAGAGATAGAGTATATCCACGTGTCTGATCTACACCTCACTTAGCCTGCTCAGAAGGAACAGCTGAGGTAGAAGACAGAGATATAGTATATCCACGTGTCTCACTCAGCCTGCTCAGAAGGAACAGCAGAGGTAGAAGACAGAGATAGAGAATATCCACGTGTCTCACTCAGCCTGCTCAGAAGGAACAGCAGAGGTAGCAGACAGAGATAGAGTATATCCACGTGTCTGATATACACCTCACTCAGCCTGCTCAGAATGAACCGCAAAGGTAAAAGACAGAGATAGAGTATATCCACGTGTCTGATCTACCCCTCACTTAGCCTGCTCAGAAGGAACAGCAGAGGTAGAAGACAGAGATAGAGTATATCCACATGTCTCACTCAGCCTGCTCAGTAGGAACAGCAGAGGTAGAAGACAGAGATAGAGTATATCCACATGTCTCACTCAGCCTGCTCAGAAGGAACAGCAGAGGTAGGAGACAGAGATAGAGTATATCCACGTGTCTGATCTACACCTCACTCAGCCTGCTCAGAAGGAACAGCAGAGGTAGAAGACAGAGATAGACTATATCCACGTGTCTCACTCAGCCTGCTCAGAAGGAACAGCAGAGGTAGAAGACAGAGTTAGAGTATATCCACGTGTCTCACTCAGCCTGCTCAGAAGGAACAGCAGAGGTAGAAGACAGAGATATAGTATATCCCCGTGTATGATCTACACCTCACTCAGCCTGCTCAAAAGGAACCGCAAAGGTAAAAGACAGAGATAGAGTATAACCACGTGTCTGATCTAACCCTCACTTAGCCTGCTCAGAAGGAACAGCAGAGATAGAAGACAGAGATAGAGTATATCCACATGTCCCACTTAGCCTGCTCAGAAGGAACATCAGAGGTAGAAGACAGAGATAGATTATATCCACATGTCTCACTCAGCCTGCTCAGTAGGAACAGCAGGGGTAGAAGACAGAGATAGAGTATATCCACGTGTCTGATCTACACCTCACTCAGCCTGCTCAGAAGAATCAGCAGAGGTAGAAGACAGAGATATAGTATATCCACGTGTCTCACTCAGCCTGCTCAGAAGGAACAGCAGAGGTAGAAGACAGAGATAGAGTATATCCACGTGTCTGATATACACCTCACTCAGCCTGCTCAGAAGAAACCGCAAAGGTAAAAGACAGAGATAGAGTATATCCACGTGTCTGATATACACCTCACCCAGCCTGATCAGAAGGAAGAGCAGAGGTAGAAGACATAGATATAGTATATCCACGTGTCTGATCTACACCTCACTTAGCCTGCTCAGAAGGAACAGCTGAGGTAGAAGACAGAGATATAGTATATCCACGTGTCTCACTCAGCCTGCTCAGAAGGAACAGCAGAGGTAGAAGACAGAGATAGAGTATATCCACATGTCTCACTCAGCCTGCTCAGAAGGAACAGCAGATGTAGGAGACAGAGATAGAGTATATCCACGTGTCTGATCTACACCTCACTCAGCCTGCTCTGAAGGAACAGCAGAGGTAGAAGACAGAGATAGAGTATATCCACGTGTCCCACTTAGCCTGCTCAGAAGGAACAGCAGAGGTAGAAGACATAGATAGAGTATATCCACATGTCTTACTCAGCCTGCTCAGAAGGAACAGCAGATGTAAAAGACAGAGATAGAATATATCCACGTGTCTGATATACACCTTACTCAGCCTGCTCAGAAGGACGATTAGAGGTAGAAGACATAGATATAGTATATCCACGTGTCTGATCTACACCTCACTCAGCCTGCTCAGAAGGAACAGCAGAGGTATAAGACAGAGATAGAGTATATCCACGTGTCTCACACAGCCTGCTCAGAAGGAACAACAGAGGTAGAAGACAAAGATAGTGTATATCCACGTGTCTCACTCAGCCTGCTCAAAAGGAACAGCAGAGGTAGAAGACAGAGATAGAGTATATCCACGTGTCTGATCTACACCTCACTCAGCCTGCTCAGAAGCAACAGCAGAGGTATAAGACAGAGATAGAGTCTATCCACGTGTCTCACTCAGCCTGCTCAAAAGGAACAGCAGAGGTAAAAGACAGAGATAGAGTATATCCACGTGTCTGATCTACACCTCACTCAGCCTGCTCAGAAACAACCGCAAAGGTAAAAGACAGAGATAGAGTATATCCACGTGTCTGATCTACACCTCACTTAGCCTGCTCAGAAGGAACAGCTGAGGTAGAAGACATAGATATAGGATATCCACGTGTCTCACTCAGCCTGCTCAGAAGGAACAGCAGAGGTAGAAGACATAGATATAGTATATCCACGTGTCTGATCTACACCTCACTTAGCCTGCTCAGAAGGAACAGCTGAGGTAGAAGACAGAGATATAGTATATCCACGTGTCTCACTCAGCCTGCTCAGAAGGAACAGCAGATGTAGGAGACAGAGATAGAGTATATCCACGTGTCTGATCTACACCTCACTCAGCCTGCTCTGAAGGAACAGCAGAGGTAGAAGACAGAGATAGAGTATATCCACGTGTCACACTTAGCCTGCTCAGAAGGAACAGCACAGGTAGAAGACATAGATAGAGTATATCCACATGTCTTACTCAGCCTGCTCAGAAGGAACAGCAGATGTAAAAGACAGAGATAGAATATATCCACGTGTCTGATATACACCTTACTCAGCCTGCTCAGAAGGAACAGCAGACGTATAAGACAGAGATAGAGTATATCCACGTGTCTCACACAGCCTGCTCAGAAGGAACAACAGAGGTAGAAGACAAAGATAGTGTATATCCACGTGTCTCACTCAGCCTGCTCAAAAGGAACAGCAGAGGTAGAAGACAGAGATAGAGTATATCCACGTGTCTGATCTACACCTCACTCAGCCTGCTCAGAAAGAACCGCAAAGGTAAAAGACAGAGATAGAGTATATCCACGTGTCTGATCTACACCTCACTTAGCCTGCTCAGAAGGAACAGCTGAGGTAGAAGACAGAGATATAGTATATCCACGTGTCTCACTCAGCCTGCTCAGAAGGAACAGCAGAGGTAGAAGACAGAGATAGAGAATATCCACGTGTCTCACTCAGCCTGCTCAGAAGGAACAGCAGAGGTAGCAGACAGAGATAGAGTATATCCACGTGTCTGATATACACCTCACTCAGCCTGCTCAGAATGAACCGCAAAGGTAAAAGACAGAGATAGAGTATATCCACGTGTCTGATCTACCCCTCACTTAGCCTGCTCAGAAGGAACAGCAGAGGTAGAAGACAGAGATAGAGTATATCCACATGTCTCACTCAGCCTGCTCAGTAGGAACAGCAGAGGTAGAAGACAGAGATAGAGTATATCCACATGTCTCACTCAGCCTGCTCAGAAGGAACAGCAGAGGTAGGAGACAGAGATAGAGTATATCCACGTGTCTGATCTACACCTCACTCAGCCTGCTCAGAAGGAACAGCAGAGGTAGAAGACAGAGATAGACTATATCCACGTGTCTCACTCAGCCTGCTCAGAAGGAACAGCAGAGGTAGAAGACAGAGTTAGAGTATATCCACGTGTCTCACTCAGCCTGCTCAGAAGGAACAGCAGAGGTAGAAGACAGAGATATAGTATATCCCCGTGTATGATCTACACCTCACTCAGCCTGCTCAAAAGGAACCGCAAAGGTAAAAGACAGAGATAGAGTATAACCACGTGTCTGATCTAACCCTCACTTAGCCTGCTCAGAAGGAACAGCAGAGATAGAAGACAGAGATAGAGTATATCCACATGTCCCACTTAGCCTGCTCAGAAGGAACATCAGAGGTAGAAGACAGAGATAGAGTATATCCACATGTCTCACTCAGCCTGCTCAGTAGGAACAGCAGGGGTAGAAGACAGAGATAGAGTATATCCACGTGTCTGATCTACACCTCACTCAGCCTGCTCAGAAGAATCAGCAGAGGTAGAAGACAGAGATATAGTATATCCACGTGTCTCACTCAGCCTGCTCAGAAGGAACAGCAGAGGTAGAAGACAGAGATAGAGTATATCCACGTGACTGATATACACCTCACTCAGCCTGCTCAGAAGAAACCGCAAAGGTAAAAGACAGAGATAGAGTATATCCACGTGTCTGATATACACCTCACCCAGCCTGATCAGAAGGAAGAGCAGAGGTAGAAGACATAGATATAGTATATCCACGTGTCTGATCTACACCTCACTTAGCCTGCTCAGAAGGAACAGCTGAGGTAGAAGACAGAGATATAGTATATCCACGTGTCTCACTCAGCCTGCTCAGAAGGAACAGCAGAGGTAGAAGACAGAGATAGAGTATATCCACATGTCTCACTCAGCCTGCTCAGAAGGAACAGCAGATGTAGGAGACAGAGATAGAGTATATCCACGTGTCTGATCTACACCTCACTCAGCCTGCTCTGAAGGAACAGCAGAGGTAGAAGACAGAGATAGAGTATATCCACGTGTCACACTTAGCCTGCTCAGAAGGAACAGCAGAGGTAGAAGACATAGATAGAGTATATCCACATGTCTTACTCAGCCTGCTCAGAAGGAACAGCAGATGTAAAAGACAGAGATAGAATATATCCACGTGTCTGATATACACCTTACTCAGCCTGCTCAGAAGGAACAGCAGACGTATAAGACAGAGATAGAGTATATCCACGTGTCTCACACAGCCTGCTCAGAAGGAACAACAGAGGTTGAAGACAAAGATAGTGTATATCCACGTGTCTCACTCAGCCTGCTCAAAAGGAACAGCAGAGGTAGAAGACATAGATATAGTATATCCACGTGTCTGATCTACACCTCACTTAGCCTGCTCAGAAGGAACAGCTGAGGTAGAAGACAGAGATATAGTATATCCACGTGTCTCACTCAGCCTGCTCAGAAGGAACAGCAGAGGTAGAAGACAGAGATAGAGTATATCCACATGTCTCACTCAGCCTGCTCAGTAGGAACAGCAGGGGTAGAAGACAGAGATAGAGTATATCCACGTGTCTGATCTACACCTCACTCAGCCTGCTCAGAAGAATCAGCAGAGGTAGAAGACAGAGATATAGTATATCCACGTGTCTCACTCAGCCTGCTCAGAAGGAACAGCAGAGGTAGAAGACAGAGATAGAGTATATCCACGTGTCTGATATACACCTCACTCAGCCTGCTCAGAAGGAAGAGCATAGGTAGAAGACATAGATATAGTATATCCACGTGTCTGATCTACACCTCACTTAGCCTGCTCAGAAGGAACAGCTGAGGTAGAAGACAGAGATATAGTATATCCACGTGTCTCACTCAGCCTGCTCAGAAGGAACAGCAGAGGTAGAAGACAGAGATAGAGTATATCCACATGTCTCACTCAGCCTGCTCAGAAGGAACAGCAGAGGTAGGAGACAGAGATAGAGTATATCCACGTGTCTGATCTACACCTCACTCAGCCTGCTCAGAAGGAAAAGCAGAGGTAGAAGACAGAGATATAGTATATCCACGTGTCTCACTCAGCCTGCTCAGAAGGAACAGCAGAGGTAGAAGACAGAGATATAGTATATCCACGTGTCTGATATACACCTCACTCAGCCTGCTCAGAAAAAACCGCAGAGGTAAAAGACAGAGATAGAGTATATCCACGTGTCTGATATACACCTCACTGAGCCTGCTCAGAAGGAAGAGCAGAGGTAGAAGACATAGATATAGTATATCCACGTGTCTGATCTACACCTCACTTAGCCTGCTCAGAAGGAACAGCTGAGGTAAAAGACAGAGATATAGTATATCCACGTGTCTCACTCAGCCTGCTCAGAAGGAACAGCAGAGGTAGAAGACAGAGATAGAGTATATCCACATGTCTCACTCAGCCTGCTCAGAAGGAACAGCAGAGGTAGGAGACAGAGATAGAGTATATCCACGTGTCTGATCTACACCTCACTTAGCCTGCTCAGAAGGAACAGCTGAGGTAAAAGACAGAGATATAGTATATCCACGTGTCTCACTCAGCCTGCTCAGAAGGAACAGCAGAGGTAGAAGACAGAGATAGAGTATATCCACATGTCTCACTCAGCCTGCTCAGAAGGAACAGCAGAGGTAGAAGACAGAGATATAGTATATCCCCGTGTCTGATCTAAACCTCACTCAGCCTGCTCAGAAGGAACAGCAGAGGTATAAGACAGAGATAGAGTATATCCACGTGTCTCACACAGCCTGCTCAGAAGGAACAACAGAGGTAGAAGACAAAGATAGTGTATATCCACGTGTCTCACTCAGCCTGCTCAAAAGGAACAGCAGAGGTAGAAGACAGAGATAGAGTATATCCACGTGTCTGATCTACACCTCACTCAGCCTGCTCAGAAGCAACAGCAGAGGTATAAGACAGAGATAGAGTCTATCCACGTGTCTCACTCAGCCTGCTCAAAAGGAACAGCAGAGGTAAAAGACAGAGATAGAGTATATCCACGTGTCTGATCTACACCTCACTCAGCCTGCTCAGAAACAACCGCAAAGGTAAAAGACAGAGATAGAGTATATCCACGTGTCTGATCTACACCTCACTTAGCCTGCTCAGAAGGAACAGCTGAGGTAGAAGACATAGATATAGGATATCCACGTGTCTCACTCAGCCTGCTCAGAAGGAACAGCAGAGGTAGAAGACAGAGATAGAGTATATCCACGTGTCTCACTCAGCCTGCTCAGAAGGAACAGCATAGGTAGAAGACAGAGATAGAGTATATCCACGTGTCTGATATACACCTCACTCAGCCTGCTCAGAAGAAACCGCAAAGGTAAAAGACAGAGATAGAGTATATCCACGTGTCTGATATACACCTCACCCAGCCTGATCAGAAGGAAGAGCAGAGGTAGAAGACATAGATATAGTATATCCACGTGTCTGATCTACACCTCACTTAGCCTGCTCAGAAGGAACAGCTGAGGTAGAAGACAGAGATATAGTATATCCACGTGTCTCACTCAGCCTGCTCAGAAGGAACAGCAGAGGTAGAAGACAGAGATAGAGTATATCCACATGTCTCACTCAGCCTGCTCAGAAGGAACAGCAGATGTAGGAGACAGAGATAGAGTATATCCACGTGTCTGATCTACACCTCACTCAGCCTGCTCTGAAGGAACAGCAGAGGTAGAAGACAGAGATAGAGTATATCCACGTGTCACACTTAGCCTGCTCAGAAGGAACAGCAGAGGTAGAAGACATAGATAGAGTATATCCACATGTCTTACTCAGCCTGCTCAGAAGGAACAGCAGATGTAAAAGACAGAGATAGAATATATCCACGTGTCTGATATACACCTTACTCAGCCTGCTCAGAAGGAACAGCAGACGTATAAGACAGAGATAGAGTATATCCACGTGTCTCACACAGCCTGCTCAGAAGGAACAACAGAGGTAGAAGACAAAGATAGTGTATATCCACGTGTCTCACTCAGCCTGCTCAAAAGGAACAGCAGAGGTAGAAGACAGAGATAGAGTATATCCACGTGTCTGATCTACACCTCACTCAGCCTGCTCAGAAAGAACCGCAAAGGTAAAAGACAGAGATAGAGTATATCCACGTGTCTGATCTACACCTCACTTAGCCTGCTCAGAAGGAACAGCTGAGGTAGAAGACAGAGATATAGTATATCCACGTGTCTCACTCAGCCTGCTCAGAAGGAACAGCAGAGGTAGAAGACAGAGATAGAGAATATCCACGTGTCTCACTCAGCCTGCTCAGAAGGAACAGCAGAGGTAGCAGACAGAGATAGAGTATATCCACGTGTCTGATATACACCTCACTCAGCCTGCTCAGAATGAACCGCAAAGGTAAAAGACAGAGATAGAGTATATCCACGTGTCTGATCTACCCCTCACTTAGCCTGCTCAGAAGGAACAGCAGAGGTAGAAGACAGAGATAGAGTATATCCACATGTCTCACTCAGCCTGCTCAGTAGGAACAGCAGAGGTAGAAGACAGAGATAGAGTATATCCACATGTCTCACTCAGCCTGCTCAGAAGGAACAGCAGAGGTAGGAGACAGAGATAGAGTATATCCACGTGTCTGATCTACACCTCACTCAGCCTGCTCAGAAGGAACAGCAGAGGTAGAAGACAGAGATAGACTATATCCACGTGTCTCACTCAGCCTGCTCAGAAGGAACAGCAGAGGTAGAAGACAGAGTTAGAGTATATCCACGTGTCTCACTCAGCCTGCTCAGAAGGAACAGCAGAGGTAGAAGACAGAGATATAGTATATCCCCGTGTATGATCTACACCTCACTCAGCCTGCTCAAAAGGAACCGCAAAGGTAAAAGACAGAGATAGAGTATAACCACGTGTCTGATCTAACCCTCACTTAGCCTGCTCAGAAGGAACAGCAGAGATAGAAGACAGAGATAGAGTATATCCACATGTCCCACTTAGCCTGCTCAGAAGGAACATCAGAGGTAGAAGACAGAGATAGAGTATATCCACATGTCTCACTCAGCCTGCTCAGTAGGAACAGCAGGGGTAGAAGACAGAGATAGAGTATATCCACGTGTCTGATCTACACCTCACTCAGCCTGCTCAGAAGAATCAGCAGAGGTAGAAGACAGAGATATAGTATATCCACGTGTCTCACTCAGCCTGCTCAGAAGGAACAGCAGAGGTAGAAGACAGAGATAGAGTATATCCACGTGACTGATATACACCTCACTCAGCCTGCTCAGAAGAAACCGCAAAGGTAAAAGACAGAGATAGAGTATATCCACGTGTCTGATATACACCTCACCCAGCCTGATCAGAAGGAAGAGCAGAGGTAGAAGACATAGATATAGTATATCCACGTGTCTGATCTACACCTCACTTAGCCTGCTCAGAAGGAACAGCTGAGGTAGAAGACAGAGATATAGTATATCCACGTGTCTCACTCAGCCTGCTCAGAAGGAACAGCAGAGGTAGAAGACAGAGATAGAGTATATCCACATGTCTCACTCAGCCTGCTCAGAAGGAACAGCAGATGTAGGAGACAGAGATAGAGTATATCCACGTGTCTGATCTACACCTCACTCAGCCTGCTCTGAAGGAACAGCAGAGGTAGAAGACAGAGATAGAGTATATCCACGTGTCACACTTAGCCTGCTCAGAAGGAACAGCAGAGGTAGAAGACATAGATAGAGTATATCCACATGTCTTACTCAGCCTGCTCAGAAGGAACAGCAGATGTAAAAGACAGAGATAGAATATATCCACGTGTCTGATATACACCTTACTCAGCCTGCTCAGAAGGAACAGCAGAGGTATAAGACAGAGATAGAGTATATCCACGTGTCCCACTTAGCCTGCTCAGAAGGAACAGCAGAGGTAGAAGACAGAGATAGAGTATATCCACATGTCTCACTCAGCCTGCTCAGAAGGAACAGCAGAGGTAGAAGACAGAGATTGAGTATATCCACGTGTCTAATCTACACCTCACTCAGCCTGCTCAGAAGTAACAGCAGATGTAGAAGACAGATATAGAGTATATCCACGTGTCTGATCTACACCTCACTCAGCCTGTTCAGAAGAATCAGCAGAGGTAGAAGACATAGATAGAGTATATCCACGTGTCTCACTCAGCCTGCTCAGAAGTAACAGCAGATGTAGAAGACAGATATAGAGTATATCCACGTGTCTGATATACACCTCACTCAGCCTGCTCAGAAGAAACCACAAAGGTAAAAGACAGAGATGGAGTATATCCACGTGTCTGATATACACCTCACTCAGCCTGCTCAGAAGGAAGAGCAGAGGTAGAAGACATAGATATAGTATATCCACGTGTCTGATCTACACCTCACTTAGCCTGCTCAGAAGGAAAAGCTGAGGTAGAAGACAGAGATATAGTATATCCACGTGTTTCACTCAGCCTGCTCAGAAGGAACAGCAGAGGTAGAAGACAGCGATAGAGTATATCCACATGTCTCACTCAGCCTGCTCAGAAGGAACAGCAGATGTAGGAGACAGAGATAGAGTATATCCACGTGTCTGATCTACACCTCACTCAGCCTGCTCAGAAGGAACAGCAGAGGTAGAAGACAGAGATAGAGTATATCCACGTGTCCCACGTAGCCTTCTCAGAAGGAACAGCAGAGGTAGAAGACATAGATAGAGTATATCCACATGTCTTACTCAGCCTGCTCAGAAGGAACAGCAGATGTAAAAGACAGAGATAGAATATATCTACGTGTCTGATATACACCTTACTCAGCCTGCTCAGAAGGAAGAGCAGAGGTAGAAGACATAGATATAGTATATCCACGTGTCTGATCTACACCTCACTCAGCCTGCTCAGAAGGAACAGCAGAGGTATAAGACAGAGATAGAGTATATCCACGTGTCTCACACAGCCTGCTCAGAAGGAACAACAGAGGTAGAAGACAAAGATAGAGTATATCCACGTGTCTCACTCAGCCTGCTCAAAAGAAACAGCAGAGGTAGAAGACAGAGATAGTGTATATCCACGTGTCTGATCTACACCTCACTCAGCCTGCTCAGAAAGAACCGCAAAGGTAAAAGACAGAGATAGAGTATATCCACGTGTCTGATCTACACCTCACTTAACCTGCTCAGAAGGAACAGCTGAGGTAGAAGACAGAGATATAGTATATCCACGTGTCTCACTCAGCCTGCTCAGAAGGAACAGCAGAGGTAGAAGACAGAGATAGAGAATATCCACGTGTCTCACTCAGCCTGCTCAGAAGGAACAGCAGAGGTAGCAGACAGAGATAGAGTATATCCACGTGTCTGATCTACACCTCACTCAGCCTGCTCAGAATGAACCGCAAATTTAAAAGACAGAGATAGAGTATATCCACGTGTCTGATCTACCCCTCACTTAGCCTGCTCAGAAGGAACAGCAGAGATAGAAGACAGAGATAGAGTATACCCACATGTCCCACTTAGCCTGCTCAGAAGGAACAGCAGAGGTAGAAGACAGAGATAGAGTATATCCACATGTCTCACTCAGCCTGCTCAGTAGGAATAGCAGGGGTAGAAGACAGAGATAGAGTATATCCACGTGTCTGATCTATACCTCAATCAGCCTGCTCAGAAGAATCAGCAGAGGTAGAAGACAGAGATATAGTATATCCACGTGTCTCACTCAGCCTGCTCAGAAGGAACAGCAGAGGTAGAAGACAGAGATAGAGTATATCCACGTGTCTCACACAGCCTGCTCAGAAGGAACAGCAGAGTTAGAAGACAGAGATAGAGTATATCCACGTGTCCCACTTAGCCTGCTCAGAAGGAACAGCAGGGGTAGAAGACAGAGATAGAGTATATCCACATGTCTCACTCAGCCTGCTCAGAAGGAACAGCAGAGGTAGAAGACAGAGATTGAGTATATTCACGTGTCTAATCTACACCTCACTCAGCCTGCTCAGAAGTAACAGCAGATGTAGAAGACAGATATAGAGTATATCCACATGTCTGATCTACACCTCACTCAGCCTGTTCAGAAGAATCAGCAGAGGTAGAAGACATAGATAGAGTATATCCCCGTGTCTCACTCAGCCTGCTCAGAAGGAACAGCAGAGGTAGAAGACAGAGATAGAGTATATCCACGTGTCTGATATACACCTCACTCAGCCTGCTCAGAAGAAACCGCAAAGGTAAAAGACAGAGATGGAGTATATCCACGTGCCTGATATACACCTCACTCAGCCTGCTCAGAAGGAAGAGCAGAGGTAGAAGACATAGATATAGTATATCCACGTGTCTCATTCAGCCTGCTCAGAAAGAACAGCAGAGGTAGAAGACAGAGATAGAGTATATCCACATGTCTCACTCAGCCTGCTCAGAAGGAACAGCAGATGTAGGAGACAGAGATAGAGTATATCCACGTGTCTGATCTACACCTCACTCAGCCTGCTCAGAAGGAACAGCAGAGGTAGAAGACAGAGAGAGAGTATATCCACGTGTCCCACTTAGCATGCTCAGAAGGAACAGCAGAGGTAGAAGACATAGATAGAGTATATCCACATGTCTTACTCAGCCTGCTCAGAAGGAACAGCAGATGTAAAAGACAGAGATAGAATATATCCACGTGTCTGATATACACCTTACTCAGCCTGCTCAGAAGGAAGAGCAGAGGTGGAAGACGTAGATATAGTATATCCACGTGTCTGATCTACACCTCACTCAGCCTGCTCAGAAGGAACAGCAGAGGTATAAGACAGAGATAGAGTATATCTACGTGTCTCACACAGCCTGCTCAGAAGGAACAACAGAGGTAGAAGACAAAGATAGAGTATATCCACGTGTCTCACTCAGCCTGCTCAAAAGGAACAGCAGAGGTAGAAGACAGAGATAGAGTATATCCATGTGTCTGATCTACACCTCACTCAGCCTGCTCAGAAAGAACCGCAAAGGTAACAGACAGAGATAGAGTATATCCACGTGTCTGATCTACCCCTCACTTAGCCTGCTCAGAAGGAACAGCAGAGGTATAAGACAGAGATAGAGTATATCCACATGTCTCACTCAGCCTGCTCAGTAGGAACAGCAGAGGTAGAAGACAGAGATAGAGTATATCCACATGTCTCACTCAGCCTGCTCAGAAGGAACAGCATAGGTAGGAGACAGAGATAGAGTATATCCACGTGTCTGATCTACACCTCACTCAGCCTGCTCAGAAGGAACAGCAGAGGTAGAAGACAGAGATAGACTATATCCACGTGTCTCACTCAGCCTGCTCAGAAGGAACAGCAGAGGTAGAAGACAGAGTTAGAGTATATCCACGTGTCTCACTCAGCCTGCTCAGAAGGAACAGCAGAGGTAGAAGACAGAGATATAGTATATCCCCGTGTATGATCTACACCTCACTCAGCCTGCTCAAAAGGAACCGCAAAGGTAAAAGACAGAGATAGAGTATAACCACGTGTCTGATCTAACCCTCACTTAGCCTGCTCAGAAGGAACAGCAGAGATAGAAGACAGAGATAGAGTATATCCACATGTCCCACTTAGCCTGCTCAGAAGGAACATCAGAGGTAGAAGACAGAGATAGAGTATATCCACATGTCTCACTCAGCCTGCTCAGTAGGAACAGCAGGGGTAGAAGACAGAGATAGAGTATATCCACGTGTCTGATCTACACCTCACTCAGCCTGCTCAGAAGAATCAGCAGAGGTAGAAGACAGAGATATAGTATATCCACGTGTCTCACTCAGCCTGCTCAGAAGGAACAGCAGAGGTAGAAGACAGAGATAGAGTATATCCACGTGTCTGATATACACCTCACTCAGCCTGCTCAGAAGGAAGAGCATAGGTAGAAGACATAGATATAGTATATCCACGTGTCTGATCTACACCTCACTTAGCCTGCTCAGAAGGAACAGCTGAGGTAGAAGACAGAGATATAGTATATCCACGTATCTCACTCAGCCTGCTCAGAAGGAACAGCAGAGGTAGAAGACAGAGATAGAGTATATCCACATGTCTCACTCAGCCTGCTCAGTAGGAACAGCAGGGGTAGAAGACAGAGATAGAGTATATCCACGTGTCTGATCTACACCTCACTCAGCCTGCTCAGAAGAATCAGCAGAGGTAGAATACAGAGATATAGTATATCCACGTGTCTCACTCAGCCTGCTCAGAAGGAACAGCAGAGGTAGAAGACAGAGATAGAGTATATCCACGTGTCTGATATACACCTCACTCAGCCTGCTCAGAAGGAAGAGCATAGGTAGAAGACATAGATATAGTATATCCACGTGTCTGATCTACACCTCACTTAGCCTGCTCAGAAGGAACAGCTGAGGTAGAAGACAGAGATATAGTATATTCACGTGTCTCACTCAGCCTGCTCAGAAGGAACAGCAGAGGTAGAAGACAGAGATAGAGTATATCCACATGTCTCACTCAGCCTGCTCAGAAGGAACAGCAGAGGTAGGAGACAGAGATAGAGTATATCCACGTGTCTGATCTACACCTCACTCAGCCTGCTCAGAAGGAAAAGCAGAGGTAGAAGACAGAGATATAGTATATCCACGTGTCTCACTCAGCCTGCTCAGAAGGAACAGCAGAGGTAGAAGACAGAGATAGAGTATATCCACGTGTCTGATATACACCTCACTCAGCCTGCTCAGAAGAAACCGCAGAGGTAAAAGACAGAGATAGAGTATATCCACGTGTCTGATATACACCTCACTGAGCCTGCTCAGAAGGAAGAGCAGAGGTAGAAGACATAGATATAGTATATCCACGTGTCTGATCTACACCTCACTTAGCCTGCTCAGAAGGAACAGCTGAGGTAAAAGACAGAGATATAGTATATCCACGTGTCTCACTCAGCCTGCTCAGAAGGAACAGCAGAGGTAGAATACAGAGATAGAGTATATCCACATGTCTCACTCAGCCTGCTCAGAAGGAACAGCAGAGGTAGGAGACAGAGATAGAGTATATCCACGTGTCTGATCTACACCTCACTTAGCCTGCTCAGAAGGAACAGCTGAGGTAAAAGACAGAGATATAGTATATCCACGTGTCTCACTCAGCCTGCTCAGAAGGAACAGCAGAGGTAGAAGACAGAGATAGAGTATATCCACATGTCTCACTCAGCCTGCTCAGAAGGAACAGCAGAGGTAGGAGACAGAGATAGAGTATATCCACGTGTCTGATCTACACCTCACTCAGCCTGCTCAGAAGGAACAGCAGAGGTAGAAGACAGAGATAAACTATATCCACGTGTCTCACTCAGCCTGCTCAGAAGAAACAGCAGAGGTAGAAGACAGAGTTAGAGTATATCCACGTGTCTCACTCAGCCTGCTCAGAAGGAACAGCAGAGGTAGAAGACAGAGATATAGTATATCCCCGTGTCTGATCTAAACCTCACTCAGCCTGCTCAGAAGGAACAGCAGAGGTAGAAGACAGAGATAGAGTATATCCACGTGTCCCACTTAGCCTGCTCAGAAGGAACAGCAGAGGTAGAAGACAGAGATAGAGTATATCCACATGTCTCACTCAGCCTGCTCAGAAGGAACAGCAGAGGTAGAAGACAGAGATTGAGTATATCCACGTGTCTAATCTACACCTCACTCAGCCTGCTCAGAAGGAACAGCAGATGTATAAGACATAGATAGAGTATATCCACGTGTCTCACTCAGCCTGCTCAGAAGGAACAGCAGAGGTAGAAGACAGAGATAGAGTATATCCCCGTGTCTCACTCAGCCTGCTCAGAAGAAACAGCAGAGGTAGAAGACAGAGATAGAGTATATCCACGTGTATGATCTACACCTCACTCAGCCTGCTCAGAAGAAACCGCAAAGGTAAAAGACAGAGATAGAATATATCCACGTGTCTGATATACACCTTACTCAGCCTGCTCAGAAGGAAGAGCAGAGGTAGAAGACATAGATATGGTATATCCACGTGTCTGATCTACACCTCACTCAGCCTGCTCAGAAGGAACAGCAGAGGTATAAGACAGAGATAGAGTGTATCCACGTGTCTGACACAGCCTGCTCAGAAGGAACAGCAGAGGTAGAAGACAGAGATAGAGTATATCCACATGTCTCACTCAGCCTGCTCAGAAGGAACAGCAGAGGTAGAAGACAGAGATTGAGTATATCCACGTGTCTAATCTACACCTCACTCAGCCTGCTCAGAAGTAACAGCAGATGTAGAAGACAGATATAGAGTATATCCACGTGTCTGATCTACACCTCACTCAGCCTGTTCAGAAGAATCAGCAGAGGTAGAAGACATAGATAGAGTATATCCCCGTGTCTCACTCAACCTGCTCAGAAGGAACAGCAGAGGTAGAAGACAGAGATAGAGTATATCCACGTGTCTGATATACACCTCACTCAGCCTGCTCAGAAGAAACCGCAAAGGTAAAAGACAGAGATGGAGTATATCCACGTGTCTGATATACACCTCACTCAGCCTGCTCAGAAGGAAGAGCAGAGGTAGAAGACATAGATATAGTATATCCACGTGTCTGATCTACACCTCACTTAGCCTGCTCAGAAGGAAAAGCTTAGGTAGAAGACAGAGATATAGTATATCCACGTGTTTCACTCAGCCTGCTCAGAAGGAACAGCAGAGGTAGAAGACAGCGATAGAGTATATCCACATGTCTCACTCAGCCTGCTCAGAAGGAACAGCAGATGTAGGAGACAGAGATAGAGTATATCCACGTGTCTGATCTACACCTCACTCAGCCTGCTCAGAAGGAACAGCAGAGGTAGAAGACAGAGATAGAGTATATCCACGTGTCCCACGTAGCCTTCTCAGAAGGAACAGCAGAGGTAGAAGACATAGATAGAGTATATCCACATGTCTTACTCAGCCTGCTCAGAAGGAACAGCAGATGTAAAAGACAGAGATAGAATATATCTACGTGTCTGATATACACCTTACTCAGCCTGCTCAGAAGGAAGAGCAGAGGTAGAAGACATAGATATAGTATATCCACGTGTCTGATCTACACCTCACTCAGCCTGCTCAGAAGGAACAGCAGAGGTATAAGACAGAGATAGAGTATATCCACGTGTCTCACACAGCCTGCTCAGAAGGAACAACAGAGGTAGAAGACAAAGATAGAGTATATCCACGTGTCTCACTCAGCCTGCTCAAAAGGAACAGCAGAGGTAGAAGACAGAGATAGTGTATATCCACGTGTCTGATCTACACCTCACTCAGCCTGCTCAGAAAGAACCGCAAAGGTAAAAGACAGAGATAGAGTATATCCACGTGTCTGATCTACACCTCACTTAACCTGCTCAGAAGGAACAGCTGAGGTAGAAGACAGAGATATAGTATATCCACGTGTCTCACTCAGCCTGCTCAGAAGGAACAGCAGAGGTAGAAGACAGAGATAGAGAATATCCACGTGTCTCACTCAGCCTGCTCAGAAGGAACAGCAGAGGTAGCAGACAGAGATAGAGTATATCCACGTGTCTGATCTACACCTCACTTAGCCTGCTCAGAATGAACCGCAAATTTAAAAGACAGAGATAGAGTATATCCACGTGTCTGATCTACCCCTCACTTAGCCTGCTCAGAAGGAACAGCAGAGATAGAAGACAGAGATAGAGTATACCCACATGTCCCACTTAGCCTGCTCGGAAGGAACAGCAGAGGTAGAAGACAGAGATAGAGTATATCCACATGTCTCACTCAGCCTGCTCAGTAGGAACAGCAGGGGTAGAAGACAGAGATAGAGTATATCCACGTGTCTGATCTATACCTCAATCAGCCTGCTCAGAAGAATCAGCAGAGGTAGAAGACAGAGATATAGTATATCCACGTGTCTCACTCAGCCTGCTCAGAAGGAACAGCAGAGGTAGAAGACAGAGATAGAGTATATCCACGTGTCTCACACAGCCTGCTCAGAAGGAACAGCAGAGGTAGAAGACAGAGATAGAGTATATCCACGTGTCCCACTTAGCCTGCTCAGAAGGAACAGCAGGGGTAGAAGACAGAGATAGAGTATATCCACATGTCTCACTCAGCCTGCTCAGAAGGAACAGCAGAGGTAGAAGACAGAGATTGAGTATATTCACGTGTCTAATCTACACCTCACTCAGCCTGCTCAGAAGTAACAGCAGATGTAGAAGACAGATATAGAGTATATCCACGTGTCTGATCTACACCTCACTCAGCCTGTTCAGAAGAATCAGCAGAGGTAGAAGACATAGATAGAGTATATCCCCGTGTCTCACTCAGCCTGCTCAGAAGGAACAGCAGAGGTAGAAGACAGAGATGGAGTATATCCAAGTGCCTGATATACACCTCACTCAGCCTGCTCAGAAGGAAGAGCAGAGGTAGAAGACATAGATATAGTATATCCACGTGTCTCATTCAGCCTGCTCAGAAAGAACAGCAGAGGTAGAAGACAGAGATAGAGTATATCCACATGTCTCACTCAGCCTGCTCAGAAGGAACAGCAGATGTAGGAGACAGAGATAGAGTATATCCACGTGTCTGATCTACACCTCACTCAGCCTGCTCAGAAGGAACAGCAGAGGTAGAAGACAGAGAGAGAGTATATCCACGTGTCCCACTTAGCATGCTCAGAAGGAACAGCAGAGGTAGAAGACATAGATAGAGTATATCCACATGTCTTACTCAGCCTGCTCAGAAGGAACAGCAGATGTAAAAGACAGAGATAGAATATATCCACGTGTCTGATATACACCTTACTCAGCCTGCTCAGAAGGAAGAGCAGAGGTAGAAGACATAGATATAGTATATCCACGTGTCTGATCTACACCTCACTCAGCCTGCTCAGAAGGAACAGCAGAGGTATAAGACAGAGATAGAGTATATCTACGTGTCTCACACAGCCTGCTCAGAAGGAACAACAGAGGTAGAAGACAAAGATAGAGTATATCCACGTGTCTCACTCAGCCTGCTCAAAAGGAACAGCAGAGGTAGAAGACAGAGATAGTGTATATCCACGTGTCTGATCTACACCTCACTCAGCCTGCTCAGAAAGAACCGCAAAGGTAAAAGACAGAGATAGAGTATATCCACGTGTCTGATCTACACCTCACTTAACCTGCTCAGAAGGAACAGCTGAGGTAGAAGACAGAGATATAGTATATCCACGTGTCTCACTCAGCCTGCTCAGAAGGAACAGCAGAGGTAGAAGACAGAGATAGAGAATATCCACGTGTCTCACTCAGCCTGCTCAGAAGGAACAGCAGAGGTAGCAGACAGAGATAGAGTATATCCACGTGTCTGATCTACACCTCACTCAGCCTGCTCAGAATGAACCGCAAATTTAAAAGACAGAGATAGAGTATATCCACGTGTCTGATCTACCCCTCACTTAGCCTGCTCAGAAGGAACAGCAGAGATAGAAGACAGAGATAGAGTATACCCACATGTCCCACTTAGCCTGCTCAGAAGGAACAGCAGAGGTAGAAGACAGAGATAGAGTATATCCACATGTCTCACTCAGCCTGCTCAGTAGGAACAGCAGGGGTAGAAGACAGAGATAGAGTATATCCACGTGTCTGATCTATACCTCAATCAGCCTGCTCAGAAGAATCAGCAGAGGTAGAAGACAGAGATATAGTATATCCACGTGTCTCACTCAGCCTGCTCAGAAGGAACAGCAGAGGTAGAAGACAGAGATAGAGTATATCCACGTGTCTCACACAGCCTGCTCAGAAGGAACAGCAGAGGTAGAAGACAGAGATAGAGTATATCCACGTGTCCCACTTAGCCTGCTCAGAAGGAACAGCAGGGGTAGAAGACAGAGATAGAGTATATCCACATGTCTCACTCAGCCTGCTCAGAAGGAACAGCAGAGGTAGAAGACAGAGATTGAGTATATTCACGTGTCTAATCTACACCTCACTCAGCCTGCTCAGAAGTAACAGCAGATGTAGAAGACAGATATAGAGTATATCCACGTGTCTGATCTACACCTCACTCAGCCTGTTCAGAAGAATCAGCAGAGGTAGAAGACATAGATAGAGTATATCCCCGTGTCTCACTCAGCCTGCTCAGAAGGAACAGCAGAGGTAGAAGACAGAGATAGAGTATATCCACGTGTCTGATATACACCTCACTCAGCCTGCTCAGAAGAAACCGCAAAGGTAAAAGACAGAGATGGAGTATATCCACGTGCCTGATATACACCTAACTCAGCCTGCTCAGAAGGAAGAGCAGAGGTAGAAGACATAGATATAGTATATCCACGTGTCTCATTCAGCCTGCTCAGAAAGAACAGCAGAGGTAGAAGACAGAGATAGAGTATATCCACATGTCTCACTCAGCCTGCTCAGAAGGAACAGCAGATGTAGGAGACAGAGATAGAGTATATCCACGTGTCTGATCTACCCCTCACTTAGCCTGCTCAGAAGGAACAGCAGAGATATAAGACAGAGATAGAGTATACCCACATGTCCCACTTAGCCTGCTCAGAAGGAACAGCAGAGGTAGAAGACAGAGATAGAGTATATCCACATGTCTCACTCAGCCTGCTCAGTAGCAACAGCAGGGGTAGAAGACAGAGATAGAGTATATCCACGTGTCTGATCTACACCTCACTCAGCCTGCTCAGAAGAATCAGCAGAGGTAGAAGACAGAGATATAGTATATCCACGTGTCTCACTCAGCCTGCTCAGAAGGAACAGCAGAGGTAGAAGACAGAGTTAGAGTATATCCACGTGTCTCACTCAGCCTGCTCATTAGGAACAGCAGGGGTAGAAGACAGAGATAGAGTATATCCACGTGTCTGATCTATACCTCAATCAGCCTGCTCAGAAGAATCAGCAGAGGTAGAAGACAGAGATATAGTATATCCACGTGTCTCACTCAGCCTGCTCAGAAGGAACAGCAGAGGTAGAAGACAGAGATAGAGTATATCCACGTGTCTCACACAGCCTGCTCAGAAGGAACAGCAGAGGTAGAAGACAGAGATAGAGTATATCCACGTGTCCCACTTAGCCTGCTCAGAAGGAACAGCAGGGGTAGAAGACAGAGATAGAGTATATCCACATGTCTCACTCAGCCTGCTCAGAAGGAACAGCAGAGGTAGAAGACAGAGATTGAGTATATTCACGTGTCTAATCTACACCTCACTCAGCCTGCTCAGAAGTAACAGCAGATGTAGAAGACAGATATAGAGTATATCCACGTGTCTGATCTACACCTCACTCAGCCTGTTCAGAAGAATCAGCAGAGGTAGAAGACATAGATAGAGTATATCCCCGTGTCTCACTCAGCCTGCTCAGAAGGAACAGCAGAGGTAGAAGACAGAGAAAGAGTATATCCACGTGTCTGATATACACCTCACTCAGCCTGCTCAGAAGAAACCGCAAAGGTAAAAGACAGAGATGGAGTATATCCACGTGCCTGATATACACCTAACTCAGCCTGCTCAGAAGGAAGAGCAGAGGTAGAAGACATAGATATAGTATATCCACGTGTTTCATTCAGCCTGCTCAGAAAGAACAGCAGAGGTATAAGACAGAGATAGAGTATACCCACATGTCCCACTTAGCCTGCTCAGAAGGAACAGCAGAGGTAGAAGACAGAGATAGAGTATATCCACATGTCTCACTCAGCCTGCTCAGTAGCAACAGCAGGGGTAGAAGACAGAGATAGAGTATATCCACGTGTCTGATCTACACCTCACTCAGCCTGCTCAGAAGAATCAGCAGAGGTAGAAGACAGAGATATAGTATATCCACGTGTCTCACTCAGCCTGCTCAGAAGGAACAGCAGAGGTAGAAGACAGAGTTAGAGTATATCCACGTGTCTCACTCAGCCTGCTCAGAAGGAACAGCAGAGGTAGAAGACAGAGATATAGTATATCCCCGTGTCTGATATACACCTCACTCAGCCTGCTCAGAAAGGAACCGCAAAGGTAAACGACATAGATAGAGTATAACCACGTGTCTGATCTAACCCTCACTTAGCCTGCTCAGAAGGAACAGCAGAGATAGAAGACAGAGATAGAGTATATCCACATGTCCCACTTGGCCTGCTCAAAAGGAACAGCAGAGGTAGAAGACAGAGATAGTGTATATCCACGTGTCTGATCTACACCTCACTCAGCCTGCTCAGAAAGAACCGCAAAGGTAAAAGACAGAGATAGAGTATATCCACGTGTCTGATCTACACCTCACTTAACCTGCTCAGAAGGAACAGCTGAGGTAGAAGACAGAGATATAGTATATCCACGTGTCTCACTCAGCCTGCTCAGAAGGAACAGCAGAGGTAGAAGACAGAGATAGAGAATATCCACGTGTCTCACTCAGCCTGCTCAGAAGGAACAGCAGAGGTAGCAGACAGAGATAGAGTATATCCACGTGTCTGATCTACACCTCACTTAGCCTGCTCAGAATGAACCGCAAATTTAAAAGACAGAGATAGAGTATATCCACGTGTCTGATCTACCCCTCACTTAGCCTGCTCAGAAGGAACAGCAGAGATAGAAGACAGAGATAGAGTATACCCACATGTCCCACTTAGCCTGCTCGGAAGGAACAGCAGAGGTAGAAGACAGAGATAGAGTATATCCACATGTCTCACTCAGCCTGCTCAGTAGGAACAGCAGGGGTAGAAGACAGAGATAGAGTATATCCACGTGTCTGATCTATACCTCAATCAGCCTGCTCAGAAGAATCAGCAGAGGTAGAAGACAGAGATATAGTATATCCACGTGTCTCACTCAGCCTGCTCAGAAGGAACAGCAGAGGTAGAAGACAGAGATAGAGTATATCCACGTGTCTCACACAGCCTGCTCAGAAGGAACAGCAGAGGTAGAAGACAGAGATAGAGTATATCCACGTGTCCCACTTAGCCTGCTCAGAAGGAACAGCAGGGGTAGAAGACAGAGATAGAGTATATCCACATGTCTCACTCAGCCTGCTCAGAAGGAACAGCAGAGGTAGAAGACAGAGATTGAGTATATTCACGTGTCTAATCTACACCTCACTCAGCCTGCTCAGAAGTAACAGCAGATGTAGAAGACAGATATAGAGTATATCCACGTGTCTGATCTACACCTCACTCAGCCTGTTCAGAAGAATCAGCAGAGGTAGAAGACATAGATAGAGTATATCCCCGTGTCTCACTCAGCCTGCTCAGAAGGAACAGCAGAGGTAGAAGACAGAGATGGAGTATATCCAAGTGCCTGATATACACCTCACTCAGCCTGCTCAGAAGGAAGAGCAGAGGTAGAAGACATAGATATAGTATATCCACGTGTCTCATTCAGCCTGCTCAGAAAGAACAGCAGAGGTAGAAGACAGAGATAGAGTATATCCACATGTCTCACTCAGCCTGCTCAGAAGGAACAGCAGATGTAGGAGACAGAGATAGAGTATATCCACGTGTCTGATCTACACCTCACTCAGCCTGCTCAGAAGGAACAGCAGAGGTAGAAGACAGAGAGAGAGTATATCCACGTGTCCCACTTAGCATGCTCAGAAGGAACAGCAGAGGTAGAAGACATAGATAGAGTATATCCACATGTCTTACTCAGCCTGCTCAGAAGGAACAGCAGATGTAAAAGACAGAGATAGAATATATCCACGTGTCTGATATACACCTTACTCAGCCTGCTCAGAAGGAAGAGCAGAGGTAGAAGACATAGATATAGTATATCCACGTGTCTGATCTACACCTCACTCAGCCTGCTCAGAAGGAACAGCAGAGGTATAAGACAGAGATAGAGTATATCTACGTGTCTCACACAGCCTGCTCAGAAGGAACAACAGAGGTAGAAGACAAAGATAGAGTATATCCACGTGTCTCACTCAGCCTGCTCAAAAGGAACAGCAGAGGTAGAAGACAGAGATAGTGTATATCCACGTGTCTGATCTACACCTCACTCAGCCTGCTCAGAAAGAACCGCAAAGGTAAAAGACAGAGATAGAGTATATCCACGTGTCTGATCTACACCTCACTTAACCTGCTCAGAAGGAACAGCTGAGGTAGAAGACAGAGATATAGTATATCCACGTGTCTCACTCAGCCTGCTCAGAAGGAACAGCAGAGGTAGAAGACAGAGATAGAGAATATCCACGTGTCTCACTCAGCCTGCTCAGAAGGAACAGCAGAGGTAGCAGACAGAGATAGAGTATATCCACGTGTCTGATCTACACCTCACTCAGCCTGCTCAGAATGAACCGCAAATTTAAAAGACAGAGATAGAGTATATCCACGTGTCTGATCTACCCCTCACTTAGCCTGCTCAGAAGGAACAGCAGAGATAGAAGACAGAGATAGAGTATACCCACATGTCCCACTTAGCCTGCTCAGAAGGAACAGCAGAGGTAGAAGACAGAGATAGAGTATATCCACATGTCTCACTCAGCCTGCTCAGTAGGAACAGCAGGGGTAGAAGACAGAGATAGAGTATATCCACGTGTCTGATCTATACCTCAATCAGCCTGCTCAGAAGAATCAGCAGAGGTAGAAGACAGAGATATAGTATATCCACGTGTCTCACTCAGCCTGCTCAGAAGGAACAGCAGAGGTAGAAGACAGAGATAGAGTATATCCACGTGTCTCACACAGCCTGCTCAGAAGGAACAGCAGAGGTAGAAGACAGAGATAGAGTATATCCACGTGTCCCACTTAGCCTGCTCAGAAGGAACAGCAGGGGTAGAAGACAGAGATAGAGTATATCCACATGTCTCACTCAGCCTGCTCAGAAGGAACAGCAGAGGTAGAAGACAGAGATTGAGTATATTCACGTGTCTAATCTACACCTCACTCAGCCTGCTCAGAAGTAACAGCAGATGTAGAAGACAGATATAGAGTATATCCACGTGTCTGATCTACACCTCACTCAGCCTGTTCAGAAGAATCAGCAGAGGTAGAAGACATAGATAGAGTATATCCCCGTGTCTCACTCAGCCTGCTCAGAAGGAACAGCAGAGGTAGAAGACAGAGATAGAGTATATCCACGTGTCTGATATACACCTCACTCAGCCTGCTCAGAAGAAACCGCAAAGGTAAAAGACAGAGATGGAGTATATCCACGTGCCTGATATACACCTAACTCAGCCTGCTCAGAAGGAAGAGCAGAGGTAGAAGACATAGATATAGTATATCCACGTGTCTCATTCAGCCTGCTCAGAAAGAACAGCAGAGGTAGAAGACAGAGATAGAGTATATCCACATGTCTCACTCAGCCTGCTCAGAAGGAACAGCAGATGTAGGAGACAGAGATAGAGTATATCCACGTGTCTGATCTACCCCTCACTTAGCCTGCTCAGAAGGAACAGCAGAGATATAAGACAGAGATAGAGTATACCCACATGTCCCACTTAGCCTGCTCAGAAGGAACAGCAGAGGTAGAAGACAGAGATAGAGTATATCCACATGTCTCACTCAGCCTGCTCAGTAGCAACAGCAGGGGTAGAAGACAGAGATAGAGTATATCCACGTGTCTGATCTACACCTCACTCAGCCTGCTCAGAAGAATCAGCAGAGGTAGAAGACAGAGATATAGTATATCCACGTGTCTCACTCAGCCTGCTCAGAAGGAACAGCAGAGGTAGAAGACAGAGTTAGAGTATATCCACGTGTCTCACTCAGCCTGCTCAGTAGGAACAGCAGGGGTAGAAGACAGAGATAGAGTATATCCACGTGTCTGATCTATACCTCAATCAGCCTGCTCAGAAGAATCAGCAGAGGTAGAAGACAGAGATATAGTATATCCACGTGTCTCACTCAGCCTGCTCAGAAGGAACAGCAGAGGTAGAAGACAGAGATAGAGTATATCCACGTGTCTCACACAGCCTGCTCAGAAGGAACAGCAGAGGTAGAAGACAGAGATAGAGTATATCCACGTGTCCCACTTAGCCTGCTCAGAAGGAACAGCAGGGGTAGAAGACAGAGATAGAGTATATCCACATGTCTCACTCAGCCTGCTCAGAAGGAACAGCAGAGGTAGAAGACAGAGATTGAGTATATTCACGTGTCTAATCTACACCTCACTCAGCCTGCTCAGAAGTAACAGCAGATGTAGAAGACAGATATAGAGTATATCCACGTGTCTGATCTACACCTCACTCAGCCTGTTCAGAAGAATCAGCAGAGGTAGAAGACATAGATAGAGTATATCCCCGTGTCTCACTCAGCCTGCTCAGAAGGAACAGCAGAGGTAGAAGACAGAGATAGAGTATATCCACGTGTCTGATATACACCTCACTCAGCCTGCTCAGAAGAAACCGCAAAGGTAAAAGACAGAGATGGAGTATATCCACGTGCCTGATATACACCTAACTCAGCCTGCTCAGAAGGAAGAGCAGAGGTAGAAGACATAGATATAGTATATCCACGTGTCTCATTCAGCCTGCTCAGAAAGAACAGCAGAGGTATAAGACAGAGATAGAGTATACCCACATGTCCCACTTAGCCTGCTCAGAAGGAACAGCAGAGGTAGAAGACAGAGATAGAGTATATCCACATGTCTCACTCAGCCTGCTCAGTAGCAACAGCAGGGGTAGAAGACAGAGATAGAGTATATCCACGTGTCTGATCTACACCTCACTCAGCCTGCTCAGAAGAATCAGCAGAGGTAGAAGACAGAGATATAGTATATCCACGTGTCTCACTCAGCCTGCTCAGAAGGAACAGCAGAGGTAGAAGACAGAGTTAGAGTATATCCACGTGTCTCACTCAGCCTGCTCAGAAGGAACAGCAGAGGTAGAAGACAGAGATATAGTATATCCCCGTGTCTGATATACACCTCACTCAGCCTGCTCAGAAAGGAACCGCAAAGGTAAACGACATAGATAGAGTATAACCACGTGTCTGATCTAACCCTCACTTAGCCTGCTCAGAAGGAACAGCAGAGATAGAAGACAGAGATAGAGTATATCCACATGTCCCACTTGGCCTGCTCAGAAGGAACATCAGAGGTAGAAGACAGAGATAGAGTATATCCACATGTCTCACTCAGCCTGCTCAGTAGGAACAGCAGGGGTAGAAGACAGAGATAGAGTATATCCACGTGTCTGATCTACACCTCACTCAGCCTGCTCAGAAGAATCAGCAGAGGTAGAAGACAGAGATATAGTATATCCACGAGTCTCACTCAGCCTGCTCAGAAGGAACAGCAGAGGTAGAAGACAGAGATAGAGTATATCCACGTGTCTCACTCAGCCTGCTCAGAAGGAACAGCAGAGGTAGGAGACAGAGATAGAGTATATCCACGTGTCTGATCTACCCCTCACTTAGCATGCTCAGAAGGAACAGCAGAGATAGAAGACAGAGATAGAGTATATCCACATGTCCCACTTAGCCTGCTCAGAAGGAACAGCAGAGGTAGAAGACAGAAATAGAGTATATCCACATGTCTCACTCAGCCTGCTCAGTAGGAACATCAGGGGTAGGAGACAGAGATAGAGTATATCCACGTGTCTGATCTACACCACACTTAGCCTGCTCAGAAGGAACAGCTAAGGTAGAAGACAGAGATAGAGAATATCCACGTGTCTCACTCAGCCTGCTCAGAAGGAACAGCAGAGGTAGCAGACAGAGATAGAGTATATCCACGTGTCTGATCTACACCTCACTCAGCCTGCTCAGAATGAACCGCAAATTTAAAAGACAGAGATAGAGTATATCCACGTGTCTGATCTACCCCTCACTTAGCCTGCTCAGAAGGAACAGCAGAGATAGAAGACAGAGATAGAGTATACCCACATGTCCCACTTAGCCTGCTCAGAAGGAACAGCAGAGGTAGAAGACAGAGATAGAGTATATCCACATGTCTCACTCAGCCTGCTCAGTAGGAACAGCAGGGGTAGAAGACAGAGATAGAGTATATCCACGTGTCTGATCTATACCTCAATCAGCCTGCTCAGAAGAATCAGCAGAGGTAGAAGACAGAGATATAGTATATCCACGTGTCTCACTCAGCCTGCTCAGAAGGAACAGCAGAGGTAGAAGACAGAGATAGAGTATATCCACGTGTCTCACACAGCCTGCTCAGAAGGAACAGCAGAGGTAGAAGACAGAGATAGAGTATATCCACGTGTCCCACTTAGCCTGCTCAGAAGGAACAGCAGGGGTAGAAGACAGAGATAGAGTATATCCACATGTCTCACTCAGCCTGCTCAGAAGGAACAGCAGAGGTAGAAGACAGAGATTGAGTATATTCACGTGTCTAATCTACACCTCACTCAGCCTGCTCAGAAGTAACAGCAGATGTAGAAGACAGATATAGAGTATATCCACGTGTCTGATCTACACCTCACTCAGCCTGTTCAGAAGAATCAGCAGAGGTAGAAGACATAGATAGAGTATATCCCCGTGTCTCACTCAGCCTGCTCAGAAGGAACAGCAGAGGTAGAAGACAGAGATAGAGTATATCCACGTGTCTGATATACACCTCACTCAGCCTGCTCAGAAGAAACCGCAAAGGTAAAAGACAGAGATGGAGTATATCCACGTGCCTGATATACACCTAACTCAGCCTGCTCAGAAGGAAGAGCAGAGGTAGAAGACATAGATATAGTATATCCACGTGTCTCATTCAGCCTGCTCAGAAAGAACAGCAGAGGTAGAAGACAGAGATAGAGTATATCCACATGTCTCACTCAGCCTGCTCAGAAGGAACAGCAGATGTAGGAGACAGAGATAGAGTATATCCACGTGTCTGATCTACCCCTCACTTAGCCTGCTCAGAAGGAACAGCAGAGATATAAGACAGAGATAGAGTATACCCACATGTCCCACTTAGCCTGCTCAGAAGGAACAGCAGAGGTAGAAGACAGAGATAGAGTATATCCACATGTCTCACTCAGCCTGCTCAGTAGCAACAGCAGGGGTAGAAGACAGAGATAGAGTATATCCACGTGTCTGATCTACACCTCACTCAGCCTGCTCAGAAGAATCAGCAGAGGTAGAAGACAGAGATATAGTATATCCACGTGTCTCACTCAGCCTGCTCAGAAGGAACAGCAGAGGTAGAAGACAGAGTTAGAGTATATCCACGTGTCTCACTCAGCCTGCTCAGTAGGAACAGCAGGGGTAGAAGACAGAGATAGAGTATATCCACGTGTCTGATCTATACCTCAATCAGCCTGCTCAGAAGAATCAGCAGAGGTAGAAGACAGAGATATAGTATATCCACGTGTCTCACTCAGCCTGCTCAGAAGGAACAGCAGAGGTAGAAGACAGAGATAGAGTATATCCACGTGTCTCACACAGCCTGCTCAGAAGGAACAGCAGAGGTAGAAGACAGAGATAGAGTATATCCACGTGTCCCACTTAGCCTGCTCAGAAGGAACAGCAGGGGTAGAAGACAGAGATAGAGTATATCCACATGTCTCACTCAGCCTGCTCAGAAGGAACAGCAGAGGTAGAAGACAGAGATTGAGTATATTCACGTGTCTAATCTACACCTCACTCAGCCTGCTCAGAAGTAACAGCAGATGTAGAAGACAGATATAGAGTATATCCACGTGTCTGATCTACACCTCACTCAGCCTGTTCAGAAGAATCAGCAGAGGTAGAAGACATAGATAGAGTATATCCCCGTGTCTCACTCAGCCTGCTCAGAAGGAACAGCAGAGGTAGAAGACAGAGATAGAGTATATCCACGTGTCTGATATACACCTCACTCAGCCTGCTCAGAAGAAACCGCAAAGGTAAAAGACAGAGATGGAGTATATCCACGTGCCTGATATACACCTAACTCAGCCTGCTCAGAAGGAAGAGCAGAGGTAGAAGACATAGATATAGTATATCCACGTGTCTCATTCAGCCTGCTCAGAAAGAACAGCAGAGGTATAAGACAGAGATAGAGTATACCCACATGTCCCACTTAGCCTGCTCAGAAGGAACAGCAGAGGTAGAAGACAGAGATAGAGTATATCCACATGTCTCACTCAGCCTGCTCAGTAGCAACAGCAGGGGTAGAAGACAGAGATAGAGTATATCCACGTGTCTGATCTACACCTCACTCAGCCTGCTCAGAAGAATCAGCAGAGGTAGAAGACAGAGATATAGTATATCCACGTGTCTCACTCAGCCTGCTCAGAAGGAACAGCAGAGGTAGAAGACAGAGTTAGAGTATATCCACGTGTCTCACTCAGCCTGCTCAGAAGGAACAGCAGAGGTAGAAGACAGAGATATAGTATATCCCCGTGTCTGATATACACCTCACTCAGCCTGCTCAGAAAGGAACCGCAAAGGTAAACGACATAGATAGAGTATAACCACGTGTCTGATCTAACCCTCACTTAGCCTGCTCAGAAGGAACAGCAGAGATAGAAGACAGAGATAGAGTATATCCACATGTCCCACTTGGCCTGCTCAGAAGGAACATCAGAGGTAGAAGACAGAGATAGAGTATATCCACATGTCTCACTCAGCCTGCTCAGTAGGAACAGCAGGGGTAGAAGACAGAGATAGAGTATATCCACGTGTCTGATCTACACCTCACTCAGCCTGCTCAGAAGAATCAGCAGAGGTAGAAGACAGAGATATAGTATATCCACGAGTCTCACTCAGCCTGCTCAGAAGGAACAGCAGAGGTAGAAGACAGAGATAGAGTATATCCACGTGTCTCACTCAGCCTGCTCAGAAGGAACAGCAGAGGTAGGAGACAGAGATAGAGTATATCCACGTGTCTGATCTACCCCTCACTTAGCATGCTCAGAAGGAACAGCAGAGATAGAAGACAGAGATAGAGTATATCCACATGTCCCACTTAGCCTGCTCAGAAGGAACAGCAGAGGTAGAAGACAGAAATAGAGTATATCCACATGTCTCACTCAGCCTGCTCAGTAGGAACATCAGGGGTAGGAGACAGAGATAGAGTATATCCACGTGTCTGATCTACACCACACTTAGCCTGCTCAGAAGGAACAGCTAAGGTAGAAGACAGAGATATAGTATATCCACGTGTCTCACTCAGCCTGCTCAGAAGGAACAGCAGAGATAGAAGACAGAGATAGAGTATATCCACATGTCCCACTTAGCCTGCTCAGAAGGAACAGCAGAGGTAGAAGACAGAAATAGAGTATATCCACATGTCTCACTCAGCCTGCTCAGTAGGAACATCAGGGGTAGGAGACAGAGATAGAGTATATCCACGTGTCTGATCTACACCACACTTAGCCTGCTCAGAAGGAACAGCTAAGGTAGAAGACAGAGATATAGTATATCCACGTGTCTCACTCAGCCTGCTCAGAAGGAACAGCAGAGGTAGAAGACAGAGATAGAGTATATCCACATGTCTCACTCAGCCTGCTCAGAAGGAACAGCAGAGGTAGAAGACAGATATAGAGTATATCCACATGTCTCACTCAGCCTGCTCAGTAGGAACAGCAGGGGTAGAAGACAGAGATAGAGTATATCCACGTGTCTGATCTACACCTCACTCAGCCTGCTCAGAAGGAACAGCAGAGGTAGAAGACAGAGATAGAGTATATCCACGTGTCTGATATACACCTCACTCAGCCTGCTCAGAAGAAACCGCAAAGGTAAAAGACAGAGATAGAGAATATCCACGTGTCTGATATACACCTCACTCAGCCTGATCAGAAGGAAGAGCAGAGGTAGAAGACATAGATATAGTATATCCACGTGTCTGATCTACACCTCATTTAGCCTGCTCAGAAGATACAGCTGAGGTAGAAGACAGAGATATAGTATATCCACGTGTCTCACTCAGCCTGCTCAGAAGGAACAGCAGAGGTAGAAGACAGAGATATAGTATATCCCCGTGTCTGATATACACCTCACTCAGCCTGCTCAGAAAGGAACCGCAAAGGTAAACGACATAGATAGAGTATAACCACGTGTCTGATCTAACCCTCACTTAGCCTGCTCAGAAGGAACAGCAGAGATAGAAGACAGAGATAGAGTATATCCACATGTCCCACTTGGCCTGCTCAGAAGGAACATCAGAGGTAGAAGACAGAGATAGAGTATATCCACATGTCTCACTCAGCCTGCTCAGTAGGAACAGCAGGGGTAGAAGACAGAGATAGAGTATATCCACGTGTCTGATCTACACCTCACTCAGCCTGCTCAGAAGAATCAGCAGAGGTAGAAGACAGAGATATAGTATATCCACGAGTCTCACTCAGCCTGCTCAGAAGGAACAGCAGAGGTAGAAGACAGAGATAGAGTATATCCACGTGTCTCACTCAGCCTGCTCAGAAGGAACAGCAGAGGTAGGAGACAGAGATAGAGTATATCCACGTGTCTGATCTACCCCTCACTTAGCATGCTCAGAAGGAACAGCAGAGATAGAAGACAGAGATAGAGTATATCCACATGTCCCACTTAGCCTGCTCAGAAGGAACAGCAGAGGTAGAAGACAGAAATAGAGTATATCCACATGTCTCACTCAGCCTGCTCAGTAGGAACATCAGGGGTAGGAGACAGAGATAGAGTATATCCACGTGTCTGATCTACACCACACTTAGCCTGCTCAGAAGGAACAGCTAAGGTAGAAGACAGAGATATAGTATATCCACGTGTCTCACTCAGCCTGCTCAGAAGGAACAGCAGAGATAGAAGACAGAGATAGAGTATATCCACATGTCCCACTTAGCCTGCTCAGAAGGAAAAGCAGAGGTAGAAGACAGAAATAGAGTATATCCACATGTCTCACTCAGCCTGCTCAGTAGGAACATCAGGGGTAGGAGACAGAGATAGAGTATATCCACGTGTCTGATCTACACCACACTTAGCCTGCTCAGAAGGAACAGCTAAGGTAGAAGACAGAGATATAGTATATCCACGTGTCTCACTCAGCCTGCTCAGAAGGAACAGCAGAGGTAGAAGACAGAGATAGAGTATATCCACATGTCTCACTCAGCCTGCTCAGAAGGAACAGCAGAGGTAGAAGACAGATATAGAGTATATCCACATGTCTCACTCAGCCTGCTCAGTAGGAACAGCAGGGGTAGAAGACAGAGATAGAGTATATCCACGTGTCTGATCTACACCTCACTCAGCCTGCTCAGAAGGAACAGCAGAGGTAGAAGACAGAGATAGAGTATATCCACGTGTCTGATATACACCTCACTCAGCCTGCTCAGAAGAAACCGCAAAGGTAAAAGACAGAGATAGAGAATATCCACGTGTCTGATATACACCTCACTCAGCCTGATCAGAAGGAAGAGCAGAGGTAGAAGACATAGATATAGTATATCCACGTGTCTGATCTACACCTCATTTAGCCTGCTCAGAAGATACAGCTGAGGTAGAAGACAGAGATATAGTATATCCACGTGTCTCACTCAGCCTGCTCAGAAGGAACAGCAGAGGTAGAAGACAGAAATAGACTATATCCACGTGTCTCACTCAGCCTGCTCAGAAGGAACAGCAGAGGTAGAAGACAGAGTTAGAGTATATCCACGTGTCTCACTCAGCCTGCTCAGAAGGAACAGCAGAGGTAGAAGACAGAGATATAGTATATCCCCGTGTCTGATCTAAACCTCACTCAGCCTGCTCAGAAGGAACAGCAGAGGTAGAAGACAGAGATAGAGTATATCCACATGTCTCACTCAGCCTGCTCAGAAGGAACAGCAGAGGTAGAAGACAGATATAGAGTATATCCACATGTCTCACTCAGCCTGCTCAGTAGGAACAGCAGGGGTAGAAGACAGAGATAGAGTATATCCACGTGTCTGATCTACACCTCACTCAGCCTGCTCAGAAGGAACAGCAGAGGTAGAAGACAGAGATAGAGTATATCCACGTGTCTGATATACACCTCACTCAGCCTGCTCAGAAGAAACCGCAAAGGTAAAAGACAGAGATAGAGTATATCCACGTGTCTGATATACACCTCACTCAGCCTGATCAGAAGGAAGAGCAGAGGTAGAAGACATAGATATAGTATATCCACGTGTCTGATCTACACCTCATTTAGCCTGCTCAGAAGATACAGCTGAGGTAGAAGACAGAGATATAGTATATCCACGTGTCTCACTCAGCCTGCTCAGAAGGAACAGCAGAGGTAGAAGACAGAAATAGACTATATCCACGTGTCTCACTCAGCCTGCTCAGAAGGAACAGCAGAGGTAGAAGACAGAGTTAGAGTATATCCACGTGTCTCACTCAGCCTGCTCAGAAGGAACAGCAGAGGTAGAAGACAGAGATATAGTATATCCCCGTGTCTGATCTAAACCTCACTCAGCCTGCTCAGAAGGAACAGCAGAGGTAGAAGACAGAGATAGAGTATATCCACGTGTCCCACTTAGCCTGCTCAGAAGGAACAGCAGAGGTAGAAGACAGAGATAGAGTATATCCACATGTCTCACTCAGCCTGCTCAGAAGGAACAGCAGAGGTAGAAGACAGAGATTGAGTATATCCACGTGTCAAATCTACACCTCACTCAGCCTGCTCAGAAGGAACAGCAGATGTAGAAGACAGAGATAGAGTATATCCACGTGTCTGATCTACACCTCACTTAGCCTGCTCAGAAGGAACAGCTGAGGTAGAAGACAGAGATATAGTATATCCACGTGTCTCACTCAGCCTGCTCAGAAGGAACAGCAGAGGTAGAAGACAGAGATAGAGAATATCCACGTGTCTCACTCAGCCTGCTCAGAAGGAACAGCAGAGGTAAAAGACAGAGATAGAGTATATCCACGTGTCTGATCTACCCCTCACTTAGCATGCTCAGAAGGAACAGCAGAGATAGAAGACAGAGATAGAGTATATCCACATGTCCCACTTAGCCTGCTCAGAAGGAACAGCAGAGGTCGAAGACAGAGATAGAGTATATCCACATGTCTCAATCAGCCTGCTCAGAAGGAACAGCAGAGGTAGGAATCAGAGATAGAGTATATCCACGTGTATGATCTACACCTCACTCAGCCTGCTCAGAAGGAACAGCAGATGTAGAAGACAGAGATAGAGTATATCCACGTGTCTGATCTACACCTCACTCAGCCTGCTCAGAAGGAACAGCAGAGGTAGAAGACAGAGATAGAGTATATCCACATGTCTCACTCAGCCTGCTCAGAAGGAACAGCAGAGGTAGAAGACAGAGATAGAGTATATCCACATGTCTCACTCAGCCTGCTCAGTAGGAACAGCAGGGGTAGAAGACAGAGATAGAGTATATCCACGTGTCTGATCTACACCTCACTCAGCCTGCTCAGAAGGAACAGCAGAGGTAGAAGACAGAGATATAGTATATCCACGTGTCTCACTCAGCCTGCTCAGAAGGAACAGCAGAGGTAGAAGACAGAGATAGAGTATGTCCACGTGTCTGATATACACCTCACTCAGCCTGCTCAGAAGAAACCGCAAAGGTAAAAGACATAGATAGAGTATATCCACGTGTCTGATATACACCTCACTCAGCCTGCTCAGAAGGAAGAGCAGAGGTAGAAGACATAGATATAGTATATCCACGTGTCTGATCTACACCTCACTTAGCCTGCTCAGAAGGAACAGCTGAGGTAGAAGACAGAGATATAGTATATCCACGTGTCTCACTCAGCCTGCTCAGAAGGAACAGCAGAGGTAGAAGACAGAGATAGAGTATATCCACATGTCTCACTCAGCCTGCTCAGAAGCAACAGCAGAGGTAGGAGACAGAGATAGAGAATATCCACGTGTCTCACTCAGCCTGATCAGAAGGAACAGCAGAGGTAGCAGACAGACATAGAGTATATCCACGTGTCTGATCTACACCTCACTCAGCCTGCTCAGAAGGAACCGCAAAGGTAAAAGACAGAGATAGAGTATATCCACGTGTCTGATCTACCCCTCACTTAGCATGCTCAGAAGGAACAGCAGAGATAGAAGACAGAGATAGAGTATATCCACATGTCCCACTTAGCCTGCTCAGAAGGAACAGCAGAGGTAGAAGACAGAGATAGAGTATATCCACATTTCTCACTCAGCCTGCTCAGTAGGAACAGCAGGGGTAGGAGACAGAGATAGAGTATATCCACGTGTCTGATCTACACCCCACTCAGCCTGCTCAGAAGGAACCGCAAGGATAAAAGACAGAGATAGAGTATATCCACCTGTCAGATCTACACCTCACTTAGCCTGCTCAGAAGGAACAGCTGAGGTAGAAGACAGAGATATAGTATATCCACGTGTCTCACTCAGCCTGCTCAGAAGGAACAGCAGAGGTAGAAGACAGAAATAGACTATATCCACGTGTCTCACTCAGCCTGCTCAGAAGGAATAGCTAAGGTAGAAGACAGAGACAGAGTATATCAACGTGTCTCACTCAGCCTGCTCAGAAGGAACAGCAGAGGTAGAAGACAGAGATAGAGTATATCCACGTGTCTGATCTACACCTCACTCAGCCTGCTCATAAGGAACAGCAGATGTAGAAGACAGAGATAGAGTATATCCACGTGTCTGATCTACACCTCACTCAGCCTGCTCAGAATAATCAGCAGAGGTAGAAGACAGAGATAGAGTATATCCACGTGTCTAATCTACACCTCACTCAGCCTGCTCAGAAGGAACAGCAGAGGTAGAAGACAGAGACAGAGTATATCAACGTGTCTCACTCAGCCTGCTCAGAAGGAACAGCAGAGGTAGAAGACAGAGATAGAGTATATCCACGTGTCTGATCTACACCTCACTCAGCCTGCTCAGAATGAACAGCAGAGGTAGAAGACAGAGATAGAGTATATCCACGTGTCTAATCTACACCTCACTCAGCCTGCTCAGAAGGAACAGCAGAGGTAGAAGACAGAGACAGAGTATATCAACGTGTCTCACTCAGCCTGCTCAGAAGGAACAGCAGAGGTAGAAGACAGAGATAGAGTATATCCACGTGTCTGATCTACACCTCACTCAGCCTGCTCATAAGGAACAGCAGATGTAGAAGACAGAGATAGAGTATATCCACGTGTCTGATCTACACCTCACTCAGCCTGCTCAGAGGAACAGCAGAGATAGAAGACAGAAATAGAGTATATCCACGTGTCTCACTCAGCCTGCTCAGAAAGAACAGCAGAGGTAGAAGACAGAGATAGAGTATATCCACGTGTCTGATCTACACCTCACTCAGCCTGCTCAGAAGAATCAGCAGAGGTAGAAGACAGAGATAGAGTATATCCAAGTGTCTCACTCAGCCTGCTCAGAAGGAACAGCAGAGGTATAAGACAGATATATAGTATATCCACGTGTCTCACTCAGCCTGCTCAGAAGGAACAGCAGAGGTAGAAGACAGAGATAGAGTATATCCACGTGTCTGATCTACACCTCACTCAGCCTGCTCAGAAGAATCAGCATAGGTAGAAGACAGAGATAGAGTATATCCACGTGTCTCACTCGGCCTGCTCAGAAAGAACAGCAGAGGTAGAAGACAGAGATAGAGTATATCCACGTGTCTAATCTACACCTCACTCAGCCTGCTCAGAAGGAACAGCAGAGGTAGAAGACAGAGATAGAGTATATCCACGTGTCTCACTCAGCCTGCTCAGAAGGAACAGCAGAGGTAGAATACAGAGATAGAGTATATCCACGTGTCTGATCTACACCTCACTCAGCCTGCTCAGAAGAATCAGCATAGGTAGAAGACAGAGATAGAGTATATCCACGTGTCTCACTCAGCCTGCTCAGAAAGAACAGCAGAGGTAGAAGACAGAGATAGAGTATATCCACGTGTCTGATCTACACCTCACTCAGCCTGCTCATAAGGAACAGCAGATGTAGAAGACAGAGATAGAGTATATCCACGTGTCTGATCTACACCTCACTCAGCCTGCTCAGAAGATTCAGCAGAGGTAGAAGACAGAGATAGAGTATATCCACGTGTCTCACTCAGCCTGCTCAGAAGGAACAGCAGAGGTAGAAGACAGAGATAGAGTATATCCACGTGTCTGATCTACACCTCACTCAGCCTGCTCAGACGGAACAGCAGAGGTAGAAGTCAGAGATAGGGTATATCCACGTCTCTGATCTACACCTCACTCAGCCTGCTCAGGAGGAACAGCAGAGGTAGACGACAGAGATAGAGTATATCCACGTGTCTGATCTACACCTCACTCAGCCTGCTCAGAGAAATCAGCAGAGGTAGAAGACAGATATAGAGTATATCCACGTGTCTCACTCAGCCTGCTCAGAAGGAACAGCTAAGGTAGAAGACAGAGACAGAGTATATCAACGTGTCTCACTCAGCCTGCTCAGAAGGAACAGCAGAGGTAGAAGACAGAGATAGAGTATATCCACGTGTCTGATCTACACCTCACTCAGCCTGCTCAGAGGGAACAGCAGAGGTAGAAGACAGAGATAGAGTATATCCAGGTGTCTGATCTACACCTCACTCAGCCTGCTCATAAGGAACAGCAGATGTAGAAGACAGAGATAGAGTATATCCACGTGTCTGATCTACACCTCACTCAGCCTGCTCAGAAGAATCAGCAGAGGTAGAAGACAGAGATAGAGTATATCCATGTGTCTCACTCAGCCTGCTCAGAAGGAACAGCAGATGTAGAAGACAGAGATAGAGTATATCCACGTGTCTCACTCAGCCTGCTCAGAAAGAACAGCAGAGGTAGAAGACAGAGATAGAGTATATCCACGTGTCTGATCTACACCTCACTCAGCCTGCTCATAAGGAACAGCAGATGTAGAAGACAGAGATAGAGTATATCCACGTGTCTGATCTACACCTCACTCAGCCTGCTCAGAAGATTCAGCAGAGGTAGAAGACAGAGATAGAGTATATCCACGTGTCTCACTCAGCCTGCTCAGAAGGAACAGCAGAGGTAGAAGACAGAGATAGAGTATATCCACGTGTCTCACTCAGCCTGCTCAGAAAGAACAGCAGAGGTAGAAGACAGAGATAGAGTATATCCACGTGTCTGATCTACACCTCACTCAGCCTGCTCAGAAGAATCAGCATAGGTAGAAGACAGAGATAGAGTATATCCACGTGTCTCACTCAGCCTGCTCAGAAAGAACAGCAGAGGTAGAAGACAGAGATAGAGTATATCCACGTGTCTGATCTACACCTCACTCAGCCTGCTCAGAAAGAACAGCAGAGGTAGAAGACAAAGATAGAGTATATCCACGTGTATAAGCTACACCTCACTCAGCCTGCTCAGAAGGAACAGCAGAGGTAGAATACAGAGATATAGTATATCCACGTGTCTCACTCAGCCTGCTCAGAAGGAACAGCAGAGGTAGAAGACAGAGATAGAGTATATCCACGTGTCTGATCTACACCTCACTCAGCCTGCTCAGAAGAATCAGCGTAGAAGACAGAGATAGAGTATATCCACGTGTCTCACTCAGCCTGCTCAGAAAGAACAGCAGAGGTAGAAGACAGAGATAGAGTATATCCACGTGTCTAATCTACATCTCACTCAGCCTGCTCAGAAGGAACAGCAGAGGAAGAAGACAGAGATAGAGTATATCCACGTGTCTCACTCAGCCTGCTCAGAAAGAACAGCAGATGTAGAAGACAGAGATAGAGTATATCCACGTGTCTGATCTACACCTCACTCAGCCTGCTCATAAGGAACAGCAGATGTAGAAGACAGAGATAGAGTATATCCACGTGTCTGATCTACACCTCACTCAGCCTGCTCAGAATAATCAGCAGAGGTAGAAGACAGAGATAGAGTATATCCACGTGTCTCACTCAGCCTGCTCAGAAGAAACAGCAGAGATAGAAGACAGAAATAGAGTATTTCCACGTGTCTCACTCAGCCTGCTCAGAAAGAACAGCAGAGGTAGAAGGCAGAGATAGAGTATATCCACGTGTCTGATCTACACCTCACTCAGCCTGCTCAGAAGAATCAGCAGAGGTAGAAGACAGAGATAGAGTATATCCAAGTGTCTCACTCAGCCTGCTCAGAAGGAACAGCAGAGGTATAATACAGATATATAGTATATCCACGTGTCTCACTCAGCCTGCTCAGAAGGAACAGCAGAGGTAGAAGACAGAGATAGAGTATATCCACGTGTCTGATCTACACCTCACCTAGCCTGCTCAGAAGAATCAGCATAGGTAGAAGACAGAGATAGAGTATAACCACGTGTCTCACTCAGCCTGCTCAGAAAGAACAGCAGAGGTAGAAGACAGAGATAGAGTATATCCACGTGTCTAATCTACACCTCCCTCAGCCTGCTCAGAAGGAACAGCAGAGGTAGAAGACAGAGATAGAGTATATCCACGTGTCTCACTCAGCCTGCTCAGAAGGAACAGCAGAAGTAGAATACAGAGATAGAGTATATCCACGTGTCTGATCTACACCTCACTCAGCCTGCTCAGAAGAATCAGCAGAGGTAGAAGACAGAGACACAGTATATCCACGTGTCTCACTCAGCCTGCTCAGAAGGAACAGCAGAGGTAGAAGACAGAGATAGAGTATATCCACGTGTCTCACTCAGCCTGCTCAGAAGGAACAGCAGAGGTAGAAGACAGATATAGAGTATATCCACGTGTCTCACTCAGCCTGCTCAGAAGGAATAGCTAAGGTAGAAGACAGAGACAGAGTATATCAACGTGTCTCACTCAGCCTGCTCAGAAGGAACAGCAGAGGTAGAAGACAGAGATAGAGTATATCCACGTGTCTGATCTACACCTCACTCAGCCTGCTCAGACGGAACAGCAGAGGTAGAAGACAGAGATAGAGTATATCCACGTGTCTGATATACACCTCACTCAGCCTGCTCATAAGGAACAGCAGATGTAGAAGACAGAGATAGAGTATATCCACGTGTCTGATCTACACCTCACTCAGCCTGCTCAGAAGAATCAGCAGAGGTAGAAGACAGAGATAGAGTATATCCACGTGTCTCACTCAGCCTGCTCAGAAGGAACAGCAGATGTAGAAGACAGAGATAGAGTATATCCACGTGTCTCACTCAGCCTGCTCAGAAAGAACAGCAGATGTAGAAGACAGAGATAGAGTATATCCACGTGTCTGATCTACACCTCACTCAGCCTGCTCATAAGGAACAGCAGATGTAGAAGACAGAGATAGAGTATATCCACGTGTCTGATCTACACCTCACTCAGCCTGCTCAGAATAATCAGCAGAGGTAGAAGACAGAGATAGAGTATATCCACGTGTCTCACTCAGCCTGCTCAGAAGGAACAGCAGAGATAGAAGACAGAAATAGAGTATATCCACGTGTCTCACTCAGCCTGCTCAGAAAGAACAGCAGAGGTAGAAGACAGAGATAGAGTATATCCACGTGTCTGATCTACACCTCACTCAGCCTGCTCAGAAGAATCAGCAGAGGTAGAAGACAGAGATAGAGTATATCCAAGTGTCTCACTCAGCCTGCTCAGAAGGAACAGCAGAGGTATAAGACAGATATATAGTATATCCACGTGTCTCACTCAGCCTGCTCAGAAGGAACAGCAGAGGTAGAAGACATAGATAGAGTATATCCACGTGTCTGATCTACACCTCACTCAGCCTGCTCAGAAGAATCAGCATAGGTAGAAGACAGAGATAGAGTATATCCACGTGTCTCACTCAGACTGCTCAGAAAGAACAGCAGAGGTAGAAGACAGAGATAGAGTATATCCACGTGTCTAATCTACACCTCACTCAGCCTGCTCAGAAGGAACAGCAGAGGTAGAAGACAGAGATAGAGTATATCCACGTGTCTCACTCAGCCTGCTCAGAAGGAACAGCAGAGGTAGAATACAGAGATATAGTATATCCACGTGTCTGATCTACACCTCACTCAGCCTGCTCAGAAGAATCAGCATAGGTAGAAGACACAGATAGAGTATATCCACGTGTCTCACTCAGCCTGCTCAGAAAGAACAGCAGAGGTAGAAGACAGAGATAGAGTATATCCACGTGTCTGATCTACACCTCACTCAGCCTGCTCATAAGGAACAGCAGATGTAGAAGACAGAGATAGAGTATATCCACGTGTCTGATCTACACCTCACTCAGCCTGCTCAGAAGATTCAGCAGAGGTAGAAGACAGAGATAGAGTATATCCACGTGTCTGATCTACACCTCACTCAGCCTGCTCAGAAAGAACAGCAGAGGTAGAAGACAAAGATAGAGTATATCCACGTGTATAAGCTACACCTCACTCAGCCTGCTCAGAAGGAACAGCAGAGGTAGAATACAGAGATATAGTATATCCACGTGTCTCACTCAGCCTGCTCAGAAGGAACAGCAGAGGTAGAAGACAGAGATAGAGTATATCCACGTGTCTGATCTACACCTCACTCAGCCTGCTCAGAAGAATCAGCATAGGTAGAAGACATAGATAGAGTATATCCACGTGTCTCACTCAGCCTGCTCAGAAAGAACAGCAGAGGTAGAAGACAGAGATAGAGTATATCCACGTGTCTAATCTACACCTCACTCAGCCTGCTCAGAAGGAACAGCAGAGGAAAAAGACAGAGATAGAGTATATCCACGTGTCTCACTCAGCCTGCTCAGAAAGAACAGCAGATGTAGAAGACAGAGATAGAGTATATCCACGTGTCTGATCTACACCTCACTCAGCCTGCTCATAAGGAACAGCAGATGTAGAAGACAGAGATAGAGTATATCCACGTGTCTGATCTACACCTCACTCAGCCTGCTCAGAATAATCAGCAGAGGTAGAAGACAGAGATAGAGTATATCCACGTGTCTCACTCAGCCTGCTCAGAAGGAACAGCAGAGATAGAAGACAGAAATAGAGTATATCCACGTGTCTCACTCAGCCTGCTCAGAAAGAACAGCAGAGGTAGAAGACAGAGATAGAGTATATCCACGTGTCTGATCTACACCTCACTCAGCCTGCTCAGAAGAATCAGCAGAGGTAGAAGACAGAGATAGAGTATATCCAAGTGTCTCACTCAGCCTGCTCAGAAGGAACAGCAGAGGTATAAGACAGATATATAGTATATCCACGTGTCTCACTCAGCCTGCTCAGAAGGAACAGCAGAGGTAGAAGACAGAGATAGAGTATATCCACGTGTCTGATCTACACCTCACTAAGCCTGCTCAGAAGAATCAGCATAGGTAGAAGACAGAGATAGAGTATATCCACGTGTCTCACTCAGCCTGCTCAGAAAGAACAGCAGAGGTAGAAGACAGAGATAGAGTATATCCACGTGTCTAATCTACACCTCACTCAGCCTGCTCAGAAGGAACAGCAGAGGTAGAAGACAGAGATAGAGTATATCCACGTGTCTCACTCAGCCTGCTCAGAAGGAACAGCAGAGGTAGAATACAGAGATAGAGTATATCCACGTGTCTGATCTACACCTCACTCAGCCTGCTCAGAAGAATCAGCAGAGGTAGAAGACAGAGATACAGTATATCCACGTGTCTCACTCAGCCTGCTCAGAAGGAACAGCAGAGGTAGAAGACAGAGATAGAGTATATCCACGTGTCTCACTCAGCCTGCTCAGAAGGAACAGCTAAGGTAGAAGACAGAGACAGAGTATATCAACGTGTCTCACTCAGCCTGCTCAGAAGGAACAGCAGAGGTAGAAGACAGAGATAGAGTATATCCACGTGTCTGATCTACACCTCACTCAGCCTGCTCAGACGGAACAGCAGAGGTAGAAGACAGAGATAGAGTATATCCACGTGTCTGATCTACATCTCACTCAGCCTGATCATAAGGAACAGCAGATGTAGAAGACAGAGATAGAGTATATCCACGTGTCTGATCTACACCTCACTCAGCCTGCTCAGAAGAATCAGCAGAGGTAGAAGACAGAGATAGAGTATATCCACGTGTCTCACTCAGCCTGCTCAGAAGGAACAGCAGAGGTAGAAGACAGAGATAGAGTATATCCACGTGTCTGATCTACACCTCACTCAGCCTGCTCAGACGGAACAGCAGAGGTAGAAGACAGAGATAGAGTATATCCACGTGTCTGATCTACACCTCACTCAGCCTGCTCATAAGGAACAGCAGATGTAGAAGACAGAGATAGAGTATATCCACGTGTCTGATCTACACCTCACTCAGCCTGCTCAGAAGAATCAGCAGAGGTAGAAGACAGAGATAGAGTATATCCACGTGTCTCACTCAGCCTGCTCAGAAGGAACAGCAGATGTAGAAGACAGAGATAGAGTATATCCACGTGTCTCACTCAGCCTGCTCAGAAAGAACAGCAGAGGTAGAAGACAGAGATAGAGTATATCCACGTGTCTGATCTACACCTCACTCAGCCTGCTCATAAGGAACAGCAGATGTAGAAGACAGAGATAGAGTATATCCACGTGTCTGATCTACACCTCACTCAGCCTGCTCAGAAGATTCAGCAGAGGTAGAAGACAGAGATAGAGTATATCCACGTGTCTCACTCAGCCTGCTCAGAAGGAACAGCAGAGATAGAAGACAGAAATAGAGTATATCCACGTGTCTCACTCAGCCTGCTCAGAAAGAACAGCAGAGGTAGAAGGCAGAGATAGAGTATATCCACGTGTCTGATCTACACCTCACTCAGCCTGCTCAGAAGAATCAGCAGAGGTAGAAGACAGAGATAGAGTATATCCAAGTGTCTCACTCAGCCTGCTCAGAAGGAACAGCAGAGGTATAAGACAGATATATAGTATATCCACGTGTCTCACTCAGCCTGCTCAGAAGGAACAGCAGAGGTAGAAGACAGAGATAGAGTATATCCACGTGTCTGATCTACACCTCACCTAGCCTGCTCAGAAGAATCAGCATAGGTAGAAGACAGAGATAGAGTATATCCACGTGTCTCACTCAGCCTGCTCAGAAAGAACAGCAGAGGTAGAAGACAGAGATAGAGTATATCCACGTGTCTAATCTACACCTCACTCAGCCTGCTCAGAAGGAACAGCAGAGGTAGAAGACAGAGATAGAGTATATCCACGTGTCTCACTTAGCCTGCTCAGAAGGAACAGCAGAAGTAGAATACAGAGATAGAGTATATCCACGTGTCTGATCTACACCTCACTCAGCCTGCTCAGAAGAATCAGCAGAGGTAGAAGACAGAGACACAGTATATCCACGTGTCTCACTCAGCCTGCTCAGAAGGAACAGCAGAGGTAGAAGACAGAGATAGAGTATATCCACGTGTCTCACTCAGCCTGCTCAGAAGGAACAGCAGAGGTAGAAGACAGATATAGAGTATATCCACGTGTCTCACTCAGCCTGCTCAGAAGGAATAGCTAAGGTAGAAGACAGAGACAGAGTATATCAACGTGTCTCACTCAGCCTGCTCAGAAGGAACAGCAGAGGTAGAAGACAGAGATAGAGTATATCCACGTGTCTGATCTACACCTCACTCAGCCTGCTCAGACGGAACAGCAGAGGTAGAAGACAGAGATAGAGTATATCCACGTGTCTGATATACACCTCACTCAGCCTGCTCATAAGGAACAGCAGATGTAGAAGACAGAGATAGAGTATATCCACGTGTCTGATCTACACCTCACTCAGCCTGCTCAGAAGAATCAGCAGAGGTAGAAGACAGAGATAGAGTATATCCACGTGTCTCACTCAGCCTGCTCAGAAGGAACAGCAGATGTAGAAGACAGAGATAGAGTATATCCACGTGTCTCACTCAGCCTGCTCAGAAAGAACAGCAGAGGTAGAAGACAGAGATAGAGTATATCCACGTGTCTGATCTACACCTCACTCAGCCTGCTCATAAGGAACAGCAGATGTAGAAGACAGAGATAGAGTATATCCACGTGACTGATCTACACCTCACTCAGCCTGCTCAGAAGATTCAGCAGAGGTAGAAGACAGAGATAGAGTATATCCACGTGTCTGATCTACACCTCACTCAGCCTGCTCAGAAAGAACAGCAGAGGTAGAAGACAAAGATAGAGTATATCCACGTGTATAAGCTACACCTCACTCAGCCTGCTCAGAAGGAACAGCAGAGGTAGAATACAGAGATATAGTATATCCACGTGTCTCACTCAGCCTGCTCAGAAGGAACAGCAGAGGTAGAAGACAGAGATAGAGTATATCCACGTGTCTGATCTACACCTCACTCAGCCTGCTCAGAAGAAAAAGCATAGGTAGAAGACAGAGAGGGGAGGGGGAGGATATGTAACCGAGGGGAGGATATGTAACCGAGGGGAGGATATGTAGGAAAAATATATAATTGAATAAGTTCCCAAAATTAAATCGACTCCAAGCCCTCGAAAGCAATGGACGTGTAGCAGTCAAACAGGGGTATATTACAAAATATGTTTTTTTTATTTCTGTCTCATATAATTAAGTTAAACCCAATAGTAGCCGTTATAGAGAAATTACCCCCAAAACGACAGTCAATACCGAACCAATATATGTTGATGAAAACCACACTATTGCATGTGCGATGCACTGGCCCAGTAGTGACATCAACTAGTTGTCCACCAATAAGTCATGTGACTGACGACAACCGGTGCCAAATGTCCACGGTGATTGCACGTAGCAATATAGCTATATGCTCGCACAAGTCGCACAAGCGAAATTGTAATAAAACTTAAATGCACACGCCACAGTGTCTGCAAATTTGCTGCACAAGTCAAGCAATATATATACATGTAACAAGGTACAATTGGAGAAGGTGACTAAATGCAGGCACAAAACCCCACAGCAAATAACAGGAGCTCTTTACACCAGCATGGTCTAATGTGGACTCACCCACACCTAGTCTACATTACAAGAAGAAAACTCTAACAATAGCCCAATGGAATTCCAGAAATGCAATTGTAAGTCTACTAAGAAAGGCATGACAAAGCACCACCCTGAAAGGGAATGCAGTATAAGAAAATGTAAATGTTATGTTAATTTAATGAACCTAGGGACCTGGCAGATCATAGAGCTTGCCTGGTCACACTCGGGCCCAGAAAATTTGTTTTGAATTTTTTTTATTTTTTTTAAAAATCTGCAATGTATGAACCACCTATTTATTGAAGGTCACATTATTAACAACTGCCTACGAATTTCAGTGATTGTTTTTATTTGTTTAACTTGCCTCCAATATATCATTGGAAAGAGACACTCTCTCAACAAGTCTAAATTTACACTGATGTTCTAATATTGCAATAGCTAAAATCTCTAAATCCAGAAATGTTTATATGACCTACCCTAGTTTATCACTAGAGGACAGAGATTATCTCAAATAGATCTACATTTCTTATGACTCGTGAGGTTTTATTTTTTTAAAATATATTTTTGTTGTTTATGTGTTCCCCATATAATAACCTATGAAGTCACTACAAGGTAATGTTGCGTTCACGCATACAGCGAGCGGTCTTTATTTCTTTCCCAACCAACGCGCAGCGTTCTTGCAGCGATATGTGTGCCCTCACACAGCGCGAAGTTATCACGCACCACTACTGGTACGCGTGTGTATACGGTATGCTATTGTGTAGCGCGCAATGCATCTAGCATGTACTGTGTGCTATGACCTCGTTCACAGCGAGTTATGACTTAGTCGTTTTCCCTCATACTTTCCCCGGAGTCGATGTGAATTCCCCTCATATACCTTACCCCTGTATTCGACCCAAACTGACCCTTCACATTAGCGAGTGTGGACCGCTAAACCTTCCCGTGTATCTGACCCTATACATAGCGACTGGGAGCCGCTAAACCACACTGTACTGTCACGGTACACCAGAGGTCAAGTTACCCTCCCCACGCAAGAGTTTACTCCATAGAACTGTGTGTAGGTTCTCATCTAGTCTTGTGCATAACCCTATGTACCGAGAAAGTTACCCCTTTCCCTTTCCTCGAGGATTACTCCCCGTAACGCACCCACGAGTAATCCTACTTCACCCGCTCACCACAACTCTCGGACTCTCTCCTGCAAGAATGTCTAAGTCAGAACGTGTACAAATCCTCCATAGGAACATCCCCATTGACTTTGCACACGTATGCATTATTCATAACTACCAGAATCCAATGCTCTCATTGGTTAAGACGCGCACCCAAAAGCCTATATAAAGGGTGTGGAAATGGCGGAGCAGATTATTATCCGAGCTGAGCTCATACACAGAGCTTCGTTCCCAGCATGAGCTGTATACTCTAGCCACAGAGCTTCACTCTCTCAATACTCAGATAACATGTAAGGCCCAAACTAGATCTTGTATATAGTGCGCCCTCTATTGTGATGTAAATACTTCTGAATAAACCAGTAGTATAGTGTGTGTAAGATGCTGTATCTTGACTCTTATTTTGATAACGGCTCTACCCAAGTGAGACGTTACACTGGTGGCAAGCGGTGGGATATGAACTTACACACATCATCGAACTCAATCATGACTTTTAATTAAGTCACATCGCATGCCCCTCCACTGAGCGGATCTGCTAGCTTTGAACTCTGGTTTTCAGCCCGTCAAACTCGAACGCTACCATGCCTACCAAGCAAAGGCGAAAATCTCGCAGGTTGCAGTCATTGTATGAGGGTGATGAAAGCGACATGTCGTTTTCAAGTCTACAGGCAGAAAGTTCAGAACTTCAACAACTCAAGCAAGAATTCGAACTCTTGAAGCTTTGTTCAGTGGAGGCGGAGAAAGAGCTGAAACAGCTCCGTGCAACTGCTGCGTTTCACAGTCCACCAACGGCTGAGAAGACAGGAGCAGATGTTTCAGCGAATTCGCCCCAGGAATCACAGCCAGTGATGTCAACCACCAGTACCAACCCTTCTACTGTCCCCAGGCCAACAGCAGCAGAGTCCCGTCTTTCCAGAACACAGCCGAGTCATAAGCTGGATGTTCCTCTCCCTCGCCAAGGAGAATTTGACGGCACGAAGTCATGGGAAGGCTTTGTCCGTCCTTTGATGGGTCTCGCCGAGGCTTGCGGCTGGACTGAAGAAGAAAAACGCTTTCGACTTGTAAGCAGCTTACGAGGGAAGGCGGCTGAGTACGTGTTTCAACAAATGGAACCTGAGGCAATCAAGTCGTCAGACACTTTGATAAAAGAGCTCGACAAGCGAATTGGCGAGCGACAGTTGCCAAACTACTACATCGCTCAGCTAGAAGCGAGGAGACATCAGCCGGCGGAAAAGCTGGCGGAGTTTGTAGCTGACATTCGCCGCCTCGTCTTTCGTGGCTACCCAACGGCTGACCCAGTTACAAGGGGAAGCATCGCCCTTCGCCACTTTCTGAAGGGTCTCTCTGATCAGCAGATGGCAGTTTCTGTTGGGATGACAAATCCCAAGTCCCTTGAGGAGGCCACTACAGCGGTGGAAAACTTCCTGAGCCTCCGTGATACTACAAGCCCAGGAAAGGCACATCGAGTGAACACCGTGCAGGCACCACCCGAGGCGGAGCCGGGGTTTGTCACCCAAAAACAGCTCAAGCAGTTTCAGGACAACCTCGACCGGCGGTTGAATGGAATCGTCAAGCTGATCAAAGATACGCCCGCCCACAACGCCAACAAACAGAGATTTTCCACGTCCGCTGAAGCCAAGAGGCAGAGGAGAGCTGACGATGTGACTTGTTTCAAATGTGGTAAGCCCGGCCACTTTGCAAACAAGTGCCCCGACAGAGCGGCCAAGGAGGTCGTCGTCATACAGTCGGAAAACTAACGCGGACCGTGCCGTCCGGCCTGGCAACGGTCCGTCCAAATGAACAGAACACTATCCGATTGGGTAGACAGACATTTCAAGGCATGTCTGCATTTTTGCAAGTGCAGATGTGCGGCAAAGATAGCGAACTTTTAGTCGACACCGGAGCGGCGGTGACCATCATTTCTTCAGCACTTTTCAGCCAGATCCCCGCTGAAAAACGCCCTGAACTCAAACCCCCCTGCAAAAGCACAAAACTAGAAACGGCAAACAAGGAACTAATTGACATTGAAGGTGTTGCCACAATAGACATGATGATTGGTGAACGGCACTTTCAATGGGATGCATTTGTCGCCCCCATCAGCGATGAAGGAATCCTTGGCTATGACTTTCTGTACCACTATGATTGCGTATTGGAGGCACGACACGGCATGCGAATTGCCGGTGACTGGGTTCAATGGACAGTCAAAGGAGCCCCTCCCCATGCAATTAAGATTGCACTGAAGCAGAACATTACAATTCCAGCATGCAGCGAGTGGATTGCAGAGGGTGTAGCCGATCATTACAAACTCAACTCAGAGTTTGCAGTCGTTGAGCCTGTAAACCATCGTCACAATCTCGTAGTCGGAAGTTCACTAACTGATCCCTACCGAGAGGACATCGGCATACCCGTCAGAGTTATGAACACATCACCCGAGAACATTGAACTTCAGGCGGGTATAACACTTGGTTACCTGCATGAAGTTGATGCAGTGGAACTCATAGCCGAACAAGAAAACGGTGAAATCGATCACCTTTATCGAGTAACACGTGTGTGCAGAGAGCATGCCCGCCCAGCATCATATGCAGTCAACCCTGTCAGCCCCGCCGCCCCCAACCCCAAGAATCCTTCTGACAAGTGGTCAGAAAATCTTCAGAAACTGTACGAGAGGAGCTGTGAAAACCTGTCCCCGTACCAGCAGAAATCATTGTGTGAACTTTTGGCTAACCACGAGAACACTTTCGCCAAATCTGCGGAGGATTTGGGAAAAGCTTCAATAGTGCAGCACACTATCGACACCGGCGACGCACGTCCTATACGACAACCTCCCCGCCGTCCCCCCAAGGCAATCCAAGGCGAGGAGGAGAAAGTGCTCGAGAGCCAACTCAAGGCGGGTGTAATCCGCGAGTCTATACATCCCCTTGGGCATCGCAAATGGTTTTTGTCAGAAAAAAGGACGGCACAACTCGTCCCTGTGTCGACTATCGGAAACTGAACGATGTTACGCGCCGTGACGCGTACCCCCTACCCCGTGTTGACGACTGTCTAGATTGCCTGAGTGGGGCAAAAATCTTCAGTACACTTGATCTGCAGTCGGGCTACTGGCAGATTGAGGTGAAGGAGGAAGATCGTCACAAGACCGCGTTTGTAACCCGAAGTGGGCTGTACGAGTACGTGACCATGCCTTTTGGGTTATGTAACGCACCCAGCACCTTTGAGCGCTGTATGGAACTAGTACTCAAGGGTCTGCAATGGCGAACTCTTCTGATATATCTAGACGATATCATCATCCAGTCATCAACATTTTCAGAGCATATTGAGCGTCTTGATGAAGTTCTACGCCGACTAGGGAAAGCTGGACTGAAGCTGAAGCCGAGCAAGTGTGAACTTTTCCAGACGGAAGTTCTGTTTCTCGGCCACATCATCACACCAGATGGTGTCAAACCCGACCCTAGTAAAGTTTCTGCCGTGCAGAACTGGCCGACTCCCAAGAACATTACTGAAGTACGCTCTTTCCTTGGACTCTGTTCCTACTACCGTAGATTCATAGCCCAATTCGCCACGATGGCCAGCCCCTTACATCGTCTGTTAGAGGCCGGACAGACGTTTAAGTGGACGCCTGACTGCCTAGCGGCTTTTGAGAAATTAAAGGCCGCCCTCACCGGCAACGAAGTCATGTCGTATCCAAATGATGATGGGTTGTTCATCATTGATACCGATGCCTCAGATACTGGCATTGGTGCAACTCTATCGCAACTCCAGTGGTGTGATCGGACCCAGAGGGAGGAGGAACGACCGATAGCTTACGCCAGTCGGTCGATGACAAAGCCGCAGCGCCGCTACTGCACTACGAGGAGAGAACTCCTTGCTATCGTCACCTTCCTCCAGTACTTCCGGCACTACCTACTGGGAAAACAGTTCCTCGTCAGAACTGATCACAGCGCTCTTCGATGGATCATGTCCTTTCGTGAGCCTGTCGACCAGATGGCAAGATGGCTTCAAATCTTGTCCCAGTTCGACTTCAAAATCGAGCATCGACCAGGGAGAAAACATGGCAACGCAGATGCCCTCTCTAGGGTGCCATGTGACCCTGACGACTGCCTGTGCTACGACGGCACGACCATACTCACTGATCTCCCTTGCGGCGGATGCGAGAAGTGCAAAGCCAAAAGCGAGATGTGGTCCGATTTTGTCAAAATCGACGACGTGGTCCCCCTTTCGACCAAACGAGTAAACGCTACCACCGTTGAAGTTCAATCTCCGCCGAGAACTTCGCCTGACGATCAGCCCTCGAGCAATGACGTCAACCCTAAGGCCATGCCCGCATCCCCGCGGACAGTCCTCGCACTGATGGCAATTATAGTAACACTCCTACTGGTTCCTGTGTGCAGCCTTGGTAAACTTATTTGGCGCTCGTGCAGTGAGTTTACCGGCGACCTTGACGATGGACAGTTCAACGGTCATTTTTTGCGCACAACCACGCCTCCTGGAGAAACTACCGGGCAAGCCCAATTGCCCACTGCCATTCGGGTAGTACGGCCGCCCAACCGAACTAAACCTGCTACAGGATCCTCTGATTCAGCTGGAGGAGAGTCGAACTGCAACGCGCCCTGCATCCCTCGTAAGGATGCCGACGCCGGTTCAAGTGCCGGGCAGCAACTTGCAGAACAATCGAATCCAACTGAACAGCAAGACGACCAAGATAGTGAGGACACGAGTGAGCGTGCCCCTTCGAGTGCCCCCGCCGGTCCCAGCGCCGGACGAGCCACATCTTGGGTCGGTGGCTATAAGACAGAGGAAATAGCTGAACTGCAGAGAGCAGATCCAGACCTGAGAATCATCATGGAATTGATGATCAAATCTCCCGACAGACCAAGCAGAGACCAGATAGCACGAGAGAGTCCCGCCTCAAGGAACTTGTGGTTGCTATGGCAACAGCTGGTGCTAAAAGACGGTGTTCTTTTCAAAAGATGGGTGACCCCTGATCAAACCCAGTCTTACCTACAACTTGTTGTTCCACAAGAACTACAGGGTGCCGTTCTTAAAGCTACACACGACGCCGTGATCTCTGCTCATCTCGGGGTGAAGAAAACTTCTCAGAAAGTCAAACGCCAGTTTTACTGGTACCGACTGAAGGAAACCGTTCGTGAATGGGTCCGGAAGTGTGCGAAGTGTGGTGCACGGAAAAGGCCACACACAACCCCCAGAGCACATCTCAAGGATTATCGAGTCGGCGCGCCGCTAGACAGACTGGTCACGGATATCCTTGGTCCGTTTCCTGTCAGTGACAATGGCAACAGATACATTCTCCTAGTCGGTGACCAATTCACAAAGTGGATGGAGGCTTACCCCATTCCCAACCAGAAGGCAGAGACGGTAGCTCATAAAATCGTCTACGAGTATATTTCCCGTTTTGGCCCACCCCTTGACATTCACTCCGATCAGGGTCGAACGTACGAGTCTCATCTCATGCAAGAAGTTTGTAAACTGTTGGAAATCCACAAAACTCGAACTTCTCCATACCATCCATCCGCCAATGGACAGGCGGAGAGATTTAATCAAGTTTTAGTCGACATGATCGCAGCGTATGTTGACGGTGACCAACGCAATTGGGATACCCACCTCCCACTTCTAACTTCAGCGTACAGAAGTTGTCAGCATGAAGCTACACGTTACTCACCCAACATGTTGATGTTAGGTCGAGAAACACACTTGCCGATTGCGTTTGTACTCGGTGGCCCCGCCACAGAGGACACACCCCAAAATGAATGCGAGTATGTTGCATCATTAAGGAAGAGGATGGAAACCGTCTATCATCTAGTTCGCAAACATCTTGGTAAATCCGCTGAACGACAGAGGAAAGACCACGATCCCCGAGTTTCCCAAAGAAACTATCAAATTGGTGACCTGGTGTACATGCGCGATAGCACCAGAACCCCTGGTTTATCCCCTAAGCTAAAACAAGCTAAATGGGTAGGCCCCTGCATCATTCTCCGAACAATGAGTGATCTCCTGTTTGAGATACGGGTCAAGCAAAGAGGAAAAACAAAAATTCTTCATCACGACCGGCTTAAACATTATTTCAGCGATGAAGTCCCTTCATGGATGGTGGACATCCGTAAGACTTTACTTGCGAAAAGTTCTCCTTCAACGGATGATGCCGTCCTCCGCAGTAACACCAGAAAAACACCTGGCACCAGGAACACTGGCGCCCCCTCGTCAGCCCGGCCTGCTAAAGTACATGGTTCCCCCAAACCAACTGTAGCGCCATCTACGTCAGGAACTTCAACCTTGTCAGAGAGGAGAAGTGCCCGTGCTAAGAGTAGGCCAGCGAGACTTCAAGATTATTTCTAGTCTCCCAGCCCGATATTCGCGATGAACTGCGTCAATTGTGAACTTATAGTGATTTCACTACCATCTCAATGGACACTGAACTTTTACTTTCGTCGTTTTAGATGGATATTTATTCTTCTGTTTTCGCTCTCATTATTCTTATGTTAAAGGATTGAATTCTTTTGATTTTCTTTTTGAGTTAACCTTTAGTGTGTCTTTTCTAGCGCTCCGTTTAACTTTGATGTATTCAGTTACTTTAGTTAAATTTTCGCTTTTCTATTATTTTGTTTACCGTATGTTATTCCCTACGTTACAACGAGGACGTTGTAAAAACTGGGGGGGAGATAGTGTTGCGTTCACGCATACAGCGAGCGGTCTTTATTTCTTTCCCAACCAACGCGCAGCGTTCTTGCAGCGATATGTGTGCCCTCACACAGCGCGAAGTTATCACGCACCACTACTGGTACGCGTGTGTATACGGTATGCTATTGTGTAGCGCGCAATGCATCTAGCATGTACTGTGTGCTATGACCTCGTTCACAGCGAGTTATGACTTAGTCGTTTTCCCTCATACTTTCCCCGGAGTCGATGTGAATTCCCCTCATATACCTTACCCCTGTATTCGACCCAAACTGACCCTTCACATTAGCGAGTGTGGACCGCTAAACCTTCCCGTGTATCTGACCCTATATATAGCGACTGGGAGCCGCTAAACCACACTGTACTGTCACGGTACACCAGAGGTCAAGTTACCCTCCCCACGCAAGAGTTTACTCCATAGAACTGTGTGTAGGTTCTCATCTAGTCTTGTGCATAACCCTATGTACCGAGAAAGTTACCCCTTTCCCTTTCCTCGAGGATTACTCCCCGTAACGCACCCACGAGTAATCCTACTTCACCCGCTCACCACAACTCTCGGACTCTCTCCTGCAAGAATGTCTAAGTCAGAACGTGTACAAATCCTCCATAGGAACATCCCCATTGACTTTGCACACGTATGCATTATTCATAACTACCAGAATCCAATGCTCTCATTGGTTAAGACGCGCACCCAAAAGCCTATATAAAGGGTGTGGAAATGGCGGAGCAGATTATTATCCGAGCTGAGCTCATACACAGAGCTTCGTTCCCAGCATGAGCTGTATACTCTAGCCACAGAGCTTCACTCTCTCAATACTCAGATAACATGTAAGGCCCAAACTAGATCTTGTATATAGTGCGCCCTCTATTGTGATGTAAATACTTCTGAATAAACCAGTAGTATAGTGTGTGTAAGATGCTGTATCTTGACTCTTATTTTGATAACGGCTCTACCCAAGTGAGACGTTACAGTAATATTCAACATTTCAAGGAAAACCAAAATTAGTCAAAACTGGTCCAAAAGTGTAACTACTGGGTTTAAGAATTTAATCTACCTATTCAAAATACTGTAGAGCACTTGATGCATGTTGAAGCACTCGACACATTAGCCCGAGAACCTGTTGATAAAAATAGCTTGTCACTCCCAAACAGATAACGATTAATAACCAGAATACATGTTTCCAGTGTAGAGTTGGCCCAAACTGGCTCAGAAGTCCCAAAAAGACTAAAAGACAGTTAAAACCAAGCAGGAATTGCACAAGAGGTACAACTTTAGTAGTGGCCATTTGTCGTCTTAGCAGCACTGAACGTGGCTGTCTAAAAGGATTACGATGGTACCCTTTTCTAGTGCGCTTAGAACGTCTCAATCGTTCCTTAGGAAATGTAGGACGACTACTGAAAGCTGCATCCGAAACCACTTGTGGAAGCACAACACCTATATCAGGATCAGAGTCAGATTCCGAATCCGATTCAGTTCTAGGTGTAGACTCCATTGGAAGATCATGAAGCGCTTCCTCACCGCGACATAATTGTGAGGGTACGAGTTTAAGATTTACAGAATTTACAACCTTCCGAGAACCAGAACCATCTGCTAACTGAATGATGTACACAAAAGATGAAGGATCAGGGTGTTCCATAATTTTATAAAAATTGGACGAATAATGGTCTTGAATCTTGGAACGACCTCTACCATGCTTCTTTAGCAACACAAGATCACCACATTTGAACCTATTAGGGTTTACTTTACGGTCAAAGTGTGCTTTACTTCTGGCCAACTCCTTATCAAGCTTTGCTTTCGCAAGTTTGTAGCTCTCCTCCATTCTATGTTGATGAAGAGATATCCAGTTGTTTTCATAAGTCCTCTCCTCACCTAACAACAAATCAACTGGTAGAACTGGTTCTCTACCAAACATAAGATAGAACGGAGAAAAACCTGTAGACGAATGTTCTGTACAATTGTAAGCAAAGATAAGTTCAGGTAGATGTTTTGGCCAAGAAGCCTTCTGTTTTGCAGATAAGGTTCGGAGTAAATCATGCATCGTGCGATTAAATCTCTCACAATGAGGATTTCCTTGCGGATGATACGGAGTGGTGTGAGATTTAGAAATGTCGTACATAGAACAAAGTTCTTTAATTAAAGCCGATTCAAATTGACGACCTTGGTCGGAATGTAAACGCTGAGGCACACCATACTTTGAAAACCATTCTCGAACCAAAACCTTAGCAGTGGTCTTTGCAGTTTGGTCTCTAGTTGGAATAGCAACAGTAAACTTGGAAAAAGCATCTGTTATGACCAATACATTTTCTATATGTTCTGTTGATGGCTCGAGAAGAGTGAAATCCATGGAAACGACTTCCAAAGGTCGTGAAGCAAGAAGATGACCCAATGGGTTCCTTACAGATGGTCTAGGTGCCTTAGAAATAACACAGCGCTCACAATTTTGAATCCACTGCTTCAACTCACGGTACATGTTTGGCCAGTAACACCGATGACGAATCAAGGACATAGTACGCTCTTCTCCCTGGTGTCCGAAATCGTCGTGTAGGCTACTCAACACTTTAGACTTCAGAGCTTCTGGTAAAACAAGTTGATGTAAAAGCCCTAATTTTGGATCTTGAACATCCCGATACAGAACACCGTCGACAACTGAAAGACGTTTGGACTGTCTAATCAAACCTTTCACAACACTAGTTTCCAAGCTAAAATTTGAAGAGTTATTTTGATTTATCCAGTGGCTCAAAAATCGACCGATGTCGGGGTCAGCCTTTTGTAATTCACCCAACTCGTCCTTAGTATAAGATGGAAAAGTAGTTATGCTGGTACAAAACTCTGCAGCCACACGAGCTGGTCCCAAATCAACAGAAGCTTGACAAGCTTTAACCTGCACCTCTACTGGTACGCTAGTACACGAGAATAAAGGAAGATAACAACTCGTCACAGACTGTGAGGTTACAAGGTCTCTGTCAGGTACAGTTGAGAATTGTCGAGAAAGTCCATCGGCGTTACGGTTTACTTTACCAGGCCTGTAAATAATGTCAAAATTGAATAGAGCTAAATTGGCTACCCAACGCTGCTCAGTAGCACCTAATTTAGCAGTAGCTAAATGACTAAGTGGGTTATTGTCAGTGCGAACGATGAAATAAGAACCATACAAGTAATCTTTGAACTTTTCACTAACTGCCCATTTAAGTCCCAAAAGTTCCAGTTTCATAGAACTGTAGTTCTGCATTGTCTGCTCCTTCGTTCGAAGTGCTCTACTTGCATAAGCAATTACCCGTTCCTGTCCGTTCTGAACTTGGGATAAAACTGCACCGAGGCCAGACAAACTCGCATCAATGTCCACAACAAATGGCTGGTTGAAGTCCGCATAAGCCAAGATCGGTGTAGAGATGAACTTGGATTTCAACTCATCCATAGCTTGTTGACAAAGCTCAGTCCATTGGCTACGAAAAAACTTTGAAGATTGTTTTTGGCACTTACCAACCAACTCATGTAAAGGACGTGCTATTCTGGAAAAATTAGGAATATAACGCCGATAATAACTGGCAAAGCCCAAAAATGAACGCAACTGTTTAACAGTACGTGGAGTAGGCCAGTCCCTAACAGCTTTGACTTTATCAGGATTGGTTGATATTCCTTCGGGTGACAGTACATGTCCCAGGTACTCTATCTTCTTGCAGAAGAGATGACACTTTGAAGGCTTCAGTTTAAGATTGTGTTGCCTTAAGCGACTAAACACTAAATCAAGATGTGACAAATGCTCATCGAAAGTCTTCGAGTAGACGCAAATATCGTCCAAATACACAAAAAGCATTTGATACATCAAGTCACCTAGGGTGTGTTGCATCAATCTCTGAAATGTAGCAGGAGCGCTACAGAGTCCAAATGGCATACGAGTGTATTCATAGAGTCCCATGGGTGTTATAAAAGCAGTTTTTTCTCGATCAGACTCTTCAACTCGAATTTGATGATATCCACTGGCTAAGTCAAGTGATGAAAAATACTGTGCACCAACCGGAGCATCAATGAGTTCAGAAATACGAGGGAGAGGGAATGCATCTCGCTTGGTTACAGCATTTAACCGCCTGTAGTCCACACACATACGTAAAGAACCATCTTTCTTACGAGCAAGAACAATAGGGGCTGCATAAGGACTACAACTCTCTGTGATGATATTATGGTCGAGCAATTGCTGTATATGACTCTTAACTTCATTGTATTGATTAGGAGGTATGCGTCTAAATGTTTGAGCGACTGGTTCATTGTGAGTAGTACGTATATGATGTTTGATTGTGTCTGTGTCTCCAAAATCAAAATCGTGTGTGGAAAAAATGTCCTGATGTTTGTGTATTAATTGATTAATCTGTTCTAATTGTTCATCGTTTCCTGCGAAGTCACTCTTGTCAATATGTACAGAGGGCACCTCGAAAGAAGAAGCCACAGATGCATAACGCAAAACATCAATCTCACTAACATGTATCTCGTCAATAGAAACAGAAAATTCTATATTCCTAGAATTACTAACAACATCAGACACACCACGCAAAACTCCAATGCGAGTGTTAGGATGAATGGTCACACCCGACATTGATACATTGTCGATCCTCACTGGAAACGTCTTGCCAATCTCAACCAAAGTTGATGGGACTAAAATTCCAAGTGGTAAGTGATCACTATTTCTCAAGGGTTCCACCACCCCAACCATGTACGGAACTTCCTTAGATGCGTAAGCATTTACAACAACTGAACACTCTGGTGGTAGGAAGACAGAAGTTGAAGCTAGTTTTACCATAGCGATCGATGTACACTCACTAGCAGATGCAGTTGCTTGAAAATTTAAAAGAGTCTTCAAACGTCGTACAACTGAAGATGTAGAATCTGTCCCCTCATCTACCAGGTCAGCTAAGGGTCCCAAAACATTCATACCCAGAAGACCAGGTACACGTCGCTTGTCTTCAAGATTATGTGGATCACACGAGTCTTTCACAACTAAGAAACCCACTTTTGACAGAGTAAAGTTGTCGAAAAACAAATCCAACTCCAAATAACCCACATAAGGTATCTCTAACCCATTAGATGTAGTGATACGTAGACAAAGAGTATCCGATTGTAGCTCAGCACCTTTTGGTTCAAAATAATGACGGAAACATTCCTCAGTAATTGTTGACACCATAGATCCTGTGTCCACTAAGCAATCAATCTCAACATTGCCTAAACGCACTTTCAAAGTAGGACAATCTGCAACAAAATTGTTAACAAACTGAGTCTCTTGACTTGCCGTTGGTGATTTCAAAGGATGGTCCCGAACCTCCCTCTCGTCTGGAGGACCACAGTCAACGAGAGGTTCTAGTTTCCCTCCTTATACGAAGGCTTATTACCCGCTCGTTTTAACTCGGTTATGGTATCTTCAGCCTGCTTCAGCTTCCATTGAAAGCAGTTACTCTGAATGTGTCCCACCTTCTTGCAATAGGTGCAAGAATGAGGAGTAGGATTCCTAAAGCTAGGTTAGTAAAGGACGACTTTATTTTATCCACTGATGAGACAAGTTCTTGAACATTTTTCCTTAGATCGTCAATCTGTTGCTGTTGTTTCTGCATAAGATCAAGCAAAGCTGAAGTTTCCGTAGTTACACGAGAAGTCTGCAAACTAACATTAGGCTTCGACTCTCGCCTAGATTCTTCGGCCCATTCTAAAGCCTCAGCCCGCAAATTGAAGAAGTCTATCTCTGGCTTGTCACGAAGACAACATTTTAGATGTTTGCGTAATATAGCATCGGAGACACCGTCGGCAAACTGGTCGTTCAAAAGTTGTCCTTTGTTTGACAAAAGATGAGAAGATTTCCTTGCTGCACGATCAAACAACTCAAAGAGACTATGTGAATAATCCCTTAAAGATTCACCCTCTTTCTGCTTACGTTCAAAAAAAGTCCTTTGCAACTGAACAGAGGTCTCCTGATTACCATAAGCATCCCACAGCACTTTAAAAATCTTCTCTACCGACTCCTTACCCCGGAACTTTACTTCCTCTTTTGCTGGCCCACTTAGATGTTGAAAAATAAAATCGACCTTTTCGAGGTTCGAAAGTGGACGCGATTCTATGGCAGTTCCCATGTCGTAAATCCAATCCTCCAATTTCCCTGCTGACAAGCCTGAAAAAGTATTAAGTTTTCTCTGGCTCGGCATCAGTAAAAAAGTAGGTGTTTTGGACTTGGCTGATTCAAACGCCTTCCTTAAATTCTCTATTTCCTCAGCTAGACTATCAACTGATAATTCATCACCACCAGTAGCCATTGTTACAGTTTACAGTTCACCTGCTGTTTATAATGGGAAAAGATGGTTAGTACAATCCTAGCGCAGCTTTTTTTTATTTTTTATTTTAATTTTTTTTTTTTTTAAGAGAGCAAATGCATGCACTAATACCTATTGGACTTGGATGTAACGGCAGCAAAATGCGATGCGAGCGTAAGCAGCACCAGCACAACGCAGTTCAACCTCTGGGCAATCTGGCACCAGTCGTAGCCGTCACATGGTGGAATCTTCCAACCTTTAGTCAAAACAAGACAAAACTACAACAGCGTCACCATAATGTTTACACTCTAATATAAATACACTAAATCCCAGATTAAACTACACCATCCATATCAACTATACGAACCGCTTAAAATCTCAGATAATTAAGGACATTCAAATCACCCACAATTTCAATCTACAACGAACCACAAGCACAACTAGAATTGTTCCACAGCCATAAGGTAGTTCAGAACACAAAATGTGCATGTGCACAAGAACACTGTCAATTTAACAAAAGTGCTCAGTCACTATCAAAAATACAAATAAAGCCACAGGTTCAGTTTAAATACAAAAAAAAACTTATATAAGTGTCCACAGACCATACTTGGGCATCGACGACCAAAACTCTGAGTCACCGTCGAAACACTGATGTAAAAAGCACCCTCGAGTAAGCAGGACACTCCACGTGATGAATGTACAAGATGTAGAAATACGCGTCACTCTTCACACACGCTCCAACTGATGAATCTCAAGTATTGACTGTCGTTATATTTAAATATGAACTATTTACCCCAGTTATGAATGACCAATGCTGCACATCCCATCCTCGTCGCCAAAATGTAACCGAGGGGAGGATATGTAGGAAAAATATATAATTGAATAAGTTCCCAAAATTAAATCGACTCCAAGCCCTCGAAAGCAATGGACGTGTAGCAGTCAAACAGGGGTATATTACAAAATATGTTTTTTTTATTTCTGTCTCATATAATTAAGTTAAACCCAATAGTAGCCGTTATAGAGAAATTACCCCCAAAACGACAGTCAATACCGAACCAATATATGTTGATGAAAACCACACTATTGCATGTGCGATGCACTGGCCCAGTAGTGACATCAACTAGTTGTCCACCAATAAGTCATGTGACTGACGACAACCGGTGCCAAATGTCCACGGTGATTGCACGTAGCAATATAGCTATATGCTCGCACAAGTCGCACAAGCGAAATTGTAATAAAACTTAAATGCACACGCCACAGTGTCTGCAAATTTGCTGCACAAGTCAAGCAATATATATACATGTAACAAGGTACAATTGGAGAAGGTGACTAAATGCAGGCACAAAACCCCACAGCAAATAACAGGAGCTCTTTACACCAGCATGGTCTAATGTGGACTCACCCACACCTAGTCTACATTACAAGAAGAAAACTCTAACAATAGCCCAATGGAATTCCAGAAATGCAATTGTAAGTCTACTAAGAAAGGCATGACAAAGCACCACCCTGAAAGGGAATGCAGTATAAGAAAATGTAAATGTTATGTTAATTTAATGAACCTAGGGACCTGGCAGATCATAGAGCTTGCCTGGTCACATAGAGTATATCCACGTGTCTCACTCAGCCTGCTCAGAAAGAACAGCAGAGGTAGAAGACAGAGATAGAGTATATCCACGTGTCTAATCTACACCTCACTCAGCCTGCTCAGAAGGAACAGCAGAGGAAGAAGACAGAGATAGAGTATATCCACGTGTCTCACTCAGCCTGCTCAGAAAGAACAGCAGATGTAGAAGACAGAGATAGAGTATATCCACGTGTCTGATCTACACCTCACTCAGCCTGCTCAGAAGAATCAGCAGAGGTAGAAGACAGAGACACAGTATATCCACGTGTCTCACTCAGCCTGCTCAGAAGGAACAGCAGAGGTAGAAGACAGAGATAGAGTATATCCACGTGTCTCACTCAGCCTGCTCAGAAGGAACAGCAGAGGTAGAAGACAGATATAGAGTATATCCACGTGTCTCACTCAGCCTGCTCAGAAGGAATAGCTAAGGTAGAAGACAGAGACAGAGTATATCAACGTGTCTCACTCAGCCTGCTCAGAAGGAACAGCAGAGGTAGAAGACAGAGATAGAGTATATCCACGTGTCTGATCTACACCTCACTCAGCCTGCTCAGACGGAACAGCAGAGGTAGAAGACAGAGATAGAGTATATCTACGTGTCTGATATACACCTCACTCAGCCTGCTCATAAGGAACAGCAGATGTAGAAGACAGAGATAGAGTATATCCACGTGTCTGATCTACACCTCACTCAGCCTGATCAGAATAATCAGCAGAGGTAGAAGACAGAGATAGAGTATATCCACGTGTCTCACTCAGCCTGCTCAGAAGGAACAGCAGATGTAGAAGACAGAGATAGAGTATATCCACGTGTCTCACTCAGCCTGCTCAGAAAGAACAGCAGAGGTAGAAGACAGAGATAGAGTATATCCACGTGTCTGATCTACACCTCACTCAGCCTGCTCATAAGGAACAGCAGATGTAGAAGACAGAGATAGAGTATATCCACGTGACTGATCTACACCTCACTCAGCCTGCTCAGAAGATTCAGCAGAGGTAGAAGACAGAGATAGAGTATATCCACGTGTCTGATCTACACCTCACTCAGCCTGCTCAGAAAGAACAGCAGAGGTAGAAGACAAAGATAGAGTATATCCACGTGTATAAGCTACACCTCACTCAGCCTGCTCAGAAGGAACAGCAGAGGTAGAATACAGAGATATAGTATATCCACTTGTCTCACTCAGCCTGCTCAGAAGGAACAGCAGAGGTAGAAGACAGAGATAGAGTATATCCACGTGTCTGATCTACACCTCACTCAGCCTGCTCAGAAGAATCAGCATAGGTAGAAGACAGAGATAGAGTATATCCACGTGTCTCACTCAGCCTGCTCAGAAAGAACAGCAGAGGTAGAAGACAGAGATAGAGTATATCCACGTGTCTAATCTACACCTCACTCAGCCTGCTCAGAAGGAACAGCAGAGGAAGAAGACAGAGATAGAGTATATCCACGTGTCTCACTCAGCCTGCTCAGAAAGAACAGCAGATGTAGAAGACAGAGATAGAGTATATCCACGTGTCTGATCTACACCTCACTCAGCCTGCTCAGAAGAATCAGCAGAGGTAGAAGACAGAGACACAGTATATCCACGTGTCTCACTCAGCCTGCTCAGAAGGAACAGCAGAGGTAGAAGACAGAGATAGAGTATATCCACGTGTCTCACTCAGCCTGCTCAGAAGGAACAGCAGAGGTAGAAGACAGATATAGAGTATATCCACGTGTCTCACTCAGCCTGCTCAGAAGGAATAGCTAAGGTAGAAGACAGAGACAGAGTATATCAACGTGTCTCACTCAGCCTGCCCAGAAGGAACAGCAGAGGTAGAAGACAGAGATAGAGTATATCCACGTGTCTGATCTACACCTCACTCAGCCTGCTCAGACGGAACAGCAGAGGTAGAAGACAGAGATAGAGTATATCCACGTGTCTGATATACACCTCACTCAGCCTGCTCATAAGGAACAGCAGATGTAGAAGACAGAGATAGAGTATATCCACGTGTGTGATCTACACCTCACTCAGCCTGCTCAGAAGAATCAGCAGAGGTAGAAGACAGAGATAGAGTATATCCACGTGTCTCACTCAGCCTGCTCAGAAGGAACAGCAGATGTAGAAGACAGAGATAGAGTATATCCACGTGTCTCACTCAGCCTGCTCAGAAAGAACAGCAGAGGTAGAAGACAGAGATAGAGTATATCCACGTGTCTGATCTACACCTCACTCAGCCTGCTCATAAGGAACAGCAGATGTAGAAGACAGAGATAGAGTATATCCACATGTCTCACTCAGCCTGCTCAGAAAGAACAGCAGAGGTAGAAGACAGAGATAGAGTATATCCACGTGTCTAATCTACACCTCACTCAGCCTGCTCAGAAGGAACAGCAGAGGTAGAAGACAGAGATAGAGTATATCCACGTGTCTGATCTACACCTCACTCAGACTGCTCAGAAGAATCAGCAGAGGTAGAATACAGAGATAGAGTATATCCACGTGTCTCACTCAGCCTGCCCAGAAGGAACATCAGAGGTAGAAGACAGATATAGAGTATATCCACGTGTCTGATCTACACCTCACTCAGCCTGCTCAGACGGAACAGCAGAGGTAGAAGACAGAGATAGAGTATATCCACGTGTCTGATATACACCTCACTCAGCCTGCTCATAAGGAACAGCAGATGTAGAAGACAGAGATAGAGTATATCCACGTGTCTGATCTACACCTCACTCAGCCTGCTCAGAAGAATCAGCAGAGGTAGAAGACAGAGATAGAGTATATCCACGTGTCTCACTCAGCCTGCTCAGAAGGAACAGCAGATGTAGAAGACAGAGATAGAGTATATCCACGTGTCTCACTCAGCCTGCTCAGAAAGAACAGCAGAGGTAGAAGACAGAGATAGAGTATATCCACGTGTCTGATCTACACCTCACTCAGCCTGCTCATAAGGAACAGCAGATGTAGAAGACAGAGATAGAGTATATCCACGTGACTGATCTACACCTCACTCAGCCTGCTCAGAAGATTCAGCAGAGGTAGAAGACAGAGATAGAGTATATCCACGTGTCTGATCTACACCTCACTCAGCCTGCTCAGAAAGAACAGCAGAGGTAGAAGACAAAGATAGAGTATATCCACGTGTATAAGCTACACCTCACTCAGCCTGCTCAGAAGGAACAGCAGAGGTAGAATACAGAGATATAGTATATCCACGTGTCTCACTCAGCCTGCTCAGAAGGAACAGCAGAGGTAGAAGACAGAGATAGAGTATATCCACGTGTCTGATCTACACCTCACTCAGCCTGCTCAGAAGAATCAGCATAGGTAGAAGACAGAGATAGAGTATATTCACGTGTCTCACTCAGCCTGCTCAGAAAGAACAGCAGAGGTAGAAGACAGAGATAGAGTATATCCACGTGTCTAATCTACACCTCACTCAGCCTGCTCAGAAGGAACAGCAGAGGAAGAAGACAGAGATAGAGTATATCCACGTGTCTCACTCAGCCTGCTCAGAAAGAACAGCAGATGTAGAAGACAGAGATAGAGTATATCCACGTGTCTGATCTACACCTCACTCAGCCTGCTCATAAGGAACAGCAGATGTAGAAGACAGAGATAGAGTATATCCACGTGTCTGATCTACACCTCACTCAGCCTGCTCAGAATAATCAGCAGAGGTAGAAGACAGAGATAGAGTATATCCACGTGTCTCACTCAGCCTGCTCAGAAGGAACAGCAGAGATAGAAGACAGAAATAGAGTATATCCACGTGTCTCACTCAGCCTGCTCAGAAAGAACAGCAGAGGTAGAAGACAGAGATAGAGTATATCCACGTGTCTGATCTACACCTCACTCAGCCTGCTCAGAGGAATCAGCAGAGGTAGAAGACAGAGATAGAGTATATCCAAGTGTCTCACTCAGCCTGCTCAGAAGGAACAGCAGAGGTATAAAACAGATATATAGTATATCCACGTGTCTCACTCAGCCTGCTCAGAAGGAACAGCAGAGGTAGAAGACAGAGATAGAGTATATCCACGTGTCTGATCTACACCTCACTCAGCCTGCTCAGAAGAATCAGCATAGGTAGAAGACAGAGATAGAGTATATCCACGTGTCTCACTCAGCCTGCTCATAAGGAACAGCAGATGTAGAAGACAGAGATAGAGTATATCCACGTGTCTGATCTACACCTCACTCAGCCTGCTCAGAAGAATCAGCAGAGGTAGAAGACAGAGATAGAGTATATCCACGTGTCTCACTCAGCCTGCTCAGAAGGAACAGCAGATGTAGAAGACAGAGATAGAGTATATCCACGTGTCTCACTCAGCCTGCTCAGAAAGAACAGCAGAGGTAGAAGACAGAGATAGAGTATATCCACGTGTCTGATCTACACCTCACTCAGCCTGCTCATAAGGAACAGCAGATGTAGAAGACAGAGATAGAGTATATCCACGTGACTGATCTACACCTCACTCAGCCTGCTCAGAAGATTCAGCAGAGGTAGAAGACAGAGATAGAGTATATCCACGTGTCTGATCTACACCTCACTCAGCCTGCTCAGAAAGAACAGCAGAGGTAGAAGACAAAGATAGAGTATATCCACGTGTATAAGCTACACCTCACTCAGCCTGCTCAGAAGGAACAGCAGAGGTAGAATACAGAGATATAGTATATCCACGTGTCTCACTCAGCCTGCTCAGAAGGAACAGCAGAGGTAGAAGACAGAGATAGAGTATATCCACGTGTCTGATCTACACCTCACTCAGCCTGCTCAGAAGAATCAGCATAGGTAGAAGACAGAGATAGAGTATATCCACGTGTCTCACTCAGCCTGCTCAGAAAGAACAGCAGAGGTAGAAGACAGAGATAGAGTATATCCACGTGTCTAATCTACACCTCACTCAGCCTGCTCAGAAGGAACAGCAGAGGAAGAAGACAGAGATAGAGTATATCCACGTGTCTCACTCAGCCTGCTCAGAAAGAACAGCAGATGTAGAAGACAGAGATAGAGTATATCCACGTGTCTGATCTACACCTCACTCAGCCTGCTCATAAGGAACAGCAGATGTAGAAGACAGAGATAGAGTATATCCACGTGTCTGATCTACACCTCACTCAGCCTGCTCAGAATAATCAGCAGAGGTAGAAGACAGAGATAGAGTATATCCACGTGTCTCACTCAGCCTGCTCAGAAGGAACAGCAGAGATAGAAGACAGAAATAGAGTATATCCACGTGTCTCACTCAGCCTGCTCAGAAAGAACAGCAGAGGTAGAAGACAGAGATAGAGTATATCCACGTGTCTGATCTACACCTCACTCAGCCTGCTCAGAAGAATCAGCAGAGGTAGAAGACAGAGATAGAGTATATCCAAGTGTCTCACTCAGCCTGCTCAGAAGGAACAGCAGAGGTATAAGACAGATATATAGTATATCCACGTGTCTCACTCAGCCTGCTCAGAAGGAACAGCAGAGGTAGAAGACAGAGATAGAGTATATCCACGTGTCTGGTCTACACCTCACTCAGCCTGCTCAGAAGAATCAGCATAGGTAGAAGACAGAGATAGAGTATATCCACGTGTCTCACTCAGCCTGCTCAGAAAGAACAGCAGAGGTAGAAGACAGAGATAGAGTATATCCACGTGTCTAATCTACACCTCACTCAGCCTGCTCAGAAGGAACAGCAGAGGTAGAAGACAGAGATAGAGTATATCCACGTGTCTCACTCAGCCTGCTCAGAAGGAACAGCAGAGGTAGAATACAGAGATAGAGTATATCCACGTGTCTGATCTACACCTCACTCAGCCTGCTCAGAAGAATCAGCATAGGTAGAAGACAGAGATAGAGTATATCCACGTGTCTCACTCAGCCTGCTCAGAAAGAACAGCAGAGGTAGAAGACAGAGATAGAGTATATCCACGTGTCTGATCTACACCTCACTCAGCCTGCTCATAAGGAACAGCAGATGTAGAAGACAGAGATAGAGTATATCCACGTGTCTGATCTACACCTCACTCAGCCTGCTCAGAAGATTCAGCAGAGGTAGAAGACAGAGATAGAGTATATCCACGTGTCTGATCTACACCTCACTCAGCCTGCTCAGAAAGAACAGCAGAGGTAGAAGACAAAGATAGAGTATATCCACGTGGATAAGCTACACCTCACTCAGCCTGCTCAGAAGGAACAGCAGAGGTAGAATACAGAGATAGAGTATATCCACGTGTCTCACTCAGCCTGCTCAGAAAGAACAGCAGAGGTAGAAGACAGAGATAGAGTATATCCACGTGTCTAATCTACACCTCACTCAGCCTGCTCAGAAGGAACAGCAGAGGAAGAAGACAGAGATAGAGTATATCCACGTGTCTCACTCAGCCTGCTCAGAAAGAACAGCAGAGGTAGAAGACAGAGATAGAGTATATCCACGTGTCTAATCTACACCTCACTCAGCCTGCTCAGAAGGAACAGCAGAGGTAGAAGACAGAGATAGAGTATATCCACGTGTCTCACTCAGCCTGCTCAGAAGGAACAGCAGAGGTAGAATACAGAGATAGAGTATATCCACGTGTCTGATCTACACCTCACTCAGCCTGCTCAGAAGAATCAGCATAGGTAGAAGACAGAGATAGAGTATATCCACGTGTCTCACTCAGCCTGCTCAGAAAGAACAGCAGAGGTAGAAGACAGAGATAGAGTATATCCACGTGTCTGATCTACACCTCACTCAGCCTGCTCAGAAGAATCAGCAGAGGTAGAAGACAGAGATAGAGTATATCCAAGTGTCTCACTCAGCCTGCTCAGAAGGAACAGCAGAGGTATAAGACAGATATATAGTATATCCACGTGTCTCACTCAGCCTGCTCAGAAGGAACAGCAGAGGTAGAAGACAGAGATAGAGTATATCCACGTGTCTGGTCTACACCTCACTCAGCCTGCTCAGAAGAATCAGCATAGGTAGAAGACAGAGATAGAGTATATCCACGTGTCTCACTCAGCCTGCTCAGAAAGAACAGCAGAGGTAGAAGACAGAGATAGAGTATATCCACGTGTCTAATCTACACCTCACTCAGCCTGCTCAGAAGGAACAGCAGAGGTAGAAGACATAGATAGAGTATATCCACGTGTCTCACTCAGCCTGCTCAGAAGGAACAGCAGAGGTAGAATACAGAGATAGAGTATATCCACGTGTCTGATCTACACCTCACTCAGCCTGCTCAGAAGAATCAGCATAGGTAGAAGACAGAGATAGAGTATATCCACGTGTCTCACTCAGCCTGCTCAGAAAGAACAGCAGAGGTAGAAGACAGAGATAGAGTATATCCACGTGTCTGATCTACACCTCACTCAGCCTGCTCATAAGGAACAGCAGATGTAGAAGACAGAGATAGAGTATATCCACGTGTCTGATCTACACCTCACTCAGCCTGCTCAGAAGATTCAGCAGAGGTAGAAGACAGAGATAGAGTATATCCACGTGTCTGATCTACACCTCACTCAGCCTGCTCAGAAAGAACAGCAGAGGTAGAAGACAAAGATAGAGTATATCCACGTGTATAAGCTACACCTCACTCAGCCTGCTCAGAAGGAACAGCAGAGGTAGAATACAGAGATAGAGTATATCCACGTGTCTCACTCAGCCTGCTCAGAAAGAACAGCAGAGGTAGAAGACAGAGATAGAGTATATCCACGTGTCTAATCTACACCTCACTCAGCCTGCTCAGAAGGAACAGCAGAGGAAGAAGACAGAGATAGAGTATATCCACGTGTCTCACTCAGCCTGCTCAGAAAGAACAGCAGATGTAGAAGACAGAGATAGAGTATATCCACGTGTCTGATCTACACCTCACTCAGCCTGCTCATAAGGAACAGCAGATGTAGAAGACAGAGATAGAGTATATCCACGTGTCTGATCTACACCTCACTCAGCCTGCTCAGAATAATCAGCAGAGGTAGAAGACAGAGATAGAGTATATCCACGTGTCTAACTCAGCCTGCTCAGAAGGAACAGCAGAGATAGAAGACAGAAATAGAGTATATCCACGTGTCTCACTCAGCCTGCTCAGAAAGAACAGCAGAGGTAGAAGACAGAGATAGAGTATATCCACGTGTCTGATCTACACCTCACTCAGCCTGCTCAGAAGAATCAGCAGAGGTAGAAGACAGAGATAGAGTATATCCAAGTGTCTCACTCAGCCTGCTCAGAAGGAACAGCAGAGGTATAAGACAGATATATAGTATATCCACGTGTCTCACTCAGCCTGCTCAGAAGGAACAGCAGAGGTAGAAGACAGAGATAGAGTATATCCACGTGTCTGATCTACACCTCACTAAGCCTGCTCAGAAGAATCAGCATAGGTAGAAGACAGAGATAGAGTATATCCACGTGTCTCACTCAGCCTGCTCAGAAAGAACAGCAGAGGTAGAAGACAGAGATAGAGTATATCCACGTGTCTAATCTACACCTCACTCAGCCTGCTCAGAAGGAACAGCAGAGGTAGAAGACAGAGATAGAGTATATCCACGTGTCTCACTCAGCCTGCTCATAAGGAACAGCAGATGTAGAAGACAGAGATAGAGTATATCCACGTGTCTGATCTACACCTCACTCAGCCTGCTCAGAAGATTCAGCAGAGGTAGAAGACAGAGATAGAGTATATCCACGTGTCTGATCTACACCTCACTCAGCCTGCTCAGAAAGAACAGCAGAGGTAGAAGACAAAGATAGAGTATATCCACGTGTATAATCTACACCTCACTCAGCCTGCTCAGAAGGAACAGCAGAGGTAGAATACAGAGATATAGTATATCCACGTGTCTCACTCAGCCTGCTCAGAAGGAACAGCAGAGGTAGAAGACAGAGATAGAGTATATCCACGTGTCTGATCTATACCTCACTCAGCCTGCTCAGAAGAATCAGCATAGGTAGAAGACAGAGATAGAGTATATCCACGTGTCTCACTCAGCCTGCTCAGAAAGAACAGCAGAGGTAGAAGACAGAGATAGAGTATATCCACGTGTCTAATCTACACCTCACTCAGCCTGCTCAGAAGGAACAGCAGAGGAAGAAGACAGAGATAGAGTATATCCACGTGTCTCACTCAGCCTGCTCAGACTCATAAGGAACAGCAGATGTAGAAGACAGAGATAGAGTATATCCACGTGTCTGATCTACACCTCACTCAGCCTGCTCAGAATAATCAGCAGAGGTAGAAGACAGAGATAGAGTATATCCACGTGTCTCACTCAGCCTGCTCAGAAGGAACAGCAGAGATAGAAGACAGAAATAGAGTATATCCACGTGTCTCACTCAGCCTGCTCAGAAAGAACAGCAGAGGTAGAAGACAGAGATAGAGTATATCCACGTGTCTGATCTACACCTCACTCAGCCTGCTCAGAAGAATCAGCAGAGGTAGAAGACAGAGATAGAGTATATCCAAGTGTCTCACTCAGCCTGCTCAGAAGGAACAGCAGAGATATAAGACAGATATATAGTATATCCACGTGTCTCACTCAGCCTGCTCAGAAGGAACAGCAGAGGTAGAAGACAGAGATAGAGTATATCCACGTGTCTGATCTACACCTCACTAAGCCTGCTCAGAAGAATCAGCATAGGTAGAAGACAGAGATAGAGTATATCCACGTGTCTCACTCAGCCTGCTCAGAAAGAACAGCAGAGGTAGAAGACAGAGATAGAGTATATCCACGTGTCTAATCTACACCTCACTCAGCCTGCTCAGAAGGAACAGCAGAGGTAGAAGACAGAGATAGAGTATATCCACGTGTCTCACTCAGCCTGCTCAGAAGGAACAGCAGAGGTAGAATACAGAGATAGAGTATATCCACGTGTCTGATCTACACCTCACTCAGCCTGCTCAGAAGAATCAGCAGAGGTAGAAGACAGAGATACAGTATATCCACGCGTCTCACTCAGCCTGCTCAGAAGGAACAGCAGAGGTAGAAGACAGAGATAGAGTATATCCACGTGTCTCACTCAGCCTGCTCAGAAGGAACAGCAGAGGTAGAAGACAGATATAGAGTATATCCACGTGTCTCACTCAGCCTGCTCAGAAGGAACAGCTAAGGTAGAAGACAGAGACAGAGTATATCAACGTGTCTCACTCAGCCTGCTCAGAAGGAACAGCAGAGGTAGAAGACAGAGATAGAGTATATCCACGTGTCTGATCTACACCTCACTCAGCCTGCTCAGACGGAACAGCAGAGGTAGAAGACAGAGATAGAGTATATCCACGTGTCTGATCTACATCTCACTCAGCCTGATCATAAGGAACAGCAGATGTATAAGACAGAGATAGAGTATATCCACGTGTCTGATCTACACCTCACTCAGCCTGCTCAGAAGAATCAGCAGAGGTAGAAGACAGAGATAGAGTATATCCACGTGTCTCACTCAGCCTGCTCAGAAGGAACAGCAGAGGTAGAAGACAGAGATAGAGTATATCCACGTGTCTGATCTACACCTCACTCAGCCTGCTCAGACGGAACAGCAGAGGTAGAAGACAGAGATAGAGTATATCCACGTGTCTGATCTACACCTCACTCAGCCTGCTCATAAGGAACAGCAGATGTAGAAGACAGAAATAGAGTATATCCACGTGTCTGATCTACACCTCACTCAGCCTGCTCAGAAGAATCAGCAGAGGTAGAAGACAGAGATAGAGTATATCCACGTGTCTCACTCAGCCTGCTCAGAAGGAACAGCAGATGTAGAAGACAGAGATAGAGTATATCCACGTGTCTCACTCAGCCTGCTCAGAAAGAACAGCAGAGGTAGAAGACAGAGATAGAGTATATCCACGTGTCTGATCTACACCTCACTCAGCCTGCTCATAAGGAACAGCAGATGTAGAAGACAGAGATAGAGTATATCCACGTGTCTGATCTACACCTCACTCAGCCTGCTCAGAAGATTCAGCAGAGGTAGAAGACAGAGATAGAGTATATCCACGTGTCTCACTCAGCCTGCTCAGAAGGAACAGCAGAGGTAGAAGACAGAGATAGAGTATATCCACGTGTCTCACTCAGCCTGCTCAGAAAGAACAGCAGAGGTAGAAGACAGAGATAGAGTATATCCACGTGTCTGATCTACACCTCACTCAGCCTGCTCATAAGGAACAGCAGATGTAGAAGACAGAGATAGAGTATATCCACGTGTCTGATCTACACCTCACTCAGCCTGCTCAGAATAATCAGCAGAGGTAGAAGACAGAGATAGAGTATATCCACGTGTCTAACTCAGCCTGCTCAGAAGGAACAGCAGAGATAGAAGACAGAAATAGAGTATATCCACGTGTCTCACTCAGCCTGCTCAAAAAGAACAGCAGAGGTAGAAGACAGTCCACGTGTCTGATCTACACCTCACTCAGCCTGCTCAGAAGAATCAGCAGAGGTAGAAGACAGAGATAGAGTATATCCAAGTGTCTCACTCAGCCTGCTCAGAAGGAACAGCAGAGGTATAAGACAGATATATAGTATATCCACGTGTCTCACTCAGCCTGCTCAGAAGGAACAGCAGAGGTAGAAGACAGAGATAGAGTATATCCACGTGTCTGATCTACACCTCACTAAGCCTGCTCAGAAGAATCAGCATAGGTAGAAGACAGAGATAGAGTATATCCACGTGTCTCACTCAGCCTGCTCAGAAAGAACAGCAGAGGTAGAAGACAGAGATAGAGTATATCCACGTGTCTAATCTACACCTCACTCAGCCTGCTCAGAAGGAACAGCAGAGGTAGAAGACAGAGATAGAGTATATCCACGTGTCTCACTCAGCCTGCTCAGAAGGAACAGCAGATGTAGAAGACAGAGATAGAGTATATCCACGTGTCTCACTCAGCCTGCTCAGAAAGAACAGCAGAGGTAGAAGACAGAGATAGAGTATATCCACGTGTCTGATCTACACCTCACTCAGCCTGCTCATAAGGAACAGCAGATGTAGAAGACAGAGATAGAGTATATCCACGTGTCTGATCTACACCTCACTCAGCCTGCTCAGAAGATTCAGCAGAGGTAGAAGACAGAGATAGAGTATATCCACGTGTCTCACTCAGCCTGCTCAGAAGGAACAGCAGAGGTAGAAGACAGAGATAGAGTATATCCACGTGTCTCACTCAGCCTGCTCAGAAAGAACAGCAGAGGTAGAAGACATAGATAGAGTATATCCACGTGTCTGATCTACACCTCACTCAGCCTGCTCAGACGGAACAGCAGAGGTAGAAGACAGAGATAGAGTATATCCACGTGTCTGATCTACACCTCACTCAGCCTGCTCAGAAGAATCAGCATAGGTAGAAGACAGAGATAGAGTATATCCACGTGTCTCACTCAGCCTGCTCAGAAAGAACAGCAGAGGTAGAAGACAGAGATAGAGTATATCCACGTGTCTGATCTACACCTCACTCAGCCTGCTCAGAAGAATCAGCAGAGGTAGAAGACAGAGATAGAGTATATCCAAGTGTCTCACTCAGCCTGCTCAGAAGGAACAGCAGAGGTATAAGACAGATATATAGTATATCCACGTGTCTCACTCAGCCTGCTCAGAAGGAACAGCAGAGGTAGAAGACAGAGATAGAGTATATCCACGTGTCTGATCTACACCTCACTAAGCCTGCTCAGAAGAATCAGCATAGGTAGAAGACAGAGATAGAGTATATCCACGTGTCTCACTCAGCCTGCTCAGAAAGAACAGCAGAGGTAGAAGACAGAGATAGAGTATATCCACGTGTCTAATCTACACCTCACTCAGCCTGCTCAGAAGGAACAGCAGAGGTAGAAGACAGAGATAGAGTATATCCACGTGTCTCACTCAGCCTGCTCATAAGGAACAGCAGATGTAGAAGACAGAGATAGAGTATATCCACGTGTCTGATCTACACCTCACTCAGCCTGCTCAGAAGATTCAGCAGAGGTAGAAGACAGAGATAGAGTATATCCACGTGTCTGATCTACACCTCACTCAGCCTGCTCAGAAAGAACAGCAGAGGTAGAAGACAAAGATAGAGTATATCCACGTGTATAAGCTACACCTCACTCAGCCTGCTCAGAAGGAACAGCAGAGGTAGAATACAGAGATATAGTATATCCACGTGTCTCACTCAGCCTGCTCAGAAGGAACAGCAGAGGTAGAAGACAGAGATAGAGTATATCCACGTGTCTGATCTACACCTCACTCAGCCTGCTCAGAAGAATCAGCATAGGTAGAAGACAGAGATAGAGTATATCTACGTGTCTCACTCAGCCTGCTCAGAAAGAACAGCAGAGGTAGAAGACAGAGATAGAGTATATCCACGTGTCTGATCTACACCTCACTAAGCCTGCTCAGAAGAATCAGCATAGGTAGAAGACAGAGATAGAGTATATCCACGTGTCTCACTCAGCCTGCTCAGAAAGAACAGCAGAGGTAGAAGACAGAGATAGAGTATATCCACGTGTCTAATCTACACCTCACTCAGCCTGCTCAGAAGGAACAGCAGAGGTAGAAGACAGAGATAGAGTATATCCACGTGTCTCACTCAGCCTGCTCATAAGGAACAGCAGATGTAGAAGACAGAGATAGAGTATATCCACGTGTCTGATCTACACCTCACTCAGCCTGCTCAGAAGATTCAGCAGAGGTAGAAGACAGAGATAGAGTATATCCACGTGTCTGATCTACACCTCACTCAGCCTGCTCAGAAAGAACAGCAGAGGTAGAAGACAAAGATAGAGTATATCCACGTGTATAAGCTACACCTCACTCAGCCTGCTCAGAAGGAACAGCAGAGGTAGAATACAGAGATATAGTATATCCACGTGTCTCACTCAGCCTGCTCAGAAGGAACAGCAGAGGTAGAAGACAGAGATAGAGTATATCCACGTGTCTGATCTACACCTCACTCAGCCTGCTCAGAAGAATCAGCATAGGTAGAAGACAGAGATAGAGTATATCCACGTGTCTCACTCAGCCTGCTCAGAAAGAACAGCAGAGGTAGAAGACAGAGATAGAGTATATCCACGTGTCTAATCTACACCTCACTCAGCCTGCTCAGAAGGAACAGCAGAGGAAGAAGACAGAGATAGAGTATATCCACGTGTCTCACTCAGCCTGCTCAGACTCATAAGGAACAGCAGATGTAGAAGACAGAGATAGAGTATATCCACGTGTCTGATCTACACCTCACTCAGCCTGCTCAGAATAATCAGCAGAGGTAGAAGACAGAGATAGAGTATATCCACGTGTCTCACTCAGCCTGCTCAGAAGGAACAGCAGAGATAGAAGACAGAAATAGAGTATATCCACGTGTCTCACTCAGCCTGCTCAGAAAGAACAGCAGAGGTAGAAGACAGAGATAGAGTATATCTACGTGTCTGATCTACACCTCACTCAGCCTGCTCAGAAGAATCAGCAGAGGTAGAAGACAGAGATAGAGTATATCCAAGTGTCTCACTCAGCCTGCTCAGAAGGAACAGCAGAGATATAAGACAGATATATAGTATATCCACGTGTCTCACTCAGCCTGCTCAGAAGGAACAGCAGAGGTAGAAGACAGAGATAGAGTATATCCACGTGTCTGATCTACACCTCACTAAGCCTGCTCAGAAGAATCAGCATAGGTAGAAGACAGAGATAGAGTATATCCACGTGTCTCACTCAGCCTGCTCAGAAAGAACAGCAGAGGTAGAAGACAGAGATAGAGTATATCCACGTGTCTAATCTACACCTCACTCAGCCTGCTCAGAAGGAACAGCAGAGGTAGAAGACAGAGATAGAGTATATCCACGTGTCTCACTCAGCCTGCTCAGAAGGAACAGCAGAGGTAGAATACAGAGATAGAGTATATCCACGTGTCTGATCTACACCTCACTCAGCCTGCTCAGAAGAATCAGCAGAGGTAGAAGACAGAGATACAGTATATCCACGCGTCTCACTCAGCCTGCTCAGAAGGAACAGCAGAGGTAGAAGACAGAGATAGAGTATATCCACGTGTCTCACTCAGCCTGCTCAGAAGGAACAGCAGAGGTAGAAGACAGATATAGAGTATATCCACGTGTCTCACTCAGCCTGCTCAGAAGGAACAGCTAAGGTAGAAGACAGAGACAGAGTATATCAACGTGTCTCACTCAGCCTGCTCAGAAGGAACAGCAGAGGTAGAAGACAGAGATAGAGTATATCCACGTGTCTGATCTACACCTCACTCAGCCTGCTCAGACGGAACAGCAGAGGTAGAAGACAGAGATAGAGTATATCCACGTGTCTGATCTACATCTCACTCAGCCTGATCATAAGGAACAGCAGATGTATAAGACAGAGATAGAGTATATCCACGTGTCTGATCTACACCTCACTCAGCCTGCTCAGAAGAATCAGCAGAGGTAGAAGACAGAGATAGAGTATATCCACGTGTCTCACTCAGCCTGCTCAGAAGGAACAGCAGAGGTAGAAGACAGAGATAGAGTATATCCACGTGTCTGATCTACACCTCACTCAGCCTGCTCAGACGGAACAGCAGAGGTAGAAGACAGAGATAGAGTATATCCACGTGTCTGATCTACACCTCACTCAGCCTGCTCATAAGGAACAGCAGATGTAGAAGACAGAAATAGAGTATATCCACGTGTCTGATCTACACCTCACTCAGCCTGCTCAGAAGAATCAGCAGAGGTAGAAGACAGAGATAGAGTATATCCACGTGTCTCACTCAGCCTGCTCAGAAGGAACAGCAGATGTAGAAGACAGAGATAGAGTATATCCACGTGTCTCACTCAGCCTGCTCAGAAAGAACAGCAGAGGTAGAAGACAGAGATAGAGTATATCCACGTGTCTGATCTACACCTCACTCAGCCTGCTCATAAGGAACAGCAGATGTAGAAGACAGAGATAGAGTATATCCACGTGTCTGATCTACACCTCACTCAGCCTGCTCAGAAGATTCAGCAGAGGTAGAAGACAGAGATAGAGTATATCCACGTGTCTCACTCAGCCTGCTCAGAAGGAACAGCAGAGGTAGAAGACAGAGATAGAGTATATCCACGTGTCTCACTCAGCCTGCTCAGAAAGAACAGCAGAGGTAGAAGACATAGATAGAGTATATCCACGTGTCTGATCTACACCTCACTCAGCCTGCTCAGACGGAACAGCAGAGGTAGAAGACAGAGATAGAGTATATCCACGTGTCTGATCTACACCTCACTCAGCCTGCTCAGAAGAATCAGCATAGGTAGAAGACAGAGATAGAGTATATCCACGTGTCTCACTCAGCCTGCTCAGAAAGAACAGCAGAGGTAGAAGACAGAGATAGAGTATATCCACGTGTCTGATCTACACCTCACTCAGCCTGCTCAGAAAGAACAGCAGAGGTAGAAGACAAAGATAGAGTATATCCACGTGTATAAGCTACACCTCACTCAGCCTGCTCAGAAGGAACAGCAGAGGTAGAATACAGAGATATAGTATATCCACGTGTCTCACTCAGCCTGCTCAGAAGGAACAGCAGAGGTAGAAGACAGAGATAGAGTATATCCACGTGTCTAATCTACACCTCACTCAGCCTGCTCAGAAGGAACAGCAGAGGTAGAAGACAGAGATAGAGTATATCCACGTGTCTCACTCAGCCTGCTCAGAAGGAACAGCAGAGGTAGAATACAGAGATAGAGTATATCCACGTGTCTGATCTACACCTCACTCAGCCTGCTCAGAAGAATCAGCAGAGGTAGAAGACAGAGATACAGTATATCCACGCGTCTCACTCAGCCTGCTCAGAAGGAACAGCAGAGGTAGAAGACAGAGATAGAGTATATCCACGTGTCTCACTCAGCCTGCTCAGAAGGAACAGCAGAGGTAGAAGACAGATATAGAGTATATCCACGTGTCTCACTCAGCCTGCTCAGAAGGAACAGCTAAGGTAGAAGACAGAGACAGAGTATATCAACGTGTCTCACTCAGCCTGCTCAGAAGGAACAGCAGAGGTAGAAGACAGAGATAGAGTATATCCACGTGTCTGATCTACACCTCACTCAGCCTGCTCAGACGGAACAGCAGAGGTAGAAGACAGAGATAGAGTATATCCACGTGTCTGATCTACATCTCACTCAGCCTGATCATAAGGAACAGCAGATGTATAAGACAGAGATAGAGTATATCCACGTGTCTGATCTACACCTCACTCAGCCTGCTCAGAAGAATCAGCAGAGGTAGAAGACAGAGATAGAGTATATCCACGTGTCTCACTCAGCCTGCTCAGAAGGAACAGCAGAGGTAGAAGACAGAGATAGAGTATATCCACGTGTCTGATCTACACCTCACTCAGCCTGCTCAGACGGAACAGCAGAGGTAGAAGACAGAGATAGAGTATATCCACGTGTCTGATCTACACCTCACTCAGCCTGCTCATAAGGAACAGCAGATGTAGAAGACAGAAATAGAGTATATCCACGTGTCTGATCTACACCTCACTCAGCCTGCTCAGAAGAATCAGCAGAGGTAGAAGACAGAGATAGAGTATATCCACGTGTCTCACTCAGCCTGCTCAGAAGGAACAGCAGATGTAGAAGACAGAGATAGAGTATATCCACGTGTCTCACTCAGCCTGCTCAGAAAGAACAGCAGAGGTAGAAGACAGAGATAGAGTATATCCACGTGTCTGATCTACACCTCACTCAGCCTGCTCATAAGGAACAGCAGATGTAGAAGACAGAGATAGAGTATATCCACGTGTCTGATCTACACCTCACTCAGCCTGCTCAGAAGATTCAGCAGAGGTAGAAGACAGAGATAGAGTATATCCACGTGTCTCACTCAGCCTGCTCAGAAGGAACAGCAGAGGTAGAAGACAGAGATAGAGTATATCCACGTGTCTCACTCAGCCTGCTCAGAAAGAACAGCAGAGGTAGAAGACATAGATAGAGTATATCCACGTGTCTGATCTACACCTCACTCAGCCTGCTCAGACGGAACAGCAGAGGTAGAAGACAGAGATAGAGTATATCCACGTGTCTGATCTACACCTCACTCAGCCTGCTCAGAAGAATCAGCATAGGTAGAAGACAGAGATAGAGTATATCCACGTGTCTCACTCAGCCTGCTCAGAAAGAACAGCAGAGGTAGAAGACAGAGATAGAGTATATCCACGTGTCTGATCTACACCTCACTCAGCCTGCTCAGAAAGAACAGCAGAGGTAGAAGACAAAGATAGAGTATATCCACGTGTATAAGCTACACCTCACTCAGCCTGCTCAGAAGGAACAGCAGAGGTAGAATACAGAGATATAGTATATCCACGTGTCTCACTCAGCCTGCTCAGAAGGAACAGCAGAGGTAGAAGACAGAGATAGAGTATATCCACGTGTCTGATCTACACCTCACTCAGCCTGCTCAGAAGAATCAGCGTAGAAGACAGAGATAGAGTATATCCACGTGTCTCACTCAGCCTGCTCAGAAAGAACAGCAGATGTAGAAGACAGATATAGAGTATATCCACGTGTCTGATCTACACCTCACTCAGCCTGCTCATAAGGAACAGCAGATGTAGGAGACAGAGATAGAGTATATCCTGCTGTGGATGGTCGTTTCGGCGGGGTGCTCAGTATATCCACGTGTCTCGCTCAGAAGGAACAGCAGATGTAGAAGACAGAGATAGAGTATATCCACGTGTCTGATCTACACCTCACTCAGCCTGCTCAGAAGAATCAGCAGAGGTAGAAGACAGAGATAGAGTATATCCAAGTGTCTCACTCAGCCTGCTCAGAAGGAACAGCAGAGGTATAAGACAGATATATAGTATATCCACGTGTCTCACTCAGCCTGCTCAGAAGGAACAGCAGAGGTAGAAGACAGAGATAGAGTATATCCACGTGTCTGATCTACACCTCACTAAGCCTGCTCAGAAGAATCAGCATAGGTAGAAGACAGAGATAGAGTATATCCACGTGTCTCATTCAGCCTGCTCAGAAAGAACAGCAGAGGTAGAAGACAGAGATAGTGTATATCCACGTGTCTAATCTACACCTCACTCAGCCTGCTCAGAAGGAACAGCAGAGGTAGAAGACAGAGATAGAGTATATCCACGTGTCTCACTCAGCCTGCTCAGAAGGAACAGCAGAGGTAGAATACAGAGATAGAGTATATCCACGTGTCTGATCTACACCTCACTCAGCCTGCTCAGAAGAATCAGCAGAGGTAGAAGACAGAGATACAGTATATCCACGTGTCTCACTCAGCCTGCTCAGAAGGAACAGCAGAGGTAGAAGACAGAGATAGAGTATATCCACGTGTCTCACTCAGCCTGCTCAGAAGGAACAGCAGAGGTAGAAGACAGATATAGAGTATATCCACGTGTCTCACTCAGCCTGCTCAGAAGGAACAGCTGAGGTAGAAGACAGAAACAGAGTATATCAACGTGTCTCACTCAGCCTGCTCAGAAGGAACAGCAGAGGTAGAAGACATAGATAGAGTATATCCACGTGTCTGATCTACACCTCACTCAGCCTGCTCAGACGGAACAGCAGAGGTAGAAGACAGAGATAGAGTATATCCACGTGTCTGATCTACATCTCACTCAGCCTGATCATAAGGAACAGCAGATGTAGAAGACAGAGATAGAGTATATCCACGTGTCTGATCTACACCTCACTCAGCCTGCTCAGAAGAATCAGCAGAGGTAGAAGACAGAGATAGAGTATATCCACGTGTCTCACTCAGCCTGCTCAGAAGGAACAGCAGAGGTAGAAGACAGAGATAGAGTATATCCACGTGTCTGATCTACACCTCACTCAGCCTGCTCAGACGGAACAGCAGAGGTAGAAGACAGAGATAGAGTATATCCACGTGTCTGATCTACACCTCACTCAGCCTGCTCATAAGGAACAGCAGATGTAGAAGACAGAAATAGAGTATATCCACGTGTCTGATCTACACCTCACTCAGCCTGCTCAGAAGAATCAGCAGAGGTAGAAGACAGAGATAGAGTATATCCACGTGTCTCACTCAGCCTGCTCAGAAGGAACAGCAGATGTAGAAGACAGAGATAGAGTATATCCACGTGTCTCACTCAGCCTGCTCAGAAAGAACAGCAGAGGTAGAAGACAGAGATAGAGTATATCCACGTGTCTGATCTACACCTCACTCAGCCTGCTCATAAGGAACAGCAGATGTAGAAGACAGAGATAGAGTATATCCACGTGTCTGATCTACACCTCACTCAGCCTGCTCAGAAGATTCAGCAGAGGTAGAAGACAGAGATAGAGTATATCCACGTGTCTCACTCAGCCTGCTCAGAAGGAACAGCAGAGGTAGAAGACAGAGATAGAGTATATCCACGTGTCTCACTCAGCCTGCTCAGAAAGAACAGCAGAGGTAGAAGACAGAGATAGAGTATATCCACGTGTCTGATCTACACCTCACTCAGCCTGCTCAGAAGAATCAGCATAGGTAGAAGACAGAGATAGAGTATATCCACGTGTCTCACTCAGCCTGCTCAGAAAGAACAGCAGAGGTAGAAGACAGAGATAGAGTATATCCACGTGTCTGATCTACACCTCACTCAGCCTGCTCAGAAAGAACAGCAGAGGTAGAAGACAAAGATAGAGTATATCCACGTGTATAAGCTACACCTCACTCAGCCTGCTCAGAAGGAACAGCAGAGGTAGAATACAGAGATATAGTATATCCACGTGTCTCACTCAGCCTGCTCAGAAGGAACAGCAGAGGTAGAAGACAGAGATAGAGTATATCCACGTGTCTGATCTACACCTCACTCAGCCTGCTCAGAAGAATCAGCGTAGAAGACAGAGATATAGTATATCCACGTGTCTCACTCAGCCTGCTCAGAAAGAACAGCAGATGTAGAAGACAGAGATAGAGTATATCCACGTGTCTGATCTACACCTCACTCAGCCTGCTCATAAGGAACAGCAGATGTAGAAGACAGAGATAGAGTATATCCACGTGTCTGATCTACACCTCACTCAGCCTGCTCAGAATAATCAGCAGAGGTAGAAGACAGAGATAGAGTATATCCACGTGTCTCACTCAGCCTGCTCAGAAGGAACAGCATAGATAGAAGACAGAAATAGAGTATATCCACGTGTCTCACTCAGCCTGCTCAGAAAGAACAGCAGAGGTAGAAGGCAGAGATAGAGTATATCCACGTGTCTGATCTACACCTCACTCAGCCTGCTCAGAAGAATCAGCAGAGGTAGAAGACAGAGATAGAGTATATCCACGTGTCTGATCTACACCTCACTCAGCCTGCTCAGAAGAATCAGCAGAGGTAGAAGACAGAGATAGAGTATATCCACGTGTCTCACTCAGCCTGCTCAGAAGGAACAGCAGAGGTAGAAGACAGAGATAGAGTATATCCACGTGTCTGATCTACACCTCACTCAGCCTGCTCAGACGGAACAGCAGAGGTAGAAGACAGAGATAGAGTATATCCACGTGTCTGATCTACACCTCACTCAGCCTGCTCATAAGGAACAGCAGATGTAGAAGACAGAAATAGAGTATATCCACGTGTCTGATCTACACCTCACTCAGCCTGCTCAGAAGAATCAGCAGAGGTAGAAGACAGAGATAGAGTATATCCACGTGTCTCACTCAGCCTGCTCAGAAGGAACAGCAGATGTAGAAGACAGAGATAGAGTATATCCACGTGTCTCACTCAGCCTGCTCAGAAAGAACAGCAGAGGTAGAAGACAGAGATAGAGTATATCCACGTGTCTGATCTACACCTCACTCAGCCTGCTCATAAGGAACAGCAGATGTAGAAGACAGAGATAGAGTATATCCACGTGTCTGATCTACACCTCACTCAGCCTGCTCAGAAGATTCAGCAGAGGTAGAAGACAGAGATAGAGTATATCCACGTGTCTCACTCAGCCTGCTCAGAAGGAACAGCAGAGGTAGAAGACAGAGATAGAGTATATCCACGTGTCTCACTCAGCCTGCTCAGAAAGAACAGCAGAGGTAGAAGACAGAGATAGAGTATATCCACGTGTCTGATCTACACCTCACTCAGCCTGCTCAGAAGAATCAGCATAGGTAGAAGACAGAGATAGAATATATCCACGTGTCTCACTCAGCCTGCTCAGAAAGAACAGCAGAGGTAGAAGACAGAGATAGAGTATATCCACGTGTCTGATCTACACCTCACTCAGCCTGCTCAGAAAGAACAGCAGAGGTAGAAGACAAAGATAGAGTATATCCACGTGTATAAGCTACACCTCACTCAGCCTGCTCAGAAAGAACAGCAGAGGTAGAATACAGAGATATAGTATATCCACGTGTCTCACTCAGCCTGCTCAGAAGGAACAGCAGAGGTAGAAGACAGAGATAGAGTATATCCACGTGTCTGATCTACACCTCACTCAGCCTGCTCAGAAGAATCAGCGTAGAAGACAGAGATAGAGTATATCCACGTGTCTCACTCAGCCTGCTCAGAAAGAACAGCAGATGTAGAAGACAGAGATAGAGTATATCCACGTGTCTGATCTACACCTCACTCAGCCTGCTCATAAGGAACAGCAGATGTAGAAGACAGAGATAGAGTATATCCACGTGTCTGATCTACACCTCACTCAGCCTGCTCAGAATAATCAGCAGAGGTAGAAGACAGAGATAGAGTATATCCACGTGTCTCACTCAGCCTGCTCAGAAGGAACAGCATAGATAGAAGACAGAAATAGAGTATATCCACGTGTCTCACTCAGCCTGCTCAGAAAGAACAGCAGAGGTAGAAGGCAGAGATAGAGTATATCCACGTGTCTGATCTACACCTCACTCAGCCTGCTCAGAAGAATCAGCAGAGGTAGAAGACAGAGATAGAGTATATCCAAGTGTCTCACTCAGCCTGCTCAGATGGAACAGCAGAGGTATAAGACAGATATATAGTATATCCACGTGTCTCACTCAGCCTGCTCAGAAGGAACAGCAGAGGTAGAAGACAGAGATAGAGTATATCCACGTGTCTGATCTACACCTCACCCAGCCTGCTCAGAAGAATCAGCATAGGTAGAAGACAGAGATAGAGTATATCCACGTGTCTCACTCAGCCTGCTCAGAAAGAACAGCAGAGGTAGAAGACAGAGATAGAGTATATCCACGTGTCTAATCTACACCTCACTCAGCCTGCTCAGAAGGAACAGCAGAGGTAGAAGACAGAGATAGAGTATATCCACGTGTCTCACTCAGCCTGCTCAGAAGGAACAGCAGAGGTAGAATACAGAGATAGAGTATATCCACGTGTCTGATCTACACCTCACTCAGCCTGCTCAGAAGAATCAGCAGAGGTAGAAGAAAGAGATACAGTATATCCACGTGTCTCACTCAGCCTGCTCAGAAGGAACAGCAGAGGTAGAAGACAGAGATAGAGTATATCCACGTGTCTCACTCAGCCTGCTCAGAAGGAACAGCAGAGGTAGAAGACAGATATAGAGTATATCCACGTGTCTCACTCAGCCTGCTCAGAAGGAATAGCTAAGGTAGAAGACAGAGACAGAGTATATCAACGTGTCTCACTCAGCCTGCTCAGAAGGAACAGCAGAGGTAAAAGACAGAGATAGAGTATATCCACGTGTCTGATCTACACCTCACTCAGCCTGCTCAGACGGAACAGCAGAGGTAGAAGACAGAGATAGAGTATATCCACGTGTCTAATCTACACCTCACTCAGCCTGCTCATAAGGAACAGCAGATGTAGAAGACAGAGATAGAGTATATCCACGTGTCTGATCTACACCTCACTCAGCCTGCTCAGAAGAATCAGCATAGGTAGAAGACAGAGATAGAGTATATCCACGTGTCTCACTCAGCCTGCTCAGAAGGAACAGCAGATGTAGAAGACAGAGATAGAGTATATCCACGTGTCTCACTCAGCCTGCTCAGAAAGAACAGCAGAGGTAGAAGACAGAGATAGAGTATATCCACGTGTCTGATCTACACCTCACTCAGCCTGCTCAGAAGATTCAGCAGAGGTAGAAGACAGAGATAGAGTATATCCACGTGTCTGATCTACACCTCACTCAGCCTGCTCAGAAAGAACAGCAGAGGTAGAATACAAAGATAGAGTATATCCACGTGTATAAGCTACACCTCACTCAGCCTGCTCAGAAGGAACAGCAGAGGTAGAATACAGAGATATAGTATATCCACGTGTCTCACTCAGCCTGCTCAGAAGGAACAGCAGAGGTAGAAGACAGAGATAGAGTATATCCACGTGTCTGATCTACACCTCACTCAGCCTGCTCAGAAGAATCAGCATAGGTAGAAGACAGAGATAGAGTATATCCACGTGTCTCACTCAGCCTGCTCAGAAAGAACAGCAGAGGTAGAAGACAGAGATAGAGTATATCCACGTGTCTAATCTACACCTCACTCAGCCTGCTCAGAAGGAACAGCAGAGGAAGAAGACAGAGATATAGTATATCCACGTGTCTCACTCAGCCTGCTCAGAAAGAACAGCAGATGTAGAAGACAGAGATAGAGTATATCCACGTGTCTGATCTACACCTCACTCAGCCTGCTCAGAATAATCAGCAGATGTAGAAGACAGAGATAGAGTATATCCACGTGTCTCACTCAGCCTGCTCAGAAGGAACAGCAGAGATAGAAGACAGAAATAGCGTATATCCACGTGTCTCACTCAGCCTGCTCAGAAAGAACAGCAGAGGTAGAAGACAGAGATAGAGTATATCCACGTGTCTGATCTACACCTCACTCAGCCTGCTCAGAAGAATCAGCAGAGGTAGAAGACAGAGATAGAGTATATCCAAGTGTCTCACTCAGCCTGCTCAGAAGGAACAGCAGAGGTATAAGACAGATATATAGTATATCCACGTGTCTCACTCAGCCTGCTCAGAAGGAACAGCAGAGGTAGAAGACAGAGATAGAGTATATCCACGTGTCTGATCTACACCTCACCCAGCCTGCTCAGAAGAATCAGCATAGGTAGAAGACAGAGATAGAGTATATCCACGTGTCTCACTCAGCCTGCTCAGAAAGAACAGCAGAGGTAGAAGACAGAGATAGAGTATATCCACGTGTCTAATCTACACCTCACTCAGCCTGCTCAGAAGGAACAGCAGAGGTAGAAGACAGAGATAGAGTATATCCACGTGTCTCACTCAGCCTGCTCAGAAGGAACAGCAGAGGTAGAATACAGAGATAGAGTATATCCACGTGTCTGATCTACACCTCACTCAGCCTGCTCAGAAGAATCAGCAGAGGTAGAAGACAGAGATACAGTATATCCACGTGTCTCACTCAGCCTGCTCAGAAGGAACAGCAGAGGTAGAAGACAGATATAGAGTATATCCACGTGTCTCACTCAGCCTGCTCAGAAGGAACAGCAGAGGTAGAAGACAGATATAGAGTATATCCACGTGTCTCACTCAGCCTGCTCAGAAGGAATAGCTAAGGTAGAAGACAGAGACAGAGTATATCAACGTGTCTCACTCAGCCTGCTCAGAAGGAACAGCAGAGGTAAAAGACAGAGATAGAGTATATCCACGTGTCTGATCTACACCTCACTCAGCCTGCTCAGACGGAACAGCAGAGGTAGAAGACAGAGATAGAGTATATCCACGTGTCTAATCTACACCTCACTCAGCCTGCTCATAAGGAACAGCAGATGTAGAAGACAGAGATAGAGTATATCCACGTGTCTGATCTACACCTCACTCAGCCTGCTCAGAAGAATCAGCATAGGTAGAAGACAGAGATAGAGTATATCCACGTGTCTCACTCAGCCTGCTCAGAAGGAACAGCAGATGTAGAAGACAGAGATAGAGTATATCCACGTGTCTCACTCAGCCTGCTCAGAAAGAACAGCAGAGGTAGAAGACAGAGATAGAGTATATCCACGTGTCTGATCTACACCTCACTCAGCCTGTTCATAAGGAACAGCAGATGTAGAAGACAGAGATAGAGTATATCCACGTGTCTGATCTACACCTCACTCAGCCTGCTCAGAAGATTCAGCAGAGGTAGAAGACAGAGATAGAGTATATCCACGTGTCTGATCTACACCTCACTCAGCCTGCTCAGAAAGAACAGCAGAGGTAGAAGACAAAGATAGAGTATATCCACGTGTATAAGCTACACCTCACTCAGCCTGCTCAGAAGGAACAGCAGAGGTAGAATACAGAGATATAGTATATCCACGTGTCTCACTCAGCCTGCTCAGAAGGAACAGCAGAGGTAGAAGACAGAGATAGAGTATATCCACGTGTCTGATCTACACCTCAATCAGCCTGCTCAGAAGAATCAGCATAGGTAGAAGACAGAGATAGAGTATATCCACGAGTCTCACTCAGCCTGCTCAGAAAGAACAGCAGAGGTAGAAGACAGAGATAGAGTATATCCACGTGTCTAATCTACACCTCACTCAGCCTGCTCAGAAGGAACAGCAGAGGAAGAAGACAGAGATATAGTATATCCACGTGTCTCACTCAGCCTGCTCAGAAAGAACAGCAGATGTAGAAGACAGAGATAGAGTATATCCACGTGTCTGATCTACACCTCACTCAGCCTGCTCAGAATAATCAGCAGATGTAGAAGACAGAGATAGAGTATATCCACGTGTCTCACTCAGCCTGCTCAGAAGGAACAGCAGAGATAGAAGACAGAAATAGAGTATATCCACGTGTCTCACTCAGCCTGCTCAGAAAGAACAGCAGAGGTAGAAGACAGAGATAGAGTATATCCACGTGTCTGATCTACACCTCACTCAGCCTGCTCAGAAGAATCAGCAGAGGTAGAAGACAGAGATAGAGTATATCCAAGTGTCTCACTCAGCCTGCTCAGAAGGAACAGCAGAGGTATAAGACAGATATATAGTATATCCACGTGTCTCACTCAGCCTGCTCAGAAGGAACAGCAGAGGTAGAAGACAGAGATAGAGTATATCCACGTGTCTGATCTACACCTCACTCAGCCTGCTCAGAAGAATCAGCATAGGTAGAAGACAGAGATAGAGTATATCCACGTGTCTCACTCAGCCTGCTCAGAAAGAACAGCAGAGGTAGAAGACAGAGATAGTGTATATCCACGTGTCTAATCTACACCTCACTCAGCCTGCTCAGAAGGAACAGCAGAGGTAGAAGACAGAGATAGAGTATATCCACGTGTCTCACTCAGCATGCTCAGAAGGAACAGCTAAAGTAGAAGACAGAGACAGAGTATATCAACGTGTCTCACTCAGCCTGCTCAGAAGGAACAGCAGAGGTAGAAGACAGAGATAGAGTATATCCACGTGTCTGATCTACACCTCACTCAGCCTGCTCAGACGGAACAGCAGAGGTAGAAGACAGAGATAGAGTATATCCACGTGTCTGATCTACACCTCACTCAGCCTGATCATAAGGAACAGCAGATGTAGAAGACAGAGATAGAGTATATCCACGTGTCTGATCTACACCTCACTCAGCCTGCTCAGAAGAATCAGCAGAGGTACAAGACAGAGATAGAGTATATCCACGTGTCTCACTCAGCCTGCTCAGAAGGAACAGCAGATGTAGAAGACAGAGATAGAGTATATCCACGTGTCTCACTCAGCCTGCTCAGAAAGAACAGCAGAGGTAGAAGACAGAGATAGAGTATATCCACGTGTCTGATCTACACCTCACTCAGCCTGCTCATAAGGAACAGCAGATGTAGAAGACAGAGATAGAGTATATCCACGTGTCTGATCTACACCTCACTCAGCCTGCTCAGAAGATTCAGCAGAGGTAGAAGACAGAGATAGAGTATATCCACGTGTCTCACTCAGCCTGCTCAGAAGGAACAGCAGAGGTAGAAGACAGAGATAGAGTATATCCACGTGTCTCACTCAGCCTGCTCAGAAAGAACAGCAGAGGTAGAAGACAGAGATAGAGTATATCCACGTGTCTGATCTACACCTCACTCAGCCTGCTCAGAAGAATCAGCATAGGTAGAAGACAGAGATAGAGTATATCCACGTGTCTCACTCAGCCTGCTCAGAAATAACAGCAGAGGTAGAAGACAGAGATAGAGTATATCCACGTGTCTGATCTACACCTCACTCAGCCTGCTCAGGAGGAACAGCAGAGGTAGACGACAGAGATAGAGTATATCCACGTGTCTGATCTACACCTCACTCAGCCTGCTCAGAAGGAACAGCAGAGGTAGAAGACAGAGATAGAGTATATCCACGTGTCTCACTCAGCCTGCTCAGAAGGAACAGCAGAGGTAGAAGACAGAGATAGAGTATATCCACGTGTCTGATCTACACCTCACTCAGCCTGCTCAGAAGAATCAGCATAGGTAGAAGACAGAGATAGAGTATATCCACGTGTCTCACTCAGCCTGCTCAGAAAGAACCGCAGAGGTAGAAGACAGAGATAGAGTATATCCACGTGTCTAATCTACACCTCACTCAGCCTGCTCAGAAGGAGAGGAAGAAGACAGAGATAGAGTATATACACGTGTCTCACTCAGCCTGCTCAGAAAGAACAGCAGATGTAGAAGACAGAGATAGAGTATATCCACGTGTCTGATCTACACCTCACTCAGCCTGCTCATAAGGAACAGCAGATGTAGAAGACAGAGATAGAGTATATCCACGTGTCTGATCTACACCTCACTCAGCCTGCTCAGAATAATCAGCAGAGGTAGAAGACAGAGATAGAGTATATCCACGTGTCTCACTCAGCCTGCTCAGAAGGAACAGCAGAGATAGAAGACAGAAATAGAGTATATCCACGTGTCTCACTCAGCCTGCTCAGAAAGAACAGCAGAGGTAGAAGACAGAGATAGAGTATATCCACGTGTCTGATCTACACCTCACTCAGCCTGCTCAGAAGAATCAGCACAGGTAGAAGACAGAGATAGAGTATATCCAAGTGTCTCACTCAGCCTGCTCAGAAGGAACAGCAGAGGTATAAGACAGATATATAGTATATCCACGTGTCTCACTCAGCCTGCTCAGAAGGAACAGTAGAGGTAGAAGACAGAGATAGAGTATATCCACGTGTCTGATCTACACCTCACTCAGCCTGCTCAGAAGGAACAGCAGAGGTAGAAGACAGAGATAGAGTATATCCAGGTGTCTGATCTACACCTCACTCAGCCTGCTCAGAAGAATCAGCAGAGGTAGAATACAGAGATAGAGTATATCCACGTGTCTCACTCAGCCTGCCCAGAAGGAACATCAGAGGTAGAAGACAGAGATAGAGTATATCCACGTGTCTGATCTACACCTCACTCAGCCTGCTCAGAAGAATCAGCATAGGTAGAAGACAGAGATAGAGTATATCCACGTGTCTCACTCAGCCTGCTCAGAAAGCAGAGGTAGAAGACAGAGATAGAGTATATCCACGTGTCTCACTCAGCCTGCTCAGAAAGAACAGCAAAGGTAGAAGACAGAGATACATTATATCCACGTGTCTCACTCAGCCTGCTCAGAAGGAGCAGCAGAGGTAGAAGACAGAGATAGAGTATATCCACGTGTCTGATCTACACCTCACTCAGCCTGCTCAGAAGGAACAGCAGAGATAGAAGACAGAGATATAGTATATCCACGTGTCTCACTCAGCCTGCTCAGAAAGATCAGCATAGGTATAAGACAGAGATAGAGTATATCCACGTGTATAATATACACCTCACTCAGCCTGCTCAGACGGAACAGCAGAGGTAGAAGACAGAGATAGAGTATATCCACGTGTCTGATCTACACCTCACTCAGCCTGCTCAGGAGGAACAGCAGAGGTAGACGACAGAGATAGAGTATATCCACGTGTCTGATCTACACCTCACTCAGCCTGCTCAGAAGGAACAGCAGAGGTAGAAGACAGAGATAGAGTATATCCACGTGTCTCACTCAGCCTGCTCAGACGGAACAGCAGAGGTAGAAGACAGAGATAGAGTATATCCACGTGTCTCACTCAGCCTGCTCAGAAAGAACAGCAGAGGTAGAAGACAGAGATAGAGTATATCCACGTGTCTAATCTACACCTCACTCAGCCTGCTCAGAAGGAACAGCAGAGGAAGAAGACAGAGATAGAGTATATCCACGTGTCTCACTCAGCCTGCTCAGAAAGAACAGCAGATGTAGAAGACAGAGATAGAGTATATCCATGTGTCTGATCTACACCTCACTCAGCCTGCTCATAAGGAACAGCAGATGTAGAAGACAGAGATAGAGTATATCCACGTGTCTGATCTACACCTCACTCAGCCTGCTCAGAATAATCAGCAGAGGTAGAAGACAGAGATAGAGTATATCCACGTGTCTCACTCAGCCTGCTCAGAAGGAACAGCAGAGATAGAAGACAGAAATAGAGTATATCCACGTGTCTCACTCAGCCTGCTCAGAAAGAAGGGCAGAGGTAGAAGACAGAGATAGAGTATATCCACGTGTCTGATCTACACCTCACTCAGCCTGCTCAGAAGAATCAGCACAGGTAGAAGACAGAGATAGAGTATATCCAAGTGTCTCACTCAGCCTGCTCAGAAGGAACAGCAGAGGTATAAGACAGATATATAGTATATCCACGTGTCTCACTCAGCCTGCTCAGAAGGAACAGCAGAGGTAGAAGACAGAGATAGAGTATATCCACGTGTCTGATCTACACCTCACTCAGCCTGCTCAGAAGAATCAGCATAGGTAGAAGACAGAGATAGAGTATATCCACGTGTCTCACTCAGCCTGCTCAGAAGGAACAGCAGAGATAGAAGACAGAGATAGAGTATATCCACGTGTCTCACTCAGCCTGCTCAGACGGAACAGCAGAGGTAGAAGACAGAGATAGAGTATATCCACGTGTCTGATCTACACCTCACTCAGCCTGATCATAAGGAACAGCATATGTAGAAGACAGAGATAGAGTATATCCACGTGTCTGATCTACACCTCACTCAGCCTACTCAGAAGAATCAGCAGAGGTAGAAGACAGAGATAGAGTATATCCACGTGTCTCACTCAGCCTGCTCAGAAGGAACAGCAGATGTAGAAGACAGAGATAGAGTATATCCACGTGTCTCACTCAGCCTGCTCAGAAAGAACAGCAGAGGTAGAAGACAGAGATAGAGTATATCCACGTGTCTGATCTAGACCTCACTCAGCCTGCTCAGAATAATCAGCAGAGGTAGAAGACAGAGATAGAGTATATCCACGTGTCTCACTCAGCCTGCTCAGAAGGAACAGCAGAGATAGAAGACAGAAATAGAGTATATCCACGTGTCTCACTCAGCCTGCTCAGAAAGAAGGGCAGAGGTAGAAGACAGAGATAGAGTATATCCACGTGTCTGATCTACACCTCACTCAGCCTGCTCAGAAGAATCAGCACAGGTACAAGACAGAGATAGAGTATATCCAAGTGTCTCACTCAGCCTGCTCAGAAGGAACAGCAGAGGTATAAGACAGATATATAGTATATCCACGTGTCTCACTCAGCCTGCTCAGAAGGAACAGCAGAGGTAGAAGACAGAGATAGAGTATATCCACGTGTCTGATCTACACCTCACTCAGCCTGCTCAGAAGAATCAGCATAGGTAGAAGACAGAGATAGAGTATATCCACGTGTCTCACTCAGCCTGCTCAGAAGGAACAGCAGAGGTAGAAGACAGAGATAGAGTATATCCACGTGTCTCACTCAGCCTGCTCAGACGGAACAGCAGAGGTAGAAGACAGAGATAGAGTATATCCACGTGTCTGATCTACACCTCACTCAGCCTGATCATAAGGAACAGCATATGTAGAAGACAGAGATAGAGTATATCCACGTGTCTGATCTACACCTCACTCAGCCTGCTCAGAAGAATCAGCAGAGGTAGAAGACAGAGATAGAGTATATCCACGTGTCTCACTCAGCCTGCTCAGAAGGAACAGCAGATGTAGAAGACAGAGATAGAGTATATCCACGTGTCTCACTCAGCCTGCTCAGAAAGAACAGCAGAGGTAGAAGACAGAGATAGAGTATATCCACGTGTCTGATCTACACCTCACTCAGCCTGCTCATAAGGAACAGCAGATGTAGAAGACAGAGATAGAGTATATCCACGTGTCTGATCTACACCTCACTCAGCTTGCTCAGAAGATTCAGCAGAGGTAGAAGACAGAGATAGAGTATATCCACGTGTCTCACTCTGCCTGCTCAGAAGGAACAGCAGAGGTAGAAGACAGAGATAGAGTATATCCACGTGTCCCACTTAGCCTGCTCAGAAGGAACAGCAGAGCTAGAAGACAGAGATAGAGTATATCCACATGTCTCACTTAGCCTGCTCAGAAGGAACAGCAGAGGTAGAAGACAGAGATAGAGTATATCCACGTGTCTCACTCAGCCTGCTCAGAAGGAACAGCAGAGGTAGAAGACAGAGATAGAGTATATCCACGTGTCTCACTCAGCCTGCTCAGAAAGAACAGCAGAGGTAGAAGACAGAGATAGAGTATATCCACGTGTCTGATCTACACCTCACTCAGCCTGCTCAGAAGAATCAGCAGAGGTAGAAGACAGAGATAGAGTATATCCAAGTGTCTCACTCAGCCTGCTCAGAAGGAACAGCAGAGGTAGAAGACAGAGATATAGTATATCCACGTGTCTCACTCAGCCTGCTCAGAAGGAACAACAGGGGTAGAAAACAGAGATAGAGTATATCCACGTGTCTGATCTACACCTCACTCAGCCTGCTCAGAAGAATCAGCATAGGTAGAAGACAGAGATAGAGTATATCCACATGTCTCACTCAGCCTGCTCAGAAAGAACAGCAGAGGTAGAAGACAGAGATAGAGTATATCCACGTGTCTAATCTACACCTCACTCAGCCTGCTCAGAAGGAACAGCAGAGGTAGAAGACAGAGATAGAGTATATCCACGTGTCTGATCTACACCTCACTCAGACTGCTCAGAAGAATCAGCAGAGGTAGAATACAGAGATAGAGTATATCCACGTGTCTCACTCAGCCTGCCCAGAAGGAACATCAGAGGTAGAAGACAGATATAGAGTATATCCACGTGTCTGATCTACACCTCACTCAGCCTGCTCAGAAGGAACAGCAGAGGTAGAAGACAGAGATAGAGTATATCCACGTGTCTCACTCAGCCTGCTCAGAAGGAACAGCAGAGATAGAAGACAGAAATAGAGTATATCCACGTGTCTCACTCAGCCTGCTCAGAAAGAAGGGCAGAGGTAGAAGACAGAGATAGAGTATATCCACGTGTCTGATCTACACCTCACTCAGCCTGCTCAGAAGAATCAGCACAGGTACAAGACAGAGATAGAGTATATCCAAGTGTCTCACTCAGCCTGCTCAGAAGGAACAGCAGAGGTATAAGACAGATATATAGTATATCCACGTGTCTCACTCAGCCTGCTCAGAAGGAACAGCAGAGGTAGAAGACAGAGATAGAGTATATCCACGTGTCTGATCTACACCTCACTCAGCCTGCTCAGAAGAATCAGCATAGGTAGAAGACAGAGATAGAGTATATCCACGTGTCTCACTCAGCCTGCTCAGAAGGAACAGCAGAGGTAGAAGACAGAGATAGAGTATATCCACGTGTCTCACTCAGCCTGCTCAGACGGAACAGCAGAGGTAGAAGACAGAGATAGAGTATATCCACGTGTCTGATCTACACCTCACTCAGCCTGATCATAAGGAACAGCATATGTAGAAGACAGAGATAGAGTATATCCACGTGTCTGATCTACACCTCACTCAGCCTGCTCAGAAGAATCAGCAGAGGTAGAAGACAGAGATAGAGTATATCCACGTGTCTCACTCAGCCTGCTCAGAAGGAACAGCAGATGTAGAAGACAGAGATAGAGTATATCCACGTGTCTCACTCAGCCTGCTCAGAAAGAACAGCAGAGGTAGAAGACAGAGATAGAGTATATCCACGTGTCTGATCTACACCTCACTCAGCCTGCTCATAAGGAACAGCAGATGTAGAAGACAGAGATAGAGTATATCCACGTGTCTGATCTACACCTCACTCAGCTTGCTCAGAAGATTCAGCAGAGGTAGAAGACAGAGATAGAGTATATCCACGTGTCTCACTCTGCCTGCTCAGAAGGAACAGCAGAGGTAGAAGACAGAGATAGAGTATATCCACGTGTCCCACTTAGCCTGCTCAGAAGGAACAGCAGAGCTAGAAGACAGAGATAGAGTATATCCACATGTCTCACTTAGCCTGCTCAGAAGGAACAGCAGAGGTAGAAGACAGAGATAGAGTATATCCACGTGTCTCACTCAGCCTGCTCAGAAGGAACAGCAGAGGTAGAAGACAGAGATAGAGTATATCCACTTGTCTCACTCAGCCTGCTCAGAAAGAACAGCAGAGGTAGAAGACAGAGATAGAGTATATCCACGTGTCTGATCTACACCTCACTCAGCCTGCTCAGAAGAATCAGCAGAGGTAGAAGACAGAGATAGAGTATATCCAAGTGTCTCACTCAGCCTGCTCAGAAGGAACAGCAGAGGTAGAAGACAGAGATATAGTATATCCACGTGTCTCACTCAGCCTGCTCAGAAGGAACAACAGGGGTAGAAAACAGAGATAGAGTATATCCACGTGTCTGATCTACACCTCACTCAGCCTGCTCAGAAGAATCAGCATAGGTAGAAGACAGAGATAGAGTATATCCACATGTCTCACTCAGCCTGCTCAGAAAGAACAGCAGAGGTAGAAGACAGAGATAGAGTATATCCACGTGTCTAATCTACACCTCACTCAGCCTGCTCAGAAGGAACAGCAGAGGTAGAAGACAGAGATAGAGTATATCCACGTGTCTGATCTACACCTCACTCAGACTGCTCAGAAGAATCAGCAGAGGTAGAATACAGAGATAGAGTATATCCACGTGTCTCACTCAGCCTGCCCAGAAGGAACATCAGAGGTAGAAGACAGATATAGAGTATATCCACGTGTCTGATCTACACCTCACTCAGCCTGCTCAGAAGGAACAGCAGAGGTAGAAGACAGAGATAGAGTATATCCACGTGTCTCACTCAGCCTGCCCAGAAGGAACAGCAGTGGTAGAAGACAGAGATAGAGTATATCCACGTGTCCCACTCAGCCTGCTCAGAAGGAACAGCAGAGGTAGAAGACAGAGATAGAGTATATCCACGTGTCTCACTCAGCCTGCTCAGAAAGAACAGCAGAGGTAGAAGACAGAGATAGAGTATATCCACGTGTCTGATCTACACCTCACTCAGCCTGCTCAGAAGAATCAGCAGAGGTAGAAGACAGAGATAGAGTATATCCAAGTGTCTCACTCAGCCTGCTCAGAAGGAACAGCAGAGGTAGAAGACAGATATATAGTATATCCACGTGTCTCACTCAGCCTGCTCAGAAGGAACAACAGGGGTAGAAAACAGAGATAGAGTATATCCACGTGTCTGATCTACACCTCACTCAGCCTGCTCAGAAGAATCAGCATAGGTAGAAGACAGAGATAGAGTATATCCACATGTCTCACTCAGCCTGCTCAGAAAGAACAGCAGAGGTAGAAGACAGAGATAGAGTATATCCACGTGTCTAATCTACACCTCACTCAGCCTGCTCAGAAGGAACAGCAGAGGTAGAAGACAGAGATAGAGTATATCCACGTGTCTGATCTACACCTCACTCAGACTGCTCAGAAGAATCAGCAGAGGTAGAATACAGAGATAGAGTATATCCACGTGTCTCACTCAGCCTGCCCAGAAGGAACATCAGAGGTAGAAGACAGATATAGAGTATATCCACGTGTCTGATCTACACCTCACTCAGCCTGCTCAGAAGGAACAGCAGAGGTAGAAGACAGAGATAGAGTAGATCCACGTGTCTCACTCAGCCTGCCCAGAAGGAACAGCAGTGGTAGAAGACAGAGATAGAGTATATCCACGTGTCCCACTTAGCCTGCTCAGAAGGAACAGCAGAGCTAGAAGACAGATATAGAGTATATCCACATGTCTCACTCAGCCTGCTCAGAAGGAAGAGCAGAGGTAGAAGACAGAGATAGAGTATATCCACGTGTCTCACTCAGCCTGCTCAGAAGGAACAGCAGAGGTAGAAGACAGATATAGAGTATATCCACGTGTCTGATCTACACCTCACTCAGCCTGCTCAGAAGAATCAGCAGAGGTAGAAGACAGAGATAGAGTATATCCAAGTGTCTCACTCAGCCTGCTCAGAAGGAACAGCAGAGGTAGAAGACAGAGATATAGTATATCCACGTGTCTCACTCAGCCTGCTCAGAAGGAACAACAGAGGTAGAAGACAGAGATAGAGTATATCCACGTGTCTGAACTACACCTCACTCAGCCTGCTCAGAAGAATCAGCATAGGTAGAAGACAGAGATAGGGTATATCCACATGTCTCACTCAGCCTGCTCAGAAAGAACAGCAGAGGTAGAAGACAGAGATAGAGTATATCCACGTGTCTAATCTACACCTCACTCAGCCTGCTCAGAAGGAACAGCAGAGGTAGAAGACAGAGATAGAGTATATCCACGTGTCTGATCTACACCTCACTCAGACTGCTCAGAAGAATCAGCAGAGGTAGAAGACAGAGATAGAGTATATCCACGTGTCTGATCTACACCTCACTCAGACTGCTCAGAAGAATCAGCAGTGGTAGAAGACAGAGATAGAGTATATCCACGTGTCCCACTTAGCCTGCTCAGAAGGAACAGCAGAGCTAGAAGACAGAGATAGAGTATATCCACATGTCTCACTCAGCCTGCTCAGAAGGATCAGCAGAGGTAGAAGACAGAGATAGAGTATATCCACGTGTCTGATCTACACCTCACACAGCCTGCTCAGAAGGAACAGCAGATGTAGAAGACAGAGATAGAGTATATCCACGTGTCTGATCTACACCTCACTCAGCCTGCTCAGAAGAATCAGCAGAGGTAGAAGACAGAGATATAGTATATCCACGTGTCTCACTCAGCCTGCTCAGAAGGAACAGCAGAGGTAGAAGACAGAGATAGAGTATATCCACGTGTCTCACTCAGCCTGCTCAGAAGGAACAGCAGAGGTATAAGACAGATATATAGTATATCCACGTGTCTCACTCAGCCTGCTCAGAAGGAACAGCAGAGGTAGAAGACAGAAATAGAGTATATCCACGTGTCTGATCTACACCTCACTCAGCCTGCTCAGAAGAATCAGCATAGGTAGAAGACAGAGATAGAGTATATTCACGTGTCTCACTCAGCCTGCTCAGAAGGAACAGCAGAGGTAGAAGACAGAGATAGAGTATATCCACGTGTCTCACTCAGCCTGCTCAGACGGAACAGCAGAGGTAGAAGACAGAGATAGAGTATATCCACGTGTCTGATCTACACCTCACTCAGCCTGATCATAAGGAACAGCAGATGTAGAAGACAGAGATAGAGTATATCCACGTGTCTGATCTACACCTCACTCAGCCTGCTCAGAAGAATCAGCAGAGGTAGAAGACAGAGATAGAGTATATCCACGTGTCTCACTCAGCCTGCTCAGAAGGAACAGCAGATGTAGAATACAGAGATAGAGTATATCCACGTGTCTCACTCAGCCTGCTCAGAAAGAACAGCAGAGGTAGAAGACAGAGATAGAGTATATCCACGTGTCTGATCTACACCTCACTCAGCCTGCTCATAAGGAACAGCAGATGTAGAAGACAGAGATAGAGTATATCCCCGTGTCTGATCTACACCTCACTCAGCCTGCTCAGAAGATTCAGCAGAGGTAGAAGACAGAGATAGAGTATATCCACGTGTCTCACTCAGCCTGCTCAGAAGGAACAGCAGAGGTAGAAGACAGAGATAGAGTATATCCACGTGTCCCACTTAGCCTGCTCAGAAGGAACAGCAGAGGTAGAAGACAGAGATAGAGTATATCCACGTGTCTCACTCAGCCTGCTCAGAAAGAACAGCAGAGGTAGAAGATAGAGATAGAGTATATCCACGTGTCTGATATACACCTCACTCAGCCTGCTCAGAAGAATCAGCATAGGTAGAAGACAGAGATAGAGTATATCCACGTGTCTCACTCAGCCTGCTCAGAAATAACAGCAGAGGTAGAAGACAGAGATAGAGTATATCCACGTGTCTGATCTACACCTCACTCAGCCTGCTCAGAAGGAACAGCAGAGGTAGAATACAGAGATATAGTATATCCACGTGTCTCACTCAGCCTGCTCAGAAGGAACAGCAGAGGTAGAAGACAGAGATAGAGTATATCCACGTGTCTGATCTACACCTCACTCAGCCTGCTCAGAAGAATCAGCATAGGTAGAAGACAGAGATAGAGTATATCCACGTGTCTCACTCAGCCTGCTCAGAAAGAACAGCAGAGGTAGAAGACAGAGATAGAGTATATCCACGTGTCTAATCTACACCTCACTCAGCCTGCTCAGAAGGAACAGCAGAGGAAGAAGACAGAGATAGAGTATATCCACGTGTCTCACTCAGCCTGCTCAGAAAGAACAGCAGATGTAGAAGACAGAGATAGAGTATATCCACGTGTCTGATCTACACCTCACTCAGCCTGCTCATAAGGAACAGCAGATGTAGAAGACAGAGATAGAGTATATCCACGTGTCTGATCTACACCTCACTCAGCCTGCTCATAAGGAACAGCAGATGTAGAAGACAGAGATAGAGTATATCCACGTGTCTGATCTACACCTCACTCAGCCTGCTCAGAATAATCAGCAGAGGTAGAAGACAGAGATAGAGTATATCCACGTGTCTCACTCAGCCTGCTCAGAAGGAACAGCAGAGATAGAAGACAGAAATAGAGTATATCCACGTGTCTCACTCAGCCTGCTCAGAAAGAACAGCAGAGGTAGAAGACAGAGATAGAGTATATCCACGTGTCTGATCTACACCTCACTCAGCCTGCTCAGAAGAATCAGCACAGGTAGAAGACAGAGATAGAGTATATCCAAGTGTCTCACTCGGCCTGCTCAGAAGGAACAGCAGAGGTATAAGACAGATATATAGTATATCCCCGTGTCTCACTCAGCCTGCTCAGAAGGAACAGCAGAGGTAGAAGACAGAGATAGAGTATATCCACGTGTCTGAACTACACCTCACTCAGCCTGCTCAGAAGAATCAGCATAGGTAGAAGACAGAGATAGAGTATATCCACGTGTCTCACTCAGCCTGCTCAGAAGGAACAGCAGAGGTAGAAGACAGAGATAGAGTATATCCACGTGTCTCACTCAGCCTGCTCAGACGGAACAGCAGAGGTAGAAGACAGAGATAGAGTATATCCACGTGTCTGATCTACACCTCACTCAGCCTGATCATAAGGAACAGAAGATGTAGAAGACAGAGATAGAGTATATCCACGTGTCTGATCTACACCTCACTCAGCCTGCTCAGAAGAATCAGCAGAGGTAGAAGACAGAGATAGAGTATATCCACGTGTCTCACTCAGCCTGCTCAGAAGGAACAGCAGATGTAGAAGACAGAGATAGAGTATATCCACGTGTCTCACTCAGCCTGCTCAGAAAGAACAGCAGAGGTAGAAGACAGAGATAGAGTATATCCACGTGTCTGATCTACACCTCACTCAGCCTGCTCATAAGGAACAGCAGATGTAGAAGACAGAGATAGAGTATATCCACGTGTCTGATCTACACCTCACTCAGCCTGCTCAGAAGATTCAGCAGAGGTAGAAGACAGAGATAGAGTATATCCACGTGTCTCACTCAGCCTGCTCAGAAGGAACAGCAGAGGTAGAAGACAGAGATAGAGTATATCCACGTGTCCCACTTAGCCTGCTCAGAAGGAACAGCAGAGCTAGAAGACAGAGATAGAGTATATCCACATGTCTCACTCAGCCTGCTCAGAAGGAACAGCAGAGGTAGAAGACAGAGATAGAGTATATCCACGTGTCTCACTCAGCCTGCTCAGAAGGAACAGCAGAGGTAGAAGACAGAGATAGAGTATATCCACGTGTCTCACTCAGCCTGCTCAGAAAGAACATCAGAGGTAGAAGACAGAGATAGAGTATATCCACGTGTCTGATCTACACCTCACTCAGCCTGCTCAGAAGAATCAGCAGAGGTAGAAGACAGAGATAGAGTATATCCAAGTGTCTCACTCAGCCTGCTCAGAAGGAACAGCAGAGGTAGAAGACAGAGATATAGTATATCCACGTGTCTCACTCAGCCTGCTCAGAAGGAACAACAGAGGTAGAAGACAGATATAGATTATATCCACGTGTCTAATCTACACCTCACTCAGCCTGCTCAGAAGGAACAGCAGAGGTAGAAGACAGAGATAGAGTATATCCACGTGTCTGATCTACACCTCACTCAGACTGCTCAGAAGAATCAGCAGAGGTAGAATACAGAGATAGAGTATATCCACGTGTCTCACTCAGCCTGCCCAGAAGGAACATCAGAGGTAGAAGACAGATATATAGTATATCCACGTGTCTGATCTACACCTCACTCAGCCTGCTCAGAAGGAACAGCAGAGGTAGAAGACAGAGATAGAGTATATCCACGTGTCTCACTCAGCCTGCCCAGAAGGAACAGCAGTGGTAGAAGACAGAGATAGAGTATATCCACGTGTCCCACTTAGCCTGCTCAGAAGGAACAGCAGAGCTAGAAGACAGAGATAGAGTATATCCACATGTCTCACTCAGCCTGCTCAGAAGGAACAGCAGAGGTAGAAGACAGAGAAAGAGTATATCCACCTGTCTGATCTACACCTCACTCAGCCTGCTCAGAAGGAACAGCAGAGGTAGAAGACAGAGATAGAGTATATCCACGTGTCTGATCTACACCTCACTCAGCCTGCCCAGAAGGAACATCAGAGGTAGAAGACAGAGATAGAGTATATCCACGTGTCTGATCTACACCTCACTCAGCCTGCTCAGAAGGAACAGCAGAGGTAGAAGACAGAGATAGAGTATATCCACGTGTCTCACTCAGCCTGCCCAGAAGGAACAGCAGTGGTAGAAGACAGAGATAGAGTATATCCACGTGTCCCACTTAGCCTGCTCAGAAGGAACAGCAGAGCTAGAAGACAGAGATAGAGTATATCCACATGTCTGATCTACACCTCACTCAGCCTGCTCAGAAGAATCAGCAGAGGTAGAATACAGAGATAGAGTATATCCACGTGTCTCACTCAGCCTGCCCAGAAGGAACATCAGAGGTAGAAGACAGAGATAGAGTATATCCACGTGTCTGATCTACACCTCACTCAGCCTGCTCAGAAGGAACAGCAGGGGTAGAAGACAGAGATAGAGTATATCCACGTGTCTCACTCAGCCTGCCCAGAAGGAACAGCAGTGGTATAAGACAGAGATAGAGTATATCCACGTGTCCCACTTAGCCTGCTCAGAAGGAACAGCAGAGCTAGAAGACAGAGATAGAGTATATCCACATGTCTCACTCAGCCTGCTCAGAAGGAACAGCAGAGGTAGAAGACAGAGATAGAGTATATCCACGTGTCTCACTCAGCCTGCTCAGAAGGAACAGCAGAGGTAGAAGACAGAGATAGAGTATATCCACGTGTCTGATCTACACCTCACTCAGCCTGCTCAGAAGAATCAGCAGAGGTAGAAGACAGAGATAGAGTATATCCAAGTGTCTCACTCAGCCTGCTCAGAAGGAACAGCAGAGGTAGAAGACAGAGATATAGTATATCCACGTGTCTCACTCAGCCTGCTCAGAAGGAACACCAGAGGTAGAAGACAGAGATAGAGTATATCCACGTGTCTGATCTACACCTCACTCAGCCTGCTCAGAAGAATCAGCATAGGTAGAAGACAGAGATAGAGTATATCCACATGTCTCACTCAGCCTGCTCAGAAAGAACAGCAGAGGTAGAAGACAGAGATATAGTATATCCACGTGTCTCACTCAGCCTGCTCAGAAGGAACAACAGAGGTAGAAGACAGAGATAGAGTATATCCACGTGTCTGATCTACACCTCACTCAGCCTGCTCAGAAGAATCAGCATAGGGAGAAGACAGAGATAGAGTATATCCACATGTCTCACTCAGCCTGCTCAGAAAGAACAGCAGAGGTAGAAGACAGAGATAGAGTATATCCACGTGTCTAATCTACACCTCACTCAGCCTGCTCAGAAGGAACAGCAGAGGTAGAAGACAGAGATAGAGTATATCCACGTGTCTGATCTACACCTCACTCAGACTGCTCAGAAGAATCAGCAGAGGTAGAATACAGAGATAGAGTATATCCACGTGTCTCACTCAGCCTGCCCAGAAGGAACATCATAGGTAGAAGACAGATATAGAGTATATCCACGTGTCTGATCTACACCTCACTCAGCCTGCTCAGAAGGAACAGCAGAGGTAGAAGACAGAGATAGAGTATATTCACGTGTCTCACTCAGCCTGCCCAGAAGGAACAGCAGTGGTAGAAGACAGAGATAGAGTATATCCACGTGTCTGATCTACACCTCACTCAGCCTGCTCAGAAGAATCAGCATAGGTAGAAGACAGAGATAGAGTATATCCACGTGTCTCACTCAGCCTGCTCAGAAAGAACAGCAGAGGTAGAAGACAGAGATAGAGTATATCCACGTGTCTAATCTACACCTCACTCAGCCTGCTCAGAAGGAACAGCAGAGGAAGAAGACAGAGATAGAGTATATCCACGTGTCTCACTCAGCCTGCTCAGAAAGAACAGCAGATGTAGAAGACAGAGATAGAGTATATCCACGTGTCTGATCTACACCTCACTCAGCCTGCTCATAAGGAACAGCAGATGTAGAAGACAGAGATAGAGTATATCCACGTGTCTGATCTACACCTCACTCAGCCTGCTCATAAGGAACAGCAGATGTAGAAGACAGAGATAGAGTATATCCACGTGTCTGATCTACACCTCACTCAGCCTGCTCAGAATAATCAGCAGAGGTAGAAGACAGAGATAGAGTATATCCACGTGTCTCACTCAGCCTGCTCAGAAGGAACAGCAGAGATAGAAGACAGAAATAGAGTATATCCACGTGTCTCACTCAGCCTGCTCAGAAAGAACAGCAGAGGTAGAAGACAGAGATAGAGTATATCCACGTGTCTGATCTACACCTCACTCAGCCTGCTCAGAAGAATCAGCACAGGTAGAAGACAGAGATAGAGTATATCCAAGTGTCTCACTCGGCCTGCTCAGAAGGAACAGCAGAGGTATAAGACAGATATATAGTATATCCCCGTGTCTCACTCAGCCTGCTCAGAAGGAACAGCAGAGGTAGAAGACAGAGATAGAGTATATCCACGTGTCTGATCTACACCTCACTCAGCCTGCTCAGAAGAATCAGCATAGGTAGAAGACAGAGATAGAGTATATCCACGTGTCTCACTCAGCCTGCTCAGAAGGAACAGCAGAGGTAGAAGACAGAGATAGAGTATATCCACGTGTCTCACTCAGCCTGCTCAGACGGAACAGCAGAGGTAGAAGACAGAGATAGAGTATATCCACGTGTCTGATCTACACCTCACTCAGCCTGATCATAAGGAACAGCAGATGTAGAAGACAGAGATAGAGTATATCCACGTGTCTCACTCAGCCTGCTCAGAAGGAACAGCAGATGTAGAAGACAGAGATAGAGTATATCCACGTGTCTCACTCAGCCTGCTCAGAAAGAACAGCAGAGGTAGAAGACAGAGATAGAGTATATCCACGTGTCTGATCTACACCTCACTCAGCCTGCTCATAAGGAACAGCAGATGTAGAAGACAGAGATAGAGTATATCCACGTGTCTGATCTACACCTCACTCAGCCTGCTCAGAAGATTCAGCAGAGGTAGAAGACAGAGATAGAGTATATCCACGTGTCTCACTCAGCCTGCTCAGAAGGAACAGCAGAGGTAGAAGACAGAGATAGAGTATATCCACGTGTCTGATCTACACCTCACTCAGCCTGCTCAGAAGAATCAGCATAGGTAGAAGACAGAGATAGAGTATATCCACGTGTCTCACTCAGCCTGCTCAGAAGGAACAGCAGAGGTAGAAGACAGAGATAGAGTATATCCACGTGTCTCACTCAGCCTGCTCAGACGGAACAGCAGAGGTAGAAGACAGAGATAGAGTATATCCACGTGTCTGATCTACACCTCACTCAGCCTGATCATAAGGAACAGCAGATGTAGAAGACAGAGATAGAGTATATCCACGTGTCTCACTCAGCCTGCTCAGAAGGAACAGCAGATGTAGAAGACAGAGATAGAGTATATCCACGTGTCTCACTCAGCCTGCTCAGAAAGAACAGCAGAGGTAGAAGACAGAGATAGAGTATATCCACGTGTCTGATCTACACCTCACTCAGCCTGCTCATAAGGAACAGCAGATGTAGAAGACAGAGATAGAGTATATCCACGTGTCTGATCTACACCTCACTCAGCCTGCTCAGAAGATTCAGCAGAGGTAGAAGACAGAGATAGAGTATATCCACGTGTCTCACTCAGCCTGCTCAGAAGGAACAGCAGAGGTAGAAGACAGAGATAGAGTATATCCACGTGTCCCACTTAGCCTGCTCAGAAGGAACAGCAGAGCTAGAAGACAGAGATAGAGTATATCCACATGTCTCACTCAGCCTGCTCAGAAGGAACAGCAGAGGTAGAAGACAGAGATAGAGTATATCCACGTGTCTCACTCAGCCTGCTCAGAAGGAACAGCAGAGGTAGAAGACAGAGATAGAGTATATCCACGTGTCTCACTCAGCCTGCTCAGAAAGAACAGCAGAGGTAGAAGACAGAGATAGAGTATATCCACGTGTCTGATCTACACCTCACTCAGCCTGCTCAGAAGAATCAGCAGAGGTAGAAGACAGAGATAGAGTATATCCAAGTGTCTCACTCAGCCTGCTCAGAAGGAACAGCAGAGGTAGAAGACAGAGATATAGTATATCCACGTGTCTCACTCAGCCTGCTCAGAAGGAACAACAGAGGTAGAAGACAGAGATAGAGTATATCCACGTGTCTGATCTACACCTCACTCAGCCTGCTAAGAAGGAACAGCAGAGGTAGAAGACAGAGATAGAGTATATCCACGTGTCTGATCTACACCTCACTCAGACTACTCAGAAGAATCAGCAGAGGTAGAATACAGAGATAGAGTATATCCACGTGTCTCACTCAGCCTGCCCAGAAGGAACATCAGAGGTAGAAGACAGATATAGAGTATATCCACGTGTCTGATCTACACCTCACTCAGCCTGCTCAGAAGGAACAGCAGAGGTAGAAGACAGAGATAGAGTATATCCACGTGTCTCACTCAGCCTGCCCAGAAGGAACAGCAGTGGTAGAAGACAGAGATAGAGTATATCCACGTGTCCCACTTAGCCTGCTCAGAAGGAACAGCAGAGCTAGAAGACAGAGATAGAGTATATCCACATGTCTCACTCAGCCTGCTCAGAAGGAACAGCAGAGGTAGAAGACAGAGAAAGAGTATATCCACCTGTCTGATCTACACCTCACTCAGCCTGCTTAGAAGGAACAGCAGAGGTAGAAGACAGAGATAGAGTATATCCACGTGTCTGATCTACACCTCACTCAGCCTGCCCAGAAGGAACATCAGAGGTAGAAGACAGAGATAGAGTATATCCACGTGTCTGATCTACACCTCACTCAGCCTGCTCAGAAGGAACAGCAGATGTAGAAGACAGAGATAGAGTATATCCACGTGTCTCACTCAGCCTGCCCAGAAGGAACAGCAGTGGTAGAAGACAGAGATAGAGTATATCCACGTGTCCCACTTAGCCTGCTCAGAAGGAACAGCAGAGCTAGAAGACAGAGATAGAGTATATCCACATGTCTGATCTACACCTCACTCAGCCTGCTCAGAAGAATCAGCAGAGGTAGAATACAGAGATAGAGTATATCCACGTGTCTCACTCAGCCTGCCCAGAAGGAACATCAGAGGTAGAAGACAGAGATAGAGTATATCCACGTGTCTGATCTACACCTCACTCAGCCTGCTCAGAAGGAACAGCAGGGGTAGAAGACAGAGATAGAGTATATCCACGTGTCTCACTCAGCCTGCCCAGAAGGAACAGCAGTGGTATAAGACAGAGATAGAGTATATCCACGTGTCCCACTTAGCCTGCTCAGAAGGAACAGCAGAGCTAGAAGACAGAGATAGAGTATATCCACATGTCTCACTCAGCCTGCTCAGAAGGAACAGCAGAGGTAGAAGACAGAGATAGAGTATATCCACGTGTCTCACTCAGCCTGCTCAGAAGGAACAGCAGAGGTAGAAGACAGAGATAGAGTATATCCACGTGTCTGATCTACACCTCACTCAGCCTGCTCAGAAGAATCAGCAGAGGTAGAAGACAGAGATAGAGTATATCCAAGTGTCTCACTCAGCCTGCTCAGAAGGAACAGCAGAGGTAGAAGACAGAGATATAGTATATCCACGTGTCTCACTCAGCCTGCTCAGAAGGAACAACAGAGGTAGAAGACAGAGATAGAGTATATCCACGTGTCTGATCTACACCTCACTCAGCCTGCTCAGAAGAATCAGCATAGGTAGAAGACAGAGATAGAGTATATCCACATGTCTCACTCAGCCTGCTCAGAAAGAACAGCAGAGGTAGAGGACAGAGATATAGTATATCCACGTGTCTCACTCAGCCTGCTCAGAAGGAACAACAGAGGTAGAAGACAGACATAGAGTATATCCACGTGTCTGATCTACACCTCACTCAGCCTGCTCAGAAGAATCAGCATAGGTAGAAGACAGAGATAGAGTATATCCACATGTCTCACTCAGCCTGCTCAGAAAGAACAGCAGAGGTAGAAGACAGAGATAGAGTATATCCACGTGTCTAATCTACACCTCACTCAGCCTGCTCAGAAGGAACAGCAGAGGTAGAAGACAGAGATAGAGTATATCCACGTGTCTGATCTACACCTCACTCAGACTGCTCAGAAGAATCAGCAGAGGTAGAATACAGAGATAGAGTATATCCACGTGTCTCACTCAGCCTGCCCAGAAGGAACATCAGAGGTAGAAGACAGATATAGAGTATATCCACGTGTCTGATCTACACCTCACTCAGCCTGCTCAGAAGGAACAGCAGAGGTAGAAGACAGAGATAGAGTATATCCACGTGTCTCACTCAGCCTGCCCAGAAGGAACAGCAGTGGTAGAAGACAGAGATAGAGTATATCCACGTGTCCCACTTAGCCTGCTCAGAAGGAACAGCAGAGCTAGAAGACAGAGATAGAGTATATCCACATGTCTCACTCAGCCTGCTCAGAAGGAACAGCAGAGGTAGAAGACAGAGATAGAGTATATCCACGTGTCTGATCTACACCTCACACAGCCTGCTCAGAAGGAACAGCAGATGTAGAAGACAGAGATAGAGTATATCCACGTGTCTGATCTACACCTCACTCAGCCTGCTCAGAAGAATCAGCAGAGGTAGAAGACAGAGATATAGTATATCCACGTGTCTCACTCAGCCTGCTCAGAAGGAACAGCAGAGGTAGAAGACAGAGATAGAGTATATCCACGTGTCTCACTCAGCCTGCTCAGAAGGAACAGCAGAGGTATAAGACAGATATATAGTATATCCACGTGTCTCACTCAGCCTGCTCAGAAGGAACAGCAGAGGTAGAAGACAGAGATAGAGTATATCCACGTGTCTCACTCAGCCTGCCCAGAAGGAACAGCAGTGGTAGAAGACAGAGATAGAGTATATCCACGTGTCCCCCTTAGCCTGCTCAGAAGGAACAGCAGAGCTAGAAGACAGAGATAGAGTATATCCACATGTCTGATCTACACCTCACTCAGCCTGCTCAGAAGAATCAGCAGAGGTAGAATACAGAGATAGAGTATATCCACGTGTCTCACTCAGCCTGCCCAGAAGGAACATCAGAGGTAGAAGACAGAGATAGAGTATATCCACGTGTCTGATCTACACCTCACTCAGCCTGCTCAGAAGGAACAGCAGGGGTAGAAGACAGAGATAGAGTATATCCACGTGTCTCACTCAGCCTGCCCAGAAGGAACAGCAGTGGTATAAGACAGAGATAGAGTATATCCACGTGTCCCACTTAGCCTGCTCAGAAGGAACAGCAGAGCTAGAAGACAGAGATAGAGTATATCCACGTGTCTCACTCAGCCTGCTCAGAAGGAACAGCAGAGATAGAAGACAGAGATAGAGTATATCCACGTGTCTGATCTACACCTCACTCAGCCTGCTCAGAAGAATCAGCAGAGGTAGAAGACAGAGATAGAGTATATCCAAGTGTCTCACTCAGCCTGCTCAGAAGGAACAGCAGAGGTAGAAGACAGAGATATAGTATATCCACGTGTCTCACTCAGCCTGCTCAGAAGGAACAACAGAGGTAGAAGACAGAGATAGAGTATATCCACGTGTCTGATCTACACCTCACTCAGCCTGCTCAGAAGAATCAGCAGAGGTAGAAGACAGAGATATAGTATATCCACGTGTCTCACTCAGCCTGCTCAGAAGGAACAGCAGAGGTAGAAGACAGAGATAGAGTATATCCACGTGTCTCACTCAGCCAGCTCAGAAGGAACAGCAGAGGTATAAGACAGATATATAGTATATCCACGTGTCTCACTCAGCCTGCTCAGAAGGAACAGCAGAGGTAGAAGACAGAGATAGAGTATATCCACGTGTCTCACTCAGCCTGCCCAGAAGGAACAGCAGTGGTAGAAGACAGAGATAGAGTATATCCACGTGTCCCCCTTAGCCTGCTCAGAAGGAACAGCAGAGCTAGAAGACAGAGATAGAGTATATCCACATGTCTGATCTACACCTCACTCAGCCTGCTCAGAAGAATCAGCAGGGGTAGAAGACAGAGATAGAGTATATCCACGTGTCTCACTCAGCCTGCCCAGAAGGAACAGCAGTGGTATAAGACAGAGATAGAGTATATCCACGTGTCCCACTTAGCCTGCTCAGAAGGAACAGCAGAGCTAGAAGACAGAGATAGAGTATATCCACGTGTCTCACTCAGCCTGCTCAGAAGGAACAGCAGAGGTAGAAGACAGAGATAGAGTATATACACGTGTCTGATCTACACCTCACTCAGCCTGCTCAGAAGAATCAGCAGAGGTAGAAGACAGAGATAGAGTATATCCAAGTGTCTCACTCAGCCTGCTCAGAAGGAACAGCAGAGGTAGAAGACAGAGATATAGTATATCCACGTGTCTCACTCAGCCTGCTCAGAAGGAACAACAGAGGTAGAAGACAGAGATAGAGTATATCCACGTGTCTGATCTACACCTCACTCAGCCTGCTCAGAAGAATCAGCATAGGTAGAAGACAGAGATAGAGTATATCCACATGTCTCACTCAGCCTGCTCAGAAAGAACAGCAGAGGTAGAAGACAGAGATATAGTATATCCACGTGTCTCACTCAGCCTGCTCAGAAGGAACAACAGAGGTAGAAGACAGAGATAGAGTATATCCACGTGTCTGATCTACACCTCACTCAGCCTGCTCAGAAGAATCAGCATAGGTAGGAGACAGAGATAGAGTATATCCACATGTCTCACTCAGCCTGCTCAGAAAGAACAGCAGAGGTAGAAGACAGAGATAGAGTATATCCACGTGTCTAATCTACACCTCACTCAGCCTGCTCAGAAGGAACAGCAGAGGTAGAAGACAGAGATAGAGTATATCCACGTGTCTGATCTACACCTCACTCAGACTGCTCAGAAGAATCAGCAGAGGTAGAATACAGAGATAGAGTATATCCACGTGTCTCACTCAGCCTGCCCAGAAGGAGCATCAGAGGTAGAAGACAGATATAGAGTATATCCACGTGTCTGATCTACACCTCACTCAGCCTGCTCAGAAGGAACAGCAGAGGTAGAAGACAGAGATAGAGTATATCCACGTGTCTCACTCAGCCTGCCCAGAAGGAACAGCAGTGGTAGAAGACAGAGATAGAGTATATCCACGTGTCCCACTTAGCCTGCTCAGAAGGAACAGCAGAGCTAGAAGACAGAGATAGAGTATATCCACATGTCTCACTCAGCCTGCTCAGAAGGAACAGCAGAGGTAGAAGACAGAGATAGAGTATATCCACGTGTCTGATCTACACCTCAAACAGCCTGCTCAGAAGGAACAGCAGATGTAGAAGACAGAGATAGAGTATATCCACGTGTCTGATCTACACCTCACTCAGCCTGCTCAGAAGAATCAGCAGAGGTAGAAGACAGAGATATAGTATATCCACGTGTCTCACTCAGCCTGCTCAGAAGGAACAACAGAGGTAGAAGACAGAGATAGAGTATATCCACGTGTCTCACTCAGCCTGCTCAGAAGGAACAGCAGAGGTATAAGACAGATATATAGTATATCCACGTGTCTCACTCAGCCTGCTCAGAAGGAACAGCAGAGGTAGAAGACAGAGATAGAGTATATCCACGTGTCTGATCTACACCTCACTCAGCCTGCTCAGAAGAATCAGCATAGGTAGAAGACAGAGATAGAGTATATCCACGTGTCTCACTCAGCCTGCTCAGAAGGAACAGCAGAGGTAGAAGACAGAGATAGAGTATATCCACGTGTCTCACTCAGCCTGCTCAGACGGAACAGCAGAGGTAGAAGACAGAGATAGAGTATATCCACGTGTCTGATCTACACCTCACTCAGCCTGATCATAAGGAACAGCAAATGTAGAAGACAGAGATAGAGTATATCCACGTGTCTGATCTACACCTCACTCAGCCTGCTCAGAAGAATCAGCAGAGGTAGAAGACAGAGATAGAGTATATCCACGTGTCTCACTCAGCCTGCTCAGAAGGAACAGCAGATGTAGAATACAGAGATAGAGTATATCCACGTGTCTCACTCAGCCTGCTCAGAAAGAACAGCAGAGGTAGAAGACAGAGATAGGTTATATCCACGTGTCTGATCTACACCTCACTCAGCCTGCTCATAAGGAACAGCAGATGTAGAAGACAGAGATAGAGTATATCCACGTGTCTGATCTACACCTCACTCAGCCTGCTCAGAAGATTCAGCAGAGGTAGAAGACAGAGATAGAGTATATCCACGTGTCTCACTCAGCCTGCTCAGAAGGAACAGCAGAGGTAGAAGACAGAGATAGAGTATATCCACGTGTCCCACTTAGCCTGCTCAGAAGGAACAGCAAAGCTAGAAGACAGAGATAGAGTATATCCACATGTCTCACTCAGCCTGCTCAGAAGGAACAGCAGAGGTAGAAGACAGAGATAGAGTATATCCACGTGTCTCACTCAGCCTGCTCAGAAGGAACAGCAGAGGTAGAAGACAGAGATAGATTATATCCACGTGTCTCACTCAGCCTGCTCAGAAAGAACAGCAGAGGTAGAAGACAGATATAGAGTATATCCACGTGTCTGATCTACACCTCACTCAGCCTGCTCAGAAGGAACAGCAGAGGTAGAAGACAGAGATAGAATATATCCACGTGTCTCACTCAGCCTGCCCAGTAGGAACAGCAGTGGTAGAAGACAGAGATAGAGTATATCCACGTGTCCCACTTAGCCTGCTCAGAAGGAACAGCAGAGCTAGAAGACAGAGATAGAGTATATCCACATGTCTCACTCAGCCTGCTCAGAAGGAACAGCAGAGGTAGAAGACAGAGAAAGAGTATATCCACCTGTCTGATCTACACCTCACTCAGCCTGCTCAGAAGGAACAGCAGAGGTAGAAGACAGAGATAGAGTATATCCACGTGTCTGATCTACACCTCACTCAGCCTGCCCAGATGGAACATCAGAGGTAGAAGACAGAGATAGAGTATATCCACGTGTCTGATCTACACCTCACTCAGCCTGCTCAGAAGGAACAGCAGAGGTAGAAGACAGAGATAGAGTATATCCACGTGTCTCACTCAGCCTGCCCAGAAGGAACAGCAGTGGTAGAAGACAGAGATAGAGTATATCCACGTGTCCCACTTAGCCTGCTCAGAAGGAACAGCAGAGCTAGAAGACAGAGATAGAGTATATCCACATGTCTGATCTACACCTCACTCAGCCTGCTCAGAAGAATCAGCAGAGGTAGAATACAGAGATAAAATATATCCACGTGTCTCACTCAGCCTGCCCAGAAGGAACATCAGAGGTAGAAGACAGAGATAGAGTATATCCACGTGTCTGATCTACACCTCACTCAGCCTGCTCAGAAGGAACAGCAGAGGTAGAAGACAGAGATAGAGTATATCCACGTGTCTCACTCAGCCTGTCCAGAAGGAACAGCAGTGGTATAAGACAGAGATAGAGTATATCCACGTGTCCCACTTAGCATGCTCAGAAGGAACAGCAGAGCTAGAAGACAGAGATAGAGTATATCCACATGTCTCACTCAGCCTGCTCAGAAGGAACAGCAGAGGTAGAAGACAGAGATAGAGTATATCCACGTGTCTCACTCAGCCTGCTCAGAAGGAACAGCATAGGTAGAAGGCAGAGATAGAGTATATCCACGTGTCTCACTCAGCCTGCTCAGAAAGAACAGCAGAGGTAGAAGACAGAGATAGAGTATATCCACGTGTCTGATCTACACCTCACTCAGCCTGCTCAGAAGAATCAGCAGAGGTAGAAGACAGAGATAGAGTATATCCAAGTGTCTCACTCAGCCTGCTCAGAAGGAACAGCAGAGGTAGAAGACAGAGATATAGTATATCCACGTGTCTCACTCAGCCTGCTCAGAAGGAACAACAGAGGTAGAAGACAGAGATAGAGTATATCCACGTGTCTGATCTACACCTCACTCAGCCTGCTCAGAAGAATCAGCATAGGTAGAAGACAGAGATAGAGTATATCCACATGTCTCACTCAGCCTGCTCAGAAAGAACAGCAGAGGTAGAAGACAGAGATAGAGTATATCCACGTGTCTAATCTACACCTCACTCAGCCTGCTCAGAAGGAACAGCAGAGGTAGAAGACAGAGATAGAGTATATCCACGTGTCTGATCTACTCCTCACTCAGACTGCTCAGAAGAATCAGCAGAGGTAGAATACAGAGATAGAGTATATCCACGTGTCTCACTCAGCCTGCCCAGAAGGAACATCAGAGGTAGAAGACAGATATAGAGTATATCCACGTGTCTGATCTACACCTCACTCAGCCTGCTCAGAAGGAACAGCAGAGGTAGAAGACAGAGATAGAGTATATCCACGTGTCTCACTCAGCCTGCCCAGAAGGAACAGCAGTGGTAGAAGACAGAGATAGAGTATATCCACGTGTCCCACTTAGCCTGCTCAGAAGGAACAGCAGAGCTAGAAGACAGAGATAGAGTATATCCACATGTCTCACTCAGCCTGCTCAGAAGGAACAGCAGAGGTAGAAGACAGAGATAGAGTATATCCACGTGTCTGATCTACACCTCACACAGCCTGCTCAGAAGGAACAGCAGATGTAGAAGACAGAGATAGAGTATATCCACGTGTCTGATCTACACCTCACTCAGCCTGCTCAGAAGAATCAGCAGAGGTAGAAGACAGAGATATAGTATATCCACGTGTCTCACTCAGCCTGCTCAGAAGGAACAGCAGAGGTAGAAGACAGAGATAGAGTATATCCACGTGTCTCACTCAGCCTGCTCAGAAAGAACAGCAGAGGTAGAAGACAGATATAGAGTATATCCACGTGTCTGATCTACACCTCACTCAGCCTGCTCAGAAGAATCAGCAGAGGTAGAAGGCAGAGATAGAGTATATCCAAGTGTCTCACTCAGCCTGCTCAGAAGGAACAGCAGAGGTAGAAGACAGAGATATAGTATATCCACGTGTCTCACTCAGCCTGCTCAGAAGGAACAACAGAGGTAGAAGACAGAGATAGAGTATATCCACGTGTCTGATATACACCTCACTCAGCCTGCTCAGAAGAATCAGCATAGGTAGAATACAGAGATAGAGTATATCCACGTGTCTCACTCAGCCTGCTCAGAAAGAACAGCAGAGGTAGAAGACAGAGATAGAGTATATCCACGTGTCTAATCTACACCTCACTCAGCCTGCTCTGAAGGAACAGCAGAGGTAGAAGACAGAGATAGAGTATATCCAGGTGTCTGATCTACACCTCACTCAGCCTGCTCAGAAGAATCAGCAGAGGTAGAATACAGAGATAGAGTATATCCACGTGTCTCACTCAGCCTGCCCAGAAGGAACATCAGAGGTAGAAGACAGAGATAGAGTATATCCACGTGTCTGATCTACACCTCACTCAGCCTGCTCAGAAGGAACAGCAGAGGTAGAAGACAGAGATAGAGTATATCCACGTGTCTCACTCAGCCTGCCCAGAAGGAACAGCAGTGGTAGAAGACAGAGATAGAGTATATCCACGTGTCCCACTTAGCCTGCTCAGAAGGAACAGCAGAGCTAGAAGACAGAGATAGAGTATATCCACATGTCTCACTCAGCCTGCTCAGAAGGAACAGCAGAGGTAGAAGACAGAGATATAGTATATCCACGTGTCTAATCTACTATTCACACAGCCTGCTCAGAAGGAACAGCAGATGTAGAAGACAGAGATAGAGTATATCCACGTGTCTGATCTACACCTCACTCAGCCTGCTCAGAAGAATCAGCAGAGGTAGAAGACAGAGATAGAGTATATCCACGTGTCTCACTCAGCCTGCTCAGAAGGAACAGCAGAGGTAGAAGACAGAGATAGAGTATATCCACGTGTCTCACTCAGCCTGCTCAGAAGGAACAGCAGAGGTAGAAGACAGAGATATAGTATATCCACGTGTCTCACTCAGCCTGCTCAGAAGGAACAACAGAGGTAGAACACAGAGATAGAGTATATCCACGTGTCTGATCTACACCTCACTCAGCCTGCTCAGAAGAATCAGCATAGGTAGAAGACAGAGATAGAGTATATCCACGTGTCTCACTCAGCCTGCTCAGAAAGAACAGCAGAGGTAGAAGACAGAGATAGAGTATATCCACGTGTCTAATCTACACCTCACTCAGCCTGCTCAGAAGGAACAGCAGAGGTAGAAGACAGAGATAGAGTATATCCACGTGTCTGATCTACACCTCACTCAGCCTGCTCAGAAGAATCAGCAGAGGTAGAATACAGAGATAGAGTATATCCACGTGTCTCACTCAGCCTGCTCAGAAGGAACAGCAGAGGTAGAAGACAGAGATAGAGTATATCCACGTGTCTCACTCAGCCTGCTCAGAAGGAACAGCAGAGGTAGAAGACAGAGATATAGTATATCCACGTGTCTCACTCAGCCTGCTCAGAAGGAACAACAGAGGTAGAAGACAGAGATAGAGTATATCCACGTGTCTGAACTACACCTCACTCAGCCTGCTCAGAAGAATCAGCATAGGTAGAAGACAGAGATAGAGTATATCCACGTGTCTCACTCAGCCTGCTCAGAAAGAACAGCAGAGGTAGAAGACAGAGATAGAGTATATCCACGTGTCTAATCTACACCTCACTCAGCCTGCTCAGAAGGAACAGCAGAGGTAGAAGACAGAGATAGAGTATATCCACGTGTCTGATCTACACCTCACTCAGCCTGCTCAGAAGAATCAGCAGAGGTAGAATACAGAGATAGAGTATATCCACGTGTCTCACTCAGCCTGCTCAGAAGGAACAGCAGAGGTAGAAGACAGATATAGAGTATATCCACGTGTCTCACTCAGCCTGCTCAGAAAGAACAGCAGAGGTAGAAGACAGAGATAGAGTATATCCACGTGTCTGATCTACACCTCACTCAGCCTACTCAGAATGAACAGCAGAGGTAGAAGGCAGAGATAAAGTATATCCACTTGTCTCACTTAGCCTGCTCAGAAGGAACAGCCGAGGTAGAAGACAGAGATAGAGTATATTCACCTGTCTGATCTACACCTCACTCAGCCTGCTCAGAAGGAACAGTAGAGGTAGAAGACAGAGATATAGTATATCCACCTGGTTCACTCAGCCTGCTCAGAAGGAACAGCAGAGGTAGAAGACAGAGATAGAGTATATCAACGTGTCTGATCTACACCTCACACAGCCTGCTCAGAAGGAACAGCAGAGGTAGAAGACAGAGATAGAGTATATCCACGTGTCTGATCTACACCTCACTCAGCCTGCTCAGATGAATCAGCAGAGGTAGAAGACAGAGATAGAGTATATCCAGGTGTCTGATCTACACCTCACTCAGCCTGCTCAGAAGAATCAGCAGAGGTAGAATACAGAGATAGAGTATATCCACGTGTCTCACTCAGCCTGCCCAGAAGGAACATCAGAGGTAGAAGACAGAGATAGAGTATATCCACGTGTCTGATCTACACCTCACTCAGCCTGCTCAGAAGGAACAGCAGAGGTAGAAGACAGAGATAGAGTATATCCACGTGTCTCACTCAGCCTGCCCAGAAGGAACAGCAGTGGTAGAAGACAGAGATAGAGTATATCCACGTGTCCCACTTAGCCTGCTCAGAAGGAACAGCAGAGCTAGAAGACAGAGATAGAGTATATCCACATGTCTCACTCAGCCTGCTCAGAAGGAACAGCAGAGGTAGAAGACAGAGATATAGTATATCCACGTGTCTGATCTACAATTCACACAGCCTGCTCAGAAGGAACAGCAGATGTAGAAGACAGAGATAGAGTATATCCACGTGTCTGATCTACACCTCACTCAGCCTGCTCAGAAGAATCAGCAGAGGTAGAAGACAGAGATAGAGTATATCCACGTGTCTCACTCAGCCTGCTCAGAAGGAACAGCAGAGGTAGAAGACAGAGATAGAGTATATCCACGTGTCTCACTCAGCCTGCTCAGAAGGAACAGCAGAGGTAGAAGACAGAGATATAGTATATCCACGTGTCTCACTCAGCCTGCTCAGAAGGAACAACAGAGGTAGAAGACAGAGATAGAGTATATCCACGTGTCTGATCTACACCTCACTCAGCCTGCTCAGAAGAATCAGCATAGGTAGAAGACAGAGATAGAGTATATCCACGTGTCTGATCTACACCTCACTCAGCCTGCTCAGAAGAATCAGCAGAGGTAGAAGACAGAGATAGAGTATATCCACGTGTCTCACTCAGCCTGCTCAGAAGGAACAGCAGAGGTAGAAGACAGAGATAGAGTATATCCACGTGTCTCACTCAGCCTGCTCAGAAGGAACAGCAGAGGTAGAAGACAGAGATATAGTATATCCACGTGTCTCACTCAGCCTGCTCAGAAGGAACAACAGAGGTAGAAGACAGAGATAGAGTATATCCACGTGTCTGATCTACACCTCACTCAGCCTGCTCAGAAGAATCAGCATAGGTAGAAGACAGAGATAGAGTATATCCACGTGTCTCACTCAGCCTGCTCAGAAAGAACAGCAGAGGTAGAAGACAGAGATAGAGTATATCCACGTGTCTAATCTACACCTCACTCAGCCTGCTCAGAAGGAACAGCAGAGGTAGAAGACAGAGATAGAGTATATCCACGTGTCTGATCTACACCTCACTCAGCCTGCTCAGAAGAATCAGCAGAGGTAGAATACAGAGATAGAGTATATCCACGTGTCTCACTCAGCCTGCTCAGAAGGAACAGCAGAGGTAGAAGACAGAGATAGAGTATATCCACGTGTCTCACTCAGCCTGCTCAGAAGGAACAGCAGAGGTAGAAGACAGAGATATAGTATATCCACGTGTCTCACTCAGCCTGCTCAGAAGGAACAACAGAGGTAGAAGACAGAGATAGAGTATATCCACGTTTCTGATCTACACCTCACTCAGCCTGCTCAGAAGAATCAGCATAGGTAGAAGACAGAGATAGAGTATATCCACGTGTCTCACTCAGCCTGCTCAGAAAGAACAGCAGAGGTAGAAGACAGAGATAGAGTATATCCACGTGTCTAATCTACACCTCACTCAGCCTGCTCAGAAGGAACAGCAGAGGTAGAAGACAGAGATAGAGTATATCCACGTGTCTGATCTACACCTCACTCAGCCTGCTCAGAAGAATCAGCAGAGGTAGAATACAGAGATAGAGTATATCCACGTGTCTCACTCAGCCTGCTCAGAAGGAACAGCAGAGGTAGAAGACAGATATAGAGTATATCCACGTGTCTCACTCAGCCTGCTCAGAAAGAACAGCAGAGGTAGAAGACAGAGATATAGTATATCCACGTGTCTGATCTACACCTCACTCAGCCTACTCAGAATGAACAGCAGAGGTAGAAGGCAGAGATAAAGTATATCCACTTGTCTCACTTAGCCTGCTCAGAAGGAACAGCCGAGGTAGAAGACAGAGATAGAGTATATTCACCTGTCTGATCTACACCTCACTCAGCCTGCTCAGAAGGAACAGTAGAGGTAGAAGACAGAGATATAGTATATCCACCTGGTTCACTCAGCCTGCTCAGAAGGAACAGCAGAGGTAGAAGACAGAGATAGAGTATATCAACGTGTCTGATCTACACCTCACACAGCCTGCTCAGAAGGAACAGCAGAGGTAGAAGACAGAGATAGAGTATATCCACGTGTCTGATCTACACCTCACTCAGCCTGCTCAGATGAATCAGCAGAGGTAGAAGACAGAGATAGAGTATATCCAGGTGTCTGATCTACACCTCACTCAGCCTGCTCAGAAGAATCAGCAGAGGTAGAATACAGAGATAGAGTATATCCACGTGTCTCACTCAGCCTGCCCAGAAGGAACATCAGAGGTAGAAGACAGAGATAGAGTATATCCACGTGTCTGATCTACACCTCACTCAGCCTGCTCAGAAGGAACAGCAGAGGTAGAAGACAGAGATAGAGTATATCCACGTGTCTCACTCAGCCTGCCCAGAAGGAACAGCAGTGGTAGAAGACAGATATAGAGTATATCCACGTGTCCCACTTAGCCTGCTCAGAAGGAACAGCAGAGCTTGAAGACAGAGATAGAGTATATCCACATGTCTCACTCAGCCTGCTCAGAAGGAACAGCAGAGGTAGAAGACAGAGATATAGTATATCCACGTGTCTGATCTACAATTCACACAGCCTGCTCAGAAGGAACAGCAGATGTAGAAGACAGAGATAGAGTATATCCACGTGTCTGATCTACACCTCACTCAGCCTGCTCAGAAGAATCAGCAGAGGTAGAAGACAGAGATAGAATATATCCACGTGTCTCACTCAGCCTGCTCAGAAGGAACAGCAGAGGTAGAAGACAAAGATAGAGTATATCCACGTGTCTCACTCAGCCTGCTCAGAAGGAACAGCAGAGGTAGAAGACAGAGATATAGTATATCCACGTGTCTCACTAAGCCTGCTCAGAAGGAACAACAGAGGTAGAAGACAGAGATAGAGTATATCCACGTGTCTGATCTACACCTCACTCAGCCTGCTCAGAAGAATCAGCATAGGTAGAAGACAAAGATAGAGTATATCCACGTGTCTCACTCAGCCTGCTCAGAAAGAACAGCAGAGGTAGAAGACAGAGATAGAGTATATCCACGTGTCTAATCTACACCTCACTCAGCCTGCTCAGAAGGAACAGCAGAGGTAAAAGACAGAGATAGAGTATATCCACGTGTCTGATCTACACCTCACTCAGCCTGCTCAGAAGAATCAGCAGAGGTAGAATACAGAGATAGAGTATATCCACGTGTCTCACTCAGCCTGCTCAGAAGGAACAGCAGAGGTAGAAGACAGATATAGAGTATATCCACGTGTCTCACTCAGCCTGCTCAGAAAGAACAGCAGAGGTAGAAGACAGAGATAGAGTATATCCACGTGTCTGATCTACACCTCACTCAGCCTGCTCAGAATGAACAGCAGAGGTAGAAGGCAGAGATAAAGTATATCCACTTGTCTCACTTAGCCTGCTCAGAAGGAACAGCCGAGGTAGAAGACAGAGATAGAGTATATTTCACCTGTCTGATCTACACCTCATTCAGCCTGCTCAGAAGGAACAGTAGAGGTAGAAGACAGAGATATAGTATATCCACGTGTCTCACTCAGCCTGCTCAGAAGGAACAGCAGAGGTAGAAGACAGAGATAGAGTATATCCACGTGTCTGATCTACACCTCACACAGCCTGCTCAGAAGGAACAGCAGAGGTAGAAGACAGAGATAGAGTATATCCACGTGTCTGATCTACACCTCACTCAGCCTGCTCAGATGAATCAGCAGAGGTAGAAGACAGAGATAGAGTATATCCACGTGTCTCACTCAGCCTGCTCAGAAGGAACAGCAGAGGTAGAAGACAGAGATAGAGTATATCCACGTGTCTCACTCAGCCTGCTCAGAAAGAACAGCAGAGGTAGAAGACAGAGATAGAGTATATCCACGTGTCTGATCTACACCTCACTCAGCCTGCTCAGAATGAACAGCCGAGGTAGAAGACAGAGATAGAGTATATTCACCTGTCTGATCTACACCTCACACAGCCTGCTCATAAGGAACAGCAGAGTTAGAAGACAGAGATGGAGTATATCCACGTATCTGATCTACACCTCACTCAGATTGCTCAGACGGAACAGCAGAGGTAGAAGACAGAGATAGAGTATATCCACCTGTCTGATCTACACCTCACTCAGCCTGCTCAGAAGGAACAGCAGAGGTAGAAGACAGAGATAGAGTATATCCACGTGTCTGATCTACACCTCACTCAGCATGCTCAGAAGGAACATCAGAGGTAGAAGACAGAGATATAGTATATCCACGTGTCTGATCTACACCTCACTCAGCCTGCTCAGAAGGAACAGCAGAGCTAGAAGACAGAGATAGAGTATATCCACGTGTCTCACTTAGCCTGCTCAGAAGGAACAGCAGAGCTAGAAGACAGAGATAGAGTATATCCACAGTCTCACTCATCCTGCTCAGAAGAAACAGCAGAGGTAGAAGACAGATATAGAGTATATCCACGTGTCTGATCTACACCTCACTCAGCCTGCTCAGAAGGAACAGCAGAGCTAGAAGACAGAGATAGAGTATATCCACATGTCTCACTCAGCCTGCTCAGAAGGAACAGCAGAGGTAGAAGACAGAGATATAGTATATCCACGTGTCTGATCTACACCTCACACAGCCTGCTCAGAAGGAACAGCAGATGTAGAAGACAGAGATAGAGTATATCCACGTGTCTGATCTACACCTCACTCAGCCTGCTCAGAAGAATCAGCATAGGTAGAAGACAGAGATAGAGTATATCCACGTGTCTCACTCAGCCTGCTCAGAAAGAACAGCAGAGGTAGAAGACAGAGATAGAGTATATCCACGTGTCTAATCTACACCTCACTCAGCCTGCTCAGAAGGAACAGCAGAGGTAGAAGACAGAGATAGAGTATATCCACGTGTCTGATCTACACCTCACTCAGCCTGCTCAGAAGAATCAGCAGAGGTAGAATACAGAGATAGAGTATATCCACGTGTCTCACTCAGCCTGCTCAGAAGGAACAGCAGAGGTAGAAGACAGATATAGAGTATATCCACGTGTCTCACTCAGCCTGCTCAGAAAGAACAGCAGAGGTAGAAGACAGAGATAGAGTATATCCACGTGTCTGATCTACACCTCACTCAGCCTGCTCAGAATGAACAGCAGAGGTAGAAGGCAGAGATAAAGTATATCCACTTGTCTCACTTAGCCTGCTCAGAAGGAACAGCCGAGGTAGAAGACAGAGATAGAGTATATTCACCTGTCTGATCTACACCTCACTCAGCCTGCTCAGAAGGAACAGTAGAGGTAGAAGACAGAGATATAGTATATCCACGTATCTCACTCAGCCTGCTCCGAAGGAACAGCAGAGGTAGAAGACAGAGATAGAGTATATCCACGTGTCTGATCTACACCTCACACAGCCTGCTCAGAAGGAACAGCAGAGGTAGAAGACAGAGATAGAGTATATCCACGTGTCTGATCTACACCTCACTCAGCCTGCTCAGATGAATCAGCAGAGGTAGAAGACAGAGATAGAGTATATCCACGTGTCTCACTCAGCCTGCTCAGAAGGAACAGCAGAGGTAGAAGACAGAGATAGAGTATATCCACGTGTCTCACTCAGCCTGCTCAGAAAGAACAGCAGAGGTAGAAGACAGAGATAGAGTATATCCACGTGTCTAATCTACACCTCACTCAGCCTGCTCAGAAGGAACAGCAGAGGTAGAAGACAGAGATAGAGTATATCCAGGTGTCTGATCTACACCTCACTCAGCCTGCTCAGAAGAATCAGCAGAGGTAGAATACAGAGATAGAGTATATCCACGTGTCTCACTCAGCCTGCCCAGAAGGAACATCAGAGGTAGAAGACAGAGATAGAGTATATCCACGTGTCTGATCTACACCTCACTCAGCCTGCTCAGAAGGAACAGCAGAGGTAGAAGACAGAGATAGAGTATATCCACGTGTCTCACTCAGCCTGCCCAGAAGGAACAGCAGTGGTAGAAGACAGAGATAGAGTATATCCACGTGTCCCACTTAGCCTGCTCAGAAGGAACAGCAGAGCTAGAAGACAGAGATAGAGTATATCCACATGTCTCACTCAGCCTGCTCAGAAGGAACAGCAGAGGTAGAAGACAGAGATATAGTATATCCACGTGTCTGATCTACAATTCACACAGCCTGCTCAGAAGGAACAGCAGATGTAGAAGACAGAGATAGAGTATATCCACGTGTCTGATCTACACCTCACTCAGCCTGCTCAGAAGAATCAGCAGAGGTAGAAGACAGAGATAGAGTATATCCACGTGTCTCACTCAGCCTGCTCAGAAGGAACAGCAGAGGTAGAAGACATAGATAGAGTATATCCACGTGTCTCACTCAGCCTGCTCAGAAAGAACAGCAGAGGTAGAAGACAGAGATAGAGTATATCCACGTGTCTAATCTACACCTCACTCAGCCTGCTCAGAAGGAACAGCAGAGGTAGAAGACAGAGATAGAGTATATCCATGTGTCTGATCTACACCTCACTCAGCCTGCTCAGAAGAATCAGCAGAGGTAGAATACAGAGATAGAGAATATCCACGTGTCTCACTCAGCCTGCCCAGAAGGAACATCAGAGGTAGAAGACAGAGATAGAGTATATCCACGTGTCTGATCTACACCTCACTCAGCCTGCTCAGAAGGAACAGCAGAGGTAGAAGACAGAGATAGAGTATATCCACGTGTCTCACTCAGCCTGCCCAGAAGGAACAGCAGTGGTAGAAGACAGAGATAGAGTATATCCACGTGTCCCACTTAGCCTGCTCAGAAGGAACAGCAGAGCTAGAAGACAGAGATAGAGTATATCCACATGTCTCACTCAGCCTGCTCAGAAGGAACAGCAGAGGTAGAAGACAGAGATATAGTATATCCACGTGTCTGATCTACAATTCACACAGCCTGCTCAGAAGGAACAGCAGATGTAGAAGACAGAGATAGAGTATATCCACGTGTCTGATCTACACCTCACTCAGCCTGCTCAGAAGAATCAGCAGAGGTAGAAGACAGAGATAGAGTATATCCACGTGTCTCACTCAGCCTGCTCAAAAGGAACAGCAGAGGTAGAAGACAGAGATAGAGTATATCCACGTGTCTCACTCAGCCTGCTCAGAAGGAACAGCAGAGGTAGAAGACAGAGATAGAGTATATCCACGTGTCTCACTCAGCCTGCTCAGAAAGAACAGCAGAGGTAGAAGACAGAGATAGAGTATATCCACGTGTCTAATCTACACCTCACTCAGCCTGCTCAGAAGGAACAGCAGAGGTAGAAGACAGAGATAGAGTATATCCATGTGTCTGATCTACACCTCACTCAGCCTGCTCAGAAGAATCAGCAGAGGTAGAATACAGAGATAGAGTATATCCACGTGTCTCACTCAGCCTGCCCAGAAGGAACATCAGAGGTAGAAGACAGAGATAGAGTATATCCACGTGTCTGATCTACACCTCACTCAGCCTGCTCAGAAGGAACAGCAGAGGTAGAAGACAGAGATAGAGTATATCCACGTGTCTCACTCAGCCTGCCCAGAAGGAACAGCAGTGGTAGAAGACAGAGATAGAGTATATCCACGTGTCCCACTTAGCCTGCTCAGAAGGAACAGCAGAGCTAGAAGACAGAGATAGAGTATATCCACATGTCTCACTCAGCCTGCTCAGAAGGAACAGCAGAGGTAGAAGACAGAGATATAGTATATCCACGTGTCTGATCTACAATTCACACAGCCTGCTCAGAAGGAACATCAGATGTAGAAGACAGAGATATAGTATATCCACGTGTCTGATATACACCTCACTCAGCCTGCTCAGAAGAATCAGCAGAGGTAGAAGACAGAGATAGAGTATATCCACGTGTCTCACTCAGCCTGCTCAGAAGGAACAGCAGAGGTAGAAGACAGAGATAGAGTATATCCACGTGTCTCACTCAGCCTGCTCAGAAGGAACAGCAGAGGTAGAAGACAGAGATATAGTATATCCACGTGTCTCACTCAGCCTGCTCAGAAGGAACAACAGAGGTAGAAGACAGAGATAGAGTATATCCACGTGTCTGATCTACACCTCACTCAGCCTGCTCAGAAGAATCAGCATAGGTAGAAGACAGAGATAGAGTATATCCACGTGTCTCACTCAGCCTGCTCAGAAAGAACAGCAGAGGTAGAAGACAGAGATAGAGTATATCCACGTGTCTAATCTACACCTCACTCAGCCTGCTCAGAAGGAACAGCAGAGGTAAAATACAGAGATAGAGTATATCCACGTGTCTCACTCAGCCTGCTCAGAAGGAACAGCAGAGGTAGAAGACAGATATAGAGTATATCCACGTGTCTCACTCAGCCTGCTCAGAAAGAACAGCAGAGGTAGAAGACAGAGATAGAGTATATCCACGTGTCTGATCTACACCTCACTCAGCCTGCTCAGAATGAACAGCAGAGGTAGAAGGCAGAGATAAAGTATATCCACTTGTCTCACTTAGCCTGCTCAGAAGGAACAGCCGAGGTAGAAGACAGAGATAGAGTATATTCACCTGTCTGATCTACACCTCACTCAGCCTGCTCAGAAGGAACAGTAGAGGTAGAAGACAGAGATATAGTATATCCACGTGTCTCACTCAGCCTGCTCAGAAGGAACAGCAGAGGTAAAAGACAGAGATAGAGTATATCCACGTGTCTGATCTACACCTCACACAGCCTGCTCAGAAGGAACAGCAGAGGTAGAAGACAGAGATAGAGTATATCCACGTGTCTGATCTACACCTCACTCAGCCTGCTCAGATGAATCAGCAGAGGTAGAAGACAGAGATAGAGTATATCCACGTGTCTCACTCAGCCTGCTCAGAAGGAACAGCAGAGCTAGAAGACAGAGATAGAGTATATCCACATGTCTCACTCAGCCTGCTCAGAAGGAACAGCAGAGGTAGAAGACAGAGATATAGTATATCCACGTGTCTGATCTACAATTCACACAGCCTGCTCAGAAGGAACATCAGATGTAGAAGACAGAGATAGAGTATATCCACGTGTCTGATATACACCTCACTCAGCCTGCTCAGAAGAATCAGCAGAGGTAGAAGACAGAGATAGAGTATATCCACGTGTCTCACTCAGCCTGCTCAGAAGGAACAGCAGAGGTAGAAGACAGAGATAGAGTATATCCACGTGTCTCACTCAGCCTGCTCAGAAGGAACAGCAGAGGTAGAAGACAGAGATATAGTATATCCACGTGTCTCACTCAGCCTGCTCAGAAGGAACAACAGAGGTAGAAGACAGAGATAGAGTATATCCACGTGTCTGATCTACACCTCACTCAGCCTGCTCAGAAGAATCAGCATAGGTAGAAGACAGAGATAGAGTATATCCACGTGTCTCACTCAGCCTGCTCAGAAAGAACAGCAGAGGTAGAAGACAGAGATAGAGTATATCCACGTGTCTAATCTACACCTCACTCAGCCTGCTCAGAAGGAACAGCAGAGGTAAAATACAGAGATAGAGTATATCCACGTGTCTCACTCAGCCTGCTCAGAAGGAACAGCAGAGGTAGAAGACAGATATAGAGTATATCCACGTGTCTCACTCAGCCTGCTCAGAAAGAACAGCAGAGGTAGAAGACAGAGATAGAGTATATCCACGTGTCTGATCTACACCTCACTCAGCCTGCTCAGAATGAACAGCAGAGGTAGAAGGCAGAGATAAAGTATATCCACTTGTCTCACTTAGCCTGCTCAGAAGGAACAGCCGAGGTAGAAGACAGAGATAGAGTATATTCACCTGTCTGATCTACACCTCACTCAGCCTGCTCAGAAGGAACAGTAGAGGTAGAAGACAGAGATATAGTATATCCACGTGTCTCACTCAGCCTGCTCAGAAGGAACAGCAGAGGTAAAAGACAGAGATAGAGTATATCCACGTGTCTGATCTACACCTCACACAGCCTGCTCAGAAGGAACAGCAGAGGTAGAAGACAGAGATAGAGTATATCCACGTGTCTGATCTACACCTCACTCAGCCTGCTCAGATGAATCAGCAGAGGTAGAAGACAGAGATAGAGTATATCCACGTGTCTCACTCAGCCTGCTCAGAAGGAACAGCAGAGGTAGAAGACAGAGATAGAGTATATCCACGTGTCTCACTCAGCCTGCTCAGAAAGAACAGCAGAGGTAGAAGACAGAGATAGAGTATATCCACGTGTCTGATCTACACCTCACTCAGCCTGCTCAGAATGAACAGCAGAGGTAGAAGGCAGAGATAAAGTATATCCACTTGTCTCACTTAGCCTGCTCAGAAGGAACAGCCGAGGTAGAAGACAGAGATAGAGTATATTCACCTGTCTGATCTACACCTCACACAGCCTGCTCATAAGGAACAGCAGAGTTAGAAGACAGAGATGGAGTATATCCACGTATCTGATCTACACCTCACTCAGACTGCTCAGACGGAACAGCAGAGGTAGAAGACAGAGATAGAGTATATCCACCTGTCTGATCTACACCTCACTCAGCCTGCTCAGAAGGAACAGCAGAGGTAGAAGACAGAGATATAGTATATCCACGTGTCTGATCTACACCTCACTCAGCCTGCTCAGAAGGAACAGCAGAGCTAGAAGACAGAGATAGAGTATATCCACGTGTCTCACTCAGCCTGCCCAGAAGGAACAGCAATGGTAGAAGACAGAGATAGAGTATATCCACGTGTCCCACTTAGCCTGCTCAGAAGGAACAGCAGAGCTAGAAGACAGAGATAGAGTATATCCACAGTCTCACTCATCCTGCTCAGAAGAAACAGCAGAGGTAGAAGACAGATATAGAGTATATCCACGTGTCTGAACTACACCTCACTCAGCCTGCTCATAAGGAACAGCAGATGTAGAAGACAGAGATAGAGTATATCCACGTGTCTTATCTACACCTCACTCAGCCTGCTCAGAAGAATCAGCAGAGGTAGAAGACAGAGATAGAGTATATCCACGTGTCTCACTCAGCATGCCCAGAAGGAACAGCAGTGGTAGAAGACAGAGATAGAGTATATCCACGTGTCCCACTTAGCCTGCTCAGAAGGAACAGCAGAGCTAGAAGACAGAGATAGAGTATATCCACATGTCTCACTCAGCCTGCTCAGAAGGAACAGCAGATGTAGAAGACAGAGATATAGTATATCCACGTGTCTGATCTACAATTCACACAGCCTGCTCAGAAGGAACAGCAGATGTAGAAGACAGAGATAGAGTATATCCACGTGTCTGATATACACCTCACTCAGCCTGCTCAGAAGAATCAGCAGAGGTAGAAGACAGAGATAGAGTATATCCACGTGTCTCACTCAGCCTGCTCAGAAGGAACAGCAGAGGTAGAAGACAGAGATAGAGTATATCCACGTGTCTCACTCAGCCTGCTCAGAAGGAACAGCAGAGGTAGAAGACAGAGATATAGTATATCCACGTGTCTCACTCAGCCTGCTCAGAAGGAACAGCAGAGGTAGAAGACAGAGATAGAGTATATCCACGTGTCTGATCTACACCTCACTCAGCCTGCTCAGAAGAATCAGCATAGGTAGAAGACAGAGATAGAGTATATCCACGTGTCTCACTCAGCCTGCTCAGAAAGAACAGCAGAGGTAGAAGACAGATATAGAGTATATCCACGTGTCTGATCTACACCTCACTCAGCCTGCTCATAAGGAACAGCAGATGTAGAAGACAGAGAGAGAGTATATCCACGTGTCTGATCTACACCTCACTCAGCCTGCTCAGAAGAATCAGCAGAGGTAGAATACAGAGATAGAGTATATCCACGTGTCTCACTCAGCCTGCTCAGAAGGAACAGCAGAGGTAGAAGACAGAGATAGAGTATATCCACGTGTCTCACTCAGCCTGCTCAGAAAGAACAGCAGAGGTAGAAGACAGAGATAGAGTATATCCACGTGTCTGATCTACACCTCACTCAGCCTGCTCAGAATGAACAGCAGAGGTAGAAGGCAGAGATAAAGTATATCCACTTGTCTCACTTAGACTGCTCAGAATGAACAGCCGAGGTAGAAGACAGAGATAGAGTATATTCACCTGTCTGATCTACACCTCACTCAGCCTGCTCAGAAGGAACAGTAGAGGTAGAAGACAGAGATATAGTATATCCACGTTTCTCACTCAGCCTGCTCAGAAGGAACAGCAGAGGTAGAAGACAGAGATAGAGTATATCCACGTGTCTGATCTATACCTCACACAGCCTGCTCAGAAGGAACGGCAGAGGTAGAAGACAGAGATAGAGTATATCCACGTGTCTCACTCAGCCTGCTCAGAAGGAACAGCAGAGGTAGAAGACACAGATAGAGTATATCCACGTGTCTGATCTACACCTCACTCAGCCTGCTCAGAAGGAACAGTAGAGGTAGAAGACAGATATATAGTATATCCACGTTTCTCACTCAGCCTGCTCAGAAGGAACAGCAGAGGTAGAAGACAGAGATAGAGTATATCCACGTGTCTGATCTACACCTCACACAGCCTGCTCAGAAGGAACAGCAGAGGTAGAAGACAGAGATAGAGTATATCCACGTGTCTCACTCAGCCTGCTCAGAAGGAACAGCAGAGGTAGAATACACAGATAGAGTATATCCACGTGTCTGATCTACACCTCACTCAGCCTGCTCAGAATGAACAGCAGAGGTAGAAGGCAGAGATAAAGTATATCCACTTGTCTCACTTAGACTGCTCAGAATGAACAGCCGAGGTAGAAGACAGAGATAGAGTATATTCACCTGTCTGATCTACACCTCACTCAGCCTGCTCAGAAGGAACAGTAGAGGTAGAAGACAGAGATATAGTATATCCACGTTTCTCACTGAGCCTGCTCAGAAGGAACAGCAGAGGTAGAAGACAGAGATAGAGTATATCCACGTGTCTGATCTACACCTCACACAGCCTGCTCAGAAGGAACAGCAGAGTTAGAAGACAGAGATAGAGTATATCCACGTGTCTCACTCAGCCTGCTTAGAAGGAACAGCAGAGGTAGAAGACAGAGATAGAGTATATCCACGTGTCTGATCTACACCTCACACAGCCTGCTCAGAAGGAACAGCAGAGGTAGAAGACAGAGATAGAGTATATCCAAGTGTCTCACTCAGCCTGCTCAGAAGGAACAGCAGAGGTAGAAAACAGAGATAGAGTATATCCACGTGTCTCACTCAGCCTGCTCAGAAAGAACAGCAGAGGTAGAAGACAGAGATATAGTATATTCACGTGTCTGATCTACACCTCACTCAGCCTGCTCAGAAGAATCAGCATAGGTAGAAGACAGAGATAGAGTATATCCACGTGTCTCACTCAGCCTGCTCAGAAGGAACAGCAGAGGTAGAAGACAGAGATATATTATAACCACGTGTCTCACTCAGCCTGCTCAGAAAGAACAGCAGAGGTAGAAGACAGAGATATAGTATATTCACGTGTCTGATCTACACCTCACTCAGCCTGCTCAGAAGAATCAGCATAGGTAGAAGACAGAGATAGAGTATATCCACGTGTGTCACTCAGCCTGCCCAGAAGGAACAGCAGTGGTAGAAGACAGAGATAGAGTATATCCACGTGTCCCACTTAGCCTGCTCAGAAGGAACAGCAGAGCTAGAAGACAGAGATAGAGTATATCCACATGTCTCACTCAGCCTGCTCAGAAGGAACAGCAGAGGTAGAAGACAGAGATATAGTATATCCACGTGTCTGATCTACACCTCACACAGCCTGCTCAGAAGGAACAGCAGATGTAGAAGACAGAGATAGAGTATATCCACGTGTCTGATCTACACCTCACTCAGCCTGCTCAGAAGAATCAGCAGAGGTAGAAGACAGAGATAGAGTATATCCACGTGTCTCACTCAGCCTGCTCAGAAAGAACAGCAGAGGTAGAAGACAGAGATAGAGTATATCCACGTGTCTAATCTACACCTCACTCAGCCTGCTCAGAAATGAACATCAGAGGTAGAAGACAGAGATAGAGTATATCCACGTGTCTGATCTACACCTCACTCAGCCTGCTCAAAAGAATCAGCAGAGGTAGAATACAGAGATAGAGTATATCCACGTGTCTCACTCAGCCTGCTCAGAAGGAACAGCAGAGGTAGAAGACAGATATAGAGTATATCCACGTGTCTCACTCAGCCTGCTCAGAAAGAACAGCAGAGGTAGAAGACAGAGATAGAGTATATCCACGTGTCTGATCTACACCTCACTCAGCCTGCTCAGAATGAACAGCAGAGGTAGAAGGCAGAGATAAAGTATATCCACTTGTCTCACTTAGCCTGCTCAGAAGGAACAGCCGAGGTAGAAGACAGAGACAGAGTATATTCACCTGTCTGATCTACACCTCACTCAGCCTGCTCAGAAGGAACAGTAGAGGTAGAAGACAGAGATATAGTATATCCACGTGTCTGATCTACACCTCACACAGCCTGCTCAGAAGGAACAGCAGAGGTAGAAGACAGAGATAGAGTATATCCACGTGTCTGATCTACACCTCACTCAGCCTGCTCAGATGAATCAGCAGAGGTAGAAGACAGAGATAGAGTATATCCACGTGTCTCACTCAGCCTGCTCAGAAGGAACAGCACAGGTAGAAGACAGAGATAGAGTATATCCACGTGTCTCACTCAGCCTGCTCAGAAAGAACAGCAGAGGTAGAAGACAGAGATAGAGTATATCCACGTGTCTGATCTACACCTCACTCAGCCTGCTCAGAATGAACAGCAGAGGTAGAAGGCAGAGATAAAGTATATCCACTTGTCTCACTTAGCCTGCTCAGAAGGAACAGCCGAGGTAGAAGACAGAGATATAGTATATTCACCTGTCTGATCTACACCTCACACAGCCTGCTCATAAGGAACAGCAGAGTTAGAAGACAGAGATGGAGTATATCCACGTATCTGATCTACACCTCACTCAGACTGCTCAGACGGAACAGCAGAGGTAGAAGACAGAGATAGAGTATATCCACGTGTCTGATCTACACCTCACTCAGCATGCTCAGAAGGAACATCAGAGGTAGAAGACAGAGATATAGTATATCCACGTGTCTGATCTACACCTCACTCAGCCTGCTCAGAAGGAACAGCAGAGCTAGAAGACAGAGATAGAGTATATCCACGTGTCTCACTCAGCCTGCCCAGAAGGAACAGCAATGGTAGAAGACAGAGATAGAGTATATCCACGTGTCCCACTTAGCCTGCTCAGAAGGAACAGCAGAGCTAGAAGACAGAGATAGAGTATATCCACAGTCTCACTCATCCTGCTCAGAAGAAACAGCAGAGGTAGAAGACAGATATAGAGTATATCCACGTGTCTGATCTACACCTCACTCAGCCTGCTCATAAGGAACAGCAGATGTAGAAGACAGAGATATAGTATATCCACGTGTCTTATCAACACCTCACTCAGCCTGCTCAGAAGAATCAGCAGAGGTAGAAGACAGAAATAGAGTATATCCACGTGTCTCACTCAGCCTGCTCAGAAGGAACAGCAGAGGTAGAAGACAGAGATAGAGTATATCCACGTGTCTCACTCAGCCTGCTCAGAAAGAACAGCAGAGGTAGAAGACAGAGATATAGTATATCCACGTGTCTGATCTACACCTCACTCAACCTGCTCAGAAGGAACAGTAGAGGTAGAAGACAGAGATATAGTATATCCACGTTTCTCACTCAGCCTGCTCAGAAGGAACAGCAGAGGTAGAAGACAGAGATAGAGTATATCCACGTGTCTGATCTACACCTCACACAGCCTGCTCAGAAGGAACAGCAGAGGTAGAAGACAGAGATAGAGTATATCCACGTGTCTCACTCAGCCTGCTCAGAAGGAACAGCAGAGGTAGAAGACACAGATAGAGTATATCCACGTGTCTGATCTACACCTCACTCAGCCTGCTCAGAATGAACAGCAGAGGTAGAAGGCAGAGATAAAGTATATCCACTTGTCTCACTTAGACTGCTCAGAATGAACAGCCGAGGTAGAAGACAGAGATAGAGTATATTCACCTGTCTGATCTACACCTCACTCAGCCTGCTCAGCAGGAACAGTAGAGGTAGAAGACAGAGATATAGTATATCCACGTTTCTCACTCAGCCTGCCCAGAAGGAACAGCAGTGGTAGAAGACAGAGATAGAGTATATCCACGTGTCCCACTTAGCCTGCTCAGAAGGAACAGCAGAGCTAGAAGACAGAGATAGAGTATATCCACATGTCTCACTCAGCCTGCTCAGAAGGAACAGCAGAGGTAGAAGACAGAGATATAGTATATCCACGTGTCTGATCTACACCTCACACAGCCTGCTCAGAAGGAACAGCAGATGTAGAAGACAGAGATAGAGTATATCCACGTGTCTGATCTACACCTCACTCAGCCTGCTCAGAAGAATCAGCAGAGGTAGAAGACAGAGATAGAGTATATCCACGTGTCTCACTCAGCCTGCTCAGAAAGAACAGCAGAGGTAGAAGACAGAGATAGAGTATATCCACGTGTCTAATCTACACCTCACTCAGCCTGCTCAGAAATGAACATCAGAGGTAGAAGACAGAGATAGAGTATATCCACGTGTCTGATCTACACCTCACTCAGCCTGCTCAAAAGAATCAGCAGAGGTAGAATACAGAGATAGAGTATATCCACGTGTCTCACTCAGCCTGCTCAGAAGGAACAGCAGAGGTAGAAGACAGATATAGAGTATATCCACGTGTCTCACTCAGCCTGCTCAGAAAGAACAGCAGAGGTAGAAGACAGAGATAGAGTATATCCACGTGTCTGATCTACACCTCACTCAGCCTGCTCAGAATGAACAGCAGAGGTAGAAGGCAGAGATAAAGTATATCCACTTGTCTCACTTAGCCTGCTCAGAAGGAACAGCCGAGGTAGAAGACAGAGACAGAGTATATTCACCTGTCTGATCTACACCTCACTCAGCCTGCTCAGAAGGAACAGTAGAGGTAGAAGACAGAGATATAGTATATCCACGTGTCTGATCTACACCTCACACAGCCTGCTCAGAAGGAACAGCAGAGGTAGAAGACAGAGATAGAGTATATCCACGTGTCTGATCTACACCTCACTCAGCCTGCTCAGATGAATCAGCAGAGGTAGAAGACAGAGATAGAGTATATCCACGTGTCTCACTCAGCCTGCTCAGAAGGAACAGCACAGGTAGAAGACAGAGATAGAGTATATCCACGTGTCTCACTCAGCCTGCTCAGAAAGAACAGCAGAGGTAGAAGACAGAGATAGAGTATATCCACGTGTCTGATCTACACCTCACTCAGCCTGCTCAGAATGAACAGCAGAGGTAGAAGGCAGAGATAAAGTATATCCACTTGTCTCACTTAGCCTGCTCAGAAGGAACAGCCGAGGTAGAAGACAGAGATATAGTATATTCACCTGTCTGATCTACACCTCACACAGCCTGCTCATAAGGAACAGCAGAGTTAGAAGACAGAGATGGAGTATATCCACGTATCTGATCTACACCTCACTCAGACTGCTCAGACGGAACAGCAGAGGTAGAAGACAGAGATAGAGTATATCCACGTGTCTGATCTACACCTCACTCAGCATGCTCAGAAGGAACATCAGAGGTAGAAGACAGAGATATAGTATATCCACGTGTCTGATCTACACCTCACTCAGCCTGCTCAGAAGGAACAGCAGAGCTAGAAGACAGAGATAGAGTATATCCACGTGTCTCACTCAGCCTGCCCAGAAGGAACAGCAATGGTAGAAGACAGAGATAGAGTATATCCACGTGTCCCACTTAGCCTGCTCAGAAGGAACAGCAGAGCTAGAAGACAGAGATAGAGTATATCCACAGTCTCACTCATCCTGCTCAGAAGAAACAGCAGAGGTAGAAGACAGATATAGAGTATATCCACGTGTCTGATCTACACCTCACTCAGCCTGCTCATAAGGAACAGCAGATGTAGAAGACAGAGATATAGTATATCCACGTGTCTTATCAACACCTCACTCAGCCTGCTCAGAAGAATCAGCAGAGGTAGAAGACAGAAATAGAGTATATCCACGTGTCTCACTCAGCCTGCTCAGAAGGAACAGCAGAGGTAGAAGACAGAGATAGAGTATATCCACGTGTCTCACTCAGCCTGCTCAGAAAGAACAGCAGAGGTAGAAGACAGAGATATAGTATATCCACGTGTCTGATCTACACCTCACTCAACCTGCTCAGAAGGAACAGTAGAGGTAGAAGACAGAGATATAGTATATCCACGTTTCTCACTCAGCCTGCTCAGAAGGAACAGCAGAGGTAGAAGACAGAGATAGAGTATATCCACGTGTCTGATCTACACCTCACACAGCCTGCTCAGAAGGAACAGCAGAGGTAGAAGACAGAGATAGAGTATATCCACGTGTCTCACTCAGCCTGCTCAGAAGGAACAGCAGAGGTAGAAGACACAGATAGAGTATATCCACGTGTCTGATCTACACCTCACTCAGCCTGCTCAGAATGAACAGCAGAGGTAGAAGGCAGAGATAAAGTATATCCACTTGTCTCACTTAGACTGCTCAGAATGAACAGCCGAGGTAGAAGACAGAGATAGAGTATATTCACCTGTCTGATCTACACCTCACTCAGCCTGCTCAGCAGGAACAGTAGAGGTAGAAGACAGAGATATAGTATATCCACGTTTCTCACTCAGCCTGCTCAGAAGGAACAGCAGAGGTAGAAGACAGAGATAGAGTATATCCACGTGTCTGATCTACACCTCACACAGCCTGCTCAGAAGGAACAGCAGAGGTAGAAGACAGAGATAGAGTATATCCACGTGTCTCACTCAGCCTGCTTAGAAGGAACAGCAGAGGTAGAAGACAGAGATAGAGTATATCCACGTGTCTGATCTACACCTCACTCAGCCTGCTCAAAAGAATCAGCAGAGGTAGAATACAGAGATAGAGTATATCCACGTGTCTCACTCAGCCTGCTCAGAAGGAACAGCAGAGGTAGAAGACAGATATAGAGTATATCCACGTGTCTCACTCAGCCTGCTCAGAAAGAACAGCAGAGGTAGAAGACAGAGATAGAGTATATCCACGTGTCTGATCTACACCTCACTCAGCCTGCTCAGAATGAACAGCAGAGGTAGAAGGCAGAGATAAAGTATATCCACTTGTCTCACTTAGCCTGCTCAGAAGGAACAGCCGAGGTAGAAGACAGAGACAGAGTATATTCACCTGTCTGATCTACACCTCACTCAGCCTGCTCAGAAGGAACAGTAGAGGTAGAAGACAGAGATATAGTATATCCACGTGTCTGATCTACACCTCACACAGCCTGCTCAGAAGGAACAGCAGAGGTAGAAGACAGAGATAGAGTATATCCACGTGTCTGATCTACACCTCACTCAGCCTGCTCAGATGAATCAGCAGAGGTAGAAGACAGAGATAGAGTATATCCACGTGTCTCACTCAGCCTGCTCAGAAGGAACAGCACAGGTAGAAGACAGAGATAGAGTATATCCACGTGTCTCACTCAGCCTGCTCAGAAAGAACAGCAGAGGTAGAAGACAGAGATAGAGTATATCCACGTGTCTGATCTACACCTCACTCAGCCTGCTCAGAATGAACAGCAGAGGTAGAAGGCAGAGATAAAGTATATCCACTTGTCTCACTTAGCCTGCTCAGAAGGAACAGCCGAGGTAGAAGACAGAGATATAGTATATTCACCTGTCTGATCTACACCTCACACAGCCTGCTCATAAGGAACAGCAGAGTTAGAAGACAGAGATGGAGTATATCCACGTATCTGATCTACACCTCACTCAGACTGCTCAGACGGAACAGCAGAGGTAGAAGACAGAGATAGAGTATATCCACGTGTCTGATCTACACCTCACTCAGCATGCTCAGAAGGAACATCAGAGGTAGAAGACAGAGATATAGTATATCCACGTGTCTGATCTACACCTCACTCAGCCTGCTCAGAAGGAACAGCAGAGCTAGAAGACAGAGATAGAGTATATCCACGTGTCTCACTCAGCCTGCCCAGAAGGAACAGCAATGGTAGAAGACAGAGATAGAGTATATCCACGTGTCCCACTTAGCCTGCTCAGAAGGAACAGCAGAGCTAGAAGACAGAGATAGAGTATATCCACAGTCTCACTCATCCTGCTCAGAAGAAACAGCAGAGGTAGAAGACAGATATAGAGTATATCCACGTGTCTGATCTACACCTCACTCAGCCTGCTCATAAGGAACAGCAGATGTAGAAGACAGAGATAGAGTATATCCACGTGTCTTATCAACACCTCACTCAGCCTGCTCAGAAGAATCAGCAGAGGTAGAAGACAGAGATAGAGTATATCCACGTGTCTCACTCAGCCTGCTCAGAAGGAACAGCAGAGGTAGAAGACAGAGATAGAGTATATCCACGTGTCTCACTCAGCCTGCTCAGAAAGAACAGCAGAGGTAGAAGACAGAGATATAGTATATCCACGTGTCTGATCTACACCTCACTCAGCCTGCTCAGAAGGAACAGTAGAGGTAGAAGACAGAGATATAGTATATCCACGTTTCTCACTCAGCCTGCTCAGAAGGAACAGCAGAGGTAGAAGACAGAGATAGAGTATATCCACGTGTCTGATCTACACCTCACACAGCCTGCTCAGAAGGAACAGCAGAGGTAGAAGACAGAGATAGAGTATATCCACGTGTCTCACTCAGCCTGCTCAGAAGGAACAGCAGAGGTAGAAGACACAGATAGAGTATATCCACGTGTCTGATCTACACCTCACTCAGCCTGCTCAGAATGAACAGCAGAGGTAGAAGGCAGAGATAAAGTATATCCACTTGTCTCACTTAGACTGCTCAGAATGAACAGCCGAGGTAGAAGACAGAGATAGAGTATATTCACCTGTCTGATCTACACCTCACTCAGCCTGCTCAGCAGGAAAAGTAGAGGTAGAAGACAGAGATATAGTATATCCACGTTTCTCACTCAGCCTGCTCAGAAGGAACAGCAGAGGTAGAAGACAGAGATAGAGTATATCCACGTGTCTGATCTACACCTCACACAGCCTGCTCAGAAGGAACAGCAGAGGTAGAAGACAGAGATAGAGTATATCCACGTGTCTCACTCAGCCTGCTTAGAAGGAACAGCAGAGGTAGAAGACAGAGATAGAGTATATCCACGTGTCTGATCTACACCTCACACAGCCTGCTCAGAAGGAACAGCAGAGGTAGAAGACAGAGATAGAGTATATCCAAGTGTCTCACTCAGCCTGCTCAGAAGGAACAGCAGAGGTAGAAGACAGAGATAGAGTATATCCACGTGTCTCACTCAGCCTGCTCAGAAAGAACAGCAGAGGTAGAAGACAGAGATATAGTATATTCACGTGTCTGATATACACCTCACTCAGCCTGCTCAGAAGAATCAGCATAGGTAGAAGACAGAGATAGAGTATATCCTCGTGTCTCACTCAGCCTGCTCAGAAGGAACAGCAGAGGTAGAAGACAGAGATATATTATAACCACGTGTCTCACTCAGCCTGCTCAGAAAGAACAGCAGAGGTAGAAGACAGAGATAGAGTATATCCACGTGTCTAATCTACACCTCACTCAGCCTGCTCAGAAGGAACAGCAGAGGTAGAAGACAGAGATAGAGTATATCCACGTGTCTGATCTACACCTCACTCAGCCTGCTCAGAAGAATCAGCAGAGGTAGAAGACAGAGATATAGTATATCCACGTGTCTGATCTACACCTCACACAGCCTGCTCAGAAGGAACAGCAGAGGTAGAAGACAGAGATAGAGTATATCCACGTGTCTGATATACACCTCACTCAGCCTGCTCAGATGAATCAGCAGAGGTAGAAGACAGAGATAGAGTATATCCACGTGTCTCACTCAGCCTGCTCAGAAGGAACAGCAGAGGTAGAAGACAGAGATAGAGTATATCCACGTGTCTCACTCAGCCTGCTCAGAAAGAACATCAGAGGTAGAAGACAGAGATAGAGTATATCCACGTGTCTGATCTACACCTCACTCAGCCTGCTCAGAAGAATCAGCAGATGTAGAAGACAGAGATAGAGTATATCCACGTGTCTCACTCAGCCTGCTCAGAAGGAACAGCAGAGGTAGAAGACAGAGATATAGTATATCCACGTGTCTCACTCAGCCTGCTCAGAAAGAACAGCAGAGGTAGAAGACAGAGATAGAGTATATCCGCGTGTCTCACTCAACCTGCTCAGAAGGAACAGCAGAGGTAGAAGACAGAGATAGAGTATATCCACGTGTCTGATCTACACCTCACTCAGCCTGCTCAGAAGGAACAGCAGAGGTAGAAGGCAGAGATAGAGTATATCCACGTTCCTCACTTAGCCTGCTCAGAAGGAACAGCCGAGGTAGAAGACAGAGATAGAGTATATCCACGTGTCTCACTCAGCCTGCTCAGAAGGAACAGCAGAGGTAGAAGACAGTGATAGAGTATATCCACGTGTCTGATCTACACCTCACTCAGGCTGCTCAGAAGAATCAGCAGAGGTAGAAGACAGAGATAGAGTATATCCACGTGTCTGATCTACACCTCACTCAGCCTGCTCAGAAGAATCAGCAGATGTAGAAGACAGAGATAGAGTATATCCACGTGTCTCACTCAGCCTGCTCAGAAGGAACAGCAGAGGTAGAAGACAGAGATATAGTATATCCACGTGTCTCACTCAGCCTGCTCAGAAAGAACAGCAGAGGTAGAAGACAGAGATAGAGTATATCCGCGTGTCTCACTCAACCTGCTCAGAAGGAACAGCAGAGGTAGAAGACAGAGATAGAGTATATCCACGTGTCTGATCTACACCTCACTCAGCCTGCTCAGAAGGAACAGCAGAGGTAGAAGGCAGAGATAGAGTATATCCACGTTCCTCACTTAGCCTGCTCAGAAGGAACAGCCGAGGTAGAAGACAGAGATAGAGTATATTCACGTGTCTGATCTACACCTCACTCAGCCTGCTCAGAAGGAACAGCATAGGTAGAAGACAGAGATAGAGTATATCCACGTATCTGATCTACACCTCACTCAGACTGCTCAGACGGGACAGCAGAGGTAGAAGACAGAGATAGAGTATATCCACATGTCTGATCTACACCTCACTCAGCCTGCTCAGAAGGAACTGCAGAGGTAGAAGACAGAGATAGAGTATATCCACGTGTCTCACTCAGCCTGCTCAGAAGGAACAACAGAGGTAGAAGACAGAGATAGAGTATATCCACGTGTCTGATCTACACCTCACTCAGCCTGCTCAGAAGAATCAGCATAGGTAGAAGACAGAGATAGAGTATATCCACGTGTCTCACTCAGCCTGCTCAGAAAGAACAGCAGAGGTAGAAGACAGAGATAGAGTATATCCACGTGTCTAATCTACACCTCACTCAGCCTGCTCAGAAGGAACAGCAGAGGTAGAAGACAGAGATAGAGTATATCCACGTGTCTGATCTACACCTCACTCAGCCTGCTCAGAAGAATCAGCAGAGGTAGAATACAGAGATAGAGTATATCCACATATCTCACTCAGCCTGCTCAGAAGGAACAGCAGAGTTAGAAGACAGATATAGAGTATATCCACGTGTCTCACTCAGCCTGCTCAGAAAGATCAGCAGAGGTAGAAGACAGAGATAGAGTATATCCACGTGTCTGATCTACACCTCACTCAGCCTGCTCAGAATGAACAGCAGAGGTAGAAGGCAGAGATAAAGTATATCCACTTGTCTCACTTAGCCTGCTCAAAAGGAACAGCCGAGGTAGAAGACAGAGATAGAGTATATTCACCTGTCTGATCTACACCTCACTCAGCCTGCTCAGAAGGAACAGTAGAGGTAGAAGACAGAGATATAGTATATTCACGTGTCTCACTCAGCCTGCTCAGAAGGAACAGCAGAGGTAGAAGACAGAGATAGAGTATATCCACGTGTCTGATCTACACCTCACACAGCCTGCTCAGAAGGAACAACAGAGGTAGAAGACAGAGATAGAGTATATCCACGTGTCTGATCTACACCTCACTCAGCCTGCTCAGATGAATCAGCAGAGGTAGAAGACAGAGATAGAGTATATCCACGTGTCTCACTCAGCCTGCTCAGAAGGAACAGCAGAGGTAGAAGACAGAGATAGAGTATATCCACGTGTCTCACTCAGCCTGCTCAGAAAGAACAGCAGAGGTAGAAGACAGATATAGAGTATATCCACGTGTCTTATCTACACCTCACTCAGCCTGCTCAGAAGAATCAGCAGAGGTAGAAGACAGAGATAGAGTATATCCACGTGTCTCACTCAGCCTGCTCAGAAGGAACAGCAGAGGTATAAGACAGAAATAGAGTATATCCACGTGTCTCACTCAGCCTGCTCATAAAGAACAGCAGAGGTAGAAGACAGAGATAGAGTATATCCACGTGTCTGATCTACACCTCACTCAGCCTGCTCAGAATGAACAGCAGAGGTAGAAGGCAGAGATAAAGTATATCCACTTGTCTCACTTAGACTGCTCAGAATGAACAGCCGAGGTAGAAGACAGAGATAGAGTATATCCACCTGTCTGATCTACACCTCACACAGCCTGCTCAGAAGGAACAGCAGAGGTAGAAGACAGAGATAGAGTATATCCAAGTGTCTCACTCAGCCTGCTCAGAAGGAACAGCAGAGGTAGAAGACAGAGATTGAGTATATCCACGTGTCTCACTCAGCCTGCTCAGAAAGAACAGCAGAGGTAGAAGACAGAGATATAGTATATCCACGTGTCTGATCTACACCTCACACAGCCTGCTCAGAAGGAACAGCAGAGGTAGAAGACAGAGATAGAGTATATCCAAGTGTCTCACTCAGCCTGCTCAGAAGGAACAGCAGAGGTAGAAGACAGAGATAGAGTATATCCACGTGTCTCACTCAGCCTGCTCAGAAAGAACAGCAGAGGTAGAAGACAGAGATATAGTATATTCACGTGTCTGATATACACCTCACTCAGCCTGCTCAGAAGAATCAGCATAGGTAGAAGACAGAGATAGAGTATATCCTCGTGTCTCACTCAGCCTGCTCAGAAGGAACAGCAGAGGTAGAAGACAGAGATATATTATAACCACGTGTCTCACTCAGCCTGCTCAGAAAGAACAGCAGAGGTAGAAGACAGAGATAGAGTATATCCACGTGTCTAATCTACACCTCACTCAGCCTGCTCAGAAGGAACAGCAGAGGTAGAAGACAGAGATAGAGTATATCCACGTGTCTGATCTACACCTCACTCAGCCTGCTCAGAAGAATCAGCAGAGGTAGAAGACAGAGATATAGTATATCCACGTGTCTGATCTACACCTCACACAGCCTGCTCAGAAGGAACAGCAGAGGTAGAAGACAGAGATAGAGTATATCCACGTGTCTGATATACACCTCACTCAGCCTGCTCAGATGAATCAGCAGAGGTAGAAGACAGAGATAGAGTATATCCACGTGTCTCACTCAGCCTGCTCAGAAGGAACAGCAGAGGTAGAAGACAGAGATAGAGTATATCCACGTGTCTCACTCAGCCTGCTCAGAAAGAACATCAGAGGTAGAAGACAGAGATAGAGTATATCCACGTGTCTGATCTACACCTCACTCAGCCTGCTCAGAAGAATCAGCAGATGTAGAAGACAGAGATAGAGTATATCCACGTGTCTCACTCAGCCTGCTCAGAAGGAACAGCAGAGGTAGAAGACAGAGATATAGTATATCCACGTGTCTCACTCAGCCTGCTCAGAAAGAACAGCAGAGGTAGAAGACAGAGATAGAGTATATCCGCGTGTCTCACTCAACCTGCTCAGAAGGAACAGCAGAGGTAGAAGACAGAGATAGAGTATATCCACGTGTCTGATCTACACCTCACTCAGCCTGCTCAGATGAATCAGCAGAGGTAGAAGACAGAGATAGAGTATATCCACGTGTCTCACTCAGCCTGCTCAGAAGGAACAGCAGAGGTAGAAGACAGAGATAGAGTATATCCACGTGTCTCACTCAGCCTGCTCAGAAAGAACATCAGAGGTAGAAGACAGAGATAGAGTATATCCACGTGTCTGATCTACACCTCACTCAGCCTGCTCAGAAGAATCAGCAGATGTAGAAGACAGAGATAGAGTATATCCACGTGTCTCACTCAGCCTGCTCAGAAGGAACAGCAGAGGTAGAAGACAGAGATATAGTATATCCACGTGTCTCACTCAGCCTGCTCAGAAAGAACAGCAGAGGTAGAAGACAGAGATAGAGTATATCCGCGTGTCTCACTCAACCTGCTCAGAAGGAACAGCAGAGGTAGAAGACAGAGATAGAGTATATCCACGTGTCTGATCTACACCTCACTCAGCCTGCTCAGAAGGAACAGCAGAGGTAGAAGGCAGAGATAGAGTATATCCACGTTCCTCACTTAGCCTGCTCAGAAGGAACAGCCGAGGTAGAAGACAGAGATAGAGTATATCCACGTGTCTCACTCAGCCTGCTCAGAAGGAACAGCAGAGGTAGAAGACAGTGATAGAGTATATCCACGTGTCTGATCTACACCTCACTCAGGCTGCTCAGAAGAATCAGCAGAGGTAGAAGACAGAGATAGAGTATATCCACGTGTCTGATCTACACCTCACTCAGCCTGCTCAGAAGAATCAGCAGATGTAGAAGACAGAGATAGAGTATATCCACGTGTCTCACTCAGCCTGCTCAGAAGGAACAGCAGAGGTAGAAGACAGAGATATAGTATATCCACGTGTCTCACTCAGCCTGCTCAGAAAGAACAGCAGAGGTAGAAGACAGAGATAGAGTATATCCGCGTGTCTCACTCAACCTGCTCAGAAGGAACAGCAGAGGTAGAAGACAGAGATAGAGTATATCCACGTGTCTGATCTACACCTCACTCAGCCTGCTCAGAAGGAACAGCAGAGGTAGAAGGCAGAGATAGAGTATATCCACGTTCCTCACTTAGCCTGCTCAGAAGGAACAGCCGAGGTAGAAGACAGAGATAGAGTATATTCACGTGTCTGATCTACACCTCACTCAGCCTGCTCAGAAGGAACAGCATAGGTAGAAGACAGAGATAGAGTATATCCACGTATCTGATCTACACCTCACTCAGACTGCTCAGACGGGACAGCAGAGGTAGAAGACAGAGATAGAGTATATCCACATGTCTGATCTACACCTCACTCAGCCTGCTCAGAAGGAACTGCAGAGGTAGAAGACAGAGATAGAGTATATCCATGTGTCTCACTCAGCCTGCTCAGAAGGAACAACAGAGGTAGAAGACAGAGATAGAGTATATCCACGTGTCTGATCTACACCTCACTCAGCCTGCTCAGAAGAATCAGCATAGGTAGAAGACAGAGATAGAGTATATCCACGTGTCTCACTCAGCCTGCTCAGAAAGAACAGCAGAGGTAGAAGACAGAGATAGAGTATATCCACGTGTCTAATCTACACCTCACTCAGCCTGCTCAGAAGGAACAGCAGAGGTAGAAGACAGAGATAGAGTATATCCACGTGTCTGATCTACACCTCACTCAGCCTGCTCAGAAGAATCAGCAGAGGTAGAATACAGAGATAGAGTATATCCACATATCTCACTCAGCCTGCTCAGAAGGAACAGCAGAGTTAGAAGACAGATATAGAGTATATCCACGTGTCTCACTCAGCCTGCTCAGAAAGATCAGCAGAGGTAGAAGACAGAGATAGAGTATATCCACGTGTCTGATCTACACCTCACTCAGCCTGCTCAGAATGAACAGCAGAGGTAGAAGGCAGAGATAAAGTATATCCACTTGTCTCACTTAGCCTGCTCAAAAGGAACAGCCGAGGTAGAAGACAGAGATAGAGTATATTCACCTGTCTGATCTACACCTCACTCAGCCTGCTCAGAAGGAACAGTAGAGGTAGAAGACAGAGATATAGTATATTCACGTGTCTCACTCAGCCTGCTCAGAAGGAACAGCAGAGGTAGAAGACAGAGATAGAGTATATCCACGTGTCTGATCTACACCTCACACAGCCTGCTCAGAAGGAACAACAGAGGTAGAAGACAGAGATAGAGTATATCCACGTGTCTGATCTACACCTCACTCAGCCTGCTCAGATGAATCAGCAGAGGTAGAAGACAGAGATAGAGTATATCCACGTGTCTCACTCAGCCTGCTCAGAAGGAACAGCAGAGGTAGAAGACAGAGATAGAGTATATCCACGTGTCTCACTCAGCCTGCTCAGAAAGAACAGCAGAGGTAGAAGACAGATATAGAGTATATCCACGTGTCTTATCTACACCTCACTCAGCCTGCTCAGAAGAATCAGCAGAGGTAGAAGACAGAGATAGAGTATATCCACGTGTCTCACTCAGCCTGCTCAGAAGGAACAGCAGAGGTATAAGACAGAAATAGAGTATATCCACGTGTCTCACTCAGCCTGCTCATAAAGAACAGCAGAGGTAGAAGACAGAGATAGAGTATATCCACGTGTCTGATCTACACCTCACTCAGCCTGCTCAGAATGAACAGCAGAGGTAGAAGGCAGAGATAAAGTATATCCACTTGTCTCACTTAGACTGCTCAGAATGAACAGCCGAGGTAGAAGACAGAGATAGAGTATATCCACCTGTCTGATCTACACCTCACACAGCCTGCTCAGAAGGAACAGCAGAGGTAGAAGACAGAGATAGAGTATATCCAAGTGTCTCACTCAGCCTGCTCAGAAGGAACAGCAGAGGTAGAAGACAGAGATTGAGTATATCCACGTGTCTCACTCAGCCTGCTCAGAAAGAACAGCAGAGGTAGAAGACAGAGATATAGTATATTCACGTGTCTGATCTACACCTCACTCAGCCTGCTCAGAAGAATCAGCATAGGTAGAAGACAGAGATAGAGTATATCCCCGTGTCTCACTCAGCCTGCTCAGAAGGAACAGCAGAGTTAGAAGACAGAGATATAGTATAACCACGTGTCTCACTCAGCCTGCTCAGAAAGAACAGCAGAGGTAGAAGACAGAGATAGGGTATATCCACGTGTCTAATCTACACCTCACTCAGCCTGCTCAGAAGGAACAGCAGAGGTAGAAGACAGAGATAGAGTATATCCACGTGTCTGATCTACACCTCACTCAGCCTGCTCAGAAGAATCAGCAGAGGTAGAAGACAGAGATAGAGTATATCCACGTGTCTCACTCAGCCTGCTCAGAAGGAACAGCAGAGGTAGAAGACAGAGATAGAGTATATCCACGTGTCTCACTCAGCCTGCTCAGAAAGAACAGCAGAGGTAGAAGACAGAGATAGAGTATATCCACGAGTCTGATCTACACCTCACTCAGCCTGCTCAGAAGGAACAGCAGAGGTAGAAGGCAGAGATAGAGTATATCCACGTTTCTCACTTAGCCTGCTCAGAAGGAACAGCCGAGGTAGAAGACAGAGATAGAGTATATCCACGTGTCCCACTTAGCCTGCTCAGAAGGAACAGCAGAGGTAGAAAACAGAGATAGAGTATAACCACATGTCTCACTCAGCCTGCTCAGAAGGAACAGCAGAGGTAGAAGACAAAGATTGAGTATATCCACGTGTCTGATCTACACCTCACTCAGCCTGCTCAGAAGGAACAGCAGATGTAGAAGACAGAGATATAGTATATCCACGTGTCTGATCTACACCTCACTCAGCCTGCTCAGAAGAATCAGCAGATGTAGAAGACAGAGATAGAGTATATCCACGTGTCTCACTCAGCCTGCTCAGAAGGAACAGCAGAGGTAGAAGACAGAGATAGAGTATATCTACTTGTCTCACTCAGCCTGCTCAAAAAGAACAGCAGAGGTAAAAGACAGAGATAGAGTATATCCACGTGTCTGATCTACACCTCACTCAGCCTGCTCAGACGAATCAGCAGAGGTAGAAGACAGAGATAGAGTATATCCACGTGTCTCACTCAGCCTGCTCAGAAGGAACAGCAGAGGTAGAAGACAGAGATAGAGTATATCCACGTGTTTCACTCAGCCTGCTCAGAAAGAACAGCAGAGGTAGAAGACAGAGATAGAGTATATCCACGTGTCTGATCTACACCTCACTCAGTCTGCTCAGAAGAATCAGCAGAGGTAGAAGACAGAGATATATTATATTTACGTGTCTCACTCAGCCTGCTCAGAAAGAACAGCAGAGGTAGAAGACAGAGATAAAGTATATCCACGTGTCTGATCTACACCTCACTCAGCCTGCTCAGAAGGAACAGCAGAGGTATACGACAGAGATAGAGTATATCCACCTGTCTGATCTACACCTCACTCAGACTGCTCAGACGGAACTGCAGAGGTAGAAGACAGAGATAGAGTATATCAACGTGTCTCACTCAGCCTGCTCAGAAGGAACAGCAGAGGTAGAAGACAGAGATATAGTATATCCACGTGTCTCACTCAGCCTGCTCAGAAAGAACAGCAGAGGTAGAAGACAGAGATGGAGTATATCCACGTGTCTGATCTACACCCTCACTCAGCCTGCTCAGAAGAATCAGCATAGGTAGAAGACAGAGATAGAGTATATCCACGTGTCTCACTCAGCCTGCTCAGAAGGAACAGCCGAGGTAGAAGACAGAGATAGAGTATATCTACTTGTCTCACTCAGCCTGCTCAGAAAGAACAGCAGAGGTAAAAGACAGAGATAGAGTATATCCACGTGTCTTATCTACACCTCACTCAGCCTGCTCAGAAGAATCAGCAGAGGTAGAAGACAGAGATAGAGTATATCCACGTGTCTCACTCAGCCTGCTCAGAAGGAACAGCAGAGGTATAAGACAGAAATAGAGTATATCCACGTGTCTCACTCAGCCTGCTCATAAAGAACAGCAGAGGTAGAAGACAGAGATAGAGTATATCCACGTGTCTGATATACACCTCACTCAGCCTGCTCAGAATGAACAGCAGAGGTAGAAGGCAGAGATAAAGTATATCCACTTGTCTCACTTAGACTGCTCAGAATGAACAGCCGAGGTAGAAGACAGAGATAGAGTATATCCACGTGTCTGATCTACACCTCACACAGCCTGCTCAGAAGGAACAGCAGAGGTAGAAGACAGAGATAGAGTATATTCAAGTGTCTCACTCAGCCTGCTCAGAAGGAACAGCAGAGGTAGAAGACAGAGATAGAGTATATCCACGTGTCTCACTCAGCCTGCTCAGAAAGAACAGCAGAGGTAGAAGACAGAGATATAGTATATTCACGTGTCTGATCTACACCTCACTCAGCCTGCTCAGAAGAATCAGCATAGGTAGAAGACAGAGATAGAGTATATCCACGTGTCTCACTCAGCCTGCTCAGAAGGAACAGCAGAGTTAGAAGACAGAGATATAGTATAACCACGTGTCTCACTCAGCCTGCTCAGAAAGAACAGCAGAGGTAGAAGACAGAGATAGGGTATATCCACGTGTCTAATCTACACCTCACTCAGCCTGCTCAGAAGGAACAGCAGAGGTAGAAGACAGAGATAGAGTATATCCACGTGTCTGATCTACACCTCACTCAGCCTGCTCAGAAGAATCAGCAGAGGTAGAAGACAGAGATAGAGTATATCCACGTGTCTCACTCAGCCTGCTCAGAAGGAACAGCAGAGGTAGAAGACAGAGATAGAGTATATCCACGTGTCTCACTCAGCCTGCTCAGAAAGAACAGCAGAGGTAGAAGACAGAGATAGAGTATATCCACGAGTCTGATCTACACCTCACTCAGCCTGCTCAGAAGGAACAGCAGAGGTAGAAGGCAGAGATAGAGTATATCCACGTTTCTCACTTAGCCTGCTCAGAAGGAACAGCCGAGGTAGAAGACAGAGATAGAGTATATCCACGTGTCCCACTTAGCCTGCTCAGAAGGAACAGCAGAGGTAGAAGACAGAGATAGAGTATAACCACATGTCTCACTCAGCCTGCTCAGAAGGAACAGCAGAGGTAGAAGACAAAGATTGAGTATATCCACGTGTCTGATCTACACCTCACTCAGCCTGCTCAGAAGGAACAGCAGATGTAGAAGACAGAGATATAGTATATCCACGTGTCTGATCTACACCTCACTCAGCCTGCTCAGAAGAATCAGCAGATGTAGAAGACAGAGATAGAGTATATCCACGTGTCTCACTCAGCCTGCTCAGAAGGAACAGCAGAGGTAGAAGACAGAGATAGAGTATATCTACTTGTCTCACTCAGCCTGCTCAAAAAGAACAGCAGAGGTAAAAGACAGAGATAGAGTATATCCACGTGTCTGATCTACACCTCACTCAGCCTGCTCAGACGAATCAGCAGAGGTAGAAGACAGAGATAGAGTATATCCACGTGTCTCACTCAGCCTGCTCAGAAGGAACAGCAGAGGTAGAAGACAGAGATAGAGTATATCCACGTGTTTCACTCAGCCTGCTCAGAAAGAACAGCAGAGGTAGAAGACAGAGATAGAGTATATCCACGTGTCTGATCTACACCTCACTCAGTCTGCTCAGAAGAATCAGCAGAGGTAGAAGACAGAGATATATTATATTTACGTGTCTCACTCAGCCTGCTCAGAAAGAACAGCAGAGGTAGAAGACAGAGATAAAGTATATCCACGTGTCTGATCTACACCTCACTCAGCCTGCTCAGAAGGAACAGCAGAGGTATAAGACAGAGATAGAGTATATCCACCTGTCTGATCTACACCTCACTCAGACTGCTCAGACGGAACTGCAGAGGTAGAAGACAGAGATAGAGTATATCAACGTGTCTCACTCAGCCTGCTCAGAAGGAACAGCAGAGGTAGAAGACAGAGATATAGTATATCCACGTGTCTCACTCAGCCTGCTCAGAAAGAACAGCAGAGGTAGAAGACAGAGATGGAGTATATCCACGTGTCTGATCTACACCCTCACTCAGCCTGCTCAGAAGAATCAGCATAGGTAGAAGACAGAGATAGAGTATATCCACGTGTCTCACTCAGCCTGCTCAGAAGGAACAGCCGAGGTAGAAGACAGAGATAGAGTATATCTACTTGTCTCACTCAGCCTGCTCAGAAAGAACAGCAGAGGTAAAAGACAGAGATAGAGTATATCCACGTGTCTGATCTACACCTCACTCAGCCTGCTCAGACGAATCAGCAGAGGTAGAAGACAGAGATAGAGTATATCCACGTGTCTCACTCAGCCTGCTCAGAAGGAACAGCAGAGGTAGAAGACAGAGATAGAGTATATCCACGTGTTTCACTCAGCCTGCTCAGAAAGAACAGCAGAGGTAGAAGACAGAGATAGAGTATATCCACGTGTCTGATCTACACCTCACTCAGCCTGCTCAGAAGAATCAGCAGAGGTAGAAGACAGAGATATAGTATATTTACGTGTCTCACTCAGCCTGCTCAGAAAGAACAGCAGAGGTAGAATACAGAGATAAAGTATATCCACGTGTCTGATCTACACCTCACTCAGCCTGCTCAGAAGGAACAGCAGAGGTAGAAGACAGAGATAGAGTATATCCACCTGTCTGATCTACACCTCACTCAGACTGCTCAGACGGAACTGCAGAGGTAGAAGACAGAGATAGAGTATATCAACGTGTCTCACTCAGCCTGCTCAGAAGGAACAGCAGAGGTAGAAGACAGAGATATAGTATATCCACGTGTCTCACTCAGCCTGCTCAGAAAGAACAGCAGAGGTAGAAGACAGAGATGGAGTATATCCACGTGTCTGATCTACACCCTCACTCAGCCTGCTCAGAAGAATCAGCATAGGTAGAAGACAGAGATAGAGTATATCCACGTGTCTCACTCAGCCTGCTCAGAAGGAACAGCCGAGGTAGAAGACAGAGATAGAGTATATCTACTTGTCTCACTCAGCCTGCTCAGAAAGAACAGCAGAGGTAAAAGACAGAGATAGAGTATATCCACGTGTCTGATCTACACCTCACTCAGCCTGCTCAGACGAATCAGCAGAGGTAGAAGACAGAGATAGAGTATATCCACGTGTCTCACTCAGCCTGCTCAGAAGGAACAGCAGAGGTAGAAGACAGAGATAGAGTATATCCACGTGTTTCACTCAGCCTGCTCAGAAAGAACAGCAGAGGTAGAAGACAGAGATAGAGTATATCCACGTGTCTGATCTACACCTCACTCAGCCTGCTCAGAAGAATCAGCAGAGGTAGAAGACAGAGATATAGTATATTTACGTGTCTCACTCAGCCTGCTCAGAAAGAACAGCAGAGGTAGAATACAGAGATAAAGTATATCCACGTGTCTGATCTACACCTCACTCAGCCTGCTCAGAAGGAACAGCAGAGGTAGAAGACAGAGATAGAGTATATCCACCTGTCTGATCTACACCTCACTCAGACTGCTCAGACGGAACTGCAGAGGTAGAAGACAGAGATAGAGTATATCAACGTGTCTCACTCAGCCTGCTCAGAAGGAACAGGAGAGGTAGAAGACAGAGATATAGTATATCCACGTGTCTCACTCAGCCTGCTCAGAAAGAACAGCATAGGTAGAAGACAGAGATAGAGTATATCCACGTGTCTCACTCAGCCTGCTCAGAAGGAACAGCAGAGGTAGAAGACAGAGATATAGTATATCCACGTGTCTCACTCAGCCTGCCCATAAAGAACAGCAGAGGTAGAAGACAGAGATATATTATAACCACGTGTCTCACTCAGCCTGCTCAGAAAGAACAGCAGAGGTAGAAGACAGAGATAGAGTATATCCACGTGTCTAATCTTCACCTCACTCAGCCTGCTCAGAAGGAACAGCAGAGGTAGAAGACAGAGATAGAGTATATCCACGTGTCTGATCTACACCTCACTCAGCCTGCTCAGAAGAATCAGCAGAGGTAGAAGACAGAGATATAGTATATCCACGTGTCTGATCTACACCTCACACAGCCTGCTCAGAAGAAACAGCAGATGTAGAAGACAGAGATAGAGTATATCCACGTGTCTGATCTACACCTCACTCAGCCTGCTCAGATGAATCAGCAGAGGTAGAAGACAGAGATAGAGTATATCCACGTGTCTCACTCAGCCTGCTCATAAAGAACAGCAGAGGTAGAAGACAGAGATAGAGTATATCCACGTGTCTGATCTACACCTCACTCAGCCTGCTCAGAAGAATCAGCAGAGGTAGAAGACAGAGATAGAGTATATCCACGTGTCTGATCTACACCTCACTCAGCCTGCTCAGAAGAATCAGCAGATGTAGAAGACAGAGATAGAGTATATCCACGTGTCTCACTCAGCCTGCTCAGAAGGAACAGCAGAGGTAGAAGACAGAGATATAGTATATCCACGTGTCTCACTCAGCCTGCTCAGAAAGAACAGCAGAGGTAGAAGACAGAGATAGAGTATATCCGCGTGTCTCACTCAACCTGCTCAGAAGGAACAGCAGAGGTAGAAGACAGAGATAGAGTATATCCACGTGTCTGATCTACACCTCACTCAGCCTGCTCAGAAGGAACAGCAGAGGTAGAAGGCAGAGATAGAGTATATCGACGTTCCTCACTTAGCCTGCTCAGAAGGAACAGCCGAGGTAGAAGACAGAGATAGAGTATATCCACGTTCCTCACTTAGCCTGCTCAGAAGGAACAGCCGAGGTAGAAGACAGAGATAGAGTATATTCACGTGTCTGATCTACACCTCACTCAGCCTGCTCAGAAGGAACAGCATAGGTAGAAGACAGAGATAGAGTATATCCACGTATCTGATCTACACCTCACTCAGACTGCTCAGACGGGACAGCAGAGGTAGAAGACAGAGATAGAGTATATCCACATGTCTGATCTACACCTCACTCAGCCTGCTCAGAAGGAACAGCAGAGGTAGAAGACAGAGATAGAGTATATCCACGTGTCTCACTCAGCCTGCTCAGAAGGAACAACAGAGGTAGAAGACAGAGATAGAGTATATCCACGTGTCTGATCTACACCTCACTCAGCCTGCTCAGAAGAATCAGCATAGGTAGAAGACAGAGATAGAGTATATCCACGTGTCTCACTCAGCCTGCTCAGAAAGAACAGCAGAGGTAGAAGACAGAGATAGAGTATATCCACGTGTCTAATCTACACCTCACTCAGCCTGCTCAGAAGGAACAGCAGAGGTAGAAGACAGAGATAGAGTATATCCACGTGTCTGATCTACACCTCACTCAGCCTGCTCAGAAGAATCAGCAGAGGTAGAATACAGAGATAGAGTATATCCACGTGTCTCACTCAGCCTGCTCAGAAGGAACAGCAGAGTTAGAAGACAGATATAGAGTATATCCACGTGTCTCACTCAGCCTGCTCAGAAAGATCAGCAGAGGTAGAAGACAGAGATAGAGTATATCCACGTGTCTGATCTACACCTCACTCAGCCTGCTCAGAATGAACAGCAGAGGTAGAAGGCAGAGATAAAGTATATCCACTTATCTCACTTAGCCTGCTCAAAAGGAACAGCCGAGGTAGAAGACAGAGATAGAGTATATTCACCTGTCTGATCTACACCTCACTCAGCCTGCTCAGAAGGAACAGTAGAGGTAGAAGACAGAGATATAGTATATTCACGTGTCTCACTCAGCCTGCTCAGAAGGAACAGCAGAGGTAGAAGACAGAGATAGAGTATATCCACGTGTCTGATCTACACCTCACACAGCCTGCTCAGAAGGAACAACAGAGGTAGAAGACAGAGATAGAGTATATCCACGTGTCTGATCTACACCTCACTCAGCCTGCTCAGATGAATCAGCAGAGGTAGAAGACAGAGATAGAGTATATCCACGTGTCTCACTCAGCCTGCTCAGAAGGAACAGCAGAGGTAGAAGACAAAGATAGAGTATATCCACGTGTCTCACTCAGCCTGCTCAGAAAGAACAGCAGAGGTAGAAGACAGATATAGAGTATATCCACGTGTCTGATCTACACCTCACTCAGCCTGCTCATAAGGAACAGCAGATGTAGAAGACAGAGATAGAGTATATCCACGTGTCTTATCTACACCTCACTCAGCCTGCTCAGAAGAATCAGCAGAGGTAGAAGACAGAGATAGAGTATATCCACGTTTCTCACTCAGCCTGCTCAGAAGGAACAGCAGAGGTATAAGACAGAGATAGAGTATATCCACGTGTCTCACTCAGCCTGCTCAGAAAGAACAGCAGAGGTAGAAGACAGAGATAGAGTATATCCACGTGTCTGATCTACACCTCACTCAGCCTGCTCAGAATGAACAGCAGAGGTAGAATGCAGAGATAAAGTATATCCACTTGTCTCACTTAGACTGCTCAGAATGAACAGCCGAGGTAGAAGACAGAGATAGAGTATATTCACCTGTCTGATCTACACCTCACTCAGCCTGCTCAGAAGGAACAGTAGAGGTAGAAGACAGAGATATAGTATATCCACGTTTCTCACTCAGCCTGCTCAGAAGGAACAGCAGAGGTAGAAGACAGAGATAGAGTATATCCACGTGTCTGATCTACACCTCACACAGCCTGCTCAGAAGGAACAGCAGAGGTAGAAGACAGAGATAGAGTATATCCAAGTGTCTCACTCAGCCTGCTCAGAAGGAACAGCAGAGGTAGAAGACAGAGATAGAGTATATCCACGTGTCTCACTCAGCCTGCTCAGAAAGAACAGCAGAGGTAGAAGACAGAGATATAGTATATTCACGTGTCTGATCTACACCTCACTCAGCCTGCTCAGAAGAATCAGCATAGGTAGAAGACAGAGATAGAGTATATCCACGTGTCTCACTCAGCCTGCTCAGAAGGAACAGCAGAGTTAGAAGACAGAGATATAGTATAACCACGTGTCTCACTCAGCCTGCTCAGAAAGAACAGCAGAGGTAGAAGACAAAGATAGAGTATATCCACGTGTCTAATCTACACCTCACTCAGCCTGCTCAGAAGGAACAGCAGAGGTAGAAGACAGAGATAGAGTATATCCACGTGTCTCACTCAGCCTGCTCAGAAGGAACAGCAGAGGTAGAAGACAGAGATAGAGTATATCTACTTGTCTCACTCAGCCTGCTCAGAAAGAACAGCAGAGGTAAAAGACAGAGATAGAGTATATCCACGTGTCTGATCTACACCTCACTCAGCCTGCTCAGACGAATCAGCAGAGGTAGAATACAGAGATAGAGTATATCCACGTGTCTCACTCAGCCTGCTCAGAAGGAACAACAGAGGTAGAAGACAGAGATAGAGTATATCCACGTGTCTGATCTACACCTCACTCAGCCTGCTCAGAAGAATCAGCATAGGTAGAAGACAGAGATAGAGTATATCCACGTGTCTCACTCAGCCTGCTCAGAAAGAACAGCAGAGGTAGAAGACAGAGATAGAGTATATCCACGTGTCTAATCTACACCTCACTCAGCCTGCTCAGAAGGAACAGCAGAGGTAGAAGACAGAGATAGAGTATATCCACGTGTCTGATCTACACCTCACTCAGCCTGCTCAGAAGAATCAGCAGAGGTAGAATACAGAGATAGAGTATATCCACGTGTCTCACTCAGCCTGCTCAGAAGGAACAGCAGAGTTAGAAGACAGATATAGAGTATATCCACGTGTCTCACTCAGCCTGCTCAGAAATATCAGCAGAGGTAGAAGACAGAGATAGAGTATATCCACGTGTCTGATCTACACCTCACTCAGCCTGCTCAGAATGAACAGCAGAGGTAGAAGGCAGAGATAAAGTATATCCACTTGTCTCACTTATCCTGCTCAAAAGGAACAGCCGAGGTAGAAGACAGAGATAGAGTATATTCACCTGTCTGATCTACACCTCACTCAGCCTGCTCAGAAGGAACAGTAGAGGTAGAAGACAGAGATATAGTATATTCCCGTGTCTCACTCAGCCTGCTCAGAAGGAACAGCAGAGGTAGAAGACAGAGATAGAGTATATCCACGTGTCTGATCTACACCTCACACAGCCTGCTCAGAAGGAACAACAGAGGTAGAAGACAGAGATAGAGTATATCCACGTGTCTGATCTACACCTCACTCAGCCTGCTCAGATGAATCAGCAGAGGTAGAAGACAGAGATAGAGTATATCCACGTGTCTCACTCAGCCTGCTCAGAAGGAACAGCAGAGGTAGAAGACAGAGATAGAGTATATCCACGTGTCTCACTCAGCCTGCTCAGAAAGAACAGCAGAGGTAGAAGACAGATATAGAGTATATCCACGTGTCTGATCTACACCTCACTCAGCCTGCTCATAAGGAACAGCAGATGTAGAAGACAGAGATAGAGTATATCCACGTGTCTTATCTACACCTCACTCAGCCTGCTCAGAAGAATCAGCAGAGGTAGAAGACAGAGATAGAGTATATCCACGTTTCTCACTCAGCCTGCTCAGAAGGAACAGCAGAGGTATAAGACAGAGATAGAGTATATCCACGTATCTCACTCAGCCTGCTCAGAAAGAACAGCAGAGGTAGAAGACAGAGATAGAGTATATCCACGTGTCTGATCTACACCTCACTCAGCCTGCTCAGAATGAACAGCAGAGGTAGAATGCAGAGATAAAGTATATCCACTTGTCTCACTTAGACTGCTCAGAATGAACAGCCGAGGTAGAAGACAGAGATAGAGTATATTCACCTGTCTGATCTACACCTCACTCAGCCTGCTCAGAAGGAACAGTAGAGGTAGAAGACAGAGATATAGTATATCCACGTTTCTCACTCAGCCTGCTCAGAAGGAACAGCAGAGGTAGAAGACAGAGATAGAGTATATCCACGTGTCTGATCTACACCTCACACAGCCTGCTCAGAAGGAACAGCAGAGGTAGAAGACAGAGATAGAGTATATCCAAGTGTCTCACTCAGCCTGCTCAGAAGGAACAGCAGAGGTAGAAGACAGAGATAGAGTATATCCACGTGTCTCACTCAGCCTGCTCAGAAAGAACAGCAGAGGTAGAAGACAGAGATATAGTATATTCACGTGTCTGATCTACACCTCACTCAGCCTGCTCAGACGAATCAGCATAGGTAGAAGACAGAGATAGAGTATATCCACGTGTCTCACTCAGCCTGCTCAGAAGGAACAGCAGAGTTAGAAGACAGAGATATAGTATAACCACGTGTCTCACTCAGCCTGCTCAGAAAGAACAGCAGAGGTAGAAGACAGAGATAGAGTATATCCACGTGTCTAATCTACACCTCACTCAGACTGCTCAGAAGGAACAGCAGAGGTAGAAGACAGAGATAGAGTATATCCACGTGTCTGATCTACACCTCACTCAGCCTGCTCAGAAGAATCAGCAGAGGTAGAAGACAGAGATAGAGTATATCCACGTGTCTCACTCAGCCTGCTCAGAAGGAACAGCAGAGGTAGAAGACAGAGATAGAGTATATCCACGTGTCTCACTCAGCCTGCTCAGAAAGAACAGCAGAGGTAGAAGACAGAGATAGAGTATATCCACGAGTCTGATCTACACCTCACTCAGCCTGCTCAGAAGGAACAGCAGAGGTAGAAGGCAGAGATAGAGTATATCCACGTTTCTCACTTAGCCTGCTCAGAAGGAACAGCCGAGGTAGAAGACAGAGATAGAGTATATCCACGTGTCCCACTTAGCCTGCTCAGAAGGAACAGCAGAGGTAGAAGACAGAGATAGAGTATATCCACATGTCTCACTCAGCCTGCTCAGAAGGAACAGCAGAGGTAGAAGACAAAGATTGAGTATATCCACGTGTCTGATCTACACCTCACTCAGCCTGCTCAGAAGGAACAGCAGATGTAGAAGACAGAGATATAGTATATCCACGTGTCTGATCTACACCTCACTCAGCCTGCTCAGAAGAATCAGCAGATGTAGAAGACAGAGATAGAGTATATCCACGTGTCTCACTCAGCCTGCTCAGAAGGAACAGCAGAGGTAGAAGACAGAGATAGAGTATATCTACTTGTCTCACTCAGCCTGCTCAGAAAGAACAGCAGAGGTAAAAGACAGAGATAGAGTATATCCACGTGTCTGATCTACACCTCACTCAGCCTGCTCAGACGAATCAGCAGAGGTAGAAGACAGAGATAGAGTATATCCACGTGTTTCACTCAGCCTGCTCAGAAAGAACAGCAGAGGTAGAAGACAGAGATAGAGTATATCCACGTGTCTCACTCAGCCTGCTCAGAAGGAACAGCAGAGGTAGAAGACAGAGATAGAGTATATCCACGTGTTTCACTCAGCCTGCTCAGAAAGAACAGCAGAGGTAGAAGACAGAGATAGAGTATATCCCCGTGTCTGATCTACACCTCACTCAGTCTGCTCAGAAGAATCAGCAGAGGTAGAAGACAGAGATATATTATATTTACGTGTCTCACTCAGCCTGCTCAGAAAGAACAGCAGAGGTAGAAGACAGAGATAACGTATATCCACGTGTCTGATCTACACCTCACTCAGCCTGCTCAGAAGGAACAGCAGAGGTAGAAGACAGAGATAGAGTATATCCACCTGTCTGATCTACACCTCACTCAGACTGCTCAGACGGAACTGCAGAGGTAGAAGACAGAGATAGAGTATATCAACGTGTCTCACTCAGCCTGCTCAGAAGGAACAGCAGAGGTAGAAGACAGAGATATAGTATATCCACGTGTCTCACTCAGCCTGCTCAGAAAGAACAGCAGAGGTAGAAGACAGAGATGGAGTATATCCACGTGTCTGATCTACACCCTCACTCAGCCTGCTCAGAAGAATCAGCATAGGTAGAAGACAGAGATAGAGTATATCCACGTGTCTCACTCAGCCTGCTCAGAAGGAACAGCCGAGGTAGAAGACAGAGATAGAGTATATCTACTTGTCTCACTCAGCCTGCTCAGAAAGAACAGCAGAGGTAAAAGACAGAGATAGAGTATATCCACGTGTCTGATCTACACCTCACTCAGCCTGCTCAGACGAATAGGAAGAGGTAGAAGACAGAGATAGAGTATATCCACGTGTCTCACTCAGCCTGCTCAGAAGGAACAGCAGAGGTAGAAGACAGAGATAGAGTATATCCACGTGTTTCACTCAGCCTGCTCAGAAAGAACAGCATAGGTAGAAGACAGAGATATAGTATATCCACGTGTCTGATCTACACCTCACTCAGCCTGCTCAGAAGAATCAGCAGAGGTAGAAGACAGAGATATAGTATATTTACGTGTCTCACTCAGCCTGCTCAGAAAGAACAGCAGAGGTAGAAGACAGAGATAGAGTATATCCACGTGTCTGATCTACACCTCACTCAGCCTGCTCAGAAGAATCAGCATAGGTAGAAGACAGAGATAGAGTATATCCACGTGTCTCACTCAGCCTGCTCAGAAGGAACAGCAGAGGTAGAAGACAGAGATATAGTATATCCACGTGTCTCACTCAGCCTGCCCTTAAAGAACAGCAGAGGTAGAAGACAGAGATAGAGTATATCCGCGTGTCTCATTCAACCTGCTCAGAAGGAACAGCAGAGGTAGAAGACAGAGATAGAGTATATCCACGTGTCTGATCTACACCTCACTCAGCCTGCTCAGAAGGAACAGCAGAGGTAGAAGACAGAGATAGAGTATATCCACGTGTCCCACTTAGCCTGCTCAGAAGGAACAGCAGAGGTAGAAGACAGAGATAGAGTATATCCACATGTCTCACTCAGCCTGCTCAGAAGGAACAACAGAGGTAGAAGACAAAGATTGAGTATATCCACGTGTCTGATCTACACCTCACTCAGCCTGCTCAGAAGGAACAGCAGATGTAGAAGACAGAGATAGAGTATATCCACGTGTCTGATCTACACCTCACTCAGACTGCTCAGACGGAACTGCAGAGGTAGAAGACAGAGATAGAGTATATCAACGTGTCTCACTCAGCCTGCTCAGAAGGAACAGCAGAGGTAGAAGACAGAGATATAGTATATCCACGTGTCTCACTCAGCCTGCTCAGAAAGAACAGCAGAGGTAGAAGACAGAGATAAAGTATATCCACGTGTCTGATCTACACCTTACTCAGCCTGCCCAGAAGAATCAGCATAGGTAGAAGACAGAGATAGAGTATATCCACGTGTCTCACTCAGCCTGCTCAGAAGGAACAGCAGAGGTAGAAGACAGAGATATAGTATATCCACGTGTCTCACTCAGCCTGCTCATAAAGAACAGCAGAGGTAGAAGACAGAGATAGAGTATATCCGCGTGTCTCACTCAACCTGCTCAGAAGGAACAGCAGAGGTAGAAGACAGAGATAGAGTATATCCACGTGTCTGATCTACACCTCACTCAGCCTGCTCAGAAGGAACAGCAGAGGTAGAAGGCAGAGATAGAGTATATCCACGTTTCTCACTTAGCCTGCTCAGAAGGAACAGCCGAGGTAGAAGACAGAGATATATTATATTTACGTGTCTCACTCAGCCTGCTCAGAAAGAACAGCAGAGGTAGAAGACAGAGATAAAGTATATCCACGTGTCTGATCTACACCTCACTCAGCCTGCTCAGAAGGAACAGCAGAGGTAGAAGACAGAGATAGAGTATATCCACGTGTCTCACTCAGCCTGCTCAGAAAGAACAGCAGAGGTAGAAGACAGAGATATAGTATATTCACGTGTCTGATCTACACCTCACTCAGCCTGCTCAGAAGAATCAGCATAGGTAGAAGACAGAGATAGAGTATATCCACGTGTCTCACTCAGCCTGCTCAGAAGGAACAGCAGAGGTAGAAGACAGAGATAGAGTATATCTACTTGTCTCACTCAGCCTGCTCAGAAAGAACAGCAGAGGTAAAAGACAGAGATAGAGTATATCCACGTGTCTGATCTACACCTCACTCAGCCTGCTCAGACGAATCAGCAGAGGTAGAAGACAGAGATAGAGTATATCCACGTGTCTCACTCAGCCTGCTCAGAAGGAACAGCAGAGGTAGAAGACAGAGATAGAGTATATCCACGTGTTTCACTCAGCCTGCTCAGAAAGAACAGCAGAGGTAGAAGACAGAGATAGAGTATATCCCCGTGTCTGATCTACACCTCACTCAGTCTGCTCAGAAGAATCAGCAGAGGTAGAAGACAGAGATATATTATATTTACGTGTCTCACTCAGCCTGCTCAGAAAGAACAGCAGAGGTAGAAGACAGAGATAAAGTATATCCGCGTGTCTGATCTACACCTCACTCAGCCTGCTCAGAAGGAACAGCAGAGGTAGAAGACAGAGATAGAGTATATCCACCTGTCTGATCTACACCTCACTCAGACTGCTCAGACGGAATTGCAGAGGTAGAAGACAGAGATAGAGTATATCAACGTGTCTCACTCAGCCTGCTCAGAAGGAACAGCAGAGGTAGAAGACAGAGATATAGTATATCCACGTGTCTCACTCAGCCTGCTCAGAAAGAACAGCAGAGGTAGAAGACAGAGATGGAGTATATCCACGTGTCTGATCTACACCCTCACTCAGCCTGCTCAGAAGAATCAGCATAGGTAGAAGACAGAGATAGAGTATATCCACGTGTCTCACTCAGCCTGCTCAGAAGGAACAGCCGAGGTAGAAGACAGAGATAGAGTATATCTACTTGTCTCACTCAGCCTGCTCAGAAAGAACAGCAGAGGTAAAAGACAGAGATAGAGTATATCCACGTGTCTGATCTACACCTCACTCAGCCTGCTCAGACGAATCAGCAGAGGTAGAAGACAGAGATAGAGTATATCCACGTGTCTCACTCAGCCTGCTCAGAAGGAACAGCAGAGGTAGAAGACAGAGATAGAGTATATCCACGTGTTTCACTCAGCCTGCTCAGAAAGAACAGCATAGGTAGAAGACAGAGATATAGTATATCCACGTGTCTGATCTACACCTCACTCAGCCTGCTCAGACGAATCAGCAGAGGTAGAAGACAGAGATAGAGTATATCCACGTGTCTCACTCAGCCTGCTCAGAAGGAACAGCAGAGGTAAAAGACAGAGATATAGTATATCCACGTGTCTCACTCAGCCTGCCCATAAAGAACAGCAGAGGTAGAAGACAGAGATAGAGTATATCCGCGTGTCTCACTCAACCTGCTCAGAAGGAACAGCAGAGGTAGAAGACAGAGATAGAGTATATCCACGTGTCTGATCTACACCTCACTCAGCCTGCTCAGAAGGAACAGCAGAGGTAGAAGACAGAGATAGAGTATATCCACGTGTCCCACTTAGCCTGCTCAGAAGGAACAGCAGAGGTAGAAGACAGAGATAGAGTATATCCACATGTCTCACTCAGCCTGCTCAGAAGGAACAACAGAGGTAGAAGACAAAGATTGAGTATATCCACGTGTCTGATCTACACCTCACTCAGCCTGCTCAGAAGGAACAGCAGATGTAGAAGACAGAGATAGAGTATATCCACGTGTCTGATCTACACCTCACTCAGACTGCTCAGACGGAACTGCAGAGGTAGAAGACAGAGATAGAGTATATCAACGTGTCTCACTCAGCCTGCTCAGAAGGAACAGCAGAGGTAGAAGACAGAGATATAGTATATCCACGTGTCTCACTCAGCCTGCTCAGAAAGAACAGCAGAGGTATAAGACAGAGATAAAGTATATCCACGTGTCTGATCTACACCTTACTCAGCCTGCCCAGAAGAATCAGCATAGGTAGAAGACAGAGATAGAGTATATCCACGTGTCTCACTCAGCCTGCTCAGAAGGAACAGCAGAGGTAGAAGACAGAGATATAGTATATCCACGTGTCTCACTCAGCCTGCTCATAAAGAACAGCAGAGGTAGAAGACAGAGATAGAGTATATCCGCGTGTCTCACTCAGCCTGCTCAGAAGGAACAGCAGAGGTAGAAGACAGAGATAGAGTATATCCACGTGTTTCACTCAGCCTGCTCAGAAAGAACAGCATAGGTAGAAGACAGAGATATAGTATATCCACGTGTCTGATCTACACCTCACTCAGCCTGCTCAGACGAATCAGCAGAGGTAGAAGACAGAGATAGAGTATATCCACGTGTCTCACTCAGCCTGCTCAGAAGGAACAGCAGAGGTAAAAGACAGAGATATAGTATATCCACGTGTCTCACTCAGCCTGCCCATAAAGAACAGCAGAGGTAGAAGACAGAGATAGAGTATATCCGCGTGTCTCACTCAACCTGCTCAGAAGGAACAGCGGAGGTAGAAGACAGAGATAGAGTATATCCACGTGTCTGATCTACACCTCACTCAGCCTGCTCAGAAGGAACAGCAGAGGTAGAAGACAGAGATAGAGTATATCCACGTGTCCCACTTAGCCTGCTCAGAAGGAACAGCAGAGGTAGAAGACAGAGATAGAGTATATCCACATGTCTCACTCAGCCTGCTCAGAAGGAACAACAGAGGTAGAAGACAAAGATTGAGTATATCCACGTGTCTGATCTACACCTCACTCAGCCTGCTCAGAAGGAACAGCAGATGTAGAAGACAGAGATAGAGTATATCCACGTGTCTGATCTACACCTCACTCAGACTGCTCAGACGGAACTGCAGAGGTAGAAGACAGAGATAGAGTATATCAACGTGTCTCACTCAGCCTGCTCAGAAGGAACAGCAGAGGTAGAAGACAGAGATATAGTATATCCACGTGTCTCACTCAGCCTGCTCAGAAAGAACAGCAGAGGTAGAAGACAGAGATAAAGTATATCCACGTGTCTGATCTACACCTTACTCAGCCTGCCCAGAAGAATCAGCATAGGTAGAAGACAGAGATAGAGTATATCCACGTGTCTCACTCAGCCTGCTCAGAAGGAACAGCAGAGGTAGAAGACAGAGATATAGTATATCCACGTGTCTCACTCAGCCTGCTCATAAAGAACAGCAGAGGTAGAAGACAGAGATAGAGTATATCCGCGTGTCTCACTCAACCTGCTCAGAAGGAACAGCAGAGGTAGAAGACAGAGATAGAGTATATCCACGTGTCTGATCTACACCTCACTCAGCCTGCTCAGAAGGAACAGCAGAGGTAGAAGGCAGAGATAGAGTATATCCACGTTTCTCACTTAGCCTGCTCAGAAGGAACAGCCGAGGTAGAAGACAGAGATATATTATATTTACGTGTCTCACTCAGCCTGTTCAGAAAGAACAGCAGAGGTAGAAGACAGAGATAAAGTATATCCACGTGTCTGATCTACACCTCACTCAGCCTGCTCAGAAGGAACAGCAGAGGTAGAAGACAGAGATAGAGTATATCCACCTGTCTGATCTACACCTCACTCAGACTGCTCAGACGGAACTGCAGAGGTAGAAGACAGAGATAGAGTATATCAACGTGTCTCACTCAGCCTGCTCAGAAGGAACAGCAGAGGTAGAAGACAGAGATATAGTATATCCACGTGTCTCACTCAGCCTGCTCAGAAAGAACAGCATAGGTAGAAGACAGAGATGGAGTATATCCACGTGTCTGATATACACCCTCACTCAGCCTGCTCAGAAGAATCAGCAGATGTAGAAGACAGAGATAGAGTATATCCACGTGTCTCACTCAGCCTGCTCAGAAGGAACAGCAGAGGTAGAAGACAGAGATAGAGTATATCTACTTGTCTCACTCAGCCTGCTCAGAAAGAACAGCAGAGGTAAAAGACAGAGATAGAGTATATCCACGTGTCTGATCTACACCTCACTCAGCCTGCTCAGACGAATCAGCAGAGGTAGAAGACAGAGATAGAGTATATCCACGTGTCTCACTCAGCCTGCTCAGAAGGAACAGCAGAGGTAGAAGACAGAGATAGAGTATATCCACGTGTTTCACTCAGCCTGCTCAGAAAGAACAGCAGAGGTAGAAGACAGAGATAGAGTATATCCCCGTGTCTGATCTACACCTCACTCAGTCTGCTCAGAAGAATCAGCAGAGGTAGAAGACAGAGATATATTATATTTACGTGTCTCACTCAGCCTGCTCAGAAAGAACAGCAGAGGTAGAAGACAGAGATAAAGTATATCCACGTGTCTGATCTACACCTCACTCAGCCTGCTCAGAAGGAACAGCAGAGGTAGAAGACAGAGATAGAGTATATCCACCTGTCTGATCTACACCTCACTCAGACTGCTCAGACGGAACTGCAGAGGTAGAAGACAGAGATAGAGTATATCAACGTGTCTCACTCAGCCTGCTCAGAAGAAACAGCAGAGGTAGAAGACAGAGATATAGTATATCCGCGTGTCTCACTCAACCTGCTCAGAAGGAACAGCAGAGGTAGAAGACAGAGATAGAGTATATCCACGTGTCTGATCTACACCTCACTCAGCCTGCTCAGAAGGAACAGCAGAGGTAGAAGACAGAGATAGAGTATATCCACGTGTCCCACTTAGCCTGCTCAGAAGGAACAGCAGAGGTAGAAGACAGAGATAGAGTATATCCACATGTCTCACTCAGCCTGCTCAGAAGGAACAACAGAGGTAGAAGACAAAGATTGAGTATATCCACGTGTCTGATCTACACCTCACTCAGCCTGCTCAGAAGGAACAGCAGATGTAGAAGACAGAGATAGAGTATATCCACGTGTCTGATCTACACCTCACTCAGACTGCTCAGACGGAACTGCAGAGGTAGAAGACAGAGATAGAGTATATCAACGTGTCTCACTCAGCCTGCTCAGAAGGAACAGCAGAGGTAGAAGACAGAGATATAGTATATCCACGTGTCTCACTCAGCCTGCTCAGAAAGAACAGCAGAGGTAGAAGACAGAGATAAAGTATATCCACGTGTCTGATCTACACCTTACTCAGCCTGCCCAGAAGAATCAGCATAGGTAGAAGACAGAGATAGAGTATATCCACGTGTCTCACTCAGCCTGCTCAGAAGGAACAGCAGAGGTAGAAGACAGAGATATAGTATATCCACGTGTCTCACTCAGCCTGCTCATAAAGAACAGCAGAGGTAGAAGACAGAGATAGAGTATATCCGCGTGTCTCACTCAACCTGCTCAGAAGGAACAGCAGAGGTAGAAGACAGAGATAGAGTATATCCCCGTGTCTGATCTACACCTCACTCAGCCTGCTCAGAAGGAACAGCATAGGTAGAAGGCAGAGATAGAGTATATCCACGTTTCTCACTTAGCCTGCTCAGAAGGAACAGCCGAGGTAGAAGACAGAGATATATTATATTTACGTGTCTCACTCAGCCTGCTCAGAAAGAACAGCAGAGGTAGAAGACAGAGATAAAGTATATCCACGTGTCTGATCTACACCTCACTCAGCCTGCTCAGAAGGAACAGCAGAGGTAGAAGACAGAGATAGAGTATATCCACCTGTCTGATCTACACCTCACTCAGACTGCTCAGACGGAACTGCAGAGGTAGAAGACAGAGATAGAGTATATCAACGTGTCTCACTCAGCCTGCTCAGAAGGAACAGCAGAGGTAGAAGACAGAGATATAGTATATCCACGTGTCTCACTCAGCCTGCTCAGAAAGAACAGCATAGGTAGAAGACAGAGATGGAGTATATCCACGTGTCTGATCTACACCCTCACTCAGCCTGCTCAGAAGAATCAGCAGATGTAGAAGACAGAGATAGAGTATATCCACGTGTCTCACTCAGCCTGCTCAGAAGGAACAGCAGAGGTAGAAGACAGAGATAGAGTATATCTACTTGTCTCACTCAGCCTGCTCAGAAAGAACAGCAGAGGTAAAAGACAGAGATAGAGTATATCCACGTGTCTGATCTACACCTCACTCAGCCTGCTCAGACGAATCAGCAGAGGTAGAAGACAGAGATAGAGTATATCCACGTGTCTCACTCAGCCTGCTCAGAAGGAACAGCAGAGGTAGAAGACAGAGATAGAGTATATCCACGTGTTTCACTCAGCCTGCTCAGAAAGAACAGCAGAGGTAGAAGACAGAGATAGAGTATATCCCCGTGTCTGATCTACACCTCACTCAGTCTGCTCAGAAGAATCAGCAGAGGTAGAAGACAGAGATATATTATATTTACGTGTCTCACTCAGCCTGCTCAGAAAGAACAGCAGAGGTAGAAGACAGAGATAAAGTATATCCACGTGTCTGATCTACACCTCACTCAGCCTGCTCAGAAGGAACAGCAGAGGTAGAAGACAGAGATAGAGTATATCCACCTGTCTGATCTACACCTCACTCAGACTGCTCAGACGGAACTGCAGAGGTAGAAGACAGAGATAGAGTATATCAACGTGTCTCACTCAGCCTGCTCAGAAGGAACAGCAGAGGTAGAAGACAGAGATATAGTATATCCACGTGTCTCACTCAGCCTGCTCAGAAAGAACAGCAGAGGTAGAAGACAGAGATGGAGTATATCCACGTGTCTGATCTACACCCTCACTCAGCCTGCTCAGAAGAATCAGCATAGGTAGAAGACAGAGATAGAGTATATCCACGTGTCTCACTCAGCCTGCTCAGAAGGAACAGCCGAGGTAGAAGACAGAGATAGAGTATATCTACTTGTCTCACTCAGCCTGCTCAGAAAGAACAGCAGAGGTAAAAGACAAAGATAGAGTATATCCACGTGTCTGATCTACACCTCACTCAGCCTGCTCAGACGAATCAGCAGAGGTAGAAGACAGAGATAGAGTATATCCACGTGTCTCACTCAGCCTGCTCAGAAGGAACAGCAGAGGTAGAAGACAGAGATAGAGTATATCCACGTGTTTCACTCAGCCTGCTCAGAAAGAACAGCATAGGTAGAAGACAGAGATATAGTATATCCACGTGTCTGATCTACACCTCACTCAGCCTGCTCAGAAGAATCAGCAGAGGTAGAAGACAGAGATATAGTATATTTACGTGTCTCACTCAGCCTGCTCAGAAAGAACAGCAGAGGTAGAAGACAGAGATAGAGTATATCCACGTGTCTGATCTACACCTCACTCAGCCTGCTCAGAAGAATCAGCATAGGTAGAAGACAGAGATAGAGTATATCCACGTGTCTCACTCAGCCTGCTCAGAAGGAACAACAGAGGTAGAAGACAGAGATATAGTATATCCACGTGTCTCACTCAGCCTGCCCATAAAGAACAGCAGAGGTAGAAGACAGAGATAGAGTATATCCGCGTGTCTCACTCAACCTGCTCAGAAGGAACAGCAGAGGTAGAAGACAGAGATAGAGTATATCCACGTGTCTGATCTACACCTCACTCAGCCTGATCAGAAGGAACAGCAGAGGTAGAAGACAGAGATAGAGTATATCCACGTGTCCCACTTAGCCTGCTCAGAAGGAACAGCAGAGGTAGAAGACAGAGATAGAGTATATCCACATGTCTCACTCAGCCTGCTCAGAAGGAACAACAGAGGTAGAAGACAAAGATTGAGTATATCCACGTGTCTGATCTACACCTCACTCAGCCTGCTCAGAAGGAACAGCAGATGTAGAAGACAGAGATAGAGTATATCCACGTGTCTGATCTACACCTCACTCAGACTGCTCAGACGGAACTGCAGAGGTAGAAGACAGAGATAGAGTATATCAACGTGTCTCACTCAGCCTGCTCAGAAGGAACAGCAGAGGTAGAAGACAGAGATATAGTATATCCACGTGTCTCACTCAGCCTGCTCAGAAAGAACAGCAGAGGTAGAAGACAGAGATAAAGTATATCCACGTGTCTGATCTACACCTTACTCAGCCTGCCCAGAAGAATCAGCATAGGTAGAAGACAGAGATAGAGTATATCCACGTGTCTCACTCAGCCTGCTCAGAAGGAACAGCAGAGGTAGAAGACAGAGATATAGTATATCCACGTGTCTCACTCAGCCTGCTCATAAAGAACAGCAGAGGTAGAAGACAGAGATAGAGTATATCCGCGTGTCTCACTCAACCTGCTCAGAAGGAACAGCAGAGGTAGAAGACAGAGATAGAGTATATCCACGTGTCTGATCTACACCTCACTCAGCCTGCTCAGAAGGAACAGCAGAGGTAGAAGGCAGAGATAGAGTATATCCACGTTTCTCACTTAGCCTGCTCAGAAGGAACAGCCGAGGTAGAAGACAGAGATATATTATATTTACGTTTCTCACTCAGCCTGCTCAGAAGGAACAGCAGAGGTAGAAGACAGAGATAGAGTATATCCACCTGTCTGATCTACACCTCACTCAGACTGCTCAGACGGAACTGCAGAGGTAGAAGACAGAGATAGAGTATATCAACGTGTCTCACTCAGCCTGCTCAGAAGGAACAGCAGAGGTAGAAGACAGAGATATAGTATATCCACGTGTCTCACTCAGCCTGCTCAGAAAGAACAGCATAGGTAGAAGACAGAGATGGAGTATATCCACGTGTCTGATCTACACCCTCACTCAGCCTGCTCAGAAGAATCAGAATAGGTAGAAGACAGAGATAGAGTATATCCACGTGTCTCACTCAGCCTGCTCAGAAGGAACAGCCGAGGTAGAAGACAGAGATAGAGTATATCTACTTGTCTCACTCAGCCTGCTCAGAAAGAACAGCAGAGGTAAAAGACAGAGATAGAGTATATCCACGTGTCTGATCTACACCTCACTCAGCCTGCTCAGACGAATCAGCAGAGGTAGAAGACAGAGATAGAGTATATCCACGTGTCTCACTCAGCCTGCTCAGAAGGAACAGCAGAGGTAGAAGACAGAGATAGAGTATATCCACGTGTTTCACTCAGCCTGCTCAGAAAGAACAGCAGAGGTAGAAGACAGAGATATAGTATATCTACGTGTCTGATCTACACCTCACTCAGCCTGCTCAGAAGAATCAGCAGAGGTAGAAGACAGAGATATAGTATATTTACGTGTCTCACTCAGCCTGCTCAGAAAGAACAGCAGAGGTAGAATACAGAGATAAAGTATATCCACGTGTCTGATCTACACCTCACTCAGCCTGCTCAGAAGGAACAGCAGAGGTAGAAGACAGAGATAGAGTATATCCACCTGTCTGATCTACACCTCACTCAGACTGCTCAGACGGAACTGCAGAGGTAGAAGACAGAGATAGAGTATATCAACGTGTCTCACTCAGCCTGCTCAGAAGGAACAGGAGAGGTAGAAGACAGAGATATAGTATATCCACGTGTCTCACTCAGCCTGCTCAGAAAGAACAGCAGAGGTAGAAGACAGAGATAGAGTATATCCACGTGTCTGATCTACACCTCACTCAGCCTGCTCAGAAGAATCAGCATAGGTAGAAGACAGAGATAGAGTATATCCACGTGTCTCACTCAGCCTGCTCAGAAGGAACAGCAGAGGTAGAAGACAGAAATATAGTATATCCACGTGTCTCACTCAGCCTGCCCATAAAGAACAGCAGAGGTAGAAGACAGAGATAGAGTATATCCGCGTGTCTCACTCAACCTGCTCAGAAGGAACAGCAGAGGTAGAAGACAGAGATAGAGTATATCCACGTGTCTGATCTACACCTCACTCAGCCTGCTCAGAAGGAACAGCAGAGGTAGAAGACAGAGATAGAGTATATCCACGTGTCCCACTTAGCCTGCTCAGAAGGAACAGCAGAGGTAGAAGACAGAGATAGAGTATATCCACATGTCTCACTCAGCCTGCTCAGAAGGAACAACAGAGGTAGAAGACAAAGATTGAGTATATCCACGTGTCTGATCTACACCTCACTCAGCCTGCTCAGAAGGAACAGCAGATGTAGAAGACAGAGATAGAGTATATCCACGTGTCTGATCTACACCTCACTCAGACTGCTCAGACGGAACTGCAGAGGTAGAAGACAGAGATAGAGTATATCAACGTGTCTCACTCAGCCTGCTCAGAAGGAACAGCAGAGGTAGAAGACAGAGATATAGTATATCCACGTGTCTCACTCAGCCTGCTCAGAAAGAACAGCAGAGGTAGAAGACAGAGATAAAGTATATCCACGTGTCTGATCTACACCTTACTCAGCCTGCCCAGAAGAATCAGCATAGGTAGAAGACAGAGATAGAGTATATCCACGTGTCTCACTCAGCCTGCTCAGAAGGAACAGCAGAGGTAGAAGACAGAGATATAGTATATCCACGTGTCTCACTCAGCCTGCTCATAAAGAACAGCAGAGGTAGAAGACAGAGATAGAGTATATCCGCGTGTCTCACTCAACCTGCTCAGAAGGAACAGCAGAGGTAGAAGACAGAGATAGAGTATATCCACGTGTCTGATCTACACCTCACTCAGCCTGCTCAGAAGGAACAGCAGAGGTAGAAGGCAGAGATAGAGTATATCCACGTTTCTCACTTAGCCTGCTCAGAAGGAACAGCCGAGGTAGAAGACAGAGATATATTATATTTACGTGTCTCACTCAGCCTGCTCAGAAAGAACAGCAGAGGTAGAAGACAGAGATAAAGTATATCCACGTGTCTGATCTACACCTCACTCAGCCTGCTCAGAAGGAACAGCAGAGGTAGAAGACAGAGATAGAGTATATCCACGTGTCTCACTCAGCCTGCTCAGAAAGAACAGCAGAGGTAGAAGACAGAGATATAGTATATTCACGTGTCTGATCTACACCTCACTCAGCCTGCTCAGAAGAATCAGCATAGGTAGAAGACAGAGATAGAGTATATCCACGTGTCTCACTCAGCCTGCTCAGAAGGAACAGCAGAGGTAGAAGACAGAGATAGAGTATATCTACTTGTCTCACTCAGCCTGCTCAGAAAGAACAGCAGAGGTAAAAGACAGAGATAGAGTATATCCACGTGTCTGATCTACACCTCACTCAGCCTGCTCAGACGAATCAGCAGAGGTAGAAGACAGAGATAGAGTATATCCACGTGTCTCACTCAGCCTGCTCAGAAGGAACAGCAGAGGTAGAAGACAGAGATAGAGTATATCCACGTGTTTCACTCAGCCTGCTCAGAAAGAACAGCAGAGGTAGAAGACAGAGATAGAGTATATCCCCGTGTCTGATCTACACCTCACTCAGTCTGCTCAGAAGAATCAGCAGAGGTAGAAGACAGAGATATATTATATTTACGTGTCTCACTCAGCCTGCTCAGAAAGAACAGCAGAGGTAGAAGACAGAGATAAAGTATATCCACGTGTCTGATCTACACCTCACTCAGCCTGCTCAGAAGGAACAGCAGAGGTAGAAGACAGAGATAGAGTATATCCACCTGTCTGATCTACACCTCACTCAGACTGCTCAGACGGAACTGCAGAGGTAGAAGACAGAGATAGAGTATATCAACGTGTCTCACTCAGCCTGCTCAGAAGGAACAGCAGAGGTAGAAGACAGAGATATAGTATATCCACGTGTCTCACTCAGCCTGCTCAGAAAGAACAGCAGAGGTAGAAGACAGAGATGGAGTATATCCACGTGTCTGATCTACACCCTCACTCAGCCTGCTCAGAAGAATCAGCATAGGTAGAAGACAGAGATAGAGTATATCCACGTGTCTCACTCAGCCTGCTCAGAAGGAACAGCCGAGGTAGAAGACAGAGATAGAGTATATCTACTTGTCTCACTCAGCCTGCTCAGAAAGAACAGCAGAGGTAAAAGACAGAGATAGAGTATATCCACGTGTCTGATCTACACCTCACTCAGCCTGCTCAGACGAATCAGCAGAGGTAGAAGACAGAGATAGAGTATATCCACGTGTCTCACTCAGCCTGCTCAGAAGGAACAGCAGAGGTAGAAGACAGAGATAGAGTATATCCACGTGTTTCACTCAGCCTGCTCAGAAAGAACAGCATAGGTAGAAGACAGAGATATAGTATATCCACGTGTCTGATCTACACCTCACTCAGCCTGCTCAGAAGAATCAGCAGAGGTAGAAGACAGAGATATAGTATATTTACGTGTCTCACTCAGCCTGCTCAGAAAGAACAGCAGAGGTAGAAGACAGAGATAGAGTATATCCACGTGTCTGATCTACACCTCACTCAGCCTGCTCAGAAGAATCAGCATAGGTAGAAGACAGAGATAGAGTATATCCACGTGTCTCACTCAGCCTGCTCAGAAGGAACAGCAGAGGTAGAAGACAGAGATATAGTATATCCACGTGTCTCACTCAGCCTGCCCATAAAGAACAGCAGAGGTAGAAGACAGAGATAGAGTATATCCGCGTGTCTCACTCAACCTGCTCAGAAGGAACAGCAGAGGTAGAAGACAGAGATAGAGTATATCCACGTGTCTGATCTACACCTCACTCAGCCTGCTCAGAAGGAACAGCAGAGGTAGAAGACAGAGATAGAGTATATCCACGTGTCCCACTTAGCCTGCTCAGAAGGAACAGCAGAGGTAGAAGACAGAGATAGAGTATATCCACATGTCTCACTCAGCCTGCTCAGAAGGAACAACAGAGGTAGAAGACAAAGATTGAGTATATCCACGTGTCTGATCTACACCTCACTCAGCCTGCTCAGAAGGAACAGCAGATGTAGAAGACAGAGATAGAGTATATCCACGTGTCTGATCTACACCTCACTCAGACTGCTCAGACGGAACTGCAGAGGTAGAAGACAGAGATAGAGTATATCAACGTGTCTCACTCAGCCTGCTCAGAAGGAACAGCAGAGGTAGAAGACAGAGATATAGTATATCCACGTGTCTCACTCAGCCTGCTCAGAAAGAACAGCAGAGGTAGAAGACAGAGATAAAGTATATCCACGTGTCTGATCTACACCTTACTCAGCCTGCCCAGAAGAATCAGCATAGGTAGAAGACAGAGATAGAGTATATCCACGTGTCTCACTCAGCCTGCTCAGAAGGAACAGCAGAGGTAGAAGACAGAGATATAGTATATCCACGTGTCTCACTCAGCCTGCTCATAAAGAACAGCAGAGGTAGAAGACAGAGATAGAGTATATCCGCGTGTCTCACTCAACCTGCTCAGAAGGAACAGCAGAGGTAGAAGACAGAGATAGAGTATATCCACGTGTCTGATCTACACCTCACTCAGCCTGCTCAGAAGGAACAGCAGAGGTAGAAGGCAGAGATAGAGTATATCCACGTTTCTCACTTAGCCTGCTCAGAAGGAACAGCCGAGGTAGAAGACAGAGATATATTATATTTACGTGTCTCACTCAGCCTGTTCAGAAAGAACAGCAGAGGTAGAAGACAGAGATAAAGTATATCCACGTGTCTGATCTACACCTCACTCAGCCTGCTCAGAAGGAACAGCAGAGGTAGAAGACAGAGATAGAGTATATCCACCTGTCTGATCTACACCTCACTCAGACTGCTCAGACGGAACTGCAGAGGTAGAAGACAGAGATAGAGTATATCAACGTGTCTCACTCAGCCTGCTCAGAAGGAACAGCAGAGGTAGAAGACAGAGATATAGTATATCCACGTGTCTCACTCAGCCTGCTCAGAAAGAACAGCATAGGTAGAAGACAGAGATGGAGTATATCCACGTGTCTGATATACACCCTCACTCAGCCTGCTCAGAAGAATCAGCAGATGTAGAAGACAGAGATAGAGTATATCCACGTGTCTCACTCAGCCTGCTCAGAAGGAACAGCAGAGGTAGAAGACAGAGATAGAGTATATCTACTTGTCTCACTCAGCCTGCTCAGAAAGAACAGCAGAGGTAAAAGACAGAGATAGAGTATATCCACGTGTCTGATCTACACCTCACTCAGCCTGCTCAGACGAATCAGCAGAGGTAGAAGACAGAGATAGAGTATATCCACGTGTCTCACTCAGCCTGCTCAGAAGGAACAGCAGAGGTAGAAGACAGAGATAGAGTATATCCACGTGTTTCACTCAGCCTGCTCAGAAAGAACAGCAGAGGTAGAAGACAGAGATAGAGTATATCCCCGTGTCTGATCTACACCTCACTCAGTCTGCTCAGAAGAATCAGCAGAGGTAGAAGACAGAGATATATTATATTTACGTGTCTCACTCAGCCTGCTCAGAAAGAACAGCAGAGGTAGAAGACAGAGATAAAGTATATCCACGTGTCTGATCTACACCTCACTCAGCCTGCTCAGAAGGAACAGCAGAGGTAGAAGACAGAGATAGAGTATATCCACCTGTCTGATCTACACCTCACTCAGACTGCTCAGACGGAACTGCAGAGGTAGAAGACAGAGATAGAGTATATCAACGTGTCTCACTCAGCCTGCTCAGAAGGAACAGCAGAGGTAGAAGACAGAGATATAGTATATCCGCGTGTCTCACTCAACCTGCTCAGAAGGAACAGCAGAGGTAGAAGACAGAGATAGAGTATATCCACGTGTCTGATCTACACCTCACTCAGCCTGCTCAGAAGGAACAGCAGAGGTAGAAGACAGAGATAGAGTATATCCACGTGTCCCACTTAGCCTGCTCAGAAGGAACAGCAGAGGTAGAAGACAGAGATAGAGTATATCCACATGTCTCACTCAGCCTGCTCAGAAGGAACAACAGAGGTAGAAGACAAAGATTGAGTATATCCACGTGTCTGATCTACACCTCACTCAGCCTGCTCAGAAGGAACAGCAGATGTAGAAGACAGAGATAGAGTATATCCACGTGTCTGATCTACACCTCACTCAGACTGCTCAGACGGAACTGCAGAGGTAGAAGACAGAGATAGAGTATATCAACGTGTCTCACTCAGCCTGCTCAGAAGGAACAGCAGAGGTAGAAGACAGAGATATAGTATATCCACGTGTCTCACTCAGCCTGCTCAGAAAGAACAGCAGAGGTAGAAGACAGAGATAAAGTATATCCACGTGTCTGATCTACACCTTACTCAGCCTGCCCAGAAGAATCAGCATAGGTAGAAGACATAGATAGAGTATATCCACGTGTCTCACTCAGCCTGCTCAGAAGGAACAGCAGAGGTAGAAGACAGAGATATAGTATATCCACGTGTCTCACTCAGCCTGCTCATAAAGAACAGCAGAGGTAGAAGACAGAGATAAAGTATATCCGCGTGTCTCACTCAACCTGCTCAGAAGGAACAGCAGAGGTAGAAGACAGAGATAGAGTATATCCACGTGTCTGATCTACACCTCACTCAGCCTGCTCAGAAGGAACAGCATAGGTAGAAGGCAGAGATAGAGTATATCCACGTTTCTCACTTAGCCTGCTCAGAAGGAACAGCCGAGGTAGAACAGACAGAGATATATTATATTTACGTGTCTCACTCAGCCTGCTCAGAAAGAACAGCAGAGGTAGAAGACAGAGATAAAGTATATCCACGTGTCTGATCTACACCTCACTCAGCCTGCTCAGAAGAAACAGCAGAGGTAGAAGACAGAGATAGAGTATATCCACCTGTCTGATCTACACCTCACTCAGACTGCTCAGACGGAACTGCAGAGGTAGAAGACAGAGATAGAGTATATCAACGTGTCTCACTCAGCCTGCTCAGAAGGAACAGCAGAGGTAGAAGACAGAGATATAGTATATCCACGTGTCTCACTCAGCCTGCTCAGAAAGAACAGCATAGGTAGAAGACAGAGATGGAGTATATCCACGTGTCTGATCTACACCCTCACTCAGCCTGCTCAGAAGAATCAGCAGATGTAGAAGACAGAGATAGAGTATATCCACGTGTCTCACTCAGCCTGCTCAGAAGGAACAGCAGAGGTAGAAGACAGAGATAGAGTATATCTACTTGTCTCACTCAGCCTGCTCAGAAAGAACAGCAGAGGTAAAAGACAGAGATAGAGTATATCCACGTGTCTGATCTACACCTCACTCAGCCTGCTCAGACGAATCAGCAGAGGTAGAAGACAGAGATAGAGTATATCCACGTGTCTCACTCAGCCTGCTCAGAAGGAACAGCAGAGGTAGAAGACAGAGATAGAGTATATCCACGTGTTTCACTCAGCCTGCTCAGAAAGAACAGCAGAGGTAGAAGACAGAGATAGAGTATATCCCCGTGTCTGATCTACACCTCACTCAGTCTGCTCAGAAGAATCAGCAGAGGTAGAAGACAGAGATATATTATATTTACGTGTCTCACTCAGCCTGCTCAGAAAGAACAGCAGAGGTAGAAGACAGAGATAAAGTATATCCACGTGTCTGATCTACACCTCACTCAGCCTGCTCAGAAGGAACAGCAGAGGTAGAAGACAGAGATAGAGTATATCCACCTGTCTGATCTACACCTCACTCAGACTGCTCAGACGGAACTGCAGAGGTAGAAGACAGAGATAGAGTATATCAACGTGTCTCACTCAGCCTGCTCAGAAGGAACAGCAGAGGTAGAAGACAGAGATATAGTATATCCACGTGTCTCACTCAGCCTGCTCAGAAAGAACAGCAGAGGTAGAAGACAGAGATGGAGTATATCCACGTGTCTGATCTACACCCTCACTCAGCCTGCTCAGAAGAATCAGCATAGGTAGAAGACAGAGATAGAGTATATCCACGTGTCTCACTCAGCCTGCTCAGAAGGAACAGCCGAGGTAGAAGACAGAGATAGAGTATATCTACTTGTCTCACTCAGCCTGCTCAGAAAGAACAGCATAGGTAGAAGACAGAGATATAGTATATCCACGTGTCTGATCTACACCTCACTCAGCCTGCTCAGAAGAATCAGCAGAGGTAGAAGACAGATATATAGTATATTTACGTGTCTCACTCAGCCTGCTCAGAAAGAACAGCAGAGGTAGAAGACAGAGATAGAGTATATCCACGTGTCTGATCTACACCTCACTCAGCCTGCTCAGAAGAATCAGCATAGGTAGAAGACAGAGATAGAGTATATCCACGTGTCTCACTCAGCCTGCTCAGAAGGAACAACAGAGGTAGAAGACAGAGATATAGTATATCCACGTGTCTCACTCAGCCTGCCCATAAAGAACAGCAGAGGTAGAAGACAGAGATAGAGTATATCCGCGTGTCTCACTCAACCTGCTCAGAAGGAACAGCAGAGGTAGAAGACAGAGATAGAGTATATCCACGTGTCTGATCTACACCTCACTCAGCCTGATCAGAAGGAACAGCAGAGGTAGAAGACAGAGATAGAGTATATCCACGTGTCCCACTTAGCCTGCTCAGAAGGAACAGCAGAGGTAGAAGACAGAGATAGAGTATATCCACATGTCTCACTCAGCCTGCTCAGAAGGAACAACAGAGGTAGAAGACAAAGATTGAGTATATCCACGTGTCTGATCTACACCTCACTCAGCCTGCTCAGAAGGAACAGCAGATGTAGAAGACAGAGATAGAGTATATCCACGTGTCTGATCTACACCTCACTCAGACTGCTCAGACGGAACTGCAGAGGTAGAAGACAGAGATAGAGTATATCAACGTGTCTCACTCAGCCTGCTCAGAAGGAACAGCAGAGGTAGAAGACAGAGATATAGTATATCCACGTGTCTCACTCAGCCTGCTCAGAAAGAACAGCAGAGGTAGAAGACAGAGATAAAGTATATCCACGTGTCTGATCTACACCTTACTCAGCCTGCCCAGAAGAATCAGCATAGGTAGAAGACAGAGATAGAGTATATCCACGTGTCTCACTCAGCCTGCTCAGAAGGAACAGCAGAGGTAGAAGACAGAGATATAGTATATCCACGTGTCTCACTCAGCCTGCTCATAAAGAACAGCAGAGGTAGAAGACAGAGATAGAGTATATCCGCGTGTCTCACTCAACCTGCTCAGAAGGAACAGCAGAGGTAGAAGACAGAGATAGAGTATATCCACGTGTCTGATCTACACCTCACTCAGCCTGCTCAGAAGGAACAGCAGAGGTAGAAGGCAGAGATAGAGTATATCCACGTTTCTCACTTAGCCTGCTCAGAAGGAACAGCCGAGGTAGAAGACAGAGATATATTATATTTACGTTTCTCACTCAGCCTGCTCAGAAGGAACAGCAGAGGTAGAAGACAGAGATAGAGTATATCCACCTGTCTGATCTACACCTCACTCAGACTGCTCAGACGGAACTGCAGAGGTAGAAGACAGAGATAGAGTATATCAACGTGTCTCACTCAGCCTGCTCAGAAGGAACAGCAGAGGTAGAAGACAGAGATATAGTATATCCACGTGTCTCACTCAGCCTGCTCAGAAAGAACAGCATAGGTAGAAGACAGAGATGGAGTATATCCACGTGTCTGATCTACACCCTCACTCAGCCTGCTCAGAAGAATCAGCATAGGTAGAAGACAGAGATAGAGTATATCCACGTGTCTCACTCAGCCTGCTCAGAAGGAACAGCCGAGGTAGAAGACAGAGATAGAGTATATCTACTTGTCTCACTCAGCCTGCTCAGAAAGAACAGCAGAGGTAAAAGACAGAGATAGAGTATATCCACGTGTCTGATCTACACCTCACTCAGCCTGCTCAGACGAATCAGCAGAGGTAGAAGACAGAGATAGAGTATATCCACGTGTCTCACTCAGCCTGCTCAGAAGGAACAGCAGAGGTAGAAGACAGAGATAGAGTATATCCACGTGTTTCACTCAGCCTGCTCAGAAAGAACAGCAGAGGTAGAAGACAGAGATATAGTATATCTACGTGTCTGATCTACACCTCACTCAGCCTGCTCAGAAGAATCAGCAGAGGTAGAAGACAGAGATATAGTATATTTACGTGTCTCACTCAGCCTGCTCAGAAAGAACAGCAGAGGTAGAATACAGAGATAAAGTATATCCACGTGTCTGATCTACACCTCACTCAGCCTGCTCAGAAGGAACAGCAGAGGTAGAAGACAGAGATAGAGTATATCCACCTGTCTGATCTACACCTCACTCAGACTGCTCAGACGGAACTGCAGAGGTAGAAGACAGAGATAGAGTATATCAACGTGTCTCACTCAGCCTGCTCAGAAGGAACAGGAGAGGTAGAAGACAGAGATATAGTATATCCACGTGTCTCACTCAGCCTGCTCAGAAAGAACAGCAGAGGTAGAAGACAGAGATAGAGTATATCCACGTGTCTGATCTACACCTCACTCAGCCTGCTCAGAAGAATCAGCATAGGTAGAAGACAGAGATAGAGTATATCCACGTGTCTCACTCAGCCTGCTCAGAAGGAACAGCAGAGGTAGAAGACAGAGATATAGTATATCCACGTGTCTCACTCAGCCTGCCCATAAAGAACAGCAGAGGTAGAAGACAGAGATAGAGTATATCCGCGTGTCTCACTCAACCTGCTCAGAAGGAACAGCAGAGGTAGAAGACAGAGATAGAGTATATCCACGTGTCTGATCTACACCTCACTCAGCCTGCTCAGAAGGAACAGCAGAGGTAGAAGACAGAGATAGAGTATATCCACGTGTCCCACTTAGCCTGCTCAGAAGGAACAGCAGAGGTAGAAGACAGAGATAGAGTATATCCACATGTCTCACTCAGCCTGCTCAGAAGGAACAACAGAGGTAGAAGACAAAGATTGAGTATATCCACGTGTCTGATCTACACCTCACTCAGCCTGCTCAGAAGGAACAGCAGATGTAGAAGACAGAGATAGAGTATATCCACGTGTCTGATCTACACCTCACTCAGACTGCTCAGACGGAACTGCAGAGGTAGAAGACAGAGATAGAGTATATCAACGTGTCTCACTCAGCCTGCTCAGAAGGAACAGCAGAGGTAGAAGACAGAGATATAGTATATCCACGTGTCTCACTCAGCCTGCTCAGAAAGAACAGCAGAGGTAGAAGACAGAGATAACGTATATCCACGTGTCTGATCTACACCTTACTCAGCCTGCCCAGAAGAATCAGCATAGGTAGAAGACAGAGATAGAGTATATCCACGTGTCTCACTCAGCCTGCTCAGAAGGAACAGCAGAGGTAGAAGACAGAGATATAGTATATCCACGTGTCTCACTCAGCCTGCTCATAAGAAAACAGCAGAGGTAGAAGACAGAGATAGAGTATATCCGCGTGTCTCACTCAACCTGCTCAGAAGGAACAGCAGAGGTAGAAGACAGAGATAGAGTATATCCACGTGTCTGATCTACACCTCACTCAGCCTGCTCAGAAGGAACAGCAGAGATAGAAGGCAGAGATAGAGTATATCCACGTTTCTCACTTAGCCTGCTCAGAAGGAACAGCCGAGGTAGAAGACAGAGATAGAGTATATCCACGTGTCCCACTTAGCCTGCTCAGAAGGAACAGCAGAGGTAGAAGACAGAGATAGAGTATATCCACATGTCTCACTCAGCCTGCTCAGAAGGAACAGCAGAGGTAGAAGACAAAGATTGAGTATATCCACGTGTCTGATCTACACCTCACTCAGCCTGCTCAGAACGAACAGCAGATGTAGAAGACAGAGATAGAGTATATCCACGTGTCTGATCTACACCTCACTCAGCCTGCTCAGAAGAATCAGCAGAGATAGAAGACAGAGATAGAGTATATCCACGTGTCTCACTCAGCCTGCTCAGAAGGAACAGCAGAGGTAGAAGACAGAGATAGAGTATATCTACGTGTCTCACTCAGCCTGCTCAGAAAGAACAGCAGAGGTAAAAGACAGAGATATAGTATATCCACGTGTCTGATCTACACCTCACTCAGCCTGCTCAGAAGAATCAGCAGAGATAGAAGACAGAGATAGAGTATATCCACGTGTCTCACTCAGCCTGTTCAGAAGGAACAGCAGAGGTAGAAGTCAGAGATAGAGTATATCTACGTGTCTCACTCAGCCTGCTCAGAAAGAACAGCAGAGGTAAAAGACAGAGATAGAGTATATCCACGTGTCTGATCTACACCTCACTCAGCCTGCTCAGACGAATCAGCAGAGGTAGAAGACAGAGATAGAGTATATCCACGTTTCTCACTCAGCCTGCTCAGAAGGAACATCAGAGGTAGAAGACGGAGATAGAGTATATCCACGTGTTTCACTCAGCCTGCTCAGAAAGAACAGCAGAGGTAGAAGACAGAGATAGAGTATATCCACGTGTCTGATCTACACCTCACTCAGCCTGCTCAGAAGAATCAGCAGAGGTAGAATACATAGATAGAGTATATCCATGTGTCTCACTCAGCCTGCTCTGAAGGAACAGCAGAGGTAGAAGACAAAGATAGAGTATATTTACGTGTCTCACTCAGCCTGCTCAGAAAGAACAGCAGAGGTAGAAGACAGAGATAGAGTATATCCACGTGTCTGATCTACACCTCACTCAGCCTGCTCAGAAGGAACAGCAGAGGTAGAAGACAGAGATAGAGTATATCCACCTGTCTGATCTACACCTCACTCAGACTGCTCAGACGGAACAGCAGAGGTAGAAGACAGAGATAGAGTATATCAACGTGTCTCACTCAGCCTGCTCAAAAGGAACAGCAGAGGTAGAAAACAGAGATATAGTATATCCACGTGTCTCACTCAGCCTGCTCAGAAAGAACAGCAGAGGTAGAAGACAGAGATAGAGTATATCCACGTGTCTGATCTACACCTCACTCAGATTGCTCATACGGAACTGCAGAGGTAGAAGACAGAGATAGAGTATATCAATGTGTCTCACTCAGTCTGCTCAGAAGGAACAGCAGAGGTAGAAGACAGAGATATAGTATAACCACGTGTCTCACTCAGCCTGCTCAGAAAGAACAGCAGAGGTAGAAGACAGAGATAGAGTATATCCACATGTCTGATCTAAACCTCACTCAGCCTGCTCACAAGGAACAGCAGAGGTAGAAGACAGAGATAGAGTATATCCACGTGTCTGATCTACACCTTTTTCAGCCTGCTCATAAGGAACAGCAGAGGTAGAAGACAGAGATAGAGTATATCCACGTGTCTCACTCAGCCTGCCCAGAGGGAACAGCAGAGGTAGAAGACAGAGATAGAGTATATCCACGTGTCCCACTTAGCCTGCTCAGAAGGAACAGCAGAGGTAGAAGACAGAGATAGAGTATATCCACATGTCTCACTCAGCCTGCTCAGAAGGAACAACATAGGTAGAAGACAGAGATTGAGTATATCCACGTGTCTGATCTACACCTCACTCAGCCTGCTCAGAAGGAACAGCAGATGTAGAAGACAGAGATAGAGTATATCCACGTGTCTGATCTACACCTCACTCAGCCTGCTCAGAAGGAACAGCAGAGGTAGAAGACAGAAATAGAGTATATCCACGTGTCTCACTCAGCCTGCTCAGAAGGAACAGCATAGTTAGAAGACAGAGATAGAGTATATCCACGTGTCTCACTCAGCCTGCTCAGAAGGAACAGCAGAGGTAGAAGACAGGGTTAGAGTATATCCACGTGTCTCACTCAGCCTGCTCAGAAGGAACACCAGAGGTAGAAGACAGAGATAGAGTATATCCACCTGTCTCACTCAGCCTGCTCAGAAGGAACAGCAGAGGTAGAATACAGAGATAGAGTATATCCACGTGTCTCACTCAGCCTGCTCAGAAGGAACAGCAGAGGTAGAAGACAAAGATAGAGTATATCCACGTGTCTGATCTACACCTCACTCAGCCTGCTCAGAAGGAACAGCAGAGGTAGCAGACAAAGATAGAGTATATCCACGTGTCTCACTTAGCCCGCTCAGAAGGAACAGCAGAGGTAAAAGACATATATAGAGTTTATCCACATGTCTCACTCAGCCTGCTCAGAAGGAACAGCAGAGGTAGAAGACAGAGATAGAGTATATCCACGTATCTTATCTACACCTCACTCAGACTGCTCAGACGGAACAGCAGAGGTAGAAAACAGAGATAGAGTATATTCACATGTCTGATCTAAACCTCACTCAGCCTGCTCAGAAGGAACAGCAGAGGTAGAAGACAGAGATAGAGTATATCCACGTGTCTGATCTACACCTTTTTCAGCCTGCTCAGAAGGAACAGCAGAGGTAGAAGACAGAGATAGAGTATATCCACGTGTCTCACTCAGCCTGCCCAGAGGGAACAGCAGAGGTAGAAGACAGAGATAGAGTATATCCACGTGTCCCACTTAGCCTGCTCAGAAGGAACAGCAGAGGTAGAAGACAGAGATAGAGTATATCCACATGTCTCACTCAGCCTGCTCAGAAGGAACAACATAGGTAGAAGACAGAGATTGAGTATATCCACGTGTCTGATCTACACCTCACTCAGCCTGCTCAGAAGGAACAGCAGATGTAGAAGACAGAGATAGAGTATATCCACGTGTCTGATCTACACCTTACTCAGCCTGCTCAGGAGGAACAGCAGAGGTAGACGACAGAGATAGAGTATATCCACATGTCTGATCTACACCTCACTCAGCCTGCTCAGAAGGAACAGCAGAGGTAGAAGACAGAAATAGAGTATATCCACGTGTCTCACTCAGCCTGCTCAGAAGTAACAGCAGAGTTAGAAGACAGAGATAGAGTATATCCACGTGTCTCACTCAGCCTGCTCAGAAGGAACAGCAGAGGTAGAAGACAGGGTTAGAGTATATCCACGTGTCTCACTCAGCCTGCTCAGAAGGAACACCAGAGGTAGAAGACAGAGATAGAGTATATCCACCTGTCTCACTCAGCCTGCTCAGAAGGAACAGCAAAGGTAGAATACAGAGATAGAGTATATCCACGTGTCTAATCTACACCTCACTTAGCCTGCTCACAAGGAACAGCAGAGGTAGAAGACAGATATAGAGTTTATCCACGTGTCTCACTCAGCCTGCTCATAAGGAACAGCAGAGGTAGAAGACAAAGATAGAGTATATCCACGTGTCTGATCTACACCTCACTCAGCCTGCTCAGAAGGAACAGCAGAGGTAGCAGACAGAGATAGAGTATATCCACGTGTCTCACTTAGCCCGCTCAGAAGGAACAGCAGAGGTAAAAGACATATATAGAGTTTATCCACATGTCTCACTCAGCCTGCTCAGAAGGAACAGCTAAGGTAGAAGACAGAGACAGAGTATATCAACGTGTCTCACTCAGCCTGCTCAGAAGGAACAGCAGAGGTAGAAGACAGAGATAGAGTATATCCACGTGTCTAACTCAGCCTGCTCAGAAGGAACAGCTAAGGTAGAAGACAGAGACAGAGTATATCAACGTGTCTCACTCAGCCTGCTCAGAAGGAACAGCAGAGGTAGAAGACAGAGATAGAGTATATCCACGTGTCTGATCTACACCTCACTCAGCCTGCTCAGACGGAACAGCAGAGGTAGAAGTCAGAGATAGAGTATATCCACGTGTCTGATCTACACCTCACTCAGCCTGCTCAGGAGGAACAGCAGAGGTAGACGACAGAGATAGAGTATATCCACGTGTCTGATCTACACCTCACTCAGCCTGCTCAGAACAATCAGCAGAGGTAGAAGACAGATATAGAGTATATCCACGTGTCTCACTCAGCCTGCTCAGAAGGAACAGCTAAGGTAGAAGACAGAGACAGAGTATATCAACGTGTCTCACTCAGCCTGCTCAGAAGGAACAGCAGAGGTAGAAGACAGAGATAGAGTATATCCACGTGTCTGATCTACACCTCACTCAGCCTGCTCAGACGGAACAGCAGAGGTAGACGACAGAGATAGAGTATATCCACGTGTCTGATCTACACCTCACTCAGCCTGCTCAGAAGGAACAGCAGAGGTAGAAGACAGATATAGAGTATATCCACGTGTCTCACTCAGCCTGCTCAGAAGGAACAGCAGAGGTAGAAGACAGGGTTAGAGTATATCCACGTGTCTCACTCAGCCTGCTCAGAAGGAACACCAGAGGTAGAAGACAGAGATAGAGTATATCCACGTGTCTCACTCAGCCTGCCCAGAGGGAACAGCAGAGGTAGAAGACAGAGATATAGTATATCCACGTGTCCCACTTAGCCTGCTCAGAAGGAACATCAGAGGTAGAAGACAGAGATAGAGTATATCCACATGTCTCACTCAGCCTGCTCAGAAGGAACAACAGAGGTAGAAGACAGAGATTGAGTATATCCACGTGTCTGATCTACACCTCACTCAGCCTGCTCAGAAGGAACAGCAGATGTAGAAGACAGAGATATAGTATATCCACGTGTCTGATCTACACCTCACTCAGCCTGATCAGGAGGAACAGCAGAGGTAGACGACAGAGATAGAGTAAATCCACGTGTCTGATCTACACCTCACTCAGCCTGCTCAGAAGGAACAGCAGAGGTAGAAGACAGATATAGAGTATATCCACGTGTCTCACTCAGCCTGCTCAGAAGGAACAGCAGAGTTAGAAGACAGAGATAGAGTATATCCACGTGTCTCACTCAGCCTGCTCAGAAGGAACAGCAGAGGTAGACGACAGGGTTAGAGTATATCCACGTGTCTCACTCAGCCTGCTCAGAAGGAACACCAGAGGTAGAAGACAGAGATAGAGTATATCCACCTGTCTCACTCAGCCTGCTCAGAAGGAACAGCAGAGGTAGAATACAGAGATAGAGTATATCCACGTGTCTCACTCAGCCTGCTCAGAAGGAACAGCAGAGGTAGAAGACAGAGATAGAGTATATCCACGTGTCTAATCTACACCTCACTTAGCCTGCTCACAAGGAACAGCAGAGGTAGAAGACAGATATAGAGTTTATCCACGTGTCTCACTCAGCCTGCTCATAAGGAACAGCAGAGGTAGAAGACAAAGATAGAGTATATCCACGTGTCTGATCTACACCTCACTCAGCCTGCTCAGAAGGAACAGTAGAGGTAGCAGACAGAGATAGAGTATATCCACGTGTCTCACTCAGCCCGCTCAGAAGGAACAGCAGAGGTAGAAGACATATATCGAGTTTATCCACATGTCTCACTCAGCCTGCTCATAAGGAACAGCAGAGGTAGAAGACAGAGATAGAGTATATCAACGTGTCTCACTCAGCCTGCTCAGAACAGTAGAGGTAGAAGTCAGAGATAGAGTATATCCACGTGTCTGATCTACACCTCACTCAGCCTGCTCAGGAGGAACAGCAGAGGTAGACGACAGAGATAGAGTATATCCACGTGTCTGATCTACACCTCACTCAGCCTGCTCAGAACAATCAGCAGAGGTAGAAGACAGATATAGAGTATATCCACGTGTCTCATTCAGCCTGCTCAGAAGGAACAGCTAAGGTAGAAGACAGAGACAGAGTATATCAACGTGTCTCACTCAGCCTGCTCAGAAGGAACTGCAGAGGTAGAAGACAGAGATAGAGTATATCCACGTGTCTGATCTACACCTCACTCAGCCTGCTCAGACGGAACAGCAGAGGTAGAAGACAGAGATAGAGTATATCCACGTGTCTGATCTACACCTCACTCAGCCTGCTCAAGAGGAACAGCAGAGGTAGACGACAGAGATAGAGTATATCCACGTGTCTGATCTACACCTCACTCAGCCTGCTCAGAAGGAACAGCAGAGGTAGAAGACAGATATAGTGTATATCCACGTGTCTCACTCAGCCTGCTCAGAAGGAACAGCAGAGGTAGAAGACAGGGTTAGAGTATATCCACGTGTCTCACTCAGCCTGCTCAGAAGGAACAACAGAGGTAGAAGACAGAGATAGAGTATATCCACCTGTCTCACTCAGCCTGCTCAGAAGGAACAGCAGAGGTAGAATACAGAGATATAGTATATCCACGTGTCTCACTCAGCCTGCTCAGAAGGAACAGCAGAGGTAGAAGACAGAGATATAGTATAACCACGTGTCTCACTCAGCCTGCTCAGAAAGAACAGCAGAGGTAGAAGACAGAGATAGAGTATATCCACGTGTCTAATCTATACCTCACTCAGCCTGCTCAGAAGGAACAGCAGAGGTAGAAGACAGAGATAGAGTATATCCACGTGTCTCACTCAGCCTGCTCAGAAGGAACAGCAGAGGTAGAAGACAGAGATAGAGTATATCCACGTGTCTCACTCAGCCTGCTCAGAAGGAACAGCAGAGGTAGAAGACAGAGATAGAGTATATCCACGTGTCTAACTCAGCCTGCTCAGAAGGAACAGCTAAGGTAGAAGACAGAGACAGAGTATATCAACGTGTCTCACTCAGCCTGCTCAGAAGGAACAGCAGAGGTAGAAGACAGAGATAGAGTATATCCACGTGTCTGATCTACACCTCACTCAGCCTGCTCAGACGGAACAGCAGAGGTAGAAGTCAGAGATAGAGTATATCCACGTGTCTGATCTACACCTCACTCAGCCTGCTCAGGAGGAACAGCAGAGGTAGACGACAGAGATAGAGTATATCCACGTGTCTGATCTACACCTCACTCAGCCTGCTCAGAACAATCAGCAGAGGTAGAAGACAGATATAGAGTATATCCACGTGTCTCACTCAGCCTGCTCAGAAGGAACAGCTAAGGTAGAAGACAGAGACAGAGTATATCAACGTGTCTCACTCAGCCTGCTCAGACGGAACAGCAGAGGTAGAAGTCAGAGATAGAGTATATCCACGTGTCTGATCTACACCTCACTCAGCCTGCTCAGGAGGAACAGCAGAGGTAGACGACAGAGATAGAGTATATCCACGTGTCTGATCTACACCTCACTTATCCTGCTCAGAAAAATCAGCAGAGGTAGAAGACAGAGATAGAGTATATCCACGTGTCTCACTCAGCCTGCTCAGAAGGAACAGCAGAGGTAGAAGACAGAGATAGAGTTTATCCACGTGTCTCACTCAGCCTGCTCATAAGGAACAGCAGAGGTAGAAGACAAAGATAGAGTATATGCACGTGTCTGATCTACACCTCACTCAGCCTGCTCAGAAGGAACAGCAGAGGTAGAAGACAGATATAGAGTATATCCACGTGTCTCACTCAGCCTGCTCAGAAGGAACAGCAGAGGTAGAAGACAGGGTTAGAGTATATCCACGTGTCTCACTCAGCCTGCTCAGAAGGAACAGCAGAGGTAGAATACAGAGATAGAGTATATCCACCTGTCTCACTCAGCCTGCTCAGAAGGAACAGCAGAGGTAGAATACAGAGATAGAGTATATCCACGTGTCTCACTCAGCCTGCTCAGAAGGAACAGCAGAGGTAGAAGACAGAGATAGAGTATATCCACGTGTCTGATCTACACCTCACTCAGCCTGCTCAGAAGGAACAGCAGAGGTAGAAGACAGATATAGAGTATATCCACGTGTCTCACTCAGCCTGCTCAGAAGGAACAGCAGAGGTAGAAGACAGGGTTAGAGTATATCCACGTGTCTCACTCAGCCTGCTCAGAAGGAACACCAGAGGTAGAATACAGAGATAGAGTATATCCACGTGTCTCACTCAGCCTGCTCAGAAGGAACAGCAGAGGTAGAAGACAGAGATAGAGTATATCCACGTGTCTGATCTACACCTCACTCAGCCTGCTCAGACGGAACAGCAGAGGTAGAAGTCAGAGATAGAGTATATCCACGTGTCTGATCTACACCTCACTCAGCCTGCTCAGGAGGAACAGCAGAGGTAGACGACAGAGATAGAGTATATCCACGTGTCTGATCTACACCTCACTCAGCCTGCTCAGAAAAATCAGCAGAGGTAGAAGACAGAGATAGAGTATATCCACGTGTCTCACTCAGCCTGCTCAGAAGGAACAGCAGAGGTAGAAGACAGATATAGAGTTTATCCACGTGTCTCACTCATCCTGCTCATAAGGAACAGCAGAGGTAGAAGACAAAGATAGAGTATATCCACGTGTCTGATCTACACCTCACTCAGCCTGCTCAGAAGGAACAGCAGAGGTAGAAGACAGATATAGAGTATATCCACGTGTCTCACTCAGCCTGTTCAGAAGGAACAGCTAAGGTAGAAGACAGAGACAGAGTATATCAACGTGTCTCACTCAGCCTGCTCAGAAGGAACAGCAGAGGTAGAAGACAGAGATACAGTATATCCACGTGTCTCACTCATCCTGCTCAGAAGGAGCAGCAGAGGTAGAAGACAGAGATAGAGTATATCCACGTGTCTGATCTACACCTCACTCAACCTGTTCAGAAGGAACAGCAGAGGTAGAAGACAGAGATACAGTATATCCACGTGTCTCACTCAGCCTGCTCAGAAAGCAGAGGTAGAAGACAGAGATAGAGTATATCCACGTGTCTCACTCAGCCTGCTCAGAAAGAACAGCAAAGGTAGAAGACAGAGATACATTATATCCACGTGTCTCACTCAGCCTGCTCAGAAGGAGCAGCAGAGGTAGAAGACAGAGATAGAGTATATCCACGTGTCTGATCTACACCTCACTCAGCCTGCTCAGAAGGAACAGCAGAGGTAGAAGACACAGATAGAGTATATCCACGTGTCTCACTCAGCCTGCTCAGAAAGAACAGCAGAGGTAGAAGACAGTGATAGAGTATATCCACGTGTCTGATCTACACCTCACTCAGCCTGCTCAGAAGAATAAGCAGAGGTAGAAGACAGATATAGAGTATATCCACGTGTCTCACTCAGCCTGCTCAGAAGGAACAGCAGAGATAGAAGACAGAGATATAGTATATCCACGTGTCTCACTGAGCCTGCTCAGAAAGATCAGCATAGGTATAAGACAGAGATAGAGTATATCCACGTGTATAATATACACCTCACTCAGCCTGCTCAGACGGAACAGCAGAGGTAGAAGACAGAGATAGAGTATATCCACGTGTCTGATCTACACCTCACTCAGCCTGCTCAGGTGGAACAGCAGAGGTAGACGACAGAGATAGAGTATATCCACGTGTCTGATATACACCTCACTCAGCCTGCTCAGACGGAACAGCAGAGGTAGAAGTCAGAGATAGAGTATATCCACGTGTCTGATCTACACCTCACTCAGCCTGCTCAGGAGGAACAGCAGAGGTAGACGACAGAGATAGAGTATATCCACGTGTCTGATATACACCTCACTCAGCCTGCTCAGAAAAATCAGCAGAGGTAGAAGACAGAGATAGAGTATATCCACGTGTCTCACTCAGCCTGCTCAGAAGGAACAGCAGAGGTAGAAGACAGAGATAGAGTTTATCCACGTGTCTCACTCATCCTGCTCATAAGGAACAGTAGAGGTAGAAGACAAAGATAGAGTATATCCACGTGTCTGATCTACAACTCACTCAGCCTGCTCAGAAGGAACAGCAGAGGTAGAAGACAGAAATAGAGTATATCCACGTGTCTCACTCAGCCTGCTCAGAAGGAACAGCTAAGGTAGAAGACAGAGACAGAGTATATCAACGTGTCTCATTCAGCCTGCTCAGAAGGAACAGCAGAGGTAGAAGACAGATATACAGTATATCCACGTGTCTCACTCAGCCTGCTCAGAAGGAGCAGCAGAGGTAGAAGACAGAGATAGAGTATATCCACGTGTCTGATCTACACCTCACTCAACCTGCTCAGAAGGAACAGCAGAGGTAGAAGACAGAGATACAGTATATCCACGTGTCTCACTCAGCCTGCTCAGAAAGCATAGGTAGAAGACAGAGATAGAGTATATCCACGTGTCTCACTCAGCCTGCTCAGAAAGAACAGCAAAGGTAGAAGACAGAGATACAGTATATCCACGTGTCTCACTCAGCCTGCTCAGAAGGAGCAGCAGAGGTAGAAGACAGAGATAGAGTATATCCACGTGTCTGATCTACACCTCACTCAGCCTGCTCAGAAGGAACAGCAGAGGTAGAAGACAGAGATACAGTATATCCACGTGTCTCACTCAGCCTGCTCAGAAAGCATAGGTAGAAGACAGAGATAGAGTATATCCACGTGTCTCACTCAGCCTGCTCAGACAGAACAGCAAAGGTAGAAGACAGAGATACATTATATCCACGTGTCTCACTCAGCCTGCTCAGAAGGAGCAGCAGAGGTAGAAGACAGAGATAGAGTATATCCACGTGTCTGATCTACACCTCACTCAGCCTGCTCAGAAGGAACAGCAGAGGTAGAAGACACAGATAGAGTATATCCACGTGTCTCACTCAGCCTGCTCAGAAAGAACAGCAGAGGTAGAAGACAGTGATAGAGTATATCCACGTGTCTGATCTACACCTCACTCAGCCTGCTCAGAAGAATAAGCAGAGGTAGAAGACAGATATAGAGTATATCCACGTGTCTCACTCAGCCTGCTCAGAAGGAACAGCAGAGATAGAAGACAGAGATATAGTATATCCACGTGTCTCACTGAGCCTGCTCAGAAAGATCAGCATAGGTATAAGACAGAGATAGAGTATATCCACGTGTATAATATACACCTCACTCAGCCTGCTCAGACGGAACAGCAGAGGTAGAAGACAGAGATAGAGTATATCCACGTGTCTGATCTACACCTCACTCAGCCTGCTCAGGTGGAACAGCAGAGGTAGACGACAGAGATAGAGTATATCCACGTGTCTGATATACACCTCACTCAGCCTGCTCAGACGGAACAGCAGAGGTAGAAGTCAGAGATAGAGTATATCCACGTGTCTGATCTACACCTCACTCAGCCTGCTCAGGAGGAACAGCAGAGGTAGACGACAGAGATAGAGTATATCCACGTGTCTGATATACACCTCACTCAGCCTGCTCAGAAAAATCAGCAGAGGTAGAAGACAGAGATAGAGTATATCCACGTGTCTCACTCAGCCTGCTCAGAAGGAACAGCAGAGGTAGAAGACAGAGATAGAGTTTATCCACGTGTCTCACTCATCCTGCTCATAAGGAACAGTAGAGGTAGAAGACAAAGATAGAGTATATCCACGTGTCTGATCTACACCTCACTCAGCCTGCTCAGAAGGAACAGCAGAGGTAGAAGACAGAAATAGAGTATATCCACGTGTCTCACTCAGCCTGCTCAGAAGGAACAGCTAAGGTAGAAGACAGAGACAGAGTATATCAACGTGTCTCATTCAGCCTGCTCAGAAGGAACAGCAGAGGTAGAAGACAGATATACAGTATATCCACGTGTCTCACTCAGCCTGCTCAGAAGGAGCAGCAGAGGTAGAAGACAGAGATAGAGTATATCCACGTGTCTGATCTACACCTCACTCAACCTGCTCAGAAGGAACAGCAGAGGTAGAAGACAGAGATACAGTATATCCACGTGTCTCACTCAGCCTGCTCAGAAAGCATAGGTAGAAGACAGAGATAGAGTATATCCACGTGTCTCACTCAGCCTGCTCAGAAAGAACAGCAAAGGTAGAAGACAGAGATACAGTATATCCACGTGTCTCACTCAGCCTGCTCAGAAGGAGCAGCAGAGGTAGAAGACAGAGATAGAGTATATCCACGTGTCTGATCTACACCTCACTCAGCCTGCTCAGAAGGAACAGCAGAGGTAGAAGACACAGATAGAGTATATCCACGTGTCTCACTCAGCCTGCTCAGAAAGAACAGCAGAGGTAGAAGACAGTGATAGAGTATATCCACGTGTCTGATCTACACCTCATTCAGCCTGCTCAGAAGAATAAGCAGAGGTAGAAGACAGATATAGAGTATATCCACGTGTCTCACTCAGCCTGCTCAGAAGGAACAGCAGAGATAGAAGACAGAGATATAGTATATCCACGTGTCTCACTCAGCCTGCTCAGAAAGATCAGCATAGGTATAAGACAGAGATAGAGTATATCCACGTGTATAATATACACCTCACTCAGCCTGCTCAGACGGAACAGCAGAGGTAGAAGACAGAGATACAGTATATCCACGTGTCTCACTCAGCCTGCTCAGAAAGCAGAGGTAGAAGACAGAGATAGAGTATATCCACGTGTCTCACTCAGCCTGCTCAGAAAGAACAGCAAAGGTAGAAGACAGAGATACAGTATATCCACGTGTATCACTCAGCCTGCTCAGAAGGAGCAGCAGAGGTAGAAGACAGAGATAGAGTATATCCACGTGTCTGATCTACACCTCACTCAGCCTGCTCAGAAGGAACAGCAGAGGTAGAATACACAGATAGAGTATATCCACGTGTCTCACTCAGCCTGCTCAGAAAGAACAGCAGAGGTAGAAGACAGTGATAGAGTATATCCACGTGTCTGATCTACACCTCACTCAGCCTGCTCAGAAGGAACAGCAGAGGTAGAAGACAGAGATACAGTATATCCACGTGTCTCACTCAGCCTGCTCAGAAAGCAGAGGTAGAAGACAGAGATAGAGTATATCCACGTGTCTCACTCAGCCTGCTCAGAAAGAACAGCAAAGGTAGAAGACAGAGATACAGTATATCCACGTGTCTCACTCAGCCTGCTCAGAAGGAGCAGCAGAGGTAGAAGACAGAGATAGAGTATATCCACGTGTCTGATCTACACCTCACTCAGCCTGCTCAGAAGGAACAGCAGAGGTAGAAGACACAGATAGAGTATATCCACGTGTCTCACTCAGCCTGCTCAGAAAGAACAGCAGAGGTAGAAGACAGTGATAGAGTATATCCACGTGTCTGATCTACACCTCACTCAGCCTGCTCAGAAGAATAAGCAGAGGTAGAAGACAGATATAGAGTATATCCACGTGTCTCACTCAGCCTGCTCAGAAGGAACAGCAGAGATAGAAGACAGAGATATAGTATATCCACGTGTCTCACTCAGCCTGCTCAGAAAGATCAGCATAGGTATAAGACAGAGATAGAGTATATCCACGTGTATAATATACACCTCACTCAGCCTGCTCAGACGGAACAGCAGAGGTAGAAGACAGAGATACAGTATATCCACGTGTCTCACTCAGCCTGCTCAGAAAGCAGAGGTAGAAGACAGAGATAGAGTATATCCACGTGTCTCACTCAGCCTGCTCAGAAAGAACAGCAAAGGTAGAAGACAGAGATACAGTATATCCACGTGTCTCACTCAGCCTGCTCAGAAGGAGCAGCAGAGGTAGAAGACAGAGATAGAGTATATCCACGTGTCTGATCTACACCTCACTCAGCCTGCTCAGAAGGAACAGCAGAGGTAGAATACACAGATAGAGTATATCCACGTGTCTCACTCAGCCTGCTCAGAAAGAACAGCAGAGGTAGAAGACAGTGATAGAGTATATCCACGTGTCTGATCTACACCTCACTCAGCCTGCTCAGAAGAATAAGCAGAGGTAGAAGACAGATATAGAGTATATCCACGTGTCTCACTCAGCCTGCTCAGAAGGAACAGCAGAGATAGAAGACAGAGATATAGTATATCCACGTGTCTCACTCAGCCTGCTCAGAAAGATCAGCATAGGTATAAGACAGAGATAGAGTATATCCACGTGTATAATATACACCTCACTCAGCCTGCTCAGACGGAACAGCAGAAGTAGAAGACAGAGATAGAGTATATCCACGTGTCTGATCTACACCTCACTCAGCCTGCTCAGGAGGAACAGCAGAGGTAGACGACAGAGATAGAGTATATCCACGTGTCTGATCTACACCTCACTCAGCCTGCTCAGAAGGAACAGCAGAGGTAGAAGACAGATATAGAGTATATCCACGTGTCTCACTCAGCCTGCTCAGAAGGAACAGCAGAGTTAGAAGACAGAGATAGAGTATATCCACGGGTCTCACTCAGCCTGCTCAGAAGGAACAACAGAGGTAGAAGACAGATATACAGTATATCCACGTGTCTCACTCAGCCTGCTCAGAAGGAGCAGCAGAGGTAGAAGACAGAGATAGAGTATATCCACGTGTCTGATCTACACCTCACTCAACCTGCTCAGAAGGAACAGCAGAGGTAGAAGACAGAGATACAGTATATCCACGTGTCTCACTCAGCCTGCTCAGAAAGCAGAGGTAGAAGACAGAGATAGAGTATATCCACGTGTCTCACTCAGCCTGCTCAGAAAGAACAGCAAAGGTAGAAGACAGAGATACAGTATATCCACGTGTCTCACTCAGCCTGCTCAGAAGGAGCAGCAGAGGTAGAAGACAGAGATAGAGTATATCCACGTGTCTGATCTACACCTCACTCAGCCTGCTCAGAAGGAACAGCAGAGGTAGAAGACACAGATAGAGTATATCCACGTGTCTCACTCAGCCTGCTCAGAAAGATCAGCATAGGTATAAGACAGAGATAGAGTATATCCACGTGTATAATATACACCTCACTCAGCCTGCTCAGACGGAACAGCAGAGGTAGAAGACAGAGATACAGTATATCCACGTGTCTCACTCAGCCTGCTCAGAAAGCAGAGGTAGAAGACAGAGATAGAGTATATCCACGTGTCTCACTCAGCCTGCTCAGAAAGAACAGCAAAGGTAGAAGACAGAGATACAGTATATCCACGTGTCTCACTCAGCCTGCTCAGAAGGAGCAGCAGAGGTAGAAGACAGAGATAGAGTATATCCACGTGTCTGATCTACACCTCACTCAGCCTGCTCAGAAGGAACAGCAGAGGTAGAATACACAGATAGAGTATATCCACGTGTCTCACTCAGCCTGCTCAGAAAGAACAGCAGAGGTAGAAGACAGTGATAGAGTATATCCACGTGTCTGATCTACACCTCACTCAGCCTGCTCAGAAGAATAAGCAGAGGTAGAAGACAGATATAGAGTATATCCACGTGTCTCACTCAGCCTGCTCAGAAGGAACAGCAGAGATAGAAGACAGAGATATAGTATATCCACGTGTCTCACTCAGCCTGCTCAGAAAGATCAGCATAGGTATAAGACAGAGATAGAGTATATCCACGTGTATAATATACACCTCACTCAGCCTGCTCAGACGGAACAGCAGAAGTAGAAGACAGAGATAGAGTATATCCACGTGTCTGATCTACACCTCACTCAGCCTGCTCAGGAGGAACAGCAGAGGTAGACGACAGAGATAGAGTATATCCACGTGTCTGATCTACACCTCACTCAGCCTGCTCAGAAGGAACAGCAGAGGTAGAAGACAGATATAGAGTATATCCACGTGTCTCACTCAGCCTGCTCAGAAGGAACAGCAGAGTTAGAAGACAGAGATAGAGTATATCCACGGGTCTCACTCAGCCTGCTCAGAAGGAACAGCAGAGGTAGAAGACAGAGATAGAGTTTATCCACGTGTCTCACTCATCCTGCTCATAAGGAACAGCAGAGGTAGAAGACAAAGATAGAGTATATCCACGTGTCTGATCTACACCTCACTCAGCCTGCTCAGAAGGAACAGCAGAGGTAGAAGACAGAAATAGAGTATATCCACGTGTCTCACTCATCCTGCTCAGAAGGAACAGCTAAGGTAGAAGACAGAGACCGAGTATATCAACGTGTCTCACTCAGCCTGCTCAGAAGGAACAGCAGAGGTAGAAGACAGAGATACAGTATATCCACGTGTCTCACTCAGCCTGCTCAGAAGGAGCAGCAGAGGTAGAAGACAGAGATAGAGTATATCCACGTGTCTGATCTACACCTCACTCAACCTGTTCAGAAGGAACAGCAGAGGTAGAAGACAGAGATACAGTATATCCACGTGTCTCACTCAGCCTGCTCAGAAAGCAGAGGTAGAAGACAGAGATAGAGTATATCCACGTGTCTCACTCAGCCTGCTCAGAAAGAACAGCAAAGGTAGAAGACAGAGATACATTATATCCACGTGTCTCACTCAGCCTGCTCAGAAGGAGCAGCAGAGGTAGAAGACAGAGATAGAGTATATCCACGTGTCTGATCTACACCTCACTCAGCCTGCTCAGAAGGAACAGCAGAGGTAGAAGACACAGATAGAGTATATCCACGTGTCTCACTCAGCCTGCTCAGAAAGAACAGCAGAGGTAGAAGACAGTGATAGAGTATATCCACGTGTCTGATCTACACCTCACTCAGCCTGCTCAGAAGAATAAGCAGAGGTAGAAGACAGATATAGAGTATATCCACGTGTCTCACTCAGCCTGCTCAGAAAGCAGAGGTAGAAGACAGAGATAGAGTATATCCACGTGTCTCACTCAGCCTGCTCAGAAAGAACAGCAAAGGTAGAAGACAGAGATACAGTATATCCACGTGTCTCACTCAGCCTGCTCAGACGGAACAGCAGAGGTAGAAGACAGAGATACAGTATATCCACGTGTCTCACTCAGCCTGCTCAGAAAGCAGAGGTAGAAGACAGAGATAGAGTATATCCACGTGTCTCACTCAGCCTGCTCAGAAAGAACAGCAAAGGTAGAAGACAGAGATACAGTATATCCACGTGTCTCACTCAGCCTGCTCAGAAGGAGCAGCAGAGGTAGAAGACAGAGATAGAGTATATCCACGTGTCTGATCTACACCTCACTCAGCCTGCTCAGAAGGAACAGCAGAGGTAGAATACACAGATAGAGTATATCCACGTGTCTCACTCAGCCTGCTCAGAAAGAACAGCAGAGGTAGAAGACAGTGATAGAGTATATCCACGTGTCTGATCTACACCTCACTCAGCCTGCTCAGAAGAATAAGCAGAGGTAGAAGACAGATATAGAGTATATCCACGTGTCTCACTCAGCCTGCTCAGAAGGAACAGCAGAGATAGAAGACAGAGATATAGTATATCCACGTGTCTCACTCAGCCTGCTCAGAAAGATCAGCATAGGTATAAGACAGAGATAGAGTATATCCACGTGTATAATATACACCTCACTCAGCCTGCTCAGACGGAACAGCAGAAGTAGAAGACAGAGATAGAGTATATCCACGTGTCTGATCTACACCTCACTCAGCCTGCTCAGGAGGAACAGCAGAGGTAGACGACAGAGATAGAGTATATCCACGTGTCTGATCTACACCTCACTCAGCCTGCTCAGAAGGAACAGCAGAGGTAGAAGACAGATATAGAGTATATCCACGTGTCTCACTCAGCCTGCTCAGAAGGAACAGCAGAGTTAGAAGACAGAGATAGAGTATATCCACGGGTCTCACTCAGCCTGCTCAGAAGGAACAACAGAGGTAGAAGACAGATATACAGTATATCCACGTGTCTCACTCAGCCTGCTCAGAAGGAGCAGCAGAGGTAGAAGACAGAGATAGAGTATATCCACGTGTCTGATCTACACCTCACTCAACCTGCTCAGAAGGAACAGCAGAGGTAGAAGACAGAGATACAGTATATCCACGTGTCTCACTCAGCCTGCTCAGAAAGCAGAGGTAGAAGACAGAGATAGAGTATATCCACGTGTCTCACTCAGCCTGCTCAGAAAGAACAGCAAAGGTAGAAGACAGAGATACAGTATATCCACGTGTCTCACTCAGCCTGCTCAGAAGGAGCAGCAGAGGTAGAAGACAGAGATAGAGTATATCCACGTGTCTGATCTACACCTCACTCAGCCTGCTCAGAAGGAACAGCAGAGGTAGAAGACACAGATAGAGTATATCCACGTGTCTCACTCAGCCTGCTCAGAAAGATCAGCATAGGTATAAGACAGAGATAGAGTATATCCACGTGTATAATATACACCTCACTCAGCCTGCTCAGACGGAACAGCAGAGGTAGAAGACAGAGATACAGTATATCCACGTGTCTCACTCAGCCTGCTCAGAAAGCAGAGGTAGAAGACAGAGATAGAGTATATCCACGTGTCTCACTCAGCCTGCTCAGAAAGAACAGCAAAGGTAGAAGACAGAGATACAGTATATCCACGTGTCTCACTCAGCCTGCTCAGAAGGAGCAGCAGAGGTAGAAGACAGAGATAGAGTATATCCACGTGTCTGATCTACACCTCACTCAGCCTGCTCAGAAGGAACAGCAGAGGTAGAATACACAGATAGAGTATATCCACGTGTCTCACTCAGCCTGCTCAGAAAGAACAGCAGAGGTAGAAGACAGTGATAGAGTATATCCACGTGTCTGATCTACACCTCACTCAGCCTGCTCAGAAGAATAAGCAGAGGTAGAAGACAGATATAGAGTATATCCACGTGTCTCACTCAGCCTGCTCAGAAGGAACAGCAGAGATAGAAGACAGAGATATAGTATATCCACGTGTCTCACTCAGCCTGCTCAGAAAGATCAGCATAGGTATAAGACAGAGATAGAGTATATCCACGTGTATAATATACACCTCACTCAGCCTGCTCAGACGGAACAGCAGAAGTAGAAGACAGAGATAGAGTATATCCACGTGTCTGATCTACACCTCACTCAGCCTGCTCAGGAGGAACAGCAGAGGTAGACGACAGAGATAGAGTATATCCACGTGTCTGATCTACACCTCACTCAGCCTGCTCAGAAGGAACAGCAGAGGTAGAAGACAGATATAGAGTATATCCACGTGTCTCACTCAGCCTGCTCAGAAGGAACAGCAGAGTTAGAAGACAGAGATAGAGTATATCCACGGGTCTCACTCAGCCTGCTCAGAAGGAACAGCAGAGGTAGAAGACAGAGATAGAGTTTATCCACGTGTCTCACTCATCCTGCTCATAAGGAACAGCAGAGGTAGAAGACAAAGATAGAGTATATCCACGTGTCTGATCTACACCTCACTCAGCCTGCTCAGAAGGAACAGCAGAGGTAGAAGACAGAAATAGAGTATATCCACGTGTCTCACTCATCCTGCTCAGAAGGAACAGCTAAGGTAGAAGACAGAGACCGAGTATATCAACGTGTCTCACTCAGCCTGCTCAGAAGGAACAGCAGAGGTAGAAGACAGAGATACAGTATATCCACGTGTCTCACTCAGCCTGCTCAGAAGGAGCAGCAGAGGTAGAAGACAGAGATAGAGTATATCCACGTGTCTGATCTACACCTCACTCAACCTGTTCAGAAGGAACAGCAGAGGTAGAAGACAGAGATACAGTATATCCACGTGTCTCACTCAGCCTGCTCAGAAAGCAGAGGTAGAAGACAGAGATAGAGTATATCCACGTGTCTCACTCAGCCTGCTCAGAAAGAACAGCAAAGGTAGAAGACAGAGATACATTATATCCACGTGTCTCACTCAGCCTGCTCAGAAGGAGCAGCAGAGGTAGAAGACAGAGATAGAGTATATCCACGTGTCTGATCTACACCTCACTCAGCCTGCTCAGAAGGAACAGCAGAGGTAGAAGACACAGATAGAGTATATCCACGTGTCTCACTCAGCCTGCTCAGAAAGAACAGCAGAGGTAGAAGACAGTGATAGAGTATATCCACGTGTCTGATCTACACCTCACTCAGCCTGCTCAGAAGAATAAGCAGAGGTAGAAGACAGATATAGAGTATATCCACGTGTCTCACTCAGCCTGCTCAGAAGGAACAGCAGAGATAGAAGACAGAGATATAGTATATCCACGTGTCTCACTCAGCCTGCTCAGAAGGAACAGCAGAGATAGAAGACAGAGATATAGTATATCCACGTGTCTCACTCAGCCTGCTCAGAAAGATCAGCATAGGTATAAGACAGAGATAGAGTATATCCACGTGTATAATATACACCTCACTCAGCCTGCTCAGACGGAACAGCAGAAGTAGAAGACAGAGATAGAGTATATCCACGTGTCTGATCTACACCTCACTCAGCCTGCTCAGGAGGAACAGCAGAGGTAGACGACAGAGATAGAGTATATCCACGTGTCTGATCTACACCTCACTCAGCCTGCTCAGAAGGAACAGCAGAGGTAGAAGACAGATATAGAGTATATCCACGTGTCTCACTCAGCCTGCTCAGAAGGAACAGCAGAGTTAGAAGACAGAGATAGAGTATATCCACGGGTCTCACTCAGCCTGCTCAGAAGGAACAGCAGAGGTAGAAGACAGAGATAGAGTTTATCCACGTGTCTCACTCATCCTGCTCATAAGGAACAGCAGAGGTAGAAGACAAAGATAGAGTATATCCACGTGTCTGATCTACACCTCACTCAGCCTGCTCAGAAGGAACAGCAGAGGTAGAAGACAGAAATAGAGTATATCCACGTGTCTCACTCATCCTGCTCAGAAGGAACAGCTAAGGTAGAAGACAGAGACAGAGTATATCAACGTGTCTCACTCAGCCTGCTCAGAAGGAACAGCAGAGGTAGAAGACAGAGATACAGTATATCCACGTGTCTCACTCAGCCTGCTCAGAAGGAGCAGCAGAGGTAGAAGACAGAGATAGAGTATATCCACGTGTCTGATCTACACCTCACTCAACCTGTTCAGAAGGAACAGCAGAGGTAGAAGACAGAGATACAGTATATCCACGTGTCTCACTCAGCCTGCTCAGAAAGCAGGGGTAGAAGACAGAGATAGAGTATATCCACGTGTCTCACTCAGCCTGCTCAGAAAGAACAGCAAAGGTAGAAGACAGAGATACATTATATCCACGTGTCTCACTCAGCCTGCTCAGAAGGAGCAGCAGAGGTAGAAGACAGAGATAGAGTATATCCACGTGTCTGATCTACACCTCACTCAGCCTGCTCAGAAGGAACAGCAGAGGTAGAAGACACAGATAGAGTATATCCACGTGTCTCACTCAGCCTGCTCAGAAAGAACAGCAGAGGTAGAAGACAGTGATAGAGTATATCCACGTGTCTGATCTACACCTCACTCAGCCTGCTCAGAAGAATAAGCAGAGGTAGAAGACAGATATAGAGTATATCCACGTGTCTCACTCAGCCTGCTCAGAAGGAACAGCAGAGATAGAAGACAGAGATATAGTATATCCACGTGTCTCACTCAGCCTGCTCAGAAAGATCAGCATAGGTATAAGACAGAGATAGAGTATATCCACGTGTATAATATACACCTCACTCAGCCTGCTCAGACGGAACAGCAGAGGTAGAAGACAGAGATAGAGTATATCCACGTGTCTGATCTACACCTCACTCAGCCTGCTCAGGAGGAACAGCAGAGGTAGACGACAGAGATAGAGTATATCCACGTGTCTGATCTACGCCTCACTCAGCCTGCTCAGACGGAACAGCAGAGGTAGAAGTCAGAGATAGAGTATATCCACGTGTCTGATCTACACCTCACTCAGCCTGCTCAGGAGGAACAGCAGAGGTAGACGACAGAGATAGAGTATATCCACGTGTCTGATCTACACCTCACTCAGCCTGCTCAGAAAAATCAGCAGAGGTAGAAGACAGAGATAGAGTATATCCACGTGTCTCACTCAGCCTGCTCAGAAGGAACAGCAGAGGTAGAAGACAGAGATAGAGTTTATCCACGTGTCTCACTCATCCTGCTCATAAGGAACAGCAGAGGTAGAAGACAAAGATAGAGTATATCCACGTGTCTGATCTACAACTCACTCAGCCTGCTCAGAAGGAACAGCAGAGGTAGAAGACAGAAATAGAGTATATCCACGTGTCTCACTCAGCCTGCTCAGAAGGAACAGCTAAGGTAGAAGACAGAGACAGAGTATATCAACGTGTCTCATTCAGCCTGCTCAGAAGGAACAGCAGAGGTAGAAGACAGAGATACAGTATATCCACGTGTCTCACTCAGCCTGCTCAGAAGGAGCAGCAGAGGTAGAAGACAGAGATAGAGTATATCCACGTGTCTGATCTACACCTCACTCAACCTGCTCAGAAGGAACAGCAGAGGTAGAAGACAGAGATACAGTATATCCACGTGTCTCACTCAGCCTGCTCAGAAAGCAGAGGTAGAAGACAGAGATAGAGTATATCCACGTGTCTCACTCAGCCTGCTCAGAAAGAACAGCAGAGGTAGAAGACAGTGATAGAGTATATCCACGTGTCTGATCTACACCTCACTCAGCCTGCTCAGAAGAATAAGCAGAGGTAGAAGACAGATATAGAGTATATCCACGTGTCTCACTCAGCCTGCTCAGAAGGAACAGCAGAGATAGAAGACAGAGATATAGTATATCCACGTGTCTCACTCAGCCTGCTCAGAAAGATCAGCATAGGTATAAGACAGAGATAGAGTATATCCACGTGTATAATATACACCTCACTCAGCCTGCTCAGACGGAACAGCAGAAGTAGAAGACAGAGATAGAGTATATCCACGTGTCTGATCTACACCTCACTCAGCCTGCTCAGGAGGAACAGCAGAGGTAGACGACAGAGATAGAGTATATCCACGTGTCTGATCTACACCTCACTCAGCCTGCTCAGAAGGAACAGCAGAGGTAGAAGACAGATATAGAGTATATCCACGTGTCTCACTCAGCCTGCTCAGAAGGAACAGCAGAGTTAGAAGACAGAGATAGAGTATATCCACGGGTCTCACTCAGCCTGCTCAGAAGGAACAGCAGAGGTAGAAGACAGGGTTAGAGTATATCCACGTGTCTCACTCAGCCTGCTCAGAAGGAACACCAGAGGTAGAAGACAGAGATAGAGTATATCCACCTGTCTCACTCAGTCTGCTCAGAAGGAACAGCAGAGGTAGAAGACAGAGATAGAGTATATCTACGTGTCTAATCTACACCTCACTTAGCCTGCTCACAAGGAACAGCAGAGGTCGAAGACAGATATAGAGTTTATCCACGTGTCTCACTCAGCCTGCTCAGAAGGAACAGCAGAGATAGAAGACAGAGATATAGTATATCCACGTGTCTCACTCAGCCTGCTCAGAAAGATCAGCATAGGTATAAGACAGAGATAGAGTATATCCACGTGTATAATATACACCTCACTCAGCCTGCTCAGACGGAACAGCAGAGGTAGAAGACAGAGATACAGTATATCCACGTGTCTCACTCAGCCTGCTCAGAAAGCAGAGGTAGAAGACAGAGATAGAGTATATCCACGTGTCTCACTCAGCCTGCTCAGAAAGAACAGCAAAGGTAGAAGACAGAGATACAGTATATCCACGTGTCTCACTCAGCCTGCTCAGAAGGAGCAGCAGAGGTAGAAGACAGAGATAGAGTATATCCACGTGTCTGATCTACACCTCACTCAGCCTGCTCAGAAGGAACAGCAGAGGTAGAAGACACAGATAGAGTATATCCACGTGTCTCACTCAGCCTGCTCAGAAAGAACAGCAGAGGTAGAAGACAGTGATAGAGTATATCCACGTGTCTGATCTACACCTCACTCAGCCTGCTCAGAAGAATAAGCAGAGGTTGAAGACAGATATAGAGTATATCCACGTGTCTCACTCAGCCTGCTCAGAAGGAACAGCAGAGATAGAAGACAGAGATATAGTATATCCACGTGTCTCACTCAGCCTGCTCAGAAAGATCAGCATAGGTATAAGACAGAGATAGAGTATATCCACGTGTATAATATACACCTCACTCAGCCTGCTCAGACGGAACAGCAGAGGTAGAAGACAGAGATACAGTATATCCACGTGTCTCACTCAGCCTGCTCAGAAAGCAGAGGTAGAAGACAGAGATAAAGTATATCCACGTGTCTCACTCAGCCTGCTCATAAAGAACAGCAAAGGTAGAAGACAGAGATACAGTATATCCACGTGTCTCACTCAGCCTGCTCAGAAGGAGCAGCAGAGGTAGAAGACAGAGATAGAGTATATCCACGTGTCTGATCTACACCTCACTCAGCCTGCTCAGAAGGAACAGCAGAGGTAGAATACACAGATAGAGTATATCCACGTGTCTCACTCAGCCTGCTCAGAAAGAACAGCAGAGGTAGAAGACAGTGATAGAGTATATCCACGTGTCTGATCTACACCTCACTCAGCCTGCTCAGAAGAATAAGCAGAGGTAGAAGACAGATATAGAGTATATCCACGTGTCTCACTCAGCCTGCTCAGAAGGAACAGCAGAGATAGAAGACAGAGATATAGTATATCCACGTGTCTCACTCAGCCTGCTCAGAAAGATCAGCATAGGTATAAGACAGAGATAGAGTATATCCACGTGTATAATATACACCTCACTCAGCCTGCTCAGACGGAACAGCAGAAGTAGAAGACAGAGATAGAGTATATCCACGTGTCTGATCTACACCTCACTCAGCCTGCTCAGGAGGAACAGCAGAGGTAGACGACAGAGATAGAGTATATCCACGTGTCTGATCTACACCTCACTCAGCCTGCTCAGAAGGAACAGCAGAGGTAGAAGACAGATATAGAGTATATCCACGTGTCTCACTCAGCCTGCTCAGAAGGAACAGCAGAGTTAGAAGACAGAGATAGAGTATATCCACGGGTCTCACTCAGCCTGCTCAGAAGGAACAGCAGAGGTAGAAGACAGGGTTAGAGTATATCCACGTGTCTCACTCAGCCTGCTCAGAAGGAACACCAGAGGTAGAAGACAGAGATAGAGTATATCCACGTGTCTCACTCAGCCTGCTCAGAAGGAACAGCAGAGGTAGAAGACAGAGATAGAGTATATCTACGTGTCTAATCTACACCTCACTTAGCCTGCTCACAAGGAACAGCAGAGGTCGAAGACAGATATAGAGTTTATCCACGTGTCTCACTCAGCCTGCTCAGAAGGAACAGCAGAGATAGAAGACAGAGATATAGTATATCCACGTATCTCACTCAGCCTGCTCAGAAAGATCAGCATAGGTATAAGACAGAGATAGAGTATATCCACGTGTATAATATACACCTCACTCAGCCTGCTCAGACGGAACAGCAGAAGTAGAAGACAGAGATAGAGTATATCCACGTGTCTGATCTACACCTCACTCAGCCTGCTCAGAAGGAACAGCAGAGGTAGAAGACAGATATAGAGTATATCCACGTGTCTCACTCAGCCTGCTCAGAAGGAACAGCAGAGTTAGAAGACAAAGATAGAGTATATCCACGGTTCTCACTCAGCCTGCTCAGAAGGAACAGCAGAGGTAGAAGACAGGGTTAGAGTATATCCACGTGTCTCACTCAGCCTGCTCAGAAGGAACACCAGAGGTAGAAGACAGAGATAGAGTATATCCACCTGTCTCACTCAGCCTGCTCAGAAGGAACAGCAGAGGTAGAAGACAGAGATAGAGTATATCTACGTGTCTAATCTACACCTCACTTAGCCTGCTCACAAGGAACAGCAGAGGTCGAAGACAGATATAGAGTTTATCCACGTGTCTCACTCAGCCTGCTCAGAAGGAACAGCAGAGATAGAAGACAGAGATATAGTATATCCACGTGTCTCACTCAGCCTGCTCAGAAAGATCAGCATAGGTATAAGACAGAGATAGAGTATATCCACGTGTATAATATACACCTCACTCAGCCTGCTCAGACGGAACAGCAGAGGTAGAAGACATAGATACAGTATATCCACGTGTCTCACTCAGCCTGCTCAGAAAGCAGAGGTAGAAGACAGAGATAGAGTATATCCACGTGTCTCACTCAGCCTGCTCAGAAAGAACAGCAAAGGTAGAAGACAGAGATACAGTATATCCACGTGTCTCACTCAGCCTGCTCAGAAGGAGCAGCAGAGGTAGAAGACAGAGATAGAGTATATCCACGTGTCTGATCTACACCTCACTCAGCCTGCTCAGAAGGAACAGCAGAGATAGAAGACAGAGATATAGTATATCCACGTGTCTCACTCAGCCTGCTCAGAAAGATCAGCATAGGTATAAGACATAGATAGAGTATATCCACGTGTATAATATACACCTCACTCAGCCTGCTCAGACGGAACAGCAGAAGTAGAAGACAGAGATAGAGTATATCCACGTGTCTGATCTACACCTCACTCAGCCTGCTCAGGAGGAACAGCAGAGGTAGACGACAGAGATAGAGTATATCCACGTGTCTGATCTACACCTCACTCAGCCTGCTCAGAAGGAACAGCAGAGGTAGAAGACAGATATAGAGTATATCCACGTGTCTCACTCAGCCTGCTCAGAAGGAACAGCAGAGTTAGAAGACAGAGATAGAGTATATCCACGGGTCTCACTCAGCCTGCTCAGAAGGAACAGCAGAGGTAGAAGACAGAGATAGAGTTTATCCACGTGTCTCACTCATCCTGCTCATAAGGAACAGCAGATGTAGAAGACAAAGATAGAGTATATCCACGTGTCCGATCTACACCTCACTCAGCCTGCTCAGAAGGAACAGCAGAGGTAGAATACACAGATAGAGTATATCCACGTGTCTCACTCAGCCTGCTCAGAAAGAACAGCAGAGGTAGAAGACAGTGATAGAGTATATCCACGTGTCTGATCTACACCTCACTCAGCCTGCTCAGAAGAATAAGCAGAGGTAGAAGACAGATATAGAGTATATCCACGTGTCTCACTCAGCCTGCTCAGAAGGAACAGCAGAGATAGAAGACAGAGATATAGTATATCCACGTGTCTCACTCAGCCTGCTCAGAAAGATCAGCATAGGTATAAGACAGAGATAGAGTATATCCACGTGTATAATATACACCTCACTCAGCCTGCTCAGACGGAACAGCAGAAGTAGAAGACAGAGATAGAGTATATCCACGTGTCTGATCTACACCTCACTCAGCCTGCTCAGGAGGAACAGCAGAGGTAGACGACAGAGATAGAGTATATCCACGTGTCTGATCTACACCTCACTCAGCCTGCTCAGAAGGAACAGCAGAGGTAGAAGACAGATATAGAGTATATCCACGTGTCTCACTCAGCCTGCTCAGAAGGAACAGCAGAGTTAGAAGACAGAGATAGAGTATATCCACGGGTCTCACTCAGCCTGCTCAGAAGGAACAGCAGAGGTAGAAGACAGGGTTAGAGTATATCCACGTGTCTCACTCAGCCTGCTCAGAAGGAACACCAGAGGTAGAAGACAGAGATAGAGTATATCCACGTGTCTCACTCAGCCTGCTCAGAAGGAACAGCAGAGGTAGAAGACAGAGATAGAGTATATCTACGTGTCTAATCTACACCTCACTTAGCCTGCTCACAAGGAACAGCAGAGGTCGAAGACAGATATAGAGTTTATCCACGTGTCTCACTCAGCCTGCTCAGAAGGAACAGCAGAGATAGAAGACAGAGATATAGTATATCCACGTGTCTCACTCAGCCTGCTCAGAAAGATCAGCATAGGTATAAGACAGAGATAGAGTATATCCACGTGTATTATATACACCTCACTCAGCCTGCTCAGACGGAACAGCAGAAGTAGAAGACAGAGATAGAGTATATCCACGTGTCTGATCTACACCTCACTCAGCCTGCTCAGAAGGAACAGCAGAGGTAGAAGACAGATATAGAGTATATCCACGTGTCTCACTCAGCCTGCTCAGAAGGAACAGCAGAGTTAGAAGACAGAGATAGAGTATATCCACGGGTCTCACTCAGCCTGCTCAGAAGGAACAGCAGAGGTAGAAGACAGGGTTAGAGTATATCCACGTGTCTCACTCAGCCTGCTCAGAAGGAACACCAGAGGTAGAAGACAGAGATAGAGTATATCCACCTGTCTCACTCAGCCTGCTCAGAAGGAACAGCAGAGGTAGAAGACAGAGATAGAGTATATCTACGTGTCTAATCTACACCTCACTTAGCCTGCTCACAAGGAACAGCAGAGGTCGAAGACAGATATAGAGTTTATCCACGTGTCTCACTCAGCCTGCTCAGAAGGAACAGCAGAGATAGAAGACAGAGATATAGTATATCCACGTGTCTCACTCAGCCTGCTCAGAAAGATCAGCATAGGTATAAGACAGAGATAGAGTATATCCACGTGTATAATATACACCTCACTCAGCCTGCTCAGACGGAACAGCAGAGGTAGAAGACAGAGATACAGTATATCCACGTGTCTCACTCAGCCTGCTCAGAAAGCAGAGGTAGAAGACAGAGATAGAGTATATCCACGTGTCTCACTCAGCCTGCTCAGAAAGAACAGCAAAGGTAGAAGACAGAGATACAGTATATCCACGTGTCTCACTCAGCCTGCTCAGAAGGAGCAGCAGAGGTAGAAGACAGAGATAGAGTATATCCACGTGTCTGATCTACACCTCACTCAGCCTGCTCAGAAGGAACAGCAGAGATAGAAGACAGAGATATAGTATATCCACGTGTCTCACTCAGCCTGCTCAGAAAGATCAGCATAGGTATAAGACAGAGATAGAGTATATCCACGTGTATAATATACACCTCACTCAGCCTGCTCAGACGGAACAGCAGAAGTAGAAGACAGAGATAGAGTATATCCACGTGTCTGATCTACACCTCACTCAGCCTGCTCAGGAGGAACAGCAGAGGTAGACGACAGAGATAGAGTATATCCACGTGTCTGATCTACACCTCACTCAGCCTGCTCAGAAGGAACAGCAGAGGTAGAAGACAGATATAGAGTATATCCACGTGTCTCACTCAGCCTGCTCAGAAGGAACAGCAGAGTTAGAAGACAGAGATAGAGTATATCCACGGGTCTCACTCAGCCTGCTCAGAAGGAACAGCAGAGGTAGAAGACAGAGATAGAGTTTATCCACGTGTCTCACTCATCCTGCTCATAAGGAACAGCAGATGTAGAAGACAAAGATAGAGTATATCCACGTGTCTGATCTACACCTCACTCAGCCTGCTCAGAAGGAACAGCAGAGGTAGAAGACAGAAATAGAGTATATCCACGTGTCTCACTCATCCTGCTCAGAAGGAACAGCAGAGGTCGAAGACAGATATAGAGTTTATCCACGTGTCTCACTCAGCCTGCTCAGAAGGAACAGCAGAGATAGAAGACAGAGATATAGTATATCCACGTGTCTCACTCAGCCTGCTCAGAAAGATCAGCATAGGTATAAGACAGAGATAGAGTATATCCACGTGTATAATATACACCTCACTCAGCCTGCTCAGACGGAACAGCAGAAGTAGAAGACAGAGATAGAGTATATCCACGTGTCTGATCTACACCTCACTCAGCCTGCTCAGAAGGAACAGCAGAGGTAGAAGACACATATAGAGTATATCCACGTGTCTCACTCAGCCTGCTCAGAAGGAACAGCAGAGTTAGAAGACAAAGATAGAGTATATCCACGGGTCTCACTCAGCCTGCTCAGAAGGAACAGCAGAGGTAGAAGACAGGGTTAGAGTATATCCACGTGTCTCACTCAGCCTGCTCAGAAGGAACACCAGAGGTAGAAGACAGAGATAGAGTATATCCACCTGTCTCACTCAGCCTGCTCAGAAGGAACAGCAGAGGTAGAAGACAGAGATAGAGTATATCTACGTGTCTAATCTACACCTCACTTAGCCTGCTCACAAGGAACAGCAGAGGTCGAAGACAGATATAGAGTTTATCCACGTGTCTCACTCAGCCTGCTCAGAAGGAACAGCAGAGATAGAAGACAGAGATATAGTATATCCACGTGTCTCACTCAGCCTGCTCAGAAAGATCAGCATAGGTATAAGACAGAGATAGAGTATATCCACGTGTATAATATACACCTCACTCAGCCTGCTCAGACGGAACAGCAGAGGTAGAAGACATAGATACAGTATATCCACGTGTCTCACTCAGCCTGCTCAGAAAGCAGAGGTAGAAGACAGAGATAGAGTATATCCACGTGTCTCACTCAGCCTGCTCAGAAAGAACAGCAAAGGTAGAAGACAGAGATACAGTATATCCACGTGTCTCACTCAGCCTGCTCAGAAGGAGCAGCAGAGGTAGAAGACAGAGATAGAGTATATCCACGTGTCTGATCTACACCTCACTCAGCCTGCTCAGAAGGAACAGCAGAGATAGAAGACAGAGATATAGTATATCCACGTGTCTCACTCAGCCTGCTCAGAAAGATCAGCATAGGTATAAGACATAGATAGAGTATATCCACGTGTATAATATACACCTCACTCAGCCTGCTCAGACGGAACAGCAGAAGTAGAAGACAGAGATAGAGTATATCCACGTGTCTGATCTACACCTCACTCAGCCTGCTCAGGAGGAACAGCAGAGGTAGACGACAGAGATAGAGTATATCCACGTGTCTGATCTACACCTCACTCAGCCTGCTCAGAAGGAACAGCAGAGGTAGAAGACAGATATAGAGTATATCCACGTGTCTCACTCAGCCTGCTCAGAAGGAACAGCAGAGTTAGAAGACAGAGATAGAGTATATCCACGGGTCTCACTCAGCCTGCTCAGAAGGAACAGCAGAGGTAGAAGACAGAGATAGAGTTTATCCACGTGTCTCACTCATCCTGCTCATAAGGAACAGCAGATGTAGAAGACAAAGATAGAGTATATCCACGTGTCCGATCTACACCTCACTCAGCCTGCTCAGAAGGAACAGCAGAGGTAGAATACACAGATAGAGTATATCCACGTGTCTCACTCAGCCTGCTCAGAAAGAACAGCAGAGGTAGAAGACAGTGATAGAGTATATCCACGTGTCTGATCTACACCTCACTCAGCCTGCTCAGAAGAATAAGCAGAGGTAGAAGACAGATATAGAGTATATCCACGTGTCTCACTCAGCCTGCTCAGAAGGAACAGCAGAGATAGAAGACAGAGATATAGTATATCCACGTGTCTCACTCAGCCTGCTCAGAAAGATCAGCATAGGTATAAGACAGAGATAGAGTATATCCACGTGTATAATATACACCTCACTCAGCCTGCTCAGACGGAACAGCAGAAGTAGAAGACAGAGATAGAGTATATCCACGTGTCTGATCTACACCTCACTCAGCCTGCTCAGGAGGAACAGCAGAGGTAGACGACAGAGATAGAGTATATCCACGTGTCTGATCTACACCTCACTCAGCCTGCTCAGAAGGAACAGCAGAGGTAGAAGACAGATATAGAGTATATCCACGTGTCTCACTCAGCCTGCTCAGAAGGAACAGCAGAGTTAGAAGACAGAGATAGAGTATATCCACGGGTCTCACTCAGCCTGCTCAGAAGGAACAGCAGAGGTAGAAGACAGGGTTAGAGTATATCCACGTGTCTCACTCAGCCTGCTCAGAAGGAACACCAGAGGTAGAAGACAGAGATAGAGTATATCCACGTGTCTCACTCAGCCTGCTCAGAAGGAACAGCAGAGGTAGAAGACAGAGATAGAGTATATCTACGTGTCTAATCTACACCTCACTTAGCCTGCTCACAAGGAACAGCAGAGGTCGAAGACAGATATAGAGTTTATCCACGTGTCTCACTCAGCCTGCTCAGAAGGAACAGCAGAGATAGAAGACAGAGATATAGTATATCCACGTGTCTCACTCAGCCTGCTCAGAAAGATCAGCATAGGTATAAGACAGAGATAGAGTATATCCACGTGTATAATATACACCTCACTCAGCCTGCTCAGACGGAACAGCAGAAGTAGAAGACAGAGATAGAGTATATCCACGTGTCTGATCTACACCTCACTCAGCCTGCTCAGAAGGAACAGCAGAGGTAGAAGACAGATATAGAGTATATCCACGTGTCTCACTCAGCCTGCTCAGAAGGAACAGCAGAGTTAGAAGACAGAGATAGAGTATATCCACGGGTCTCACTCAGCCTGCTCAGAAGGAACAGCAGAGGTAGAAGACAGGGTTAGAGTATATCCACGTGTCTCACTCAGCCTGCTCAGAAGGAACACCAGAGGTAGAAGACAGAGATAGAGTATATCCACCTGTCTCACTCAGCCTGCTCAGAAGGAACAGCAGAGGTAGAAGACAGAGATAGAGTATATCTACGTGTCTAATCTACACCTCACTTAGCCTGCTCACAAGGAACAGCAGAGGTCGAAGACAGATATAGAGTTTATCCACGTGTCTCACTCAGCCTGCTCAGAAGGAACAGCAGAGATAGAAGACAGAGATATAGTATATCCACGTGTCTCACTCAGCCTGCTCAGAAAGATCAGCATAGGTATAAGACAGAGATAGAGTATATCCACGTGTATAATATACACCTCACTCAGCCTGCTCAGACGGAACAGCAGAGGTAGAAGACAGAGATACAGTATATCCACGTGTCTCACTCAGCCTGCTCAGGAAGCAGAGGTAGAAGACAGAGATAGAGTATATCCACGTGTCTCACTCAGCCTGCTCAGAAAGAACAGCAAAGGTAGAAGACAGAGATACAGTATATCCACGTGTCTCACTCAGCCTGCTCAGAAGGAGCAGCAGAGGTAGAAGACAGAGATAGAGTATATCCACGTGTCTGATCTACACCTCACTCAGCCTGCTCAGGAGGAACAGCAGAGGTAGACGACAGAGATAGAGTATATCCACGTGTCTGATCTACACCTCACTCAGCCTGCTCAGAAGGAACAGCAGAGGTAGAAGACAGATATAGAGTATATCCACGTGTCTCACTCAGCCTGCTCAGAAGGAACAGCAGAGTTAGAAGACAGAGATAGAGTATATCCACGGGTCTCACTCAGCCTGCTCAGAAGGAACAGCAGAGGTAGAAGACAGAGATAGAGTTTATCCACGTGTCTCACTCATCCTGCTCATAAGGAACAGCAGATGTAGAAGACAAAGATAGAGTATATCCACGTGTCTGATCTACACCTCACTCAGCCTGCTCAGAAGGAACAGCAGAGGTAGAAGACAGAAATAGAGTATATCCACGTGTCTCACTCATCCTGCTCAGAAGGAACAGCTAAGGTAGAAGACAGAGACAGAGTATATCAACGTGTCTCACTCAGCCTGCTAAGAAGGAACAGCAGAGGTAGAAGACAGAGATACAGTATATCCACGTGTCTCACTCAGCCTGCTCAGAAGGAGCAGCAGAGGTAGAAGACAGAGATAGAGTATATCCACGTGTCTGATCTACACCTCACTCAACCTGTTCAGAAGGAACAGCAGAGGTAGAAGACAGAGATACAGTATATACACGTGTCTCACTCAGCCTGCTCAGAAAGCAGAGGTAGAAGACAGAGATAGAGTATATCCACGTGTCTCACTCAGCCTGCTCAGAAAGAACAGCAAAGGTAGAAGACAGAGATACATTATATCCACGTGTCTCACTCAGCCTGCTCAGAAGGAGCAGCAGAGGTAGAAGACAGAGATAGAGTATATCCACGTGTCTGATCTACACCTCACTCAGCCTGCTCAGAAGGAACAGCAGAGGTAGAAGACACAGATAGAGTATATCCACGTGTCTCACTCAGCCTGCTCAGAAAGAACAGCAGAGGTAGAAGACAGTGATAGAGTATATCCACGTGTCTGATCTACACCTCACTCAGCCTGCTCAGAAGAATAAGCAGAGGTATAAGACAGATATAGAGTATATCCACGTGTCTCACTCAGCCTGCTCAGAAGGAACAGCAGAGATAGAAGACAGAGATATAGTATATCCACGTGTCTCACTCAGCCTGCTCAGAAAGATCAGCATAGGTATAAGACAGAGATAGAGTATATCCACGTGTATAATATACACCTCACTCAGCCTGCTCAGACGGAACAGCAGAGGTAGAAGACAGAGATAGAGTATATCCACGTGTCTGATCTACACCTCACTCAGCCTGCTCAGGAGGAACAGCAGAGGTAGACGACAGAGATAGAGTATATCCACGTGTCTGATCTACACCTCACTCAGCCTGCTCAGACGGAACAGCAGAGGTAGAAGTCAGAGATAGAGTATATCCACGTGTCTGATCTACACCTCACTCAGCCTGCTCAGGAGGAACAGCAGAGGTAGACGACAGAGATAGAGTATATCCACGTGTCTGATCTACACCTCACTCAGCCTGCTCAGAAAAATCAGCAGAGGTAGAAGACAGAGATAGAGTATATCCACGTGTCTCACTCAGCCTGCTCAGAAGGAACAGCAGACGTAGAAGACAGAGATAGAGTTTATCCACGTGTCTCACTCATCCTGCTCATAAGGAACAGCAGAGGTAGACGACAGAGATAGAGTATATCCACGTGTCTGATCTACACCTCACTCAGCCTGCTCAGAAGGAACAGCAGAGGTAGAAGACAGATATAGAGTATATCCACGTGTCTCACTCAGCCTGCTCAGAAGGAACAGCAGAGTTAGAAGACAGAGATAGAGTATATCCACGGGTCTCACTCAGCCTGCTCAGAAGGAACAGCAGAGGTAGAAGACAGAGATAGAGTTTATCCACGTGTCTCACTCATCCTGCTCATAAGGAACAGCAGATGTAGAAGACAAAGATAGAGTATATCCACGTGTCTGATCTACACCTCACTCAGCCTGCTCAGAAGGAACAGCAGAGGTAGAAGACAGAAATAGAGTATATCCACGTGTCTCACTCATCCTGCTCAGAAGGAACAGCTAAGGTAGAAGACAGAGACAGAGTATATCAACGTGTCTCACTCAGCCTGCTCAGAAGGAACAGCAGAGGTAGAAGACAGAGATACAGTATATCCACGTGTCTCACTCAGCCTGCTCAGAAGGAGCAGCAGAGGTAGAAGACAGAGATAGAGTATATCCACGTGTCTGATCTACACCTCACTCAACCTGTTCAGAAGGAACAGCAGAGGTAGAAGACAGAGATACAGTATATACACGTGTCTCACTCAGCCTGCTCAGAAAGCAGAGGTAGAAGACAGAGATAGAGTATATCCACGTGTCTCACTCAGCCTGCTCAGAAAGAACAGCAAAGGTAGAAGACAGAGATACATTATATCCACGTGTCTCACTCAGCCTGCTCAGAAGGAGCAGCAGAGGTAGAAGACAGAGATAGAGTATATCCACGTGTCTGATCTACACCTCACTCAGCCTGCTCAGAAGGAACAGCAGAGGTAGAAGACACAGATAGAGTATATCCACGTGTCTCACTCAGCCTGCTCAGAAAGAACAGCAGAGGTAGAAGACAGTGATAGAGTATATCCACGTGTCTGATCTACACCCCACTCAGCCTGCTCAGAAGAATAAGCAGAGGTAGAAGACAGATATAGAGTATATCCACGTGTCTCACTCAGCCTGCTCAGAAGGAACAGCAGAGATAGAAGACAGAGATATAGTATATCCACGTGTCTCACTCAGCCTGCTCAGAAAGATCAGCATAGGTATAAGACAGAGATAGAGTATATCCACGTGTATAATATACACCTCACTCAGCCTGCTCAGACGGAACAGCAGAGGTAGAAGACAGAGATAGAGTATATCCACGTGTCTGATCTACACCTCACTCAGCCTGCTCAGGAGGAACAGCAGAGGTAGACGACAGAGATAGAGTATATCCACGTGTCTGATCTACACCTCACTCAGCCTGCTCAGACGGAACAGCAGAGGTAGAAGTCAGAGATAGAGTATATCCACGTGTCTGATCTACACCTCACTCAGCCTGCTCAGGAGGAACAGCAGAGGTAGACGACAGAGATAGAGTATATCCACGTGTCTGATCTACACCTCACTCAGCCTGCTCAGAAAAATCAGCAGAGGTAGAAGACAGAGATAGAGTATATCCACGTGTCTCACTCAGCCTGCTCAGAAGGAACAGCAGAGGTAGAAGACAGAGATAGAGTTTATCCACGTGTCTCACTCATCCTGCTCATAAGGAACAGCAGAGGTAGAAGACAAAGATAGAGTATATCCACGTGTCTGATCTACACCTCACTCAGCCTGCTCAGAAGGAACAGCAGAGGTAGAAGACAGAAATAGAGTATATCCACGTGTCTGATCTACACCTCACTCAACCTGTTCAGAAGGAACAGCAGAGGTAGAAGACAGAGATACAGTATATACACGTGTCTCACTCAGCCTGCTCAGAAAGCAGAGGTAGAAGACAGAGATAGAGTATATCCACGTGTCTCACTCAGCCTGCTCAGAAAGAACAGCAAAGGTAGAAGACAGAGATACATTATATCCACGTGTCTCACTCAGCCTGCTCAGAAGGAGCAGCAGAGGTAGAAGACAGAGATAGAGTATATCCACGTGTCTGATCTACACCTCACTCAGCCTGCTCAGAAGGAACAGCAGAGGTAGAAGACACAGATAGAGTATATCCACGTGTCTCACTCAGCCTGCTCAGAAAGAACAGCAGAGGTAGAAGACAGTGATAGAGTATATCCACGTGTCTGATCTACACCTCACTCAGCCTGCTCAGAAGAATAAGCAGAGGTATAAGACAGATATAGAGTATATCCACGTGTCTCACTCAGCCTGCTCAGAAGGAACAGCAGAGATAGAAGACAGAGATATAGTATATCCACGTGTCTCACTCAGCCTGCTCAGAAAGATCAGCATAGGTATAAGACAGAGATAGAGTATATCCACGTGTATAATATACACCTCACTCAGCCTGCTCAGACGGAACAGCAGAGGTAGAAGACAGAGATAGAGTATATCCACGTGTCTGATCTACACCTCACTCAGCCTGCTCAGGAGGAACAGCAGAGGTAGACGACAGAGATAGAGTATATCCACGTGTCTGATCTACACCTCACTCAGCCTGCTCAGACGGAACAGCAGAGGTAGAAGTCAGAGATAGAGTATATCCACGTGTCTGATCTACACCTCACTCAGCCTGCTCAGGAGGAACAGCAGAGGTAGACGACAGAGATAGAGTATATCCACGTGTCTGATCTACACCTCACTCAGCCTGCTCAGAAAAATCAGCAGAGGTAGAAGACAGAGATAGAGTATATCCACGTGTCTCACTCAGCCTGCTCAGAAGGAACAGCAGACGTAGAAGACAGAGATAGAGTTTATCCACGTGTCTCACTCATCCTGCTCATAAGGAACAGCAGAGGTAGACGACAGAGATAGAGTATATCCACGTGTCTGATCTACACCTCACTCAGCCTGCTCAGAAGGAACAGCAGAGGTAGAAGACAGATATAGAGTATATCCACGTGTCTCACTCAGCCTGCTCAGAAGGAACAGCAGAGTTAGAAGACAGAGATAGAGTATATCCACGGGTCTCACTCAGCCTGCTCAGAAGGAACAGCAGAGGTAGAAGACAGAGATAGAGTTTATCCACGTGTCTCACTCATCCTGCTCATAAGGAACAGCAGATGTAGAAGACAAAGATAGAGTATATCCACGTGTCTGATCTACACCTCACTCAGCCTGCTCAGAAGGAACAGCAGAGGTAGAAGACAGAAATAGAGTATATCCACGTGTCTCACTCATCCTGCTCAGAAGGAACAGCTAAGGTAGAAGACAGAGACAGAGTATATCAACGTGTCTCACTCAGCCTGCTCAGAAGGAACAGCAGAGGTAGAAGACAGAGATACAGTATATCCACGTGTCTCACTCAGCCTGCTCAGAAGGAGCAGCAGAGGTAGAAGACAGAGATAGAGTATATCCACGTGTCTGATCTACACCTCACTCAACCTGTTCAGAAGGAACAGCAGAGGTAGAAGACAGAGATACAGTATATACACGTGTCTCACTCAGCCTGCTCAGAAAGCAGAGGTAGAAGACAGAGATAGAGTATATCCACGTGTCTCACTCAGCCTGCTCAGAAAGAACAGCAAAGGTAGAAGACAGAGATACATTATATCCACGTGTCTCACTCAGCCTGCTCAGAAGGAGCAGCAGAGGTAGAAGACAGAGATAGAGTATATCCACGTGTCTGATCTACACCTCACTCAGCCTGCTCAGAAGGAACAGCAGAGGTAGAAGACACAGATAGAGTATATCCACGTGTCTCACTCAGCCTGCTCAGAAAGAACAGCAGAGGTAGAAGACAGTGATAGAGTATATCCACGTGTCTGATCTACACCTCACTCAGCCTGCTCAGAAGAATAAGCAGAGGTAGAAGACAGATATAGAGTATATCCACGTGTCTCACTCAGCCTGCTCAGAAGGAACAGCAGAGATAGAAGACAGAGATATAGTATATCCACGTGTCTCACTCAGCCTGCTCAGAAAGATCAGCATAGGTATAAGACAGAGATAGAGTATATCCACGTGTATAATATACACCTCACTCAGCCTGCTCAGACGGAACAGCAGAGGTAGAAGACAGAGATAGAGTATATCCACGTGTCTGATCTACACCTCACTCAGCCTGCTCAGGAGGAACAGCAGAGGTAGACGACAGAGATAGAGTATATCCACGTGTCTGATCTACACCTCACTCAGCCTGCTCAGACGGAACAGCAGAGGTAGAAGTCAGAGATAGAGTATATCCACGTGTCTGATCTACACCTCACTCAGCCTGCTCAGGAGGAACAGCAGAGGTAGACGACAGAGATAGAGTATATCCACGTGTCTGATCTACACCTCACTCAGCCTGCTCAGAAAAATCAGCAGAGGTAGAAGACAGAGATAGAGTATATCCACGTGTCTCACTCAGCCTGCTCAGAAGGAACAGCAGAGGTAGAAGACAGAGATAGAGTTTATCCACGTGTCTCACTCATCCTGCTCATAAGGAACAGCAGAGGTAGAAGACAAAGATAGAGTATATCCACGTGTCTGATCTACACCTCACTCAGCCTGCTCAGAAGGAACAGCAGAGGTAGAAGACAGAAATAGAGTATATCCACGTGTCTCACTCAGCCTGCTCAGAAGGAACAGCTAAGGTAGAAGACAGAGACAGAGTATATCAACGTGTCTCATTCAGCCTGCTCAGAAGGAACAGCAGAGGTAGAAGACAGAGATACAGTATATCCACGTGTCTCACTCAGCCTGCTCAGAAAGCAGAGGTAGAAGACAGAGATAGAGTATATCCACGTGTCTCACTCAGCCTGCTCAGAAAGAACAGCAAAGGTAGAAGACAGAGATACAGTATATCCACGTGTCTCACTCAGCCTGCTCAGAAGGAGCAGCAGAGGTAGAAGACAGAGATAGAGTATATCCACGTGTCTGATCTACACCTCACTCAGCCTGCTCAGAAGGAACAGCAGAGGTAGAAGACACAGATAGAGTATATCCACGTGTCTCACTCAGCCTGCTCAGAAAGAACAGCAGAGGTAGAAGACAGTGATAGAGTATATCCACGTGTCTGATCTACACCTCACTCAGCCTGCTCAGAAGAATAAGCAGAGGTAGAAAAGAGATATAGAGTATATCCACGTGTCTCACTCAGCCTGCTCAGAAGGAACAGCAGAGATAGAAGACAGAGATATAGTATATCCACGTGTCTCACTCAGCCTGCTCAGAAAGATCAGCATAGGTATAAGACAGAGATAGAGTATATCCACGTGTATAATATACACCTCACTCAGCCTGCTCAGACGGAACAGCAGAAGTAGAAGACAGAGATAGAGTATATCCACGTGTCTGATCTACACCTCACTCAGCCTGCTCAGGAGGAACAGCAGAGGTAGACGACAGAGATAGAGTATATCCACGTGTCTGATCTACACCTCACTCAGCCTGCTCAGAAGGAACAGCAGAGGTAGAAGACAGATATAGAGTATATCCACGTGTCTCACTCAGCCTGCTCAGAAGGAACAGCAGAGTTAGAAGACAGAGATAGAGTATATCCACGGGTCTCACTCAGCCTGCTCAGAAGGAACAGCAGAGGTAGAAGACAGGGTTAGAGTATATCCACGTGTCTCACTCAGCCTGCTCAGAAGGAACACCAGAGGTAGAAGACAGAGATAGAGTATATCCACCTGTCTCACTCAGTCTGCTCAGAAGGAACAGCAGAGGTAGAAGACAGAGATAGAGTATATCTACGTGTCTAATCTACACCTCACTTAGCCTGCTCACAAGGAACAGCAGAGGTCGAAGACAGATATAGAGTTTATCCACGTGTCTCACTCAGCCTGCTCAGAAGGAACAGCAGAGATAGAAGACAGAGATATAGTATATCCACGTGTCTCACTCAGCCTGCTCAGAAAGATCAGCATAGGTATAAGACAGAGATAGAGTATATCCACGTGTATAATATACACCTCACTCAGCCTGCTCAGACGGAACAGCAGAGGTAGAAGACAGAGATACAGTATATCCACGTGTCTCACTCAGCCTGCTCAGAAAGCAGAGGTAGAAGACAGAGATAGAGTATATCCACGTGTCTCACTCAGCCTGCTCAGAAAGAACAGCAAAGGTAGAAGACAGAGATACAGTATATCCACGTGTCTCACTCAGCCTGCTCAGAAGGAGCAGCAGAGGTAGAAGACAGAGATAGAGTATATCCACGTGTCTGATCTACACCTCACTCAGCCTGCTCAGAAGGAACAGCAGAGGTAGAAGACACAGATAGAGTATATCCACGTGTCTCACTCAGCCTGCTCAGAAAGAACAGCAGAGGTAGAAGACAGTGATAGAGTATATCCACGTGTCTGATCTACACCTCACTCAGCCTGCTCAGAAGAATAAGCAGAGGTAGAAGACAAATATAGAGTATATCCACGTGTCTCACTCAGCCTGCTCAGAAGGAACAGCAGAGATAGAAGACAGAGATATAGTATTTCCACGTGTCTCACTCAGCCTGCTCAGAAAGATCAGCATAGGTATAAGACAGAGATAGAGTATATCCACGTGTATAATATACACCTCACTCAGCCTGCTCAGACGGAACAGCAGAAGTAGAAGACAGAGATAGAGTATATCCACGTGTCTGATCTACACCTCACTCAGCCTGCTCAGGAGGAACAGCAGAGGTAGACGACAGAGATAGAGTATATCCACGTGTCTGATCTACACCTCACTCAGCCTGCTCAGAAGGAACAGCAGAGGTAGAAGACAGATATAGAGTATATCCACGTGTCTCACTCAGCCTGCTCAGAAGGAACAGCAGAGTTAGAAGACAGAGATAGAGTATATCCACGGGTCTCACTCAGCCTGCTCAGAAGGAACAGCAGAGGTAGAAGACAGGGTTAGAGTATATCCACGTGTCTCACTCAGCCTGCTCAGAAGGAACACCAGAGGTAGAAGACAGAGATAGAGTATATCCACCTGTCTCACTCAGTCTGCTCAGAAGGAACAGCAGAGGTAGAAGACAGAGATAGAGTATATCTACGTGTCTAATCTACACCTCACTTAGCCTGCTCACAAGGAACAGCAGAGGTCGAAGACAGATATAGAGTTTATCCACGTGTCTCACTCAGCCTGCTCAGAAGGAACAGCAGAGATAGAAGACAGAGATATAGTATATCCACGTGTCTCACTCAGCCTGCTCAGAAAGATCAGCATAGGTATAAGACAGAGATAGAGTATATCCACGTGTATAATATACACCTCACTCAGCCTGCTCAGACGGAACAGCAGAGGTAGAAGACAGAGATACAGTATATCCACGTGTCTCACTCAGCCTGCTCAGAAAGCAGAGGTAGAAGACAGAGATAGAGTATATCCACGTGTCTCACTCAGCCTGCTCAGAAAGAACAGCAAAGGTAGAAGACAGAGATACAGTATATCCACGTGTCTCACTCAGCCTGCTCAGAAGGAGCAGCAGAGGTAGAAGACAGAGATAGAGTATATCCACGTGTCTGATCTACACCTCACTCAGCCTGCTCAGAAGGAACAGCAGAGGTAGAAGACACAGATAGAGTATATCCACGTGTCTCACTCAGCCTGCTCAGAAAGAACAGCAGAGGTAGAAGACAGTGATAGAGTATATCCACGTGTCTGATCTACACCTCACTCAGCCTGCTCAGAAGAATAAGCAGAGGTAGAAGACAGATATAGAGTATATCCACGTGTCTCACTCAGCCTGCTCAGAAGGAACAGCAGAGATAGAAGACAGAGATATAGTATATCCACGTGTCTCACTCAGCCTGCTCAGAAAGATCAGCATAGGTATAAGACAGAGATAGAGTATATCCACGTGTATAATATACACCTCACTCAGCCTGCTCAGACGGAACAGCAGAGGTAGAAGACAGAGATACAGTATATCCACGTGTCTCACTCAGCCTGCTCAGAAAGCAGAGGTAGAAGACAGAGATAGAGTATATCCACGTGTCTCACTCAGCCTGCTCAGAAAGAACAGCAAAGGTAGAAGACAGAGATACAGTATATCCACGTGTCTCACTCAGCCTGCTCAGAAGGAGCAGCAGAGGTAGAAGACAGAGATAGAGTATATCCACGTGTCTGATCTACACCTCACTCAGCCTGCTCAGAAGGAACAGCAGAGGTAGAATACACAGATAGAGTATATCCACGTGTCTCACTCAGCCTGCTCAGAAAGAACAGCAGAGGTAGAAGACAGTGATAGAGTATATCCACGTGTCTGATCTACACCTCACTCAGCCTGCTCAGAAGAATAAGCAGAGGTAGAAGACAGATATAGAGTATATCCACGTGTCTCACTCAGCCTGCTCAGAAGGAACAGCAGAGATAGAAGACAGAGATATAGTATATCCACGTGTCTCACTCAGCCTGCTCAGAAAGATCAGCATAGGTATAAGACAGAGATAGAGTATATCCACGTGTATAATATACACCTCACTCAGCCTGCTCAGACGGAACAGCAGAAGTAGAAGACAGAGATAGAGTATATCCACGTGTCTGATCTACACCTCACTCAGCCTGCTCAGGAGGAACAGCAGAGGTAGACGACAGAGATAGAGTATATCCACGTGTCTGATCTACACCTCACTCAGCCTGCTCAGAAGGAACAGCAGAGGTAGAAGACAGATATAGAGTATATCCACGTGTCTCACTCAGCCTGCTCAGAAGGAACAGCAGAGTTAGAAGACAGAGATAGAGTATATCCACGGGTCTCACTCAGCCTGCTCAGAAGGAACAGCAGAGGTAGAAGACAGGGTTAGAGTATATCCACGTGTCTCACTCAGCCTGCTCAGAAGGAACACCAGAGGTAGAAGACAGAGATAGAGTATATCCACGTGTCTCACTCAGCCTGCTCAGAAGGAACAGTAGAGGTAGAAGACAGAGATAGAGTATATCTACGTGTCTAATCTACACCTCACTTAGCCTGCTCACAAGGAACAGCAGAGGTCGAAGACAGATATAGAGTTTATCCACGTGTCTCACTCAGCCTGCTCAGAAGGAACAGCAGAGATAGAAGACAGAGATATAGTATATCCACGTGTCTCACTCAGCCTGCTCAGAAAGATCAGCATAGGTATAAGACAGAGATAGAGTATATCCACGTGTATAATATACACCTCACTCAGCCTGCTCAGACGGAACAGCAGAAGTAGAAGACAGAGATAGAGTATATCCACGTGTCTGATCTACACCTCACTCAGCCTGCTCAGAAGGAACAGCAGAGGTAGAAGACAGATATAGAGTATATCCACGTGTCTCACTCAGCCTGCTCAGAAGGAACAGCAGAGTTAGAAGACAGAGATAGAGTATATCCACGGGTCTCACTCAGCCTGCTCAGAAGGAACAGCAGAGGTAGAAGACAGGGTTAGAGTATATCCACGTGTCTCACTCAGCCTGCTCAGAAGGAACACCAGAGGTAGAAGACAGAGATATAGTATATCCACCTGTCTCACTCAGCCTGCTCAGAAGGAACAGCAGAGGTAGAAGACAGAGATAGAGTATATCTACGTGTCTAATCTACACCTCACTTAGCCTGCTCACAAGGAACAGCAGAGGTCGAAGACAGATATAGAGTTTATCCACGTGTCTCACTCAGCCTGCTCAGAAGGAACAGCAGAGATAGAAGACAGAGATATAGTATATCCACGTGTCTCACTCAGCCTGCTCAGAAAGATCAGCATAGGTATAAGACAGAGATAGAGTATATCCACGTGTATAATATACACCTCACTCAGCCTGCTCAGACGGAACAGCAGAGGTAGAAGACAGAGATACAGTATATCCACGTGTCTCACTCAGCCTGCTCAGAAAGCAGAGGTAGAAGACAGAGATAGAGTATATCCACGTGTCTCACTCAGCCTGCTCAGAAAGAACAGCAAAGGTAGAAGACAGAGATACAGTATATCCACGTGTCTCACTCAGCCTGCTCAGAAGGAGCAGCAGAGGTAGAAGACAGAGATAGAGTATATCCACGTGTCTGATCTACACCTCACTCAGCCTGCTCAGAAGGAACAGCAGAGGTAGAATACACAGATAGAGTATATCCACGTGTCTCACTCAGCCTGCTCAGAAAGAACAGCAGAGGTAGAAGACAGTGATAGAGTATATCCACGTGTCTGATCTACACCTCACTCAGCCTGCTCAGAATAATAAGCAGAGGTAGAAGACAGATATAGAGTATATCCACGTGTCTCACTCAGCCTGCTCAGAAGGAACAGCAGAGATAGAAGACAGAGATATAGTATATCCACGTGTCTCACTCAGCCTGCTCAGAAAGATCAGCATAGGTATAAGACAGAGATAGAGTATATCCACGTGTATAATATACACCTCACTCAGCCTGCTCAGACGGAACAGCAGAGGTAGAAGACAGAGATAGAGTATATCCACGTGTCTGATCTACACCTCACTCAGCCTGCTCAGGAGGAACAGCAGAGGTAGACGACAGAGATAGAGTATATCCACGTGTCTGATCTACACCTCACTCAGCCTGCTCAGAAGGAACAGCAGAGGTAGAAGACAGATATAGAGTATATCCACGTGTCTCACTCAGCCTGCTCAGAAGGAACAGCAGAGTTAGAAGACAGAGATAGAGTATATCCACGGGTCTCACTCAGCCTGCTCAGAAGGAACAGCAGAGGTAGAAGACAGGGTTAGAGTATATCCACGTGTCTCACTCAGCCTGCTCAGAAGGAACACCAGAGGTAGAAGACAGAGATAGAGTATATCCACCTGTCTCACTCAGCCTGCTCAGAAGGAACAGCAGAGGTAGAATACAGAGATAGAGTATATCCACGTGTCTCACTCAGCCTGCTCAGAAGGAACAGCAGAGGTAGAAGACAGAGATAGAGTATATCTACGTGTCTAATCTACACCTCACTTAGCCTGCTCACAAGGAACAGCAGAGGTCGAAGACAGATATAGAGTTTATCCACGTGTCTCACTCAGCCTGCTCATAAGGAACAGCAGAGGTAGAAGACAAAGATAGAGTATATCCACGTGTCTGATCTACACCTCACTCAGCCTGCTCAGAAGGAACAGCAGAGGTAGAAGACAGAGATAGAGTATATCCACGTGTCTCACTCAGCCCGCTCAGAAGGAACAGCAGAGGTAGAAGACATATATAGAGTTTATCCACGTGTCTCACTCAGCCTGCTCATAAGGAAAAGCAGAGGTAGAAGACAAAGATAGAGTATATCCACGTGTCTGATCTACACCTCACTCAGCCTGCTCAGAAGGGACAGCAGAGGTAGAAGACAGAGATAGAGTATATCCACGTGTCTAACTCAGCCTGCTCAGAAGGAACAGCTAAGGTAGAAGACAGAGACAGAGTATATCAACGTGTCTCACTCAGCCTGCTCAGAAGGAACAGCAGAGGTAGAAGACAGAGATAGAGTATATTCACGTGTCTGATCTACACCTCACTCAGCCTGCTCAGACTAAACAGCAGAGGTAGAATACAGAGATAGAGTATATCCACGTGTCTGACCTACACCTCACTCAGCCTGCTCAGGAGGAACAGCAGAGGTAGACGACAGAGATGGAGTATATCCACGTTTGTGATCTACACCTCACTCAGCCTGCTCAGAAGGAACAGCAGAGGTAAAAGACAGATATAGAGTATATCCACGTGTCTCACTCAGCCTGCTCAGAAGGAACAGCAGAGTTAGAAGACAGAGATAGAGTATACCAACGTGTCTCACTCAGCCTGCTCAGAAGGAACAGCAGAGGTAGTAGACAGAGATAGAGTATATCCACGTGTCTGATCTACACTTCACTCAGCCTGCTCAGACGAAACAGCAGAGGTAGAAGTCAGAGATAGAGTATATCCACGTGTCTGATCTACACCTCACTCAGCCTGCTTAGGAGGAACAGCAGAGGTAGACGACAGAGATAGAGTATATCCACGTGTCTGATCTACACCTCACTCAGCCTGCTCAGAAAAATCAGCAGAGGTAGAAGACAGATATAGAGTATATCCACGTGTCTCACTCAGCCTGCTCAGAAGGAACAGCTAAGGTAGAAGACAGAGACAGAGTATATCAACGTGTCTCACTCAGCCTGCTCAGAAGGAACAGCAGAGGTAGAAGACAGAGATAGAGTATATCCACGTGTCTGATCTACACCTCACTCAGCCTGCTCAGACGGAACAGCAGAGGTAGAAGACAGAGATAGAGTATATCCACGTGTCTGATCTACACCTCACTCAGCCTGCTTAGAAGAATCAGCAGAGGTAGAAGACAGAGATAGAGTATATCCACGTGTCTCACTCAGCCTGCTCAGAAGGAACAGCAGATGTAGAAGACAGAGATAGAGTATATCCACGTGTCTCACTCAGCCTGCTCAGAAAGAACAGCAGAGGTAGAAGACAGAGATAGAGTATATCCACGTGTCTGATGTACACCTCACTCAGCCTGCTCATAAGGAACAGCAGATGTAGAAGACAGAGATAGAGTATATCCACGTGTCTGATCTACACCTCACTCAGCCTACTCAGAAGATTCAGCAGAGGTATAAGACAGAGATAGAGTATATCCACGTGTCTCACTCAGCCTGCTCAGAAGGAACAGCAGAGGTAGAAGACAGAGATAGAGTATATCCACGTTCCTCACTCAGCCTGCTCAGAAAGAACAGCAGAGGTAGAAGACAGAGATAGAGTATATCCACGTGTCTGATCTACACCTCACTCAGCCTGCTCAGAAGAATCAGCATAGGTAGAAGACAGAGATAGAGTATATCCACGTGTCTCAGTCAGCCTGCTCAGAAAGAACAGCAGAGGTAGAAGACAAAGATAGAGTATATCCACGTGTATAAGCTACACCTCACTCAGCCTGCTCAGAAGGAACAGCAGAGGTAGAATACAGAGATATAGTATATCCACGTGTCTCACTCAGCCTGCTCAGAAGGAACAGCAGAGGTAGAAGACAGAGATAGAGTATATCCACGTGTCTGATCTACACCTCACTCAGCCTGCTCAGAAGAATCAGCATAGGTAGAAGACAGAGATAGAGTATATCCACGTGTCTCACTCTGCCTGCTCAGAAAGAACAGCAGAGGTAGAAGACAGAGATAGAGTATATCCACGTGTCTAATCTACACCTCACTCAGCCTGCTCAGAAGGAACAGCAGAGGAAGAAGACAGAGATAGAGTATATCCACGTGTCTCACTCAGCCTGCTCAGAAAGAACAGCAGATGTAGAAGACAGAGATAGAGTATATCCACGTGTCTGATCTACACCTCACTCAGCCTGCTCATAAGGAACAGCAGATGTAGAAGACAGAGATAGAGTATATCCACGTGTCTGATCTACACCTCACTCAGCCTGCTCAGAAGGAACAGCAGAGGAAGAAGACAGAGATAGAGTATATCCACGTTGTAACGTCGGTATGAGTAAAACACTTGATTTATTTCACTCTCTCTAGTACCGGCATACAACTGCCATTTAATGCCACTGCAGCTGCCTGTTGCCACGTCAACTATGATTAAAAGTACAGAAAACATGTAAACAATATATGTTATAAACTACCCAACACTACAAGAAAGCTCCAGAAAGTATGGACATAAGCAGTCCCACCCCAAGAGGGCGCTGTTGCCTACAACTGCAATGAACTGAGCCCCATACAATTTAACAATCAACAAATCTATCCAAAAATCACAACAAATATTCGGTCTATGATTTAGAACAATAAGAGTAAACTATCTGATCATGTGCAAAGGAGTTAAGCCCCGATATAGGCAGAATTTATGCCAGAGTTCTACATAAATGTCACTATAACTTATACACTACACAACATTCCATAAACGGCACTAAAAGTAAACGCAATCCGTGCCAAAACGATGCCTATTACCTCCCTAATTACGCTAAAAACTGTTCATAACCGATCATATAGCAAACTACGAAATCTAAGAAATCCCCTTACCGCTGGTTAGGGATCCAGGGTCCTACAAATCTAGACAAACTTAGTGATTTATTCTGCAAAACCTGAAGTAACGGTGTAGCGAACACGTTTTTCGCGATCCCATTAAAAATGTGAATAGCGCCCTCTGTTGAACACTGATGAATAATCCAACCCGAAACATTCCGGCTCCCTAATTGCGGGACGAAATGTCAGGAGCAATTAACACAACTAAGATACTCATACTAAAGAAAAACAACACTGCTTCAATGTTAATGTGAATCAGAGTCTGCTCTCAAGCACTCGGAGCTGGCGACCTTAGTCCGCTTCCAGCAAGAGGCACAGCTTGGTGATAGGCCTCCTCAGTTCTGATGACCCGATGCGTACTGTGACACTTCTCACCAAGTTGTCTTCACCTGGAGTAGCTTCAGTGACTCGTCCCATGGGCCATCTGTTCCGCAAGAGGTTGCTGTCCGCAACCAGAACGACGTCTCCAACCCTGATGTTCCGCGCCTCCTTGTGCCACTTCTGCCGCTCCTGTAGTCTGACTAGGTATTCGCGGCTCCATCTCCGCCAGAAGACGTTGGTCAGGTACTGCACCTGGCGCCATCTTTTCTTCGGGTATATGTGTTCCTTGACGAAGATGCCAGGGGGTAGCCTTTGATTGGAGTCTAGGCGCAATAGATGATTGGGTGTAAGTGCCGCTTCGTCTTCATGGTCGCTAGAGATTTTGGTGATAGGTCGGCTGTTCAGAATTGCCTCTACCTCGCAGAGTAGTGTCTGGAGGCCTTCATCATCGAGTTTGATCGGTTGTTCCTTCATAACGCCGTAGAGCACCTTCCTCGTTGAGCGGATGAGCCTTTCCCAGGCTCCACCATGGTGGGAGGCTAACGGGCAGTTGAACTCCCACTGAATACTCAACTGCTTCAGACTAGAGTCGATCTTGGCTTGATTCCATTTCTCTATCTCCTCACGCATCTCTCGCTCAGCGCCTACCAAGTTAGTTCCGTTGTCGGATCTCAGGAACTTGACGGTTCTTCGTGCTGCAAATCTCCGCACTGCATTGATGCAAGAGTCTGCGGAGAGGTCTTGAGCAACTTCCAGATGAACTGCTCGGCTAGCCATACAGGTAAAGATCACTCCGTAGCGCTTTAGAATGCTACGACCTCGCTTGATCTCGAAGGGTCCGAAGTAGTCAACGCCAGACTTCATGAAGGCTGGCTGGTCTGGTTCCAAACGTTCCTCAGGCAAGTTGGCCATCTTCTGTACCTGGAGGCGTCCCCGGTACCTACGGCACAGCACACACTTCGCAATAATGCTGCGCACCAATAGACTGGCCCTTGGAATCCAGTACTTGCGTCTCAATTCTGTGAGGGTGCTGTTGGTTCCGAGGTGTCCTACTCTTTGATGGGCACTGATAAGTATCAGCCTGGACACTTGAGAATCCTTGGGGAGGATTACCGGATGCTTGACATCTACTGGCAACTTTGAATGTCGGAGCCGCCCACCAACTCTCAGCAGTCCCACTTCGTCCATCATGGGGTCGAGTTTTCGCACAGACTCGGTTAGGTTATGGCTCTGCTGAACATATTTGATAAGTTCTGTGCCTGCTGTCTCCAATTCGTCCACACTGAGGGGATTTGGACTCTTGTATTGTGATGCCTCTGGCTCAACACTGGAAACCTGGCGCTGTTTGAAGAGCCTCTGTGCTCGCAGCATTCATGCCACTGTTGTCTTCAGTCGCCTCCAGGTTGAGCAACGGTCGATGAGCTGGTCAACAGTCATGGTACCTTCATGGGTCTTAAGGGTAGTAGCGTGAACTTGCTTGACTTCCGGGTCTTTGGCTGGTAAGTCTCTGACGATATCTGACCTCGGCCACGTGGACTCCGGCTCCCACAGAAATGCTGGCCCCTGAAACCAGAGTGTAGGATCTAGTTTCGGATGAATACCCCTTGAAGCTATATCAGCTGGGTTTTCCAAGGTTGGGACATGGCGCCACTGCTCAATGCTGGAGCCCTCTTGTATGGTGGTGACACGGTTTGCCACAAAGGTGTGGAACCTGGTAGTCTTGTTGGCAATGTACCTCAAGACGGAGGTACTGTCTGTCCAGTAGTAGACGTCAAACTGCAACTCCATAACTGAGGTAATTAGTGCGACAAACTTCACTGAAAGACTAGCTGCGGTTAGCTCCATCCTCGGAGTAGTTACCTTCTTGAGAGGAGCAACCCTTGATTTGCCCATAAGCAGATTGCAGAAGACTCTGCCTGAACTATCCTGGAGTCGTGTGTAAATGGCAATGCCATAGCCCTCGTCGGAGGCATCAGAAAAGGCGTGCAGTTGGCAGGTCTCTGGCTTTGCAAAGTCACTTGGTCGCACACTTCTTGGTAGTGACATATGCTCCAACTTGACAATGTCCAGCAGCCACTGGTTCCATACAGCCATTTCCTTGTCTCCAATTTCCTTGTCCCATCCAAGGCCCTGCTTGCAGAGCCGCTGCAGCATAATTCTAGCTGGAAGGATGAATGGCCCTGCTAGGCCCAAGGGGTCGAAGACACTGCTGACGACAGACAGAATGCCTCTGCGTGTGGCTGGACGGTCTTTCAGATTCACCTTAAACCCAAAGGTGTCCTCTAGAGTATTCCAGAAGACTCCCAACGCCCGCTCTGATGGGGGTTGGTCACTGCTCTCCATTGTCAACTGCTGCGACTTTGATCTCTCCTCTGGTGGAATAGAGTCGTTCACTGCCTGATCATTGCTGACCCACTTATGCAAGTTGAACCCTCCACGCCTGCACACCTCCTTGACGATTCTCCTGGTTTCAATAGCTTCCTTGGCATCAAAAACTGCCTTCAGATAGTCATCGACGTAGAAGCTTCTCGGGATCTCAGGATGCTGGTTGTCTGCAGCACACTTACGCAGAGCTGCAGAAGCGCAAGATGGCGATGATACAGCACCGAAGGGGTGCGACTTCAGACGATATACCTCTGGTGGTCGGGATGTGTCTCCATCTGGGAACCACAGGTAACGTAGGTAGTCTCGGTGGTGTTCAGAAACCCTGACTTGGAAGAACATGCCCTCAATGTCTCCCATGAGTCCAACTGGTTGCTGCCTGAAGCGAAGCAGCACATCTACAACTGGGTTCGTAAGGATGGGTCCTTGGAGGAGTACATCATTGAGTGAAACTCCTCTGGTCTTTGCCGAGCAATCAAAAACTACTCTTATTTTGCCCGGTTTGGTGGGGTTGTAGACGCCATGATGAGGCATGTACCATTGGCGCACTTGGACACCGCTGTCATCGGATGCTTCGGTGACCTTCTCTGCATACCCTTTCTCGATAAGCGAGCCCATGAAGGTCACATAGTCGTGGTGGAAGATCGAATTGTTTCTTAACTTCTTCTTCAGGGACATCAAACGGTCGATAGCATGACCTTTCTTGTCTTCTAGCTTGCAAGCTGGATCTCGAAATGGCAGGTCGCATTGGTAGTGACCATCAACTATCTTCAAAGATCTATCGACGATTTCCTCAAATTGCTTGTCTTCAACTGAAGGCTCCTTTTTACTGTCCACCAGGCGCTCTGGAAAATCCATGTCTATGGACGATCTGATCATGTCTTCCAACCTCTGAAGTTGTCCTGCTTCTTCTCTTGCTAAGGCTAGTTGAAGGTTGGAAAGATGACGGGGCTCCTCTCCGCCTCTGACCATGCCCCATATTATCCATCCAAGGACTGATCTGGCTCCGTGGGGCTCGCATACTGACCCTGTCTTCAGCTCTTGTGGTGTATACGCGGCTGGGACGTTATTGCCTATCAACATTCCCACCTCGGCCTGGATAACTGGTAGCTTTATCCCTCTAAGGTGTTCAAATCCATCAACGTCTTCTTGCGTTGGCATGAGGTCTCTGGTGACAGGCATCTCGGGTTTGGTGTAGACCAAGGGTAGCTTTACGGCAGGACCTGAGTCCAGTCCGCAAACTTCCAGCCCGGAGATACGGTGGGTGGTTAAATGCTGCGTCTGTCCCATGGTGTTTAATTCCATGGTAGTGGCCTTGCCGGTTACTCCAAGCTGCTGTGCAAGGTCCTCAGTGCAGAAAGTCACGTTGCTGCCCGGGTCGAGGAATGCGTAGGTCTCCACTGTTATATTGGTAGTTGGGGACCTGACCCTCACTGGTATTATGGCCATAGTGCAAAGACCCGCGCCGACTCCCATATGGGAACTTGCCCTATCCTTGCTTGGAGCCATGTATGTGGAACATGAGTTCCCCTGGTCGGTGGTCTTTGGTGTCTCTTGCCTTTGAGACTCTTCTTTTATCTTCTGTTGCTGCTCTCTTTCCTTGTGAAGTACTGTGTGGTGCAGTGCGCCGCACTCTTTGCATTTGGCCCTCGCTCTGCATTGTTTACTCTGATGGCCACTCCTGAGGCAACCAAAGCAAAGTCCCTTAGACTTCAGAAATTGCAATCTGTCCTCCAGTGGTGTGGCTCTGAGCTTTCGGCACTCCTGCATCATGTGTCCTGATCCTTGACAGAAACTGCATGGCCTTGAGCTCGCTACATCGGCTGCTGAGTACCTGGTACCTGAGTCCGCAGAGAGGTGCTTCTCCTGCCTACTGGTCCCGACAAACTCAATTGCTCCGGAAGCGCACCCAATCTTTCTGAACGGTGACTGGTGAGGGCGTCCTCCTCCAATGACCGGTTTAACTTCCTTGGGTTTGTATCCTAATGCAAGTCGTCCGTATACTGGATCTGTTGCCTTCCTAGCCTCTCTTTGGACGAGGTCTACCAGATGTGTGAAGGTCACTGGCTCGTTGTTGTCCTTCTTATTCATGACGATATTTCGCCATCTGTCATGCATATAGAAGGGGAGTTTGGAGACCAGTCGCTTAATGTTCTCAGAATACTCTAGAACCCTTGCCGCATTCATGGAGTGTACAGCATTTTTACACTCAACAAGGAATATTGAGAATGCGTCAAGTCCAGATGGGTTATCCGGTCTTATCTCCGGCCATCCAAGGGCCCGCTGAACGTAAGCATTGGCCAGGAGATCCACATCGCCATACCGCTTCTCCAATTCTTTAAGTGCAGCCGGGTAGCCTACATCCGCAGAAAGACAGCTATATCCGTTCACGATATTGTGCGGTTCTTCCTCGGTGAACTGCTCTAAGTAGTTCATCCGTTCGTCATCATCCACTGTGTTAGCAACGACTCTAGCCTTAAACTGGCGGATAAATCTCTTGTACTTCAAGGGGTCTCCCTTGAACTTAACCAAGTCAGAGCTAGGCTTCCTCATCTCCTTCACTATGTGGTGCACTGCGGTAATGGATGACGCTGCAGTGGGGTTCGGACTCTCGCTGCCCTCCTGAATGTCACTTGAGCGGCCAGTTTGATCTTCCTGCTTCAGGCTGTCTGTCTGTTCCTGGTGAGTTTGCTGTACTGAGTCGTTTGCGGGGCTAGTTTCCTCTGCTACTACTTCAGTGTTAGGCTCTTTAGTGTCTTGAGTAAGGGCCTTTTGGGAGGGCTTCGTCACGTTACTTGTGGGTTCACTTGCAAGATGCTTGGTGTCTGAAACTGGTGTTTGGGAGAGATATCTCACCTGGGGTTGAGCTGACATGGTGAACGGTGATGTGACTTGCGATGCTTGGGGGATGTACTCTGGTGCGGCAGGATTGAAGGCTAGACCCAATGGTGAGGGTGTTCTAGAAGTGAGCAGGGGTAAGGCACTCAAGTTTAGCTCGTCTCGAATCTCACTCTGCTCCAGTTCATCTAGGATTGCAGCTTTTGCACTTGAAACCTGCAGTTCGGTCCTGAGCTCCAGTTCTTCTTCTTTCTGCCTGAGTCTCAGCTCTTCTTCATTCTTCCTTGATTCAAACTGAAGCCTCTCCTCCTCCAACTTCCCTTTCTCTTGGAGTGCTCTGGTTCGGGCCAATAGCTCCGCAGTCTTTTGATGCTCCATTGCTCTGGCTACTGATAAGGAACTGGAAATACGGCTCCCAGCGGAACGAGAAGTATGTGACCTCACTGACCTCACGCTGTCCCTATCGAGTATGCTGGTGTGGTACACTAGCCACTCATTCAATGTGGCCTTAAAGTCCTGAAAGCTGCCGAGTTCAGGCTGTAACTCTGCCTGCACTGTAGGCAGCTGCTCTTATGTAACCAGTGCTGAATATTCACCGTGGTGAATCAAAAATGTTTCATATTGCTGAAGCCATCTTGAGTGCTCAGCTCTAACTTTGTCCACATCTGGTGGAAGTACTAACAGCAACGGTTTGATGCTGTCCTTCATTCTGATAAGAGCCTGGGCACTGTCTTGCCGACTCTCCATCGCTAACTTTACCTTCGCCCGTGTGGCCATAGCTGTGGCCTTGGTTTCCATACAATCAAGGGCCTCCATTATTTTGCTCTAATTCACCACTGTTGATCTTGAGTATTGTCTCTTAGCAAGTGACTCTGGGTTTGTCCTCAGCGTTGACTGTAACGTCGGTATGAGTAAAACACTTGATTTATTTCACTCTCTCTAGTACCGGCATACAACTGCCCTTTAATGCCACTGCAGCTGCCTGTTGCCACGTCAACTATGATTAAAAGTACAGAAAACATGTAAACAATATATGTTATAAACTACCCAACACTACAAGAAAGCTCCAGAAAGTATGGACATAAGCAGTCCCACCCCAAGAGGGCGCTGTTGGCTACAACTGCAATGAACTGAGCCCTATACAATTTAACAATCAACAAATCTATCCAAAAATCACAACAAATATTCGGTCTATGATTTAGAACAATAAGAGTAAACTATCTGATCATGTGCAAAGGAGTTAAGCCCCGATATAGGCAGAATTTATGCCAGAGTTCTACAGAAATGTCACTATAACTTATACACTACACAACATTCCATAAACGGCACTAAAAGTAAACGCAATCCGTGCCAAAACGATGCCTATTACCTCCCTAATTACGCTAAAAACTGTTCATAACCGATCATATAGCAAACTACGAAATCTAAGAAATCCCCTTACCGCTGGTTAGGGATCCAGGGTCCTACAAATCTAGACAAACTTAGTGATTTATTCTGCAAAACCTGAAGTAACGGTGTAGCGAACACGTTTTTCGCGATCCCATTAAAAATGTGAATAGCGCCCTCTGTTGAACACTATGAATAATCCAACCCGAAACACACGTGTCTCACTCAGCCTGCTCAGAAAGAACAGCAGATGTAGAAGACAGAGATAGAGTATATCCACGTGTCTGATCTACACCTCACTCAGCCTGCTCATAAGGAACAGCAGATGTAGAAGACAGAGATATAGTATATCCACGTGTCTCACTCAGCCTGCTCAGAAAGAACAGCAGAGGTAGAAGACAGAGATAGAGTATATCCACGTGTCTGATCTACACCTTCACTCAGCCTGCTCAGAAGGAACAGCAGAGATAGAAGACAGAAATAGAGTATATCCACGTGTCTCAATCAGCCTGCTCAGAAAGAACAGCAGAGGTAGAAGACAGAGATAGAGTATATCCACGTGTCTGATCTACACCTCACTCAGCCTGCTCAGAAGAATCAGCAGAGGTAGAAGACAGAGATAGAGTATATCCAAGTGTCTCACTCAGCCTGCTCAGAAGGAACAGCAGAGGTATAAGACAGATATATAGTATATCCACGTGTCTCACTCAGCCTGCTCAGAAGGAACAGCAGAGGTAGAAGACAGAGATAGAGTATATCCACGTGTCTGATCTACACCTCACTCAGCCTGCTCAGAAGAATCAGCATTGGTAGAAGACAGAGATAGAGTATATCCACGTGTCTCACTCAGCCTGCTCAGAAAGAACAGCAGAGGTAGAAGACAGAGATAGAGTATATCCACGTGTCTAATCTACACCTCACTCAGCCTGCTCAGAAGGAACAGCAGAGGTAGAAGACAGAGATAGAGTATATCCACGTGTCTCACTCAGCCTGCTCAGAAGGAACAGCAGAGGTAGAAGACAGAGATAGAGTATATCCACATGTCTGATCTACACCTCACTCAGCCTGCTCAGAAGAATCAGCAGAGGTAGAAGACAGAGATAGAGTATATCCACGTGTCTCACTCAGCCTGCTCAGAAAGAACAGCAGAGGTAGAAGACAGAGATAGAGTATATCCACGTGTCTGATCTACACCTCACTCAGCCTGCTCAGAATGAACAGCAGAGGTAGAAGGCAGCGATAAAGTATATCCACTTGTCTCACTTAGCCTGTTCAGAAGGAACAGCCGAGGTAGAAGACAGAGATAGAGTATATTCACCTGTCTGATCTACACCTCACTCAACCTGCTCAGAAGGAACAGCAGAGGTAGAATACAGAAATAGAGTATATCCACGTGTCTCACTCAGCCTGCTCAGAAAGAACAGCAGATGTAGAAGACAGAGATAGAGTATATCCACGTGTCTGATCTACACCTCACTCAGCCTGCTCATAAGGAACAGCAGATGTAGAAGACAGAGATATAGTATATCCACGTGTCTCACTCAGCCTGCTCAGAAAGAACAGCAGAGGTAGAAGACAGAGATAGAGTATATCCACGTGTCTGATCTACACCCTCACTCAGCCTGCTCAGAAGAATCAGCATAGGTAGAAGACAGAGATAGAGTATATCCACGTGTCTCACTCAGCCTGCTCAGAAGGAACAGCAGAGATAGAAGACAGAAATAGAGTATATCCACGTGTCTCAATCAGCCTGCTCAGAAAGAACAGCAGAGGTAGAAGACAGAGATAGAGTATATCCACGTGTCTGATCTACACCTCACTCAGCCTGCTCAGAAGAATCAGCAGAGGTAGAAAACAGAGATAGAGTATATCCAAGTGTCTCACTCAGCCTGCTCAGAAGGAACAGCAGAGGTATAAGACAGATATATAGTATATCCACGTGTCTCACTCAGCCTGCTCAGAAGGAACAGCAGAGGTAGAAGACAGAGATAGAGTATATCCACGTGTCTGATCTACACCTCACTCAGCCTGCTCAGAAGAATCAGCATTGGTAGAAGACAGAGATAGAGTATATCCACGTGTCTCACTCAGCCTGCTCAGAAAGAACAGCAGAGGTAGAAGACATAGATAGAGTATATCCACGTGTCTAATCTACACCTCACTCAGCCTGCTCAGAAGGAACAGCAGAGGTAGAAGACAGAGATAGAGTATATCCACGTGTCTCACTCAGCCTGCTCAGAAGGAACAGCAGAGGTAGAAGACAGAGATAGAGTATATCCACATGTCTGATCTACACCTCACTCAGCCTGCTCAGAAGAATCAGCAGAGGTAGAAGACAGAGATACAGTATATCCACGTGTCTCACTCAGCCTGCTCAGAAGGAACAGCAGAGGTAGAAGACAGAGATAGAGTATATCCACGTGTCTCACTCAGCCTGCTCAGAAAGAACAGCAGAGGTAGAAGACAGAGATAGAGTATATCCACGTGTCTGATCTACACCTCACTCAGCCTGCTCAGAATGAACAGCAGAGGAAGAAGGCAGCGATAAAGTATATCCACTTGTCTCACTTAGCCTGTTCAGAAGGAACAGCCGAGGTAGAAGACAGAGATAGAGTATATTCACCTGTCTGATCTACACCTCACTCAACCTGCTCAGAAGGAACAGCAGAGGTAGAATACAGAAATAGAGTATATCCACGTGTCTCACTCAGCCTGCTCAGAAAGAACAGCAGAGGTAGAAGACAGAGATAGAGTATATCCACGTGTCTGATCTACACCTCACTCAGCCTGCTCAGAATAATCAGCAGAGGTAGAAGACAGATATACAGTATATCCAAGTGTCTCACTCAGCCTGCTCAGAAGGAACAGCAGAGGTATAAGACAGATATATAGTATATCCACGTGTCTCACTCAGCCTGCTCAGAAGGAACAGCAGAGGTAGAAGACAGAGATAGAGTATATCCACGTGTCTGATCTACACCTCACTCAGCCTGCTCAGAAGAATCAGAATAGGTAGAAGACAGAGATAGAGTATATCCACGTGTCTCACTCAGCCTGCTCAGAAAGAACAGCAGAGGTAGAAGACATAGATAGAGTATATCCACGTGTCTAATCTACACCTCACTCAGCCTGCTCAGAAGGAACAGCAGAGGTAGAAGACAGAGATAGAGTATATCCACGTGTCTCACTCAGCCTGCTCAGAAGGAACAGCAGAGGTAGAAGACAGAGATAGAGTATATCCACGTGTCTGATCTACACCTCACTCAGCCTGCTCAGAAGAATCAGCAGAGGTAGAAGACAGAGATACAGTATATCCACGTGTCTCACTCAGCCTGCTCAGAAGGAACAGCAGAGGTAGAAGACAGAGATAGAGTATATCCACGTGTCTCACTCAGCCTGCTCAGAAAGAACAGCAGAGGTAGAAGACAGAGATAGAGTATATCCACGTGTCTGATCTACACCTCACTCAGCCTGCTCAGAATGAACAGCAGAGGTAGAAGGCAGAGATAAAGTATATCTACTTGTCTCACTTAGCCTGCTCAGAAGGAACAGCCGAGGTAGAAGACAGAGATAGAGTATATTCACCTGTCTGATCTACACCTCACTCAACCTGCTCAGAAGGAACAGCAGAGGTAGAAGACAGAGATATAGTATATCCACGTGTCTCACTCAGCCTGCTCAGAAGGAACAGCAGAGGTAGAAGACAGAGATAGAGTATATCAACGTGTCTGATCTACACCTCACACAGCCTGCTCAGAAGGAACAGAAGAGTTAGAAGACAGAGATGGAGTGTATCCACGTATCTGATCTACACCTCACTCAGACTGCTCAGACGGAACAGCAGAGGTAGAAGACAGGGATAGAGTATATCCACCTGTCTGATCTACATCTCACTCAGCCTGCTCAGAAGGAACAGCAGAGGTAGAAGACAGAGATATGGTATATCCACGTGTCTGATCTACACCTCACTCAGCCTGCTCAGAAGGAACATCAGAGGTAGAAGACAGAGATAGAGTATATCCACGTGTCTGATCTACACCTCACTCAGCCTGCTCAGAAGGAACAGCAGAGGTAGAAGACAGAGATAGAGTATATCCACGTGTCTCACTCAGCCTGCTCAGAAGGAACAGCAGAGGTAGAAGACAGAAATAGAGTATATCCACGTGTCTCACTCAGCCTGCTCAGAAAGAACAGCAGAGGTAGAAGACAGAGATAGAGTATATCCACGTGTCTGATCTACACCTCACTCAGCCTGCTCAGAAGAATCAGCAGAGGTAGAAGACAGAGATAGAGTATATCCAAGTGTCTCACTCAGCCTGCTCAGAAGGAACAGCAGAGGTATAAGACAGAGATATAGTATATCCACGTGTCTCACTCAGCCTGCTCAGAAGGAACAGCAGAGGTAGAAGACAGAGATAGAGTATATCCACGTGTCTGATCTACACCTCACTCAGCCTGCTCAGAAGAATCAGCATAGGTAGAAGACATAGATAGAGTATATACACGTGTCTCACTCAGCCTGCTCAGAAAGAACAGCAGAGGTAGAAGACAGAGATAGAGTATATCCACGTGTCTAATCTACACCTCACTCAGCCTGCTCAGAAGGAACAGCAGAGGTAGAAGACAGAGATAGAGTATATCTACTTGTCTGATCTACACCTCACTCAGCCTGCTCAGAAGAATCAGCAGAGGTAGAAGACAGAGATAGAGTATATCCACGTGTCTCACTCAGCCTGCTCAGAAGGAACAGCAGAGGTAGAAGACAGAGATAGAGAATATCCACTTGTCTCACTTAGCCTGCTCAGAAGGAACAGCCGAGGTAGAAGACAGAGATAGAGTATATTCACCTGTCTGATCTACACCTCACTCAACCTGCTCAGAAGGAACAGCAGAGGTAGAAGACAGAGATAGAGTATATCCACGTGTCTCACTCAGCCTGCTCAGAAGGAACAGCAGAGTTAGAAGACAGAGATGGAGTATATCCACGTATCTGATCTACACCTCACTCAGACTGCTCAGACGGAACAGCAGAGGTAGAAGACAGAGATAGAGTATATCCACCTGTCTGATCTACACCTCACTCAGCCTGCTCAGAAGGCACAGCAGAGGTAGAAGACAGAGATAGAGTATATCCACGTGTCTCACTCAGCCTGCTCAGAAGGAACAGCAGAGGTAGAAGACAGAGATAGAGTATATCCACTTGTCTCACTTAGCCTGCTCAGAAGGAACAGCCGAGGTAGAAGACAGAGATAGAGTATATTCACCTGTCTGATCTACACCTCACTCAACCTGCTCAGAAGGAACAGCAGAGGTAGAAGACAGAGATAGAGTATATCCACGTGTCTAACTCAGCCTGCTCAGAAGGAACAGCAGAGTTAGAAGACAGAGATGGAGTATATCCACGTATCTGATCTACACCTCACTCAGACTGCTCAGACGGAACAGCAGAGGTAGAAGACAGAGATAGAGTATATCCACGTGTCTGATCTACACCTCACTCAGCCTGCTCAGAAGGAACAGCAGAGGTAGAAGACAGAGATAGAGTATATTCACCTGTCTGATCTACACCTCACTCAACCTGCTCAGAAGGAACAGCAGAGGTAGAAGACAGAGATAGAGTATATCAACGTGTCTGATCTACACCTCACACAGCCTGCTCAGAAGGAACAGAAGAGTTAGAAGACAGAGATGGAGTGTATCCACGTATCTGATCTACACCTCACTCAGACTGCTCAGACGGAACAGCAGAGGTAGAAGACAGGGATAGAGTATATCCACCTGTCTGATCTACAACTCACTCAGCCTGCTCAGAAGGAACAGCAGAGGTAGAAGACAGAGATATGGTATATCCACGTGTCTGATCTACACCTCACTCAGCCTGCTCAGAAGGAACATCAGAGGTAGAAGACAGAGATAGAGTATATCCACGTGTCTGATCTACACCTCACTCAGCCTGCTCAGAAGGAACAGCAGAGGTAGAAGACAGAGATAGAGTATATCCACGTGTCTCACTCAGCCTGCTCAGAAGGAACAGCAGAGGTAGAAGACAGAAATAGAGTATATCCACGTGTCTCACTCAGCCTGCTCAGAAAGAACAGCAGAGGTAGAAGACAGAGATAGAGTATATCCACGTGTCTGATCTACACCTCACTCAGCCTGCTCAGAAGAATCAGCAGAGGTAGAAGACAGAGATAGAGTATATCCAAGTGTCTCACTCAGCCTGCTCAGAAGGAACAGCAGAGGTATAAGACAGAGATATAGTATATCCACGTGTCTCACTCAGCCTGCTCAGAAGGAACAGCAGAGGTAGAAGACAGAGATAGAGTATATCCACGTGTCTGATCTACACCTCACTCAGCCTGCTCAGAAGAATCAGCATAGGTAGAAGACATAGATAGAGTATATACACGTGTCTCACTCAGCCTGCTCAGAAAGAACAGCAGAGGTAGAAGACAGAGATAGAGTATATCCACGTGTCTAATCTACACCTCACTCAGCCTGCTCAGAAGGAACAGCAGAGGTAGAAGACAGAGATAGAGTATATCTACTTGTCTGATCTACACCTCACTCAGCCTGCTCAGAAGAATCAGCAGAGGTAGAAGACAGAGATAGAGTATATCCACGTGTCTCACTCAGCCTGCTCAGAAGGAACAGCAGAGGTAGAAGCCAGAGATAGAGTATATCCACTTGTCTCACTTAGCCTGCTCAGAAGGAACAGCCGAGGTAGAAGACAGAGATAGAGTATATTCACCTGTCTGATCTACACCTCACTCAACCTGCTCAGAAGGAACAGCAGAGGTAGAAGACAGAGATAGAGTATATCCACGTGTCTCACTCAGCCTGCTCAGAAGGAACAGCAGAGTTAGAAGACAGAGATGGAGTATATCCACGTATCTGATCTACACCTCACTCAGACTGCTCAGACGGAACAGCAGAGGTAGAAGACAGAGATAGAGTATATCCACCTGTCTGATCTACACCTCACTCAGCCTGCTCAGAAGGAACAGCAGAGGTAGAAGACAGAGATAGAGTATATCCACGTGTCTCACTCAGCCTGCTCAGAAGGAACAGCAGAGGTAGAAGACAGAGATAGAGTATATCCACTTGTCTCACTTAGCCTGCTCAGAAGGAACAGCCGAGGTAGAAGACAGAGATAGAGTATATTCACCTGTCTGATCTACACCTCACTCAACCTGCTCAGAAGGAACAGCAGAGGTAGAAGACAGAGATAGAGTATATCCACGTGTCTAACTCAGCCTGCTCAGAAGGAACAGCAGAGTTAGAAGACAGAGATGGAGTATATCCACGTATCTGATCTACACCTCACTCAGACTGCTCAGACGGAACAGCAGAGGTAGAAGACAGAGATAGAGTATATCCACGTGTCTGATCTACACCTCACTCAGCCTGCTCAGAAGGAACAGCAGAGGTAGAAGACAGAGATAGAGTATATCCACGTGTCTGATCTATACCTCACTCAGCCTGCTCAGAAGAATCAGCATAGGTAGAAGACAGAGATAGAGTATATCCACGTGTCTCATTCAGCCTGCTCAGAAAGAACAGCAGAGGTAGAAGACAGAGATAGAGTATATCCACGTGTCTAATCTACACCTCACTCAGCCTGCTCAGAAGGAACAGCAGAGGTAGAAGACAGAGATAGAGTATATCCACGTGTCTCACTCAGCCTGCTCAGAAGGAACAGCAGATGTAGAAGACAGAGATAGAGTATATCCACGTGTCTGATCTACACCTCACTCAGCCTGCTCAGAAGAATCAGCAGAGGTAGAAGACAGAGATAGAGTATATCCACGTGTTTGATCTACACCTCACTCAGCCTGCTCAGAAGAATCAGCATAGGTAGAAGACAGAGATAGAGTATATCCACGTGTCTCACTCAGCCTGCTCAGAAAGAACAGCAGAGGTAGAAGACAGAGATAGAGTATATCCACGTGTCTAATCTACACCTCACTCAGCCTGCTCAGAAGGAACAGCAGAGGTAGAAGACAGAGATAGAGTATATCCACGTGTCTGATCTACACCTCACTCAGCCTGCTCAGAAGAATCAGCAGAGGTAGAAGACAGAGATATAGTATATCCACGTGTCTCACTCAGCCTGCTCAGAAAGAATAGCAGAGGTAGAAGACAGAGATAGAGTATATCCACGTGTCTGATCTACACCTCACTCAGCCTGCTCAGAATGAACAGCAGAGGTAGAAGGCAGAGATAAAGTATATCCACTTGTCTCACTTAGCCTGCTCAGAAGGAACAGCCGAGGTAGACGACAGATATAGAGTATATTCACCTGTCTGATCTACACCTCACTCAACCTGCTCAGAAGGAACAGCAGAGGTAGAAGACAGATATATAGTATATCCACGTGTCTCACTCAGCCTGCTCAGAAGGAACAGCAGAGTTAGAAGACAGAGATGGAGTATATCCACGTATCTGATCTACACCTCACTCAGACTGCTCAGACGGAACAGCAGAGGTAGAAGACAGAGATAGAGTATATCCACCTGTCTGATCCACACCTCACTCAGCCTGCTCAGAAGGAACAGCAGAGGTAGAAGACAGAGATAGAGTATATCCACGTGTCTGATCTACACCTCACTCAGCCTGCCCAGAAGGAACATCAGAGGTAGAAGACAGAGATAGAGTATATCCACGTGTCTGATCTACACCTCACTCAGCCTGCTCAGAAGGAACAGCAGAGGTAGAAGACAGAGATAGAGTATATCCACGTGTCTCACTCAGCCTGCCCAGAAGGAACAGCAGTGGTAGAAGACAGAGATAGAGTATATCCACGTGTCCCACTTAGCCTGCTCAGAAAGAACAGCAGAGCTAGAAGACAGAGATAGAGTATATCCACATGTCTCACTCAGCCTGCTCAGAAGGAACAGCAGAGGTAGAAGTCAGAGATAGAGTATATCCACGTGTCTGATCTAAACCTCACTCAGTCTGCTCAGAAGAGTCAGCAGAGGTAGAAGACAGAGATAGAGTATATCCACGTGTCTCACTCAGCCTGCCCAGAAGGAACAGCAGTGGTAGAAGACAGAGATAGAGTATATCCACGTGTCCCACTTAGCCTGCTCAGAAGGAACAGCAGAGCTAGAAGACAGAGATAGAGTATATCCACATGTCTCACTCAGCCTGCTCAGAAGGAACAGCAGAGGTAGAAGTCAGAGATAGAGTATATCCACGTGTCTGATCTAAACCTCACTCAGCCTGCTCAGAAGAGTCAGCAGAGGTAGAAGACAGAGATAGAGTATATCCACGTGTCTCACTCAGCCTGCTCAGAAGGAACAGCAGATGTAGAAGACAGAGATAGAGTATATCCACGTGTCTCACTCAGCCTGCTCAGAAAGAACAGCAGATGTAGAAGACAGAGATAGAGTATATCCACGTGTCTGATCTACACCTCACTCAGCCTGCTCAGAAGATTCAGCAGAGGTAGAAGACAGAGATAGAGTATATCCACGTGTCTCACTCAGCCTGCTCAGAAGGAACAGCAGAGGTAGAAGACAGAGATAGAGTATATCCACGTGTCTCATTCAGCCTGCTCAGAAAGAACAGCAGAGGTAGAAGACAGAGATAGAGTATATCCACGTGTCTGATCTACAACTCACTCAGCCTGCTCAGAAGAATCAGCATAGGTAGAAGACAGAGATAGAGTATATCCACGTGTCTCACTCAGCCTGCTCAGAAAGAACAGCAGAGGTAGAAGACAAAGATAGAGTATATCCACGTGTATAAGCTACACCTCACTCAGCCTGCTCAAAAGGAACAGCAGAGGTAGAATACAGAAATAGAGTATATCCACGTGTCTCACTCAGCCTGCTCAGAAAGAACAGCAGAGGTAGAAGACAGAGATAGAGTATATCCACGTGTCTGATGTACACCTCACTCAGCCTGCTCAGAATAATCAGCAGAGGTAGAAGACAGATATACAGTATATCCAAGTGTCTCACTCAGCCTGCTCAGAAGGAACAGCAGAGGTATAAGACAGATATATAGTATATCCACGTGTCTCACTCAGCCTGCTCAGAAGGAACAGCAGAGGTAGAAGACAGAGATAGAGTATATCCACGTGTCTGATCTACACCTCACTCAGCCTGCTCAGAAGAATCAGAATAGGTAGAAGACAGAGATAGAGTATATCCACGTGTCTCACTCAGCCTGCTCAGAAAGAACAGCAGAGGTAGAAGACATAGATAGAGTATATCCACGTGTCTAATCTACACCTCACTCAGCCTGCTCAGAAGGAACAGCAGAGGTAGAAGACATAGATAGAGTATATCCACGTGTCTCACTCAGCCTGCCCAGAAGGAACAGCAGAGGTAGAAGACAGAGATAGAGTATATCCACGTGTCTGATCTACACCTCACTCAGCCTGCTCAGAAGAATCAGCAGAGGTAGAAGACAGAGATACAGTATATCCACGTGTCTCACTCAGCCTGCTCAGAAGGAACAGCAGAGGTAGAAGACAGAGATAGAGTATATCCACGTGTCTCACTCAGCCTGCTCAGAAAGAACAGCAGAGGTAGAAGACAGAGATAGAGTATATCCACGTGTCTGATCTACACCTCACTCAGCCTGCTCAGAATGAACAGCAGAGGTAGAAGGCAGAGATAAAGTATATCTACTTGTCTCACTTAGCCTGCTCAGAAGGAACAGCCGAGGTAGAAGACAGAGATAGAGTATATTCACCTGTCTGATCTACACCTCACTCAACCTGCTCAGAAGGAACAGCAGAGGTAGAAGACATAGATAGAGTATATACACGTGTCTCACTCAGCCTGCTCAGAAAGAACAGCAGAGGTAGAAGACAGAGATAGAGTATATCCACGTGTCTAATCTAAACCTCACTCAGCCTGCTCAGAAGGAACAGCAGAGGTAGAAGACAGAGATAGAGTATATCTACTTGTCTGATCTACACCTCACTCAGCCTGCTCAGAAGAATCAGCAGAGGTAGAAGACAGAGATAGAGTATATCCACGTGTCTCACTCAGCCTGCTCAGAAGGAACAGCAGATGTAGAAGACAGAGATAGAGTATATCCACGTGTCTGATCTACACCTCACTCAGCCTGCTCAGAAGAATCAGCAGAGGTAGAAGACAGAGATAGAGTATATCCACGTGTTTGATCTACACCTCACTCAGCCTGCTCAGAAGAATCAGCATAGGTAGAAGACAGAGATAGAGTATATCCACGTGTCTCACTCAGCCTGCTCAGAAAGAACAGCAGAGGTAGAAGACAGAGATAGAGTATATCCACGTGTCTAATCTACACCTCACTCAGCCTGCTCAGAAGGAACAGCAGAGGTAGAAGACAGAGATAGAGTATATCCACGTGTCTGATCTACACCTCACTCAGCCTGCTCAGAAGAATCAGCAGAGGTAGAAGACAGAGATATAGTATATCCACGTGTCTCACTCAGCCTGCTCAGAAAGAATAGCAGAGGTAGAAGACAGAGATAGAGTATATCCACGTGTCTGATCTACACCTCACTCAGCCTGCTCAGAATGAACAGCAGAGGTAGAAGGCAGAGATAAAGTATATCCACTTGTCTCACTTAGCCTGCTCAGAAGGAACAGCCGAGGTAGACGACAGATATAGAGTATATTCACCTGTCTGATCTACACCTCACTCAACCTGCTCAGAAGGAACAGCAGAGGTAGAAGACAGATATATAGTATATCCACGTGTCTCACTCAGCCTGCTCAGAAGGAACAGCAGAGTTAGAAGACAGAGATGGAGTATATCCACGTATCTGATCTACACCTCACTCAGACTGCTCAGACGGAACAGCAGAGGTAGAAGACAGAGATAGAGTATATCCACCTGTCTGATCCACACCTCACTCAGCCTGCTCAGAAGGAACAGCAGAGGTAGAAGACAGAGATAGAGTATATCCACGTGTCTGATCTACACCTCACTCAGCCTGCCCAGAAGGAACATCAGAGGTAGAAGACAGAGATAGAGTATATCCACGTGTCTGATCTACACCTCACTCAGCCTGCTCAGAAGGAACAGCAGAGGTAGAAGACAGAGATAGAGTATATCCACGTGTCTCACTCAGCCTGCCCAGAAGGAACAGCAGTGGTAGAAGACAGAGATAGAGTATATCCACGTGTCCCACTTAGCCTGCTCAGAAAGAACAGCAGAGCTAGAAGACAGAGATAGAGTATATCCACATGTCTCACTCAGCCTGCTCAGAAGGAACAGCAGAGGTAGAAGTCAGAGATAGAGTATATCCACGTGTCTGATCTAAACCTCACTCAGTCTGCTCAGAAGAGTCAGCAGAGGTAGAAGACAGAGATAGAGTATATCCACGTGTCTCACTCAGCCTGCCCAGAAGGAACAGCAGTGGTAGAAGACAGAGATAGAGTATATCCACGTGTCCCACTTAGCCTGCTCAGAAGGAACAGCAGAGCTAGAAGACAGAGATAGAGTATATCCACATGTCTCACTCAGCCTGCTCAGAAGGAACAGCAGAGGTAGAAGTCAGAGATAGAGTATATCCACGTGTCTGATCTAAACCTCACTCAGCCTGCTCAGAAGAGTCAGCAGAGGTAGAAGACAGAGATAGAGTATATCCACGTGTCTCACTCAGCCTGCTCAGAAGGAACAGCAGATGTAGAAGACAGAGATAGGGTATATCCACGTGTCTCACTCAGCCTGCTCAGAAAGAACAGCAGATGTAGAAGACAGAGATAGAGTATATCCACGTGTCTGATCTACACCTCACTCAGCCTGCTCAGAAGATTCAGCAGAGGTAGAAGACAGAGATAGAGTATATCCACGTGTCTCACTCAGCCTGCTCAGAAGGAACAGCAGAGGTAGAAGACAGAGATAGAGTATATCCACGTGTCTCATTCAGCCTGCTCAGAAAGAACAGCAGAGGTAGAAGACAGAGATAGAGTATATCCACGTGTCTGATCTACAACTCACTCAGCCTGCTCAGAAGAATCAGCATAGGTAGAAGACAGAGATAGAGTATATCCACGTGTCTCACTCAGCCTGCTCAGAAAGAACAGCAGAGGTAGAAGACAAAGATAGAGTATATCCACGTGTATAAGCTACACCTCACTCAGCCTGCTCAAAAGGAACAGCAGAGGTAGAATACAGAAATAGAGTATATCCACGTGTCTCACTCAGCCTGCTCAGAAAGAACAGCAGAGGTAGAAGACAGAGATAGAGTATATCCACGTGTCTGATGTACACCTCACTCAGCCTGCTCAGAATAATCAGCAGAGGTAGAAGACAGATATACAGTATATCCAAGTGTCTCACTCAGCCTGCTCAGAAGGAACAGCAGAGGTATAAGACAGATATATATAGTATATCCACGTGTCTCACTCAGCCTGCTCAGAAGGAACAGCAGAGGTAGAAGACAGAGATAGAGTATATCCACGTGTCTGATCTACACCTCACTCAGCCTGCTCAGAAGAATCAGAATAGGTAGAAGACAGAGATAGAGTATATCCACGTGTCTCACTCAGCCTGCTCAGAAAGAACAGCAGAGGTAGAAGACATAGATAGAGTATATCCACGTGTCTAATCTACACCTCACTCAGCCTGCTCAGAAGGAACAGCAGAGGTAGAAGACATAGATAGAGTATATCCACGTGTCTCACTCAGCCTGCCCAGAAGGAACAGCAGAGGTAGAAGACAGAGATAGAGTATATCCACGTGTCTGATCTACACCTCACTCAGCCTGCTCAGAAGAATCAGCAGAGGTAGAAGACAGAGATACAGTATATCCACGTGTCTCACTCAGCCTGCTCAGAAGGAACAGCAGAGGTAGAAGACAGAGATAGAGTATATCCACGTGTCTCACTCAGCCTGCTCAGAAAGAACAGCAGAGGTAGAAGACAGAGATAGAGTATATCCACGTGTCTGATCTACACCTCACTCAGCCTGCTCAGAATGAACAGCAGAGGTAGAAGGCAGAGATAAAGTATATCTACTTGTCTCACTTAGCCTGCTCAGAAGGAACAGCCGAGGTAGAAGACAGAGATAGAGTATATTCACCTGTCTGATCTACACCTCACTCAACCTGCTCAGAAGGAACAGCAGAGGTAGAAGACATAGATAGAGTATATACACGTGTCTCACTCAGCCTGCTCAGAAAGAACAGCAGAGGTAGAAGACAGAGATAGAGTATATCCACGTGTCTAATCTAAACCTCACTCAGCCTGCTCAGAAGGAACAGCAGAGGTAGAAGACAGAGATAGAGTATATCTACTTGTCTGATCTACACCTCACTCAGCCTGCTCAGAAGAATCAGCAGAGGTAGAAGACAGAGATAGAGTATATCCACGTGTCTCACTCAGCCTGCTCAGAAGGAACAGCAGAGGTAGAAGACAGAGATAGAGTATATCCACTTGTCTCACTTAGCCTGCTCAGAAGGAACAGCCGAGGTAGAAGACAGAGATAGAGTATATTCACCTGTCTGATCTACACCTCACTCAACCTGCTCAGAAGGAACAGCAGAGGTAGAAGACAGAGATAGAGTATATCCACGTGTCTCACTCAGCCTGCTCAGAAGGAACAACAGAGTTAGAAGACAGAGATGGAGTATATCCACGTATCTGATCTACACCTCACTCAGACTGCTCAGACGGAACAGCAGAGGTAGAAGACAGAGATAGAGTATATCCACCTGTCTGATCTACACCTCACTCAGCCTGCTCAGAAGGAACAGCAGAGGTAGAAGACAGAGATAGAGTATATCCACGTGTCTCACTCAGCCTGCTCAGAAGGAACAGCAGAGGTAGAAGACAGAGATAGAGTATATCCACTTGTCTCACTTAGCCTGCTCAGAAGGAACAGCCGAGGTAGAAGACAGAGATAGAGTATATTCACCTGTCTGATCTACACCTCACTCAACCTGCTCAGAAGGAACAGCAGAGGTAGAAGACAGAGATAGAGTATATCCACGTGTCTAACTCAGCCTGCTCAGAAGGAACAGCAGAGTTAGAAGACAGAGATGGAGTATATCCACGTATCTGATCTACACCTCACTCAGACTGCTCAGACGGAACAGCAGAGGTAGAAGACAGAGATAGAGTATATCCACGTGTCTGATCTACACCTCACTCAGCCTGCTCAGAAGGAACAGCAGAGGTAGAAGACAGAGATAGAGTATATCCACGTGTCTGATCTATACCTCACTCAGCCTGCTCAGAAGAATCAGCATAGGTAGAAGACAGAGATAGAGTATATCCACGTGTCTCATTCAGCCTGCTCAGAAAGAACAGCAGAGGTAGAAGACAGAGATAGAGTATATCCACGTGTCTAATCTACACCTCACTCAGCCTGCTCAGAAGGAACAGCAGAGGTAGAAGACAGAGATAGAGTATATCCACGTGTCTCACTCAGCCTGCTCAGAAGGAACAGCAGATGTAGAAGACAGAGATAGAGTATATCCACGTGTCTGATCTACACCTCACTCAGCCTGCTCAGAAGAATCAGCAGAGGTAGAAGACAGAGATAGAGTATATCCACGTGTCTGATCTACACCTCACTCAGCCTGCTCAGAAGAATCAGCAGAGGTAGAAGACAGAGATAGAGTATATCCACGTGTCTCACTCAGCCTGCTCAGAAAGAATAGCAGAGGTAGAAGACAGAGATAGAGTATATCCACGTGTCTGATCTACACCTCACTCAGCCTGCTCAGAATGAACAGCAGAGGTAGAAGGCAGAGATAAAGTATATCCACTTGTCTCACTTAGCCTGCTCAGAAGGAACAGCCGAGGTAGACGACAGATATAGAGTATATTCACCTGTCTGATCTACACCTCACTCAACCTGCTCAGAAGGAACAGCAGAGGTAGAAGACAGATATATAGTATATCCACGTGTCTCACTCAGCCTGCTCAGAAGGAACAGCAGAGTTAGAAGACAGAGATGGAGTATATCCACGTATCTGATCTACACCTCACTCAGACTGCTCAGACGGAACAGCAGAGGTAGAAGACAGAGATAGAGTATATCCACCTGTCTGATCCACACCTCACTCAGCCTGCTCAGAAGGAACAGCAGAGGTAGAAGACAGAGATAGAGTATATCCACGTGTCTGATCTACACCTCACTCAGCCTGCCCAGAAGGAACATCAGAGGTAGAAGACAGAGATAGAGTATATCCACGTGTCTGATCTACACCTCACTCAGCCTGCTCAGAAGGAACAGCAGAGGTAGAAGACAGAGATAGAGTATATCCACGTGTCTCACTCAGCCTGCCCAGAAGGAACAGCAGTGGTAGAAGACAGAGATAGAGTATATCCACGTGTCCCACTTAGCCTGCTCAGAAGGAACAGCAGAGGTAGAAGACAGAGATAGAGTATATCCACGTGTCTGATCTAAACCTCACTCAGTCTGCTCAGAAGAGTCAGCAGAGGTAGAAGACAGAGATAGAGTATATCCACGTGTCTCACTCAGCCTGCCCAGAAGGAACAGCAGTGGTAGAAGACAGAGATAGAGTATATCCACGTGTCCCACTTAGCCTGCTCAGAAGGAACAGCAGAGCTAGAAGACAGAGATAGAGTATATCCACATGTCTCACTCAGCCTGCTCAGAAGGAACAGCAGAGGTAGAAGTCAGAGATAGAGTATATCCACGTGTCTGATCTAAACCTCACTCAGCCTGCTCAGAAGAGTCAGCAGAGGTAGAAGACAGAGATAGAGTATATCCACGTGTCTCACTCAGCCTGCTCAGAAGGAACAGCAGATGTAGAAGACAGAGATAGAGTATATCCACGTGTCTCACGCAGCCTGCTCAGAAAGAACAGCAGATGTAGAAGACAGAGATAGAGTATATCCACGTGTCTGATCTACACCTCACTCAGCCTGCTCAGAAGATTCAGCAGAGGTAGAAGACAGAGATAGAGTATATCCACGTGTCTCACTCAGCCTGCTCAGAAGGAACAGCAGAGGTAGAAGACAGAGATAGAGTATATCCACGTGTCTCATTCAGCCTGCTCAGAAAGAACAGCAGAGGTAGAAGACAGAGATAGAGTATATCCACGTGTCTGATCTACAACTCACTCAGCCTGCTCAGAAGAATCAGCATAGGTAGAAGACAGAGATAGAGTATATCCACGTGTCTCACTCAGCCTGCTCAGAAAGAACAGCAGAGGTAGAAGACAAAGATAGAGTATATCCACGTGTATAAGCTACACCTCACTCAGCCTGCTCAAAAGGAACAGCAGAGGTAGAATACAGAAATAGAGTATATCCACGTGTCTCACTCAGCCTGCTCAGAAAGAACAGCAGAGGTAGAAGACAGAGATAGAGTATATCCACGTGTCTGATCTACACCTCACTCAGCCTGCTCAGAATAATCAGCAGAGGTAGAAGACAGATATACAGTATATCCAAGTGTCTCACTCAGCCTGCTCAGAAGGAACAGCAGAGGTATAAGACAGATATATAGTATATCCACGTGTCTCACTCAGCCTGCTCAGAAGGAACAGCAGAGGTAGAAGACAGAGATAGAGTATATCCACGTGTCTGATCTACACCTCACTCAGCCTGCTCAGAAGAATCAGAATAGGTAGAAGACAGAGATAGAGTATATCCACGTGTCTCACTCAGCCTGCTCAGAAAGAACAGCAGAGGTAGAAGACATAGATAGAGTATATCCACGTGTCTAATCTACACCTCACTCAGCCTGCTCAGAAGGAACAGCAGAGGTAGAAGACATAGATAGAGTATATCCACGTGTCTCACTCAGCCTGCCCAGAAGGAACAGCAGAGGTAGAAGACAGAGATAGAGTATATCCACGTGTCTGATCTACACCTCACTCAGCCTGCTCAGAAGAATCAGCAGAGGTAGAAGACAGAGATACAGTATATCCACGTGTCTCACTCAGCCTGCTCAGAAGGAACAGCAGAGGTAGAAGACAGAGATAGAGTATATCCACGTGTCTCACTCAGCCTGCTCAGAAAGAACAGCAGAGGTAGAAGACAGAGATAGAGTATATCCACGTGTCTGATCTACACCTCACTCAGCCTGCTCAGAATGAACAGCAGAGGTAGAAGGCAGAGATAAAGTATATCTACTTGTCTCACTTAGCCTGCTCAGAAGGAACAGCCGAGGTAGAAGACAGAGATAGAGTATATTCACCTGTCTGATCTACACCTCACTCAACCTGCTCAGAAGGAACAGCAGAGGTAGAAGACAGAGATATAGTATATCCACGTGTCTCACTCAGCCTGCTCAGAAGGAACAGCAGAGGTAGAAGACAGAGATAGAGTATATCAACGTGTCTGATCTACACCTCACACAGCCTGCTCAGAAGGAACAGAAGAGTTAGAAGACAGAGATGGAGTGTATCCACGTATCTGATCTACACCTCACTCAGACTGCTCAGACGGAACAGCAGAGGCAGAAGACAGGGATAGAGTATATCCACCTGTCTGATCTACAACTCACTCAGCCTGCTCAGAAGGAACAGCAGAGGTAGAAGACAGATATATGGTATATCCACGTGTCTGATCTACACCTCACTCAGCCTGCTCAGAAGGAACATCAGAGGTAGAAGACAGAGATAGAGTATATCCACGTGTCTGATCTACACCTCACTCAGCCTGCTCAGAAGGAACAGCAGAGGTAGAAGACAGAGATAGAGTATATCCACGTGTCTCACTCAGCCTGCTCAGAAGGAACAGCAGAGGTAGAAGACAGAAATAGAGTATATCCACGTGTCTCACTCAGCCTGCTCAGAAAGAACAGCAGAGGTAGAAGACAGAGATAGTGTATATCCACGTGTCTGATCTACACCTCACTCAGCCTGCTCAGAAGAATCAGCAGAGGTAGAAGACAGAGATAGAGTATATCCAAGTGTCTCACTCAGCCTGCTCAGAAGGAACATCAGAGGTATAAGACAGAGATATAGTATATCCACGTGTCTCACTCAGCCTGCTCAGAAGGAACAGCAGAGGTAGAAGACAGAGATAGAGTATATCCACGTGTCTGATCTACACCTCACTCAGCCTGCTCAGAAGAATCAGCATAGGTAGAAGACATAGATAGAGTATATACACGTGTCTCACTCAGCCTGCTCAGAAGGAACAGCAGATGTAGAAGACAGAGATAGAGTATATCCACGTGTCTCACTCAGCCTGCTCAGAAAGAACAGCAGATGTAGAAGACAGAGATAGAGTATATCCACGTGTCTGATCTACACCTCACTCAGCCTGCTCAGAAGATTCAGCAGAGGTAGAAGACAGAGATAGAGTATATCCACGTGTCTCACTCAGCCTGCTCAGAAGGAACAGCAGAGGTAGAAGACAGAGATAGAGTATATCCACGTGTCTCATTCAGCCTGCTCAGAAAGAACAGCAGAGGTAGAAGACAGAGATAGAGTATATCCACGTGTCTGATCTACAACTCACTCAGCCTGCTCAGAAGAATCAGCATAGGTAGAAGACAGAGATAGAGTATATCCACGTGTCTCACTCAGCCTGCTCAGAAAGAACAGCAGAGGTAGAAGACAAAGATAGAGTATATCCACGTGTATAAGCTACACCTCACTCAGCCTGCTCAAAAGGAACAGCAGAGGTAGAATACAGAAATAGAGTATATCCACGTGTCTCACTCAGCCTGCTCAGAAAGAACAGCAGAGGTAGAAGACAGAGATGGAGTATATCCACGTGTCTGATCTACACCTCACTCAGCCTGCTCAGAATAATCAGCAGAGGTAGAAGACAGATATACAGTATATCCAAGTGTCTCACTCAGCCTGCTCAGAAGGAACAGCAGAGGTATAAGACAGATATATAGTATATCCACGTGTCTCACTCAGCCTGCTCAGAAGGAACAGCAGAGGTAGAAGACAGAGATAGAGTATATCCACGTGTCTGATCTACACCTCACTCAGCCTGCTCAGAGGAATCAGAATAGGTAGAAGACAGAGATAGAGTATATCCACGTGTCTCACTCAGCCTGCTCAGAAAGAACAGCAGAGGTAGAAGACATAGATAGAGTATATCCACGTGTCTAATCTACACCTCACTCAGCCTGCTCAGAAGGAACAGCAGAGGTAGAAGACATAGATAGAGTATATCCACGTGTCTCACTCAGCCTGCCCAGAAGGAACAGCAGAGGTAGAAGACAGAGATAGAGTATATCCACGTGTCAGATCTACACCTCACTCAGCCTGCTCAGAAGAATCAGCAGAGGTAGAAGACAGAGATACAGTATATCCACGTGTCTCACTCAGCCTGCTCAGAAGGAACAGCAGAGGTAGAAGACAGAGATAGAGTATATCCACGTGTCTCACTCAGCCTGCTCAGAAAGAACAGCAGAGGTAGAAGACAGAGATAGAGTATATCCACGTGTCTGATCTACACCTCACTCAGCCTGCTCAGAATGAACAGCAGAGGTAGAAGGCAGAGATAAAGTATATCTACTTGTCTCACTTAGCCTGCTCAGAAGGAACAGCCGAGGTAGAAGACAGAGATAGAGTATATTCACCTGTCTGATCTACACCTCACTCAACCTGCTCAGAAGGAACAGCAGAGGTAGAAGACAGAGATATAGTATATCCACGTGTCTCACTCAGCCTGCTCAGAAGGAACAGCAGAGGTAGAAGACAGAGATAGAGTATATCAACGTGTCTGATCTACACCTCACACAGCCTGCTCAGAAGGAACAGAAGAGTTAGAAGACAGAGATGGAGTGTATCCACGTATCTGATCTACACCTCACTCAGACTGCTCAGACGGAACAGCAGAGGCAGAAGACAGGGATAGAGTATATCCACCTGTCTGATCTACAACTCACTCAGCCTGCTCAGAAGGAACAGCAGAGGTAGAAGACAGATATATGGTATATCCACGTGTCTGATCTACACCTCACTCAGCCTGCTCAGAAGGAACATCAGAGGTAGAAGACAGAGATAGAGTATATCCACGTGTCTGATCTACACCTCACTCAGCCTGCTCAGAAGGAACAGCAGAGGTAGAAGACAGAGATAGAGTATATCCACGTGTCTCACTCAGCCTGCTCAGAAGGAACAGCAGAGGTAGAAGACAGAAATAGAGTATATCCACGTGTCTCACTCAGCCTGCTCAGAAAGAACAGCAGAGGTAGAAGACAGAGATAGTGTATATCCACGTGTCTGATCTACACCTCACTCAGCCTGCTCAGAAGAATCAGCAGAGGTAGAAGACAGAGATAGAGTATATCCAAGTGTCTCACTCAGCCTGCTCAGAAGGAACATCAGAGGTTTAAGACAGAGATATAGTATATCCACGTGTCTCACTCAGCCTGCTCAGAAGGAACAGCAGAGGTAGAAGACAGAGATAGAGTATATCCACGTGTCTGATCTACACCTCACTCAGCCTGCTCAGAAGAATCAGCATAGGTAGAAGACATAGATAGAGTATATACACGTGTCTCACTCAGCCTGCTCAGAAAGAACAGCAGAGGTAGAAGACAGAGATAGAGTATATCCACGTGTCTAATCTACACCTCACTCAGCCTGCTCAGAAGGAACAGCAGAGGTATAAGACAGAGATAGAGTATATCCACGTGTCTCACTCAGCCTGCTCAGATGGAACAGCAGAGGTAGAAGACAGAGATAGAGTATATCCACTTGTCTCACTTAGCCTGCTCAGAAGGAACAGCCGAGGTAGAAGACAGAGATAGAGTATATTCACCTGTCTGATCTACACCTCACTCATCCTGCTCAGAAGGAACAGCAGAGGTAGAAGACAGAGATAGAGTATATCCACGTGTCTCACTCAGCCTGCTCAGAAGGAACAGCAGAGTTAGAAGACAGAGATGGAGTATATCCACGTATCTGATCTACACCTCACTCAGACTGCTCAGACGGAACAGCAGAGGTAGAAGACAGAGATAGAGTATATCCACCTGTCTGATCTACACCTCACTCAGCCTGCTCAGAAGGAACAGCAGAGGTAGAAGACAGAGATAGAGTATATCCACGTGTCTGATCTACACCTCACTCAGCCTGCTCAGAAGGAAGAGCAGAGGTAGAAGACAGAGATAGAGTATATCCACGTGTCTGATCTATACCTCACTCAGCCTGCTCAGAAGAATCAGCATAGGTAGAAGACAGAGATAGAGTATATCCACGTGTCTCATTCAGCCTGCTCAGAAAGAACAGCAGAGGTAGAAGACAGAGATAGAGTATATCCACGTGTCTAATCTACACCTCACTCAGCCTGCTCAGAAGGAACAGCAGAGGTAGAAGACAGAGATAGAGTATATCCACGTGTCTCACTCAGCCTGCTCAGAAGGAACAGCAGATGTAGAAGACAGAGATAGAGTATATCCACGTGTCTGATCTACACCTCACTCAGCCTGCTCAGAAGAATCAGCAGAGGTAGAAGACAGAGATAGAGTATATCCACGTGTTTGATCTACACCTCACTCAGCCTGCTCAGAAGAATCAGCATAGGTAGAAGACAGAGATAGAGTATATCCACGTGTCTCACTCAGCCTGCTCAGAAAGAACAGCAGAGGTAGAAGACAGAGATAGAGTATATCCACGTGTCTAATCTACACCTCACTCAGCCTGCTCAGAAGGAACAGCAGAGGTAGAAGACAGAAATAGAGTATATCCACGTGTCTGATCTACACCTCACTCAGCCTGCTCAGAAGAATCAGCAGAGGTAGAAGACAGAGATAGAGTATATCCACGTGTCTCACTCAGCCTGCTCAGAAGGAACAGCAGAGGTAGAAGACAGAGATAGAGTATATCCACGTGTCTCACTCAGCCTGCTCAGAAAGAATAGCAGAGGTAGAAGACAGAGATAGAGTATATCCACGTGTCTGATCTACACCTCACTCAGCCTGCTCAGAATGAACAGCAGAGGTAGAAGGCAGAGATAAAGTATATACACTTGTCTCACTTAGCCTGCTCAGAAGGAACAGCCGAGGTAGACGACAGATATAGAGTATATTCACCTGTCTGATCTACACCTCACTCAACCTGCTCAGAAGGAACAGCAGAGGTAGAAGACAGATATATAGTATATCCACGTGTCTCACTCAGCCTGCTCAGAAGGAACAGCAGAGTTAGAAGACAGAGATGGAGTATATCCACGTATCTGATCTACACCTCACTCAGACTGCTCAGACGGAACAGCAGAGGTAGAAGACAGAGATAGAGTATATCCACCTGTCTGATCCACACCTCACTCAGCCTGCTCAGAAGGAACAGCAGAGGTAGAAGACAGAGATAGAGTATATCCACGTGTCTGATCTACACCTCACTCAGCCTGCCCAGAAGGAACATCAGAGGTAGAAGACAGAGATAGAGTATATCCACGTGTCTGATCTACACCTCACTCAGTCTGCTCAGAAGGAACAGCAGAGGTAGAAGACAGAGATAGAGTATATCCACGTGTCTCACTCAGCCTGCCCAGAAGGAACAGCAGTGGTAGAAGACAGAGATAGAGTATATCCACGTGTCCCACTTAGCCTGCTCAGAAGGAACAGCAGAGCTAGAAGACAGAGATAGAGTATATCCACATGTCTCACTCAGCCTGCTCAGAAGGAACAGCAGAGGTAGAAGTCAGAGATAGAGTATATCCACGTGTCTGATCTAAACCTCACTCAGCCTGCTCAGAAGAGTCAGCAGAGGTAGAAGACAGAGATAGAGTATATCCACGTGTCTCACTCAGCCTGCTCAGAAGGAACAGCAGATGTAGAAGACAGAGATAGAGTATATCCACGTGTCTCACTCAGCCTGCTCAGAAAGAACAGCAGAGGTAGAAGACAGAGATAGAGTATATCCACGTGTCTGATCTACACCTCACTCAGCCTGCTCATAAGGAACAGCAGATGTAGAAGACAGAAATAGAGTATATCCACGTGTCTGATCTACACCTCACTCAGCCTGCTCAGAAGATTCAGCAGAGGTAGAAGACAGAGATAGAGTATATCCACGTGTCTCACTCAGCCTGCTCAGAAGGAACAGCAGAGGTAGAAGACAGAGATAGAGTATATCCACGTGTCTCATTCAGCCTGCTCAGAAAGAACAGCAGAGGTAGAAGACAGAGATAGAGTATATCCACGTGTCTGATCTACACCTCACTCAGCCTGCTCAGAAGAATCAGCATAGGTAGAAGACAGAGATAGAGTATATCCACGTGTCTCACTCAGCCTGCTCAGAAAGAACAGCAGAGGTAGAAGACAAAGATAGAGTACATCCACGTGTATAAGCTACACCTCACTCAGCCTGCTCAAAAGGAACAGCAGAGGTAGAATACAGAGATATAGTATATCCACGTGTCTCACTCAGCCTGCTCAGAAGGAACAGCAGAGGTAGAAGACAGAGATAGAGTATATCCACGTGTCTGATCTACACCTCACTCAGCCTGCTCAGAAGAATCAGCATAGGTAGAAGACAGAGATAGAGTATATCCACGTGTCTCACTCAGCCTGCTCAGAAAGAACAGCAGAGGTAGAAGACAGAGATAGAGTATATCCACGTGTCTAATCTACACCTCACTCAGCCTGCTCAGAAGGAACAACAGAGGAAGAAGACAGAGATAGAGTATATCCACGTGTCTCACTCAGCCTGCTCAGAAAGAACAGCAGATGTAGAAGACAGAGATAGAGTATATCCACGTGTCTGATCTACACCTCACTCAGCCTGCTCATAAGGAACAGCAGATGTAGAAGACAGAGATAGAGTATATCCACGTGTCTGATCTACACCTCACTCAGCCTGCTCAGAATAATCAGCAGAGGTAGAAGACAGGGATAGAGTATATCAACGTGTCTCACTCAGCCTGCTCAGAAGGAACAGCAGAGATAGAAGACAGAAATAGAGTATATCCACGTGTCTCACTCAGCCTGCTCAGAAAGAACAGCAGAGGTAGAAGACAGAGATAGAGTATATCCACGTGTCTGATCTACACCTCACTCAGCCTGCTCAGAAGAATCAGCAGAGGTAGAAGACAGAGATAGAGTATATCCAAGTGTCTCACTCAGCCTGCTCAGAAGGAACAGCAGAGGTATAAGACAGATATATAGTATATCCACGTGTCTCACTCAGCCTGCTCAGAAGTAACAGCAGAGGTAGAAGACAGAGATAGAGTATATCCACGTGTCTGATCTACACCTCACTCAGCCTGCTCAGAAGAATCAGCATAGGTAGAAGACAGAGATAGAGTATATCCACGTGTCTCACTCAGCCTGCTCAGAAGGAACAGCAGAGGTAGAAGACAGAGATAGAGTATATCCACGTGTCTCATTCAGCCTGCTCAGAAAGAACAGCAGAGGTAGAAGACAGATATAGAGTATATCCACGTGTCTGATCTACACCTCACTCAGCCTGCTCAGAAGAATCAGCAGAGGTAGAAGACAGAGATACAGTATATCCACGTGTCTCACTCAGCCTGCTCAGAAGGAACAGCAGAGGTAGAAGACAGAGATAGAGTATATCCACGTGTCTGATCTACACCTCACTCAGCCTGCTCAGAATGAACAGCAGAGGTAGAAGGCAGCGATAAAGTATATCCACTTGTCTCACTTAGCCTGTTCAGAAGGAACATCCGAGGTAGAAGACAGAGATAGAGTATATTCACCTGTCTGATCTACACCTCACTCAACCTGCTCAGAAGGAACAGCAGAGGTAGAATACAGAAATAGAGTATATCCACGTGTCTCACTCAGCCTGCTCAGAAAGAACAGCAGAGGTAGAAGACAGAGATAGAGTATATCCACGTGTCTGATCTACACCTCACTCAGCCTGCTCAGAATAATCAGCAGAGGTAGAAGACAGATATACAGTATATCCAAGTGTCTCACTCAGCCTGCTCAGAAGTAACAGCAGAGGTATAAGACAGATATATAGTATATCCACGTGTCTCACTCAGCCTGCTCAGAAGGAACAGCAGAGGTAGAAGACAGAGATAGAGTATATCCACGTGTCTGATCTACACCTCACTCAGCCTGCTCAGAAGAATCAGCATAGGTAGAAGACAGAGATAGAGTATATCCACGTGTCTCACTCAGCCTGCTCAGAAAGAACAGCAGAGGTAGAAGACAGAGATAGAGTATATCCACGTGTCTAATCTACACCTCACTCAGCCTGCTCAGAAGGAACATCAGAGGTAGAAGACAGAGATAGAGTATATCCACGTGTCTCACTCAGCCTGCTCAGAAGGAACAGCAGAGGTAGAAGACAGAGATAGAGTATATCCACGTGTCTGATCTACACCTCACTCAGCCTGCTCAGAAGAATCAGCAGAGGTAGAAGACAGAGATACAGTATATCCACGTGTCTCACTCAGCCTGCTCAGAAGGAACAGCAGAGGTAGAAGACAGAGATAGAGTATATCCACGTGTCTCACTCAGCCTGCTCAGAAAGAACAGCAGAGGTAGAAGACAGAGATAGAGTATATCCACGTGTCTGATCTACACCTCACTCAGCCTGCTCAGAATGAACAGCAGAGGTAGAAGGCAGAGATAAAGTATATCCACTTGTCTCACTTAGCCTGCTCAGAAGGAACAGCCGAGGTAGAAGACAGAGATAGAGTATATTCACCTGTCTGATCTACACCTCACTCAACCTGCTCAGAAGGAACAGCAGAGGTAGAAGACAGAGATATAGTATATCCACGTGTCTCACTCAGCCTGCTCAGAAGGAACAGCAGAGGTAGAAGACAGAGATAGAGTATATCAACGTGTCTGATCTACACCTCACACAGCCTGCTCAGAAGGAACAGAAGAGTTAGAAGACAGAGATGGAGTGTATCCACGTATCTGATCTACACCTCACTCAGACTGCTCAGAAGGAACAGCAGAGGTAGAAGACAGAGATATGGTATATCCACGTGTCTGATCTACACCTCACTCAGCCTGCTCAGAAGGAAAATCAGAGGTAGAAGACAGAGATAGAGTATATCCACGTGTCTGATCTACACCTCACTCAGCCTGCTCAGAAGGAACAGCAGAGGTAGAAGACAGAGATAGAGTATATCCACGTGTCTCACTCAGCCTGCTCAGAAGGAACAGCAGAGGTAGAAGACAGAAATAGAGTATATCCACGTGTCTCACTCAGCCTGCTCAGAAAGAACAGCAGAGGTAGAAGACAGAGATAGAGTATATCCACGTGTCTGATCTACACCTCACTCAGCCTGCTCAGAAGAATCAGCAGAGGTAGAAGACAGAGATAGAGTATATCCAAGTGTCTCACTCAGCCTGCTCAGAAGGAACAGCAGAGGTATAAGACAGAGATATAGTATATCCACGTGTCTCACTCAGCCTGCTCAGAAGGAACAGCAGAGGTAGAAGACAGAGATAGAGTATATCCACGTGTCTGATCTACACCTCACTCAGCCTGCTCAGAAGAATCAGCATAGGTAGAAGACATAGATAGAGTATATACACGTGTCTCACTCAGCCTGCTCAGAAAGAACAGCAGAGGTAGAAGACAGAGATAGAGTATATCCACGTGTCTAATCTACACCTCACTCAGCCTGTTCAGAAGGAACAGCAGAGGTAGAAGACAGAGATAGAGTATATCTACTTGTCTGATCTACACCTCACTCAGCCTGCTCAGAAGAATCAGCAGAGGTAGAAGACAGAGATAGAGTATATCCACGTGTCTCACTCAGCCTGCTCAGAAGGAACAGCAGAGGTAGAAGACAGAGATAGAGTATATCCACTTGTCTCACTCAGCCTGCCCAGAAGGAACAGCAGTGGTAGAAGACAGAGATAGAGTATATCCACGTGTCCCACTTAGCCTGATCAGAAGGAACAGCAGAGCTAGAAGACAGAGATAGAGTATATCCACATGTCTCACTCAGCCTGCTCAGAAGGAACAGCAGAGGTAGAAGTCAGAGATAGAGTATATCCACGTGTCTGATCTAAACCTCATTCAGCCTGCTCAGAAGAGTCAGCAGAGGTAGAAGACAGAGATAGAGTATATCCACGTGTCTCACTCAGCCTGCTCAGAAGGAACAGCAGATGTAGAAGACAGAGATAGAGTATATCCACGTGTCTCACTCAGCCTGCTCAGAAAGAACAGCAGAGGTAGAAGACAGAGATAGAGTATATCCACGTGTCTGATCTACACCTCACTCAGCCTGCTCATAAGGAACAGCAGATGTAGAAGACAGAGATAGAGTATATCCACGTGTCTGATCTACACCTCACTCAGCCTGCTCAGAAGATTCAGCAGAGGTAGAAGACAGAGATAGAGTATATCCACGTGTCTCACTCAGCCTGCTCAGAAGGAACAGCAGAGGTAGAAGACAGAGATAGAGTTTATCCACGTGTCTCATTCAGTCTGCTCAGAAAGAACAGCAGAGGTAGAAGACAAAGATAGAGTATATCCACGTGTCTGATCTACACCTCACTCAGCCTGCTCAGAAGAATCAGCATAGGTAGAAGACAGAGATAGAGTATATCCACGTGTCTCACTCAGCCTGCTCAGAAAGAACAGCAGAGGTAGAAGACAAAGATAGAGTATATCCACGTGTATAAGCTACACCTCACTCAGCCTGCTCAGAAGGAACAGCAGAGGTAGAATACAGAGATATAGTATATCCACGTGTCTCACTCAGCCTGCTCAGAAGGAACAGCAGAGGTAGAAGACAGAGATAGAGTATATCCACGTGTCTGATCTACACCTCACTCAGCCTGCTCATAAGGAACAGCAGATGTAGAAGACAGAGATAGAGTATATCCACGTGTCTGATCTACACCTCACTCAGCCTGCTCAGAATAATCAGCAGAGGTAGAAGACAGAGATAGAGTATATCAACGTGTCTCACTCAGCCTGCTCAGAAGGAACAGCAGAGATAGAAGACAGAAATAGAGTATATCCACGTGTCTCACTCAGCCTGCTCAGAAAGAACAGCAGAGGTAGAAGACAGAGATAGAGTATATCCACGTGTCTGATCTACACCTCACTCAACCTGCTCAGAAGAATCAGCAGAGGTAGAAGACAGAGATAGAGTATATCCACGTGTCTTATCTACACCTCACTCAGCCTGCTCAGACGGAACAGCAGAGGTAGAAGACAGAGATAGAGTATATCCACCTGTCTGATCCACACCTCACTCAGCCTGCTCAGAAGGAACAACAGAGGTAGAAGACAGAGATAGAGTATATCCACGTGTCTGATCTACACCTCACTCAGCCTGCCCAGAAGGAACATCAGAGGTAGAAGACAGAGATAGAGTATATCCACGTGTCTGATCTACACCTCACTCAGCCTGCTCAGAAGGAACAGCAGAGGTAGAAGACAGAGATAGAGTATTTCCACGTGTCTCACTCAGCCTGCCCAGAAGGAACAGCAGTGGTAGAAGACAGAGATAGAGTATATCCACGTGTCCCACTTAGCCTGATCAGAAGGAACAGCAGAGCTAGAAGACAGAGATAGAGTATATCCACATGTCTCACTCAGCCTGCTCAGAAGGAACAGCAGAGGTAGAAGTCAGAGATAGAGTATATCCACGTGTCTGATCTAAACCTCACTCAGCCTGCTCAGAAGAGTCAGCAGAGGTAGAAGACAGAGATAGAGTATATCCACGTGTCTGATCTACACCTCACTCAGCCTGCTCAGAAGAATCAGCAGAGGTAGAAGACAGAGATAGAGTATATCCACGTGTCTAATCTACACCTCACTCAGCCTGCTCAGACGGAAAAGCAGAGGTAGAAGACAGAGATAGAGTATATCCACGTGTCTCACTCAGCCTGCTCAGAAGGAACAGCAGAGGTAGAAGACAGAGATAGAGTATATCCACGTGTCTGATCTACACCTCACTCAGCCTGCTCAGAAGAATCAGCAGAGGTAGAAGACAGAGATACAGTATATCCACGTGTCTCACTCAGCCTGCTCAGAAGGAACAGCAGAGGTTGAAGACAGAGATAGAGTATATCCACGTGTCTCACTCAGCCTGCTCAGAAAGAACAGCAGAGGTAGAAGACAGAGATAGAGTATATCCACGTGTCTGATCTACACCTCACTCAGCCTGCTCAGAATGAACAGCAGAGGTAGAAGGCAGCGATAAAGTATATCCACTTGTCTCACTTAGCCTGCTCAGAAGGAACAGCCGAGGTAGAAGACAGAGATAGAGTATATTCACCTGTCTGATCTACACCTCACTCAACCTGCTCAGAAGGAACAGCAGAGGTAGAATACAGAAATAGAGTATATCCACGTGTCTCACTCAGACTGCTCAGAAAGAACAGCAGAGGTAGAAGACAGAGATAGAGTATATCCACGTGTCTGATCTACACCTCACTCAGCCTGCTCAGAATAATCAGCAGAGGTAGAAGACAGAGATACAGTATATCCAAGTGTCTCACTCAGCCTGCTCAGAAGGAACAGCAGAGGTATAAGACAGAAATATAGTATATCCACGTGTCTCACTCAGCCTGCTCAGAAGGAACTGCAGAGGTAGAAGACAGAGATAGAGTATATCCACGTGTCTAATCTACACCTCACTCAGCCTGCTCAGAAGGAACAGCAGAGGTAGAAGACAGAGATAGAGTATATCCACGTGTCTCACTCAGCCTGCTCAGAAGGAACAGCAGAGGTAGAAGACAGAGATAGAGTATATCCACGTGTCTGATCTACACCTCACTCAGCCTGCTCAGAAGAATCAGCAGAGGTAGAAGACAGAGATACAGTATATCCACGTGTCTCACTCAGCCTGCTCAGAAGGAACAGCAGAGGTAGAAGACAGATATAGAGTATATCCACGTGTCTGATATACACCTCACTCAGCCTGCTCAGAATGAACAGCAGAGGTAGAAGGCAGAGATAAAGTATATCCACTTGTCTCACTTAGCCTGATCAGAAGGAACAGCCGAGGTAGAAGACAGAGATAGAGTATATTCACCTGTCTGATCTACACCTCACTCAACCTGCTCAGAAGGAACAGCAGAGGTAGAAGACAGAGATATAGTATATCCACGTGTCTCACTCAGCCTGCTCAGAAGGAACAGCAGAGGTAGAAGACAGAGATAGAGTATATCAACGTGTCTGATCTACACTTCACACAGCCTGCTCAGAAGGAACAGCAGAGTTAGAAGACAGAGATGGAGTATATCCACGTATCTGATCTACACCTCACTCAGACTGCTCAGACGGAACAGCAGAGGTAGAAGACAGAGATAGAGTATATCCACCTGTCTGATCTACAACTCACTCAGCCTGCTCAGAAGGAACATCAGAGGTAGAAGACAGAGATATGGTATATCCACGTGTCTGATCTACACCTCACTCAGCCTGCTCATAAGGAACATCAGAGGTAGAAGACAGAGATAGAGTATATCCACGTGTCTGATATACACCTCACTCAGCCTGCTCAGAAGGAACAGCAGAGGTAGAAGACAGAGATAGAGTATATCCACGTGTCTCACTCAGCCTGCTCAGAAGGAACAGCAGAGGTAGAAGACAGAAATAGAGTATATCCACGTGTCTCACTCAGCCTGCTCAGAAAGAACAGCAGAGGTAGAAGACAGAGATAGAGTATATCCACGTGTCTGATCTACACCTCACTCAGCCTGCTCAGAAGAATCAGCAGAGGTAGAAGACAGAGATAGAGTATATCCAAGTGTCTCACTCAGCCTGCTCAGAAGGAACAGCAGAGGTATAAGACAGAGATATAGTATATCCACGTGCCTCACTCAGCCTGCTCAGAAGGAACAGCAGAGGTAGAAGACAGAGATAGAGTATATCCACGTGTCTGATCTACACCTCACTCAGCCTGCTCAGAAGAATCAGCATAGGTAGAAGACATAGATAGAGTATATACACGTGTCTCACTCAGCCTGCTCAGAAAGAACAGCAGAGGTAGAAGACAGATATAGAGTATATCCACGTGTCTAATCTACACCTCACTCAGCCTGCTCAGAAGGAACAGCAGAGGCAGAAGACAGAGATAGAGTATATCTACGTGTCTGATCTACACCTCACTCAGCCTGCTCAGAAGAATCAGCAGAGGTAGAAGACAGAGATATAGTATATCCACGTGTCTCACTCAGCCTGCTCAGAAGGAACAGCAGAGGTAGAAGACAGAGATAGAGTATATCCACGTGTCTCACTCAGCCTGCTCAGAAAGAATAGCAGAGGTAGAAGACAGAGATAGAGTATATCCACGTGTCTGATCTACACCTCACTCAGCCTGCTCAGAATGAACAGCAGAGGTAGAAGGCAGAGATAAAGTATATCCACTTGTCTCACTTAGCCTGCTCAGAAGGAACAGCCGAGGTAGAAGACAGAGATAGAGTATATTCACCTGTCTGATCTACACCTCACTCAACCTGCTCAGAAGGAACAGCAGAGGTAGAAGACAGAGATATAGTATATCCACGTGTCTCACTCAGCCTGCTCAGAAGGAACAGCAGAGTTAGAAGACAGAGATGGAGTATATCCACGTATCTGATCTACACCTCACTCAGACTGCTCAGACGGAACAGCAGAGGTAGAAGACAGAGATAAAGTATATCCACCTGTCTGATCTACACCTCACTCAGCCTGCTCAGAAGGAACAGCAGAGGTAGAAGACAGAGATAGAGTATATCCACGTGTCTAATCTACACCTCACTCAGCCTGCTCAGAAGGAACAGCAGAGGTAGAAGACAGAGATAGAGTATATCCACGTGTCTCACTCAGCCTGCTCAGAAGGAACAGCAGAGGTAGAAGACAGAGATAGAGTATATCCACGTGTCTGATCTACACCTCACTCAGCCTGCTCAGAAGAATCAGCAGAGGAAGAAGACAGAGATACAGTATATCCACGTGTCTCACTCAGCCTGCTCAGAAGGAACAGCAGAGGTAGAAGACAGATATAGAGTATATCCACGTGTCTGATATACACCTCACTCAGCCTGCTCAGAATGAACAGCAGAGGTAGAAGGCAGAGATAAAGTATATCCACTTGTCTCACTTAGCCTGATCAGAAGGAACAGCCGAGGTAGAAGACAGAGATAGAGTATATTCACCTGTCTGATCTACACCTCACTCAACCTGCTCAGAAGGAACAGCAGAGGTAGAAGACAGAGATATAGTATATCCACGTGTCTCACTCAGCCTGCTCAGAAGGAACAGCAGAGGTAGAAGACAGAGATAGAGTATATCAACGTGTCTGATCTACACTTCACACAGCCTGCTCAGAAGGAACAGCAGAGTTAGAAGACAGAGATGGAGTATATCCACGTATCTGATCTACACCTCACTCAGACTGCTCAGACGGAACAGCAGAGGTAGAAGACAGAGATAGAGTACATCCACCTGTCTGATCTACAACTCACTCAGCCTGCTCAGAAGGAACATCAGAGGTAGAAGACAGAGATATGGTATATCCACGTGTCTGATCTACACCTCACTCAGCCTGCTCATAAGGAACATCAGAGGTAGAAGACAGAGATAGAGTATATCCACGTGTCTGATATACACCTCACTCAGCCTGCTCAGAAGGAACAGCAGAGGTAGAAGACAGAGATAGAGTATATCCACGTGTCTCACTCAGCCTGCTCAGAAGGAACAGCAGAGGTAGAAGACAGAAATAGAGTATATCCACGTGTCTCACTCAGCCTGCTCAGAAAGAACAGCAGAGGTAGAAGACAGAGATAGAGTATATCCACGTGTCTGATCTACACCTCACTCAGCCTGCTCAGAAGAATCAGCAGAGGTAGAAGACAGAGATAGAGTATATCCAAGTGTCTCACTCAGCCTGCTCAGAAGGAACAGCAGAGGTATAAGACAGAGATATAGTATATCCACGTGCCTCACTCAGCCTGCTCAGAAGGAACAGCAGATGTAGAAGACAGAGATAGAGTATATCCACGTGTCTGATCTACACCTCACTCAGCCTGCTCAGAAGAATCAGCATAGGTAGAAGACATAGATAGAGTATATACACGTGTCTCACTCAGCCTGCTCAGAAAGAACAGCAGAGGTAGAAGACAGATATAGAGTATATCCACGTGTCTAATCTACACCTCACTCAGCCTGCTCAGAAGGAACAGCAGAGGCAGAAGACAGAGATAGAGTATATCTACGTGTCTGATCTACACCTCACTCAGCCTGCTCAGAAGAATCAGCAGAGGTAGAAGACAGAGATATAGTATATCCACGTGTCTCACTCAGCCTGCTCAGAAGGAACAGCAGAGGTAGAAGACAGAGATAGAGTATATCCACGTGTCTCACTCAGCCTGCTCAGAAAGAATAGCAGAGGTAGAAGACAGAGATAGAGTATATCCACGTGTCTGATCTACACCTCACTCAGCCTGCTCAGAATGAACAGCAGAGGTAGAAGGCAGAGATAAAGTATATCCACTTGTCTCACTTAGCCTGCTCAGAAGGAACAGCCGAGGTAGAAGACAGAGATAGAGTATATTCACCTGTCTGATCTACACCTCACTCAACCTACTCAGAAGGAACAGCAGAGGTAGAAGACAGAGATATAGTATATCCACGTGTCTCACTCAGCCTGCTCAGAAGGAACAGCAGAGTTAGAAGACAGAGATGGAGTATATCCACGTATGTGATCTACACCTCACTCAGACTGCTCAGACGGAACAGCAGAGGTAGAAGACAGAGATAGAGTATATCCACCTGTCTGATCTACACCTCACTCAGCCTGCTCAGAAGGAACAGCAGAGGTAGAAGACAGAGATAGAGTATATCCACGTGTCTCACTCAGCCTGCTCAGAAGGAACAGCAGAGGTAGAAGACAGAGATAGAGTATATCCACGTGTCTGATCTACACCTCACTCAGCCTGCTCAGAAGAATCAGCAGAGGTAGAAGACAGAGATACAGTATATCCACGTGTCTCACTCAGCCTGCTCAGAAGGAACAGCAGAGGTAGAAGACAGAGATAGAGTATATCCACGTGTCTCACTCAGCCTGCTCAGAAAGAACAGCAGAGGTAGAAGACAGAGATAGAGTATATCCACGTGTCTGATCTACACCTCACTCAGCCTGCTCAGAATGAACAGCAGAGGTAGAAGGCAGAGATAAAGTATATCCACTTGTCTCACTTAGCCTGATCAGAAGGAACAGCCGAGGTAGAAGACAGAGATAGAGTATATTCACCTGTCTGATCTACACCTCACTCAACCTGCTCAGAAGGAACAGCAGAGGTAGAAGACAGAGATATAGTATATCCACGTGTCTCACTCAGCCTGCTCAGAAGGAACAGCAGAGGTAGAAGACAGAGATAGAGTATATCAACGTGTCTGATCTACACTTCACACAGCCTGCTCAGAAGGAACAGCAGAGTTAGAAGACAGAGATGGAGTATATCCACGTATCTGATCTACACCTCACTCAGACTGCTCAGACGGAACAGCAGAGGTAGAAGACAGAGATAGAGTATATCCACCTGTCTGATCTACAACTCACTCAGCCTGCTCAGAAGGAACATCAGAGGTAGAAGACAGAGATATGGTATATCCACGTGTCTGATCTACACCTCACTCAGCCTGCTCATAAGGAACATCAGAGGTAGAAGACAGAGATAGAGTATATCCACGTGTCTGATATACACCTCACTCAGCCTGCTCAGAAGGAACAGCAGAGGTAGAAGACAGAGATAGAGTATATCCACGTGTCTCACTCAGCCTGCTCAGAAGGAACAGCAGAGGTAGAAGACAGAAATAGAGTATATCCACGTGTCTCACTCAGCCTGCTCAGAAAGAACAGCAGAGGTAGAAGACAGAGATAGAGTATATCCACGTGTCTGATCTACACCTCACTCAGCCTGCTCAGAAGAATCAGCAGAGGTAGAAGACAGAGATAGAGTATATCCAAGTGTCTCACTCAGCCTGCTCAGAAGGAACAGCAGAGGTATAAGACAGAGATATAGTATATCCACGTGCCTCACTCAGCCTGCTCAGAAGGAACAGCAGAGGTAGAAGACAGAGATAGAGTATATCCACGTGTCTGATCTACACCTCACTCAGCCTGCTCAGAAGAATCAGCATAGGTAGAAGACATAGATAGAGTATATACACGTGTCTCACTCAGCCTGCTCAGAAAGAACAGCAGAGGTAGAAGACAGATATAGAGTATATCCACGTGTCTAATCTACACCTCACTCAGCCTGCTCAGAAGGAACAGCAGAGGCAGAATACAGAGATAGAGTATATCTACGTGTCTGATCTACACCTCACTCAGCCTGCTCAGAAGAATCAGCAGAGGTAGAAGACAGAGATATAGTATATCCACGTGTCTCACTCAGCCTGCTCAGAAGGAACAGCAGAGGTAGAAGAAAGAGATAGAGTATATCCACGTGTCTCACTCAGCCTGCTCAGAAAGAATAGCAGAGGTAGAAGACAGAGATAGAGTATATCCACGTGTCTGATCTACACCTCACTCAGCCTGCTCAGAATGAACAGCAGAGGTAGAAGGCAGAGATAAAGTATATCCACTTGTCTCACTTAGCCTGCTCAGAAGGAACAGCCGAGGTAGAAGACAGAGATAGAGTATATTCACCTGTCTGATCTACACCTCACTCAACCTACTCAGAAGGAACAGCAGAGGTAGAAGACAGAGATATAGTATATCCACGTGTCTCACTCAGCCTGCTCAGAAGGAACAGCAGAGTTAGAAGACAGAGATGGAGTATATCCACGTATCTGATCTACACCTCACTCAGACTGCTCAGACGGAACAGCAGAGGTAGAAGACAGAGATAGAGTATATCCACCTGTCTGATCTACACCTCACTCAGCCTGCTCAGAAGGAACAGCAGAGGTAGAAGACAGAGATAGAGTATATCCACGTGTCTGATCTACACCTCACTCAGCCTGCTCAGAAGGAACAGCAGAGGTAGAATACAGAGATAGAGTATATCCACGTGTCTGATCTACACCTCACTCAGCCTGCTCAGAAGAATCAGCATAGGTAGAAGACAGAGATAGAGTATATCCACGTGTCTCACTCAGCCTGCTCAGAAAGAACAGCAGAGGTAGAAGACAGAGATAGAGTATATCCACGTGTCTAATCTACACCTCACTCAGCCTGCTCAGAAGGAACAGCAGAGGTAGAAGACAGAGATAGAGTATATCCACGTGTCTCACTCAGCCTGCTCAGAAGGAACAGCAGAGGTAGAAGACAGAGATAGAGTATATCCACGTGTCTGATCTACACCTCACTCAGCCTGCTCAGAAGAATCAGCAGAGGTAGAAGACAGAGATACAGTATATCCACGTGTCTCACTCAGCCTGCTCAGAAGGAACAGCAGAGGTAGAAGACAGAGATAGAGTATATCCACGTGTCTCACTCAGCCTGCTCAGAAGGAACAGCAGAGGTAGAAGACAGAGATAGAGTATATCCACGTGTCTCACTCAGCCTGCTCAGAAAGAACAGCAGAGGTAGAAGACAGAGATAGAGTATATCCACGTGTCTGATCTACACCTCACTCAGCCTGCTCAGAATGAACAGCAGAGGTAGAAGGCAGAGATAAAGTATATCCACTTGTCTCACTTAGCCTGATCAGAAGGAACAGCCGAGGTAGAAGACAGAGATAGAGTATATTCACCTGTCTGATCTACACCTCACTCAACCTGCTCAGAAGGAACAGCAGAGGTAGAAGACAGAGATATAGTATATCCACGTGTCTCACTCAGCCTGCTCAGAAGGAACAGCAGAGGTAGAAGACAGAGATAGAGTATATCAACGTGTCTGATCTACACTTCACACAGCCTGCTCAGAAGGAACAGCAGAGTTAGAAGACAGAGATGGAGTATATCCACGTATCTGATCTACACCTCACTCAGACTGCTCAGACGGAACAGCAGAGGTAGAAGACAGAGATAGAGTATATCCACCTGTCTGATCTACAACTCACTCAGCCTGCTCAGAAGGAACATCAGAGGTAGAAGACAGAGATATGGTATATCCACGTGTCTGATCTACACCTCACTCAGCCTGCTCATAAGGAACATCAGAGGTAGAAGACAGAGATAGAGTATATCCACGTGTCTGATATACACCTCACTCAGCCTGCTCAGAAGGAACAGCAGAGGTAGAAGACAGAGATAGAGTATATCCACGTGTCTCACTCAGCCTGCTCAGAAGGAACAGCAGAGGTAGAAGACAGAAATAGAGTATATCCACGTGTCTCACTCAGCCTGCTCAGAAAGAACAGCAGAGGTAGAAGACAGAGATAGAGTATATCCACGTGTCTGATCTACACCTCACTCAGCCTGCTCAGAAGAATCAGCAGAGGTAGAAGACAGAGATAGAGTATATCCAAGTGTCTCACTCAGCCTGCTCAGAAGGAACAGCAGAGGTATAAGACAGAGATATAGTATATCCACGTGCCTCACTCAGCCTGCTCAGAAGGAACAGCAGAGGTAGAAGACAGAGATAGAGTATATCCACGTGTCTGATCTACACCTCACTCAGCCTGCTCAGAAGAATCAGCATAGGTAGAAGACATAGATAGAGTATATACACGTGTCTCACTCAGCCTGCTCAGAAAGAACAGCAGAGGTAGAAGACAGATATAGAGTATATCCACGTGTCTAATCTACACCTCACTCAGCCTGCTCAGAAGGAACAGCAGAGGCAGAATACAGAGATAGAGTATATCTACGTGTCTGATCTACACCTCACTCAGCCTGCTCAGAAGAATCAGCAGAGGTAGAAGACAGAGATATAGTATATCCACGTGTCTCACTCAGCCTGCTCAGAAGGAACAGCAGAGGTAGAAGAAAGAGATAGAGTATATCCACGTGTCTCACTCAGCCTGCTCAGAAAGAATAGCAGAGGTAGAAGACAGAGATAGAGTATATCCACGTGTCTGATCTACACCTCACTCAGCCTGCTCAGAATGAACAGCAGAGGTAGAAGGCAGAGATAAAGTATATCCACTTGTCTCACTTAGCCTGCTCAGAAGGAACAGCCGAGGTAGAAGACAGAGATAGAGTATATTCACCTGTCTGATCTACACCTCACTCAACCTACTCAGAAGGAACAGCAGAGGTAGAAGACAGAGATATAGTATATCCACGTGTCTCACTCAGCCTGCTCAGAAGGAACAGCAGAGTTAGAAGACAGAGATGGAGTATATCCACGTATCTGATCTACACCTCACTCAGACTGCTCAGACGGAACAGCAGAGGTAGAAGACAGAGATAGAGTATATCCACCTGTCTGATCTACACCTCACTCAGCCTGCTCAGAAGGAACAGCAGAGGTAGAAGACAGAGATAGAGTATATCCACGTGTCTGATCTACACCTCACTCAGCCTGCTCAGAAGGAACAGCAGAGGTAGAATACAGAGATAGAGTATATCCACGTGTCTGATCTACACCTCACTCAGCCTGCTCAGAAGAATCAGCATAGGTAGAAGACAGAGATAGAGTATATCCACGTGTCTCACTCAGCCTGCTCAGAAAGAACAGCAGAGGTAGAAGACAGAGATAGAGTATATCCACGTGTCTAATCTACACCTCACTCAGCCTGCTCAGAAGGAACAGCAGAGGTAGAAGACAGAGATAGAGTATATCCACGTGTCTCACTCAGCCTGCTCAGAAGGAACAGCAGAGGTAGAAGACAGAGATAGAGTATATCCACGTGTCTGATCTACACCTCACTCAGCCTGCTCAGAAGAATCAGCAGAGGTAGAAGACAGAGATACAGTATATCCACGTGTCTCACTCAGCCTGCTCAGAAGGAACAGCAGAGGTAGAAGACAGAGATAGAGTATATCCACGTGTCTCACTCAGCCTGCTCAGAAAGAACAGCAGAGGTAGAAGACAGAGATAGAGTATATCCACGTGTCTGATCTACACCTCACTCAGCCTGCTCAGAATGAACAGCAGAGGTAGAAGGCAGAGATAAAGTATATCCACTTGTCTCACTTAGCCTGCTCAGAAGGAACAGCCGAGGTAGAAGACAGAGATAGAGTATATTCACCTGTCTGATCTACACCTCACTCAACCTGCTCAGAAGGAACAGCAGAGGTAGAAGACAGAGATATAGTATATCCACGTGTCTCACTCAGCCTGTTCAGAAGGAACAGCAGAGGTAGAAGACAGAGATAGAGTATATCCACGTGTCTGATCTACACCTCACACAGCCTGCTCAGAAGGAACAGCAGAGTTAGAAGACAGAGATGGAGTATATCCACGTATCTGATCTACACCTCACTCAGACTGCTCAGACGGAACAGCAGAGGTAGAAGACAGAGATAGAGTATATCCACCTGTCTGATCTACACCTCACTGAGCCTGCTCAGAAGGAACAGCAGAGGTAGAAGACAGAGATAGAGTATATCCACGTGTCTGATCTACACCTCACTCAGCCTGCTCAGAAGGAACATCAGAGGTAGAAGACAGAGATAGAGTATATCCACGTGTCTGATCTACACCTCACTCAGCCTGCTCAGAAGGAACAGCAGAGGTAGAAGACAGAGATAGAGTATATCCACGTGTCTCACTCAGCCTGCTCAGAAGGAACAGCAGAGGTAGAAGACAGAAATAGAGTATATCCACGTGTCTCACTCAGCCTGCTCAGAAAGAACAGCAGAGGTAGAAGACAGAGATAGAGTATATCCACGTGTCTGATCTACACCTCACTCAGCCTGCTCAGAAGAATCAGCAGAGGTAGAAGACAGAGATAGAGTATATCCAAGTGTCTCACTCAGCCTGCTCAGAAGGAACAGCAGAGGTATAAGACAGAGATATAGTATAACCACGTGTCTCACTCAGCCTGCTCAGAAGGAACAGCAGAGGTAGAAGACAGAGATAGAGTATATCAACGTGTCTGATCTACACCTCACTCAGCCTGCTCAGAAGAATCAGCATAGGTAGAAGACAGAGATAGAGTATATCCACGTGTCTCACTCAGCCTGCTCAGAAAGAACAGCAGAGGTAGAAGACAGAGATAGAGTATATCCACGTGTCTAATCTACACCTCACTCAGCCTGCTCAGAATGAACAGCAGAGGTAGAAGGCAGAGATAAAGTATATCCACTTGTCTCACTTAGCCTGCTCAGAAGGAACAGCCGAGGTAGAAGACAGATATAGAGTATATTCACCTGTCTGATCTACACCTCACTCAACCTGCTCAGAAGGAACAGCAGAGGTAGAAGACAGAGATATAGTATATCCACGTGTCTCACTCAGCCTGTTCATAAGGAACAGCAGAGTTAGAAGACAGAGATGGAGTATATCCACGTATCTGATCTACACCTCACTCAGACTGCTCAGACGGAACAGCAGAGGTAGAAGACAGAGATAGAGTATATCCACGTGTCTAATCTACACCTCACTCAGCCTGCTCAGAATGAACAGCAGAGGTAGAAGGCAGAGATAAAGTATATCCACTTGTCTCACTTAGCCTGCTCAGAAGGAACAGCCGAGGTAGAAGACAGATATAGAGTATATTCACCTGTCTGATCTACACCTCACTCAACCTGCTCAGAAGGAACAGCAGAGGTAGAAGACAGAGATATAGTATATCCACGTGTCTCACTCAGCCTGTTCAGAAGGAACAGCAGAGTTAGAAGAGAGAGATGGAGTATATCCACGTATCTGATCTACACCTCACTCAGACTGCTCAGACGGAACAGCAGAGGTAGAAGACAGAGATAGAGTATATCCACGTGTCTGATCTACACCTCACTCAGCCTGCTCAGAAGGAACAGCAGATGTAGAAGACAGAGATATAGTATATCCACGTGTCTCACTCAGCCTGCTCAGAAGGAACAGCAGAGTTAGAAGACAGAGATGGAGTATATTCACGTATCTGATCTACACCTCACTCAGACTGCTCAGACGGAACAGCAGAGGTAGAAGACAGAGATAGAGTATATCCACCTGTCTGATCTACACCTCACTCAGCCTGCTCAGAAGGAACAGCAGAGGTAGAAGACAGAGATAGAGTATATCCACGTGTCTGATCTACACCTCACTCAGCCTGCTCAGAAGGAACAGCAGAGGTAGAAGACAGAGATAGAGTATATCCACGTGTCTGATCTACACCTCACTCAGCCTGCTCAGAAGAATCAGCATAGGTAGAAGACAGAGATAGAGTATATCCACGTGTCTCACTCAGCCTGCTCAGAAAGAACAGCAGAGGTAGAAGACAGAGATAGAGTATATCCACGTGTCTAATCTACACCTCACTCAGCCTGCTCAGAAGGAACAGCAGAGGTAGAAGACAGAGATAGAGTATATCCACGTGTCTCACTCAGCCTGCTCAGAAGGAACAGCAGAGGTAGAAGACAGAGATAGAGTATATCCACGTGTCTGATCTACACCTCACTCAGCCTGCTCAGAAGAATCAGCAGAGGTAGAAGACAGAGATACAGTATATCCACGTGTCTCACTCAGCCTGCTCAGAAGGAACAGCAGAGGTAGAAGACAGAGATAGAGTATATCCACGTGTCTCACTCAGCCTGCTCAGAAAGAACAGCAGAGGTAGAAGACAGAGATAGAGTATATCCACGTGTCTGATCTACACCTCACTCAGCCTGCTCAGAATGAACAGCAGAGGTAGAAGGCAGAGATAAAGTATATCCACTTGTCTCACTTAGCCTGCTCAGAAGGAACAGCCGAGGTAGAAGACAGAGATAGAGTATATTCACCTGTCTGATCTACACCTCACTCAACCTGCTCAGAAGGAACAGCAGAGGTAGAAGACAGAGATATAGTATATCCACGTGTCTCACTCAGCCTGTTCAGAAGGAACAGCAGAGGTAGAAGACAGAGATAGAGTAAATCCACGTGTCTGATCTACACCTCACACAGCCTGCTCAGAAGGAACAGCAGAGTTAGAAGACAGAGATGGAGTATATCCACGTATCTGATCTACACCTCACTCAGACTGCTCAGACGGAACAGCAGAGGTAGAAGACAGAGATAGAGTATATCCACCTGTCTGATCTACACCTCACTGAGCCTGCTCAGAAGGAACAGCAGAGGTAGAAGACAGAGATAGAGTATATCCACGTGTCTGATCTACACCTCACTCAGCCTGCTCAGAAGGAACATCAGAGGTAGAAGACAGAGATAGAGTATATCCACGTGTCTGATCTACACCTCACTCAGCCTGCTCAGAAGGAACAGCAGAGGTAGAAGACAGAGATAGAGTATATCCACGTGTCTCACTCAGCCTGCTCAGAAGGAACAGCAGAGGTAGAAGACAGAAATAGAGTATATCCACGTGTCTCACTCAGCCTGCTCAGAAAGAACAGCAGAGGTAGAAGACAGAGATAGAGTATATCCACGTGTCTGATCTACACCTCACTCAGCCTGCTCAGAAGAATCAGCAGAGGTAGAAGACAGAGATAGAGTATATCCAAGTGTCTCACTCAGCCTGCTCAGAAGGAACAGCAGAGGTATAAGACAGAGATATAGTATAACCACGTGTCTCACTCAGCCTGCTCAGAAGGAACAGCAGAGGTAGAAGACAGAGATAGAGTATATCCACGTGTCTGATCTACACCTCACTCAGCCTGCTCAGAAGAATCAGCATAGGTAGAAGACAGAGATAGAGTATATCCACGTGTCTCACTCAGCCTGCTCAGAAAGAACAGCAGAGGTAGAAGACAGAGATAGAGTATATCCACGTGTCTAATCTACACCTCACTCAGCCTGCTCAGAATGAACAGCAGAGGTAGAAGGCAGAGATAAAGTATATCCACTTGTCTCACTTAGCCTGCTCAGAAGGAACAGCCGAGGTAGAAGACAGATATAGAGTATATTCACCTGTCTGATCTACACCTCACTCAACCTGCTCAGAAGGAACAGCAGAGGTAGAAGACAGAGATATAGTATATCCACGTGTCTCACTCAGCCTGTTCATAAGGAACAGCAGAGTTAGAAGACAGAGATGGAGTATATCCACGTATCTGATCTACACCTCACTCAGACTGCTCAGACGGAACAGCAGAGGTAGAAGACAGAGATAGAGTATATCCACGTGTCTAATCTACACCTCACTCAGCCTGCTCAGAATGAACAGCAGAGGTAGAAGGCAGAGATAAAGTATATCCACTTGTCTCACTTAGCCTGCTCAGAAGGAACAGCCGAGGTAGAAGACAGATATAGAGTATATTCACCTGTCTGATCTACACCTCACTCAACCTGCTCAGAAGGAACAGCAGAGGTAGAAGACAGAGATATAGTATATCCACGTGTCTCACTCAGCCTGTTCAGAAGGAACAGCAGAGTTAGAAGAGAGAGATGGAGTATATCCACGTATCTGATCTACACCTCACTCAGACTGCTCAGACGGAACAGCAGAGGTAGAAGACAGAGATAGAGTATATCCACGTGTCTGATCTACACCTCACTCAGCCTGCTCAGAAGGAACAGCAGATGTAGAAGACAGAGATATAGTATATCCACGTGTCTCACTCAGCCTGCTCAGAAGGAACAGCAGAGTTAGAAGACAGAGATGGAGTATATCCACGTATCTGATCTACACCTCACTCAGACTGCTCAGACGGAACAGCAGAGGTAGAAGACAGAGATAGAGTATATCCACCTGTCTGATCTACACCTCACTCAGCCTGCTCAGAAGGAACAGCAGAGGTAGAAGACAGAGATAGAGTATATCCACGTGTCTGATCTACACCTCACTCAGCCTGCTCAGAAGGAACAGCAGAGGTAGAAGACAGAGATAGAGTATATCCACGTGTCTGATCTACACCTCACTCAGCCTGCTCAGAAGAATCAGCATAGGTAGAAGACAGAGATAGAGTATATCCACGTGTCTCACTCAGCCTGCTCAGAAAGAACAGCAGAGGTAGAAGACAGAGATAGAGTATATCCACGTGTCTAATCTACACCTCACTCAGCCTGCTCAGAAGGAACAGCAGAGGTAGAAGACAGAGATAGAGTATATCCACGTGTCTCACTCAGCCTGCTCAGAAGGAACAGCAGAGGTAGAAGACAGAGATAGAGTATATCCACGTGTCTGATCTACACCTCACTCAGCCTGCTCAGAAGAATCAGCAGAGGTAGAAGACAGAGATACAGTATATCCACGTGTCTCACTCAGCCTGCTCAGAAGGAACAGCAGAGGTAGAAGACAGAGATAGAGTATATCCACGTGTCTCACTCAGCCTGCTCAGAAAGAACAGCAGAGGTAGAAGACAGAGATAGAGTATATCCACGTGTCTGATCTACACCTCACTCAGCCTGCTCAGAATGAACAGCAGAGGTAGAAGGCAGAGATAAAGTATATCCACTTGTCTCACTTAGCCTGCTCAGAAGGAACAGCCGAGGTAGAAGACAGAGATAGAGTATATTCACCTGTCTGATCTACACCTCACTCAACCTGCTCAGAAGGAACAGCAGAGGTAGAAGACAGAGATATAGTATATCCACGTGTCTCACTCAGCCTGTTCAGAAGGAACAGCAGAGGTAGAAGACAGAGATAGAGTATATCCACGTGTCTGATCTACACCTCACACAGCCTGCTCAGAAGGAACAGCAGAGTTAGAAGACAGAGATGGAGTATATCCACGTATCTGATCTACACCTCACTCAGACTGCTCAGACGGAACAGCAGAGGTAGAAGACAGAGATAGAGTATATCCACCTGTCTGATCTACACCTCACTGAGCCTGCTCAGAAGGAACAGCAGAGGTAGAAGACAGAGATAGAGTATATCCACGTGTCTGATCTACACCTCACTCAGCCTGCTCAGAAGGAACATCAGAGGTAGAAGACAGAGATAGAGTATATCCACGTGTCTGATCTACACCTCACTCAGCCTGCTCAGAAGGAACAGCAGAGGTAGAAGACAGAGATAGAGTATATCCACGTGTCTCACTCAGCCTGCTCAGAAGGAACAGCAGAGGTAGAAGACAGAAATAGAGTATATCCACGTGTCTCACTCAGCCTGCTCAGAAAGAACAGCAGAGGTAGAAGACAGAGATAGAGTATATCCACGTGTCTGATCTACACCTCACTCAGCCTGCTCAGAAGAATCAGCAGAGGTAGAAGGAAGAGATAGAGTATATCCAAGTGTCTCACTCAGCCTGCTCAGAAGGAACAGCAGAGGTATAAGACAGAGATATAGTATAACCACGTGTCTCACTCAGCCTGCTCAGAAGGAACAGCAGAGGTAGAAGACAGAGATAGAGTATATCCACGTGTCTGATCTACACCTCACTCAGCCTGCTCAGAAGAATCAGCATAGGTAGAAGACAGAGATAGAGTATATCCACGTGTCTCACTCAGCCTGCTCAGAAAGAACAGCAGAGGTAGAAGACAGAGATAGAGTATATCCACGTGTCTAATCTACACCTCACTCAGCCTGCTCAGAATGAACAGCAGAGGTAGAAGGCAGAGATAAAGTATATCCACTTGTCTCACTTAGCCTGCTCAGAAGGAACAGCCGAGGTAGAAGACAGATATAGAGTATATTCACCTGTCTGATCTACACCTCACTCAACCTGCTCAGAAGGAACAGCAGAGGTAGAAGACAGAGATATAGTATATCCACGTGTCTCACTCAGCCTGCTCATAAGGAACAGCAGAGTTAGAAGACAGAGATGGAGTATATCCACGTATCTGATCTACACCTCACTCAGACTGCTCAGACGGAACAGCAGAGGTAGAAGACAGAGATAGAGTATATCCACGTGTCTAATCTACACCTCACTCAGCCTGCTCAGAATGAACAGCAGAGGTAGAAGGCAGAGATAAAGTATATCCACTTGTCTCACTTAGCCTGCTCAGAAGGAACAGCCGAGGTAGAAGACAGATATAGAGTATATTCACCTGTCTGATCTACACCTCACTCAACCTGCTCAGAAGGAACAGCAGAGGTAGAAGACAGAGATATAGTATATCCACGTGTCTCACTCAGCCTGTTCAGAAGGAACAGCAGAGTTAGAAGACAGAGATGGAGTATATCCACGTATCTGATCTACACCTCACTCAGACTGCTCAGACGGAACAGCAGAGGTAGAAGACAGAGATAGAGTATATCCACGTGTCTGATCTACACCTCACTCAGCCTGCCCAGAAGGAACATCAGAGGTAGAAGACAGAGATATAGTATATCCACGTGTCTGATCTACACCTCACTCAGCCTGCTCAGAACGAACAGCAGTGGTAGAAGACAGAGATAGAGTATATCCACGTGTCCCACTTAGCCTGCTCAGAAGGAACAGCAGAGCTAGAAGACAGAGATAGAGTATATCCACGTGTCTCACTCAGCCTGCTCAGAAATAACAGCAGAGGTAGAAGACAGAGATAGAGTATATCCACGTGTCTGATCTACACCTCACTCAGCCTGCTCAGAATGAACATCAGAGGTAGAGGGCAGAGATAAAGTATATCCACTTGTCTCACTTAGCCTGCTCAGAAGGAACAGCCGAGGTAGAAGACAGAGATAGGGTATATTCACCTGTCTGATCTACACCTCACTCAACCTGCTCAGAAGGAACAGCAGAGGTAGAAAACAGAGATATAGTATATCCACGTGTCTCACTCAGCCTGTTCAGAAGGAACAGCAGAGGTAGAAGACAGAGATAGAGTATATCCACGTGTCTGATCTACACCTCACACAGCCAGCTCAGAAGGAACAGCAGAGTTAGAAGACAGAGATGGAGTATATCCACGTATCTGATCTACACCTCACTCAGACTGCTCAGACGGAACAGCAGAGGTAGAAGACAGAGATATAGTATATCCACCTGTCTGATCTACACCTCACTGAGCCTGCTCAGAAGGAACAGCAGAGGTAGAAGACAGAGATAGAGTATATCCACGTGTCTGATCTACACCTCACTCAGCCTGCTCAGAAGGAACATCATAGGTAGAAGACAGAGATAGAGTATATCCACGTGTCTGATCTACACCTCACTCAGCCTGCTCAGAAGGAACAACAGAGGTAGAAGACAGAGATAGAGTATATTAACGTGTCTCACTCAGCCTGCTCAGAAGGAACAGCAGAGGTAGAAGACAGAAATAGAGTATATCCACGTGTCTCACTCAGCCTGCTCAGAAAGAACAGCAGAGGTAGAAGACAGAGATAGAGTATATCCACGTGTCTGATCTACACCTCACTCAGCCTGCTCAGAAGAATCAGCAAAGGTAGAAGACAGAGATAGAGTATATCCAAGTGTCTCACTCAGCCTGCTCAGAAGGAACAGCAGAGGTATAAGACAGAGATATAGTATAACCACGTGTCTCACTCAGCCTGCTCAGAAGGAACAGCAGAGGTAGAAGACAGAGATAGATTATATCCACGTGTCTGATCTACACCTCACTCAGCCTGCTCAGAAGAATCAGCAGAGGTAGAAGACAGAGATAGAGTATATCCACGTGTCTCACTCAGCCTGCTCAGAAGGAACAGCAGAGGTAGAAGACAGATACAGAGTATATCCATTCTGAGCAGGCTGAGTGAGGTGTAGATCAGACACGTGGATATACTCTATCTCTGTCTTCTACCTCTGCTGTTCTTTCTGAGCAGGCTGAGTGAGACACGTGGATATACTCTATCTCTGTCTTCTACCTCTGCTGTTCTTTCTGAGCAGGCTGAGTGAGACACGTGGATATACTCTATCTCTGTCTTCTACCTCTGCTGTTCCTTCTGAGCAGGCTGAGTGAGACATGTGGATATACTCTATCTCTGTCTTCTAGCTCTGCTGTTCCTTCTGAGCAGGCTAAGTGGGACACGTGGATATACTCTATCTCTGTCTTATACCACTGCTGTTCCTTCTGAGCAGGCTGAGTGAGACACGTGGATATACTCTATCTCTGTCTTCTACCTCTGATGTTCCTTCTGAGAAGGCCGAGTGAGACACGTGGATATACTCTATATCTGTATTCTACCTCTGCTGATTCTTCTGAGCAGGCTGAGTGAGGTATAGATCAGACACGTGGATATACTCTATCTTTGTCTTCTACCTCTGCTGTTCCTTCTGAGCAGGCTGAGTGAGGTGTAGATTAGACACGTGGATATACTCTATCTCTGTCTTCTACCTATGCTGTCTTCTACCTCTGAGTATATCCACGTGTCTCACATGAGCAAATGAGCAAATGAACAAATGAACAAATAAGCAAATGAGCAAATGAGCAAATGAACAAATGAGCAAATAAGCAAATGAGCAAATGAGCAAATATGAGCAAATGAGCAAATGAGCAAATGAGCAAATGAGCAAATGAGCAAATGAGCAAATGAGCAAATGAGCAAATGAGCAAATGAGCAAATGAGCAAATGAGAAAATGAGCAAATAAGCAAATGAGAAAATAAGCAAATTAGAAAATTAGAAAATGAGCAAATGAGCAAATGATCAAATGATCAAATGAGCAAATGAGCAAATGAACAAATGAGAGCAAATGAGCAAATGGGCAAATGAGCAAATGAGCAAATGAGCAAATGAGCAAATGAGCAAATGAGCAAATGAGCAAATGAACAAATAAGCAAATGAGCAAATGAGCAAATGAACAAATGAGCAAATAAGCAAATGAGCAAATGAGCAAATGAGCAAATGAGCAAATGAGCAAATGAGCAAAGGAGCAAATGAGCAAATGAGCAAATGAGCAAATGAGCAAATGAGCAAATGAGAAAATAAGCAAATGAGCAAATTAGAAAATGAGCAAATGAGCAAATGAGCAAATGATCAAATGAGCAAATGAGCAAATGAGCAAATGAACAAATAAGCAAATGAGCAAATGAGCAAATGAACAAATGAGCAAATGAGCAAATGAGCAAATGAGCAAATGAGCAAATGAGCAAATGAACAAATAATCAAATGATCAAATGAGCAAATGAACAAATGAGCAAATAAGCAAATGAGCAAATGAGCAAATGAGCAAATGAGCAAATGAGCAAATGAGCATAGGAGCAAATGAGCAAATGAGCAAATGAGCAAATGAGCAAATGATCAAATGAGCAAATGAGCAAATGAACAAATGAGCAAATGAGCAAATGAGCAAATAAGCAAATGAGCAAATGAGCAAATGAGCAAATGAGCAAATGAGAGCAAAGGAGTAAATGAGTAAATGAGTAAATGAGCAAATGAGCAAATGAGCAAATGAACAAATAATCAAATGATCAAATGAGCAAATGAACAAATGAGCAAATAAGCAAATGAGCAAATGAGCAAATGAGCAAATGAGCAAATGAGCAAATAAGCAAATGAGCAAATGAGCAAATGAGCAAATGAGCAAATGAGCAAATGAGCAAATGAGCAAATGAGAGCAAATGAGCAAATGAGCAAATGAGTAAATGAGCAAATGAACAAATGAGCAAATGAGCAAATGAGCAAATGAGCAAATGAGAGCAAAGGAGTAAATGAGTAAATGAGTAAATGAGCAAATGAGCAAATGAGCAAATGAGCAAATGAGCAAATGAGCAAATGAGAGCAAAGGAGTAACTGAGTAAATGAGTAAATGAGCAAATGAGCAAATGAGCAAATGAGCAAATGAGCAAATGAGCAAATGAGCAAATGAGCAAATGAGCAAATGAGCAAATGAGCAAATGAGCAAATGAGCAAATGATCAAATAAGAATATGAGCAAATTAGAAAATGAGCAAATGAGCAAATGAGCAAATGAGCAAATGAGCAAATGAGCAAATGAGCAAATGAGCAAATGAACAAATGAGAGCAAAGAGAGCAAATGAGCAAATGAGCAAATGAGCAAATGAGCAAATGAGCAAATGAGCAAATGAGCAAATGAGCAAATGAGCAAATGAGCAAATGAGCAAATGAGCAATTGAGGAAATGAGCAAATGAGCAAATGAGAAAATAAGCAAATTATAAAATTATAAAATGAGCAAATGAGTAAATGATCAAATGATCAAATGAGCAAATGAGCAAATGAGCAAATGAACAAATGAGATCAAATGAGCAAATGGGCAAATGAGCAAATGAGCAAATGAGAGCAAATGAGCAAATGAGCAAATGAACAAATAAGCAAATGAGCAAATGAGCAAATGAGCAAATGAGCAAATGAGCAAATGAGAGCAAATGAGAGCAAATGAGCAAATGAGCAAATGAGCAAATGAGCAAATGAGCAAATGACAACATGAGCAAATGAGCAAATGCGCAAATGAGCAAATGAGCAAATGAGCAAATTAGAAAATGAGCAAATGAGCAAATGAGCAATTGATCAAATGAGCAAATGAGCAAATGAGCAAATGAACAAATGAGAGCAAATGAGCAAATGGGCAAATGAGCAAATAAGCCAATGAGCAAATAAGCAAATGAGCAAATAAGCAAATGAGCAAATAAGCAAATGAGCAAATGAGCAAATGAGCAAATGAGAGGAAATGAGATCAAATGAGCAAATGAGCAAATGAGCAAATGAGAACATGAGCAAATGAGCAAATGCGCAAATGAGCAAATAAGCAAATGAGCAAATGAGCAAATGAGCAAATGAGCAAATGAGAGCAAAGGAGTAAATGAGTAAATGAGTAAATGAGCAAATGAGCAAATGAGCAAATGAACAAATAATCAAATGATCAAATGAGCAAATGAACAAATGAGCAAATAAGCAAATGAGCAAATGAGCAAATGAGCAAATGAGCAAATGAGCAAATAAGCAAATGAGCAAATGAGCAAATGAGCAAATGAGCAAATGAGCAAATGAGCAAATGAGCAAATGAGAGCAAATGAGCAAATGAGCAAATGAGTAAATGAGCAAATGAACAAATGAGCAAATGAGCAAATGAGCAAATGAGCAAATGAGAGCAAAGGAGTAAATGAGTAAATGAGTAAATGAGTAAATGAGCAAATGAGCAAATGAGCAAATGAGCAAATGAGCAAATGAGAGCAAAGGAGTAAATGAGTAAATGAGTAAATGAGCAAATGAGCAAATGAGCAAATGAGCAAATGAGCAAATGAGCAAATGAGCAAATGAGCAAATGAGCAAATGAGCAAATGAGCAAATGAGCAAATGAGCAAATGATCAAATAAGAATATGAGCAAATTAGAAAATGAGCAAATGAGCAAATGAGCAAATGAGCAAATGAGCAAATGAGCAAATGAGCAAATGAGCAAATGAACAAATGAGAGCAAAGAGAGCAAATGAGCAAATGAGCAAATGAGCAAATGAGCAAATGAGCAAATGAGCAAATGAGCAAATGAGCAAATGAGCAAATGAGCAAATGAGCAAATGAGCAATTGAGGAAATGAGCAAATGAGCAAATGAGAAAATAAGCAAATTATAAAATTATAAAATGAGCAAATGAGTAAATGATCAAATGATCAAATGAGCAAATGAGCAAATGAGCAAATGAACAAATGAGATCAAATGAGCAAATGGGCAAATGAGCAAATGAGCAAATGAGAGCAAATGAGCAAATGAGCAAATGAACAAATAAGCAAATGAGCAAATGAGCAAATGAGCAAATGAGCAAATGAGCAAATGAGAGCAAATGAGAGCAAATGAGCAAATGAGCAAATGAGCAAATGAGCAAATGAGCAAATGACAACATGAGCAAATGAGCAAATGCGCAAATGAGCAAATGAGCAAATGAGCAAATTAGAAAATGAGCAAATGAGCAAATGAGCAATTGATCAAATGAGCAAATGAGCAAATGAGCAAATGAACAAATGAGAGCAAATGAGCAAATGGGCAAATGAGCAAATAAGCCAATGAGCAAATAAGCAAATGAGCAAATAAGCAAATGAGCAAATAAGCAAATGAGCAAATGAGCAAATGAGCAAATGAGCAAATGAGAGGAAATGAGATCAAATGAGCAAATGAGCAAATGAGCAAATGAGAACATGAGCAAATGAGCAAATGCGCAAATGAGCAAATGAGCAAATGAGCAAATGAGCAAATGAGCAACTGAGCAAATGAGCAAATGAGCAAATGAGCAAATGAGCAAATGAGCAAATGAGCAAATGAGCAATTGAGCAAATGAGCAAATGAGCAAATGAACAAATAAGCAAATGATCAAATGAGCAAATGAACAAATGAGCAAATAAGCAAATGAGCAAATGAGCAAATGAGCAAATGAGCAAATGAGCAAATGAGCATATGAGCAAATGAGCAAATGAGCAAATGAGCAAATGATCAAATGATCAAATGAGCAAATGAGCAAATGAACAAATGAGCAAATGAGCAAATGAGCAAATGAGCAAATGAGAGCAAAGGAGTAAATGAGTAAATGAGCAAATGAGCAAATGAGCAAATGAGCAAATGAGAGCAAAGGAGTAAATGAGTAAATGAGCAAATGAGCAAATGAGCAAATGAGCAAATAAGCAAATGAGCAAATGAGCAAATGAGCAAATGAGCAAATGAGCAAATGAGCAAATGAGCAAATGAGCAAATGAGCAAATGAGCAAATGAGCAAATGAGCAAATGAGCAAATGAGAAAATAAGCAAATGAGCAAATTAGATAATGAGCAAATGAGCAAATGAGCAAATGAGCAAATGAGAACAGGAGCAAATGAGCAAATGAGCAAATGAGCAAATGAGCAAATTAGAAAATGAGCAAATGAGCAAATGAGCAAATGAATAAATGAACAAATAAGCAAATGAGCAAATGAGCAAATGAACAAATGAGCAAATAAGCAAATGAGCAAATGAGCAAATGAGCAAATGAGCAAATGAGCAAATGAGCAAATGAGCAAATGATCAAATGATCAAATGAGCAAATCATCAAATGAGCAAATGAGAGCAAATGAGAGCAAATGAGCAAATGAGCAAATGAACAAATGAGAGCAAATGAGCAAAGAGAGCAAATGAGCAAATGAGAAAATAAGCAAATGAGCAAATTAGAAAATGAGCAAATGAGCAAATGAGCAAATGAGCAAATGAGAGCAAATGAGCAAATGAGCAAATGAGCAAATGAGCAAATGAACAAATGAGCAAATGAGCAAATGAGCAAATGAGCAAATGAACAAATGAGCAAATGAGCAAATGAGCAAATATGAGCAAATGAGCAAATGAGCAAATGAGCAAATGAGCAAATGAGCAAATGAGCAAATGAGCAAATGAGCAAATGAGCAAATGAGCAAATGAGCAAATGAGCAAATGAACAAATAAGAGCAAATGAGCAAATGGGCAAATGAGCAAATGAGCAAATGAGAGCAAATGAGAGCAAATGAGCAAATGAGCAAATGAGCAAATGAGAACATGAGCAAATGAGCAAATGCGCAAATGAGCAAATGAGCAAATATGAGCAAATGAACAAATGAGCAAATGAGCAAATGAGCAAATATGAGCAAATGAGCAAATGAGCAAATGAGCAAATGAGCAAATGAGCAAATGAGCAAATGAGCAAATGAGCAAATGAGCAAATGAGCAAATGAGCAAATGAGCAAATGAACAAATAAGAGCAAATGAGCAAATGGGCAAATGAGCAAATGAGCAAATGAGAGCAAATGAGAGCAAATGAGCAAATGAGCAAATGAGCAAATGAGAACATGAGCAAATGAGCAAATGCGCAAATGAGCAAATGAGCAAATGAGCAAATGAGCAACTGAGCAAATGAGCAAATGAGCAAATGAGCAAATGAGCAAATGAGCAAATGAGCAAATGAGCAAATGAGCAAATGAGCGAATGAACAAATAAGCAAATGATCAAATTAGCAAATGAACAAATGAGCAAATGAGCAAATGAGCAAATGAGCAAATGAGCAAATGAGCAAATGAGCAAATGAGCAAATGAGCAAATGAGCAAATGAGAGCAAAGGAGTAAATTAGTAAATGAGTAAATGAGAAAATGAGCAAATGAGCAAATATGAGCGAATGAGCTAATGAGCAAATGAGCAAATGAGCAAATGAGCAAATGAGCAAATGAGCAAATGAGAAAATGAGCAAATGAGCAAATGAACAAATGAGCAAATGAGCAAATGAGCAAATAAGCAAATGAGCAAATGAGCAAATGAGCAAATGAGCAAACGAGCAAATGAGCAAATGAGCAAATGAGCAAATGAGAGCAAATGAGCAAATGAGCAAATGAGTAAATGAGCAAATGAACAAATGAGCAAATGAGCAAATGAGCAAATGAGCAAATGAGCAAATGAGTAAATGAGTAAATGTGCAAATGAGCAAATGAGCAAATGAGCAAATGAGCAAATAAGCAAATGAGCAAATTAGAAAATGAGCAAATGAGCAAATGAGCAAATGAGCAAATGAGCAAATGAGCAAATGAACAAATGAGAGCAAATGAGCAAAGAGAGCAAATGAGCAAATGAGCAAATGAGCAAATGAGCAAATGAACAAATGAGCAAATGAGCAAATGAGCAAATGAGCAAATGAGAGCAAAGGAGTAAATGAGTAAATGAGTAAATGAGTAAATGAGTAAATGAGCAAATGAGCAAATGAGCAAATGAGCAAATGAGCAAATGAGCAAATGAGCAAATGAGCAAATGAGCAAATGAGCAAATGAGCAAATGAGCAAATGAGCAAATGAGCAAATGAGCAAATGAGCAAATGAGCAAATGAGAAAATAAGCAAATGAGCAAATTAGAAAATGAGCAAATGAGCAAATGAGCAACTGATCAAATGAGCAAATGAGCAAATGAGCAAATGAGAGCAATTGAGAGCAAATTAGGAAATGAGCAAATGAGAGCAAATGAGCAAATGAGCAAATAAGCAAATGAGCAAATTAGCAAATTAGCAAATTAGCAAATTAGCAAATGAGAGCAAATGAGCAAATGAGCAAATGAGCAAATGAGAACATGAGCAAATGAGCAAATGAGCAAATGAGCAAATGAGCAAATTAGAAAATGAGCAAAGGAGCAAATTAGCAAATGAGCAAATGAGAAAATGCGCAAATGAGCAAATGAGCAAATGAGCAAATGAGCAAATGAGCAAATGAACAAATGAACAAATAAGCAAATGAGCAAATGAGCAAATGAACAAATGAGCAAATAAGCAAATGAGCAAATGAGCAAATATGAGCAAATGAGCAAATGAGCAAATGATCAAATGAGCAAATGAGCAAAGGAACAAATGAGCAAATGAGCAAATGAGCAAATGAGCAAATGAGAGCAAAGGAGTAAATGAGTACATGAGCAAATGAGCAAATGAGCAAATGAGCAAATGAGAGCAAAGGAGTAAATGAGTAAATGAGCAAATGAGCAAATGAGAAAATGAGCAAATGAGCAAATGAACAAATGAGCAAATGAGCAAATAAGCAAATGAGCAAATGAGCAAATGAGCAAATGAGCAAATGAGCAAATGAGCAAATGAGCAAATGAGCAAATGAGCAAATGAGAAAATAAGCAAATGAGCAAATTAGAAAATGAGCAAATGAGCAAATGAGCAAATGAACAAATGAGAGCAAATGAGCAAATGGGCAAATGAGCAAATGAGCAAATGAGAGCAAATGAGATCAAATGAGCAAATGAGCAAATGAGCAAATGAGAACATGAGCAAATGAGCAAATGCGCAAATGAGCAAATGAGCAAATGAGCAAATGAGCAACTGAGCAAATGAGCAAATGAGCAAATGAGCAAATGAGCAAATGAGCAAATGAGCAAATGAGCAAATGAGCAAATGAGCGAATGAACAAATAAGCAAATGCTCAAATTAGCAAATGAACAAATGAGCAAATGAGCAAATGAGCAAATGAGCAAATGAGCAAATGAGCAAATGAGCAAATGAGCAAATGAGCAAATGAGAGCAAAGGAGTAAATTAGTAAATGAGTAAATGAGCAAATGAGCAAATGAGCAAATATGAGCGAATGAGCTAATGAGCAAATGAGCAAATGAGCAAATGAGCAAATGAGAAAATGAGCAAATGAGAAAATGAGCAAATGAGCAAATGAACAAATGAGCAAATGAGCAAATGAGCAAATAAGCAAATGAGCAAATGAGCAAATGAGCAAATGAGCAAACGAGCAAATGAGCAAATGAACAAATGAGCAAATGAGCAAATGAGAGCAAATGAGCAAATGAGCAAATGAGTAAATGAGCAAATGAACAAATGAGCAAATGAGCAAATGAGCAAATGAGCAAATGAGCAAATGAGTAAATGAGTAAATGAGCAAATGAGCAAATGAGCAAATGAGCAAATGAGCAAATAAGCAAATGAGCAAATTAGAAAATGAGCAAATGAGCAAATGAGCAAATGAGCAAATGAGCAAATGAGCAAATGAGCAAATGAGCAAATGAGCAAATGAGAGCAAATGAGAGCAAATGAGCAAATGAGCAAATGAGCAAATGAGCAAATGAGCAAATGCGCAAATGCGCAAATGAGCAAATGAGCAAATGAGCAAATGAGCAAATGAGCAAATGAGCAAATGAGCAAATGAGCAAATGAGCAAATGAGCAAATGAGCAAATGAACAAATAAGCAAATGATCAAATGAACAAATGAGCAAATAAGCAAATGAGCAAATGAGCAAATGAGCAAATGAGCAAATGAGCAAAGGAGCAAAGGAGCAAATGAGCAAATGAGCAAATGAGCAAATGAGCAAATGAGCAAATGATCAAATGAGCAAATGAGCAAATGAGCAAATGAGCAAATGAGCAAATGAGCAAATGAGCAAATGATCAAATGCGCAAATGCGCAAATGAGCAAATGAGCAAATGAGCAAATGAGCAAATGAGCAAATGAGCAAATGAGCAAATGAGCAAATGAGCAAATGAGCAAATGAGCAAATGAGCAAATGAACAAATGAACAAATAATCAAATGATCAAATGAGCAAATGAACAAATGAGCAAATGAGCAAATGAACAAATGAGAGCAAATGAGCAAATGAGCAAATGAGCAAATAAGCAAATGAGCAAATAAGCAAATGAGCAAATGAGCAAATGAGCAAATGAGAGCAAATGAGATCAAATGAGCAAATGAGCAAATGAGCAAATGAGAACATGAGCAAATGAGCAAATGCGCAAATGAGCAAATGAGCAAATGAGCAAATGAGCAACTGAGCAAATGAGCAAATGAGCAAATGAGCAAATGAGCAAATGAGCAAATGAGCAAATGAGCAAATGAGCAAATGAGCAAATGAGCAAATGAACAAATAAGCAAATGATCAAATGAGCAAATGAACAAATGAGCAAATAAGCAAATGAGCAAATGAGCAAATGAGCAAATGAGCAAATGAGCAAATGAGCATATGAGCAAATGAGCAAATGAGCAAATGAGCAAATGATCAAATGATCAAATGATCAAATGAGCAAATGAGCAAAGGAACAAATGAGCAAATGAGCAAATGAGCAAATGAGCAAATGAGAGCAAAGGAGTAAATGAGTACATGAGCAAATGAGCAAATGAGCAAATGAGCAAATGAGAGCAAAGGAGTAAATGAGTAAATGAGCAAATGAGCAAATGAGAAAATGAGCAAATGAGAAAATGAACAAATGAGCAAATGAGCAAATAAGCAAATGAGCAAATGAGCAAATGAGCAAATGAGCAAATGAGCAAATGAGCAAATGAGCAAATGAGCAAATGAGCAAATGAGAAAATAAGCAAATGAGCAAATTAGAAAATGAGCAAATGAGCAAATGAGCAAATGAACAAATGAGAGCAAATGAGCAAATGGGCAAATGAGCAAATGAGCAAATGAGAGCAAATGAGATCAAATGAGCAAATGAGCAAATGAGCAAATGAGAACATGAGCAAATGAGCAAATGCGCAAATGAGCAAATGAGCAAATGAGCAAATGAGCAACTGAGCAAATGAGCAAATGAGCAAATGAGCAAATGAGCAAATGAGCAAATGAGCAAATGAGCAAATGAGCAAATGAGCGAATGAACAAATAAGCAAATGCTCAAATTAGCAAATGAACAAATGAGCAAATGAGCAAATGAGCAAATGAGCAAATGAGCAAATGAGCAAATGAGCAAATGAGCAAATGAGCAAATGAGAGCAAAGGAGTAAATTAGTAAATGAGTAAATGAGCAAATGAGCAAATGAGCAAATATGAGCGAATGAGCTAATGAGCAAATGAGCAAATGAGCAAATGAGCAAATGAGCAAATGAGCAAATGAGAAAATGAGCAAATGAGCAAATGAACAAATGAGCAAATGAGCAAATGAGCAAATAAGCAAATGAGCAAATGAGCAAATGAGCAAATGAGCAAACGAGCAAATGAGCAAATGAACAAATGAGCAAATGAGCAAATGAGAGCAAATGAGCAAATGAGCAAATGAGTAAATGAGCAAATGAACAAATGAGCAAATGAGCAAATGAGCAAATGAGCAAATGAGCAAATGAGTAAATGAGTAAATGAGCAAATGAGCAAATGAGCAAATGAGCAAATGAGCAAATAAGCAAATGAGCAAATTAGAAAATGAGCAAATGAGCAAATGAGCAAATGAGCAAATGAGCAAATGAGCAAATGAGCAAATGAACAAATGAGAGCAAATGAGCAAAGAGAGCAAATGAGCAAATGAGCAAATGAGCAAATGAGCAAATGAACAAATGAGCAAATGAGCAAATGAGCAAATGAGCAAATGAGAGCAAAGGAGTAAATGAGTAAATGAGTAAATGAGTAAATGAGTAAATGAGCAAATGAGCAAATGAGCAAATGAGCAAATGAGCAAATGAGCAAATGAGCAAATGAGCAAATGAGCAAATGAGCAAATGAGCAAATGAGCAAATGAGCAAATGAGCAAATGAGCAAATGAGCAAATGAGCAAATGAGAAAATAAGCAAATGAGCAAATTAGAAAATGAGCAAATGAGCAAATGAGCAACTGATCAAATGAGCAAATGAGCAAATGAGCAAATGAGAGCAATTGAGAGCAAATTAGGAAATGAGCAAATGAGAGCAAATGAGCAAATGAGCAAATAAGCAAATGAGCAAATAAGCAAATGAGCAAATTAGAAAATGAGCAAATGAGCAAATGAGCAAATGAGCAAATGAGCAAATGAGCAAATGAGCAAATGAACAAATGAGAGCAAATGAGCAAAGAGAGCAAATGAGCAAATGAGCAAATGAGCAAATGAGCAAATGAACAAATGAGCAAATGAGCAAATGAGCAAATGAGCAAATGAGAGCAAAGGAGTAAATGAGTAAATGAGTAAATGAGTAAATGAGCAAATGAGAAAATGCGCAAATGAGCAAATGAGCAAATGAGCAAATGAGCAAATGAGCAAATGAACAAATGAACAAATAAGCAAATGAGCAAATGAGCAAATGAACAAATGAGCAAATAAGCAAATGAGCAAATGAGCAAATATGAGCAAATGAGCAAATGAGCAAATGAGCAAATGAGCAAATGAGCAATTGAGCAAATGAGCAAATGAGCAAATGAGCAAATAAGCAAATGAGCAAATGAGCAAATGAGCAAATGAGCAAATGAGCAAATAAGCAAATGAGCAAATGAGCAAATGAGCAAATGAGCAAATGAGCAAATGAGAGCAAATGAGAGCAAATGAGCAAATGAGCAAATGAGCAAATGAGCAAATGAGCAAATGAGCAAATGAGCAAATGAGCAAATGAGCAAATGAGCAAATGAGCAAATGAGCAAATGAGCAAATGAGCAAATGAGCAAATGAACAAATAAGCAAATGATCAAATGAACAAATGAGCAAATAAGCAAATGAGCAAATGAGCAAATGAGCAAATGAGCAAATGAGCAAAGGAGCAAAGGAGCAAATGAGCAAATGAGCAAATGAGCAAATGAGCAAATGAGCAAATGATCAAATGAGCAAATGAGCAAATGAGCAAATGAGCAAATGAGCAAATGAGCAAATGAGCAAATGATCAAATGCGCAAATGCGCAAATGAGCAAATGAGCAAATGAGCAAATGAGCAAATGAGCAAATGAGCAAATGAGCAAATGAGCAAATGAGCAAATGAGCAAATGAGCAAATGAGCAAATGAACAAATGAACAAATAATCAAATGATCAAATGAGCAAATGAACAAATGAGCAAATGAGCAAATGAACAAATGAGAGCAAATGAGCAAATGAGCAAATGAGCAAATAAGCAAATGAGCAAATAAGCAAATGAGCAAATGAGCAAATGAGCAAATGAGAGCAAATGAGATCAAATGAGCAAATGAGCAAATGAGCAAATGAGAACATGAGCAAATGAGCAAATGCGCAAATGAGCAAATGAGCAAATGAGCAAATGAGCAACTGAGCAAATGAGCAAATGAGCAAATGAGCAAATGAGCAAATGAGCAAATGAGCAAATGAGCAAATGAGCAAATGAGAAAATGAGCAAATGAACAAATAAGCAAATGATCAAATGAGCAAATGAACAAATGAGCAAATAAGCAAATGAGCAAATGAGCAAATGAGCAAATGAGCAAATGAGCAAATGAGCATATGAGCAAATGAGCAAATGAGCAAATGAGCAAATGATCAAATGATCAAATGATCAAATGAGCAAATGAGCAAAGGAACAAATGAGCAAATGAGCAAATGAGCAAATGAGCAAATGAGAGCAAAGGAGTAAATGAGTACATGAGCAAATGAGCAAATGAGCAAATGAGCAAATGAGAGCAAAGGAGTAAATGAGTAAATGAGCAAATGAGCAAATGAGAAAATGAGCAAATGAGCAAATGAACAAATGAGCAAATGAGCAAATAAGCAAATGAGCAAATGAGCAAATGAGCAAATGAGCAAATGAGCAAATGAGCAAATGAGAAAATAAGCAAATGAGCAAATTAGAAAATGAGCAAATGAGCAAATGAGCAACTGATCAAATGAGCAAATGAGCAAATGAGCAAATGAGAGCAATTGAGAGCAAATTAGGAAATGAGCAAATGAGAGCAAATGAGCAAATGAGCAAATAAGCAAATGAGCAAATTAGCAAATTAGCAAATTAGCAAATTAGCAAATGAGAGCAAATGAGCAAATGAGCAAATGAGCAAATGAGAACATGAGCAAATGAGCAAATGAGCAAATGAGCAAATGAGCAAATTAGAAAATGAGCAAAGGAGCAAATTAGCAAATGAGCAAATGAGAAAATGCGCAAATGAGCAAATGAGCAAATGAGCAAATGAGCAAATGAGCAAATGAACAAATGAACAAATAAGCAAATGAGCAAATGAGCAAATGAACAAATGAGCAAATAAGCAAATGAGCAAATGAGCAAATATGAGCAAATGAGCAAATGAGCAAATGAGCAAATGAGCAAATGAGCAAATGAGCAAATGAGCAAATAAGCAAATGAGCAAATGAGCAAATGAGCAAATGAGCAAATGAGCAAATAAGCAAATGAGCAAATGAGCAAATGAGCAAATGAGCAAATGAGCAAATGAGAGCAAATGAGCAAATGAGCAAATGAGCAAATGAGAACATGAGCAAATGAGCAAATGAGCAAATGAGCAAATGAGCAAATTAGAAAATGAGCAAAGGAGCAAATTAGCAAATGAGCAAATGAGAAAATGCGCGAATGAGCAAATGAGCAAATGAGCAAATGAGCAAATGAGCAAATGAACAAATGAACAAATAAGCAAATGAGCAAATGAGCAAATGAACAAATGAGCAAATAAGCAAATGAGCAAATGAGCAAATATGAGCAAATGAGCAAATGAGCAAATGAGCAAATGAGCAAATGAGCAAATGAGCAAATGAGCAAATGAGCAAATGAGCAAATAAGCAAATGAGCAAATGAGCAAATGAGCAAATGAGCAAATGAGCAAATAAGCAAATGAGCAAATGAGCAAATGAGCAAATGAGCAAATGAGAGCAAATGAGAGCAAATGAGCAAATGAGCAAATGAGCAAATGAGCAAATGAGCAAATGAGCAAATGAGCAAATGAGCAAATGAGCAAATGAGCAAATGAGCAAATGAGCAAATGAGCAAATGAACAAATAAGCAAATGATCAAATGAACAAATGAGCAAATAAGCAAATGAGCAAATGAGCAAATGAGCAAATGAGCAAATGAGCAAATGAGCATATGAGCAAATGAGCAAATGAGCAAATGAGCAAATGATCAAATGATCAAATGATCAAATGAGCAAATGAGCAAAGGAACAAATGAGCAAATGAGCAAATGAGCAAATGAGAGCAAAGGAGTAAATGAGTACATGAGCAAATGAGCAAATGAGCAAATGAGCAAATGAGAGCAAAGGAGTAAATGAGTAAATGAGCAAATGAGCAAATGAGAAAATGAGCAAATGAGCAAATGAACAAATGAGCAAATGAGCAAATAAGCAAATGAGCAAATGAGCAAATGAGCAAATGAGCAAATGAGCAAATGAGCAAATGAGCAAATGAGCAAATGAGCAAATGAGCAAATGAGAAAATAAGCAAATGAGCAAATTAGAAAATGAGCAAATGAGCAAATGAGCAACTGATCAAATGAGCAAATGAGCAAATGAGCAAATGAGCAAATGAGAGCAATTGAGAGCAAATTAGGAAATGAGCAAATGAGAGCAAATGAGCAAATGAGCAAATAAGCAAATGAGCAAATTAGCAAATTAGCAAATTAGCAAATTAGCAAATGAGAGCAAATGAGCAAATGAGCAAATGAGCAAATGAGAACATGAGCAAATGAGCAAATGAGCAAATGAGCAAATGAGCAAATTAGAAAATGAGCAAAGGAGCAAATTAGCAAATGAGCAAATGAGAAAATGCGCAAATGAGCAAATGAGCAAATGAGCAAATGAGCAAATGAGCAAATGAACAAATGAACAAATAAGCAAATGAGCAAATGAGCAAATGAACAAATGAGCAAATAAGCAAATGAGCAAATGAGCAAATATGAGCAAATGAGCAAATGAGCAAATGAGCAAATGAGCAAATGAGCAAATGAGCAAATGAGCAAATAAGCAAATGAGCAAATGAGCAAATGAGCAAATGAGCAAATGAGCAAATAAGCAAATGAGCAAATGAGCAAATGAGCAAATGAGCAAATGAGCAAATGAGAGCAAATGAGCAAATGAGCAAATGAGCAAATGAGAACATGAGCAAATGAGCAAATGAGCAAATGAGCAAATGAGCAAATTAGAAAATGAGCAAAGGAGCAAATTAGCAAATGAGCAAATGAGAAAATGCGCAAATGAGCAAATGAGCAAATGAGCAAATGAGCAAATGAGCAAATGAACAAATGAACAAATAAGCAAATGAGCAAATGAGCAAATGAACAAATGAGCAAATAAGCAAATGAGCAAATGAGCAAATATGAGCAAATGAGCAAATGAGCAAATGAGCAAATGAGCAAATGAGCAAATGAGCAAATGAGCAAATGAGCAAATGAGCAAATAAGCAAATGAGCAAATGAGCAAATGAGCAAATGAGCAAATGAGCAAATAAGCAAATGAGCAAATGAGCAAATGAGCAAATGAGCAAATGAGCAAATGAGAGCAAATGAGAGCAAATGAGCAAATGAGCAAATGAGCAAATGAGCAAATGAGCAATTGAGCAAATGAGCAAATGAGCAAATGAGCAAATGAGCAAATGAGCAAATGAGCAAATGAGCAAATGAACAAATAAGCAAATGATCAAATGAACAAATGAGCAAATAAGCAAATGAGCAAATGAGCAAATGAGCAAATGAGCAAATGAGCAAAGGAGCAAAGGAGCAAATGAGCAAATGAGCAAATGAGCAAATGAGCAAATGAGCAAATGATCAAATGAGCAAATGAGCAAATGAGCAAATGAGCAAATGAGCAAATGAGCAAATGAGCAAATAATCAAATGCGCAAATGCGCAAATGAGCAAATGAGCAAATGAGCAAATGAGCAAATGAGCAAATGAGCAAATGAGCAAATGAGCAAATGAGCAAATGAGCAAATGAGCAAATGAGCAAATGAACAAATGAACAAATAATCAAATGATCAAATGAGCAAATGAACAAATGAGCAAATGAGCAAATGAACAAATGAGAGCAAATGAGCAAATGAGCAAATGAGCAAATAAGCAAATGAGCAAATAAGCAAATGAGCAAATGAGCAAATGAGCAAATGAGAGCAAATGAGATCAAATGAGCAAATGAGCAAATGAGCAAATGAGAACATGAGCAAATGAGCAAATGCGCAAATGAGCAAATGAGCAAATGAGCAAATGAGCAACTGAGCAAATGAGCAAATGAGCAAATGAGCAAATGAGCAAATGAGCAAATGAGCAAATGAGCAAATGAGCAAATGAGAAAATGAGCAAATGAACAAATAAGCAAATGATCAAATGAGCAAATGAACAAATGAGCAAATAAGCAAATGAGCAAATGAGCAAATGAGCAAATGAGCAAATGAGCAAATGAGCATATGAGCAAATGAGCAAATGAGCAAATGAGCAAATGATCAAATGATCAAATGATCAAATGAGCAAATGAGCAAAGGAACAAATGAGCAAATGAGCAAATGAGCAAATGAGCAAATGAGAGCAAAGGAGTAAATGAGTACATGAGCAAATGAGCAAATGAGCAAATGAGCAAATGAGAGCAAAGGAGTAAATGAGTAAATGAGCAAATGAGCAAATGAGAAAATGAGCAAATGAGCAAATGAACAAATGAGCAAATGAGCAAATAAGCAAATGAGCAAATGAGCAAATGAGCAAATGAGCAAATGAGCAAATGAGCAAATGAGCAAATGAGCAAATGAGAAAATAAGCAAATGAGCAAATTAGAAAATGAGCAAATGAGCAAATGAGCAACTGATCAAATGAGCAAATGAGCAAATGAGCAAATGAGAGCAATTGAGAGCAAATTAGGAAATGAGCAAATGAGAGCAAATGAGCAAATGAGCAAATAAGCAAATGAGCAAATTAGCAAATTAGCAAATTAGCAAATTAGCAAATGAGAGCAAATGAGCAAATGAGCAAATGAGCAAATGAGAACATGAGCAAATGAGCAAATGAGCAAATGAGCAAATGAGCAAATTAGAAAATGAGCAAAGGAGCAAATTAGCAAATGAGCAAATGAGAAAATGCGCAAATGAGCAAATGAGCAAATGAGCAAATGAGCAAATGAGCAAATGAACAAATGAACAAATAAGCAAATGAGCAAATGAGCAAATGAACAAATGAGCAAATAAGCAAATGAGCAAATGAGCAAATATGAGCAAATGAGCAAATGAGCAAATGAGCAAATGAGCAAATGAGCAAATGAGCAAATAAGCAAATGAGCAAATGAGCAAATGAGCAAATGAGCAAATGAGCAAATAAGCAAATGAGCAAATGAGCAAATGAGCAAATGAGCAAATGAGCAAATGAGAGCAAATGAGAGCAAATGAGCAAATGAGCAAATGAGCAAATGAGCAAATGAGCAAATGCGCAAATGCGCAAATGAGCAAATGAGCAAATGAGCAAATGAGCAAATGAGCAAATGAGCAAATGAGCAAATGAGCAAATGAGCAAATGAGCAAATGAGCAAATGAACAAATAAGCAAATGATCAAATGAACAAATGAGCAAATAAGCAAATGAGCAAATGAGCAAATGAGCAAATGAGCAAATGAGCAAAGGAGCAAAGGAGCAAATGAGCAAATGAGCAAATGAGCAAATGAGCAAATGAGCAAATGATCAAATGAGCAAATGAGCAAATGAGCAAATGAGCAAATGAGCAAATGAGCAAATGAGCAAATGATCAAATGCGCAAATGCGCAAATGAGCAAATGAGCAAATGAGCAAATGAGCAAATGAGCAAATGAGCAAATGAGCAAATGAGCAAATGAGCAAATGAGCATATGAGCAAATGAGCAAATGAACAAATGAACAAATAATCAAATGATCAAATGAGCAAATGAACAAATGAGCAAATGAGCAAATGAACAAATGAGAGCAAATGAGCAAATGAGCAAATGAGCAAATAAGCAAATGAGCAAATAAGCAAATGAGCAAATGAGCAAATGAGCAAATGAGAGCAAATGAGATCAAATGAGCAAATGAGCAAATGAGCAAATGAGAACATGAGCAAATGAGCAAATGCGCAAATGAGCAAATGAGCAAATGAGCAAATGAGCAACTGAGCAAATGAGCAAATGAGCAAATGAGCAAATGAGCAAATGAGCAAATGAGCAAATGAGCAAATGAGCAAATGAGGAAATGAGCAAATGAACAAATAAGCAAATGATCAAATGAGCAAATGAACAAATGAGCAAATAAGCAAATGAGCAAATGAGCAAATGAGCAAATGAGCAAATGAGCAAATGAGCATATGAGCAAATGAGCAAATGAGCAAATGAGCAAATGATCAAATGATCAAATGATCAAATGAGCAAATGAGCAAAGGAACAAATGAGCAAATGAGCAAATGAGCAAATGAGCAAATGAGAACATGAGCAAATGAGCAAATGAGCAAATGAGCAAATGACCAAATTAGAAAATGACCAAATTAGCAAATTAGCAATTGAGCAAATGAGCAAGTGAGCAAATGAGCAAATGAGCAAATGAGCAAATGAGCAAATGAATAAATGAACAAATAAGCAAATGAGCAAATGAGCAAATGAACAAATGAGCAAATAAGCAAATGAGCAAATGAGCAAATGAGCAAATGAGCAAATGAGCAAATGAGCAAATGATCAAATGATCAAATGAGCAAATGATCAAATGAGCAAATGAGAGCAAATGGGAGCAAATGAGCAAATGAGCAAATGAACAAATGAGCAAATGAGCAAATGAGCAAATGAGCAAATGAGCAAATGAGAGCAAAGGAGTAAATGAGTAAATGAGTAAATGAGCAAATGAGCAAATGAGCAAATGAGCAAATGAGCAAATGAGCAAATGAGCAAATGAGCAAATGAGCAAATGAACAAATGAGCAAATGAGCAAATGAGCAAATAAGCAAATGAGCAAATGAGCAAATGAGCAAATGATCAAATGAGCAAATGATCAAATGAACAAATGAGCAAATAAGCAAATGAGCAAATGAGCAAATGAGCAAATGAGCAAAGGAGCAAAGGAGCAAAGGAGCAAATGAGCAAATGAGCAAATGAGCAAATGAGCAAATGAGCAAATGATCAAATGAGCAAATGAGCAAATGAGCAAATGAGCAAATGAGCAAATGAGCAAATGAGCAAATGAGCAAATGAGAGCAAATGAGAGCAAATGAGCAAATGAGCAAATGAGCAAATGAGCAAATGAGCAAATGAGCAAATGAGCAAATGAGCAAATGAGCAAATGAGCAAATGAGCAAATGAGCAAATGAGCAAATGAACAAATAAGCAAATGATCAAATGAACAAATGAGCAAATAAGCAAATGAGCAAATGAGCAAATGAGCAAATGAGCAAATGAGCAAAGGAGCAAAGGAGCAAATGAGCAAATGAGCAAATGAGCAAATGAGCAAATGAGCAAATGATCAAATGAGCAAATGAGCAAATGAGCAAATGAGCAAATGAGCAAATGAGCAAATGAGCAAATGATCAAATGCGCAAATGCGCAAATGAGCAAATGAGCAAATGAGCAAATGAGCAAATGAGCAAATGAGCAAATGAGCAAATGAGCAAATGAGCAAATGAGCAAATGAGCAAATGAGCAAATGAACAAATGAACAAATAATCAAATGATCAAATGAGCAAATGAACAAATGAGCAAATGAGCAAATGAACAAATGAGAGCAAATGAGCAAATGAGCAAATGAGCAAATAAGCAATTGAGCAAATAAGCAAATGAGCAAATGAGCAAATGAGCAAATGAGAGCAAATGAGATCAAATGAGCAAATGAGCAAATGAGCAAATGAGAACATGAGCAAATGAGCAAATGCGCAAATGAGCAAATGAGCAAATGAGCAAATGAGCAACTGAGCAAATGAGCAAATGAGCAAATGAGCAAATGAGCAAATGAGCAAATGAGCAAATGAGCAAATGAGCAAATGAGAAAATGAGCAAATGAACAAATAAGCAAATGATCAAATGAGCAAATGAACAAATGAGCAAATAAGCAAATGAGCAAATGAGCAAATGAGCAAATGAGCAAATGAGCAAATGAGCATATGAGCAAATGAGCAAATGAGCAAATGAGCAAATGATCAAATGATCAAATGATCAAATGAGCAAATGAGCAAAGGAACAAATGAGCAAATGAGCAAATGAGCAAATGAGCAAATGAGAGCAAAGGAGTAAATGAGTACATGAGCAAATGAGCAAATGAGCAAATGAGCAAATGAGAGCAAAGGAGTAAATGAGTAAATGAGCAAATGAGCAAATGAGAAAATGAGCAAATGAGCAAATGAACAAATGAGCAAATGAGCAAATAAGCAAATGAGCAAATGAGCAAATGAGCAAATGAGCAAATGAGCAAATGAGCAAATGAGCAAATGAGCAAATGAGCAAATGAGAAAATAAGCAAATGAGCAAATTAGAAAATGAGCAAATGAGCAAATGAGCAACTGATCAAATGAGCAAATGAGCAAATGAGCAAATGAGAGCAATTGAGAGCAAATTAGGAAATGAGCAAATGAGAGCAAATGAGCAAATGAGCAAATAAGCAAATGAGCAAATTAGCAAATTAGCAAATTAGCAAATTAGCAAATGAGAGCAAATGAGCAAATGAGCAAATGAGCAAATGAGAACATGAGCAAATGAGCAAATGAGCAAATGAGCAAATGAGCAAGTTAGAAAATGAGCAAAGGAGCAAATTAGCAAATGAGCAAATGAGAAAATGCGCAAATGAGCAAATGAGCAAATGAGCAAATGAGCAAATGAGCAAATGAACAAATGAACAAATGAGCAAATGAGCAAATGAGCAAATGAGCAAATGAGCAAATGAGCAAATGAGCATATGAGCAAATGAGCAAATGAACAAATGAACAAATAATCAAATGATCAAATGAGCAAATGAACAAATGAGCAAATGAGCAAATGAACAAATGAGAGCAAATGAGCAAATGAGCAAATGAGCAAATGAGCAAATGAGCAAATGATCAAATGCGCAAATGCGCAAATGAGCAAATGAGCAAATGAGCAAATGAGCAAATGAGCAAATGAGCAAATGAGCAAATGAGCAAATGAGCAAATGAGCAAATGAGCAAATGAGCAAATGAACAAATGAACAAATAATCAAATGATCAAATGAGCAAATGAACAAATGAGCAAATGAGCAAATGAACAAATGAGAGCAAATGAGCAAATGAGCAAATGAGCAAATAAGCAATTGAGCAAATAAGCAAATGAGCAAATGAGCAAATGAGCAAATGAGAGCAAATGAGATCAAATGAGCAAATGAGCAAATGAGCAAATGAGAACATGAGCAAATGAGCAAATGCGCAAATGAGCAAATGAGCAAATGAGCAAATGAGCAACTGAGCAAATGAGCAAATGAGCAAATGAGCAAATGAGCAAATGAGCAAATGAGCAAATGAGCAAATGAGCAAATGAGAAAATGAGCAAATGAACAAATAAGCAAATGATCAAATGAGCAAATGAACAAATGAGCAAATAAGCAAATGAGCAAATGAGCAAATGAGCAAATGAGCAAATGAGCAAATGAGCATATGAGCAAATGAGCAAATGAGCAAATGAGCAAATGATCAAATGATCAAATGATCAAATGAGCAAATGAGCAAAGGAACAAATGAGCAAATGAGCAAATGAGCAAATGAGCAAATGAGAGCAAAGGAGTAAATGAGTACATGAGCAAATGAGCAAATGAGCAAATGAGCAAATGAGAGCAAAGGAGTAAATGAGTAAATGAGCAAATGAGCAAATGAGAAAATGAGCAAATGAGCAAATGAACAAATGAGCAAATGAGCAAATAAGCAAATGAGCAAATGAGCAAATGAGCAAATGAGCAAATGAGCAAATGAGCAAATGAGCAAATGAGCAAATGAGCAAATGAGAAAATAAGCAAATGAGCAAATTAGAAAATGAGCAAATGAGCAAATGAGCAACTGATCAAATGAGCAAATGAGCAAATGAGCAAATGAGAGCAATTGAGAGCAAATTAGGAAATGAGCAAATGAGAGCAAATGAGCAAATGAGCAAATAAGCAAATGAGCAAATTAGCAAATTAGCAAATTAGCAAATTAGCAAATGAGAGCAAATGAGCAAATGAGCAAATGAGCAAATGAGAACATGAGCAAATGAGCAAATGAGCAAATGAGCAAATGAGCAAGTTAGAAAATGAGCAAAGGAGCAAATTAGCAAATGAGCAAATGAGAAAATGCGCAAATGAGCAAATGAGCAAATGAGCAAATGAGCAAATGAGCAAATGAACAAATGAACAAATGAGCAAATGAGCAAATGAGCAAATGAGCAAATGAGCAAATGAGCAAATGAGCATATGAGCAAATGAGCAAATGAACAAATGAACAAATAATCAAATGATCAAATGAGCAAATGAACAAATGAGCAAATGAGCAAATGAACAAATGAGAGCAAATGAGCAAATGAGCAAATGAGCAAATAAGCAAATGAGCAAATAAGCAAATGAGCAAATGAGCAAATGAGCAAATGAGAGCAAATGAGATCAAATGAGCAAATGAGCAAATGAGCAAATGAGAACATGAGCAAATGAGCAAATGCGCAAATGAGCAAATGAGCAAATGAGCAAATGAGCAACTGAGCAAATGAGCAAATGAGCAAATGAGCAAATGAGCAAATGAGCAAATGAGCAAATGAGCAAATGAGCAAATGAGCAAATGAGCAAATGAACAAATGATCAAATGATCAAATGAGCAAATGAACAAATGAGCAAATAAGCAAATGAGCAAATGAGCAAATGAGCAAATGAGCAAATGAGCAAATGAGCATATGAGCAAATGAGCAAATGAGCAAATGAGCAAATGATCAAATGATCAAATGATCAAATGAGCAAATGAGCAAAGGAACAAATGAGCAAATGAGCAAATGAGCAAATGAGCAAATGAGAACATGAGCAAATGAGCAAATGAGCAAATGAGCAAATGACCAAATTAGAAATTGACCAAATTAGCAATTGAGCAAATGAGCAAGTGAGCAAATGAGCAAATGAGCAAATGAGCAAATGAGCAAATGAATAAATGAACAAATAAGCAAATGAGCAAATGAGCAAATGAACAAATGAGCAAATAAGCAAATGAGCAAATGAGCAAATGAGCAAATGAGCAAATGAGCAAATGAGCAAATGATCAAATGATCAAATGAGCAAATGATCAAATGAGCAAATGAGAGCAAATGGGAGCAAATGAGCAAATGAGCAAATGAGCAAATGAGCAAATGAGCAAATGAGCAAATGAGCAAATGCGCAAATGCGCAAATGAGCAAATGAGCAAATGAGCAAATGAGCAAATGAGCAAATGAGCAAATGAGCAAATGAACAAATAAGCAAATGATCAAATGAACAAATGAGCAAATAAGCAAATGAGCAAATGAGCAAATGAGCAAATGAGCAAATGAGCAAAGGAGCAAAGGAGCAAATGAGCAAATGAGCAAATGAGCAAATGAGCAAATGAGCAAATGAGCATATGAGCAAATGAGCAAATGAACAAATGAACAAATAATCAAATGATCAAATGAGCAAATGAACAAATGAGCAAATGAGCAAATGAGAGCAAATGAGATCAAATGAGCAAATGAGCAAATGAGCAAATGAGAACATGAGCAAATGAGCAAATGCGCAAATGAGCAAATGAGCAAATGAGCAAATGAGCAACTGAGCAAATGAGCAAATGAGCAAATGAGCAAATGAGCAAATGAGCAAATGAGCAAATGAGCAAATGAGCAAATGAGCAAATGAGCAAATGAACAAATAAGCAAATGATCAAATGAGCAAATGAACAAATGAGCAAATAAGCAAATGAGCAAATGAGCAAATGAGCAAATGAGCAAATGAGCAAATGAGCATATGAGCAAATGAGCAAATGAGCAAATGAGCAAATGATCAAATGATCAAATGATCAAATGAGCAAATGAGCAAAGGAACAAATGAGCAAATGAGCAAATGAGCAAATGAGCAAATGAGAACATGAGCAAATGAGCAAATGAGCAAATGAGCAAATGACCAAATTAGAAAATGACCAAATTAGCAAATTAGCAATTGAGCAAATGAGCAAGTGAGCAAATGAGCAAATAAGCAAATGAGCAAATGAGCAAATGAACAAATGAGCAAATAAGCAAATGAGCAAATGAGCAAATGAGCAAATGAGCAAATGAGCAAATGAGCAAATGATCAAATGATCAAATGAGCAAATGATCAAATGAGCAAATGAGAGCAAATGGGAGCAAATGAGCAAATGAGCAAATGAACAAATGAGCAAATGAGCAAATGAGCAAATGAGCAAATGAGCAAATGAGAGCAAAGGAGTAAATGAGTAAATGAGTAAATGAGCAAATGAGCAAATGAGCAAATGAGCAAATGAGCAAATGAGCAAATGAGCAAATGAGCAAATGAGCAAATGAACAAATGAGCAAATGAGCAAATGAGCAAATAAGCAAATGAGCAAATGAGCAAATGAGCAAATGATCAAATGAGCAAATGATCAAATGAACAAATGAGCAAATAAGCAAATGAGCAAATGAGCAAATGAGCAAATGAGCAAAGGAGCAAAGGAGCAAAGGAGCAAATGAGCAAATGAGCAAATGAGCAAATGAGCAAATGAGCAAATGATCAAATGAGCAAATGAGCAAATGAGCAAATGAGCAAATGAGCAAATGAGCAAATGAGCAAATGAGCAAATGCGCAAATGCGCAAATGAGCAAATGATCAAATGAGCAAATGAGCAAATGAGCAAATGAGCAAATGAGCAAATGAGCAAATGAGCAAATGAGCAAATGAGCAAATGAACAAATGAACAAATAATCAAATGATCAAATGAGCAAATGAACAAATGAGCAAATGAGCAAATGAACAAATGAGAGCAAATGAGCAAATGAGCAAATGAGCAAATAAGCAAATGAGCAAATAAGCAAATGAGCAAATGAGCAAATGAGCAAATGAGAGCAAATGAGATCAAATGAGCAAATGAGCAAATGAGCAAATGAGAACATGAGCAAATGAGCATATGCGCAAATGAGCAAATGAGCAAATGAGCAAATGAGCAAATGAGAGCAAATGAGAGCAAATGAGCAAATGAGCAAATGAGCAAATGAGAGCAAATGAGCAAATGAGCAAATGAGCAAATGAGCAAATGAGAGCAAATGAGCAAATGACCAAATGACCAAATAAGCAAATGATCAAATGATCAAATAATCAAATGATCAAATGATCAAATGAGCAAATGAGCAAATGAGAGCAAATGAGAGCAAATGAGAGAGAATGAGCAAATGAGCCAATGAGCAAATGAGCAAATGAGCAAATGAGCAAATGAGCAAATGAGCAAATGAGCAAATGAGCAAATGAGCAAATGAGAGCAAATGAGCAAATGAGAGCAAATGAGCAAATGAGCAAATGAGCAAATGAGCAAATGAGCAAATGAGCAAATGACCAAATAAGCAAATAAGCAAATGATCAAATGATCAAATGATCAAATGATCAAATGATCAAATGAGCAAATGAGCAAATGAGAGCAAATGAGAGCAAATGAGAGCAAATGAGCAAATGAGCCAATGAGCAAATGAGCAAATGAGCAAATGAGCAAATGAGCAAATGAGCAAATGAGCAAATGAGCAAATGAGCAAATGAGCAAATGAGCAAATGAGCAAATGACCAAATAAGCAAATGAGCAAATGATCAAATGATCAAATGATCAAATGATCAAATGAGCAAATGAGCAAATGAGAGCAAATGAGCAAATGAGCAAATGAGCCAATGAGCAAATGAGCCAATGAGCAAATGAGCAAAGGAGCAAAGGAGCAATTGAGCAATTGAGCAAATGAGCAAATGAGCAAATGAGCAAATGAGCAAATGAACAAATAAGCAAATGAGCAAATGAGCAAATGAACAAATGAGCAAATAAGCAAATGAGCAAATGAGCAAATGAGCAAATGAGCAAATGAGCAAATGATCAAATGATCAAATGAGCAAATGAGCAAAGGAACAAATGAGCAAATGAGCAAATGAGCAAATGAGCAAATGAGAGCAAAGGAGTAAATGAGTACATGAGCAAATGAGCAAATGAGCAAATGAGAGCAAAGGAGTAAATGAGTAAATGAGCAAATGAGCAAATGAGAAAATGAGCAAATGAGCAAATGAACAAATGAGCAAATGAGCAAATAAGCAAATGAGCAAATGAGCAAATGAGCAAATGAGCAAATGAGCAAATGAGCAAATGAGCAAATGAGCAAATGAGCAAATGAGAGCAAATGAGAGCAAATGAGTAAATGAGCAAATGAGCAAATGAGAACATGAGCAAATGAGCAAATGAGCAAATGAGCAAATGAGCAAATTAGAAAATGACCAAATTAGCAAATTAGCAATTGAGCAAATGAGCAAATGAGCAAATGAATAAATGAACAAATAAGCAAATGAGCAAATGAGCAAATGAACAAATGAGCAAATAAGCAAATGAGCAAATGAGCAAATGAGCAAATGAGCAAATGAGCAAATGAGCAAATGATCAAATGATCAAATGAGCAAATGATCAAATGAGCAAATGAGAGCAAATGAGAGCAAATTAGCAAATGAGCAAATGAACAAATGAGCAAATGAGCAAATGAGCAAATGAGCAAATGAGCAAATGAGAGCAAAGGAGTAAATGAGTAAATGAGTAAATGAGCAAATGAGCAAATGAGCAAATGAGCAAATGAGCAAATGAGCAAATGAGCAAATGAGAAAATGAGCAAATGAGCAAATGAACAAATGAGCAAATGAGCAAATGAGCAAATAAGCAAATGAGCAAATGAGCAAATGAGCAAATGAGCAAATGAGCAAATGAGCAAATGAGCAAATGAGCAAATGAGCAAATGAGTAAATGAGCAAATGAGCAAATGAGCAAATGAGCAAATGAGCAAATGAGCAAATGAGCAAATGAGAAAATGAGCAAATGAGCAAATGAGGCAAATGAGCAAATGAGCAAATGAGCAAATGAGCAAATGAGCAAATGAGCAAATGAGCAAATGAGCAAATAGCAAATGAGCAAATGAGCAAATGAGCAAATGAGCAAATGAGCAAATGATCAAATGAGCAAATGATCAAATGAACAAATGAGCAAATAAGCAAATGAGCAAATGATCAAATGAGCAAATGAGCAAAGGAGCAAAGGAGCAAAGGAGCAAATGAGCAAATGAGCAAATGAGCAAATGAGCAAATGAGCAAATGAACAAATGAGCAAATGAGAGCAAATGAGCAAATGAGCAAATGACCAAATAAGCAAATGAGCAAATGATCAAATGATCAAATGATCAAATGATCAAATGAGCAAATGAGCAAATGAGAGCAAATGAGAGCAAATGAGAGCAAATGAGCAAATGAGCCAATGAGCAAATGAGCAAATGAGCAAATGAGCAAATGAGCAAATGAGCAAATGAGCAAATGAGCAAATGAGCAAATGAGCAAATGAGCAAATGAGAGCAAATGAGCAAATGAGCAAATGAGCAAATGAGCAAATGAGAGCAAATGAGCAAATGAGCAAATGACCAAATAAGCAAATGAGCAAATGATCAAATGATCAAATGATCAAATGATCAAATGAGCAAATGAGCAAATGAGAGCAAATGAGAGCAAATGAGAGCAAATGAGCAAATGAGCCAATGAGCAAATGAGCCAATGAGCAAATGAGCAAAGGAGCAAAGGAGCAAATGAGCAATTGAGCAAATGAGCAAATGAGCAAATGAGCAAATGAGCAAATGAACAAATAAGCAAATGATCAAATGAGCAAATGAACAAATGAGCAAAAGAGTAAATGAGTACATGAGCAAATGAGCAAATGAGCAAATGAGCAAATGAGAGCAAAGGAGTAAATGAGTAAATGAGCAAATGAGAAAATGAGAAAATGAGCAAATGAGCAAATGAACAAATGAGCAAATGAGCAAATAAGCAAATGAGCAAATGAGCAAATGAGCAAATGAGCAAATGAGCAAATGAGCAAATGAGCAAATGAGCAAATGAGCAAATGAGAGCAAATGAGAGCAAATGAGCAAATGAGCAAATGAGTAAATGAGCAAATGAGCAAATGAGAACATGAGCAAATGAGCAAATGAGCAAATGAGCAAATTAGAAAATGACCAAATTAGCAAATTAGCAATTGAGCAAATGAGCAAGTGAGCAAATGAGCAAATGAGCAAATGAGCAAATGAGCAAATGAACAAATAAGCAAATGATCAAATGAGCAAATGAACAAATGAGCAAATAAGCAAATGAGCAAATGAGCAAATGAGCAAATGAGCAAATGAGCAAATGAGCATATGAGCAAATGAGCAAATGAGCAAATGAGCAAATGATCAAATGATCAAATGATCAAATGAGCAAATGAGCAAAGGAACAAATGAGCAAATGAGCAAATGAGCAAATGAGCAAATGAGAGCAAAGGAGTAAATGAGTACATGAGCAAATGAGCAAATGAGCAAATGAGAGCAAAGGAGTAAATGAGTAAATGAGCAAATGAGCAAATGAGAAAATGAGCAAATGAGCAAATGAACAAATGATCATATGAGCAAATAAGCAAATGAGCAAATGAGCAAATGAGCAAATGAGCAAATGAGCAAATGAGCAAATGAGCAAATGAGCAAATGAGCAAATGAGCAAATGAGCAAATGAGTAAATGAGCAAATGAGCAAATGAGCAAATGAGCAAATGAGCAAATGAGCAAATGAGCAAATGAGAAAATGAGCAAATGAGCAAATGAACAAATGAGCAAATGAGCAAATGAGCAAATAAGCAAATGAGCAAATGAGCAAATGAGCAAATGAGCAAATGAGCAAATGAGCAAATGAGCAAATGAGCAAATGAGCAAATGATCAAATGAGCAAATGATCAAATGAACAAATGAGCAAATAAGCAAATGAGCAAATGATCAAATGAGCAAATGAGCAAAGGAGCAAAGGAGCAAAGGAGCAAATGAGCAAATGAGCAAATGAGCAAATGAGCAAATGAGCAAATGAACAAATGAGCAAATGAGAGCAAATGAGCAAATGAGCAAATGACCAAATAAGCAAATGAGCAAATGATCAAATGATCAAATGATCAAATGATCAAATGAGCAAATGAGCAAATGAGAGCAAATGAGAGCAAATGAGAGCAAATGAGCAAATGAGCCAATGAGCAAATGAGCAAATGAGCAAATGAGCAAATGAGCAAATGAGCAAATGAGCAAATGAGCAAATGAGCAAATGAGCAAATGAGCAAATGAGAGCAAATGAGCAAATGAGCAAATGAGCAAATGAGCAAATGAGAGCAAATGAGCAAATGAGCAAATGACCAAATAAGCAAATGAGCAAATGATCAAATGATCAAATGATCAAATGATCAAATGAGCAAATGAGCAAATGAGAGCAAATGAGAGCAAATGAGAGCAAATGAGCAAATGAGCCAATGAGCAAATGAGCCAATGAGCAAATGAGCAAAGGAGCAAAGGAGCAAATGAGCAATTGAGCAAATGAGCAAATGAGCAAATGAGCAAATGAGCAAATGAACAAATAAGCAAATGATCAAATGAGCAAATGAACAAATGAGCAAAAGAGTAAATGAGTACATGAGCAAATGAGCAAATGAGCAAATGAGCAAATGAGAGCAAAGGAGTAAATGAGTAAATGAGCAAATGAGAAAATGAGAAAATGAGCAAATGAGCAAATGAACAAATGAGCAAATGAGCAAATAAGCAAATGAGCAAATGAGCAAATGAGCAAATGAGCAAATGAGCAAATGAGCAAATGAGCAAATGAGCAAATGAGCAAATGAGAGCAAATGAGAGCAAATGAGCAAATGAGCAAATGAGTAAATGAGCAAATGAGCAAATGAGAACATGAGCAAATGAGCAAATGAGCAAATGAGCAAATTAGAAAATGACCAAATTAGCAAATTAGCAATTGAGCAAATGAGCAAGTGAGCAAATGAGCAAATGAGCAAATGAGCAAATGAGCAAATGAACAAATAAGCAAATGATCAAATGAGCAAATGAACAAATGAGCAAATAAGCAAATGAGCAAATGAGCAAATGAGCAAATGAGCAAATGAGCAAATGAGCATATGAGCAAATGAGCAAATGAGCAAATGAGCAAATGATCAAATGATCAAATGATCAAATGAGCAAATGAGCAAAGGAACAAATGAGCAAATGAGCAAATGAACAAATGAGCAAATGAGAGCAAAGGAGTAAATGAGTACATGAGCAAATGAGCAAATGAGCAAATGAGAGCAAAGGAGTAAATGAGTAAATGAGCAAATGAGCAAATGAGAAAATGAGCAAATGAGCAAATGAACAAATGATCATATGAGCAAATAAGCAAATGAGCAAATGAGCAAATGAGCAAATGAGCAAATGAGCAAATGAGCAAATGAGCAAATGAGCAAATGAGCAAATGAGAGCAAATGAGAGCAAATGAGAGCAAATGAGCAAATGAGCAAATGAGTAAATGAGCAAATGAGAGCAAAGGAGTAAATGAGTAAATGAGCAAATGAGCAAATGAGAAAATGAGCAAATGAGCAAATGAACAAATGAGCAAATGAGCAAATAAGCAAATGAGCAAATGAGCAAATGAGCAAATGAGAGCAAATGAGAGCAAATGAGCAAATGAGCAAATGAGTAAATGAGCAAATGAGTAAATGAGAACATGAGCAAATGAGCAAATGAGCAAATGAGTAAATGAGCAAATTAGAAAATGACCAAATTAGCAAATTAGCAATTGAGCAAATGAGCAAGTGAGCAAATGAGCAAATGAGCAAATGAGCAAATGAGCAAATGAATAAATGAACAAATAAGCAAATGAGCAAATGAGCAAATGAACAAATGAGCAAATAAGCAAATGAGCAAATGAGCAAATGAGCAAATGAGCAAATGAGCAAATGAGCAAATGATCAAATGATCAAATGAGCAAATGATCAAATGAGCAAATGAGAGCAAATGAGAGCAAATGAGCAAATGAGCAAATGAACAAATGAGCAAATGAGCAAATGAGCAAATGAGCAAATGAGAGCAAAGGAGTAAATGAGTAAATGAGTAAATGAGCAAATGAGCAAATGAGCAAATGAGCAAATGAGCAAATGAGCAAATGAGCAAATGAACAAATGAGCAAATGAGCAAATGAGCAAATAAGCAAATGAGCAAATGAGCAAATGAGCAAATGAGCAAATGAGCAAATGAGCAAATGAGCAAATGAGCAAATGAGCAAATGATCAAATGAGCAAATGATCAAATGAACAAATGAGCAAATAAGCAAATGAGCAAATGAGCAAATGAGCAAATGAGCAAAGGAGCAAAGGAGCAAAGGAGCAAATGAGCAAATGAGCAAATGAGCAAATGAGCAAATGAGCAAATGATCAAATGAGCAAATGAGCAAATGAGCAAATGAGCAAATGAGCAAATGAGCAAATGAGCAAATGAGCAAATGCGCAAATGCGCAAATGAGCAAATGATCAAATGAGCAAATGAGCAAATGAGCAAATGAGCAAATGAGCAAATGAGCAAATGAGCAAATGAACAAATGAACAAATAATCAAATGATCAAATGAGCAAATGAACAAATGAGCAAATGAGCAAATGAACAAATGAGAGCAAATGAGCAAATGAGCAAATGAGCAAATAAGCAAATGAGCAAATGAGCAAATGAGAACATGAGCAAATAAGCAAATGAGCAAATGAGCAAATGAGCAAATGATCAAATGAGCAAATGATCAAATGAACAAATGAGCAAATAAGCAAATGAGCAAATGAGCAAATGAGCAAATGAGCAAAGGAGCAAAGGAGCAAAGGAGCAAATGAGCAAATGAGCAAATGAGCAAATGAGCAAATGAGCAAATGATCAAATGAGCAAATGAGCAAATGAGCAAATGAGCAAATGAGCAAATGAGCAAATGAGCAAATGAGCAAATGCGCAAATGCGCAAATGAGCAAATGATCAAATGAGCAAATGAGCAAATGAGCAAATGAGCAAATGAGCAAATGAGCAAATGAGCAAATGAGCAAATGAGCAAATGAACAAATGAACAAATAATCAAATGATCAAATGAGCAAATGAACAAATGAGCAAATGAGCAAATGAACAAATGAGAGCAAATGAGCAAATGAGCAAATGAGCAAATAAGCAAATGAGCAAATAAGCAAATGAGCAAATGAGCAAATGAGCAAATGAGAGCAAATGAGATCAAATGAGCAAATGAGCAAATGAGCAAATGAGAACATGAGCAAATGAGCATATGCGCAAATGAGCAAATGAGCAAATGAGCAAATGAGCAAATGAGAGCAAATGAGAGCAAATGAGCAAATGAGCAAATGAGCAAATGAGAGCAAATGAGCAAATGAGCAAATGAGCAAATGAGCAAATGAGAGCAAATGAGCAAATGACCAAATGACCAAATAAGCAAATGATCAAATGATCAAATAATCAAATGATCAAATGATCAAATGAGCAAATGAGCAAATGAGAGCAAATGAGAGCAAATGAGAGAGAATGAGCAAATGAGCCAATGAGCAAATGAGCAAATGAGCAAATGAGCAAATGAGCAAATGAGCAAATGAGCAAATGAGCAAATGAGCAAATGAGAGCAAATGAGCAAATGAGCAAATGAGCAAATGAGCAAATGAGCAAATGAGCAAATGACCAAATAAGCAAATAAGCAAATGATCAAATGATCAAATGATCAAATGATCAAATGATCAAATGAGCAAATGAGCAAATGAGAGCAAATGAGAGCAAATGAGAGCAAATGAGCAAATGAGCCAATGAGCAAATGAGCAAATGAGCAAATGAGCAAATGAGCAAATGAGCAAATGAGCAAATGAGCAAATGAGCAAATGAGCAAATGAGCAAATGAGCAAATGAGCAAATGACCAAATAAGCAAATGAGCAAATGATCAAATGATCAAATGATCAAATGATCAAATGAGCAAATGAGCAAATGAGAGCAAATGAGCCAATGAGCAAATGAGCCAATGAGCAAATGAGCCAATGAGCAAATGAGCAAAGGAGCAAAGGAGCAAATGAGCAATTGAGCAAATGAGCAAATGAGCAAATGAGCAAATGAGCAAATGAACAAATAAGCAAATGAGCAAATGAGCAAATGAGCAAATAAGCAAATGAGCAAATGAGCAAATGAGCAAATGAGCAAATGAGCAAATGATCAAATGATCAAATGAGCAAATGAGCAAATGAGCAAATGAGAGCAAAGGAGTAAATGAGTACATGAGCAAATGAGCAAATGAGCAAATGAGAGCAAAGGAGTAAATGAGTAAATGAGCAAATGAGCAAATGAGAAAATGAGCAAATGAGCAAATGAACAAATGAGCAAATGAGCAAATAAGCAAATGAGCAAATGAGCAAATGAGCAAATGAGCAAATGAGCAAATGAGGGCAAATGAGAGCAAATGAGCAAATGAGCCAATGAGCAAATGAGCCAATGAGCAAATGAGCAAAGGAGCAAAGGAGCAAATGAGCAATTGAGCAAATGAGCAAATGAGCAAATGAGCAAATGAGCAAATGAACAAATAAGCAAATGATCAAATGAGCAAATGAACAAATGAGCAAAAGAGTAAATGAGTACATGAGCAAATGAGCAAATGAGCAAATGAGCAAATGAGAGCAAAGGAGTAAATGAGTAAATGAGCAAATGAGAAAATGAGAAAATGAGCAAATGAGCAAATGAACAAATGAGCAAATGAGCAAATAAGCAAATGAGCAAATGAGCAAATGAGCAAATGAGCAAATGAGCAAATGAGCAAATGAGCAAATGAGCAAATGAGCAAATGAGAGCAAATGAGAGCAAATGAGCAAATGAGCAAATGAGTAAATGAGCAAATGAGCAAATGAGAACATGAGCAAATGAGCAAATGAGCAAATGAGCAAATTAGAAAATGACCAAATTAGCAAATTAGCAATTGAGCAAATGAGCAAGTGAGCAAATGAGCAAATGAGCAAATGAGCAAATGAACAAATAAGCAAATGATCAAATGAGCAAATGAACAAATGAGCAAATAAGCAAATGAGCAAATGAGCAAAGGAGCAAATGAGCAAATGAGCAAATGAGCATATGAGCAAATGAGCAAATGAGCAAATGAGCAAATGATCAAATGATCAAATGATCAAATGAGCAAATGAGCAAAGGAACAAATGAGCAAATGAGCAAATGAGCAAATGAGCAAATGAGAGCAAAGGAGTAAATGAGTACATGAGCAAATGAGCAAATGAGCAAATGAGAGCAAAGGAGTAAATGAGTAAATGAGCAAATGAGCAAATGAGAAAATGAGCAAATGAGCAAATGAACAAATGATCAAATGAGCAAATAAGCAAATGAGCAAATGAGCAAATGAGCAAATGAGCAAATGAGCAAATGAGCAAATGAGCAAATGAGCAAATGAGCAAATGAGAGCAAATGAGAGCAAATGAGAGCAAATGAGCAAATGAGCAAATGAGTAAATGAGCAAATGAGAGCAAAGGAGTAAATGAGTAAATGAGCAAATGAGCAAATGAGAAAATGAGCAAATGAGCAAATGAACAAATGAGCAAATGAGCAAATAAGCAAATGAGCAAATAAGCAAATGAGCAAATGAGCAAATGAGCAAATGAGCAAATGAGCAAATGAGCAAATGAGCAAATGAGAGCAAATGAGAGCAAATGAGCAAATGAGCAAATGAGTAAATGAGCAAATGAGCAAATGAGAACATGAGCAAATGAGCAAATGAGCAAATGAGTAAATGAGCAAATTAGAAAATGACCAAATTAGCAAATTAGCAATTGAGCAAATGAGCAAGTGAGCAAATGAGCAAATGAGCAAATGAGCAAATGAGCAAATGAATAAATGAACAAATAAGCAAATGAGCAAATGAGCAAATGAACAAATGAGCAAATAAGCAAATGAGCAAATGAGCAAATGAACAAATGAGCAAATGAGCAAATGAGCAAATGAGCAAATGAGAGCAAAGGAGTAAATGAGTAAATGAGTAAATGAGCAAATGAGCAAATGAGCAAATGAGCAAATGAGCAAATGATCAAATGAGCAAATGAGAGCAAATGAGAGCAAATGAGCAAATGAGCAAATGAACAAATGAGCAAATGAGCAAATGAGCAAATGAGCAAATGAGAGCAAAGGAGTAAATGAGTAAATGAGTAAATGAGCAAATGAGCAAATGAGCAAATGAGCAAATGAGCAAATGAGCAAATGAGCAAATGAACAAATGAGCAAATGAGCAAATGAGCAAATAAGCAAATGAGCAAATGAGCAAATGAGCAAATGAGCAAATGAGCAAATGAGCAAATGAGCAAATGAGCAAATGAGCAAATGATCAAATGAGCAAATGATCAAATGAACAAATGAGCAAATAAGCAAATGAGCAAATGAGCAAATGAGCAAATGAGCAAAGGAGCAAAGGAGCAAAGGAGCAAATGAGCAAATGAGCAAATGAGCAAATGAGCAAATGAGCAAATGATCAAATGAGCAAATGAGCAAATGAGCAAATGAGCAAATGAGCAAATGAGCAAATGAGCAAATGAGCAAATGCGCAAATGCGCAAATGAGCAAATGATCAAATGAGCAAATGAGCAAATGAGCAAATGAGCAAATGAGCAAATGAGCAAATGAGCAAATGAACAAATGAACAAATAATCAAATGATCAAATGAGCAAATGAACAAATGAGCAAATGAGCAAATGAACAAATGAGAGCAAATGAGCAAATGAGCAAATGAGCAAATAAGCAAATGAGCAAATGAGCAAATGAGAACATGAGCAAATAAGCAAATGAGCAAATGAGCAAATGAGCAAATGATCAAATGAGCAAATGATCAAATGAACAAATGAGCAAATAAGCAAATGAGCAAATGAGCAAATGAGCAAATGAGCAAAGGAGCAAAGGAGCAAAGGAGCAAATGAGCAAATGAGCAAATGAGCAAATGAGCAAATGATCAAATGAGCAAATGAGCAAATGAGCAAATGAGCAAATGAGCAAATGAGCAAATGAGCAAATGAGCAAATGCGCAAATGCGCAAATGAGCAAATGATCAAATGAGCAAATGAGCAAATGAGCAAATGAGCAAATGAGCAAATGAGCAAATGAGCAAATGAGCAAAGGAACAAATGAGCAAATGAGCAAATGAGCAAATGAGCAAATGAGAGCAAAGGAGTAAATGAGTACATGAGCAAATGAGCAAATGAGCAAATGAGAGCAAAGGAGTAAATGAGTAAATGAGCAAATGAGCAAATGAGAAAATGAGCAAATGAGCAAATGAACAAATGAGCAAATGAGCAAATAAGCAAATGAGCAAATGAGCAAATGAGCAAATGAGCAAATGAGCAAATGAGGGCAAATGAGAGCAAATGAGCAAATGAGCCAATGAGCAAATGAGCCAATGAGCAAATGAGCAAAGGAGCAAATGAGCCAATGAGCAAATGAGCCAATGAGCAAATGAGCAAAGGAGCAAAGGAGCAAATGAGCAATTGAGCAAATGAGCAAATGAGCAAATGAGCAAATGAGCAAATGAACAAATGAGCAAATGAGCAAATGAGCAAATGAGAGCAAAGGAGTAAATGAGTAAATGAGCAAATGAGAAAATGAGAAAATGAGCAAATGAGCAAATGAACAAATGAGCAAATGAGCAAATAAGCAAATGAGCAAATGAGCAAATGAGCAAATGAGCAAATGAGCAAATGAGCAAATGAGCAAATGAGCAAATGAGCAAATGAGAGCAAATGAGAGCAAATGAGCAAATGAGCAAATGAGTAAATGAGCAAATGAGCAAATGAGAACATGAGCAAATGAGCAAATGAGCAAATGAGCAAATTAGAAAATGACCAAATTAGCAAATTAGCAATTGAGCAAATGAGCAAGTGAGCAAATGAGCAAATGAGCAAATGAGCAAATGAACAAATAAGCAAATGATCAAATGAGCAAATGAACAAATGAGCAAATAAGCAAATGAGCAAATGAGCAAATGAGCAAATGAGCAAATGAGCAAATGAGCATATGAGCAAATGAGCAAATGAGCAAATGAGCAAATGATCAAATGATCAAATGATCAAATGAGCAAATGAGCAAAGGAACAAATGAGCAAATGAGCAAATGAGCAAATGAGCAAATGAGAGCAAAGGAGTAAATGAGTACATGAGCAAATGAGCAAATGAGCAAATGAGAGCAAAGGAGTAAATGAGTAAATGAGCAAATGAGCAAATGAGAAAATGAGCAAATGAGCAAATGAACAAATGATCAAATGAGCAAATAAGCAAATGAGCAAATGAGCAAATGAGCAAATGAGCAAATGAGCAAATGAGCAAATGAGCAAATGAGCAAATGAGCAAATGAGAGCAAATGAGAGCAAATGAGAGCAAATGAGCAAATGAGCAAATGAGTAAATGAGCAAATGAGAGCAAAGGAGTAAATGAGTAAATGAGCAAATGAGCAAATGAGAAAATAAGCAAATGAGCAAATGAACAAATGAGCAAATGAGCAAATAAGCAAATGAGCAAATGAGCAAATGAGCAAATGAGCAAATGAGCAAATGAGCAAATGAGCAAATGAGAGCAAATGAGAGCAAATGAGCAAATGAGCAAATGAGTAAATGAGCAAATGAGCAAATGAGAACATGAGCAAATGAGCAAATGAGCAAATGAGTAAATGAGCAAATTAGAAAATGACCAAATTAGCAAATTAGCAATTGAGCAAATGAGCAAGTGAGCAAATGAGCAAATGAGCAAATGAGCAAATGAGCAAATGAATAAATGAACAAATAAGCAAATGAGCAAATGAGCAAATGAACAAATGAGCAAATAAGCAAATGAGCAAATGAGCAAATGAGCAAATGAGCAAATGAGCAAATGAGCAAATGATCAAATGATCAAATGAGCAAATGATCAAATGAGCAAATGAGAGCAAATGAGAGCAAATGAGCAAATGAGCAAATGAACAAATGAGCAAATGAGCAAATGAGCAAATGAGCAAATGAGAGCAAAGGAGTAAATGAGTAAATGAGTAAATGAGCAAATGAGCAAATGAGCAAATGAGCAAATGAGCAAATGAGCAAATGAGCAAATGAACAAATGAGCAAATGAGCAAATGAGCAAATAAGCAAATGAGCAAATGAGCAAATGAGCAAATGAGCAAATGAGCAAATGAGCAAATGAGCAAATGAGCAAATGATCAAATGAGCAAATGATCAAATGAACAAATGAGCAAATAAGCAAATGAGCAAATGAGCAAATGAGCAAATGAGCAAAGGAGCAAAGGAGCAAAGGAGCAAATGAGCAAATGAGCAAATGAGCAAATGAGCAAATGAGCAAATGATCAAATGAGCAAATGAGCAAATGAGCAAATGAGCAAATGAGCAAATGAGCAAATGAGCAAATGAGCAAATGCGCAAATGCGCAAATGAGCAAATGATCAAATGAGCAAATGAGCAAATGAGCAAATGAGCAAATGAGCAAATGAGCAAATGAGCAAATGAACAAATGAACAAATAATCAAATGATCAAATGAGCAAATGAACAAATGAGCAAATGAGCAAATGAACAAATGAGAGCAAATGAGCAAATGAGCAAATGAGCAAATAAGCAAATGAGCAAATGAGCAAATGAGAACATGAGCAAATAAGCAAATGAGCAAATGAGCAAATGATCAAATGATCAAATGAGCAAATGATCAAATGAACAAATGAGCAAATAAGCAAATGAGCAAATGAGCAAATGAGCAAATGAGCAAATGAGCAAAGGAGCAAAGGAGCAAATGAGCAAATGAGCAAATGAGCAAATGAGCAAATGAGCAAATGAGCAAATGAGCAAATGAGCAAATGAGCAAATGAGCAAATGAGCAAATGAGCAAATGAGCAAATGAGCAAATGAGCAAATGCGCAAATGCGCAAATGAGCAAATGATCAAATGAGCAAATGAGCAAATGAGCAAATGAGCAAATGAGCAAATGAGCAAATGAGCAAATGAGCAAATGAGCAAATGAACAAATGAACAAATAATCAAATGATCAAATGAGCAAATGAACAAATGAGCAAATGAGCAAATGAACAAATGAGAGCAAATGAGCAAATGAGCAAATGAGCAAATAAGCAAATGAGCAAATAAGCAAATGAGCAAATGAGCAAATGAGCAAATGAGAGCAAATGAGATCAAATGAGCAAATGAGCAAATGAGCAAATGAGAACATGAGCAAATGAGCATATGCGCAAATGAGCAAATGAGCAAATGAGCAAATGAGCAAATGAGAGCAAATGAGAGCAAATGAGCAAATGAGCAAATGAGCAAATGAGAGCAAATGAGCAAATGAGCAAATGAGCAAATGAGCAAATGAGAGCAAATGAGCAAATGACCAAATGACCAAATAAGCAAATGATCAAATGATCAAATAATCAAATGATCAAATGATCAAATGAGCAAATGAGCAAATGAGCAAATGAGAGCAAATGAGAGAGAATGAGCAAATGAGCCAATGAGCAAATGAGCAAATGAGCAAATGAGCAAATGAGCAAATGAGCAAATGAGCAAATGAGCAAATGAGCAAATGAGAGCAAATGAGCAAATGAGCAAATGAGCAAATGAGCAAATGAGCAAATGAGCAAATGAGCAAATGAGCAAATGAGCAAATGAGCAAATGAGCAAATGAGCAAATGAGCAAATGACCAAATAAGCAAATGATCAAATGATCAAATGATCAAATGATCAAATGAGCAAATGAGCAAATGAGAGCAAATGAGCAAATGAGCAAATGAGCCAATGAGCAAATGAGCCAATGAGCAAATAAGCAAAGGAGCAAAGGAGCAAATGAGCAATTGAGCAAATGAGCAAATGAGCAAATGAGCAAATGAGCAAATGAACAAATAAGCAAATGAGCAAATGAGCAAATGAACAAATGAGCAAATAAGCAAATGAGCAAATGAGCAAATGAGCAAATGAGCAAATGATCAAATGATCAAATGAGCAAATGAGCAAAGGAACAAATGAGCAAATGAGCAAATGAGCAAATGAGCAAATGAGAGCAAAGGAGTAAATGAGTACCTGAGCAAATGAGCAAATGAGCAAATGAGAGCAAAGGAGTAAATGAGTAAATGAGCAAATGAGCAAATGAGAAAATGAGCAAATGAGCAAATGAACAAATGAGCAAATGAGCAAATAAGCAAATGAGCAAATGAGCAAATGAGCAAATGAGCAAATGAGCAAATGAGCAAATGAGCAAATGAGCAAATGAGCAAATGAGAGCAAATGAGAGCAAATGAGTAAATGAGCAAATGAGCAAATGAGAACATGAGCAAATGAGCAAATGAGCAAATGAGCAAATGAGCAAATTAGAAAATGACCAAATTAGCAAATTAGCAATTGAGCAAATGAGCAAATGAGCAAATGAATAAATGAACAAATAAGCAAATGAGCAAATGAGCAAATGAACAAATGAGCAAATAAGCAAATGAGCAAATGAGCAAATGAGCAAATGAGCAAATGAGCAAATGAGCAAATGATCAAATGATCAAATGAGCAAATGATCAAATGATCAAATGAGCAAATGAGAGCAAATGAGCAAATGAGCAAATGAACAAATGAGCAAATGAGCAAATGAGCAAATGAGCAAATGAGCAAATGAGAGCAAAGGAGTAAATGAGTAAATGAGTAAATGAGCAAATGAGCAAATGAGCAAATGAGCAAATGAGCAAATGAGCAAATGAGCAAATGAGAAAATGAGCAAATGAGCAAATGAACAAATGAGCAAATGAGCAAATGAGCAAATAAGCAAATGAGCAAATGAGCAAATGAGCAAATGAGCAAATGAGCAAATGAGCAAATGAGCAAATGAGCAAATGAGCAAATGAGTAAATGAGCAAATGAGCAAATGAGCAAATGAGCAAATGAGCAAATGAGCAAATGAGCAAATGAGAAAATGAGCAAATGAGCAAATGAACAAATGAGCAAATGAGCAAATGAGCAAATAAGCAAATGAGCAAATGAGCAAATGAGCAAATGAGCAAATGAGCAAATGAGCAAATGAGCAAATGAGCAAATGAGCAAATGAGCAAATGAGCAAATGAACAAATGAGCAAATAAGCAAATGAGCAAATGAGCAAATGAGCAAATGAGCAAAGGAGCAAAGGAGCAAAGGAGCAAATGAGCAAATGAGCAAATGAGCAAATGAGCAAATGAGCAAATGATCAAATGAGCAAATGAGCAAATGAGCAAATGAGCAAATGAGCAAATGAGCAAATGAGCAAATGAGCAAATGCGCAAATGCGCAAATGAGCAAATGATCAAATGAGCAAATGAGCAAATGAGCAAATGAGCAAATGAGCAAATGAGCAAATGAGCAAATGAGCAAATGAGCAAATGAGCAAATGAACAAATGAGCAAATGAGAGCAAATGAGCAAATGAGCAAATGACCAAATAAGCAAATGAGCAAATGATCAAATGATCAAATGATCAAATGATCAAATGAGCAAATGAGCAAATGAGAGCAAATGAGAGCAAATGAGAGCAAATGAGCAAATGAGCCAATGAGCAAATGAGCAAATGAGCAAATGAGCAAATGAGCAAATGAGCAAATGAGCAAATGAGCAAATGAGCAAATGAGCAAATGAGCAAATGAGAGCAAATGAGCAAATGAGCAAATGAGCAAATGAGCAAATGAGAGCAAATGAGCAAATGAGCAAATGACCAAATAAGCAAATGAGCAAATGATCAAATGATCAAATGATCAAATGATCAAATGAGCAAATGAGCAAATGAGAGCAAATGAGAGCAAATGAGAGCAAATGAGCAAATGAGCCAATGAGCAAATGAGCCAATGAGCAAATGAGCAAAGGAGCAAAGGAGCAAATGAGCAATTGAGCAAATGAGCAAATGAGCAAATGAGCAAATGAACAAATAAGCAAATGATCAAATGAGCAAATGAACAAATGAGCAAAAGAGTAAATGAGTACATGAGCAAATGAGCAAATGAGCAAATGAGCAAATGAGCAAATGAGAGCAAAGGAGTAAATGAGTAAATGAGCAAATGAGAAAATGAGAAAATGAGCAAATGAGCAAATGAACAAATGAGCAAATGAGCAAATAAGCAAATGAGCAAATGAGCAAATGAGCAAATGAGCAAATGAGCAAATGAGCAAATGAGCAAATGAGCAAATGAGCAAATGAGAGCAAATGAGAGCAAATGAGCAAATGAGCAAATGAGTAAATGAGCAAATGAGCAAATGAGAACATGAGCAAATGAGCAAATGAGCAAATGAGCAAATTAGAAAATGACCAAATTAGCAAATTAGCAATTGAGCAAATGAGCAAGTGAGCAAATGAGCAAATGAGCAAATGAGCAAATGAACAAATAAGCAAATGATCAAATGAGCAAATGAACAAATGAGCAAATAAGCAAATGAGCAAATGAGCAAATGAGCAAATGAGCAAATGAGCAAATGAGCATATGAGCAAATGAGCAAATGAGCAAATGAGCAAATGATCAAATGATCAAATGATCAAATGAGCAAATGAGCAAAGGAACAAATGAGCAAATGAGCAAATGAGCAAATGAGCAAATGAGAGCAAAGGAGTAAATGAGTACATGAGCAAATGAGCAAATGAGCAAATGAGCAAATGAGAGCAAAGGAGTAAATGAGTAAATGAGCAAATGAGCAAATGAGAAAATGAGCAAATGAGCAAATGAACAAATGATCAAATGAGCAAATAAGCAAATGAGCAAATGAGCAAATGAGCAAATGAGCAAATGAGCAAATGAGCAAATGAGCAAATGAGCAAATGAGCAAATGAGCAAATGAGCAAATGAGAGCAAATGAGCAAATGAGCAAATGAGTAAATGAGCAAATGAGAGCAAAGGAGTAAATGAGTAAATGAGCAAATGAGCAAATGAGAAAATGAGCAAATGAGCAAATGAACAAATGAGCAAATGAGCAAATAAGCAAATGAGCAAATGAGCAAATGAGCAAATGAGCAAATGAGCAAATGAGCAAATGAGCAAATGAGCAAATGAGCAAATGAGAGCAAATGAGAGCAAATGAGCAAATGAGCAAATGAGTAAATGAGCAAATGAGCAAATGAGAACATGAGCAAATGAGCAAATGAGTAAATGAGCAAATTAGAAAATGACCAAATTAGCAAATTAGCAATTGAGCAAATGAGCAAGTGAGCAAATGAGCAAATGAGCAAATGAGCAAATGAGCAAATGAATAAATGAACAAATAAGCAAATGAGCAAATGAGCAAATGAACAAATGAGCAAATAAGCAAATGAGCAAATGAGCAAATGAGCAAATGAGCAAATGAGCAAATGAGCAAATGATCAAATGATCAAATGAGCAAATGATCAAATGAGCAAATGAGAGCAAATGAGAGCAAATGAGCAAATGAGCAAATGAACAAATGAGCAAATGAGCAAATGAGCAAATGAGCAAATGAGAGCAAAGGAGTAAATGAGTAAATGAGTAAATGAGCAAATGAGCAAATGAGCAAATGAGCAAATGAGCAAATGAGCAAATGAGCAAATGAACAAATGAGCAAATGAGCAAATGAGCAAATAAGCAAATGAGCAAATGAGCAAATGAGCAAATGAGCAAATGAGCAAATGAGCAAATGAGCAAATGAGCAAATGAGCAAATGATCAAATGAGCAAATGATCAAATGAACAAATGAGCAAATAAGCAAATGAGCAAATGAGCAAATGAGCAAATGAGCAAAGGAGCAAAGGAGCAAAGGAGCAAATGAGCAAATGAGCAAATGAGCAAATGAGCAAATGAGCAAATGAGCAAATGAGCAAATGAGCAAATGAGCAAATGAGCAAATGAGCAAATGAGCAAATGAGCAAATGAGCAAATGCGCAAATGCGCAAATGAGCAAATGAGCAAATGAGCAAATGAGCAAATGAGCAAATGAGCAAATGAGCAAATGAGCAAATGAGCAAATGAGCAAATGAGCAAATGAGCAAATGAACAAATGAACAAATAATCAAATGATCAAATGAGCAAATGAACAAATGAGCAAATGAGCAAATGAGCAAATGAGCAAATGAGCAAATGAGCAAATGAGCAAATGAGCAAATGAGCAAATGAGCAATTGAGAGCAAATGAGAGCAAATGAGTAAATGAGCAAATGAGCAAATGAGAACATGAGCAAATGAGCAAATGAGCAAATGAGCAAATGAGCAAATTAGAAAATGACCAAATTAGCAAATTAGCAATTGAGCAAATGAGCAAATGAGCAAATGAGCAAATGAGCAAATGAGCAAATGAGCAAATGAATAAATGAACAAATAAGCAAATGAGCAAATGAGCAAATGAACAAATGAGCAAATAAGCAAATGAGCAAATGAGCAAATGAGCAAATGAGCAAATGAGCAAATGAGCAAATGATCAAATGATCAAATGAGCAAATGATCAAATGAGCAAATGAGAGCAAATGAGAGCAAATGAGCAAATGAGCAAATGAACAAATGAGCAAATGAGCAAATGAGCAAATGAGCAAATGAGCAAATGAGAGCAAAGGAGTAAATGAGTAAATGAGTAAATGAGCAAATGAGCAAATGAGCAAATGAGCAAATGAGCAAATGAGCAAATGAGCAAATGAGAAAATGAGCAAATGAGCAAATGAACAAATGAGCAAATGAGCAAATGAGCAAATAAGCAAATGAGCAAATGAGCAAATGAGCAAATGAGCAAATGAGCAAATGAGCAAATGAGCAAATGAGCAAATGAGCAAATGAGCAAATGATCAAATGAGCAAATGATCAAATGAACAAATGAGCAAATAAGCAAATGAGCAAATGAGCAAATGAGCAAATGAGCAAAGGAGCAAAGGAGCAAAGGAGCAAATGAGCAAATGAGCAAATGAGCAAATGAGCAAATGAGCAAATGAGCAAATGAGCAAATGCGCAAATGCGCAAATGAGCAAATGATCAAATGAGCAAATGAGCAAATGAGCAAATGAGCAAATGAGCAAATGAGCAAATGAGAAAATGAGCAAATGAGCAAATGAGCAAATGAACAAATGAACAAATAATCAAATGATCAAATGATCAAATGATCAAATGATCAAATGATCAAATGAGCAAATGAGCAAAGGAACAAATGAGCAAATGAGCAAATGAGCAAATGAGCAAATGAGAGCAAAGGAGTAAATGAGTACATGAGCAAATGAGCAAATGAGCAAATGAGCAAATGAGAGCAAAGGAGTAAATGAGTAAATGAGCAAATGAGCAAATGAGAAAATGAGCAAATGAGCAAATGAACAAATGATCAAATGAGCAAATAAGCAAATGAGCAAATGAGCAAATGAGCAAATGAGCAAATGAGCAAATGAGCAAATGAGCAAATGAGCAAATGAGCAAATGAGAGCAAATGAGAGCAAATGAGAGCAAATGAGCAAATGAGCAAATGAGTAAATGAGCAAATGAGAGCAAAGGAGTAAATGAGTAAATGAGCAAATGAGCAAATGAGAAAATGAGCAAATGAGCAAATGAGCAAATGATCAAATGAGCAAATGAGCAAAGGAACAAATGAGCAAATGAGCAAATGAGCAAATGAGCAAATGAGAGCAAAGGAGTAAATGAGTACATGAGCAAATGAGCAAATGAGCAAATGAACAAATGAGCAAATGAGCAAATAAGCAAATGAGCAAATGAGCAAATGAGCAAATGAGCAAATGAGCAAATGAGCAAATGAGCAAATGAGCAAATGAGCAAATGAGAGCAAATGAGAGCAAATGAGCAAATGAGCAAATGAGTAAATGAGCAAATGAGCAAATGAGAACATGAGCAAATGAGCAAATGAGCAAATGAGTAAATGAGCAAATTAGAAAATGACCAAATTAGCAAATTAGCAATTGAGCAAATGAGCAAGTGAGCAAATGAGCAAATGAACAAATGAGCAAATGAGCAAATAAGCAAATGAGCAAATGAGCAAATGAGCAAATGAGCAAATGAGCAAATGAGGGCAAATGAGAGCAAATGAGCAAATGAGCCAATGAGCAAATGAGCCAATGAGCAAATGAGCAAAGGAGCAAATGAGCCAATGAGCAAATGAGCCAATGAGCAAATGAGCAAAGGAGCAAAGGAGCAAATGAGCAATTGAGCAAATGAGCAAATGAGCAAATGAGCAAATGAGCAAATGAACAAATGAGCAAATGAGCAAATGAGCAAATGAGAGCAAAGGAGTAAATGAGTAAATGAGCAAATGAGAAAATGAGAAAATGAGCAAATGAGCAAATGAACAAATGAGCAAATGAGCAAATAAGCAAATGAGCAAATGAGCAAATGAGCAAATGAGCAAATGAGCAAATGAGCAAATGAGCAAATGAGCAAATGAGCAAATGAGAGCAAATGAGAGCAAATGAGCAAATGAGCAAATGAGTAAATGAGCAAATGAGCAAATGAGAACATGAGCAAATGAGCAAATGAGCAAATGAGCAAATTAGAAAATGACCAAATTAGCAAATTAGCAATTGAGCAAATGAGCAAGTGAGCAAATGAGCAAATGAGCAAATGAGCAAATGAACAAATAAGCAAATGGTCAAATGAGCAAATGAACAAATGAGCAAATAAGCAAATGAGCAAATGAGCAAATGAGCAAATGAGCAAATGAGCAAATGAGCATATGAGCAAATGAGCAAATGAGCAAATGAGCAAATGATCAAATGATCAAATGATCAAATGAGCAAATGAGCAAAGGAACAAATGAGCAAATGAGCAAATGAGCAAATGAGCAAATGAGAGCAAAGGAGTAAATGAGTACATGAGCAAATGAGCAAATGAGCAAATGAGAGCAAAGGAGTAAATGAGTAAATGAGCAAATGAGCAAATGAGAAAATGAGCAAATGAGCAAATGAACAAATGATCAAATGAGCAAATAAGCAAATGAGCAAATGAGCAAATGAGCAAATGAGCAAATGAGCAAATGAGCAAATGAGCAAATGAGCAAATGAGCAAATGAGAGCAAATGAGAGCAAATGAGAGCAAATGAGCAAATGAGCAAATGAGTAAATGAGCAAATGAGAGCAAAGGAGTAAATGAGTAAATGAGCAAATGAGCAAATGAGAAAATAAGCAAATGAGCAAATGAACAAATGAGCAAATGAGCAAATAAGCAAATGAGCAAATGAGCAAATGAGCAAATGAGCAAATGAGCAAATGAGCAAATGAGCAAATGAGAGCAAATGAGAGCAAATGAGCAAATGAGCAAATGAGTAAATGAGCAAATGAGCAAATGAGAACATGAGCAAATGAGCAAATGAGCAAATGAGTAAATGAGCAAATTAGAAAATGACCAAATTAGCAAATTAGCAATTGAGCAAATGAGCAAGTGAGCAAATGAGCAAATGAGCAAATGAGCAAATGAGCAAATGAATAAATGAACAAATAAGCAAATGAGCAAATGAGCAAATGAACAAATGAGCAAATAAGCAAATGAGCAAATGAGCAAATGAGCAAATGAGCAAATGAGCAAATGAGCAAATGATCAAATGATCAAATGAGCAAATGATCAAATGAGCAAATGAGAGCAAATGAGAGCAAATGAGCAAATGAGCAAATGAACAAATGAGCAAATGAGCAAATGAGCAAATGAGCAAATGAGAGCAAAGGAGTAAATGAGTAAATGAGTAAATGAGCAAATGAGCAAATGAGCAAATGAGCAAATGAGCAAATGAGCAAATGAGGAAATGAACAAATGAGCAAATGAGCAAATGAGCAAATAAGCAAATGAGCAAATGAGCAAATGAGCAAATGAGCAAATGAGCAAATGAGCAAATGAGCAAATGAGCAAATGATCAAATGAGCAAATGATCAAATGAACAAATGAGCAAATAAGCAAATGAGCAAATGAGCAAATGAGCAAATGAGCAAAGGAGCAAAGGAGCAAAGGAGCAAATGAGCAAATGAGCAAATGAGCAAATGAGCAAATGAGCAAATGATCAAATGAGCAAATGAGCAAATGAGCAAATGAGCAAATGAGCAAATGAGCAAATGAGCAAATGAGCAAATGAGAAAATGAGCAAATGAGCAAATGAACAAATGATCAAATGAGCAAATAAGCAAATGAGCAAATGAGCAAATGAGCAAATGAGCAAATGAGCAAATGAGCAAATGAGCAAATGAGCAAATGAGCAAATGAGAGCAAATGAGAGCAAATGAGAGCAAATGAGCAAATGAGCAAATGAGTAAATGAGCAAATGAGAGCAAAGGAGTAAATGAGTAAATGAGCAAATGAGCAAATGAGAAAATGAGCAAATGAGCAAATGAGCAAATGATCAAATGAGCAAATGAGCAAAGGAACAAATGAGCAAATGAGCAAATGAGCAAATGAGCAAATGAGAGCAAAGGAGTAAATGAGTACATGAGCAAATGAGCAAATGAGCAAATGAACAAATGAGCAAATGAGCAAATAAGCAAATGAGCAAATGAGCAAATGAGCAAATGAGCAAATGAGCAAATGAGCAAATGAGCAAATGAGCAAATGAGCAAATGAGAGCAAATGAGAGCAAATGAGCAAATGAGCAAATGAGTAAATGAGCAAATGAGCAAATGAGAACATGAGCAAATGAGCAAATGAGCAAATGAGTAAATGAGCAAATTAGAAAATGACCAAATTAGCAAATTAGCAATTGAGCAAATGAGCAAGTGAGCAAATGAGCAAATGAACAAATGAGCAAATGAGCAAATAAGCAAATGAGCAAATGAGCAAATGAGCAAATGAGCAAATGAGCAAATGAGGGCAAATGAGAGCAAATGAGCAAATGAGCCAATGAGCAAATGAGCCAATGAGCAAATGAGCAAAGGAGCAAATGAGCCAATGAGCAAATGAGCCAATGAGCAAATGAGCAAAGGAGCAAAGGAGCAAATGAGCAATTGAGCAAATGAGCAAATGAGCAAATGAGCAAATGAGCAAATGAACAAATGAGCAAATGAGCAAATGAGCAAATGAGAGCAAAGGAGTAAATGAGTAAATGAGCAAATGAGAAAATGAGAAAATGAGCAAATGAGCAAATGAACAAATGAGCAAATGAGCAAATAAGCAAATGAGCAAATGAGCAAATGAGCAAATGAGCAAATGAGCAAATGAGCAAATGAGCAAATGAGCAAATGAGCAAATGAGAGCAAATGAGAGCAAATGAGCAAATGAGCAAATGAGTAAATGAGCAAATGAGCAAATGAGAACATGAGCAAATGAGCAAATGAGCAAATGAGCAAATTAGAAAATGACCAAATTAGCAAATTAGCAATTGAGCAAATGAGCAAGTGAGCAAATGAGCAAATGAGCAAATGAGCAAATGAACAAATAAGCAAATGGTCAAATGAGCAAATGAACAAATGAGCAAATAAGCAAATGAGCAAATGAGCAAATGAGCAAATGAGCAAATGAGCAAATGAGCATATGAGCAAATGAGCAAATGAGCAAATGAGCAAATGATCAAATGATCAAATGATCAAATGAGCAAATGAGCAAAGGAACAAATGAGCAAATGAGCAAATGAGCAAATGAGCAAATGAGAGCAAAGGAGTAAATGAGTACATGAGCAAATGAGCAAATGAGCAAATGAGAGCAAAGGAGTAAATGAGTAAATGAGCAAATGAGCAAATGAGAAAATGAGCAAATGAGCAAATGAACAAATGATCAAATGAGCAAATAAGCAAATGAGCAAATGAGCAAATGAGCAAATGAGCAAATGAGCAAATGAGCAAATGAGCAAATGAGCAAATGAGCAAATGAGAGCAAATGAGAGCAAATGAGAGCAAATGAGCAAATGAGCAAATGAGTAAATGAGCAAATGAGAGCAAAGGAGTAAATGAGTAAATGAGCAAATGAGCAAATGAGAAAATAAGCAAATGAGCAAATGAACAAATGAGCAAATGAGCAAATAAGCAAATGAGCAAATGAGCAAATGAGCAAATGAGCAAATGAGCAAATGAGCAAATGAGCAAATGAGAGCAAATGAGAGCAAATGAGCAAATGAGCAAATGAGTAAATGAGCAAATGAGCAAATGAGAACATGAGCAAATGAGCAAATGAGCAAATGAGTAAATGAGCAAATTAGAAAATGACCAAATTAGCAAATTAGCAATTGAGCAAATGAGCAAGTGAGCAAATGAGCAAATGAGCAAATGAGCAAATGAGCAAATGAATAAATGAACAAATAAGCAAATGAGCAAATGAGCAAATGAACAAATGAGCAAATAAGCAAATGAGCAAATGAGCAAATGAGCAAATGAGCAAATGAGCAAATGAGCAAATGATCAAATGATCAAATGAGCAAATGATCAAATGAGCAAATGAGAGCAAATGAGAGCAAATGAGCAAATGAGCAAATGAACAAATGAGCAAATGAGCAAATGAGCAAATGAGCAAATGAGAGCAAAGGAGTAAATGAGTAAATGAGTAAATGAGCAAATGAGCAAATGAGCAAATGAGCAAATGAGCAAATGAGCAAATGAGGAAATGAACAAATGAGCAAATGAGCAAATGAGCAAATAAGCAAATGAGCAAATGAGCAAATGAGCAAATGAGCAAATGAGCAAATGAGCAAATGAGCAAATGAGCAAATGATCAAATGAGCAAATGATCAAATGAACAAATGAGCAAATAAGCAAATGAGCAAATGAGCAAATGAGCAAATGAGCAAAGGAGCAAAGGAGCAAAGGAGCAAATGAGCAAATGAGCAAATGAGCAAATGAGCAAATGAGCAAATGATCAAATGAGCAAATGAGCAAATGAGCAAATGAGCAAATGAGCAAATGAGCAAATGAGCAAATGAGCAAATGCGCAAATGCGCAAATGAGCAAATGATCAAATGAGCAAATGAGCAAATGAGCAAATGAGCAAATGAGCAAATGAGCAAATGAGCAAATGAACAAATGAACAAATAATCAAATGATCAAATGAGCAAATGAACAAATGAGCAAATGAGCAAATGAACAAATGAGAGCAAATGAGCAAATGAGCAAATGAGCAAATAAGCAAATGAGCAAATGAGCAAATGAGAACATGAGCAAATAAGCAAATGAGCAAATGAGCAAATGATCAAATGATCAAATGAGCAAATGATCAAATGAACAAATGAGCAAATAAGCAAATGAGCAAATGAGCAAATGAGCAAATGAGCAAATGAGCAAAGGAGCAAAGGAGCAAATGAGCAAATGAGCAAATGAGCAAATGAGCAAATGAGCAAATGAGCAAATGAGCAAATGAGCAAATGAGCAAATGAGCAAATGAGCAAATGAGCAAATGAGCAAATGAGCAAATGAGCAAATGCGCAAATGCGCAAATGAGCAAATGATCAAATGAGCAAATGAGCAAATGAGCAAATGAGCAAATGAGCAAATGAGCAAATGAGCAAATGAGCAAATGAGCAAATGAACAAATGAACAAATAATCAAATGATCAAATGAGCAAATGAACAAATGAGCAAATGAGCAAATGAACAAATGAGAGCAAATGAGCAAATGAGCAAATGAGCAAATAAGCAAATGAGCAAATAAGCAAATGAGCAAATGAGCAAATGAGCAAATGAGAGCAAATGAGATCAAATGAGCAAATGAGCAAATGAGCAAATGAGAACATGAGCAAATGAGCATATGCGCAAATGAGCAAATGAGCAAATGAGCAAATGAGCAAATGAGAGCAAATGAGAGCAAATGAGCAAATGAGCAAATGAGCAAATGAGAGCAAATGAGCAAATGAGCAAATGAGCAAATGAGCAAATGAGAGCAAATGAGCAAATGACCAAATGACCAAATAAGCAAATGATCAAATGATCAAATAATCAAATGATCAAATGATCAAATGAGCAAATGAGCAAATGAGCAAATGAGAGCAAATGAGAGAGAATGAGCAAATGAGCCAATGAGCAAATGAGCAAATGAGCAAATGAGCAAATGAGCAAATGAGCAAATGAGCAAATGAGCAAATGAGCAAATGAGAGCAAATGAGCAAATGAGCAAATGAGCAAATGAGCAAATGAGCAAATGAGCAAATGAGCAAATGAGCAAATGAGCAAATGAGCAAATGAGCAAATGAGCAAATGAGCAAATGACCAAATAAGCAAATGATCAAATGATCAAATGATCAAATGATCAAATGAGCAAATGAGCAAATGAGAGCAAATGAGCAAATGAGCAAATGAGCCAATGAGCAAATGAGCCAATGAGCAAATAAGCAAAGGAGCAAAGGAGCAAATGAGCAATTGAGCAAATGAGCAAATGAGCAAATGAGCAAATGAGCAAATGAACAAATAAGCAAATGAGCAAATGAGCAAATGAACAAATGAGCAAATAAGCAAATGAGCAAATGAGCAAATGAGCAAATGAGCAAATGATCAAATGATCAAATGAGCAAATGAGCAAAGGAACAAATGAGCAAATGAGCAAATGAGCAAATGAGCAAATGAGAGCAAAGGAGTAAATGAGTACCTGAGCAAATGAGCAAATGAGCAAATGAGAGCAAAGGAGTAAATGAGTAAATGAGCAAATGAGCAAATGAGAAAATGAGCAAATGAGCAAATGAACAAATGAGCAAATGAGCAAATAAGCAAATGAGCAAATGAGCAAATGAGCAAATGAGCAAATGAGCAAATGAGCAAATGAGCAAATGAGCAAATGAGCAAATGAGAGCAAATGAGAGCAAATGAGTAAATGAGCAAATGAGCAAATGAGAACATGAGCAAATGAGCAAATGAGCAAATGAGCAAATGAGCAAATTAGAAAATGACCAAATTAGCAAATTAGCAATTGAGCAAATGAGCAAATGAGCAAATGAATAAATGAACAAATAAGCAAATGAGCAAATGAGCAAATGAACAAATGAGCAAATAAGCAAATGAGCAAATGAGCAAATGAGCAAATGAGCAAATGAGCAAATGAGCAAATGATCAAATGATCAAATGAGCAAATGATCAAATGAGCAAATGAGAGCAAATGAGAGCAAATGAGCAAATGAGCAAATGAACAAATGAGCAAATGAGCAAATGAGCAAATGAGCAAATGAGCAAATGAGAGCAAAGGAGTAAATGAGTAAATGAGTAAATGAGCAAATGAGCAAATGAGCAAATGAGCAAATGAGCAAATGAGCAAATGAGCAAATGAGAAAATGAGCAAATGAGCAAATGAACAAATGAGCAAATGAGCAAATGAGCAAATAAGCAAATGAGCAAATGAGCAAATGAGCAAATGAGCAAATGAGCAAATGAGCAAATGAGCAAATGAGCAAATGAGCAAATGAGTAAATGAGCAAATGAGCAAATGAGCAAATGAGCAAATGAGCAAATGAGCAAATGAGCAAATGAGAAAATGAGCAAATGAGCAAATGAACAAATGAGCAAATGAGCAAATGAGCAAATAAGCAAATGAGCAAATGAGCAAATGAGCAAATGAGCAAATGAGCAAATGAGCAAATGAGCAAATGAGCAAATGAGCAAATGAGCAAATGATCAAATGAACAAATGAGCAAATAAGCAAATGAGCAAATGAGCAAATGAGCAAAGGAGCAAAGGAGCAAAGGAGCAAAGGAGCAAATGAGCAAATGAGCAAATGAGCAAATGAGCAAATGAGCAAATGATCAAATGAGCAAATGAGCAAATGAGCAAATGAGCAAATGAGCAAATGAGCAAATGAGCAAATGAGCAAATGCGCAAATGCGCAAATGAGCAAATGATCAAATGAGCAAATGAGCAAATGAGCAAATGAGCAAATGAGCAAATGAGCAAATGAGCAAATGAGCAAATGAGCAAATGAGCAAATGAACAAATGAGCAAATGAGAGCAAATGAGCAAATGAGCAAATGACCAAATAAGCAAATGAGCAAATGATCAAATGATCAAATGATCAAATGATCAAATGAGCAAATGAGCAAATGAGAGCAAATGAGAGCAAATGAGAGCAAATGAGCAAATGAGCCAATGAGCAAATGAGCAAATGAGCAAATGAGCAAATGAGCAAATGAGCAAATGAGCAAATGAGCAAATGAGCAAATGAGCAAATGAGCAAATGAGAGCAAATGAGCAAATGAGCAAATGAGCAAATGAGCAAATGAGAGCAAATGAGCAAATGAGCAAATGACCAAATAAGCAAATGAGCAAATGATCAAATGATCAAATGATCAAATGATCAAATGAGCAAATGAGCAAATGAGAGCAAATGAGAGCAAATGAGAGCAAATGAGCAAATGAGCCAATGAGCAAATGAGCCAATGAGCAAATGAGCAAAGGAGCAAAGGAGCAAATGAGCAATTGAGCAAATGAGCAAATGAGCAAATGAGCAAATGAACAAATAAGCAAATGATCAAATGAGCAAATGAACAAATGAGCAAAAGAGTAAATGAGTACATGAGCAAATGAGCAAATGAGCAAATGAGCAAATGAGAGCAAAGGAGTAAATGAGTAAATGAGCAAATGAGAAAATGAGAAAATGAGCAAATGAGCAAATGAACAAATGAGCAAATGAGCAAATAAGCAAATGAGCAAATGAGCAAATGAGCAAATGAGCAAATGAGCAAATGAGCAAATGAGCAAATGAGCAAATGAGCAAATGAGAGCAAATGAGAGCAAATGAGCAAATGAGCAAATGAGTAAATGAGCAAATGAGCAAATGAGAACATGAGCAAATGAGCAAATGAGCAAATGAGCAAATTAGAAAATGACCAAATTAGCAAATTAGCAATTGAGCAAATGAGCAAGTGAGCAAATGAGCAAATGAGCAAATGAGCAAATGAACAAATAAGCAAATGATCAAATGAGCAAATGAACAAATGAGCAAATAAGCAAATGAGCAAATGAGCAAATGAGCAAATGAGCAAATGAGCAAATGAGCATATGAGCAAATGAGCAAATGAGCAAATGAGCAAATGATCAAATGATCAAATGATCAAATGAGCAAATGAGCAAAGGAACAAATGAGCAAATGAGCAAATGAGCAAATGAGCAAATGAGAGCAAAGGAGTAAATGAGTACATGAGCAAATGAGCAAATGAGCAAATGAGCAAATGAGAGCAAAGGAGTAAATGAGTAAATGAGCAAATGAGCAAATGAGAAAATGAGCAAATGAGCAAATGAACAAATGATCAAATGAGCAAATAAGCAAATGAGCAAATGAGCAAATGAGCAAATGAGCAAATGAGCAAATGAGCAAATGAGCAAATGAGCAAATGAGCAAATGAGCAAATGAGCAAATGAGAGCAAATGAGCAAATGAGCAAATGAGTAAATGAGCAAATGAGAGCAAAGGAGTAAATGAGTAAATGAGCAAATGAGCAAATGAGAAAATGAGCAAATGAGCAAATGAACAAATGAGCAAATGAGCAAATAAGCAAATGAGCAAATGAGCAAATGAGCAAATGAGCAAATGAGCAAATGAGCAAATGAGCAAATGAGCAAATGAGCAAATGAGAGCAAATGAGAGCAAATGAGCAAATGAGCAAATGAGTAAATGAGCAAATGAGCAAATGAGAACATGAGCAAATGAGCAAATGAGCAAATGAGTAAATGAGCAAATTAGAAAATGACCAAATTAGCAAATTAGCAATTGAGCAAATGAGCAAGTGAGCAAATGAGCAAATGAGCAAATGAGCAAATGAGCAAATGAATAAATGAACAAATAAGCAAATGAGCAAATGAGCAAATGAACAAATGAGCAAATAAGCAAATGAGCAAATGAGCAAATGAGCAAATGAGCAAATGAGCAAATGAGCAAATGATCAAATGATCAAATGAGCAAATGATCAAATGAGCAAATGAGAGCAAATGAGAGCAAATGAGCAAATGAGCAAATGAACAAATGAGCAAATGAGCAAATGAGCAAATGAGCAAATGAGAGCAAAGGAGTAAATGAGTAAATGAGTAAATGAGCAAATGAGCAAATGAGCAAATGAGCAAATGAGCAAATGAGCAAATGAGCAAATGAACAAATGAGCAAATGAGCAAATGAGCAAATAAGCAAATGAGCAAATGAGCAAATGAGCAAATGAGCAAATGAGCAAATGAGCAAATGAGCAAATGAGCAAATGAGCAAATGATCAAATGAGCAAATGATCAAATGAACAAATGAGCAAATAAGCAAATGAGCAAATGAGCAAATGAGCAAATGAGCAAAGGAGCAAAGGAGCAAAGGAGCAAATGAGCAAATGAGCAAATGAGCAAATGAGCAAATGAGCAAATGAGCAAATGAGCAAATGAGCAAATGAGCAAATGAGCAAATGAGCAAATGAGCAAATGAGCAAATGAGCAAATGCGCAAATGCGCAAATGAGCAAATGATCAAATGAGCAAATGAGCAAATGAGCAAATGAGCAAATGAGCAAATGAGCAAATGAGCAAATGAGCAAATGAGCAAATGAGCAAATGAACAAATGAACAAATAATCAAATGATCAAATGAGCAAATGAACAAATGAGCAAATGAGCAAATGAACAAATGAGAGCAAATGAGCAAATGAGCAAATGAGCAAATAAGCAAATGAGCAAATGAGCAAATGAGAACATGAGCAAATGAGCATATGCGCAAATGAGCAAATGAGCAAATGAGCAAATGAGCAAATGAGAGCAAATGAGAGCAAATGAGCAAATGAGCAAATGAGCAAATGAGAGCAAATGAGCAAATGAGCAAATGAGCAAATAAGCAAATGAGCAAATGAGCAAATGAGCAAATGAGCAAATGATCAAATGATCAAATGAGCAAATGAGCAAAGGAACAAATGAGCAAATGAGCAAATGAGCAAATGAGCAAATGAGAGCAAAGGAGTAAATGAGTACATGAGCAAATGAGCAAATGAGCAAATGAGCAAATGAGAGCAAAGGAGTAAATGAGTAAATGAGCAAATGAGCAAATGAGAAAATGAGCAAATGAGCAAATGAACAAATGAGCAAATGAGCAAATAAGCAAATGAGCAAATGAGCAAATGAGCAAATGAGCAAATGAGCAAATGAGCAAATGAGCAAATGAGCAATTGAGAGCAAATGAGAGCAAATGAGTAAATGAGCAAATGAGCAAATGAGAACATGAGCAAATGAGCAAATGAGCAAATGAGCAAATGAGCAAATTAGAAAATGACCAAATTAGCAAATTAGCAATTGAGCAAATGAGCAAATGAGCAAATGAGCAAATGAGCAAATGAGCAAATGAGCAAATGAATAAATGAACAAATAAGCAAATGAGCAAATGAGCAAATGAACAAATGAGCAAATAAGCAAATGAGCAAATGAGCAAATGAGCAAATGAGCAAATGAGCAAATGAGCAAATGATCAAATGATCAAATGAGCAAATGATCAAATGAGCAAATGAGAGCAAATGAGAGCAAATGAGCAAATGAGCAAATGAACAAATGAGCAAATGAGCAAATGAGCAAATGAGCAAATGAGCAAATGAGAGCAAAGGAGTAAATGAGTAAATGAGTAAATGAGCAAATGAGCAAATGAGCAAATGAGCAAATGAGCAAATGAGCAAATGAGCAAATGAGAAAATGAGCAAATGAGCAAATGAACAAATGAGCAAATGAGCAAATGAGCAAATAAGCAAATGAGCAAATGAGCAAATGAGCAAATGAGCAAATGAGCAAATGAGCAAATGAGCAAATGAGCAAATGAGCAAATGATCAAATGAGCAAATGATCAAATGAACAAATGAGCAAATAAGCAAATGAGCAAATGAGCAAATGAGCAAATGAGCAAAGGAGCAAAGGAGCAAAGGAGCAAATGAGCAAATGAGCAAATGAGCAAATGAGCAAATGAGCAAATGAGCAAATGAGCAAATGCGCAAATGCGCAAATGAGCAAATGATCAAATGAGCAAATGAGCAAATGAGCAAATGAGCAAATGAGCAAATGAGCAAATGAGAAAATGAGCAAATGAGCAAATGAGCAAATGAACAAATGAACAAATAATCAAATGATCAAATGAGCAAATGATCAAATGATCAAATGATCAAATGAGCAAATGAGCAAAGGAACAAATGAGCAAATGAGCAAATGAGCAAATGAGCAAATGAGAGCAAAGGAGTAAATGAGTACATGAGCAAATGAGCAAATGAGCAAATGAGCAAATGAGAGCAAAGGAGTAAATGAGTAAATGAGCAAATGAGCAAATGAGAAAATGAGCAAATGAGCAAATGAACAAATGATCAAATGAGCAAATAAGCAAATGAGCAAATGAGCAAATGAGCAAATGAGCAAATGAGCAAATGAGCAAATGAGCAAATGAGCAAATGAGCAAATGAGAGCAAATGAGAGCAAATGAGAGCAAATGAGCAAATGAGCAAATGAGTAAATGAGCAAATGAGAGCAAAGGAGTAAATGAGTAAATGAGCAAATGAGCAAATGAGAAAATGAGCAAATGAGCAAATGAGCAAATGATCAAATGAGCAAATGAGCAAAGGAACAAATGAGCAAATGAGCAAATGAGCAAATGAGCAAATGAGAGCAAAGGAGTAAATGAGTACATGAGCAAATGAGCAAATGAGCAAATGAACAAATGAGCAAATGAGCAAATAAGCAAATGAGCAAATGAGCAAATGAGCAAATGAGCAAATGAGCAAATGAGCAAATGAGCAAATGAGCAAATGAGCAAATGAGAGCAAATGAGAGCAAATGAGCAAATGAGCAAATGAGTAAATGAGCAAATGAGCAAATGAGAACATGAGCAAATGAGCAAATGAGCAAATGAGTAAATGAGCAAATTAGAAAATGACCAAATTAGCAAATTAGCAATTGAGCAAATGAGCAAGTGAGCAAATGAGCAAATGAGCAAATGAGCAAATGAGCAAATGAATGAATGAACAAATAAGCAAATGAGCAAATGAGCAAATGAACAAATGAGCAAATAAGCAAATGAGCAAATGAGCAAATGAGCAAATGAGCAAATGAGCAAATGAGCAAATGATCAAATGATCAAATGAGCAAATGATCAAATGAGCAAATGAGAGCAAATGAGAGCAAATGAGCAAATGAGCAAATGAACAAATGAGCAAATGAGCAAATGAGCAAATGAGCAAATGAGAGCAAAGGAGTAAATGAGTAAATGAGTAAATGAGCAAATGAGCAAATGAGCAAATGAGCAAATGAGCAAATGAGCAAATGAGCAAATGAACAAATGAGCAAATGAGCAAATGAGCAAATAAGCAAATGAGCAAATGAGCAAATGAGCAAATGAGCAAATGAGCAAATGAGCAAATGAGCAAATGAGCAAATGAGCAAATGATCAAATGAGCAAATGATCAAATGAACAAATGAGCAAATAAGCAAATGAGCAAATGAGCAAATGAGCAAATGAGCAAAGGAGCAAAGGAGCAAAGGAGCAAATGAGCAAATGAGCAAATGAGCAAATGAGCAAATGAGCAAATGAGCAAATGAGCAAATGAGCAAATGAGCAAATGAGCAAATGAGCAAATGAGCAAATGAGCAAATGAGCAAATGAGCAAATGCGCAAATGCGCAAATGAGCAAATGATCAAATGAGCAAATGAGCAAATGAGCAAATGAGCAAATGAGCAAATGAGCAAATGAGCAAATGAGCAAATGAGCAAATGAGCAAATGAACAAATGAACAAATAATCAAATGATCAAATGAGCAAATGAACAAATGAGCAAATGAGCAAATGAACAAATGAGAGCAAATGAGCAAATGAGCAAATGAGCAAATAAGCAAATGAGCAAATGAGCAAATGAGAACATGAGCAAATGAGCATATGCGCAAATGAGCAAATGAGCAAATGAGCAAATGAGCAAATGAGAGCAAATGAGAGCAAATGAGCAAATGAGAGCAAATGAGCAAATGAGAGCAAATGAGCAAATGAGCAAATGAGCAAATGAGCAAATGAGAGCAAATGAGCAAATGAGCAAATGACCAAATAAGCAAATGAGCAAATGATCAAATGATCAAATGATCAAATGAGCAAATGAGAGCAAATGAGAGCAAATGAGAGCAAATGAGAGCAAATGAGAGCAAATGAACAAATAAGCAAATGAGCAAATGAGCAAATGAACAAATGAGCAAATAAGCAAATGAGCAAATGAGCAAATGAGCAAATGAGCAAATGATCAAATGATCAAATGAGCAAATGAGCAAAGGAACAAATGAGCAAATGAGCAAATGAGCAAATGAGCAAATGAGAGCAAAGGAGTAAATGAGTACATGAGCAAATGAGCAAATGAGCAAATGAGCAAATGAGAGCAAAGGAGTAAATGAGTAAATGAGCAAATGAGCAAATGAGAAAATGAGCAAATGAGCAAATGAACAAATGAGCAAATGAGCAAATAAGCAAATGAGCAAATGAGCAAATGAGCAAATGAGCAAATGAGCAAATGAGCAAATGAGCAATTGAGAGCAAATGAGAGCAAATGAGTAAATGAGCAAATGAGCAAATGAGAACATGAGCAAATGAGCAAATGAGCAAATGAGCAAATGAGCAAATGAGCAAATGAGCAAATTAGAAAATGACCAAATTAGCAAATTAGCAATTGAGCAAATGAGCAAGTGAGCAAATGAGCAAATGAGCAAATGAGCAAATGAGCAAATGAATAAATGAACAAATAAGCAAATGAGCAAATGAGCAAATGAACAAATGAGCAAATAAGCAAATGAGCAAATGAGCAAATGAGCAAATGAGCAAATGAGCAAATGAGCAAATGATCAAATGATCAAATGAGCAAATGATCAAATGAGCAAATGAGAGCAAATGAGAGCAAATGAGCAAATGAGCAAATGAACAAATGAGCAAATGAGCAAATGAGCAAATGAGCAAATGAGCAAATGAGAGCAAAGGAGTAAATGAGTAAATGAGTAAATGAGCAAATGAGCAAATGAGCAAATGAGCAAATGAGCAAATGAGCAAATGAGCAAATGAGAAAATGAGCAAATGAGCAAATGAACAAATGAGCAAATGAGCAAATGAGCAAATAAGCAAATGAGCAAATGAGCAAATGAGCAAATGAGCAAATGAGCAAATGAGCAAATGAGCAAATGAGCAAATGAGCAAATGATCAAATGAGCAAATGATCAAATGAACAAATGAGCAAATAAGCAAATGAGCAAATGAGCAAATGAGCAAATGAGCAAAGGAGCAAAGGAGCAAAGGAGCAAATGAGCAAATGAGCAAATGAGCAAATGAGCAAATGAGCAAATGATCAAATGAGCAAATGAGCAAATGAGCAAATGAGCAAATGAGCAAATGAGCAAATGAGCAAATGAGCAAATGCGCAAATGCGCAAATGAGCAAATGATCAAATGAGCAAATGAGCAAATGAGCAAATGAGCAAATGAGCAAATGAGCAAATGAGCAAATGAGCAAATGAGCAAATGAGCAAATGAACAAATGAACAAATAATCAAATGATCAAATGAGCAAATGAACAAATGAGCAAATGAGCAAATGAACAAATGAGAGCAAATGAGCAAATGAGCAAATGAGCAAATAAGCAAATGAGCAAATAAGCAAATGAGCAAATGAGCAAATGAGCAAATGAGAGCAAATGAGATCAAATGAGCAAATGAGCAAATGAGCAAATGAGAACATGAGCAAATGAGCAAATGCGCAAATGAGCAAATGAGCAAATGAGCAAATGAGCAAATGAGAGCAAATGAGAGCAAATGAGCAAATGAGCAAATGAGCAAATGAGAGCAAATGAGCAAATGAGCAAATGAGCAAATGAGCAAATGAGCAAATGAGAGCAAATGAGCAAATGAGCAAATGACCAAATAAGCAAATGAGCAAATGATCAAATGATCAAATGATCAAATGATCAAATGAGCAAATGAGCAAATGAGAGCAAATGAGAGCAAATGAGAGCAAATGAGCAAATGAGCCAATGAGCAAATGAGCAAATGAGCAAATGAGCAAATGAGCAAATGAGCAAATGAGCAAATGAGCAAATGAGCAAATGAGCAAATGAGCAAATGAGAGCAAATGAGCAAATGAGCAAATGAGCAAATGAGCAAATGAGAGCAAATGAGCAAATGAGCAAATGACCAAATAAGCAAATGAGCAAATGATCAAATGATCAAATGATCAAATGATCAAATGAGCAAATGAGCAAATGAGAGCAAATGAGAGCAAATGAGAGCAAATGAGCAAATGAGCCAATGAGCAAATGAGCCAATGAGCAAATGAGCAAATGAGCAAAGGAGCAAATGAGCAATTGAGCAAATGAGCAAATGAGCAAATGAGCAAATGAGCAAATGAACAAATAAGCAAATGATCAAATGAGCAAATGAACAAATGAGCAAATAAGCAAATGAGCAAATGAGCAAATGAGCAAATGAGCAAATGTGCAAATGAGCATATGAGCAAATGAGCAAATGAGCAAATGAGCAAATGATCAAATGATCAAATGATCAAATGAGCAAATGAGCAAATGAACAAATGAGCAAATGAGCAAATGAGCAAATGAGCAAATGAGAGCAAAAGAGTAAATGAGTACATGAGCAAATGAGCAAATGAGCAAATGAGCAAATGAGAGCAAAGGAGTAAATGAGTAAATGAGCAAATGAGAAAATGAGAAAATGAGCAAATGAGCAAATGAACAAATGAGCAAATGAGCAAATAAGCAAATGAGCAAATGAGCAAATGAGCAAATGAGCAAATGAGCAAATGAGCAAATGAGCAAATGAGCAAATGAGCAAATGAGAGCAAATGAGAGCAAATGAGCAAATGAGCAAATGAGTAAATGAGCAAATGAGCAAATGAGAACATGAGCAAATGAGCAAATGAGCAAATGAGCAAATTAGAAAATGACCAAATTAGCAAATTAGCAATTGAGCAAATGAGCAAGTGAGCAAATGAGCAAATGAGCAAATGAGCAAATGAACAAATAAGCAAATGATCAAATGAGCAAATGAACAAATGAGCAAATAAGCAAATGAGCAAATGAGCAAATGAGCAAATGAGCAAATGAGCAAATGAGCATATGAGCAAATGAGCAAATGAGCAAATGAGCAAATGATCAAATGATCAAATGATCAAATGAGCAAATGAGCAAAGGAACAAATGAGCAAATGAGCAAATGAGCAAATGAGCAAATGAGAGCAAAGGAGTAAATGAGTACATGAGCAAAAGAGCAAATGAGCAAATGAGCAAATGAGAGCAAAGGAGTAAATGAGTAAATGAGCAAATGAGCAAATGAGAAAATGAGCAAATGAGCAAATGAACAAATGATCAAATGAGCAAATAAGCAAATGAGCAAATGAGCAAATGAGCAAATGAGCAAATGAGCAAATGAGCAAATGAGCAAATGAGAGCAAATGAGAGCAAATGAGAGCAAATGAGCAAATGAGCAAATGAGTAAATGAGCAAATGAGAGCAAAGGAGTAAATGAGTAAATGAGCAAATGAGCAAATGAGAAAATGAGCAAATGAGCAAATGAACAAATGAGCAAATGAGCAAATAAGCAAATGAGCAAATGAGCAAATGAGCAAATGAGCAAATGAGCAAATGAGCAAATGAGCAAATGAGCAAATGAGCAAATGAGAGCAAATGAGAGCAAATGAGCAAATGAGCAAATGAGTAAATGAGCAAATGAGCAAATGAGAACATGAGCAAATGAGCAAATGAGCAAATGAGCAAATGAGCAAATTAGAAAATGACCAAATTAGCAAATTAGCAATTGAGCAAATGAGCAAGTGAGCAAATGAGCAAATGAGCAAATGAGCAAATGAGCAAATGAATAAATGAACAAATAAGCAAATGAGCAAATGAGCAAATGAACAAATGAGCAAATGAGAGCAAAGGAGTAAATGATCAAATGATCAAATGAGCAAATGATCAAATGAGCAAATGAGAGCAAATGAGAGCAAATGAGCAAATGAGCAAATGAACAAATGAGCAAATGCGCAAATGCGCAAATGAGCAAATGATCAAATGAGCAAATGAGCAAATGAGCAAATGAGCAAATGAGCAAATGAGCAAATGAGCAAATGAGAGCAAATGAGCAAATGAGCAAATGAGCAAATAAGCAAATGAGCAAATAAGCAAATGAGCAAATGAGCAAATGAGCAAATGAGAGCAAATGAGATCAAATGAGCAAATGAGCAAATGAGCAAATGAGAACATGAGCAAATGAGCATATGCGCAAATGAGCAAATGAGCAAATGAGCAAATGAGCAAATGAGAGCAAATGAGAGCAAATGAGCAAATGAGCAAATGAGCAAATGAGAGCAAATGAGCAAATGAGCAAATGAGCAAATGAGCAAATGAGAGCAAATGAGCAAATGAGCAAATGACCAAATGAGCAAATGAGCAAATGATCAAATGATCAAATGATCAAATGATCAAATGAGCAAATGAGCAAATGAGAGCAAATGAGAGCAAATGAGAGCAAATGAGCAAATGAGCCAATGAGCAAATGAGCAAATGAGCAAATGAGCAAATGAGCAAATGAGCAAATGAGCAAATGAGCAAATGAGCAAATGAGCAAATGAGCAAATGAGAGCAAATGAGCAAATGAGCAAATGAGCAAATGAGCAAATGAGAGCAAATGAGCAAATGAGCAAATGACCAAATAAGCAAATGAGCAAATGATCAAATGATCAAATGATCAAATGATCAAATGAGCAAATGAGAGCAAATGAGAGCAAATGAGAGCAAATGAGAGCAAATGAGCCAATGAGCAAATGAGCAAATGAGCAAATGAGCAAATGAGCAAATGAGCAAATGAGCAAATGAGCAAATCAGCAAATGAGCAAATGAGCAAATGAGCAAATGAGCAAATGAGCAAATGACCAAATAAGCAAATGAGCAAATGATCAAATGATCAAATGATCAAATGAGCAAATGAGCAAATGAGCAAATGAGAGCAAATGAGCAAATGAGCCAATGAGCCAATGAGCAAATGAGCCAATGAGCAAATGAGCAAAGGAGCAAAGGAGCAAATGAGCAATTGAGCAAATGAGCAAATGAGCAAATGAGCAAATGAGCAAATGAACAAATAAGCAAATGATCAAATGAGCAAATGAACAAATGAGCAAATAAGCAAATGAGCAAATGAGCAAATGAGCAAATGAGCAAAGGAACAAATGAGCAAATGAGCAAATGAGCAAATGAGCAAATGAGAGCAAAGGAGTAAATGAGTACATGAGCAAATGAGCAAATGAGCAAATGAGCAAATGAGAGCAAAGGAGTAAATGAGTAAATGAGCAAATGAGCAAATGAGAAAATGAGCAAATGAGCAAATGAACAAATGAGCAAATGAGCAAATGAGCAAATAAGCAAATGAGCAAATGAGCAAATGAGCAAATGAGCAAATGAGCAAATGAGCAAATGAGCAAATGAGCAAATGAGCAAATGAGAGCAAATGAGAGCAAATGAGCAAATGAGCAAATGAGTAAATGAGCAAATGAGCAAATGAGAACATGAGCAAATGAGCAAATGAGCAAATGAGCAAATGAGCAAATTAGAAAATGACCAAATTAGCAAATTAGCAATTGAGCAAATGAGCAAGTGAGCAAATGAGCAAATGAGCAAATGAGCAAATGAGCAAATGAATAAATGAACAAATAAGCAAATGAGCAAATGAGCAAATGAACAAATGAGCAAATAAGCAAATGAGCAAATGAGCAAATGAGCAAATGAGCAAATGAGCAAATGATCAAATGATCAAATGAGCAAATGATCAAATGAGCAAATGAGAGCAAATGAGAGCAAATGAGCAAATGAGCAAATGAACAAATGATCAAATGAGCAAATGAGCAAATGAGCAAATGAGCAAATGAGAGCAAAGGAGTAAATGAGTAAATGAGTAAATGAGCAAATGAGCAAATGAGCAAATGAGCAAATGAGCAAATGAGCAAATGAGCAAATGAACAAATGAGCAAATGAGCAAATGAGCAAATAAGCAAATGAGCAAATGAGCAAATGAGCAAATGAGCAAATGAGCAAATGAGCAAATGAGCAAATGAGCAAATGAGCAAATGATCAAATGAGCAAATGATCAAATGAACAAATGAGCAAATAAGCAAATGAGCAAATGAGCAAATGAGCAAATGAGCAAAGGAGCAAAGGAGCAAAGGAGCAAATGAGCAAATGAGCAAATGAGCAAATGAGCAAATGAGCAAATGATCAAATGAGCAAATGAGCAAATGAGCAAATGAGCAAATGAGCAAATGAGCAAATGAGCAAATGAGCAAATGCGCAAATGCGCAAATGAGCAAATGATCAAATGAGCAAATGAGCAAATGAGCAAATGAGCAAATGAGCAAATGAGCAAATGAGCAAATGATCAAATGAGCAATGAGCAAATGAGCAAATGAACAAATGAACAAATAATCAAATGATCAAATGAGCAAATGAACAAATGAGCAAATGAGCAAATGAACAAATGAGATCAAATGAGCAAATGAGCAAATGAGCAAATGAGAACATGAGCAAATGAGCATATGCGCAAATGAGCAATTGAGCAAATGAGCAAATGAGCAAATGAGAGCAAATGAGAGCAAATGAGCAAATGAGCAAATGAGCAAATGAGAGCAAATGAGCAAATGAGCAAATGAGCAAATGAGCAAATGAGAGCAAATGAGCAAATGAGCAAATGACCAAATAAGCAAATGAGCAAATGATCAAATGATCAAATGATCAAATGATCAAATGAGCAAATGAGCAAATGAGAGCAAATGAGAGCAAATGAGAGCAAATGAGCAAATGAGCCAATGAGCAAATCAGCAAATGAGCAAATGAGCAAATCAGCAAATGAGCAAATGAGCAAAGGAACAAATGAGCAAATGAGCAAATGAGCAAATGAGCAAATGAGAGCAAAGGAGTAAATGAGTAAATGAGCAAATGAGCAAATGAGAAAATGAGCAAATGAGCAAATGAACAAATGAGCAAATGAGCAAATAAGCAAATGAGCAAATGAGCAAATGAGCAAATGAGCAAATGAGCAAATGAGCAAATGAGCAAATGAGCAAATGAGCAAATGAGAGCAAATGAGAGCAAATGAGCAAATGAGCAAATGAGTAAATGAGCAAATGAGCAAATGAGAACATGAGCAAATGAGCAAATGATCAAATGAGCAAATGAGAGCAAATGAGAGCAAATGAGCAAATGAGCAAATGAACAAATGATCAAATGAGCAAATGAGCAAATGAGCAAATGAGAGCAAAGGAGTAAATGAGTAAATGAGTAAATGAGCAAATGAGCAAATGAGCAAATGAGAGCAAAGGAGTAAATGAGTACATGAGCAAATGAGCAAATGAGCAAATGAGCAAATGAGAGCAAAGGAGTAAATGAGTAAATGAGCAAATGAGCAAATGAGAAAATGAGCAAATGAGCAAATGAACAAATGAGCAAATGAGCAAATAAGCAAATGAGCAAATGAGCAAATGAGCAAATGAGCAAATGAGCAAATGAGCAAATGAGCAATTGAGAGCAAATGAGAGCAAATGAGTAAATGAGCAAATGAGCAAATGAGAACATGAGCAAATGAGCAAATGAGCAAATGAGCAAATGAGCAAATTAGAAAATGACCAAATTAGCAAATTAGCAATTGAGCAAATGAGCAAGTGAGCAAATGAGCAAATGAGCAAATGAGCAAATGAGCAAATGAATAAATGAACAAATAAGCAAATGAGCAAATGAGCAAATGAACAAATGAGCAAATAAGCAAATGAGCAAATGAGCAAATGAGCAAATGAGCAAATGAGCAAATGAGCAAATGATCAAATGATCAAATGAGCAAATGATCAAATGAGCAAATGAGAGCAAATGAGAGCAAATGAGCAAATGAGCAAATGAACAAATGAGCAAATGAGCAAATGAGCAAATGAGCAAATGAGCAAATGAGAGCAAAGGAGTAAATGAGTAAATGAGTAAATGAGCAAATGAGCAAATGAGCAAATGAGCAAATGAGCAAATGAGCAAATGAGCAAATGAGAAAATGAGCAAATGAGCAAATGAACAAATGAGCAAATGAGCAAATGAGCAAATAAGCAAATGAGCAAATGAGCAAATGAGCAAATGAGCAAATGAGCAAATGAGCAAATGAGCAAATGAGCAAATGAGCAAATGATCAAATGAGCAAATGATCAAATGAACAAATGAGCAAATAAGCAAATGAGCAAATGAGCAAATGAGCAAATGAGCAAAGGAGCAAAGGAGCAAAGGAGCAAATGAGCAAATGAGCAAATGAGCAAATGAGCAAATGAGCAAATGAGCAAATGAGCAAATGCGCAAATGCGCAAATGAGCAAATGATCAAATGAGCAAATGAGCAAATGAGCAAATGAGCAAATGAGCAAATGAGCAAATGAGCAAATGAGCAAATGAGCAAATGAGCAAATGAACAAATGAACAAATAATCAAATGATCAAATGAGCAAATGATCAAATGATCAAATGATCAAATGAGCAAATGAGCAAAGGAACAAATGAGCAAATGAGCAAATGAGCAAATGAGCAAATGAGAGCAAAGGAGTAAATGAGTACATGAGCAAATGAGCAAATGAGCAAATGAGCAAATGAGAGCAAAGGAGTAAATGAGTAAATGAGCAAATGAGCAAATGAGAAAATGAGCAAATGAGCAAATGAACAAATGATCAAATGAGCAAATAAGCAAATGAGCAAATGAGCAAATGAGCAAATGAGCAAATGAGCAAATGAGCAAATGAGCAAATGAGCAAATGAGCAAATGAGAGCAAATGAGAGCAAATGAGAGCAAATGAGCAAATGAGCAAATGAGTAAATGAGCAAATGAGAGCAAAGGAGTAAATGAGTAAATGAGCAAATGAGCAAATGAGAAAATGAGCAAATGAGCAAATGAACAAATGAGCAAATGAGCAAATAAGCAAATGAGCAAATGAGCAAATGAGCAAATGAGCAAATGAGCAAATGAGCAAATGAGCAAATGAGCAAATGAGCAAATGAGAGCAAATGAGAGCAAATGAGCAAATGAGCAAATGAGTAAATGAGCAAATGAGCAAATGAGAACATGAGCAAATGAGCAAATGAGCAAATGAGTAAATGAGCAAATTAGAAAATGACCAAATTAGCAAATTAGCAATTGAGCAAATGAGCAAGTGAGCAAATGAGCAAATGAGCAAATGAGCAAATGAGCAAATGAATAAATGAACAAATAAGCAAATGAGCAAATGAGCAAATGAACAAATGAGCAAATAAGCAAATGAGCAAATGAGCAAATGAGCAAATGAGCAAATGAGCAAATGAGCAAATGATCAAATGATCAAATGAGCAAATGATCAAATGAGCAAATGAGAGCAAATGAGAGCAAATGAGCAAATGAGCAAATGAACAAATGAGCAAATGAGCAAATGAGCAAATGAGCAAATGAGAGCAAAGGAGTAAATGAGTAAATGAGTAAATGAGCAAATGAGCAAATGAGCAAATGAGCAAATGAGCAAATGAGCAAATGAGCAAATGAACAAATGAGCAAATGAGCAAATGAGCAAATAAGCAAATGAGCAAATGAGCAAATGAGCAAATGAGCAAATGAGCAAATGAGCAAATGAGCAAATGAGCAAATGAGCAAATGATCAAATGAGCAAATGATCAAATGAACAAATGAGCAAATAAGCAAATGAGCAAATGAGCAAATGAGCAAATGAGCAAAGGAGCAAAGGAGCAAAGGAGCAAATGAGCAAATGAGCAAATGAGCAAATGAGCAAATGAGCAAATGATCAAATGAGCAAATGAGCAAATGAGCAAATGAGCAAATGAGCAAATGAGCAAATGAGCAAATGAGCAAATGCGCAAATGCGCAAATGAGCAAATGATCAAATGAGCAAATGAGCAAATGAGCAAATGAGCAAATGAGCAAATGAGCAAATGAGCAAATGAGCAAATGAGCAAATGAGCAAATGAACAAATGAACAAATAATCAAATGATCAAATGAGCAAATGAACAAATGAGCAAATGAGCAAATGAACAAATGAGAGCAAATGAGCAAATGAGCAAATGAGCAAATAAGCAAATGAGCAAATGAGCAAATGAGAACATGAGCAAATGAGCATATGCGCAAATGAGCAAATGAGCAAATGAGCAAATGAGCAAATGAGAGCAAATGAGAGCAAATGAGCAAATGAGAGCAAATGAGCAAATGAGAGCAAATGAGCAAATGAGCAAATGAGCAAATGAGCAAATGAGAGCAAATGAGCAAATGAGCAAATGACCAAATAAGCAAATGAGCAAATGATCAAATGATCAAATGATCAAATGAGCAAATGAGCAAATGAGCAAATGAGAGCAAATGAGAGCAAATGAGAGCAAATGAACAAATAAGCAAATGAGCAAATGAGCAAATGAACAAATGAGCAAATAAGCAAATGAGCAAATGAGCAAATGAGCAAATGAGCAAATGATCAAATGATCAAATGAGCAAATGAGCAAAGGAACAAATGAGCAAATGAGCAAATGAGCAAATGAGCAAATGAGAGCAAAGGAGTAAATGAGTACATGAGCAAATGAGCAAATGAGCAAATGAGCAAATGAGAGCAAAGGAGTAAATGAGTAAATGAGCAAATGAGCAAATGAGAAAATGAGCAAATGAGCAAATGAACAAATGAGCAAATGAGCAAATAAGCAAATGAGCAAATGAGCAAATGAGCAAATGAGCAAATGAGCAAATGAGCAAATGAGCAATTGAGAGCAAATGAGAGCAAATGAGTAAATGAGCAAATGAGCAAATGAGAACATGAGCAAATGAGCAAATGAGCAAATGAGCAAATGAGCAAATGAGCAAATTAGAAAATGACCAAATTAGCAAATTAGCAATTGAGCAAATGAGCAAGTGAGCAAATGAGCAAATGAGCAAATGAGCAAATGAGCAAATGAATAAATGAACAAATAAGCAAATGAGCAAATGAGCAAATGAACAAATGAGCAAATAAGCAAATGAGCAAATGAGCAAATGAGCAAATGAGCAAATGAGCAAATGAGCAAATGATCAAATGATCAAATGAGCAAATGATCAAATGAGCAAATGAGAGCAAATGAGAGCAAATGAGCAAATGAGCAAATGAACAAATGAGCAAATGAGCAAATGAGCAAATGAGCAAATGAGCAAATGAGAGCAAAGGAGTAAATGAGTAAATGAGTAAATGAGCAAATGAGCAAATGAGCAAATGAGCAAATGAGCAAATGAGCAAATGAGCAAATGAGAAAATGAGCAAATGAGCAAATGAACAAATGAGCAAATGAGCAAATGAGCAAATAAGCAAATGAGCAAATGAGCAAATGAGCAAATGAGCAAATGAGCAAATGAGCAAATGAGCAAATGAGCAAATGAGCAAATGATCAAATGAGCAAATGATCAAATGAACAAATGAGCAAATAAGCAAATGAGCAAATGAGCAAATGAGCAAATGAGCAAAGGAGCAAAGGAGCAAAGGAGCAAATGAGCAAATGAGCAAATGAGCAAATGAGCAAATGAGCAAATGATCAAATGAGCAAATGAGCAAATGAGCAAATGAGCAAATGAGCAAATGAGCAAATGAGCAAATGAGCAAATGCGCAAATGCGCAAATGAGCAAATGATCAAATGAGCAAATGAGCAAATGAGCAAATGAGCAAATGAGCAAATGAGCAAATGAGCAAATGAGCAAATGAGCAAATGAGCAAATGAACAAATGAACAAATAATCAAATGATCAAATGAGCAAATGAACAAATGAGCAAATGAGCAAATGAACAAATGAGAGCAAATGAGCAAATGAGCAAATGAGCAAATAAGCAAATGAGCAAATAAGCAAATGAGCAAATGAGCAAATGAGCAAATGAGAGCAAATGAGATCAAATGAGCAAATGAGCAAATGAGCAAATGAGAACATGAGCAAATGAGCAAATGCGCAAATGAGCAAATGAGCAAATGAGCAAATGAGCAAATGAGAGCAAATGAGAGCAAATGAGCAAATGAGCAAATGAGCAAATGAGAGCAAATGAGCAAATGAGCAAATGAGCAAATGAGCAAATGAGAGCAAATGAGCAAATGAGCAAATGACCAAATAAGCAAATGAGCAAATGATCAAATGATCAAATGATCAAATGATCAAATGAGCAAATGAGCAAATGAGAGCAAATGAGAGCAAATGAGAGCAAATGAGCAAATGAGCCAATGAGCAAATGAGCAAATGAGCAAATGAGCAAATGAGCAAATGAGCAAATGAGCAAATGAGCAAATGAGCAAATGAGCAAATGAGCAAATGAGAGCAAATGAGCAAATGAGCAAATGAGCAAATGAGCAAATGAGAGCAAATGAGCAAATGAGCAAATGACCAAATAAGCAAATGAGCAAATGATCAAATGATCAAATGATCAAATGATCAAATGAGCAAATGAGCAAATGAGAGCAAATGAGAGCAAATGAGAGCAAATGAGCAAATGAGCCAATGAGCAAATGAGCCAATGAGCAAATGAGCAAATGAGCAAAGGAGCAAATGAGCAATTGAGCAAATGAGCAAATGAGCAAATGAGCAAATGAGCAAATGAACAAATAAGCAAATGATCAAATGAGCAAATGAACAAATGAGCAAATAAGCAAATGAGCAAATGAGCAAATGAGCAAATGAGCAAATGTGCAAATGAGCATATGAGCAAATGAGCAAATGAGCAAATGAGCAAATGATCAAATGATCAAATGATCAAATGAGCAAATGAGCAAATGAACAAATGAGCAAATGAGCAAATGAGCAAATGAGCAAATGAGAGCAAAAGAGTAAATGAGTACATGAGCAAATGAGCAAATGAGCAAATGAGCAAATGAGAGCAAAGGAGTAAATGAGTAAATGAGCAAATGAGAAAATGAGAAAATGAGCAAATGAGCAAATGAACAAATGAGCAAATGAGCAAATAAGCAAATGAGCAAATGAGCAAATGAGCAAATGAGCAAATGAGCAAATGAGCAAATGAGCAAATGAGCAAATGAGCAAATGAGAGCAAATGAGAGCAAATGAGCAAATGAGCAAATGAGTAAATGAGCAAATGAGCAAATGAGAACATGAGCAAATGAGCAAATGAGCAAATGAGCAAATTAGAAAATGACCAAATTAGCAAATTAGCAATTGAGCAAATGAGCAAGTGAGCAAATGAGCAAATGAGCAAATGAGCAAATGAACAAATAAGCAAATGATCAAATGAGCAAATGAACAAATGAGCAAATAAGCAAATGAGCAAATGAGCAAATGAGCAAATGAGCAAATGAGCAAATGAGCATATGAGCAAATGAGCAAATGAGCAAATGAGCAAATGATCAAATGATCAAATGATCAAATGAGCAAATGAGCAAAGGAACAAATGAGCAAATGAGCAAATGAGCAAATGAGCAAATGAGAGCAAAGGAGTAAATGAGTACATGAGCAAAAGAGCAAATGAGCAAATGAGCAAATGAGAGCAAAGGAGTAAATGAGTAAATGAGCAAATGAGCAAATGAGAAAATGAGCAAATGAGCAAATGAACAAATGATCAAATGAGCAAATAAGCAAATGAGCAAATGAGCAAATGAGCAAATGAGCAAATGAGCAAATGAGCAAATGAGCAAATGAGAGCAAATGAGAGCAAATGAGAGCAAATGAGCAAATGAGCAAATGAGTAAATGAGCAAATGAGAGCAAAGGAGTAAATGAGTAAATGAGCAAATGAGCAAATGAGAAAATGAGCAAATGAGCAAATGAACAAATGAGCAAATGAGCAAATAAGCAAATGAGCAAATGAGCAAATGAGCAAATGAGCAAATGAGCAAATGAGCAAATGAGCAAATGAGCAAATGAGCAAATGAGAGCAAATGAGAGCAAATGAGCAAATGAGCAAATGAGTAAATGAGCAAATGAGCAAATGAGAACATGAGCAAATGAGCAAATGAGCAAATGAGCAAATGAGCAAATTAGAAAATGACCAAATTAGCAAATTAGCAATTGAGCAAATGAGCAAATGAGCAAATGAGCAAATGAGCAAATGAGCAAATGAGCAAATGAATAAATGAACAAATAAGCAAATGAGCAAATGAGCAAATGAACAAATGAGCAAATGAGAGCAAAGGAGTAAATGATCAAATGATCAAATGAGCAAATGATCAAATGAGCAAATGAGAGCAAATGAGAGCAAATGAGCAAATGAGCAAATGAACAAATGAGCAAATGCGCAAATGCGCAAATGAGCAAATGATCAAATGAGCAAATGAGCAAATGAGCAAATGAGCAAATGAGCAAATGAGCAAATGAGCAAATGAGAGCAAATGAGCAAATGAGCAAATGAGCAAATAAGCAAATGAGCAAATAAGCAAATGAGCAAATGAGCAAATGAGCAAATGAGAGCAAATGAGATCAAATGAGCAAATGAGCAAATGAGCAAATGAGAACATGAGCAAATGAGCATATGCGCAAATGAGCAAATGAGCAAATGAGCAAATGAGCAAATGAGAGCAAATGAGAGCAAATGAGCAAATGAGCAAATGAGCAAATGAGAGCAAATGAGCAAATGAGCAAATGAGCAAATGAGCAAATGAGAGCAAATGAGCAAATGAGCAAATGAGCAAATGAGCAAATGAGCAAATGATCAAATGATCAAATGATCAAATGATCAAATGAGCAAATGAGCAAATGAGAGCAAATGAGAGCAAATGAGAGCAAATGAGCAAATGAGCCAATGAGCAAATGAGCAAATGAGCAAATGAGCAAATGAGCAAATGAGCAAATGAGCAAATGAGCAAATGAGCAAATGAGCAAATGAGCAAATGAGCAAATGAGAGCAAATGAGAGCAAATGAGAGCAAATGAGCAAATGAGCAAATGAGTAAATGAGCAAATGAGAGCAAAGGAGTAAATGAGTAAATGAGCAAATGAGCAAATGAGAAAATGAGCAAATGAGCAAATGAACAAATGAGCAAATGAGCAAATAAGCAAATGAGCAAATGAGCAAATGAGCAAATGAGCAAATGAGCAAATGAGCAAATGAGCAAATGAGCAAATGAGCAAATGAGAGCAAATGAGAGCAAATGAGCAAATGAGCAAATGAGTAAATGAGCAAATGAGCAAATGAGAACATGAGCAAATGAGCAAATGAGCAAATGAGTAAATGAGCAAATTAGAAAATGACCAAATTAGCAAATTAGCAATTGAGCAAATGAGCAAGTGAGCAAATGAGCAAATGAGCAAATGAGCAAATGAGCAAATGAATAAATGAACAAATAAGCAAATGAGCAAATGAGCAAATGAACAAATGAGCAAATAAGCAAATGAGCAAATGAGCAAATGAGCAAATGAGCAAATGAGCAAATGAGCAAATGATCAAATGATCAAATGAGCAAATGATCAAATGAGCAAATGAGAGCAAATGAGAGCAAATGAGCAAATGAGCAAATGAACAAATGAGCAAATGAGCAAATGAGCAAATGAGCAAATGAGAGCAAAGGAGTAAATGAGTAAATGAGTAAATGAGCAAATGAGCAAATGAGCAAATGAGCAAATGAGCAAATGAGCAAATGAGCAAATGAACAAATGAGCAAATGAGCAAATGAGCAAATAAGCAAATGAGCAAATGAGCAAATGAGCAAATGAGCAAATGAGCAAATGAGCAAATGAGCAAATGAGCAAATGAGCAAATGATCAAATGAGCAAATGATCAAATGAACAAATGAGCAAATGAGCAAATGAGCTAATGAGCAAAGGAGCAAATGGTGCTAAAAGGATGCAAACATGAGCAAATGAGCTAATGAGCAAATTTTTGAGCAAATGAGCAAATGAGCAAATGATCAAATGAGCAAATGAGCAAATGAGCAAATGAGCAAATGAGCAAATGAGCAAATGAGCAAATGAGCAAATGCGCAAATGCGCAAATGAGCAAATGATCAAATGAGCAAATGAGCAAATGAGCAAATGAGCAAATGAGCAAATGAGCAAATGAGCAAATGAGCAAATGAGCAAATGAGCAAATGAACAAATGAACAAATAATCAAATGATCAAATGAGCAAATGAACAAATGAGCAAATGAGCAAATGAACAAATGAGAGCAAATGAGCAAATGAGCAAATGAGAACATGAGCAAATGAGCATATGCGCAAATGAGCAAATGAGCAAATGAGCAAATGAGCAAATGAGAGCAAATGAGAGCAAATGAGCAAATGAGAGCAAATGAGCAAATGAGAGCAAATGAGCAAATGAGCAAATGAGCAAATGAGCAAATGAGAGCAAATGAGCAAATGAGCAAATGACCAAATAAGCAAATGAGCAAATGATCAAATGATCAAATGATCAAATGAGCAAATGAGCAAATGAGCAAATGAGAGCAAATGAGAGCAAATGAGAGCAAATGAACAAATAAGCAAATGAGCAAATGAGCAAATGAACAAATGAGCAAATAAGCAAATGAGCAAATGAGCAAATGAGCAAATGAGCAAATGATCAAATGATCAAATGAGCAAATGAGCAAAGGAACAAATGAGCAAATGAGCAAATGAGCAAATGAGCAAATGAGAGCAAAGGAGTAAATGAGTACATGAGCAAATGAGCAAATGAGCAAATGAGCAAATGAGAGCAAAGGAGTAAATGAGTAAATGAGCAAATGAGCAAATGAGAAAATGAGCAAATGAGCAAATGAACAAATGAGCAAATGAGCAAATAAGCAAATGAGCAAATGAGCAAATGAGCAAATGAGCAAATGAGCAAATGAGCAAATGAGCAATTGAGAGCAAATGAGAGCAAATGAGTAAATGAGCAAATGAGCAAATGAGAACATGAGCAAATGAGCAAATGAGCAAATGAGCAAATGAGCAAATGAGCAAATTAGAAAATGACCAAATTAGCAAATTAGCAATTGAGCAAATGAGCAAGTGAGCAAATGAGCAAATGAGCAAATGAGCAAATGAGCAAATGAATAAATGAACAAATAAGCAAATGAGCAAATGAGCAAATGAACAAATGAGCAAATAAGCAAATGAGCAAATGAGCAAATGAGCAAATGAGCAAATGAGCAAATGAGCAAATGATCAAATGATCAAATGAGCAAATGATCAAATGAGCAAATGAGAGCAAATGAGAGCAAATGAGCAAATGAGCAAATGAACAAATGAGCAAATGAGCAAATGAGCAAATGAGCAAATGAGCAAATGAGAGCAAAGGAGTAAATGAGTAAATGAGTAAATGAGCAAATGAGCAAATGAGCAAATGAGCAAATGAGCAAATGAGCAAATGAGCAAATGAGAAAATGAGCAAATGAGCAAATGAACAAATGAGCAAATGAGCAAATGAGCAAATAAGCAAATGAGCAAATGAGCAAATGAGCAAATGAGCAAATGAGCAAATGAGCAAATGAGCAAATGAGCAAATGAGCAAATGATCAAATGAGCAAATGATCAAATGAACAAATGAGCAAATAAGCAAATGAGCAAATGAGCAAATGAGCAAATGAGCAAAGGAGCAAAGGAGCAAAGGAGCAAATGAGCAAATGAGCAAATGAGCAAATGAGCAAATGAGCAAATGATCAAATGAGCAAATGAGCAAATGAGCAAATGAGCAAATGAGCAAATGAGCAAATGAGCAAATGAGCAAATGCGCAAATGCGCAAATGAGCAAATGATCAAATGAGCAAATGAGCAAATGAGCAAATGAGCAAATGAGCAAATGAGCAAATGAGCAAATGAGCAAATGAGCAAATGAGCAAATGAACAAATGAACAAATAATCAAATGATCAAATGAGCAAATGAACAAATGAGCAAATGAGCAAATGAACAAATGAGAGCAAATGAGCAAATGAGCAAATGAGCAAATAAGCAAATGAGCAAATAAGCAAATGAGCAAATGAGCAAATGAGCAAATGAGAGCAAATGAGATCAAATGAGCAAATGAGCAAATGAGCAAATGAGAACATGAGCAAATGAGCAAATGCGCAAATGAGCAAATGAGCAAATGAGCAAATGAGCAAATGAGAGCAAATGAGAGCAAATGAGCAAATGAGCAAATGAGCAAATGAGAGCAAATGAGCAAATGAGCAAATGAGCAAATGAGCAAATGAGAGCAAATGAGCAAATGAGCAAATGACCAAATAAGCAAATGAGCAAATGATCAAATGATCAAATGATCAAATGATCAAATGAGCAAATGAGCAAATGAGAGCAAATGAGAGCAAATGAGAGCAAATGAGCAAATGAGCCAATGAGCAAATGAGCAAATGAGCAAATGAGCAAATGAGCAAATGAGCAAATGAGCAAATGAGCAAATGAGCAAATGAGCAAATGAGCAAATGAGAGCAAATGAGCAAATGAGCAAATGAGCAAATGAGCAAATGAGAGCAAATGAGCAAATGAGCAAATGACCAAATAAGCAAATGAGCAAATGATCAAATGATCAAATGATCAAATGATCAAATGAGCAAATGAGCAAATGAGAGCAAATGAGAGCAAATGAGAGCAAATGAGCAAATGAGCCAATGAGCAAATGAGCCAATGAGCAAATGAGCAAATGAGCAAAGGAGCAAATGAGCAATTGAGCAAATGAGCAAATGAGCAAATGAGCAAATGAGCAAATGAACAAATAAGCAAATGATCAAATGAGCAAATGAACAAATGAGCAAATAAGCAAATGAGCAAATGAGCAAATGAGCAAATGAGCAAATGTGCAAATGAGCATATGAGCAAATGAGCAAATGAGCAAATGAGCAAATGATCAAATGATCAAATGATCAAATGAGCAAATGAGCAAATGAACAAATGAGCAAATGAGCAAATGAGCAAATGAGCAAATGAGAGCAAAAGAGTAAATGAGTACATGAGCAAATGAGCAAATGAGCAAATGAGCAAATGAGAGCAAAGGAGTAAATGAGTAAATGAGCAAATGAGAAAATGAGAAAATGAGCAAATGAGCAAATGAACAAATGAGCAAATGAGCAAATAAGCAAATGAGCAAATGAGCAAATGAGCAAATGAGCAAATGAGCAAATGAGCAAATGAGCAAATGAGCAAATGAGCAAATGAGAGCAAATGAGAGCAAATGAGCAAATGAGCAAATGAGTAAATGAGCAAATGAGCAAATGAGAACATGAGCAAATGAGCAAATGAGCAAATGAGCAAATTAGAAAATGACCAAATTAGCAAATTAGCAATTGAGCAAATGAGCAAGTGAGCAAATGAGCAAATGAGCAAATGAGCAAATGAACAAATAAGCAAATGATCAAATGAGCAAATGAACAAATGAGCAAATAAGCAAATGAGCAAATGAGCAAATGAGCAAATGAGCAAATGAGCAAATGAGCATATGAGCAAATGAGCAAATGAGCAAATGAGCAAATGATCAAATGATCAAATGATCAAATGAGCAAATGAGCAAAGGAACAAATGAGCAAATGAGCAAATGAGCAAATGAGCAAATGAGAGCAAAGGAGTAAATGAGTACATGAGCAAAAGAGCAAATGAGCAAATGAGCAAATGAGAGCAAAGGAGTAAATGAGTAAATGAGCAAATGAGCAAATGAGAAAATGAGCAAATGAGCAAATGAACAAATGATCAAATGAGCAAATAAGCAAATGAGCAAATGAGCAAATGAGCAAATGAGCAAATGAGCAAATGAGCAAATGAGCAAATGAGAGCAAATGAGAGCAAATGAGAGCAAATGAGCAAATGAGCAAATGAGTAAATGAGCAAATGAGAGCAAAGGAGTAAATGAGTAAATGAGCAAATGAGCAAATGAGAAAATGAGCAAATGAGCAAATGAACAAATGAGCAAATGAGCAAATAAGCAAATGAGCAAATGAGCAAATGAGCAAATGAGCAAATGAGCAAATGAGCAAATGAGCAAATGAGCAAATGAGCAAATGAGAGCAAATGAGAGCAAATGAGCAAATGAGCAAATGAGTAAATGAGCAAATGAGCAAATGAGAACATGAGCAAATGAGCAAATGAGCAAATGAGCAAATGAGCAAATGAGCAAATTAGAAAATGACCAAATTAGCAAATTAGCAATTGAGCAAATGAGCAAATGAGCAAATGAGCAAATGAGCAAATGAGCAAATGAGCAAATGAATAAATGAACAAATAAGCAAATGAGCAAATGAGCAAATGAACAAATGAGCAAATGAGAGCAAAGGAGTAAATGATCAAATGATCAAATGAGCAAATGATCAAATGAGCAAATGAGAGCAAATGAGAGCAAATGAGCAAATGAGCAAATGAACAAATGAGCAAATGCGCAAATGCGCAAATGAGCAAATGATCAAATGAGCAAATGAGCAAATGAGCAAATGAGCAAATGAGCAAATGAGCAAATGAGCAAATGAGAGCAAATGAGCAAATGAGCAAATGAGCAAATAAGCAAATGAGCAAATAAGCAAATGAGCAAATGAGCAAATGAGCAAATGAGAGCAAATGAGATCAAATGAGCAAATGAGCAAATGAGCAAATGAGAACATGAGCAAATGAGCATATGCGCAAATGAGCAAATGAGCAAATGAGCAAATGAGCAAATGAGAGCAAATGAGAGCAAATGAGCAAATGAGCAAATGAGCAAATGAGAGCAAATGAGCAAATGAGCAAATGAGCAAATGAGCAAATGAGAGCAAATGAGCAAATGAGCAAATGACCAAATGAGCAAATGAGCAAATGATCAAATGATCAAATGATCAAATGATCAAATGAGCAAATGAGCAAATGAGAGCAAATGAGAGCAAATGAGAGCAAATGAGCAAATGAGCCAATGAGCAAATGAGCAAATGAGCAAATGAGCAAATGAGCAAATGAGCAAATGAGCAAATGAGCAAATGAGCAAATGAGCAAATGAGCAAATGAGCAAATGAGAGCAAATGAGAGCAAATGAGAGCAAATGAGCAAATGAGTAAATGAGCAAATGAGAGCAAAGGAGTAAATGAGTAAATGAGCAAATGAGCAAATGAGAAAATGAGCAAATGAGCAAATGAACAAATGAGCAAATGAGCAAATAAGCAAATGAGCAAATGAGCAAATGAGCAAATGAGCAAATGAGCAAATGAGCAAATGAGCAAATGAGCAAATGAGCAAATGAGAGCAAATGAGAGCAAATGAGCAAATGAGCAAATGAGTAAATGAGCAAATGAGCAAATGAGAACATGAGCAAATGAGCAAATGAGCAAATGAGTAAATGAGCAAATTAGAAAATGACCAAATTAGCAAATTAGCAATTGAGCAAATGAGCAAGTGAGCAAATGAGCAAATGAGCAAATGAGCAAATGAGCAAATGAATAAATGAACAAATAAGCAAATGAGCAAATGAGCAAATGAACAAATGAGCAAATAAGCAAATGAGCAAATGAGCAAATGAGCAAATGAGCAAATGAGCAAATGAGCAAATGATCAAATGATCAAATGAGCAAATGATCAAATGAGCAAATGAGAGCAAATGAGAGCAAATGAGCAAATGAGCAAATGAACAAATGAGCAAATGAGCAAATGAGCAAATGAGCAAATGAGAGCAAAGGAGTAAATGAGTAAATGAGTAAATGAGCAAATGAGCAAATGAGCAAATGAGCAAATGAGCAAATGAGCAAATGAGCAAATGAACAAATGAGCAAATGAGCAAATGAGCAAATAAGCAAATGAGCAAATGAGCAAATGAGCAAATGAGCAAATGAGCAAATGAGCAAATGAGCAAATGAGCAAATGAGCAAATGATCAAATGAGCAAATGATCAAATGAACAAATGAGCAAATAAGCAAATGAGCAAATGAGCAAATGAGCAAATGAGCAAAGGAGCAAAGGAGCAAAGGAGCAAATGAGCAAATGAGCAAATGAGCAAATGAGCAAATGAGCAAATGATCAAATGAGCAAATGAGCAAATGAGCAAATGAGCAAATGAGCAAATGAGCAAATGAGCAAATGAGCAAATGCGCAAATGCGCAAATGAGCAAATGATCAAATGAGCAAATGAGCAAATGAGCAAATGAGCAAATGAGCAAATGAGCAAATGAGCAAATGAGCAAATGAGCAAATGAGCAAATGAACAAATGAACAAATAATCAAATGATCAAATGAGCAAATGAACAAATGAGCAAATGAGCAAATGAACAAATGAGAGCAAATGAGCAAATGAGCAAATGAGAACATGAGCAAATGAGCATATGCGCAAATGAGCAAATGAGCAAATGAGCAAATGAGCAAATGAGAGCAAATGAGAGCAAATGAGCAAATGAGAGCAAATGAGCAAATGAGAGCAAATGAGCAAATGAGCAAATGAGCAAATGAGCAAATGAGAGCAAATGAGCAAATGAGCAAATGACCAAATAAGCAAATGAGCAAATGATCAAATGATCAAATGATCAAATGAGCAAATGAGCAAATGAGCAAATGAGAGCAAATGAGAGCAAATGAGAGCAAATGAACAAATAAGCAAATGAGCAAATGAGCAAATGAACAAATGAGCAAATAAGCAAATGAGCAAATGAGCAAATGAGCAAATGAGCAAATGATCAAATGATCAAATGAGCAAATGAGCAAAGGAACAAATGAGCAAATGAGCAAATGAGCAAATGAGCAAATGAGAGCAAAGGAGTAAATGAGTACATGAGCAAATGAGCAAATGAGCAAATGAGCAAATGAGAGCAAAGGAGTAAATGAGTAAATGAGCAAATGAGCAAATGAGAAAATGAGCAAATGAGCAAATGAACAAATGAGCAAATGAGCAAATAAGCAAATGAGCAAATGAGCAAATGAGCAAATGAGCAAATGAGCAAATGAGCAAATGAGCAATTGAGAGCAAATGAGAGCAAATGAGTAAATGAGCAAATGAGCAAATGAGAACATGAGCAAATGAGCAAATGAGCAAATGAGCAAATGAGCAAATGAGCAAATTAGAAAATGACCAAATTAGCAAATTAGCAATTGAGCAAATGAGCAAGTGAGCAAATGAGCAAATGAGCAAATGAGCAAATGAGCAAATGAATAAATGAACAAATAAGCAAATGAGCAAATGAGCAAATGAACAAATGAGCAAATAAGCAAATGAGCAAATGAGCAAATGAGCAAATGAGCAAATGAGCAAATGAGCAAATGATCAAATGATCAAATGAGCAAATGATCAAATGAGCAAATGAGAGCAAATGAGAGCAAATGAGCAAATGAGCAAATGAACAAATGAGCAAATGAGCAAATGAGCAAATGAGCAAATGAGCAAATGAGAGCAAAGGAGTAAATGAGTAAATGAGTAAATGAGCAAATGAGCAAATGAGCAAATGAGCAAATGAGCAAATGAGCAAATGAGCAAATGAGAAAATGAGCAAATGAGCAAATGAACAAATGAGCAAATGAGCAAATGAGCAAATAAGCAAATGAGCAAATGAGCAAATGAGCAAATGAGCAAATGAGCAAATGAGCAAATGAGCAAATGAGCAAATGAGCAAATGATCAAATGAGCAAATGATCAAATGAACAAATGAGCAAATAAGCAAATGAGCAAATGAGCAAATGAGCAAAGGAGCAAAGGAGCAAAGGAGCAAAGGAGCAAATGAGCAAATGAGCAAATGAGCAAATGAGCAAATGAGCAAATGATCAAATGAGCAAATGAGCAAATGAGCAAATGAGCAAATGAGCAAATGAGCAAATGAGCAAATGAGCAAATGCGCAAATGCGCAAATGAGCAAATGATCAAATGAGCAAATGAGCAAATGAGCAAATGAGCAAATGAGCAAATGAGCAAATGAGCAAATGAGCAAATGAGCAAATGAGCAAATGAACAAATGAACAAATAATCAAATGATCAAATGAGCAAATGAACAAATGAGCAAATGAGCAAATGAACAAATGAGAGCAAATGAGCAAATGAGCAAATGAGCAAATAAGCAAATGAGCAAATAAGCAAATGAGCAAATGAGCAAATGAGCAAATGAGAGCAAATGAGATCAAATGAGCAAATGAGCAAATGAGCAAATGAGAACATGAGCAAATGAGCAAATGCGCAAATGAGCAAATGAGCAAATGAGCAAATGAGCAAATGAGAGCAAATGAGAGCAAATGAGCAAATGAGCAAATGAGCAAATGAGAGCAAATGAGCAAATGAGCAAATGAGCAAATGAGCAAATGAGAGCAAATGAGCAAATGAGCAAATGACCAAATAAGCAAATGAGCAAATGATCAAATGATCAAATGATCAAATGATCAAATGAGCAAATGAGCAAATGAGAGCAAATGAGAGCAAATGAGAGCAAATGAGCAAATGAGCCAATGAGCAAATGAGCAAATGAGCAAATGAGCAAATGAGCAAATGAGCAAATGAGCAAATGAGCAAATGAGCAAATGAGCAAATGAGCAAATGAGAGCAAATGAGCAAATGAGCAAATGAGCAAATGAGCAAATGAGAGCAAATGAGCAAATGAGCAAATGACCAAATAAGCAAATGAGCAAATGATCAAATGATCAAATGATCAAATGATCAAATGAGCAAATGAGCAAATGAGAGCAAATGAGAGCAAATGAGAGCAAATGAGCAAATGAGCCAATGAGCAAATGAGCCAATGAGCAAATGAGCAAATGAGCAAAGGAGCAAATGAGCAATTGAGCAAATGAGCAAATGAGCAAATGAGCAAATGAGCAAATGAACAAATAAGCAAATGATCAAATGAGCAAATGAACAAATGAGCAAATAAGCAAATGAGCAAATGAGCAAATGAGCAAATGAGCAAATGTGCAAATGAGCATATGAGCAAATGAGCAAATGAGCAAATGAGCAAATGATCAAATGATCAAATGATCAAATGAGCAAATGAGCAAATGAACAAATGAGCAAATGAGCAAATGAGCAAATGAGCAAATGAGAGCAAAGGAGTAAATGAGTAAATGAGCAAATGAGAAAATGAGAAAATGAGCAAATGAGCAAATGAACAAATGAGCAAATGAGCAAATAAGCAAATGAGCAAATGAGCAAATGAGCAAATGAGCAAATGAGCAAATGAGCAAATGAGCAAATGAGCAAATGAGCAAATGAGAGCAAATGAGAGCAAATGAGCAAATGAGCAAATGAGTAAATGAGCAAATGAGCAAATGAGAACATGAGCAAATGAGCAAATGAGCAAATGAGCAAATTAGAAAATGACCAAATTAGCAAATTAGCAATTGAGCAAATGAGCAAGTGAGCAAATGAGCAAATGAGCAAATGAGCAAATGAACAAATAAGCAAATGATCAAATGAGCAAATGAACAAATGAGCAAATAAGCAAATGAGCAAATGAGCAAATGAGCAAATGAGCAAATGAGCAAATGAGCATATGAGCAAATGAGCAAATGAGCAAATGAGCAAATGATCAAATGATCAAATGATCAAATGAGCAAATGAGCAAAGGAACAAATGAGCAAATGAGCAAATGAGCAAATGAGAGCAAAGGAGTAAATGAGTACATGAGCAAAAGAGCAAATGAGCAAATGAGCAAATGAGAGCAAAGGAGTAAATGAGTAAATGAGCAAATGAGCAAATGAGCAAATGAGCAAATGAGCAAATGAACAAATGATCAAATGAGCAAATAAGCAAATGAGCAAATGAGCAAATGAGCAAATGAGCAAATGAGCAAATGAGCAAATGAGCAAATGAGAGCAAATGAGAGCAAATGAGAGCAAATGAGCAAATGAGCAAATGAGTAAATGAGCAAATGAGAGCAAAGGAGTAAATGAGTAAATGAGCAAATGAGCAAATGAGAAAATGAGCAAATGAGCAAATTAGCAATTGAGCAAATGAGCAAGTGAGCAAATGAGCAAATGAGCAAATGAGCAAATGAGCAAATGAATAAATGAACAAATAAGCAAATGAGCAAATGAGCAAATGAACAAATGAGCAAATGAGAGCAAAGGAGTAAATGATCAAATGATCAAATGAGCAAATGAGCAAATGAGCAAATGAGCAAATGAGCAAATGAGAGCAAATGAGAGCAAATGAGCAAATGAGCAAATGAGTAAATGAGCAAATGAGCAAATGAGAACATGAGCAAATGAGCAAATGAGCAAATGAGCAAATGAGCAAATTAGAAAATGACCAAATTAGCAAATTAGCAATTGAGCAAATGAGCAAGTGAGCAAATGAGCAAATGAGCAAATGAGCAAATGAGCAAATGAATAAATGAACAAATAAGCAAATGAGCAAATGAGCAAATGAACAAATGAGCAAATGAGAGCAAAGGAGTAAATGATCAAATGATCAAATGAGCAAATGATCAAATGAGCAAATGAGAGCAAATGAGAGCAAATGAGCAAATGAGCAAATGAACAAATGAGCAAATGCGCAAATGCGCAAATGAGCAAATGATCAAATGAGCAAATGAGCAAATGAGCAAATGAGCAAATGAGCAAATGAGCAAATGAGCAAATGAGAGCAAATGAGCAAATGAGCAAATGAGCAAATAAGCAAATGAGCAAATAAGCAAATGAGCAAATGAGCAAATGAGCAAATGAGAGCAAATGAGATCAAATGAGCAAATGAGCAAATGAGCAAATGAGAACATGAGCAAATTTGCATATGCGCAAATGAGCAAATGAGCAAATGAGCAAATGAGCAAATGAGAGCAAATGAGAGCAAATGAGCAAATGAGCAAATGAGCAAATGAGAGCAAATGAGCAAATGAGCAAATGAGCAAATGAGCAAATGAGAGCAAATGAGCAAATGACCAAATGAGCAAATGAGCAAATGAGCAAATGATCAAATGATCAAATGATCAAATGATCAAATGAGCAAATGAGCAAATGAGAGCAAATGAGAGCAAATGAGAGCAAATGAGCCAATGAGCCAATGAGCAAATGAGCAAATGAGCAAATGAGCAAATGAGCAAATGAGCAAATGAGCAAATGAGCAAATGAGCAAATGAGCAAATGAGCAAATGAGCAAATGAGCAAATGAGCAAATGAGCAAATGATCAAATGATCAAATGAGCAAATGACCAAATAAGCAAATGAGAGCAAATGAGAGCAAATGAGAGCAAATGAGAGCAAATGAGCAAATGAGCCAATGAGAGCAAATGAGAGCAAATGAGAGCAAATGAGAGCAAATGAGCAAATGAGCCAATGAGCAAATGAGCAAATGAGCAAATGAGCAAATGAGCAAATGAGCAAATGAGCAAATCAGCAAATGAGCAAATGAGCAAATGAGCAAATGAGCAAATGAGCAAATGACCAAATAAGCAAATGAGCAAATGATCAAATGATCAAATGATCAAATGAGCAAATGAGCAAATGAACAAATGAGAGCAAATGAGCAAATGAGCCAATGAGCCAATGAGCAAATGAGCCAATGAGCAAATGAGCAAAGGAGCAAAGGAGCAAATGAGCAATTGAGCAAATGAGCAAATGAGCAAATGAGCAAATGAGCAAATGAACAAATAAGCAAATGATCAAATGAGCAAATGAACAAATGAGCAAATAAGCAAATGAGCAAATGAGCAAATGAGCAAATGAGCAAATGATCAAATGATCAAATGAGCAAATGAGCAAAGGAACAAATGAGCAAATGAGCAAATGAGCAAATGAGAGCAAAGGAGTAAATGAGTACATGAGCAAATGAGCAAATGAGCAAATGAGCAAATGAGAGCAAAGGAGTAAATGAGTAAATGAGCAAATGAGCAAATGAGAAAATGAGCAAATGAGCAAATGAACAAATGAGCAAATGAGCAAATAAGCAAATGAGCAAATGAGCAAATGAGCAAATGAGCAAATGAGCAAATGAGCAAATGAGCAAATGAGCAAATGAGCAAATGAGAGCAAATGAGAGCAAATGAGCAAATGAGCAAATGAGTAAATGAGCAAATGAGCAAATGAGAACATGAGCAAATGAGCAAATGAGCAAATGAGCAAATGAGCAAATTAGAAAATGACCAAATTAGCAAATTAGCAATTGAGCAAATGAGCAAGTGAGCAAATGAGCAAATGAGCAAATGAGCAAATGAGCAAATGAATAAATGAACAAATAAGCAAATGAGCAAATGAGCAAATGAACAAATGAGCAAATAAGCAAATGAGCAAATGAGCAAATGAGCAAATGAGCAAATGAGCAAATGAGCAAATGATCAAATGATCAAATGAGCAAATGATCAAATGAGCAAATGAGAGCAAATGAGAGCAAATGAGCAAATGAGCAAATGAACAAATGATCAAATGAGCAAATGAGCAAATGAGCAAATGAGCAAATGAGAGCAAAGGAGTAAATGAGTAAATGAGTAAATGAGCAAATGAGCAAATGAGCAAATGAGCAAATGAGCAAATGAGCAAATGAGCAAATGAACAAATGAGCAAATGAGCAAATGAGCAAATAAGCAAATGAGCAAATGAGCAAATGAGCAAATGAGCAAATGAGCAAATGAGCAAATGAGCAAATGAGCAAATGAGCAAATGATCAAATGAGCAAATGATCAAATGAACAAATGAGCAAATAAGCAAATGAGCAAATGAGCAAATGAGCAAATGAGCAAAGGAGCAAAGGAGCAAAGGAGCAAATGAGCAAATGAGCAAATGAGCAAATGAGCAAATGAGCAAATGATCAAATGAGCAAATGAGCAAATGAGCAAATGAGCAAATGAGCAAATGAGCAAATGAGCAAATGAGCAAATGCGCAAATGCGCAAATGAGCAAATGATCAAATGAGCAAATGAGCAAATGAGCAAATGAGCAAATGAGCAAATGAGCAAATGAGCAAATGATCAAATGAGCAATGAGCAAATGAGCAAATGAACAAATGAACAAATAATCAAATGATCAAATGAGCAAATGAACAAATGAGCAAATGAGCAAATGAACAAATGAGATCAAATGAGCAAATGAGCAAATGAGCAAATGAGAACATGAGCAAATGAGCATATGCGCAAATGAGCAATTGAGCAAATGAGCAAATGAGCAAATGAGAGCAAATGAGAGCAAATGAGCAAATGAGCAAATGAGCAAATGAGAGCAAATGAGCAAATGAGCAAATGAGCAAATGAGCAAATGAGAGCAAATGAGCAAATGAGCAAATGACCAAATAAGCAAATGAGCAAATGATCAAATGATCAAATGATCAAATGATCAAATGAGCAAATGAGCAAATGAGAGCAAATGAGAGCAAATGAGAGCAAATGAGCAAATGAGCCAATGAGCAAATCAGCAAATGAGCAAATGAGCAAATCAGCAAATGAGCAAATGAGCAAAGGAACAAATGAGCAAATGAGCAAATGAGCAAATGAGCAAATGAGAGCAAAGGAGTAAATGAGTACATGAGCAAATGAGCAAATGAGCAAATGAGCAAATGAGAGCAAAGGAGTAAATGAGTAAATGAGCAAATGAGCAAATGAGAAAATGAGCAAATGAGCAAATGAACAAATGAGCAAATGAGCAAATAAGCAAATGAGCAAATGAGCAAATGAGCAAATGAGCAAATGAGCAAATGAGCAAATGAGCAAATGAGCAAATGAGCAAATGAGAGCAAATGAGAGCAAATGAGCAAATGAGCAAATGAGTAAATGAGCAAATGAGCAAATGAGAACATGAGCAAATGAGCAAATGATCAAATGAGCAAATGAGAGCAAATGAGAGCAAATGAGCAAATGAGCAAATGAACAAATGATCAAATGAGCAAATGAGCAAATGAGCAAATGAGAGCAAAGGAGTAAATGAGTAAATGAGTAAATGAGCAAATGAGCAAATGAGCAAATGAGCAAATGAGCAAATGAGCAAATGAGCAAATGAACAAATGAGCAAATGAGCAAATGAGCAAATAAGCAAATGAGCAAATGAGCAAATGAGCAAATGAGCAAATGAGCAAATGAGCAAATGAGCAAATGAGCAAATGAGCAAATGATCAAATGAGCAAATGATCAAATGAACAAATGAGCAAATAAGCAAATGAGCAAATGAGCAAATGAGCAAATGAGCAAAGGAGCAAAGGAGCAAAGGAGCAAATGAGCAAATGAGCAAATGAGCAAATGAGCAAATGAGCAAATGAGCAAATGAGCAAATGAGCAAATGAGCAAATGAGCAAATGAGCAAATGAGCAAATGAGCAAATGAGCAAATGAGCAAATGCGCAAATGCGCAAATGATCAAATGATCAAATGAGCAAATGAGCAAATGAGCAAATGAGCAAATGAGCAAATGAGCAAATGAGCAAATGAGCAAATGAGCAAATGAGCAAATGAGCAAATGAACAAATGAACAAATAATCAAATGATCAAATGAGCAAATGAACAAATGAGCAAATGAGCAAATGAACAAATGAGAGCAAATGAGCAAATGAGCAAATGAGCAAATAAGCAAATGAGCAAATAAGCAAATGAGCAAATGAGCAAATGAGCAAATGAGAGCAAATGAGATCAAATGAGCAAATGAGCAAATGAGCAAATGAGAACATGAGCAAATGAGCATATGCGCAAATGAGCAAATGAGCAAATGAGCAAATGAGCAAATGAGAGCAAATGAGAGCAAATGAGCAAATGAGCAAATGAGCAAATGAGAGCAAATGAGCAAATGAGCAAATGAGCAAATAAGCAAATGAGCAAATAAGCAAATGAGCAAATGAGCAAATGAGCAAATGAGAGCAAATGAGATCAAATGAGCAAATGAGCAAATGAGCAAATGAGAACATGAGCAAATGAGCATATGCGCAAATGAGCAAATGAGCAAATGAGCAAATGAGCAAATGAGAGCAAATGAGAGCAAATGAGCAAATGAGCAAATGAGCAAATGAGCAAATGAGAGCAAATGAGCAAATGAGCAAATGACCAAATAAGCAAATGAGCAAATGATCAAATGATCAAATGATCAAATGATCAAATGAGCAAATGAGCAAATGAGAGCAAATGAGAGCAAATGAGAGCAAATGAGCAAATGAGCAATGAGCAAATGAGCAAATGAGCAAATGAGCAAATGAGCAAATGAGCAAATGAGCAAATGAGCAAATGAGCAAATGAGCAAATGAGCAAATGAGCAAATGAGAGCAAATGAGCAAATGAGCAAATGAGCAAATGAGCAAATGAGAGCAAATGAGCAAATGAGCAAATGACCAAATAAGCAAATGATCAAATGATCAAATGATCAAATGATCAAATGATCAAATGAGCAAATGAGCAAATGAGAGCAAATGAGAGCAAATGAGAGCAAATGAGCAAATGAGCAAATGAGCAAATGAGCAAATGAGCAAATGAGCAAATGAGCAAATGAGCAAATGAGCAAATCAGCAAATGAGCAAATGAGCAATTGAGCAAATGAGCAAATGAGCAAATGACCAAATAAGCAAATGAGCAAATGATCAAATGATCAAATGATCAAATGATCAAATGAGCAAATGAGCAAATGAGAGCAAATGAGCAAATGAGCCAATGAGCCAATGAGCAAATGAGCCAATGAGCAAATGAGCAAAGGAGCAAAGGAGCAAATGAGCAATTGAGCAAATGAGCAAATGAGCAAATGAGCAAATGAGCAAATGAACAAATAAGCAAATGATCAAATGAGCAAATGAACAAATGAGCAAATAAGCAAATGAGCAAATGAGCAAATGAGCAAATGAGCAAATGATCAAATGATCAAATGAGCAAATGAGCAAACGAACAAATGAGCAAATGAGCAAATGAGCAAATGAGCAAATGAGAGCAAAGGAGTAAATGAGTACATGAGCAAATGAGCAAATGAGCAAATGAGCAAATGAGAGCAAAGGAGTAAATGAGTAAATGAGCAAATGAGCAAATGAGAAAATGAGCAAATGAGCAAATGACCAAATGAGCAAATGAGCAAATAAGCAAATGAGCAAATGAGCAAATGAGCAAATGAGCAAATGAGCAAATGAGCAAATGAGCAAATGACCAAATGAGAGCAAATGAGAGCAAATGAGAGCAAATGAGCAAATGAGCAAATGAGTAAATGAGCAAATGAGCAAATGAGAACATGAGCAAATGAGCAAATGAGCAAATGAGCAAATGAGCAAATTAGAAAATGACCAAATTAGCAAATTAGCAATTGAGCAAATGAGCAAGTGAGCAAATGAGCAAATGAGCAAATGAATAAATGAACAAATAAGCAAATGAGCAAATGAGCAAATGAACAAATGAGCAAATAAGCAAATGAGCAAATGAGCAAATGAGCAAATGAGCAAATGAGCAAATGAGCAAATGATCAAATTATCAAATGAGCAAATGATCAAATGAGCAAATGAGAGCAAATGAGAGCAAATGAGCAAATGAGCAAATGAACAAATGATCAAATGAGCAAATGAGCAAATGAGCAAATGAGCAAATGAGAGCAAAGGAGTAAATGAGTAAATGAGTAAATGAGCAAATGAGCAAATGAGCAAATGAGCAAATGAGCAAATGAGCAAATGAGCAAATGAACAAATGAGCAAATGAGCAAATGAGCAAATAAGCAAATGAGCAAATGAGCAAATGAGCAAATGAGCAAATGAGCAAATGAGCAAATGAGCAAATGAGCAAATGAGCAAATGATCAAATGAGCAAATGATCAAATGAACAAATGAGCAAATAAGCAAATGAGCAAATGAGCAAATGAGCAAATGAGCAAAGGAGCAAAGGAGCAAATGAGCAAATGAGCAAATGAGCAAATGAGCAAATGAGCAAATGAGCAAATGAGCAAATGAGCAAATGAGCAAATGAGCAAATGAGCAAAAGAGCAAATGAGCAAATGAGCAAATGAGAGCAAAGGAGTAAATGAGTAAATGAGCAAATGAGCAAATGAGAAAATGAGCAAATGAGCAAATGAACAAATGATCAAATGAGCAAATAAGCAAATGAGCAAATGAGCAAATGAGCAAATGAGCAAATGAGCAAATGAGCAAATGAGCAAATGAGCAAATGAGCAAATGAGAGCAAATGAGAGCAAATGAGAGCAAATGAGCAAATGAGCAAATGAGTAAATGAGCAAATGAGAGCAAAGGAGTAAATGAGTAAATGAGCAAATGAGCAAATGAGAAAATGAGCAAATGAGCAAATGAACAAATGAGCAAATGAGCAAATAAGCAAATGAGCAAATGAGCAAATGAGCAAATGAGCAAATGAGCAAATGAGCAAATGAGCAAATGAGCAAATGAGCAAATGAGAGCAAATGAGAGCAAATGAGCAAATGAGCAAATGAGTAAATGAGCAAATGAGCAAATGAGAACATGAGCAAATGAGCAAATGAGCAAATGAGCAAATGAGCAAATTAGAAAATGACCAAATTAGCAAATTAGCAATTGAGCAAATGAGCAAGTGAGCAAATGAGCAAATGAGCAAATGAGCAAATGAGCAAATGAATAAATGAACAAATAAGCAAATGAGCAAATGAGCAAATGAACAAATGAGCAAATGAGAGCAAAGGAGTAAATGATCAAATGATCAAATGAGCAAATGATCAAATGAGCAAATGAGAGCAAATGAGAGCAAATGAGCAAATGAGCAAATGAACAAATGAGCAAATGCGCAAATGCGCAAATGAGCAAATGATCAAATGAGCAAATGAGCAAATGAGCAAATGCGCAAATGAGCAAATGAGCAAATGAGCAAATGAGCAAATGAGCAAATGAGCAAATGAACAAATGAACAAATAATCAAATGATCAAATGAGCAAATGAACAAATGAGCAAATGAGCAAATGAACAAATGAGAGCAAATGAGCAAATGAGCAAATGAGCAAATAAGCAAATGAGCAAATAAGCAAATGAGCAAATGAGCAAATGAGCAAATGAGAGCAAATGAGATCAAATGAGCAAATGAGCAAATGAGCAAATGAGAACATGAGCAAATGAGCATATGCGCAAATGAGCAAATGAGCAAATGAGCAAATGAGCAAATGAGAGCAAATGAGAGCAAATGAGCAAATGAGCAAATGAGCAAATGAGAGCAAATGAGCAAATGAGCAAATGAGCAAATGAGCAAATGAGAGCAAATGAGCAAATGAGCAAATGACCAAATGAGCAAATGAGCAAATGATCAAATGATCAAATGATCAAATGATCAAATGAGCAAATGAGCAAATGAGAGCAAATGAGAGCAAATGAGAGCAAATGAGCAAATGAGCCAATGAGCAAATGAGCAAATGAGCAAATGAGCAAATGAGCAAATGAGCAAATGAGCAAATGAGCAAATGAGCAAATGAGCAAATGAGCAAATGAGAGCAAATGAGAGCAAATGAGCAAATGAGCAAATGAGCAAATGAGAGCAAATGAGCAAATGAGCAAATGACCAAATAAGCAAATGAGCAAATGATCAAATGATCAAATGATCAAATGATCAAATGAGCAAATGAGCAAATGAGAGCAAATGAGAGCAAATGAGAGCAAATGAGCAAATGAGCCAATGAGCAAATGAGCAAATGAGCAAATGAGCAAATGAGCAAATGAGCAAATGAGCAAATCAGCAAATGAGCAAATGAGCAAATGAGCAAATGAGCAAATGAGCAAATGACCAAATAAGCAAATGAGCAAATGATCAAATGATCAAATGATCAAATGATCAAATGAGCAAATGAGCAAATGAGAGCAAATGAGCAAATGAGCCAATGAGCCAATGAGCAAATGAGCCAATGAGCAAATGAGCAAAGGAGCAAAGGAGCAAATGAGCAATTGAGCAAATGAGCAAATGAGCAAATGAGCAAATGAGCAAATGAACAAATAAGCAAATGATCAAATGAGCAAATGAACAAATGAGCAAATAAGCAAATGAGCAAATGAGCAAATGAGCAAATGAGCAAATGATCAAATGATCAAATGAGCAAATGAGCAAAGGAACAAATGAGCAAATGAGCAAATGAGCAAATGAGCAAATGAGAGCAAAGGAGTAAATGAGTACATGAGCAAATGAGCAAATGAGCAAATGAGCAAATGAGAGCAAAGGAGTAAATGAGTAAATGAGCAAATGAGCAAATGAGAAAATGAGCAAATGAGCAAATGAACAAATGAGCAAATGAGCAAATAAGCAAATGAGCAAATGAGCAAATGAGCAAATGAGCAAATGAGCAAATGAGCAAATGAGCAAATGAGCAAATGAGCAAATGAGAGCAAATGAGAGCAAATGAGCAAATGAGCAAATGAGTAAATGAGCAAATGAGCAAATGAGAACATGAGCAAATGAGCAAATGAGCAAATGAGCAAATGAGCAAATTAGAAAATGACCAAATTAGCAAATTAGCAATTGAGCAAATGAGCAAGTGAGCAAATGAGCAAATGAGCAAATGAGCAAATGAGCAAATGAATAAATGAACAAATAAGCAAATGAGCAAATGAGCAAATGAACAAATGAGCAAATAAGCAAATGAGCAAATGAGCAAATGAGCAAATGAGCAAATGAGCAAATGAGCAAATGATCAAATGATCAAATGAGCAAATGATCAAATGAGCAAATGAGAGCAAATGAGAGCAAATGAGCAAATGAGCAAATGAACAAATGATCAAATGAGCAAATGAGCAAATGAGCAAATGAGCAAATGAGAGCAAAGGAGTAAATGAGTAAATGAGTAAATGAGCAAATGAGCAAATGAGCAAATGAGCAAATGAGCAAATGAGCAAATGAGCAAATGAGCAAATGAGCAAATGAGCAAATGAACAAATGAGCAAATGAGCAAATGAGCAAATAAGCAAATGAGCAAATGAGCAAATGAGCAAATGAGCAAATGAGCAAATGAGCAAATGAGCAAATGAGCAAATGAGCAAATGATCAAATGAGCAAATGATCAAATGAACAAATGAGCAAATAAGCAAATGAGCAAATGAGCAAATGAGCAAATGAGCAAAGGAGCAAAGGAGCAAAGGAGCAAATGAGCAAATGAGCAAATGAGCAAATGAGCAAATGAGCAAATGATCAAATGAGCAAATGAGCAAATGAGCAAATGAGCAAATGAGCAAATGAGCAAATGAGCAAATGAGCAAATGCGCAAATGCGCAAATGAGCAAATGATCAAATGAGCAAATGAGCAAATGAGCAAATGAGCAAATGAGCAAATGAGCAAATGAGCAAATGAGCAAATGAGCAAATGAGCAAATGAGCAAATGAACAAATGAACAAATAATCAAATGATCAAATGAGCAAATGAACAAATGAGCAAATGAGCAAATGAACAAATGAGATCAAATGAGCAAATGAGCAAATGAGCAAATGAGAACATGAGCAAATGAGCATATGCGCAAATGAGCAATTGAGCAAATGAGCAAATGAGCAAATGAGAGCAAATGAGAGCAAATGAGCAAATGAGCAAATGAGCAAATGAGAGCAAATGAGCAAATGAGCAAATGAGCAAATGAGCAAATGAGAGCAAATGAGCAAATGAGCAAATGACCAAATAAGCAAATGAGCAAATGATCAAATGATCAAATGATCAAATGATCAAATGAGCAAATGAGCAAATGAGAGCAAATGAGAGCAAATGAGAGCAAATGAGCAAATGAGCCAATGAGCAAATGAGCAAATGAGCAAATGAGCAAATCAGCAAATCAGCAAATGAGCAAATCAGCAAATGAGCAAATCAGCAAATCAGCAAATGAGCAAATGAGCAAAGGAACAAATGAGCAAATGAGCAAATGAGCAAATGAGCAAATGAGAGCAAAGGAGTAAATGAGTACATGAGCAAATGAGCAAATGAGCAAATGAGCAAATGAGAGCAAAGGAGTAAATGAGTAAATGAGCAAATGAGCAAATGAGAAAATGAGCAAATGAGCAAATGAACAAATGAGCAAATGAGCAAATAAGCAAATGAGCAAATGAGCAAATGAGCAAATGAGCAAATGAGCAAATGAGCAAATGAGCAAATGAGCAAATGAGCAAATGAGAGCAAATGAGAGCAAATGAGCAAATGAGCAAATGAGTAAATGAGCAAATGAGCAAATGAGAACATGAGCAAATGAGCAAATGATCAAATGAGCAAATGAGAGCAAATGAGAGCAAATGAGCAAATGAGCAAATGAACAAATGATCAAATGAGCAAATGAGCAAATGAGCAAATGAGAGCAAAGGAGTAAATGAGTAAATGAGTAAATGAGCAAATGAGCAAATGAGCAAATGAGCAAATGAGCAAATGAGCAAATGAGCAAATGAACAAATGAGCAAATGAGCAAATGAGCAAATAAGCAAATGAGCAAATGAGCAAATGAGCAAATGAGCAAATGAGCAAATGAGCAAATGAGCAAATGAGCAAATGAGCAAATGAGCAAATGAGCAAATGATCAAATGAGCAAATGATCAAATGAACAAATGAGCAAATAAGCAAATGAGCAAATGAGCAAATGAGCAAATGAGCAAAGGAGCAAAGGAGCAAAGGAGCAAATGAGCAAATGAGCAAATGAGCAAATGAGCAAATGAGCAAATGATCAAATGAGCAAATGAGCAAATGAGCAAATGAGCAAATGAGCAAATGAGCAAATGAGCAAATGAGCAAATGCGCAAATGCGCAAATGATCAAATGATCAAATGAGCAAATGAGCAAATGAGCAAATGAGCAAATGAGCAAATGAGCAAATGAGCAAATGAGCAAATGAGCAAATGAGCAAATGAGCAAATGAACAAATGAACAAATGAACAAATAATCAAATGATCAAATGAGCAAATGAACAAATGAGCAAATGAGCAAATGAACAAATGAGAGCAAATGAGCAAATGAGCAAATGAGCAAATAAGCAAATGAGCAAATAAGCAAATGAGCAAATGAGCAAATGAGCAAATGAGAGCAAATGAGATCAAATGAGCAAATGAGCAAATGAGCAAATGAGAACATGAGCAAATGAGCATATGCGCAAATGAGCAAATGAGCAAATGAGCAAATGAGCAAATGAGAGCAAATGAGAGCAAATGAGCAAATGAGCAAATGAGCAAATGAGAGCAAATGAGCAAATGAGCAAATGAGCAAATGAGCAAATGAGAGCAAATGAGCAAATGAGCAAATGACCAAATAAGCAAATGAGCAAATGATCAAATGATCAAATGATCAAATGATCAAATGATCAAATGAGCAAATGAGAGCAAATGAGAGCAAATGAGAGCAAATGAGCAAATGAGCCAATGAGCAAATGAGCAAATGAGCAAATGAGCAAATGAGCAAATGAGCAAATGAGCAAATGAGCAAATGAGAGCAAATGAGCAAATGAGCAAATGAGCAAATGAGCAAATGAGAGCAAATGAGCAAATGAGCAAATGACCAAATAAGCAAATGAGCAAATGATCAAATGATCAAATGATCAAATGATCAAATGAGCAAATGAGCAAATGAGAGCAAATGAGAGCAAATGAGAGCAAATGAGCAAATGAGCAAATGAGCAAATGAGCAAATGAGCAAATGAGCAAATGAGCAAATGAGCAAATGAGCAAATCAGCAAATGAGCAAATGAGCAAATGAGCAAATGAGCAAATGAGCAAATGACCAAATAAGCAAATGAGCAAATGATCAAATGATCAAATGATCAAATGATCAAATGAGCAAATGAGCAAATGAGAGCAAATGAGCAAATGAGCCAATGAGCCAATGAGCAAATGAGCCAATGAGCGAATGAGCAAAGGAGCAAAGGAGCAAATGAGCAATTGAGCAAATGAGAGCAAATGAGCAAATGAGCAAATGAGCAAATGAACAAATAAGCAAATGATCAAATGAGCAAATGAACAAATGAGCAAATAAGCAAATGAGCAAATGAGCAAATGAGCAAATGAGCAAATGATCAAATGAGAGCAAAGGAGTAAATGAGTACATGAGCAAATGAGCAAATGAGCAAATGAGCAAATGAGAGCAAAGGAGTAAATGAGTAAATGAGCAAATGAGCAAATGAGAAAATGAGCAAATGAGCAAATGAACAAATGAGCAAATGAGCAAATAAGCAAATGAGCAAATGAGCAAATGAGCAAATGAGCAAATGAGCAAATGAGCAAATGAGCAAATGAGCAAATGAGCAAATGACCAAATGAGAGCAAATGAGAGCAAATGAGCAAATGAGCAAATGAGTAAATGAGCAAATGAGCAAATGAGAACATGAGCAAATGAGCAAATGAGCAAATGAGCAAATGAGCAAATTAGAAAATGACCAAATTAGCAAATTAGCAATTGAGCAAATGAGCAAGTGAGCAAATGAGCAAATGAGCAAATGAGCAAATGAGCAAATGAATAAATGAACAAATAAGCAAATGAGCAAATGAGCAAATGAACAAATGAGCAAATAAGCAAATGAGCAAATGAGCAAATGAGCAAATGAGCAAATGAGCAAATGAGCAAATGATCAAATTATCAAATGAGCAAATGATCAAATGAGCAAATGAGAGCAAATGAGAGCAAATGAGCAAATGAGCAAATGAACAAATGATCAAATGAGCAAATGAGCAAATGAGCAAATGAGCAAATGAGAGCAAAGGAGTAAATGAGTAAATGAGTAAATGAGCAAATGAGCAAATGAGCAAATGAGCAAATGAGCAAATGAGCAAATGAGCAAATGAACAAATGAGCAAATGAGCAAATGAGCAAATAAGCAAATGAGCAAATGAGCAAATGAGCAAATGAGCAAATGAGCAAATGAGCAAATGAGCAAATGAGCAAATGAGCAAATGATCAAATGAGCAAATGATCAAATGAACAAATGAGCAAATAAGCAAATGAGCAAATGAGCAAATGAGCAAATGAGCAAAGGAGCAAAGGAGCAAATGAGCAAATGAGCAAATGAGCAAATGAGCAAATGAGCAAATGAGCAAATGAGCAAATGAGCAAATGAGCAAATGAGCAAATGAGCAAATGAGCAAATGAGCAAATGAGCAAATGCGCAAATGCGCAAATGCGCAAATAAGCAAATGATCAAATGAGCAAATGAGCAAATGAGCAAATGAGCAAATGAGCAAATGAGCAAATGAGCAAATGAGCAAATGAGCAAATGAGCAAATGAGCAAATGAACAAATGAACAAATAATCAAATGATCAAATGAGCAAATGAACAAATGAGCAAATGAGCAAATGAACAAATGAGATCAAATGAGCAAATGAGCAAATGAGCAAATGAGAACATGAGCAAATGAGCATATGCGCAAATGAGCAAATGAGCAAATGAGCAAATGAGCAAATGAGAGCAAATGAGAGCAAATGAGCAAATGAGCAAATGAGAGCAAATGAGCAAATGAGCAAATGAGCAAATGAGCAAATGAGAGCAAATGAGCAAATGAGCAAATGACCAAATAAGCAAATGAGCAAATGATCAAATGATCAAATGATCAAATGATCAAATGAGCAAATGAGCAAATGAGAGCAAATGAGAGCAAATGAGAGCAAATGAGCAAATGAGCCAATGAGCAAATGAGCAAATGAGCAAATGAGCAAATGAGCAAATGAGCAAATGAGCAAATGAGAGCAAATGAGAGCAAATGAGCAAATGAGCAAATGAGTAAATGAGCAAATGAGCAAATGAGAACATGAGCAAATGAGCAAATGAGCAAATGAGCAAATGAGCAAATTAGAAAATGACCAAATTAGCAAATTAGCAATTGAGCAAATGAGCAAGTGAGCAAATGAGCAAATGAGCAAATGAGCAAATGAGCAAATGAATAAATGAACAAATAAGCAAATGAGCAAATGAGCAAATGAACAAATGAGCAAATAAGCAAATGAGCAAATGAGCAAATGAGCAAATGAGCAAATGAGCAAATGAGCAAATGATCAAATGATCAAATGAGCAAATGATCAAATGAGCAAATGAGAGCAAATGAGAGCAAATGAGCAAATGAGCAAATGAACAAATGATCAAATGAGCAAATGAGCAAATGAGCAAATGAGCAAATGAGAGCAAAGGAGTAAATGAGTAAATGAGTAAATGAGCAAATGAGCAAATGAGCAAATGAGCAAATGAGCAAATGAGCAAATGAGCAAATGAACAAATGAGCAAATGAGCAAATGAGCAAATAAGCAAATGAGCAAATGAGCAAATGAGCAAATGAGCAAATGAGCAAATGAGCAAATGAGCAAATGAGCAAATGAGCAAATGATCAAATGAGCAAATGATCAAATGAACAAATGAGCAAATAAGCAAATGAGCAAATGAGCAAATGAGCAAATGAGCAAAGGAGCAAAGGAGCAAAGGAGCAAATGAGCAAATGAGCAAATGAGCAAATGAGCAAATGAGCAAATGATCAAATGAGCAAATGAGCAAATGAGCAAATGAGCAAATGAGCAAATGAGCAAATGAGCAAATGAGCAAATGCGCAAATGCGCAAATGAGCAAATGATCAAATGAGCAAATGAGCAAATGAGCAAATGAGCAAATGAGCAAATGAGCAAATGAGCAAATGAGCAAATGAGCAAATGAGCAAATGAGCAAATGAACAAATGAACAAATAATCAAATGATCAAATGAGCAAATGAACAAATGAGCAAATGAGCAAATGAACAATTGAGATCAAATGAGCAAATGAGCAAATGAGCAAATGAGAACATGAGCAAATGAGCATATGCGCAAATGAGCAATTGAGCAAATGAGCAAATGAGCAAATGAGAGCAAATGAGAGCAAATGAGCAAATGAGCAAATGAGCAAATGAGAGCAAATGAGCAAATGAGCAAATGAGCAAATGAGCAAATGAGAGCAAATGAGCAAATGAGCAAATGACCAAATAAGCAAATGAGCAAATGATCAAATGATCAAATGATCAAATGATCAAATGAGCAAATGAGCAAATGAGAGCAAATGAGAGCAAATGAGAGCAAATGAGCAAATGAGCCAATGAGCAAATGAGCAAATGAGCAAATGAGCAAATGAGCAAATGAGCAAATGAGCAAATCAGCAAATGAGCAAATCAGCAAATCAGCAAATGAGCAAATGAGCAAAGGAACAAATGAGCAAATGAGCAAATGAGCAAATGAGCAAATGAGAGCAAAGGAGTAAATGAGTACATGAGCAAATGAGCAAATGAGCAAATGAGCAAATGAGAGCAAAGGAGTAAATGAGTAAATGAGCAAATGAGCAAATGAGAAAATGAGCAAATGAGCAAATGAACAAATGAGCAAATGAGCAAATAAGCAAATGAGCAAATGAGCAAATGAGCAAATGAGCAAATGAGCAAATGAGCAAATGAGCAAATGAGCAAATGAGCAAATGAGAGCAAATGAGAGCAAATGAGCAAATGAGCAAATGAGTAAATGAGCAAATGAGCAAATGAGAACATGAGCAAATGAGCAAATGATCAAATGAGCAAATGAGAGCAAATGAGAGCAAATGAGCAAATGAGCAAATGAACAAATGATCAAATGAGCAAATGAGCAAATGAGCAAATGAGAGCAAAGGAGTAAATGAGTAAATGAGTAAATGAGCAAATGAGCAAATGAGCAAATGAGCAAATGAGCAAATGAGCAAATGAACAAATGAGCAAATGAGCAAATGAGCAAATAAGCAAATGAGCAAATGAGCAAATGAGCAAATGAGCAAATGAGCAAATGAGCAAATGAGCAAATGAGCAAATGAGCAAATGAGCAAATGAGCAAATGAGCAAATGAGCAAATGATCAAATGAACAAATGAGCAAATAAGCAAATGAGCAAATGAGCAAATGAGCAAATGAGCAAAGGAGCAAAGGAGCAAAGGAGCAAATGAGCAAATGAGCAAATGAGCAAATGAGCAAATGAGCAAATGATCAAATGATCAAATGAGCAAATGAGCAAATGAGCAAATGAGCAAATGAGCAAATGAGCAAATGAGCAAATGCGCAAATGCGCAAATGATCAAATGATCAAATGAGCAAATGAGCAAATGAGCAAATGAGCAAATGAGCAACTGAGCAAATGAGCAAATGAGCAAATGAGCAAATGAGCAAATGAGCAAATGAACAAATGAACAAATGAACAAATAATCAAATGATCAAATGAGCAAATGAACAAATGAGCAAATGAGCAAATGAACAAATGAGAGCAAATGAGCAAATGAGCAAATGAGCAAATAAGCAAATGAGCAAATAAGCAAATGAGCAAATGAGCAAATGAGCAAATGAGAGCAAATGAGATCAAATGAGCAAATGAGCAAATGAGCAAATGAGAACATGAGCAAATGAGCATATGCGCAAATGAGCAAATGAGCAAATGAGCAAATGAGCAAATGAGAGCAAATGAGAGCAAATGAGCAAATGAGAAAATGAGCAAATGAGAGCAAATGAGCAAATGAGCAAATGAGCAAATGAGCAAATGAGAGCAAATGAGCAAATGAGCAAATGACCAAATAAGCAAATGAGCAAATGATCAAATGATCAAATGATCAAATGATCAAATGATCAAATGAGCAAATGAGAGCAAATGAGAGCAAATGAGAGCAAATGAGCAAATGAGCCAATGAGCAAATGAGCAAATGAGCAAATGAGCAAATGAGCAAATGAGCAAATGAGCAAATGAGCAAATGAGCAAATGAGCAAATGAGCAAATGAGAGCAAATGAGCAAATGAGCAAATGAGCAAATGAGCAAATGAGAGCAAATGAGCAAATGAGCAAATGACCAAATAAGCAAATGAGCAAATGATCAAATGATCAAATGATCAAATGATCAAATGAGCAAATGAGCAAATGAGAGCAAATGAGAGCAAATGAGAGCAAATGAGCAAATGAGCAAATGAGCAAATGAGCAAATGAGCAAATGAGCAAATGAGCAAATGAGCAAATGAGCAAATCAGCAAATGAGCAAATGAGCAAATGAGCAAATGAGCAAATGAGCAAATGACCAAATAAGCAAATGAGCAAATGATCAAATGATCAAATGATCAAATGATCAAATGAGCAAATGAGCAAATGAGAGCAAATGAGCAAATGAGCCAATGAGCCAATGAGCAAATGAGCCAATGAGCGAATGAGCAAAGGAGCAAAGGAGCAAATGAGCAATTGAGCAAATGAGAGCAAATGAGCAAATGAGCAAATGAGCAAATGAACAAATAAGCAAATGATCAAATGAGCAAATGAACAAATGAGCAAATAAGCAAATGAGCAAATGAGCAAATGAGCAAATGAGCAAATGATCAAATGAGAGCAAAGGAGTAAATGAGTACATGAGCAAATGAGCAAATGAGCAAATGAGCAAATGAGAGCAAAGGAGTAAATGAGTAAATGAGCAAATGAGCAAATGAGAAAATGAGCAAATGAGCAAATGAACAAATGAGCAAATGAGCAAATAAGCAAATGAGCAAATGAGCAAATGAGCAAATGAGCAAATGAGCAAATGAGCAAATGAGCAAATGAGCAAATGACCAAATGAGAGCAAATGAGAGCAAATGAGCAAATGAGCAAATGAGTAAATGAGCAAATGAGCAAATGAGAACATGAGCAAATGAGCAAATGAGCAAATGAGCAAATGAGCAAATTAGAAAATGACCAAATTAGCAAATTAGCAATTGAGCAAATGAGCAAGTGAGCAAATGAGCAAATGAGCAAATGAGCAAATGAGCAAATGAATAAATGAACAAATAAGCAAATGAGCAAATGAGCAAATGAACAAATGAGCAAATAAGCAAATGAGCAAATGAGCAAATGAGCAAATGAGCAAATGAGCAAATGAGCAAATGATCAAATTATCAAATGAGCAAATGATCAAATGAGCAAATGAGAGCAAATGAGAGCAAATGAGCAAATGAGCAAATGAACAAATGATCAAATGAGCAAATGAGCAAATGAGCAAATGAGCAAATGAGAGCAAAGGAGTAAATGAGTAAATGAGTAAATGAGCAAATGAGCAAATGAGCAAATGAGCAAATGAGCAAATGAGCAAATGAGCAAATGAACAAATGAGCAAATGAGCAAATGAGCAAATAAGCAAATGAGCAAATGAGCAAATGAGCAAATGAGCAAATGAGCAAATGAGCAAATGAGCAAATGAGCAAATGAGCAAATGATCAAATGAGCAAATGATCAAATGAACAAATGAGCAAATAAGCAAATGAGCAAATGAGCAAATGAGCAAATGAGCAAAGGAGCAAAGGAGCAAATGAGCAAATGAGCAAATGAGCAAATGAGCAAATGAGCAAATGAGCAAATGAGCAAATGAGCAAATGAGCAAATGAGCAAATGAGCAAATGAGCAAATGAGCAAATGAGCAAATGCGCAAATGCGCAAATGCGCAAATAAGCAAATGATCAAATGAGCAAATGAGCAAATGAGCAAATGAGCAAATGAGCAAATGAGCAAATGAGCAAATGAGCAAATGAGCAAATGAGCAAATGAGCAAATGAACAAATGAACAAATAATCAAATGATCAAATGAGCAAATGAACAAATGAGCAAATGAGCAAATGAACAAATGAGATCAAATGAGCAAATGAGCAAATGAGCAAATGAGAACATGAGCAAATGAGCATATGCGCAAATGAGCAAATGAGCAAATGAGCAAATGAGCAAATGAGAGCAAATGAGAGCAAATGAGCAAATGAGCAAATGAGAGCAAATGAGCAAATGAGCAAATGAGCAAATGAGCAAATGAGAGCAAATGAGCAAATGAGCAAATGACCAAATAAGCAAATGAGCAAATGATCAAATGATCAAATGATCAAATGATCAAATGAGCAAATGAGCAAATGAGAGCAAATGAGAGCAAATGAGAGCAAATGAGCAAATGAGCCAATGAGCAAATGAGCAAATGAGCAAATGAGCAAATGAGCAAATGAGCAAATGAGCAAATGAGCAAATGAGCAAATGAGCAAATCAGCAAATGAGCAAATGAGCAAAGGAACAAATGAGCAAATGAGCAAATGAGCAAATGAGCAAATGAGAGCAAAGGAGTAAATGAGTACATGAGCAAATGAGCAAATGAGCAAATGAGCAAATGAGAGCAAAGGAGTAAATGAGTAAATGAGCAAATGAGCAAATGAGAAAATGAGCAAATGAGCAAATGAACAAATGAGCAAATGAGCAAATGAGCAAATGAGCAAATGAGCAAATGAGCAAATGAGAGCAAATGAGCAAATGAGCAAATGACCAAATAAGCAAATGAGCAAATGATCAAATGATCAAATGATCAAATGATCAAATGATCAAATGAGCAAATGAGAGCAAATGAGAGCAAATGAGAGCAAATGAGCAAATGAGCCAATGAGCAAATGAGCAAATGAGCAAATGAGCAAATGAGCAAATGAGCAAATGAGCAAATGAGCAAATGAGCAAATGAGCAAATGAGCAAATGAGAGCAAATGAGCAAATGAGCAAATGAGCAAATGAGAGCAAATGAGCAAATGAGCAAATGAGCAAATGACCAAATAAGCAAATGAGCAAATGATCAAATGATCAAATGATCAAATGATCAAATGAGCAAATGAGCAAATGAGAGCAAATGAGAGCAAATGAGAGCAAATGAGCAAATGAGCAAATGAGCAAATGAGCAAATGAGCAAATGAGCAAATGAGCAAATGAACAAATAAGCAAATGATCAAATGAGCAAATGAACAAATGAGCAAATAAGCAAATGAGCAAATGAGCAAATGAGCAAATGAGCAAATGATCAAATGAGAGCAAAGGAGTAAATGAGTACATGAGCAAATGAGCAAATGAGCAAATGAGCAAATGAGAGCAAAGGAGTAAATGAGTAAATGAGCAAATGAGCAAATGAGAAAATGAGCAAATGAGCAAATGAACAAATGAGCAAATGAGCAAATAAGCAAATGAGCAAATGAGCAAATGAGCAAATGAGCAAATGAGCAAATGAGCAAATGAGCAAATGACCAAATGAGAGCAAATGAGAGCAAATGAGCAAATGAGCAAATGAGTAAATGAGCAAATGAGCAAATGAGAACATGAGCAAATGAGAGCAAAGGAGTAAATGAGTACATGAGCAAAAGAGCAAATGAGCAAATGAGCAAATGAGAGCAAAGGAGTAAATGAGTAAATGAGCAAATGAGCAAATGAGCAAATGAGCAAATGAGCAAATGAACAAATGATCAAATGAGCAAATAAGCAAATGAGCAAATGAGCAAATGAGCAAATGAGCAAATGAGCAAATGAGCAAATGAGCAAATGAGAGCAAATGAGAGCAAATGAGAGCAAATGAGCAAATGAGCAAATGAGTAAATGAGCAAATGAGAGCAAAGGAGTAAATGAGTAAATGAGCAAATGAGCAAATGAGAAAATGAGCAAATGAGCAAATTAGCAATTGAGCAAATGAGCAAGTGAGCAAATGAGCAAATGAGCAAATGAGCAAATGAGCAAATGAATAAATGAACAAATAAGCAAATGAGCAAATGAGCAAATGAACAAATGAGCAAATGAGAGCAAAGGAGTAAATGATCAAATGATCAAATGAGCAAATGAGCAAATGAGCAAATGAGCAAATGAGCAAATGAGAGCAAATGAGAGCAAATGAGCAAATGAGCAAATGAGTAAATGAGCAAATGAGCAAATGAGAACATGAGCAAATGAGCAAATGAGCAAATGAGCAAATGAGCAAATTAGAAAATGACCAAATTAGCAAATTAGCAATTGAGCAAATGAGCAAGTGAGCAAATGAGCAAATGAGCAAATGAGCAAATGAGCAAATGAATAAATGAACAAATAAGCAAATGAGCAAATGAGCAAATGAACAAATGAGCAAATGAGAGCAAAGGAGTAAATGATCAAATGATCAAATGAGCAAATGATCAAATGAGCAAATGAGAGCAAATGAGAGCAAATGAGCAAATGAGCAAATGAACAAATGAGCAAATGCGCAAATGCGCAAATGAGCAAATGATCAAATGAGCAAATGAGCAAATGAGCAAATGAGCAAATGAGCAAATGAGCAAATGAGCAAATGAGAGCAAATGAGCAAATGAGCAAATGAGCAAATAAGCAAATGAGCAAATAAGCAAATGAGCAAATGAGCAAATGAGCAAATGAGAGCAAATGAGATCAAATGAGCAAATGAGCAAATGAGCAAATGAGAACATGAGCAAATTTGCATATGCGCAAATGAGCAAATGAGCAAATGAGCAAATGAGCAAATGAGAGCAAATGAGAGCAAATGAGCAAATGAGCAAATGAGCAAATGAGAGCAAATGAGCAAATGAGCAAATGAGCAAATGAGCAAATGAGAGCAAATGAGCAAATGACCAAATGAGCAAATGAGCAAATGAGCAAATGATCAAATGATCAAATGATCAAATGATCAAATGAGCAAATGAGCAAATGAGAGCAAATGAGAGCAAATGAGAGCAAATGAGCAAATGAGCCAATGAGCAAATGAGCAAATGAGCAAATGAGCAAATGAGCAAATGAGCAAATGAGCAAATGAGCAAATGAGCAAATGAGCAAATGAGCAAATGAGAGCAAATGAGCAAATGAGCAAATGAGCAAATGAGCAAATGATCAAATGATCAAATGAGCAAATGACCAAATAAGCAAATGAGAGCAAATGAGAGCAAATGAGAGCAAATGAGAGCAAATGAGCAAATGAGCCAATGAGAGCAAATGAGAGCAAATGAGAGCAAATGAGAGCAAATGAGCAAATGAGCCAATGAGCAAATGAGCAAATGAGCAAATGAGCAAATGAGCAAATGAGCAAATGAGCAAATCAGCAAATGAGCAAATGAGCAAATGAGCAAATGAGCAAATGAGCAAATGACCAAATAAGCAAATGAGCAAATGATCAAATGATCAAATGATCAAATGAGCAAATGAGCAAATGAACAAATGAGAGCAAATGAGCAAATGAGCCAATGAGCCAATGAGCAAATGAGCCAATGAGCAAATGAGCAAAGGAGCAAAGGAGCAAATGAGCAATTGAGCAAATGAGCAAATGAGCAAATGAGCAAATGAGCAAATGAACAAATAAGCAAATGATCAAATGAGCAAATGAACAAATGAGCAAATAAGCAAATGAGCAAATGAGCAAATGAGCAAATGAGCAAATGATCAAATGATCAAATGAGCAAATGAGCAAAGGAACAAATGAGCAAATGAGCAAATGAGCAAATGAGCAAATGAGAGCAAAGGAGTAAATGAGTACATGAGCAAATGAGCAAATGAGCAAATGAGCAAATGAGAGCAAAGGAGTAAATGAGTAAATGAGCAAATGAGCAAATGAGAAAATGAGCAAATGAGCAAATGAACAAATGAGCAAATGAGCAAATAAGCAAATGAGCAAATGAGCAAATGAGCAAATGAGCAAATGAGCAAATGAGCAAATGAGCAAATGAGCAAATGAGCAAATGAGAGCAAATGAGAGCAAATGAGCAAATGAGCAAATGAGTAAATGAGCAAATGAGCAAATGAGAACATGAGCAAATGAGCAAATGAGCAAATGAGCAAATGAGCAAATTAGAAAATGACCAAATTAGCAAATTAGCAATTGAGCAAATGAGCAAGTGAGCAAATGAGCAAATGAGCAAATGAGCAAATGAGCAAATGAATAAATGAACAAATAAGCAAATGAGCAAATGAGCAAATGAACAAATGAGCAAATAAGCAAATGAGCAAATGAGCAAATGAGCAAATGAGCAAATGAGCAAATGAGCAAATGATCAAATGATCAAATGAGCAAATGATCAAATGAGCAAATGAGAGCAAATGAGAGCAAATGAGCAAATGAGCAAATGAACAAATGATCAAATGAGCAAATGAGCAAATGAGCAAATGAGCAAATGAGAGCAAAGGAGTAAATGAGTAAATGAGTAAATGAGCAAATGAGCAAATGAGCAAATGAGCAAATGAGCAAATGAGCAAATGAGCAAATGAACAAATGAGCAAATGAGCAAATGAGCAAATAAGCAAATGAGCAAATGAGCAAATGAGCAAATGAGCAAATGAGCAAATGAGCAAATGAGCAAATGAGCAAATGAGCAAATGATCAAATGAGCAAATGATCAAATGAACAAATGAGCAAATAAGCAAATGAGCAAATGAGCAAATGAGCAAATGAGCAAAGGAGCAAAGGAGCAAAGGAGCAAATGAGCAAATGAGCAAATGAGCAAATGAGCAAATGAGCAAATGATCAAATGAGCAAATGAGCAAATGAGCAAATGAGCAAATGAGCAAATGAGCAAATGAGCAAATGAGCAAATGCGCAAATGCGCAAATGAGCAAATGATCAAATGAGCAAATGAGCAAATGAGCAAATGAGCAAATGAGCAAATGAGCAAATGAGCAAATGATCAAATGAGCAATGAGCAAATGAGCAAATGAACAAATGAACAAATAATCAAATGATCAAATGAGCAAATGAACAAATGAGCAAATGAGCAAATGAACAAATGAGATCAAATGAGCAAATGAGCAAATGAGCAAATGAGAACATGAGCAAATGAGCATATGCGCAAATGAGCAATTGAGCAAATGAGCAAATGAGCAAATGAGAGCAAATGAGAGCAAATGAGCAAATGAGCAAATGAGCAAATGAGAGCAAATGAGCAAATGAGCAAATGAGCAAATGAGCAAATGAGAGCAAATGAGCAAATGAGCAAATGACCAAATAAGCAAATGAGCAAATGATCAAATGATCAAATGATCAAATGATCAAATGAGCAAATGAGCAAATGAGAGCAAATGAGAGCAAATGAGAGCAAATGAGCAAATGAGCCAATGAGCAAATCAGCAAATGAGCAAATGAGCAAATCAGCAAATGAGCAAATGAGCAAAGGAACAAATGAGCAAATGAGCAAATGAGCAAATGAGCAAATGAGAGCAAAGGAGTAAATGAGTACATGAGCAAATGAGCAAATGAGCAAATGAGCAAATGAGAGCAAAGGAGTAAATGAGTAAATGAGCAAATGAGCAAATGAGAAAATGAGCAAATGAGCAAATGAACAAATGAGCAAATGAGCAAATAAGCAAATGAGCAAATGAGCAAATGAGCAAATGAGCAAATGAGCAAATGAGCAAATGAGCAAATGAGCAAATGAGCAAATGAGAGCAAATGAGAGCAAATGAGCAAATGAGCAAATGAGTAAATGAGCAAATGAGCAAATGAGAACATGAGCAAATGAGCAAATGATCAAATGAGCAAATGAGAGCAAATGAGAGCAAATGAGCAAATGAGCAAATGAACAAATGATCAAATGAGCAAATGAGAAAATGAGCAAATGAGAGCAAAGGAGTAAATGAGTAAATGAGTAAATGAGCAAATGAGCAAATGAGCAAATGAGCAAATGAGCAAATGAGCAAATGAGCAAATGAACAAATGAGCAAATGAGCAAATGAGCAAATAAGCAAATGAGCAAATGAGCAAATGAGCAAATGAGCAAATGAGCAAATGAGCAAATGAGCAAATGAGCAAATGAGCAAATGATCAAATGAGCAAATGATCAAATGAACAAATGAGCAAATAAGCAAATGAGCAAATGAGCAAATGAGCAAATGAGCAAAGGAGCAAAGGAGCAAAGGAGCAAATGAGCAAATGAGCAAATGAGCAAATGAGCAAATGAGCAAATGAGCAAATGAGCAAATGAGCAAATGAGCAAATGAGCAAATGAGCAAATGAGCAAATGAGCAAATGAGCAAATGAGCAAATGCGCAAATGCGCAAATGATCAAATGATCAAATGAGCAAATGAGCAAATGAGCAAATGAGCAAATGAGCAAATGAGCAAATGAGCAAATGAGCAAATGAGCAAATGAGCAAATGAGCAAATGAACAAATGAACAAATAATCAAATGATCAAATGAGCAAATGAACAAATGAGCAAATGAGCAAATGAACAAATGAGAGCAAATGAGCAAATGAGCAAATGAGCAAATAAGCAAATGAGCAAATAAGCAAATGAGCAAATGAGCAAATGAGCAAATGAGAGCAAATGAGATCAAATGAGCAAATGAGCAAATGAGCAAATGAGAACATGAGCAAATGAGCATATGCGCAAATGAGCAAATGAGCAAATGAGCAAATGAGCAAATGAGAGCAAATGAGAGCAAATGAGCAAATGAGCAAATGAGCAAATGAGAGCAAATGAGCAAATGAGCAAATGAGCAAATAAGCAAATGAGCAAATAAGCAAATGAGCAAATGAGCAAATGAGCAAATGAGAGCAAATGAGATCAAATGAGCAAATGAGCAAATGAGCAAATGAGAACATGAGCAAATGAGCATATGCGCAAATGAGCAAATGAGCAAATGAGCAAATGAGCAAATGAGAGCAAATGAGAGCAAATGAGCAAATGAGCAAATGAGCAAATGAGCAAATGAGAGCAAATGAGCAAATGAGCAAATGACCAAATAAGCAAATGAGCAAATGATCAAATGATCAAATGATCAAATGATCAAATGAGCAAATGAGCAAATGAGAGCAAATGAGAGCAAATGAGAGCAAATGAGCAAATGAGCCAATGAGCAAATGAGCAAATGAGCAAATGAGCAAATGAGCAAATGAGCAAATGAGCAAATGAGCAAATGAGCAAATGAGCAAATGAGCAAATGAGAGCAAATGAGCAAATGAGCAAATGAGCAAATGAGCAAATGAGAGCAAATGAGCAAATGAGCAAATGACCAAATAAGCAAATGATCAAATGATCAAATGATCAAATGATCAAATGATCAAATGAGCAAATGAGCAAATGAGAGCAAATGAGAGCAAATGAGAGCAAATGAGCAAATGAGCAAATGAGCAAATGAGCAAATGAGCAAATGAGCAAATGAGCAAATGAGCAAATGAGCAAATCAGCAAATGAGCAAATGAGCAATTGAGCAAATGAGCAAATGAGCAAATGACCAAATAAGCAAATGAGCAAATGATCAAATGATCAAATGATCAAATGATCAAATGAGCAAATGAGCAAATGAGAGCAAATGAGCAAATGAGCCAATGAGCCAATGAGCAAATGAGCCAATGAGCAAATGAGCAAAGGAGCAAAGGAGCAAATGAGCAATTGAGCAAATGAGCAAATGAGCAAATGAGCAAATGAGCAAATGAACAAATAAGCAAATGATCAAATGAGCAAATGAACAAATGAGCAAATAAGCAAATGAGCAAATGAGCAAATGAGCAAATGAGCAAATGATCAAATGATCAAATGAGCAAATGAGCAAACGAACAAATGAGCAAATGAGCAAATGAGCAAATGAGCAAATGAGAGCAAAGGAGTAAATGAGTACATGAGCAAATGAGCAAATGAGCAAATGAGCAAATGAGAGCAAAGGAGTAAATGAGTAAATGAGCAAATGAGCAAATGAGAAAATGAGCAAATGAGCAAATGACCAAATGAGCAAATGAGCAAATAAGCAAATGAGCAAATGAGCAAATGAGCAAATGAGCAAATGAGCAAATGAGCAAATGAGCAAATGACCAAATGAGAGCAAATGAGAGCAAATGAGAGCAAATGAGCAAATGAGCAAATGAGTAAATGAGCAAATGAGCAAATGAGAACATGAGCAAATGAGCAAATGAGCAAATGAGCAAATGAGCAAATTAGAAAATGACCAAATTAGCAAATTAGCAATTGAGCAAATGAGCAAGTGAGCAAATGAGCAAATGAGCAAATGAATAAATGAACAAATAAGCAAATGAGCAAATGAGCAAATGAACAAATGAGCAAATAAGCAAATGAGCAAATGAGCAAATGAGCAAATGAGCAAATGAGCAAATGAGCAAATGATCAAATTATCAAATGAGCAAATGATCAAATGAGCAAATGAGAGCAAATGAGAGCAAATGAGCAAATGAGCAAATGAACAAATGATCAAATGAGCAAATGAGCAAATGAGCAAATGAGCAAATGAGAGCAAAGGAGTAAATGAGTAAATGAGTAAATGAGCAAATGAGCAAATGAGCAAATGAGCAAATGAGCAAATGAGCAAATGAGCAAATGAACAAATGAGCAAATGAGCAAATGAGCAAATAAGCAAATGAGCAAATGAGCAAATGAGCAAATGAGCAAATGAGCAAATGAGCAAATGAGCAAATGAGCAAATGAGCAAATGATCAAATGAGCAAATGATCAAATGAACAAATGAGCAAATAAGCAAATGAGCAAATGAGCAAATGAGCAAATGAGCAAAGGAGCAAAGGAGCAAATGAGCAAATGAGCAAATGAGCAAATGAGCAAATGAGCAAATGAGCAAATGAGCAAATGAGCAAATGAGCAAATGAGCAAATGAGCAAAAGAGCAAATGAGCAAATGAGCAAATGAGAGCAAAGGAGTAAATGAGTAAATGAGCAAATGAGCAAATGAGAAAATGAGCAAATGAGCAAATGAACAAATGATCAAATGAGCAAATAAGCAAATGAGCAAATGAGCAAATGAGCAAATGAGCAAATGAGCAAATGAGCAAATGAGCAAATGAGCAAATGAGCAAATGAGAGCAAATGAGAGCAAATGAGAGCAAATGAGCAAATGAGCAAATGAGTAAATGAGCAAATGAGAGCAAAGGAGTAAATGAGTAAATGAGCAAATGAGCAAATGAGAAAATGAGCAAATGAGCAAATGAACAAATGAGCAAATGAGCAAATAAGCAAATGAGCAAATGAGCAAATGAGCAAATGAGCAAATGAGCAAATGAGCAAATGAGCAAATGAGCAAATGAGCAAATGAGAGCAAATGAGAGCAAATGAGCAAATGAGCAAATGAGTAAATGAGCAAATGAGCAAATGAGAACATGAGCAAATGAGCAAATGAGCAAATGAGCAAATGAGCAAATTAGAAAATGACCAAATTAGCAAATTAGCAATTGAGCAAATGAGCAAGTGAGCAAATGAGCAAATGAGCAAATGAGCAAATGAGCAAATGAATAAATGAACAAATAAGCAAATGAGCAAATGAGCAAATGAACAAATGAGCAAATGAGAGCAAAGGAGTAAATGATCAAATGATCAAATGAGCAAATGATCAAATGAGCAAATGAGAGCAAATGAGAGCAAATGAGCAAATGAGCAAATGAACAAATGAGCAAATGCGCAAATGCGCAAATGAGCAAATGATCAAATGAGCAAATGAGCAAATGAGCAAATGCGCAAATGAGCAAATGAGCAAATGAGCAAATGAGCAAATGAGCAAATGAGCAAATGAACAAATGAACAAATAATCAAATGATCAAATGAGCAAATGAACAAATGAGCAAATGAGCAAATGAACAAATGAGAGCAAATGAGCAAATGAGCAAATGAGCAAATAAGCAAATGAGCAAATAAGCAAATGAGCAAATGAGCAAATGAGCAAATGAGAGCAAATGAGATCAAATGAGCAAATGAGCAAATGAGCAAATGAGAACATGAGCAAATGAGCATATGCGCAAATGAGCAAATGAGCAAATGAGCAAATGAGCAAATGAGAGCAAATGAGAGCAAATGAGCAAATGAGCAAATGAGCAAATGAGAGCAAATGAGCAAATGAGCAAATGAGCAAATGAGCAAATGAGAGCAAATGAGCAAATGAGCAAATGACCAAATGAGCAAATGAGCAAATGATCAAATGATCAAATGATCAAATGATCAAATGAGCAAATGAGCAAATGAGAGCAAATGAGAGCAAATGAGAGCAAATGAGCAAATGAGCCAATGAGCAAATGAGCAAATGAGCAAATGAGCAAATGAGCAAATGAGCAAATGAGCAAATGAGCAAATGAGCAAATGAGCAAATGAGCAAATGAGAGCAAATGAGAGCAAATGAGCAAATGAGCAAATGAGCAAATGAGAGCAAATGAGCAAATGAGCAAATGACCAAATAAGCAAATGAGCAAATGATCAAATGATCAAATGATCAAATGATCAAATGAGCAAATGAGCAAATGAGAGCAAATGAGAGCAAATGAGAGCAAATGAGCAAATGAGCCAATGAGCAAATGAGCAAATGAGCAAATGAGCAAATGAGCAAATGAGCAAATGAGCAAATCAGCAAATGAGCAAATGAGCAAATGAGCAAATGAGCAAATGAGCAAATGACCAAATAAGCAAATGAGCAAATGATCAAATGATCAAATGATCAAATGATCAAATGAGCAAATGAGCAAATGAGAGCAAATGAGCAAATGAGCCAATGAGCCAATGAGCAAATGAGCCAATGAGCAAATGAGCAAAGGAGCAAAGGAGCAAATGAGCAATTGAGCAAATGAGCAAATGAGCAAATGAGCAAATGAGCAAATGAACAAATAAGCAAATGATCAAATGAGCAAATGAACAAATGAGCAAATAAGCAAATGAGCAAATGAGCAAATGAGCAAATGAGCAAATGATCAAATGATCAAATGAGCAAATGAGCAAAGGAACAAATGAGCAAATGAGCAAATGAGCAAATGAGCAAATGAGAGCAAAGGAGTAAATGAGTACATGAGCAAATGAGCAAATGAGCAAATGAGCAAATGAGAGCAAAGGAGTAAATGAGTAAATGAGCAAATGAGCAAATGAGAAAATGAGCAAATGAGCAAATGAACAAATGAGCAAATGAGCAAATAAGCAAATGAGCAAATGAGCAAATGAGCAAATGAGCAAATGAGCAAATGAGCAAATGAGCAAATGAGCAAATGAGCAAATGAGAGCAAATGAGAGCAAATGAGCAAATGAGCAAATGAGTAAATGAGCAAATGAGCAAATGAGAACATGAGCAAATGAGCAAATGAGCAAATGAGCAAATGAGCAAATTAGAAAATGACCAAATTAGCAAATTAGCAATTGAGCAAATGAGCAAGTGAGCAAATGAGCAAATGAGCAAATGAGCAAATGAGCAAATGAATAAATGAACAAATAAGCAAATGAGCAAATGAGCAAATGAACAAATGAGCAAATAAGCAAATGAGCAAATGAGCAAATGAGCAAATGAGCAAATGAGCAAATGAGCAAATGATCAAATGATCAAATGAGCAAATGATCAAATGAGCAAATGAGAGCAAATGAGAGCAAATGAGCAAATGAGCAAATGAACAAATGATCAAATGAGCAAATGAGCAAATGAGCAAATGAGCAAATGAGAGCAAAGGAGTAAATGAGTAAATGAGTAAATGAGCAAATGAGCAAATGAGCAAATGAGCAAATGAGCAAATGAGCAAATGAGCAAATGAACAAATGAGCAAATGAGCAAATGAGCAAATAAGCAAATGAGCAAATGAGCAAATGAGCAAATGAGCAAATGAGCAAATGAGCAAATGAGCAAATGAGCAAATGAGCAAATGATCAAATGAGCAAATGATCAAATGAACAAATGAGCAAATAAGCAAATGAGCAAATGAGCAAATGAGCAAATGAGCAAAGGAGCAAAGGAGCAAAGGAGCAAATGAGCAAATGAGCAAATGAGCAAATGAGCAAATGAGCAAATGATCAAATGAGCAAATGAGCAAATGAGCAAATGAGCAAATGAGCAAATGAGCAAATGAGCAAATGAGCAAATGCGCAAATGCGCAAATGAGCAAATGATCAAATGAGCAAATGAGCAAATGAGCAAATGAGCAAATGAGCAAATGAGCAAATGAGCAAATGAGCAAATGAGCAAATGAGCAAATGAGCAAATGAACAAATGAACAAATAATCAAATGATCAAATGAGCAAATGAACAAATGAGCAAATGAGCAAATGAACAAATGAGATCAAATGAGCAAATGAGCAAATGAGCAAATGAGAACATGAGCAAATGAGCATATGCGCAAATGAGCAATTGAGCAAATGAGCAAATGAGCAAATGAGAGCAAATGAGAGCAAATGAGCAAATGAGCAAATGAGCAAATGAGAGCAAATGAGCAAATGAGCAAATGAGCAAATGAGCAAATGAGAGCAAATGAGCAAATGAGCAAATGACCAAATAAGCAAATGAGCAAATGATCAAATGATCAAATGATCAAATGATCAAATGAGCAAATGAGCAAATGAGAGCAAATGAGAGCAAATGAGAGCAAATGAGCAAATGAGCCAATGAGCAAATGAGCAAATGAGCAAATGAGCAAATGAGCAAATCAGCAAATGAGCAAATCAGCAAATGAGCAAATCAGCAAATCAGCAAATGAGCAAATGAGCAAAGGAACAAATGAGCAAATGAGCAAATGAGCAAATGAGCAAATGAGAGCAAAGGAGTAAATGAGTACATGAGCAAATGAGCAAATGAGCAAATGAGCAAATGAGAGCAAAGGAGTAAATGAGTAAATGAGCAAATGAGCAAATGAGAAAATGAGCAAATGAGCAAATGAACAAATGAGCAAATGAGCAAATAAGCAAATGAGCAAATGAGCAAATGAGCAAATGAGCAAATGAGCAAATGAGCAAATGAGCAAATGAGCAAATGAGCAAATGAGAGCAAATGAGAGCAAATGAGCAAATGAGCAAATGAGTAAATGAGCAAATGAGCAAATGAGAACATGAGCAAATGAGCAAATGATCAAATGAGCAAATGAGAGCAAATGAGAGCAAATGAGCAAATGAGCAAATGAACAAATGATCAAATGAGCAAATGAGCAAATGAGCAAATGAGAGCAAAGGAGTAAATGAGTAAATGAGTAAATGAGCAAATGAGCAAATGAGCAAATGAGCAAATGAGCAAATGAGCAAATGAGCAAATGAACAAATGAGCAAATGAGCAAATGAGCAAATAAGCAAATGAGCAAATGAGCAAATGAGCAAATGAGCAAATGAGCAAATGAGCAAATGAGCAAATGAGCAAATGAGCAAATGAGCAAATGAGCAAATGATCAAATGAGCAAATGATCAAATGAACAAATGAGCAAATAAGCAAATGAGCAAATGAGCAAATGAGCAAATGAGCAAAGGAGCAAAGGAGCAAAGGAGCAAATGAGCAAATGAGCAAATGAGCAAATGAGCAAATGAGCAAATGATCAAATGAGCAAATGAGCAAATGAGCAAATGAGCAAATGAGCAAATGAGCAAATGAGCAAATGAGCAAATGCGCAAATGCGCAAATGATCAAATGATCAAATGAGCAAATGAGCAAATGAGCAAATGAGCAAATGAGCAAATGAGCAAATGAGCAAATGAGCAAATGAGCAAATGAGCAAATGAGCAAATGAGCAAATGAACAAATGAACAAATGAACAAATAATCAAATGATCAAATGAGCAAATGAACAAATGAGCAAATGAGCAAATGAACAAATGAGAGCAAATGAGCAAATGAGCAAATGAGCAAATAAGCAAATGAGCAAATAAGCAAATGAGCAAATGAGCAAATGAGCAAATGAGAGCAAATGAGATCAAATGAGCAAATGAGCAAATGAGCAAATGAGAACATGAGCAAATGAGCATATGCGCAAATGAGCAAATGAGCAAATGAGCAAATGAGCAAATGAGAGCAAATGAGAGCAAATGAGCAAATGAGCAAATGAGCAAATGAGAGCAAATGAGCAAATGAGCAAATGAGCAAATGAGCAAATGAGAGCAAATGAGCAAATGAGCAAATGACCAAATAAGCAAATGAGCAAATGATCAAATGATCAAATGATCAAATGATCAAATGATCAAATGAGCAAATGAGAGCAAATGAGAGCAAATGAGAGCAAATGAGCAAATGAGCCAATGAGCAAATGAGCAAATGAGCAAATGAGCAAATGAGCAAATGAGCAAATGAGCAAATGAGCAAATGAGAGCAAATGAGCAAATGAGCAAATGAGCAAATGAGCAAATGAGAGCAAATGAGCAAATGAGCAAATGACCAAATAAGCAAATGAGCAAATGATCAAATGATCAAATGATCAAATGATCAAATGAGCAAATGAGCAAATGAGAGCAAATGAGAGCAAATGAGAGCAAATGAGCAAATGAGCAAATGAGCAAATGAGCAAATGAGCAAATGAGCAAATGAGCAAATGAGCAAATGAGCAAATCAGCAAATGAGCAAATGAGCAAATGAGCAAATGAGCAAATGAGCAAATGACCAAATAAGCAAATGAGCAAATGATCAAATGATCAAATGATCAAATGATCAAATGATCAAATGAGCAAATGAGCAAATGAGAGCAAATGAGCAAATGAGCCAATGAGCCAATGAGCAAATGAGCCAATGAGCGAATGAGCAAAGGAGCAAAGGAGCAAATGAGCAATTGAGCAAATGAGAGCAAATGAGCAAATGAGCAAATGAGCAAATGAACAAATAAGCAAATGATCAAATGAGCAAATGAACAAATGAGCAAATAAGCAAATGAGCAAATGAGCAAATGAGCAAATGAGCAAATGATCAAATGAGAGCAAAGGAGTAAATGAGTACATGAGCAAATGAGCAAATGAGCAAATGAGCAAATGAGAGCAAAGGAGTAAATGAGTAAATGAGCAAATGAGCAAATGAGAAAATGAGCAAATGAGCAAATGAACAAATGAGCAAATGAGCAAATAAGCAAATGAGCAAATGAGCAAATGAGCAAATGAGCAAATGAGCAAATGAGCAAATGAGCAAATGAGCAAATGAGCAAATGACCAAATGAGAGCAAATGAGAGCAAATGAGCAAATGAGCAAATGAGTAAATGAGCAAATGAGCAAATGAGAACATGAGCAAATGAGCAAATGAGCAAATGAGCAAATGAGCAAATTAGAAAATGACCAAATTAGCAAATTAGCAATTGAGCAAATGAGCAAGTGAGCAAATGAGCAAATGAGCAAATGAGCAAATGAGCAAATGAATAAATGAACAAATAAGCAAATGAGCAAATGAGCAAATGAACAAATGAGCAAATAAGCAAATGAGCAAATGAGCAAATGAGCAAATGAGCAAATGAGCAAATGAGCAAATGATCAAATTATCAAATGAGCAAATGATCAAATGAGCAAATGAGAGCAAATGAGAGCAAATGAGCAAATGAGCAAATGAACAAATGATCAAATGAGCAAATGAGCAAATGAGCAAATGAGCAAATGAGAGCAAAGGAGTAAATGAGTAAATGAGTAAATGAGCAAATGAGCAAATGAGCAAATGAGCAAATGAGCAAATGAGCAAATGAGCAAATGAACAAATGAGCAAATGAGCAAATGAGCAAATAAGCAAATGAGCAAATGAGCAAATGAGCAAATGAGCAAATGAGCAAATGAGCAAATGAGCAAATGAGCAAATGAGCAAATGATCAAATGAGCAAATGATCAAATGAACAAATGAGCAAATAAGCAAATGAGCAAATGAGCAAATGAGCAAATGAGCAAAGGAGCAAAGGAGCAAATGAGCAAATGAGCAAATGAGCAAATGAGCAAATGAGCAAATGAGCAAATGAGCAAATGAGCAAATGAGCAAATGAGCAAATGAGCAAATGAGCAAATGAGCAAATGAGCAAATGCGCAAATGCGCAAATGCGCAAATAAGCAAATGATCAAATGAGCAAATGAGCAAATGAGCAAATGAGCAAATGAGCAAATGAGCAAATGAGCAAATGAGCAAATGAGCAAATGAGCAAATGAGCAAATGAACAAATGAACAAATAATCAAATGATCAAATGAGCAAATGAACAAATGAGCAAATGAGCAAATGAACAAATGAGATCAAATGAGCAAATGAGCAAATGAGCAAATGAGAACATGAGCAAATGAGCATATGCGCAAATGAGCAAATGAGCAAATGAGCAAATGAGCAAATGAGAGCAAATGAGAGCAAATGAGCAAATGAGCAAATGAGAGCAAATGAGCAAATGAGCAAATGAGCAAATGAGCAAATGAGAGCAAATGAGCAAATGAGCAAATGACCAAATAAGCAAATGAGCAAATGATCAAATGATCAAATGATCAAATGATCAAATGAGCAAATGAGCAAATGAGAGCAAATGAGAGCAAATGAGAGCAAATGAGCAAATGAGCCAATGAGCAAATGAGCAAATGAGCAAATGAGCAAATGAGCAAATGAGCAAATGAGCAAATGAGAGCAAATGAGAGCAAATGAGCAAATGAGCAAATGAGTAAATGAGCAAATGAGCAAATGAGAACATGAGCAAATGAGCAAATGAGCAAATGAGCAAATGAGCAAATTAGAAAATGACCAAATTAGCAAATTAGCAATTGAGCAAATGAGCAAGTGAGCAAATGAGCAAATGAGCAAATGAGCAAATGAGCAAATGAATAAATGAACAAATAAGCAAATGAGCAAATGAGCAAATGAACAAATGAGCAAATAAGCAAATGAGCAAATGAGCAAATGAGCAAATGAGCAAATGAGCAAATGAGCAAATGATCAAATGATCAAATGAGCAAATGATCAAATGAGCAAATGAGAGCAAATGAGAGCAAATGAGCAAATGAGCAAATGAACAAATGATCAAATGAGCAAATGAGCAAATGAGCAAATGAGCAAATGAGAGCAAAGGAGTAAATGAGTAAATGAGTAAATGAGCAAATGAGCAAATGAGCAAATGAGCAAATGAGCAAATGAGCAAATGAGCAAATGAACAAATGAGCAAATGAGCAAATGAGCAAATAAGCAAATGAGCAAATGAGCAAATGAGCAAATGAGCAAATGAGCAAATGAGCAAATGAGCAAATGAGCAAATGAGCAAATGATCAAATGAGCAAATGATCAAATGAACAAATGAGCAAATAAGCAAATGAGCAAATGAGCAAATGAGCAAATGAGCAAAGGAGCAAAGGAGCAAAGGAGCAAATGAGCAAATGAGCAAATGAGCAAATGAGCAAATGAGCAAATGATCAAATGAGCAAATGAGCAAATGAGCAAATGAGCAAATGAGCAAATGAGCAAATGAGCAAATGAGCAAATGCGCAAATGCGCAAATGAGCAAATGATCAAATGAGCAAATGAGCAAATGAGCAAATGAGCAAATGAGCAAATGAGCAAATGAGCAAATGAGCAAATGAGCAAATGAGCAAATGAGCAAATGAACAAATGAACAAATAATCAAATGATCAAATGAGCAAATGAACAAATGAGCAAATGAGCAAATGAACAATTGAGATCAAATGAGCAAATGAGCAAATGAGCAAATGAGAACATGAGCAAATGAGCATATGCGCAAATGAGCAATTGAGCAAATGAGCAAATGAGCAAATGAGAGCAAATGAGAGCAAATGAGCAAATGAGCAAATGAGCAAATGAGAGCAAATGAGCAAATGAGCAAATGAGCAAATGAGCAAATGAGAGCAAATGAGCAAATGAGCAAATGACCAAATAAGCAAATGAGCAAATGATCAAATGATCAAATGATCAAATGATCAAATGAGCAAATGAGCAAATGAGAGCAAATGAGAGCAAATGAGAGCAAATGAGCAAATGAGCCAATGAGCAAATGAGCAAATGAGCAAATGAGCAAATGAGCAAATGAGCAAATGAGCAAATCAGCAAATGAGCAAATCAGCAAATCAGCAAATGAGCAAATGAGCAAAGGAACAAATGAGCAAATGAGCAAATGAGCAAATGAGCAAATGAGAGCAAAGGAGTAAATGAGTACATGAGCAAATGAGCAAATGAGCAAATGAGCAAATGAGAGCAAAGGAGTAAATGAGTAAATGAGCAAATGAGCAAATGAGAAAATGAGCAAATGAGCAAATGAACAAATGAGCAAATGAGCAAATAAGCAAATGAGCAAATGAGCAAATGAGCAAATGAGCAAATGAGCAAATGAGCAAATGAGCAAATGAGCAAATGAGCAAATGAGAGCAAATGAGAGCAAATGAGCAAATGAGCAAATGAGTAAATGAGCAAATGAGCAAATGAGAACATGAGCAAATGAGCAAATGATCAAATGAGCAAATGAGAGCAAATGAGAGCAAATGAGCAAATGAGCAAATGAACAAATGATCAAATGAGCAAATGAGCAAATGAGCAAATGAGAGCAAAGGAGTAAATGAGTAAATGAGTAAATGAGCAAATGAGCAAATGAGCAAATGAGCAAATGAGCAAATGAGCAAATGAACAAATGAGCAAATGAGCAAATGAGCAAATAAGCAAATGAGCAAATGAGCAAATGAGCAAATGAGCAAATGAGCAAATGAGCAAATGAGCAAATGAGCAAATGAGCAAATGAGCAAATGAGCAAATGATCAAATGAGCAAATGATCAAATGAACAAATGAGCAAATAAGCAAATGAGCAAATGAGCAAATGAGCAAATGAGCAAAGGAGCAAAGGAGCAAAGGAGCAAATGAGCAAATGAGCAAATGAGCAAATGAGCAAATGAGCAAATGATCAAATGAGCAAATGAGCAAATGAGCAAATGAGCAAATGAGCAAATGAGCAAATGAGCAAATGAGCAAATGCGCAAATGCGCAAATGATCAAATGATCAAATGAGCAAATGAGCAAATGAGCAAATGAGCAAATGAGCAACTGAGCAAATGAGCAAATGAGCAAATGAGCAAATGAGCAAATGAGCAAATGAACAAATGAACAAATGAACAAATAATCAAATGATCAAATGAGCAAATGAACAAATGAGCAAATGAGCAAATGAACAAATGAGAGCAAATGAGCAAATGAGCAAATGAGCAAATAAGCAAATGAGCAAATAAGCAAATGAGCAAATGAGCAAATGAGCAAATGAGAGCAAATGAGATCAAATGAGCAAATGAGCAAATGAGCAAATGAGAACATGAGCAAATGAGCATATGCGCAAATGAGCAAATGAGCAAATGAGCAAATGAGCAAATGAGAGCAAATGAGAGCAAATGAGCAAATGAGAAAATGAGCAAATGAGAGCAAATGAGCAAATGAGCAAATGAGCAAATGAGCAAATGAGAGCAAATGAGCAAATGAGCAAATGACCAAATAAGCAAATGAGCAAATGATCAAATGATCAAATGATCAAATGATCAAATGATCAAATGAGCAAATGAGAGCAAATGAGAGCAAATGAGAGCAAATGAGCAAATGAGCCAATGAGCAAATGAGCAAATGAGCAAATGAGCAAATGAGCAAATGAGCAAATGAGCAAATGAGCAAATGAGCAAATGAGCAAATGAGCAAATGAGAGCAAATGAGCAAATGAGCAAATGAGCAAATGAGCAAATGAGAGCAAATGAGCAAATGAGCAAATGACCAAATAAGCAAATGAGCAAATGATCAAATGATCAAATGATCAAATGATCAAATGAGCAAATGAGCAAATGAGAGCAAATGAGAGCAAATGAGAGCAAATGAGCAAATGAGCAAATGAGCAAATGAGCAAATGAGCAAATGAGCAAATGAGCAAATGAGCAAATGAGCAAATCAGCAAATGAGCAAATGAGCAAATGAGCAAATGAGCAAATGAGCAAATGACCAAATAAGCAAATGAGCAAATGATCAAATGATCAAATGATCAAATGATCAAATGAGCAAATGAGCAAATGAGAGCAAATGAGCAAATGAGCCAATGAGCCAATGAGCAAATGAGCCAATGAGCGAATGAGCAAAGGAGCAAAGGAGCAAATGAGCAATTGAGCAAATGAGAGCAAATGAGCAAATGAGCAAATGAGCAAATGAACAAATAAGCAAATGATCAAATGAGCAAATGAACAAATGAGCAAATAAGCAAATGAGCAAATGAGCAAATGAGCAAATGAGCAAATGATCAAATGAGAGCAAAGGAGTAAATGAGTACATGAGCAAATGAGCAAATGAGCAAATGAGCAAATGAGAGCAAAGGAGTAAATGAGTAAATGAGCAAATGAGCAAATGAGAAAATGAGCAAATGAGCAAATGAACAAATGAGCAAATGAGCAAATAAGCAAATGAGCAAATGAGCAAATGAGCAAATGAGCAAATGAGCAAATGAGCAAATGAGCAAATGAGCAAATGACCAAATGAGAGCAAATGAGAGCAAATGAGCAAATGAGCAAATGAGTAAATGAGCAAATGAGCAAATGAGAACATGAGCAAATGAGCAAATGAGCAAATGAGCAAATGAGCAAATTAGAAAATGACCAAATTAGCAAATTAGCAATTGAGCAAATGAGCAAGTGAGCAAATGAGCAAATGAGCAAATGAGCAAATGAGCAAATGAATAAATGAACAAATAAGCAAATGAGCAAATGAGCAAATGAACAAATGAGCAAATAAGCAAATGAGCAAATGAGCAAATGAGCAAATGAGCAAATGAGCAAATGAGCAAATGATCAAATTATCAAATGAGCAAATGATCAAATGAGCAAATGAGAGCAAATGAGAGCAAATGAGCAAATGAGCAAATGAACAAATGATCAAATGAGCAAATGAGCAAATGAGCAAATGAGCAAATGAGAGCAAAGGAGTAAATGAGTAAATGAGTAAATGAGCAAATGAGCAAATGAGCAAATGAGCAAATGAGCAAATGAGCAAATGAGCAAATGAACAAATGAGCAAATGAGCAAATGAGCAAATAAGCAAATGAGCAAATGAGCAAATGAGCAAATGAGCAAATGAGCAAATGAGCAAATGAGCAAATGAGCAAATGAGCAAATGATCAAATGAGCAAATGATCAAATGAACAAATGAGCAAATAAGCAAATGAGCAAATGAGCAAATGAGCAAATGAGCAAAGGAGCAAAGGAGCAAATGAGCAAATGAGCAAATGAGCAAATGAGCAAATGAGCAAATGAGCAAATGAGCAAATGAGCAAATGAGCAAATGAGCAAATGAGCAAATGAGCAAATGAGCAAATGAGCAAATGCGCAAATGCGCAAATGCGCAAATAAGCAAATGATCAAATGAGCAAATGAGCAAATGAGCAAATGAGCAAATGAGCAAATGAGCAAATGAGCAAATGAGCAAATGAGCAAATGAGCAAATGAGCAAATGAACAAATGAACAAATAATCAAATGATCAAATGAGCAAATGAACAAATGAGCAAATGAGCAAATGAACAAATGAGATCAAATGAGCAAATGAGCAAATGAGCAAATGAGAACATGAGCAAATGAGCATATGCGCAAATGAGCAAATGAGCAAATGAGCAAATGAGCAAATGAGAGCAAATGAGAGCAAATGAGCAAATGAGCAAATGAGAGCAAATGAGCAAATGAGCAAATGAGCAAATGAGCAAATGAGAGCAAATGAGCAAATGAGCAAATGACCAAATAAGCAAATGAGCAAATGATCAAATGATCAAATGATCAAATGATCAAATGAGCAAATGAGCAAATGAGAGCAAATGAGAGCAAATGAGAGCAAATGAGCAAATGAGCCAATGAGCAAATGAGCAAATGAGCAAATGAGCAAATGAGCAAATGAGCAAATGAGCAAATGAGCAAATGAGCAAATGAGCAAATCAGCAAATGAGCAAATGAGCAAAGGAACAAATGAGCAAATGAGCAAATGAGCAAATGAGCAAATGAGAGCAAAGGAGTAAATGAGTACATGAGCAAATGAGCAAATGAGCAAATGAGCAAATGAGAGCAAAGGAGTAAATGAGTAAATGAGCAAATGAGCAAATGAGAAAATGAGCAAATGAGCAAATGAACAAATGAGCAAATGAGCAAATGAGCAAATGAGCAAATGAGCAAATGAGCAAATGAGAGCAAATGAGCAAATGAGCAAATGACCAAATAAGCAAATGAGCAAATGATCAAATGATCAAATGATCAAATGATCAAATGATCAAATGAGCAAATGAGAGCAAATGAGAGCAAATGAGAGCAAATGAGCAAATGAGCCAATGAGCAAATGAGCAAATGAGCAAATGAGCAAATGAGCAAATGAGCAAATGAGCAAATGAGCAAATGAGCAAATGAGCAAATGAGCAAATGAGAGCAAATGAGCAAATGAGCAAATGAGCAAATGAGAGCAAATGAGCAAATGAGCAAATGAGCAAATGACCAAATAAGCAAATGAGCAAATGATCAAATGATCAAATGATCAAATGATCAAATGAGCAAATGAGCAAATGAGAGCAAATGAGAGCAAATGAGAGCAAATGAGCAAATGAGCAAATGAGCAAATGAGCAAATGAGCAAATGAGCAAATGAGCAAATGAACAAATAAGCAAATGATCAAATGAGCAAATGAACAAATGAGCAAATAAGCAAATGAGCAAATGAGCAAATGAGCAAATGAGCAAATGATCAAATGAGAGCAAAGGAGTAAATGAGTACATGAGCAAATGAGCAAATGAGCAAATGAGCAAATGAGAGCAAAGGAGTAAATGAGTAAATGAGCAAATGAGCAAATGAGAAAATGAGCAAATGAGCAAATGAACAAATGAGCAAATGAGCAAATAAGCAAATGAGCAAATGAGCAAATGAGCAAATGAGCAAATGAGCAAATGAGCAAATGAGCAAATGACCAAATGAGAGCAAATGAGAGCAAATGAGCAAATGAGCAAATGAGTAAATGAGCAAATGAGCAAATGAGAACATGAGCAAATGAGCAAATGAGCAAATGAGCAAATGAGCAAATTAGAAAATGACCAAATTAGCAAATTAGCAATTGAGCAAATGAGCAAGTGAGCAAATGAGCAAATGAGCAAATGAGCAAATGAGCAAATGAATAAATGAACAAATAAGCAAATGAGCAAATGAGCAAATGAACAAATGAGCAAATAAGCAAATGAGCAAATGAGCAAATGAGCAAATGAGCAAATGAGCAAATGAGCAAATGATCAAATTATCAAATGAGCAAATGATCAAATGAGCAAATGAGAGCAAATGAGAGCAAATGAGCAAATGAGCAAATGAACAAATGATCAAATGAGCAAATGAGCAAATGAGCAAATTAGAGCAAAGGAGTAAATGAGTAAATGAGTAAATGAGCAAATGAGCAAATGAGCAAATGAGCAAATGAGCAAATGAGCAAATGAGCAAATGAACAAATGAGCAAATGAGCAAATGAGCAAATAAGCAAATGAGCAAATGAGCAAATGAGCAAATGAGCAAATGAGCAAATGAGCAAATGAGCAAATGAGCAAATGAGCAAATGATCAAATGAGCAAATGATCAAATGAACAAATGAGCAAATAAGCAAATGAGCAAATGAGCAAATGAGCAAATGAGCAAAGGAGCAAAGGAGCAAATGAGCAAATGAGAAAATGAGCAAATGAGCAAATGAGCAAATGAGCAAATGAGCAAATGAGCAAATGAGCAAATGAGCAAATGAGCAAATGAGCAAATGAGCAAATGAGCAAATGCGCAAATGCGCAAATGCGCAAATGAGCAAATGAGCAAATGAGCAAATGAGCAAATGAGCAAATGAGCAAATGAGCAAATGAGCAAATGAGCAAATGAGCAAATGAGCAAATGAGCAAATGAGCAAATGAACAAATGAACAAATAATCAAATGATCAAATGAGCAAATGAACAAATGAGCAAATGAGCAAATGAACAAATGAGATCAAATGAGCAAATGAGCAAATGAGCAAATGAGAACATGAGCAAATGAGCATATGCGCAAATGAGCAAATGAGCAAATGAGCAAATGAGCAAATGAGAGCAAATGAGAGCAAATGAGCAAATGAGCAAATGAGAGCAAATGAGCAAATGAGCAAATGAGCAAATGAGCAAATGAGAGCAAATGAGCAAATGAGCAAATGACCAAATAAGCAAATGAGCAAATGATCAAATGATCAAATGATCAAATGATCAAATGAGCAAATGAGCAAATGAGAGCAAATGAGAGCAAATGAGAGCAAATGAGCAAATGAGCCAATGAGCAAATGAGCAAATGAGCAAATGAGCAAATGAGCAAATGAGCAAATCAGCAAATGAGCAAATGAGCAAATCAGCAAATGAGCAAATGAGCAAAGGAACAAATGAGCAAATGAGCAAATGAGCAAATGAGCAAATGAGAGCAAAGGAGTAAATGAGTACATGAGCAAATGAGCAAATGAGCAAATGAGCAAATGAGAGCAAAGGAGTAAATGAGTAAATGAGCAAATGAGCAAATGAGAAAATGAGCAAATGAGCAAATGAACAAATGAGCAAATGAGCAAATAAGCAAATGAGCAAATGAGCAAATGAGCAAATGAGCAAATGAGCAAATGAGCAAATGAGCAAATGAGCAAATGAGCAAATGAGAGCAAATGAGAGCAAATGAGCAAATGAGCAAATGAGTAAATGAGCAAATGAGCAAATGAGAACATGAGCAAATGAGCAAATGAGCAAATGAATAAATGAACAAATAAGCAAATGAGCAAATGAGCAAATGAACAAATGAGCAAATAAGCAAATGAGCAAATGAGCAAATGAGCAAATGAGCAAATGAGCAAATGAGCAAATGATCAAATGATCAAATGAGCAAATGATCAAATGAGCAAATGAGAGCAAATGAGAGCAAATGAGCAAATGAGCAAATGAACAAATGATCAAATGAGCAAATGAGCAAATGAGCAAATGAGCAAATGAGAGCAAAGGAGTAAATGAGTAAATGAGTAAATGAGCAAATGAGCAAATGAGCAAATGAGCAAAGGAGCAAAGGAGCAAATGAGCAAATGAGCAAATGAGCAAATGAGCAAATGAGCAAATGATCAAATGAGCAAATGAGCAAATGAGCAAATGAGCAAATGAGCAAATGAGCAAATGAGCAAATGAGCAAATGCGCAAATGCGCAAATGAGCAAATGAGCAAATGAGCAAATGAGCAAATGAGCAAATGAGCAAATGAGCAAATGAGCAAATGAGCAAATGAGCAAATGAGCAAATGAGCAAATGAGCAAATGAACAAATGAACAAATAATCAAATGATCAAATGAGCAAATGAACAAATGAGCAAATGAGCAAATGAACAAATGAGAGCAAATGAGCAAATGAGCAAATGAGCAAATAAGCAAATGAGCAAATAAGCAAATGAGCAAATGAGCAAATGAGCAAATGAGAGCAAATGAGATCAAATGAGCAAATGAGCAAATGAGCAAATGAGAACATGAGCAAATGAGCATATGCGCAAATGAGCAAATGAGCAAATGAGCAAATGAGCAAATGAGAGCAAATGAGAGCAAATGAGCAAATGAGCAAATGAGCAAATGAGAGCAAATGAGCAAATGAGCAAATGAGCAAATGAGCAAATGAGAGCAAATGAGCAAATGAGCAAATGACCAAATAAGCAAATGAGCAAATGATCAAATGATCAAATGATCAAATGATCAAATGAGCAAATGAGCAAATGAGAGCAAATGAGAGCAAATGAGAGCAAATGAGCAAATGAGCCAATGAGCAAATGAGCAAATGAGCAAATGAGCAAATGAGCAAATGAGCAAATGAGCAAATCAGCAAATGAGCAAATGAGCAAATCAGCAAATGAGCAAATGAGCAAATGACCAAATAAGCAAATGAGCAAATGATCAAATGATCAAATGATCAAATGATCAAATGAGCAAATGAGCAAATGAGAGCAAATGAGCAAATGAGCCAATGAGCCAATGAGCAAATGAGCCAATGAGCAAATGAGCAAAGGAGCAAAGGAGCAAATGAGCAATTGAGCAAATGAGCAAATGAGCAAATGAGCAAATGAGCAAATGAACAAATAAGCAAATGATCAAATGAGCAAATGAACAAATGAGCAAATAAGCAAATGAGCAAATGAGCAAATGAGCAAATGAGCAAATGATCAAATGATCAAATGAGCAAATGAGCAAAGGAACAAATGAGCAAATGAGCAAATGAGCAAATGAGAGCAAATGAGAGCAAAGGAGTAAATGAGTACATGAGCAAATGAGCAAATGAGCAAATGAGCAAATGAGAGCAAAGGAGTAAATGAGTAAATGAGCAAATGAGCAAATGAGAAAATGAGCAAATGAGCAAATGAACAAATGAGCAAATGAGCAAATAAGCAAATGAGCAAATGAGCAAATGAGCAAATGAGCAAATGAGCAAATGAGCAAATGAGCAAATGAGCAAATGAGCAAATGAGCAAATGAGAGCAAATGAGAGCAAATGAGCAAATGAGCAAATGGGTAAATGAGCAAATGAGCAAATGAGAACATGAGCAAATGAGCAAATGAGCAAATGAGCAAATGAGCAAATTAGAAAATGACCAAATTAGCAAATTAGCAATTGAGCAAATGAGCAAGTGAGCAAATGAGCAAATGAGCAAATGAGCAAATGAGCAAATGAATAAATGAACAAATAAGCAAATGAGCAAATGAGCAAATGAACAAATGAGCAAATAAGCAAATGAGCAAATGAGCAAATGATCAAATGATCAAATGAGCAAATGAGCAAATGAGCAAATGAGAGCAAATGAGAGCAAATGAGCAAATGAGCAAATGAACAAATGATCAAATGAGCAAATGAGCAAATGAGCAAATGAGCAAATGAGAGCAAAGGAGTAAATGAGTAAATGAGCAAATGAGCAAATGAGCAAATGAGCAAAGGAGCGAAGGAGCAAATGAGCAAATGAGCAAATGAGCAAATGAGCAAATGAGCAAATGAGCAAATGAGCAAATGAGCAAATGAGCAAATGAGCAAATGAGCAAACGAGCAAATGAGCAAATGAGCAAATGAGCAAATGCGCAAATGCGCAAATGAGCAAATGATCAAATGAGCAAATGAGCAAATGAGCAAATGAGCAAATGAGCAAATGAGCAAATGAGCAAATGAGCAAATGAGCAAATGAGCAAATGAACAAATGAACAAATAATCAAATGATCAAATGAGCAAATGAACAAATGAGCAAATGAGCAAATGAACAAATGAGAGCAAATGAGCAAATGAGCAAATGAGCAAATAAGCAAATGAGCAAATAAGCAAATGAGCAAATGAGCAAATGAGCAAATGAGAGCAAATGAGATCAAATGAGCAAATGAGCAAATGAGCAAATGAGAACATGAGCAAATGAGCAAATGAGAAAATGAGCAAATGAGCAAATGAACAAATGAGCGAATGAGCAAATGAGCAAATAAGCAAATGAGCAAATGAGCAAATGAGCAAATGAGCAAATGAGCAAATGAGCAAATGAGCAAATGAGCAAATGAGCAAATGATCAAATGAGCAAATGATCAAATGAACAAATGAGCAAATAAGCAAATGAGCAAATGAGCAAATGAGCAAATGAGCAAAGGAGCAAAGGAGCAAAGGAGCAAATGAGCAAATGAGCAAATGAGCAAATGAGCAAATGAGCAAATGAGCAAATGAGCAAATGAGCAAATGAGCAAACGAGCAAATGAGCAAATGAGCAAATGAGCAAATGCGCAAATGCGCAAATGAGCAAATGATCAAATGAGCAAATGAGCAAATGAGCAAATGAGCAAATGAGCAAATGAGCAAATGAGCAAATGAGCAAATGAGCAAATGAACAAATGAACAAATAATCAAATGATCAAATGAGCAAATGAACAAATGAGCAAATGAGCAAATGAACAAATGAGAGCAAATGAGCAAATGAGCAAATGAGCAAATAAGCAAATGAGCAAATAAGCAAATGAGCAAATGAGCAAATGAGAGCAAATGAGAGCAAATGAGATCAAATGAGCAAATGAGCAAATGAGCAAATGAGAACATGAGCAAATGAGCAAATGCGCAAATGAGCAAATGAGCAAATGAGCAAATGAGCAAATGAGAGCAAATGAGAGCAAATGAGCAAATGAGCAAATGAGAGCAAATGAGAGCAAATGAGAGCAAATGAGCAAATGAGCCAATGAGCAAATGAGCAAATGAGCAAATGAGCAAATGAGCAAATGAGCAAATGAGCAAATGAGCAAATGAGCAAATGAGCAAATGAGCAAATGAGAGCAAATGAGCAAATGAGCAAATGAGCAAATGAGCAAATGAGAGCAAATGAGCAAATGAGCAAATGACCAAATAAGCAAATGAGCAAATGATCAAATGATCAAATGATCAAATGATCAAATGAGCAAATGAGCAAATGAGAGCAAATGAGAGCAAATGAGAGCAAATGAGCAAATGAGCCAATGAGCAAATGAGCAAATGAGCAAATGAGCAAATGAGCAAATGAGCAAATGAGCAAATGAGCAAATGAGCAAATGAGCAAATGAGCAAATCACCAAATAAGCAAATGAGCAAATGATCAAATGATCAAATGATCAAATGATCAAATGAGCAAATGAGCAAATGAGAGCAAATGAGCAAATGAGCAAATGAGCCAATGAGCAAATGAGCCAATGAGCAAATGAGCAAAGGAGCAATGGAGCAAATGAGCAATTGAGCAAATGAGCAAATGAGCAAATGAGCAAATGAGCAAATGAACAAATAAGCAAATGATCAAATGAGCAAATGAACAAATGAGCAAATAAGCAAATGAGCAAATGAGCAAATGAGCAAATGAGCAAATGTGCAAATGAGCATATGAGCAAATGAGCAAATGAGCAAATGAGCAAATGATCAAATGATCAAATGATCAAATGAGCAAATGAGCAAATGAACAAATGAGCAAATGAGCAAATGAGCAAATGAGCAAATGAGAGCAAAGGAGTAAATGAGTACATGAGCAAATGAGCAAATGAGCAAATGAGCAAATGAGAGCAAAGGAGTAAATGAGTAAATGAGCAAATGAGAAAATGAGAAAATGAGCAAATGAGCAAATGAACAAATGAGCAAATGAGCAAATAAGCAAATGAGCAAATGAGCAAATGAGCAAATGATCAAATGATCAAATGATCAAATGAACAAATGAGCAAATGAGAGCAAATGAGCAAATGAGCCAATGAGCCAATGAGCAAATGAGCCAATGAGCAAATGAGCAAAGGAGCAAAGGAGCAAATGAGCAATTGAGCAAATGAGCAAATGAGCAAATGAGCAAATGAGCAAATGAACAAATAAGCAAATGATCAAATGAGCAAATGAACAAATGAGCAAATAAGCAAATGAGCAAATGAGCAAATGAGCAAATGAGCAAATGATCAAATGATCAAATGAGCAAATGAGCAAAGGAACAAATGAGCAAATGAGCAAATGAGCAAATGAGCAAATGAGAGCAAAGGAGTAAATGAGTACATGAGCAAATGAGCAAATGAGCAAATGAGCAAATGAGAGCAAAGGAGTAAATGAGTAAATGAGCAAATGAGCAAATGAGAAAATGAGCAAATGAGCAAATGAACAAATGAGCAAATGTGCAAATAAGCAAATGAGCAAATGAGCAAATGAGCAAATGAGCAAATGAGCAAATGAGCAAATGAGCAAATGAGCAAATGAGCAAATGAGAGCAAATGAGAGCAAATGAGCAAATGAGCAAATGAGTAAATGAGCAATTGAGCAAATGAGAACATGAGCAAATGAGCAAATGAGCAAATGAGCAAATGAGCAAATTAGAAAATGACCAAATTAGCAAATTAGCAATTGAGCAAATGAGCAAGTGAGCAAATGAGCAAATGAGCAAATGAGCAAATGAGCAAATGAATAAATGAACAAATAAGCAAATGAGCAAATGATCAAATGAGCAAATGATCAAATGAGCAAATGAGAGCAAATGAGAGCAAATGAGCAAATGAGCAAATGAACAAATGATCAAATGAGCAAATGAGCAAATGAGCAAATGAGCAAATGAGAGCAAAGGAGTAAATGAGTAAATGAGTAAATGAGCAAATGAGCAAATGAGCAAATGAGCAAATGAGCAAATGAGCAAATGAGCAAATGAGCAAATGAATAAATGAACAAATAAGCAAATGAGCAAATGAGCAAATGAACAAATGAGCAAATAAGCAAATGAGCAAATGAGCAAATGAGCAAATGAGCAAATGAGCAAATGAGCAAATGAGCAAATGAGCAAATGATCAAATGAGCAAATGATCAAATGAACAAATGAGCAAATAAGCAAATGAGCAAATGAGCAAATGAGCAAATGAGCAAAGGAGCAAAGGAGCAAAGGAGCAAATGAGCAAATGAGCAAATGAGCAAATGAGCAAATGAGCAAATGATCAAATGATCAAATGAGCAAATGAGCAAATGAGCAAATGAGCAAATGAGCAAATGAGCAAATGAGCAAATGCGCAAATGCGCAAATGAGCAAATGATCAAATGAGCAAATGAGCAATTGAGCAAATGAGCAAATGAGCAAATGAGCAAATGAGCAAATGAGCAAATGAGCAAATGAGCAAATGAGCAAATGAACAAATGAACAAATAATCAAATGATCAAATGAGCAAATGAACAAATGAGCAAATGAGCAAATGAACAAATGAGAGCAAATGAGCAAATGAGCAAATGAGCAAATAAGCAAATGAGCAAATAAGCAAATGAGCAAATGAGCAAATGAGCAAATGAGCAAATGAGATCAAATGAGCAAATGAGCAAATGAGCAAATGAGAACATGAGCAAATGAGCATATGCGCAAATGAGCAAATGAGCAAATGAGCAAATGAGCAAATGAGAGCAAATGAGAGCAAATGAGCAAATGAGCAAATGAGCAAATGAGAGCAAATGAGCAAATGAGCAAATGAGCAAATGAGAGCAAATGAGCAAATGAGCAAATGACCAAATAAGCAAATGATCAAATGATCAAATGATCAAATGATCAAATGATCAAATGAGCAAATGAGCAAATGAGAGCAAATGAGAGCAAATGAGAGCAAATGAGCAAATGAGCCAATGAGCAAATGAGCAAATGAGCAAATGAGCAAATGAGCAAATGAGCAAATGAGCAAATCAGCAAATGAGCAAATGAGCAAATGAGCAAATGAGCAAATGAGCAAATGACCAAATAAGCAAATGAGCAAATGATCAAATGATCAAATGATCAAATGATCAAATGAGCAAATGAGCAAATGAGAGCAAATGAGCAAATGAGCCAATGAGCCAATGAGCAAATGAGCCAATGAGCAAATGAGCAAAGGAGCAAAGGAGCAAATGAGCAATTGAGCAAATGAGCAAATGAGCAAATGAGCAAATGAGCAAATGAGCAAATGATCAAATGATCAAATGAGCAAATGATCAAATGAGCAAATGAGAGCAAATGAGAGCAAATGAGCAAATGAGCAAATGAACAAATGAGCAAATGAGCAAATGAGCAAATGAGCAAATGAGCAAATGAGAGCAAAGGAGTAAATGAGTAAATGAGTAAATGAGCAAATGAGCAAATGAGCAAATGAGCAAATGAGCAAATGAGCAAATGAGCAAATGAGCAAATGAGCAAATAAGCAAATGAGCAAATGAGCAAATGAGCAAATGAGCAAATGAGCAAATGATCAAATGAGCAAATGAGCAAATGAGAGCAAATGAGCAAATGAGCAAATGAGTAAATGAGCAAATGAACAAATGAGCAAATGAGCATATGAGCAAATGAGCAAATGAGCAAATGAGCAAATGATCAAATGATCAAATGAGCAAATGAGCAAATGAACAAATGAGCAAATGAGCAAATGAGCAAATGAGCAAATGAGCAAATGAGAGCAAAGGAGCAAATGAGAGCAAATTAGCAAATGAGCAAATGAGCAAATGAGCAAATGATCAAATGATCAAATGATCAAATGATCAAATGATCAAATGAGCAAATGAGCAAATGAGAGCAAATGAAAGCAAATGAGCAAATGAGCAAATGAGCCTATGAGCAAATGAGCAAATGAGCAAATGAGCAAATGAGCAAATGAGCAAAAGAGAGCAAATGAGTAAATGAGTAAATGAGTAAGGATGAGCATATGAGCAAATAAGCAAATGAGCAAATGAGCAAATGAGCAAATGAGCAAATGAGCAAATATGAGCAAATGAGCAAATGAGCAAATGAGCAAATGAGCAAATGAGCAAATGTGAGCAAATGAGCAAATGAGCAAATGAGCAAATGAGCAAATGAGCAAATGAGCAAATGAGCAAATGAGCAAATGAGAAAATGAGAAAATGAGAAAATGAGAAAATGAGCAAATGTGAGCAAATGAGCAAATGAGCAAATGAGCAAATGAGCAAATGAGCAAATGAGCAAATGAGAAAATGAGCAAATGAGCAAATGAGAAAATGAGCAAATGAGCAAATGAGCAAATGAGCAAATGAGAGCAAAGGAGTAAATGAGTAAATGAGTAAATTAGCAAATGAGCAAATAAGCAAATGATCAAATGATCAAATGAGCAAATGAGAGCAAATGAGAGCAAATGAGCAAATTAGCAAATGAGCAAATGAGCAAATGAGCAAATGAGCAAATGAGCAAATGAGCAAATGAGCAAATTAGAAAATGAGCAAATGAGCAAATGAGCAAATGATCAAATGAGCAAATGAGCAAATGAGCAAATGAACAAATGAGAGCAAATGAGCAAATGGGCAAATGAGCAAATGAGCAAATGAGAGCAATTGAGAGCAAATTAGGAAATGAGCAAATGAGAGCAAATGAGCAAATGAGCAAATAAGCAAATGAGCAAATGAGCAAATGAGCAAATGAGCAAATATGAGCAAATGAGCAAATGAGCAAATGAGCAAATGAGCAAATGAGCAAATGAGCAAATGAGCAAATGAGCAAATGAGCAAATGAGAGCAAATTAGCAAATGAGCAAATGAGCAAATGAGCAAATGATCAAATGATCAAATGATCAAATGATCAAATGATCAAATGAGCAAATGAGCAAATGAGAGCAAATGAAAGCAAATGAGCAAATGAGCAAATGAGCCTATGAGCAAATGAGCAAATGAGCAAATGAGCAAATGAGCAAATGAGCAAATGAGAGCAAATGAGTAAATGAGTAAATGAGTAAGGATGAGCATATGAGCAAATAAGCAAATGAGCAAATGAGCAAATGAGCAAATGAGCAAATGAGCAAATATGAGCAAATGAGCAAATGAGCAAATGAGCAAATGAGCAAATGAGCAAATGAGAAAATGAGCAAATGAGCAAATGAGCAAATGAGCAAATGAGCAAATGAGCAAATTAGAAAATGAGCAAATGAGCAAATGAGCAAATGATCAAATGAGCAAATGAGCAAATGAGCAAATGAACAAATGAGAGCAAATGAGCAAATGGGCAAATGAGCAAATGAGCAAATGAGAGCAATTGAGAGCAAATTAGGAAATGAGCAAATGAGAGCAAATGAGCAAATGAGCAAATAAGCAAATGAGCAAATGAGCAAATGAGCAAATGAGCAAATATGAGCAAATGAGCAAATGAGCAAATGAGCAAATGAGCAAATGAGCAAATGAGCAAATGAGCAAATGAGCAAATGAGCAAATGAGAGCAAATTAGCAAATGAGCAAATGAGCAAATGAGCAAATGATCAAATGATCAAATGATCAAATGATCAAATGATCAAATGAGCAAATGAGCAAATGAGAGCAAATGAAAGCAAATGAGCAAATGAGCAAATGAGCCTATGAGCAAATGAGCAAATGAGCAAATGAGCAAATGAGCAAATGAGCAAATGAGAGCAAATGAGTAAATGAGTAAATGAGTAAGGATGAGCATATGAGCAAATAAGCAAATGAGCAAATGAGCAAATGAGCAAATGAGCAAATGAGCAAATATGAGCAAATGAGCAAATGAGCAAATGAGCAAATGAGCAAATGAGCAAATGTGAGCAAATGAGCAAATGAGCAAATGAGCAAATGAGCAAATGAGCAAATGAGCAAATGAGCAAATGAGCAAATGAGAAAATGAGAAAATGAGCAAATGAGCAAATGAGCAAATGAGCAAATGAGCAAATGAGCAAATGAGCAAATGAGCAAACGAGCAAATGAGCAAATGAGCAAATGAGCAAATGAGCAAATGAGCAAATGAGAAAATGAGCAAATGAGCAAATGAGCATATGAGCAAATGAGCAAATGAGCAAATTAGAAAATGAGCAAATGAGCAAATGAGCAAATGAGAAAATGAGCAAATGAGAAAATGAGCAAATTAGAAAATGAGCAAATGAGCAAATGAGCAAATGAGCAAATATGAGCAAATGAGCAAATGAGCAAATGAGCAAATGAGCAAATGAGCAAATGAGCAAATATGAGCAAATGAGCAAATGAGCAAATGAGCAAATGAGCAAATGAGCAAATGAGCAAATGAGCAAATGAGCAAATGAGCAAATGAGCAAATGACCAAATGAGCAAATGAGCAAATGAGCAAATGAGCAAATGAGCAAATGAGCAAATGATCAAATGATCAAATGATCAAATGATCAAATGATCAAATTATCAAATTATCAAATTATCAAATGGGCAAATGAGAGCAAAGGAGTAAATGAGCAAATTAGCAAATAAGCAAATGAGCAAATGAGCAAATGAGCAAATGAGCAAATGAGCAAATGAGCAAACGAGCAAATGAGCAAATGAGCAAATGAGCAAATGAGCAAATGAGAGCAAATTAGCAAATGAGCAAATGAGCAAATGAGCAAATGAGCAAATGATCAAATGATCAAATGATCAAATGATCAAATGAGCAAATGAGCAAATGAGAGCAAATGAGAGCAAATGAGCAAATGAGCAAATGAGCCTATGAGCAAATGAGCAAATGAGCAAATGAGCAAATGAGCAAATGAGCAAATGAGAGCAAATGAGTAAATGAGTAAATGAGTAAGGATGAGCATATGAGCAAATAAGCAAATGAGCAAATGAGCAAATGAGCAAATGAGCAAATGAGCAAATATGAGCAAATGAGCAAATGAGCAAATGAGCAAATGAGCAAATGAGCAAATGTGAGCAAATGAGCAAATGAGCAAATGAGCAAATGAGCAAATGAGCAAATGAGCAAAGGAGCAAATGAGCAAATGAGCAAATGAGCAAATGAGAGCAAAGGAGTAAATGAGTAAATGAGTAAATGAGCAAATGAGCAAATGAGCAAATGAGCAAATGAGCAAATGAGCAAATGAGCAAATGAGCAAATATGAACAAATGAGCAAATAAGAAAATGAGCAAATGAACAAATGAGAGCAAATGAGCAAATGGGCAAATGAGCAAATAAGCAAATGAGAGCAATTGAGAGCAAATTAGGAAATGAGCAAATGAGAGCAAATGAGAGCAAATGAGAGCAAATGAGCAAATAAGCAAATGAGAAAATGAGCAAATGAGCAAATGAGCAAATGAGCAAATGAGCAAATGAGCAATTGAGCAAATGATCAAATGAACAAATGAGCAAATGAGAGCAAATGAGGGCAAATGAGAGCAAATGAGGGCAAATGAGCAAATGAGAGCAAATGAGCAAATGAGCAAATGAGCAAATGAGCAAATGAGCAAATGAGCAAATGAACAAATGAGAAATGAGAACAAATGAGGGCAAGTGAGAGCAAATGAGGGCAAATGAGCAAATGAGCAAATGAGAGCAAATGAGCAAATGAGCAAATGAGAGCAAATGAGAGCAAATGAGAGCAAATGAGAGCAAATGAGCAAATGAGCAAATGAGCCTATGAGCAAATGAGCAAATGAGCAAATGAGCAAATGAGCAAATGAGCAAATGAGCAAATGAGCAAATGAGCAAATGAGAGCAAAGGAGTAAATGAGTAAATGAGTAAATGAGCAAATGAGCAAATAAGCAAATGATCAAATGATCAAATGAGCAAATGAGCAAATGAGAGCAAATGAGAGCAAATGAGCAAATGAGCAAATGAGCCTATGAGCAAATGAGCAAATGAGCAAATGAGCAAATATGAGCAAATGAGCAAATGAGCAAATGAGAGCAAAGGAGTATATGAGTAAATGAGTAAATGAGCAAATGAGCAAATAAGCAAATGAGCAAATGAGCAAATGAGCAAATGAGCAAATGAGCAAATGAGCAAATGAGCAAATGAGCAAATGAGCAAATGAGCAAATGAGCAAATGAGCAAATGAGAAAATGAGCAAATTAGAAAATGAGCAAATGAGCAAATGAGCAAATGATCAAATGAGCAAATGAGCAAATGAGCAAATGAGCAAATGAGCAAATGAGAGCAAAGGAGTAAATGAGTAAATGAGTAAATGAGCAAATGAGCAAATAAGCAAATGATCAAATGATCAAATGAGCAAATGAGAGCAAATGAGAGCAAATGAGCAAATGAGCAAATGAGCCTATGAGCAAATGAGCAAATGAGCAAATGAGCAAATATGAGCAAATGAGCAAATGAGCAAATGAGCAAATGAGCAAATGAGCAAATGAGCAAATGAGAAAATGACCAAATTAGAAAATGAGCAAATGAGCAAATGAGCAAATGATCATATGAGCAAATGAGCAAATGAGCAAATGAGCAAATGAGCAAATGAGCAAATGAGCAAATGAGAAAATGACCAAATTAGAAAATGAGCAAATGAGCAAATGAGCAAATGATCAAATGGGCAAATGAGCAAATGAGCAAATGAGAGCAATTGAGAGCAAATTAGGAAATGAGCAAATGAGAGCAAATGAGCAAATGAGCAAATAAGCAAATGAGCAAATGAGCAAATTAGAAAATGAGCAAATGAGCAAATGAGCAATTGAGCAAATGAGCAAATGAGCAAATGAGCAAATGATCAAATGAGCAAATGAGCAAATGAGCAAATGAGCAAATGAGCAAATTAGAAAATGAGCAAATGAGCAAATGAGCAAATGATCAAATGGGCAAATGAGCAAATGAGCAAATGAGAGCAATTGAGAGCAAATTAGGAAATGAGCAAATGAGAGCAAATGAGCAAATGAGCAAATAAGCAAATGAGCAAATGAGCAAATGAGCAAATGAGCAAATGAGCAAATTAGCAAATGAGCAAATGAGAGCAAATGAGCAAATGATCAAATGATCAAATGATCAAATGATCAAATGATCAAATGATCAAATGATCAAATGATCAAATGATCAAATGAGCAAATGAGAGCAAATGAGAGCAAATGAGCAAATGAGAGCAAATGAGCCTATGAGCAAATGAGCAAATGAGCAAATGAGCAAATGAGAGCAAAGGAGTAAATGAGTAAATGAGTAAATGAGCAAATGAGCAAATAAGCAAATGAGCAAATGAGCAATTGAGCAAATGAGCAAATGAGCAAATATGTGCAAATGAGCAAATGAGCAAATGAGCAAATGAGCAAATGAGCAAATATGAGCAAATGAGCAAATGAGCAAATGAGCAAATGAGCAAATGAGCAAATGAGCAAATGAGCAAATGAGCAATTGAGCAAATGACCAAATGACCAAATGACCAAATGACCAAATGACCAAATGAGCAAATGAGCAAATGAGCAAATGAGCAAATGAGCAAATGATCAAATGAGCAAATGAGCAAATGAGAGCAAATGAGAGCAAATGAGCAAACGATCAAATGAGCCTATGAGCATATGAGCAAATGAGCAAATGAGCAAATGAGCAAATGAGAGCAAAGGATCAAATGATCAAATGATCAAATGATCAAATGATCAAATGATCAAATGAGCAAATGAGAAAATGAGAGCAAATGAGAGCAAATGAGCAAATGAGCAAATGAGCCTATGAGCAAATGAGCAAAAGAGCAAATGAGCAAATGAGCAAATGAGCAAATGAGAGCAAAGGAGAGCAAAGGAGTAAATGAGTAAATGAGTAAATTAGCAAATGAGCAAATAAGCAAATGATCAAATGATCAAATGAGCAAATGAGAGCAAATGAGAGCAAATGAGAGCAAATGAGCAAATGAGCCTATGAGCAAATGAGCAAATAAGCAAATGAGCAAATGAGCAAATGAGCAAATGAGCAAATGAGCAAATGAGCAAATGAGCAAATGAGCAAATGAGAAAATGAGCAAATGAGCAAATGAGCAAATGAGCAAATGAGCAAATTAGAAAATGATCAAATGAGCAAATGAGCAAATGAGCAAATGAACAAATGAGAGCAAATGAGCAAATGGGCAAATGAGCAAATGATCAAATGAGAGCAATTGAGAGCAAATTAGGAAATGAGCAAATGAGAGCAAATGAGCAAATGAGCAAATAAGCAAATGAGCAAATGAGCAAATGAGCAAATGAGCAAATTAGAAAATGAGCAAATGAGCAAATGAGCAATTGAGCAAATGAGCAAATGAGCAAATGAGCAAATGAGCAAATGAGCAAATGAGCAAATGAGCAAATGAGCAAATGAGCAAATGAGCAAATGAGCAAATGAGCAAATGAGAGCAAATTAGCAAATGAGCAAATGAGCAAATGAGCAAATGATCAAATGATCAAATGATCAAATGATCAAATGATCAAATGAGCAAATGAGCAAATGAGAGCAAATGAAAGCAAATGAGCAAATGAGCAATTGAGCCTATGAGCAAATGAGCAAATGAGCAAATGAGCAAATGAGCAAATGAGCAAATGAGCAAATGAGAAAATGAGAAAATGAGCAAATGAGCAAATGAGCATATGAGCAAATGAGCAAATGAGCAAATGAGCAAATGAGCATATGAGCAAATGAGCAAATGAGCAAATTAGAAAATGAGCAAATGAGCAAATGAGCAAATGAGAAAATGAGCAAATGAGAAAATGAGCAAATTAGAAAATGAGCAAATGAGCAAATGAGCAAATGAGCAAATATGAGCAAATGAGCAAATGAGCAAATGAGCAAATGAGCAAATGAGCAAATGAGCAAATATGAGCAAATGAGAAAATGAGCACATTAGAAAATGAGCAAATGAGCAAATGAGCAAATGAGCAAATATGAGCAAATGAGCAAATGAGCAAATGAGCAAATGAGCAAATGAGCAAATGAGCAAATATGAGCAAATGAGCAAATGAGCAAATGAGCAAATGAGCAAATGAGCAAATGAGCAAATGAGCAAATGAGCAAATGAGCAAATGAGCAAATGAGCAAATGAGCAAATGAGCAAATGAGCAAATGAGCAAATGAGCAAATGAGAAAATGAGCAAATTAGAAAATGAGCAAATGAGCAAATGAGCAAATGATCAAATGAGCAAATGAGCAAATGAGCAAATGAGCAAATGAGCAAATGAGAGCAAAGGAGTAAATGAGTAAATGAGTAAATGAGCAAATGAGCAAATAAGCAAATGATCAAATGATCAAATGAGCAAATGAGAGCAAATGAGAGCAAATGAGCAAATGAGCAAATGAGCCTATGAGCAAATGAGCAAATGAGCAAATGAGCAAATATGAGCAAATGAGCAAATGAGCAAATGAGAGCAAAGGAGTATATGAGTAAATGAGTAAATGAGCAAATGAGCAAATAAGCAAATGACCAAATGACCAAATGAGCAAATGAGCAAATGAGCAAATGAGCAAATGAGCAAATGAGCAAATGAGCAAATGAGCAAATGAGAAAATGACCAAATTAGAAAATGAGCAAATGAGCAAATGAGCAAATGATCATATGAGCAAATGAGCAAATGAGCAAATGAACAAATGAGAGCAAATGAGCAAATGAGCAAATGAGCAAATGAGCAAATGAGCAAATGAGCAAATGAGCAAATGAGAGCAAAGGAGTAAATGAGTAAATGAGTAAATGAGCAAATGAGCAAATAAGCAAATGATCAAATGATCAAATGAGCAAATGAGAGCAAATGAGAGCAAATGAGAGCAAATGAGCAAATGAGCCTATGAGCAAATGAGCAAATAAGCAAATGAGCAAATATGAGCAAATGAGCAAATGAGCAAATGAGAGCAAAGGAGTATATGAGTAAATGAGTAAATGAGCAAATGAGCAAATAAGCAAATGACCAAATGACCAAATGAGCAAATGAGCAAATGAGCAAATGAGCAAATGAGCAAATGAGCAAATGAGCAAATGAGCAAATGAGAAAATGACCAAATTAGAAAATGAGCAAATGAGCAAATGAGCAAATGATCATATGAGCAAATGAGCAAATGAGCAAATGAACAAATGAGAGCAAATGAGCAAATGAGCAAATGAGCAAATGAGCAAATGAGCAAATGAGCAAATGAGCAAATGAGCAAATGAGCAAATGAGCAAATGAGCAAATGAGCAAATGAGCAAATGAGCAAATGAGAAAATGACCAAATTAGAAAATGAGCAAATGAGCAAATGAGCAAATGATCAAATGGGCAAATGAGCAAATGAGCAAATGAGAGCAATTGAGAGCAAATTAGGAAATGAGCAAATGAGAGCAAATGAGCAAATGAGCAAATAAGCAAATGAGCAAATGAGCAAATTAGAAAATGAGCAAATGAGCAAATGAGCAATTGAGCAAATGAGCAAATGAGCAAATGAGCAAATGATCAAATGAGCAAATGAGCAAATGAGCAAATGAGCAAATGAGCAAATGAGCAAATGAGCAAATGAGCAAATGAGCAAATGAGAAAATGACCAAATTAGAAAATGAGCAAATGAGCAAATGAGCAAATGATCAAATGGGCAAATGAGCAAATGAGCAAATGAGCAAATGAGAGCAATTGAGAGCAAATTAGGAAATGAGCAAATGAGAGCAAATGAGCAAATGAGCAAATAAGCAAATGAGCAAATGAGCAAATGAGCAAATGAGCAAATGAGCAAATTAGCAAATGAGCAAATGAGAGCAAATGAGCAAATGATCAAATGATCAAATGATCAAATGATCAAATGATCAAATGATCAAATGATCAAATGATCAAATGAGCAAATGAGCAAATGAGAGCAAATGAGAGCAAATGAGCAAATGAGAGCAAATGAGCCTATGAGCAAATGAGCAAATGAGCAAATGAGCAAATGAGCAAATGAGAGCAAAGGAGTAAATGAGTAAATGAGTAAATGAGCAAATGAGCAAATAAGCAAATGAGCAAATGAGCAAATGAGCAAATGAGCAAATGAGCAAATATGTGCAAATGAGCAAATGAGCAAATGAGCAAATGAGCAAATGAGCAAATATGAGCAAATGAGCAAATGAGCAAATGAGCAAATGAGCAAATGAGCAAATGAGCAAATGAGCAAATGAGCAAATGACCAAATGACCAAATGACCAAATGACCAAATGACCAAATGACCAAATGAGCAAATGAGCAAATGAGCAAATGAGCAAATGAGCAAATGAGCAAATGATCAAATGAGCAAATGAGCAAATGAGAGCAAATGAGAGCAAATGAGCAAACGATCAAATGAGCCTATGAGCATATGAGCAAATGAGCAAATGAGCAAATGAGCAAATGAGAGCAAAGGATCAAATGATCAAATGATCAAATGATCAAATGATCAAATGATCAAATGAGCAAATGAGAAAATGAGAGCAAATGAGAGCAAATGAGCAAATGAGCAAATGAGCCTATGAGCAAATGAGCAAATGAGCAAAAGAGCAAATGAGCAAATGAGCAAATGAGCAAATGAGCAAATGAGCAAATGAGCCTATGAGCAAATGAGCAAATGAGCAAATGAGCAAAAGAGCAAATGAGCAAATGAGCCTATGAGCAAATGAGCAAATAAGCAAATGAGCAAATGAGCAAATGAGCAAATGAGCAAATGAGCAAATGAGCAAATGAGCAAATGAGCAAATGAGAAAATGAGCAAATGAGCAAATGAGCAAATGAGCAAATGAGCAAATGAGCAAATTAGAAAATGAGCAAATGAGCAAATGAGCAAATGAACAAATGAGAGCAAATGAGCAAATGGGCAAATGAGCAAATGATCAAATGAGAGCAATTGAGAGCAAATTAGGAAATGAGCAAATGAGAGCAAATGAGCAAATGAGCAAATAAGCAAATGAGCAAATGAGCAAATGAGCAAATGAGCAAATTAGAAAATGAGCAAATGAGCAAATGAGCAATTGAGCAAATGAGCAAATGAGCAAATGAGCAAATGAGCAAATGAGCAAATGAGCAAATGAGCAAATGAGCAAATGAGCAAATGAGCAAATGAGCAAATGAGCAAATGAGAGCAAATGAGCAAATGAGCAAATGAGCAAATGAGCAAATGATCAAATGATCAAATGATCAAATGATCAAATGATCAAATGAGCAAATGAGCAAATGAGAGCAAATGAAAGCAAATGAGCAAATGAGCAAATGAGCCTATGAGCAAATGAGCAAATGAGCAAATGAGCAAATGAGCAAATGAGCAAATGAGCAAATGAGAAAATGAGAAAATGAGCAAATGAGCAAATGAGCATATGAGCAAATGAGCAAATGAGCAAATGAGCAAATGAGCATATGAGCAAATGAGCAAATGAGCAAATTAGAAAATGAGCAAATGAGCAAATGAGCAAATGAGAAAATGAACAAATGAGAAAATGAGCAAATTAGAAAATGAGCAAATGAGCAAATGAGCAAATGAGCAAATATGAGCAAATGAGCAAATGAGCAAATGAGCAAATGAGCAAATGAGCAAATGAGCAAATATGAGCAAATGAGAAAATGAGCAAATTAGAAAATGAGCAAATGAGCAAATGAGCAAATGAGCAAATATGAGCAAATGAGCAAATGAGCAAATGAGCAAATGAGCAAATGAGCAAATGAGCAAATATGAGCAAATGAGCAAATGAGCAAATGAGCAAATGAGCAAATGAGCAAATGAGCAAATGAGCAAATGAGCAAATGAGCAAATGAGCAAATGACCAAATGAGCAAATGAGAGCAAATGAGCAAATGAGCAAATGAGCAAATGAGCAAATGATCAAATGATCAAATGATCAAATGATCAAATGATCAAATTATCAAATTATCAAATTATCAAATGGGCAAATGAGAGCAAAGGAGTAAATGAGCAAATTAGCAAATAAGCAAATGAGCAAATGAGCAAATGAGCAAATGAGCAAATGAGCAAATGAGCAAACGAGCAAATGAGCAAATGAGCAAATGAGCAAATGAGCAAATGAGAGCAAATTAGCAAATGAGCAAATGAGCAAATGAGCAAATGATCAAATGATCAAATGATCAAATGATCAAATGATCAAATGAGCAAATGAGCAAATGAGAGCAAATGAGAGCAAATGAGCAAATGAGCAAATGAGCCTATGAGCAAATGAGCAAATGAGCAAATGAGCAAATGAGAGCAAATGAGTAAATGAGTAAATGAGTAAGGATGAGCATATGAGCAAATAAGCAAATGAGCAAATGAGCAAATGAGCAAATGAGCAAATGAGCAAATATGAGCAAATGAGCAAATGAGCAAATGAGCAAATGAGCAAATGAGCAAATGAGCAAATGTGAGCAAATGAGCAAATGAGCAAATGAGCAAATGAGCAAATGAGCAAATGAGCAAATGAGAAAATGAGCAAATGAGCAAATGACAAAATGAGCAAATGAGCAAATGAGCAAATGAGCAAATGAGAGCAAAGGAGTAAATGAGTAAATGAGTAAATTAGCAAATGAGCAAATAAGCAAATGATCAAATGATCAAATGAGAGCAAATGAGAGCAAATGAGAGCAAATGAGCAAATGAGCAAATGAGCCTATGAGCAAATGAGCAAATAAGCAAATGAGCAAATGAGCAAATGAGCAAATGAGCAAATGAGCAAATGAGCAAATGAGCAAATGAGCAAATGAGAAAATGAGCAAATGAGCAAATGAGCAAATGAGCAAATGAGCAAATGAGCAAATTAGAAAATGAGCAAATGAGCAAATGAGCAAATGATCAAATGAGCAAATGAGCAAATGAGCAAATGAACAAATGAGAGCAAATGAGCAAATGGGCAAATGAGCAAATGAGCAAATGAGAGCAATTGAGAGCAAATTAGGAAATGAGCAAATGAGAGCAAATGAGCAAATGAGCAAATAAGCAAATGAGCAAATGAGCAAATGAGCAAATGAGCAAATTAGAAAATGAGCAAATGAGCAAATGAGCAATTGAGCAAATGAGCAAATGAGCAAATGAGCAAATGAGCAAATGAGCAAATGAGCAAATGAGCAAATGAACAAATAAGCAAATGAGCATATGAGCAAATGAACAAATGAGCAAATAAGCAAATGAGCAAATGAGCAAATGAGCAAATGAACAAATGAGCAAATGAGCAAATGAGCAAATGAGCAAATGAGCATATGAGAGCAAATGAGCAAATGAGCAAATGAGCAAATGAGCAATTGAGCAAATGATCAAATGAACAAATGAGCAAATGAGAGCAAATGAGGGCAAATGAGAGCAAATGAGGGCAAATGAGAGCAAATGAGAGCAAATGAGCAAATGAGCAAATGAGCAAATGAGAGCAAATGAGCGAATTAGCAAATGAGCAAATGAGAGGAAATGAGCAAATGAGCAAATGACCAAATAAGCAAATGATCAAATGATCAAATGATCAAATGATCAAATGATCAAATGAGCAAATGAGCAAATGAGCAAATGAGCAAAGGAGCAAATGAGCAAATGAGCAAATGAGCAAAGGAGCAAATGAGCAAATGAGCAAATGAGCAAATGAGAGCAAAGGAGTAAATGAGTAAATGAGTAAATGAGCAAATGAGCAAATGAGCAAATGAGCAAATGAGCAAATGAGCAAATGAGCAAATGAGCAAATATGAACAAATGAGCAAATAAGAAAATGAGCAAATGAACAAATGAGAGCAAATGAGCAAATGGGCAAATGAGCAAATAAGCAAATGAGAGCAATTGAGAGCAAATTAGGAAATGAGCAAATGAGAGCAAATGAGAGCAAATGAGAGCAAATGAGCAAATAAGCAAATGAGAAAATGAGCAAATGAGCAAATGAGCAAATGAGCAAATGAGCAAATGAGCAATTGAGCAAATGATCAAATGAACAAATGAGCAAATGAGAGCAAATGAGGTCAAATGAGAGCAAATGAGGGCAAATGAGCAAATGAGAGAGCAAATGAGCAAATGAGCAAATGAGCAAATGAGCAAATGAGCATTTGAGCAAATGAACAAATGAGAAATGAGAACAAATGAGGGCAAGTGAGAGCAAATGAGGGCAAATGAGCAAATGAGCAAATGAGAGCAAATGAGCAAATGAGCAAATGAGAGCAAATGAGAGCAAATGAGAGCAAATGAGAGCAAATGAGCAAATGAGCAAATGAGCCTATGAGCAAATGAGCAAATGAGCAAATGAGCAAATGAGCAAATGAGCAAATGAGCAAATGAGCAAATGAGCAAATGAGAGCAAAGGAGTAAATGAGTAAATGAGTAAATGAGCAAATGAGCAAATGAGCATATGAGCAAATGAGCAAATGAGCAAATTAGAAAATGAGCAAATGAGCAAATGAGCAAATGAGAAAATGAGCAAATGAGAAAATGAGCAAATTAGAAAATGAGCAAATGAGCAAATGAGCAAATGAGCAAATATGAGCAAATGAGCAAATGAGCAAATGAGCAAATGAGCAAATGAGCAAATGAGCAAATATGAGCAAATGAGCAAATGAGCAAATGAGCAAATGAGCAAATGAGCAAATGAGCAAATGAGCAAATGAGCAAATGAGCAAATGAGCAAATGACCAAATGAGCAAATGAGAGCAAATGAGCAAATGAGCAAATGAGCAAATGAGCAAATGATCAAATGATCAAATGATCAAATGATCAAATGATCAAATTATCAAATGGGCAAATGAGAGCAAATGAGTAAATGAGCAAATTAGCAAATGAGCAAACGAGCAAATGAGCAAATGAGCAAATGAGCAAATGAGCAAATGAGAGCAAATGAGCAAATGATCAAATGAGCAAATGAGCAAATGAGCAAATGAACAAATGAGAGCAAATGAGCAAATGGGCAAATGAGCAAATGAGCAAATGAGAGCAATTGAGAGCAAATTAGGAAATGAGCAAATGAGAGCAAATGAGCAAATGAGCAAATAAGCAAATGAGCAAATGAGCAAATGAGCAAATGAGCAAATTAGAAAATGAGCAAATGAGCAAATGAGCAATTGAGCAAATGAGCAAATGAGCAAATGAGCAAATGAGCAAATGAGCAAATGAGCAAATGAGCAAATGAACAAATAAGCAAATGAGCATATGAGCAAATGAACAAATGAGCAAATAAGCAAATGAGCAAATGAGCAAATGAGCAAATGAACAAATGAGCAAATGAGCAAATGAGCAAATGAGCAAATGAGCATATGAGAGCAAATGAGCAAATGAGCAAATGAGCAAATGAGCAATTGAGCAAATGATCAAATGAACAAATGAGCAAATGAGAGCAAATGAGGGCAAATGAGAGCAAATGAGGGCAAATGAGAGCAAATGAGAGCAAATGAGCAAATGAGCAAATGAGCAAATGAGAGCAAATGAGCGAATTAGCAAATGAGCAAATGAGAGGAAATGAGCAAATGAGCAAATGACCAAATAAGCAAATGATCAAATGATCAAATGATCAAATGATCAAATGATCAAATGAGCAAATGAGCAAATGAGCAAATGAGCAAAGGAGCAAATGAGCAAATGAGCAAATGAGCAAAGGAGCAAATGAGCAAATGAGCAAATGAGCAAATGAGAGCAAAGGAGTAAATGAGTAAATGAGTAAATGAGCAAATGAGCAAATGAGCAAATGAGCAAATGAGCAAATGAGCAAATGAGCAAATGAGCAAATATGAACAAATGAGCAAATAAGAAAATGAGCAAATGAACAAATGAGAGCAAATGAGCAAATGGGCAAATGAGCAAATAAGCAAATGAGAGCAATTGAGAGCAAATTAGGAAATGAGCAAATGAGAGCAAATGAGAGCAAATGAGAGCAAATGAGCAAATAAGCAAATGAGAAAATGAGCAAATGAGCAAATGAGCAAATGAGCAAATGAGCAAATGAGCAATTGAGCAAATGATCAAATGAACAAATGAGCAAATGAGAGCAAATGAGGTCAAATGAGAGCAAATGAGGGCAAATGAGCAAATGAGAGCAAATGAGCAAATGAGCAAATGAGCAAATGAGCAAATGAGCATTTGAGCAAATGAACAAATGAGAAATGAGAACAAATGAGGGCAAGTGAGAGCAAATGAGGGCAAATGAGCAAATGAGCAAATGAGAGCAAATGAGCAAATGAGCAAATGAGAGCAAATGAGAGCAAATGAGAGCAAATGAGAGCAAATGAGCAAATGAGCAAATGAGCCTATGAGCAAATGAGCAAATGAGCAAATGAGCAAATGAGCAAATGAGCAAATGAGCAAATGAGCAAATGAGCAAATGAGAGCAAAGGAGTAAATGAGTAAATGAGTAAATGAGCAAATGAGCAAATGAGCATATGAGCAAATGAGCAAATGAGCAAATTAGAAAATGAGCAAATGAGCAAATGAGCAAATGAGAAAATGAGCAAATGAGAAAATGAGCAAATTAGAAAATGAGCAAATGAGCAAATGAGCAAATGAGCAAATATGAGCAAATGAGCAAATGAGCAAATGAGCAAATGAGCAAATGAGCAAATGAGCAAATATGAGCAAATGAGCAAATGAGCAAATGAGCAAATGAGCAAATGAGCAAATGAGCAAATGAGCAAATGAGCAAATGAGCAAATGAGCAAATGACCAAATGAGCAAATGAGAGCAAATGAGCAAATGAGCAAATGAGCAAATGAGCAAATGATCAAATGATCAAATGATCAAATGATCAAATGATCAAATTATCAAATGGGCAAATGAGAGCAAAGGAGTAAATGAGCAAATTAGCAAATGAGCAAACGAGCAAATGAGCAAATGAGCAAATGAGCAAATGAGCAAATGAGAGCAAATTAGCAAATGAGCAAATGAGCAAATGAGCAAATGAGCAAATGATCAAATGATCAAATGATCAAATGATCAAATGATCAAATGAGCAAATGAGCAAATGAGAGCAAATGAGAGCAAATGAGCAAATGAGCAAATGAGCCTATGAGCAAATGAGCAAATGAGCAAATGAGCAAATGAGCAAATGAGCAAATGAGAGCAAATGAGTAAATGAGTAAATGAGTAAGGATGAGCATATGAGCAAATAAGCAAATGAGCAAATGAGCAAATGAGCAAATGAGCAAATGAGCAAATATGAGCAAATGAGCAAATGAGCAAATGAGCAAATGAGCAAATGAGCAAATGAGCAAATGAGAAAATGAGCAAATGAGCAAATGAGCATATGAGCAAATGAGCAAATGAGCAAATTAGAAAATGAGCAAATGAGCAAATGAGCAAATGAGAAAATGAGCAAATGAGAAAATGAGCAAATTAGAAAATGAGCAAATGAGCAAATGAGCAAATGAGCAAATATGAGCAAATGAGCAAATGAGCAAATGAGCAAATGAGCAAATGAGCAAATGAGCAAATGAGCAAATATGAGCAAATGAGCAAATGAGCAAATGAGCAAATGAGCAAATGAGCAAATGAGCAAATGAGCAAATGAGCAAATGAGCAAATGAGCAAATGACCAAATGAGCAAATGAGAGCAAATGAGCAAATGAGCAAATGAGCAAATGAGCAAATGATCAAATGATCAAATGATCAAATGATCAAATGATCAAATGATCAAATTATCAAATTATCAAATGGGCAAATGAGAGCAAAGGAGTAAATGAGCAAATTAGCAAATAAGCAAATGAGCAAATGAGCAAATGAGCAAATGAGCAAATGAGCAAATGAGCAAACGAGCAAATGAGCAAATGAGCAAATGAGCAAATGAGCAAATGAGAGCAAATTAGCAAATGAGCAAATGAGCAAATGAGCAAATGAGCAAATGATCAAATGATCAAATGATCAAATGATCAAATGAGCAAATGAGCAAATGAGAGCAAATGAGAGCAAATGAGCAAATGAGCAAATGAGCCTATGAGCAAATGAGCAAATGAGCAAATGAGCAAATGAGCAAATGAGCAAATGAGAGCAAATGAGTAAATGAGTAAATGAGTAAGGATGAGCATATGAGCAAATAAGCAAATGAGCAAATGAGCAAATGAGCAAATGAGCAAATGAGCAAATATGAGCAAATGAGCAAATGAGCAAATGAGCAAATGAGCAAATGAGCAAATGTGAGCAAATGAGCAAATGAGCAAATGAGCAAATGAGCAAATGAGCAAATGAGAAAATGAGCAAATGAGCAAATGAGAAAATGAGCAAATGAGCAAATGAGCAAATGAGCAAATGAGAGCAAAGGAGTAAATGAGTAAATGAGTAAATTAGCAAATGAGCAAATAAGCAAATGATCAAATGATCAAATGAGCAAATGAGAGCAAATGAGAGCAAATGAGCAAATGAGCAAATGAGCCTATGAGCAAATGAGCAAATAAGCAAATGAGCAAATGAGCAAATGAGCAAATGAGCAAATGAGCAAATGAGCAAATGAGCAAATGAGCAAATGAGAAAATGAGCAAATGAGCAAATGAGCAAATGAGCAAATGAGCAAATGAGCAAATTAGAAAATGAGCAAATGAGCAAATGAGCAAATGATCAAATGAGCAAATGAGCAAATGAGCAAATGAACAAATGAGAGCAAATGAGCAAATGGGCAAATGAGCAAATGAGCAAATGAGAGCAATTGAGAGCAAATTAGGAAATGAGCAAATGAGAGCAAATGAGCAAATGAGCAAATAAGCAAATGAGCAAATTAGAAAATGAGCAAATGATCAAATGAGCAATTGAGCAAATGAGCAAATGAGCAAATGAGCAAATGAGCAAATGAGCAAATGAGCAAATGAGCAAATGAGCAAATGAGCAATTGAGCAAATGATCAAATGAACAAATGAGCAAATGAGAGCAAATGAGGGCAAATGAGAGCAAATGAGGGCAAATGAGAGCAAATGAGAGCAAATGAGCAAATGAGCAAATGAGCAAATGAGAGCAAATGAGCGAATTAGCAAATGAGCAAATGAGAGGAAATGAGCAAATGAGCAAATGACCAAATAAGCAAATGATCAAATGATCAAATGATCAAATGATCAAATGATCAAATGAGCAAATGAGCAAATGAGAGCAAATGAGAGCAAATGAGAGCAATTGAGAGCAAATGAGCAAATGAGCAAATGAGCCTATGAGCAAATGAGCAAATGAGCAAATGAGCAAATGAGCAAATGAGCAAATGAGCAAATGAGCAAATGAGCAAATGAGAGCAAAGGAGTAAATGAGTAAATGAGTAAATGAGCAAATGAGCAAATAAGCAAATGATCAAATGATCAAATGAGCAAATGAGAGCAAATGAGAGCAAATGAGCAAATGAGCAAATGAGCCTATGAGCAAATGAGCAAATGAGCAAATGAGCAAATATGAGCAAATGAGCAAATGAGCAAATGAGAGCAAAGGAGTATATGAGTAAATGAGTAAATGAGCAAATGAGCAAATAAGCAAATGAGCAAATGAGCAAATGAGCAAATGAGCAAATGAGCAAATGAGCAAATGAGCAAATGAGCAAATGAGCAAATGAGCAAATGAGCAAATGAGAAAATGAGCAAATTAGAAAATGAGCAAATGAGCAAATGAGCAAATGATCAAATGAGCAAATGAGCAAATGAGCAAATGAGCAAATGATCAAATGATCAAATGATCAAATGATCAAATGATCAAATGATCAAATGAGCAAATGAGAGCAAATGAAAGCAAATGAGCAAATGAGCAAATGAGCCTATGAGCAAATGAGCAAATGAGCAAATGAGCAAATGAGCAAATGAGCAAATGAGAGCAAATGAGTAAATGAGTAAATGAGTAAGGATGAGCATATGAGCAAATAAGCAAATGAGCAAATGAGCAAATGAGCAAATGAGCAAATGAGCAAATATGAGCAAATGAGCAAATGAGCAAATGAGCAAATGAGCAAATGAGCAAATGAGCAAATGAGAAAATGAGCAAATGAGCAAATGAGCATATGAGCAAATGAGCAAATGAGCAAATTAGAAAATGAGCAAATGAGCAAATGAGCAAATGAGAAAATGAGCAAATGAGAAAATGAGCAAATTAGAAAATGAGCAAATGAGCAAATGAGCAAATGAGCAAATATGAGCAAATGAGCAAATGAGCAAATGAGCAAATGAGCAAATGAGCAAATGAGCAAATGAGCAAATATGAGCAAATGAGCAAATGAGCAAATGAGCAAATGAGCAAATGAGCAAATGAGCAAATGAGCAAATGAGCAAATGAGCAAATGAGCAAATGACCAAATGAGCAAATGAGAGCAAATGAGCAAATGAGCAAATGAGCAAATGAGCAAATGATCAAATGATCAAATGATCAAATGATCAAATGATCAAATGATCAAATTATCAAATTATCAAATGGGCAAATGAGAGCAAAGGAGTAAATGAGCAAATTAGCAAATAAGCAAATGAGCAAATGAGCAAATGAGCAAATGAGCAAATGAGCAAATGAGCAAACGAGCAAATGAGCAAATGAGCAAATGAGCAAATGAGCAAATGAGAGCAAATTAGCAAATGAGCAAATGAGCAAATGAGCAAATGAGCAAATGATCAAATGATCAAATGATCAAATGATCAAATGAGCAAATGAGCAAATGAGAGCAAATGAGAGCAAATGAGCAAATGAGCAAATGAGCCTATGAGCAAATGAGCAAATGAGCAAATGAGCAAATGAGCAAATGAGCAAATGAGAGCAAATGAGTAAATGAGTAAATGAGTAAGGATGAGCATATGAGCAAATAAGCAAATGAGCAAATGAGCAAATGAGCAAATGAGCAAATGAGCAAATATGAGCAAATGAGCAAATGAGCAAATGAGCAAATGAGCAAATGAGCAAATGTGAGCAAATGAGCAAATGAGCAAATGAGCAAATGAGCAAATGAGCAAATGAGAAAATGAGCAAATGAGCAAATGAGAAAATGAGCAAATGAGCAAATGAGCAAATGAGCAAATGAGAGCAAAGGAGTAAATGAGTAAATGAGTAAATTAGCAAATGAGCAAATAAGCAAATGATCAAATGATCAAATGAGCAAATGAGAGCAAATGAGAGCAAATGAGCAAATGAGCAAATGAGCCTATGAGCAAATGAGCAAATAAGCAAATGAGCAAATGAGCAAATGAGCAAATGAGCAAATGAGCAAATGAGCAAATGAGCAAATGAGCAAATGAGAAAATGAGCAAATGAGCAAATGAGCAAATGAGCAAATGAGCAAATGAGCAAATTAGAAAATGAGCAAATGAGCAAATGAGCAAATGATCAAATGAGCAAATGAGCAAATGAGCAAATGAACAAATGAGAGCAAATGAGCAAATGGGCAAATGAGCAAATGAGCAAATGAGAGCAATTGAGAGCAAATTAGGAAATGAGCAAATGAGAGCAAATGAGCAAATGAGCAAATAAGCAAATGAGCAAATTAGAAAATGAGCAAATGATCAAATGAGCAATTGAGCAAATGAGCAAATGAGCAAATGAGCAAATGAGCAAATGAGCAAATGAGCAAATGAGCAAATGAGCAAATGAGCAATTGAGCAAATGATCAAATGAACAAATGAGCAAATGAGAGCAAATGAGGGCAAATGAGAGCAAATGAGGGCAAATGAGAGCAAATGAGAGCAAATGAGCAAATGAGCAAATGAGCAAATGAGAGCAAATGAGCGAATTAGCAAATGAGCAAATGAGAGGAAATGAGCAAATGAGCAAATGACCAAATAAGCAAATGATCAAATGATCAAATGATCAAATGATCAAATGATCAAATGAGCAAATGAGCAAATGAGAGCAAATGAGAGCAAATGAGAGCAATTGAGAGCAAATGAGCAAATGAGCAAATGAGCCTATGAGCAAATGAGCAAATGAGCAAATGAGCAAATGAGCAAATGAGCAAATGAGCAAATGAGCAAATGAGCAAATGAGAGCAAAGGAGTAAATGAGTAAATGAGTAAATGAGCAAATGAGCAAATAAGCAAATGATCAAATGATCAAATGAGCAAATGAGAGCAAATGAGAGCAAATGAGCAAATGAGCAAATGAGCCTATGAGCAAATGAGCAAATGAGCAAATGAGCAAATATGAGCAAATGAGCAAATGAGCAAATGAGAGCAAAGGAGTATATGAGTAAATGAGTAAATGAGCAAATGAGCAAATAAGCAAATGAGCAAATGAGCAAATGAGCAAATGAGCAAATGAGCAAATGAGCAAATGAGCAAATGAGCAAATGAGCAAATGAGCAAATGAGCAAATGAGAAAATGAGCAAATTAGAAAATGAGCAAATGAGCAAATGAGCAAATGATCAAATGAGCAAATGAGCAAATGAGCAAATGAGCAAATGATCAAATGATCAAATGATCAAATGATCAAATGATCAAATGATCAAATGAGCAAATGAGAGCAAATGAAAGCAAATGAGCAAATGAGCAAATGAGCCTATGAGCAAATGAGCAAATGAGCAAATGAGCAAATGAGCAAATGAGCAAATGAGAGCAAATGAGTAAATGAGTAAATGAGTAAGGATGAGCATATGAGCAAATAAGCAAATGAGCAAATGAGCAAATGAGCAAATGAGCAAATGAGCAAATGAGCAAATATGAGCAAATGAGCAAATGAGCAAATGAGCAAATGAGCAAATGAGCAAATGTGAGCAAATGAGCAAATGAGCAAATGAGCAAATGAGCAAATGAGCAAATGAGCAAATGAGCAAATGAGCAAATGAGAAAATGAGAAAATGAGCAAATGAGAAAATGAGCAAATGAGCAAATGAGCAAATGAGCAAATGAGCAAATGAGCAAACGAGCAAATGAGCAAATGAGCAAATGAGCAAATGAGCAAATGAGCAAATGAGCAAATGATCAAATGATCAAATGATCAAATGATCAAATGATCAAATGAGCAAATGAGAGCAAATGAGAGCAAATGAAAGCAAATGAGCAAATGAGCAAATGAGCCTATGAGCAAATGAGCAAATGAGCAAATGAGCAAATGAGCAAATGAGCAAATGAGAGCAAATGAGTAAATGAGTAAATGAGTAAGGATGAGCATATGAGCAAATAAGCAAATGAGCAAATGAGCAAATGAGCAAATGAGCAAATGAGCAAATATGAGCAAATGAGCAAATTAGCAAATGAGCAAATGAGCAAATGAGCAAATGTGAGCAAATGAGCAAATGAGCAAATGAGCAAATGAGCAAATGAGCAAATGAGCAAATGAGCAAATGAGCAAATGAGAAAATGAGAAAATGAGCAAATGAGCAAATGAGCAAATGAGCAAATGAGCAAATGAGCAAACGAGCAAATGAGCAAATGAGCAAATGAGCAAATGAGCAAATGAGCAAATGAGAAAATGAGCAAATGAGCAAATGAGCATATGAGCAAATGAGCAAATGAGCAAATTAGAAAATGAGCAAATGAGCAAATGAGCAAATGAGCAAATGAGCAAATGAGCAAATGAGCAAATGAGCAAATGAGCAAATGAGCAAATGAGCAAATGAGCAAATGAGCAAATGACCAAATGAGCAAATGAGAGCAAATGAGCAAATGAGCAAATGAGCAAATGAGCAAATGATCAAATGATCAAATGATCAAATGATCAAATGATCAAATGATCAAATGATCAAATTATCAAATGGGCAAATGAGAGCAAAGGAGTAAATGAGCAAATTAGCAAATAAGCAAATGAGCAAATGAGCAAATGAGCAAATGAGCAAATGAGCAAATGAGCAAACGAGCAAATGAGCAAATGAGCAAATGAGCAAATGAGCAAATGAGAGCAAATTAGCAAATGAGCAAATGAGCAAATGAGCAAATGAGCAAATGATCAAATGATCAAATGATCAAATGATCAAATGAGCAAATGAGCAAATGAGAGCAAATGAGAGCAAATGAGCAAATGAGCAAATGAGCCTATGAGCAAATGAGCAAATGAGCAAATGAGCAAATGAGCAAATGAGCAAATGAGAGCAAATGAGTAAATGAGTAAATGAGTAAGGATGAGCATATGAGCAAATAAGCAAATGAGCAAATGAGCAAATGAGCAAATGAGCAAATGAGCAAATATGAGCAAATGAGCAAATGAGCAAATGAGCAAATGAGCAAATGAGAAAATGAGCAAATGAGCAAATGAGAAAATGAGCAAATGAGCAAATGAGCAAATGAGCAAATGAGAGCAAAGGAGTAAATGAGTAAATGAGTAAATTAGCAAATGAGCAAATAAGCAAATGATCAAATGATCAAATGAGCAAATGAGAGCAAATGAGAGCAAATGAGCAAATGAGCAAATGAGCCTATGAGCAAATGAGCAAATAAGCAAATGAGCAAATGAGCAAATGAGCAAATGAGCAAATGAGCAAATGAGCAAATGAGCAAATGAGCAAATGAGAAAATGAGCAAATGAGCAAATGAGCAAATGAGCAAATGAGCAAATGAGCAAATTAGAAAATGAGCAAATGAGCAAATGAGCAAATGATCAAATGAGCAAATGAGCAAATGAGCAAATGAACAAATGAGAGCAAATGAGCAAATGGGCAAATGAGCAAATGAGCAAATGAGAGCAATTGAGAGCAAATTAGGAAATGAGCAAATGAGAGCAAATGAGCAAATGAGCAAATAAGCAAATGAGCAAATGAGCAAATGAGCAAATGAGCAAATTAGAAAATGAGCAAATGAGCAAATGAGCAATTGAGCAAATGAGCAAATGAGCAAATGAGCAAATGAGCAAATGAGCAAATGAGCAAATGAACAAATAAGCAAATGAGCATATGAGCAAATGAACAAATGAGCAAATAAGCAAATGAGCAAATGAGCAAATGAGCAAATGAACAAATGAGCAAATGAGCAAATGAGCAAATGAGCAAATGAGCATATGAGAGCAAATGAGCAAATGAGCAAATGAGCAAATGAGCAATTGAGCAAATGATCAAATGAACAAATGAGCAAATGAGAGCAAATGAGGGCAAATGAGAGCAAATGAGGGCAAATGAGAGCAAATGAGAGCAAATGAGCAAATGAGCAAATGAGCAAATGAGAGCAAATGAGCGAATTAGCAAATGAGCAAATGAGAGGAAATGAGCAAATGAGCAAATGACCAAATAAGCAAATGATCAAATGATCAAATGATCAAATGATCAAATGATCAAATGAGCAAATGAGCAAATGAGAGCAAATGAGAGCAAATGAGCAAATGAGCAAATGAGCAAATGAGCAAATGAGCAAAGGAGCAAATGAGCAAATGAGCAAATGAGCAAAGGAGCAAATGAGCAAATGAGCAAATGAGCAAATGAGAGCAAAGGAGTAAATGAGTAAATGAGTAAATGAGCAAATGAGCAAATGAGCAAATGAGCAAATGAGCAAATGAGCAAATGAGCAAATGAGCAAATGAGCAAATGAGAAAATGAGAAAATGAGAAAATGAGCAAATGAGCAAATGTGAGCAAATGAGCAAATGAGCAAATGAGCAAATGAGAAAATGAGCAAATGAGCAAATGAGAAAATGAGCAAATGAGCAAATGAGCAAATGAGCAAATGAGAGCAAAGGAGTAAATGAGTAAATGAGTAAATTAGCAAATGAGCAAATAAGCAAATGATCAAATGATCAAATGAGCAAATGAGAGCAAATGAGAGCAAATGAGCAAATTAGCAAATGAGCAAATGAGCAAATGAGCAAATGAGCAAATGAGCAAATGAGAAAATGAGCAAATGAGCAAATGAGCAAATGAGCAAATGAGCAAATGAGCAAATTAGAAAATGAGCAAATGAGCAAATAAGCAAATGATCAAATGAGCAAATGAGCAAATGAGCAAATGAACAAATGAGAGCAAATGAGCAAATGGGCAAATGAGCAAATGAGCAAATGAGAGCAATTGAGAGCAAATTAGGAAATGAGCAAATGAGAGCAAATGAGCAAATGAGCAAATAAGCAAATGAGCAAATGAGCAAATGAGCAAATGAGCAAATATGAGCAAATGAGCAAATGAGCAAATGAGCAAATGAGCAAATGAGCAAATGAGCAAATGGGCAAATGAGCAAATGAGAGCAAATTAGAGCAAATTAGCAAATGAGCAAATGAGCAAATGAGCAAATGATCAAATGATCAAATGATCAAATGATCAAATGATCAAATGAGCAAATGAGCAAATGAGAGCAAATGAAAGCAAATGAGCAAATGAGCAAATGAGCCTATGAGCAAATGAGCAAATGAGCAAATGAGCAAATGAGCAAATGAGCAAATGAGAGCAAATGAGTAAATGAGTAAATGAGTAAGGATGAGCATATGAGCAAATAAGCAAATGAGCAAATGAGCAAATGAGCAAATGAGCAAATGAGCAAATATGAGCAAATGAGCAAATCAGCAAATGAGCAAATGAGCAAATGAGCAAATGTGAGCAAATGAGCAAATGAGCAAATGAGCAAATGAGCAAATGAGCAAATGAGCAAATGAGCAAATGAGCAAATGAGAAAATGAGAAAATGAGCAAATGACCAAATGAGCAAATGAGCAAATGAGCAAATGAGCAAATGAGCAAATGAGCAAACGAGCAAATGAGCAAATGAGCAAATGAGCAAATGAGCAAATGAGCAAATGAGAAAATGAGCAAATGAGCAAATGAGCATATGAGCAAATGAGCAAATGAGCAAATTAGAAAATGAGCAAATGAGCAAATGAGCAAATGAGAAAATGAGCAAATGAGAAAATGAGCAAATTAGAAAATGAGCAAATGAGCAAATGAGCAAATGAGCAAATATGAGCAAATGAGCAAATGAGCAAATGAGCAAATGAGCAAATGAGCAAATGAGCAAATATGAGCAAATGAGCAAATGAGCAAATGAGCAAATGAGCAAATGAGCAAATGAGCAAATGAGCAAATGAGCAAATGAGCAAATGAGCAAATGGCCAAATGAGCAAATGAGAGCAAATGAGCAAATGAGCAAATGAGCAAATGAGCAAATGATCAAATGATCAAATGATCAAATGATCAAATGATCAAATGATCAAATTATCAAATTATCAAATGGGCAAATGAGAGCAAAGGAGTAAATGAGCAAATTAGCAAATAAGCAAATGAGCAAATGAGCAAATGAGCAAATGAGCAAATGAGCAAATGAGCAAACGAGCAAATGAGCAAATGAGCAAATGAGCAAATGAGCAAATGAGAGCAAATTAGCAAATGAGCAAATGAGCAAATGAGCAAATGAGCAAATGATCAAATGATCAAATGATCAAATGATCAAATGAGCAAATGAGCAAATGAGAGCAAATGAGAGCAAATGAGCAAATGAGCAAATGAGCCTATGAGCAAATGAGCAAATGAGCAAATGAGCAAATGAGCAAATGAGCAAATGAGAGCAAATGAGTAAATGAGTAAATGAGTAAGGATGAGCATATGAGCAAATAAGCAAATGAGCAAATGAGCAAATGAGCAAATGAGCAAATGAGCAAATATGAGCAAATGAGCAAATGAGCAAATGAGCAAATGAGCAAGTGAGCAAATGTGAGCAAATGAGCAAATGAGCAAATGAGCAAATGAGCAAATGAGCAAATGAGAAAATGAGCAAATGAGCAAATGAGAAAATGAGCAAATGAGCAAATGAGCAAATGAGCAAATGAGAGCAAAGGAGTGAATGAGTAAATGAGTAAATTAGCAAATGAGCAAATAAGCAAATGATCAAATGATCAAATGAGCAAATGAGAGCAAATGAGAGCAAATGAGCAAATGAGCAAATGAGCCTATGAGCAAATGAGCAAATAAGCAAATGAGCAAATGAGCAAATGAGCAAATGAGCAAATGAGCAAATGAGCAAATGAGCAAATGAGCAAATGAGAAAATGAGCAAATGAGCAAATGAGCAAATGAGCAAATGAGCAAATGAGCAAATTAGAAAATGAGCAAATGAGCAAATGAGCAAATGATCAAATGAGCAAATGAGCAAATGAGCAAATGAACAAATGAGAGCAAATGAGCAAATGGGCAAATGAGCAAATGAGCAAATGAGAGCAATTGAGAGCAAATTAGGAAATGAGCAAATGAGAGTAAATGAGCAAATGAGCAAATAAGCAAATGAGCAAATGAGCAAATGAGCAAATGAGCAAATTAGAAAATGAGCAAATGAGCAAATGAGCAATTGAGCAAATGAGCAAATGAGCAAATGAGCAAATGAGCAAATGAGCAAATGAGCAAATGAGCAAATGAGCAAATGAACAAATAAGCAAATGAGCATATGAGCAAATGAACAAATGAGCAAATAAGCAAATGAGCAAATGAGCAAATGAGCAAATGAACAAATGAGCAAATGAGCAAATGAGCAAATGAGCAAATGAGCATATGAGAGCAAATGAGCAAATGAGCAAATGAGCAAATGAGCAATTGAGCAAATGATCAAATGAACAAATGAGCAAATGAGAGCAAATGAGGGCAAATGAGAGCAAATGAGGGCAAATGAGAGCAAATGAGAGCAAATGAGCAAATGAGCAAATGAGCAAATGAGAGCAAATGAGCGAATTAGCAAATGAGCAAATGAGAGGAAATGAACAAATGAGCAAATGACCAAATAAGCAAATGATCAAATGATCAAATGATCAAATGATCAAATGATCAAATGAGCAAATGAGCAAATGAGAGCAAATGAGAGCAAATGAGCAAATGAGCAAATGAGCAAATGAGCAAATGAGCAAAGGAGCAAATGAGCAAATGAGCAAATGAGCAAAGGAGCAAATGAGCAAATGAGCAAATGAGCAAATGAGAGCAAAGGAGTAAATGAGTAAATGAGTAAATGAGCAAATGAGCAAATGAGCAAATGAGCAAATGAGCAAATGAGCAAATGAGCAAATGAGCAAATATGAACAAATGAGCAAATAAGAAAATGAGCAAATGAACAAATGAGAGCAAATGAGCAAATGGGCAAATGAGCAAATAAGCAAATGAGAGCAATTGAGAGCAAATTAGGAAATGAGCAAATGAGAGCAAATGAGAGCAAATGAGAGCAAATGAGCAAATAAGCAAATGAGAAAATGAGCAAATGAGCAAATGAGCAAATGAGCAAATGAGCAAATGAGCAATTGAGCAAATGATCAAATGAACAAATGAGCAAATGAGAGCAAATGAGGGCAAATGAGAGCAAATGAGGGCAAATGAGCAAATGAGAGCAAATGAGCAAATGAGCAAATGAGCAAATGAGCAAATGAGCAAATGAGCAAATGAACAAATGAGAAATGAGAACAAATGAGGGCAAGTGAGAGCAAATGAGGGCAAATGAGCAAATGAGCAAATGAGAGCAAATGAGCAAATGAGCAAATGAGAGCAAATGAGAGCAAATGAGAGCAAATGAGAGCAAATGAGCAAATGAGCAAATGAGCCTATGAGCAAATGAGCAAATGAGCAAATGAGCAAATGAGCAAATGAGCAAATGAGCAAATGAGCAAATGAGCAAATGAGAGCAAAGGAGTAAATGAGTAAATGAGTAAATGAGCAAATGAGCAAATAAGCAAATGATCAAATGATCAAATGAGCAAATGAGAGCAAATGAGAGCAAATGAGCAAATGAGCAAATGAGCCTATGAGCAAATGAGCAAATGAGCAAATGAGCAAATATGAGCAAATGAGCAAATGAGCAAATGAGAGCAAAGGAGTATATGAGTAAATGAGTAAATGAGCAAATGAGCAAATAAGCAAATGAGCAAATGAGCAAATGAGCAAATGAGCAAATGAGCAAATGAGCAAATGAGCAAATGAGCAAATGAGAAAATGAGCAAATTAGAAAATGAGCAAATGAGCAAATGAGCAAATGATCAAATGAGCAAATGAGCAAATGAGCAAATGAGCAAATGAGCAAATGAGAGCAAAGGAGTAAATGAGTAAATGAGTAAATGAGCAAATGAGCAAATAAGCAAATGATCAAATGATCAAATGAGCAAATGAGAGCAAATGAGAGCAAATGAGCAAATGAGCAAATGAGCCTATGAGCAAATGAGCAAATGAGCAAATGAGCAAATATGAGCAAATGAGCAAATGAGCAAATGAGAGCAAAGGAGTATATGAGTAAATGAGTAAATGAGCAAATGAGCAAATAAGCAAATGACCAAATGAGCAAATGAGCAAATGAGCAAATGAGCAAATGAGCAAATGAGCAAATGAGCAAATGAGCAAATGAGCAAATGAGAAAATGACCAAATTAGAAAATGAGCAAATGAGCAAATGAGCAAATGATCATATGAGCAAATGAGCAAATGAGCAAATGAGCAAATGAGCAAATGAGCAAATGAGCAAATGAGCAAATGAGCAAATGAGCAAATGAGAAAATGACCAAATTAGAAAATGAGCAAATGAGCAAATGAGCAAATGATCAAATGGGCAAATGAGCAAATGAGCAAATGAGAGCAATTGAGAGCAAATTAGGAAATGAGCAAATGAGAGCAAATGAGCAAATGAGCAAATAAGCAAATGAGCAAATGAGCAAATTAGAAAATGAGCAAATGAGCAAATGAGCAATTGAGCAAATGAGCAAATGAGCAAATGAGCAAATGATCAAATGAGCAAATGAGCAAATGAGCAAATGAGCAAATGAGCAAATGAGCAAATGAGCAAATGAGCAAATGAGCAAATGAGAAAATGACCAAATTAGAAAATGAGCAAATGAGCAAATGAGCAAATGATCAAATGGGCAAATGAGCAAATGAGCAAATGAGAGCAATTGAGAGCAAATTAGGAAATGAGCAAATGAGAGCAAATGAGCAAATGAGCAAATAAGCAAATGAGCAAATGAGCAAATGAGCAAATGAGCAAATGAGCAAATTAGCAAATGAGCAAATGAGAGCAAATGAGCAAATGATCAAATGATCAAATGATCAAATGATCAAATGATCAAATGATCAAATGATCAAATGATCAAATGATCAAATGAGCAAATGAGAGCAAATGAGAGCAAATGAGCAAATGAGAGCAAATGAGCCTATGAGCAAATGAGCAAATGAGCAAATGAGCAAATGAGCAAATGAGCAAATGAGAGCAAAGGAGTAAATGAGTAAATGAGTAAATGAGCAAATGAGCAAATAAGCAAATGAGCAAATGAGCAAATGAGCAAATGAGCAAATGAGCAAATATGTGCAAATGAGCAAATGAGCAAATGAGCAAATGAGCAAATGAGCAAATATGAGCAAATGAGCAAATGAGCAAATGAGCAAATGAGCAAATGAGCAAATGAGCAAATGAGCAAATGAGCAAATGAGCAAATGACCAAATGACCAAATGACCAAATGACCAAATGACCAAATGAGCAAATGAGCAAATGAGCAAATGAGCAAATGAGCAAATGATCAAATGAGCAAATGAGAGCAAATGAGAGCAAATGAGCAAACGATCAAATGAGCCTATGAGCATATGAGCAAATGAGCAAATGAGCAAATGAGAGCAAAGGATCAAATGATCAAATGATCAAATGATCAAATGATCAAATGATCAAATGAGCAAATGAGAAAATGAGAGCAAATGAGAGCAAATGAGCAAATGAGCAAATGAGCCTATGAGCAAATGAGCAAATGAGCAAATGAGCAAATGAGCAAATGAGCAAATGAGAGCAAAGGAGTAAATGAGTAAATGAGTAAATTAGCAAATGAGCAAATAAGCAAATGATCAAATGATCAAATGAGCAAATGAGAGCAAATGAGAGCAAATGAGAGCAAATGAGCAAATGAGCCTATGAGCAAATGAGCAAATAAGCAAATGAGCAAATGAGCAAATGAGCAAATGAGCAAATGAGCAAATGAGCAAATGAGCAAATGAGCAAATGAGAAAATGAGCAAATGAGCAAATGAGCAAATGAGCAAATGAGCAAATTAGAAAATGATCAAATGAGCAAATGAGCAAATGAGCAAATGAACAAATGAGAGCAAATGAGCAAATGGGCAAATGAGCAAATGATCAAATGAGAGCAATTGAGAGCAAATTAGGAAATGAGCAAATGAGAGCAAATGAGCAAATGAGCAAATAAGCAAATGAGCAAATGAGCAAATGAGCAAATGAGCAAATTAGAAAATGAGCAAATGAGCAAATGAGCAATTGAGCAAATGAGCAAATGAGCAAATGAGCAAATGAGCAAATGAGCAAATGAGCAAATGAGCAAATGAGCAAATGAGCAAATGAGCAAATGAGCAAATGAGCAAATGAGAGCAAATTAGCAAATGAGCAAATGAGCAAATGAGCAAATGATCAAATGATCAAATGATCAAATGATCAAATGATTAAATGAGCAAATGAGCAAATGAGAGCAAATGAAAGCAAATGAGCAAATGAGCAATTGAGCCTATGAGCAAATGAGCAAATGAGCAAATGAGCAAATGAGCAAATGAGCAAATGAGCAAATGAGAAAATGAGAAAATGAGCAAATGAGCAAATGAGCATATGAGCAAATGAGCAAATGAGCAAATGAGCAAATGAGCATATGAGCAAATGAGCAAATGAGCAAATTAGAAAATGAGCAAATGAGCAAATGAGCAAATGAGAAAATGAGCAAATGAGAAAATGAGCAAATTAGAAAATGAGCAAATGAGCAAATGAGCAAATGAGCAAATATGAGCAAATGAGCAAATGAGCAAATGAGCAAATGAGCAAATGAGCAAATGAGCAAATATGAGCAAATGAGAAAATGAGCACATTAGAAAATGAGCAAATGAGCAAATGAGCAAATGAGCAAATATGAGCAAATGAGCAAATGAGCAAATGAGCAAATGAGCAAATGAGCAAATGAGCAAATATGAGCAAATGAGCAAATGAGCAAATGAGCAAATGAGCAAATGAGCAAATGAGCAAATGAGCAAATGAGCAAATGAGCAAATGAGCAAATGAGCAAATGAGCAAATGAGCAAATGAGCAAATGAGCAAATGAGCAAATGAGCAAATGAGAAAATGAGCAAATTAGAAAATGAGCAAATGAGCAAATGAGCAAATGATCAAATGAGCAAATGAGCAAATGAGCAAATGAGCAAATGAGCAAATGAGAGCAAAGGAGTAAATGAGTAAATGAGTAAATGAGCAAATGAGCAAATAAGCAAATGATCAAATGATCAAATGAGCAAATGAGAGCAAATGAGAGCAAATGAGCAAATGAGCAAATGAGCCTATGAGCAAATGAGCAAATGAGCAAATGAGCAAATATGAGCAAATGAGCAAATGAGCAAATGAGAGCAAAGGAGTATATGAGTAAATGAGTAAATGAGCAAATGAGCAAATAAGCAAATGACCAAATGACCAAATGAGCAAATGAGCAAATGAGCAAATGAGCAAATGAGCAAATGAGCAAATGAGCAAATGAGAAAATGACCAAATTAGAAAATGAGCAAATGAGCAAATGAGCAAATGATCATATGAGCAAATGAGCAAATGAGCAAATGAACAAATGAGAGCAAATGAGCAAATGAGCAAATGAGCAAATGAGCAAATGAGCAAATGAGCAAATGAGCAAATGAGAGCAAAGGAGTAAATGAGTAAATGAGTAAATGAGCAAATGAGCAAATAAGCAAATGATCAAATGATCAAATGAGCAAATGAGAGCAAATGAGAGCAAATGAGCAAATGAGCAAATGAGCCTATGAGCAAATGAGCAAATGAGCAAATGAGCAAATGAGCAAATGAGCAAATGAGCAAATGAGAGCAAAGGAGTATATGAGTAAATGAGTAAATGAGCAAATGAGCAAATAAGCAAATGACCAAATGACCAAATGAGCAAATGAGCAAATGAGCAAATGAGCAAATGAGCAAATGAGCAAATGAGCAAATGAGCAAATGAGAAAATGACCAAATTAGAAAATGAGCAAATGAGCAAATGAGCAAATGATCATATGAGCAAATGAGCAAATGAGCAAATGAACAAATGAGAGCAAATGAGCAAATGAGCAAATGAGCAAATGAGCAAATGAGCAAATGAGCAAATGAGCAAATGAGCAAATGAGCAAATGAGCAAATGAGCAAATGAGCAAATGAGCAAATGAGCAAATGAGAAAATGACCAAATTAGAAAATGAGCAAATGAGCAAATGAGCAAATGATCAAATGGGCAAATGAGCAAATGAGCAAATGAGAGCAATTGAGAGCAAATTAGGAAATGAGCAAATGAGAGCAAATGAGCAAATGAGCAAATAAGCAAATGAGCAAATGAGCAAATTAGAAAATGAGCAAATGAGCAAATGAGCAATTGAGCAAATGAGCAAATGAGCAAATGAGCAAATGATCAAATGAGCAAATGAGCAAATGAGCAAATGAGCAAATGAGCAAATGAGCAAATGAGCAAATGAGCAAATGAGCAAATGAGAAAATGACCAAATTAGAAAATGAGCAAATGAGCAAATGAGCAAATGATCAAATGGGCAAATGAGCAAATGAGCAAATGAGAGCAATTGAGAGCAAATTAGGAAATGAGCAAATGAGAGCAAATGAGCAAATGAGCAAATAAGCAAATGAGCAAATGAGCAAATGAGCAAATGAGCAAATGAGCAAATTAGCAAATGAGCAAATGAGAGCAAATGAGCAAATGATCAAATGATCAAATGATCAAATGATCAAATGATCAAATGATCAAATGATCAAATGATCAAATGAGCAAATGAGCAAATGAGAGCAAATGAGAGCAAATGAGCAAATGAGAGCAAATGAGCCTATGAGCAAATGAGCAAATGAGCAAATGAGCAAATGAGAGCAAAGGAGTAAATGAGTAAATGAGTAAATGAGCAAATGAGCAAATAAGCAAATGAGCAAATGAGCAAATGAGCAAATGAGCAAATGAGCAAATATGTGCAAATGAGCAAATGAGCAAATGAGCAAATGAGCAAATGAGCAAATATGAGCAAATGAGCAAATGAGCAAATGAGCAAATGAGCAAATGAGCAAATGAGCAAATGAGCAAATGAGCAAATGAGCAAATGACCAAATGACCAAATGACCAAATGACCAAATGACCAAATGAGCAAATGAGCAAATGAGCAAATGAGCAAATGAGCAAATGAGCAAATGAGCAAATGAGCAAATGAGCAAATGAGAGCAAATGAGAGCAAATGAGCAAACGATCAAATGAGCCTATGAGCATATGAGCAAATGAGCAAATGAGCAAATGAGCAAATGAGAGCAAAGGATCAAATGATCAAATGATCAAATGATCAAATGATCAAATGATCAAATGAGCAAATGAGAAAATGAGAGCAAATGAGAGCAAATGAGCAAATGAGCAAATGAGCCTATGAGCAAATGAGCAAATGAGCAAAAGAGCAAATGAGCAAATGAGCAAATGAGCAAATGAGCAAATGAGAGCAAAGGAGTAAATGAGTAAATGAGTAAATTAGCAAATGAGCAAATAAGCAAATGATCAAATGATCAAATGAGCAAATGAGAGCAAATGAGAGCAAATGAGCAAATGAGCAAATGAGCCTATGAGCAAATGAGCAAATAAGCAAATGAGCAAATGAGCAAATGAGCAAATGAGCAAATGAGCAAATGAGCAAATGAGCAAATGAGCAAATGAGAAAATGAGCAAATGAGCAAATGAGCAAATGAGCAAATGAGCAAATGAGCAAATTAGAAAATGAGCAAACGAGCAAATGAGCAAATGAACAAATGAGAGCAAATGAGCAAATGGGCAAATGAGCAAATGATCAAATGAGAGCAATTGAGAGCAAATTAGGAAATGAGCAAATGAGAGCAAATGAGCAAATGAGCAAATAAGCAAATGAGCAAATGAGCAAATGAGCAAATGAGCAAATTAGAAAATGAGCAAATGAGCAAATGAGCAATTGAGCAAATGAGCAAATGAGCAAATGAGCAAATGAGCAAATGAGCAAATGAGCAAATGAGCAAATGAGCAAATGAGCAAATGAGCAAATGAGCAAATGAGCAAATGAGAGCAAATTAGCAAATGAGCAAATGAGCAAATGAGCAAATGATCAAATGATCAAATGATCAAATGATCAAATGATCAAATGAGCAAATGAGCAATTGAGAGCAAATGAAAGCAAATGAGCAAATGAGCAAATGAGCCTATGAGCAAATGAGCAAATGAGCAAATGAGCAAATGAGCAAATGAGCAAATGAGAAAATGAGCAAATGAGAAAATGAGCAAATTAGAAAATGAGCAAATGAGCAAATGAGCAAATGAGCAAATATGAGCAAATGAGCAAATGAGCAAATGAGCAAATGAGCAAATGAGCAAATGAGCAAATATGAGCAAATGAGAAAATGAGCAAATTAGAAAATGAGCAAATGAGCAAATGAGCAAATGAGCAAATATGAGCAAATGAGCAAATGAGCAAATGAGCAAATGAGCAAATGAGCAAATGAGCAAATATGAGCAAATGAGCAAATGAGCAAATGAGCAAATGAGCAAATGAGCAAATGAGCAAATGAGCAAATGAGCAAATGAGCAAATGAGCAAATGACCAAATGAGCAAATGAGAGCAAATGAGCAAATGAGCAAATGAGCAAATGAGCAAATGATCAAATGATCAAATGATCAAATGATCAAATGATCAAATTATCAAATTATCAAATTATCAAATGGGCAAATGAGAGCAAAGGAGTAAATGAGCAAATTAGCAAATAAGCAAATGAGCAAATGAGCAAATGAGCAAATGAGCAAATGAGCAAATGAGCAAACGAGCAAATGAGCAAATGAGCAAATGAGCAAATGAGCAAATGAGAGCAAATTAGCAAATGAGCAAATGAGCAAATGAGCAAATGAGCAAATGATCAAATGATCAAATGATCAAATGATCAAATGAGCAAATGAGCAAATGAGAGCAAATGAGAGCAAATGAGCAAATGAGCAAATGACCCTATGAGCAAATGAGCAAATGAGCAAATGAGCAAATGAGCAAATGAGCAAATGAGCAAATGAGAGCAAATGAGTAAATGAGTAAATGAGTAAGGATGAGCATATGAGCAAATAAGCAAATGAGCAAATGAGCAAATGAGCAAATGAGCAAATGAGCAAATATGAGCAAATGAGCAAATGAGCAAATGAGCAAATGAGCAAATGAGCAAATGTGAGCAAATGAGCAAATGAGCAAATGAGCAAATGAGCAAATGAGCAAATGAGCAAATGAGAAAATGAGCAAATGAGCAAATGAGCAAATGAGCAAATGAGCAAATGAGCAAATGAGCAAATGAGAGCAAAGGAGTAAATGAGTAAATGAGTAAATTAGCAAATGAGCAAATAAGCAAATGATCAAATGATCAAATGAGCAAATGAGAGCAAATGAGAGCAAATGAGCAAATGAGCAAATGAGCCTATGAGCAAATGAGCAAATAAGCAAATGAGCAAATGAGCAAATGAGCAAATGAGCAAATGAGCAAATGAGCAAATGAGCAAATGAGCAAATGAGAAAATGAGCAAATGAGCAAATGAGCAAATGAGCAAATGAGCAAATGAGCAAATTAGAAAATGAGCAAATGAGCAAATGAGCAAATGATCAAATGAGCAAATGAGCAAATGAGCAAATGAACAAATGAGAGCAAATGAGCAAATGGGCAAATGAGCAAATGAGCAAATGAGAGCAATTGAGAGCAAATTAGGAAATGAGCAAATGAGAGCAAATGAGCAAATGAGCAAATAAGCAAATGAGCAAATGAGCAAATGAGCAAATGAGCAAATTAGAAAATGAGCAAATGAGCAAATGAGCAATTGAGCAAATGAGCAAATGAGCAAATGAGCAAATGAGCAAATGAGCAAATGAGCAAATGAGCAAATGAACAAATAAGCAAATGAGCATATGAGCAAATGAACAAATGAGCAAATAAGCAAATGAGCAAATGAGCAAATGAGCAAATGAACAAATGAGCAAATGAGCAAATGAGCAAATGAGCAAATGAGCATATGAGAGCAAATGAGCAAATGAGCAAATGAGCAAATGAGCAATTGAGCAAATGATCAAATGAACAAATGAGCAAATGAGAGCAAATGAGGGCAAATGAGAGCAAATGAGGGCAAATGAGAGCAAATGAGAGCAAATGAGCAAATGAGCAAATGAGCAAATGAGAGCAAATGAGCGAATTAGCAAATGAGCAAATGAGAGGAAATGAGCAAATGAGCAAATGACCAAATAAGCAAATGATCAAATGATCAAATGATCAAATGATCAAATGATCAAATGAGCAAATGAGCAAATGAGCAAATGAGCAAAGGAGCAAATGAGCAAATGAGCAAATGAGCAAAGGAGCAAATGAGCAAATGAGCAAATGAGCAAATGAGAGCAAAGGAGTAAATGAGTAAATGAGTAAATGAGCAAATGAGCAAATGAGCAAATGAGCAAATGAGCAAATGAGCAAATGAGCAAATGAGCAAATATGAACAAATGAGCAAATAAGAAAATGAGCAAATGAACAAATGAGAGCAAATGAGCAAATGGGCAAATGAGCAAATAAGCAAATGAGAGCAATTGAGAGCAAATTAGGAAATGAGCAAATGAGAGCAAATGAGAGCAAATGAGAGCAAATGAGCAAATAAGCAAATGAGAAAATGAGCAAATGAGCAAATGAGCAAATGAGCAAATGAGCAAATGAGCAATTGAGCAAATGATCAAATGAACAAATGAGCAAATGAGAGCAAATGAGGTCAAATGAGAGCAAATGAGGGCAAATGAGCAAATGAGAGCAAATGAGCAAATGAGCAAATGAGCAAATGAGCAAATGAGCATTTGAGCAAATGAACAAATGAGAAATGAGAACAAATGAGTGCAAGTGAGAGCAAATGAGGGCAAATGAGCAAATGAGCAAATGAGAGCAAATGAGCAAATGAGCAAATGAGAGCAAATGAGAGCAAATGAGAGCAAATGAGAGCAAATGAGCAAATGAGCAAATGAGCAAATGAGCAAATGAGAAAATGAGCAAATGAGCAAATGAGCATATGAGCAAATGAGCAAATGAGCAAATTAGAAAATGAGCAAATGAGCAAATGAGCAAATGAGAAAATGAGCAAATGAGAAAATGAGCAAATTAGAAAATGAGCAAATGAGCAAATGAGCAAATGAGCAAATATGAGCAAATGAGCAAATGAGAGCAAATGAGCAAATGAGCAAATGAGCAAATGAGCAAATATGAGCAAATGAGCAAATGAGCAAATGAGCAAATGAGCAAATGAGAGCAAATGAGTAAATGAGTAAATGAGTAAGGATGAGCATATGAGCAAATAAGCAAATGAGCAAATGAGCAAATGAGCAAATGAGCAAATGAGCAAATATGAGCAAATGAGCAAATGAGCAAATGAGCAAATGAGCAAATGAGCAAATGAGCAAATGAGCAAATGAGCAAATGACCAAATGAGCAAATGAGAGCAAATGAGAGCAAATGAGCAAATGAGCAAATGAGCAAATGATCAAATGATCAAATGATCAAATGATCAAATGATCAAATTATCAAATTATCAAATTATCAAATGGGCAAATGAGAGCAAAGGAGTAAATGAGCAAATTAGCAAATAAGCAAATGAGCAAATGAGCAAATGAGCAAATGAGCAAATGAGCAAATGAGCAAACGAGCAAATGAGCAAATGAGCAAATGAGCAAATGAGCAAATGAGAGCAAATTAGCAAATGAGCAAATGAGCAAATGAGCAAATGAGCAAATGATCAAATGATCAAATGATCAAATGATCAAATGAGCAAATGAGCAAATGAGAGCAAATGAGAGCAAATGAGCAAATGAGCAAATGAGCCTATGAGCAAATGAGCAAATGAGCAAATGAGCAAATGAGCAAATGAGCAAATGAGAGCAAATGAGTAAATGAGTAAATGAGTAAGGATGAGCATATGAGCAAATAAGCAAATGAGCAAATGAGCAAATGAGCAAATGAGCAAATGAGCAAATATGAGCAAATGAGCAAATGAGCAAATGAGCAAATGAGCAAATGAGCAAATGTGAGCAAATGAGCAAATGAGCAAATGAGCAAATGAGCAAATGAGCAAATGAGAAAATGAGCAAATGAGCAAATGAGAAAATGAGCAAATGAGCAAATGAGCAAATGAGCAAATGAGAGCAAAGGAGTAAATGAGTAAATGAGTAAATTAGCAAATGAGCAAATAAGCAAATGATCAAATGATCAAATGAGCAAATGAGAGCAAATGAGAGCAAATGAGCAAATGAGCAAATGAGCCTATGAGCAAATGAGCAAATAAGCAAATGAGCAAATGAGCAAATGAGCAAATGAGCAAATGAGCAAATGAGCAAATGAGCAAATGAGCAAATGAGAAAATGAGCAAATGAGCAAATGAGCAAATGAGCAAATGAGCAAATGAGCAAATTAGAAAATGAGCAAATGAGCAAATGAGCAAATGATCAAATGAGCAAATGAGCAAATGAGCAAATGAACAAATGAGAGCAAATGAGCAAATGGGCAAATGAGCAAATGAGCAAATGAGAGCAATTGAGAGCAAATTAGGAAATGAGCAAATGAGAGCAAATGAGCAAATGAGCAAATAAGCAAATGAGCAAATGAGCAAATGAGCAAATGAGCAAATTAGAAAATGAGCAAATGAGCAAATGAGCAATTGAGCAAATGAGCAAATGAGCAAATGAGCAAATGAGCAAATGAGCAAATGAGCAAATGAGCAAATGAGCAAATGAACAAATAAGCAAATGAGCATATGAACAAATGAACAAATGAGCAAATAAGCAAATGAGCAAATGAGCAAATGAGCAAATGAACAAATGAGCAAATGAGCAAATGAGCAAATGAGCAAATGAGCATATGAGAGCAAATGAGCAAATGAGCAAATGAGCAAATGAGCAATTGAGCAAATGATCAAATGAACAAATGAGCAAATGAGAGCAAATGAGGGCAAATGAGAGCAAATGAGGGCAAATGAGAGCAAATGAGAGCAAATGAGCAAATGAGCAAATGAGCAAATGAGAGCAAATGAGCGAATTAGCAAATGAGCAAATGAGAGGAAATGAGCAAATGAGCAAATGACCAAATAAGCAAATGATCAAATGATCAAATGATCAAATGATCAAATGATCAAATGAGCAAATGAGCAAATGAGAGCAAATGAGAGCAAATGAGCAAATGAGCAAATGAGCAAATGAGCAAATGAGCAAAGGAGCAAATGAGCAAATGAGCAAATGAGCAAATGAGCAAAGGAGCAAATGAGCAAATGAGCAAATGAGCAAATGAGAGCAAAGGAGTAAATGAGTAAATGAGTAAATGAGCAAATGAGCAAATGAGCAAATGAGCAAATGAGCAAATGAGCAAATGAGCAAATGAGCAAATATGAACAAATGAGCAAATAAGAAAATGAGCAAATGAACAAATGAGAGCAAATGAGCAAATGGGCAAATGAGCAAATAAGCAAATGAGAGCAATTGAGAGCAAATTAGGAAATGAGCAAATGAGAGCAAATGAGAGCAAATGAGAGCAAATGAGCAAATAAGCAAATGAGAAAATGAGCAAATGAGCAAATGAGCAAATGAGCAAATGAGCAAATGAGCAATTGAGCAAATGATCAAATGAACAAATGAGCAAATGAGAGCAAATGAGGGCAAATGAGAGCAAATGAGGGCAAATGAGCAAATGAGAGCAAATGAGCAAATGAGCAAATGAGCAAATGAGCAAATGAGCAAATGAGCAAATGAACAAATGAGAAATGAGAACAAATGAGGGCAAGTGAGAGCAAATGAGGGCAAATGAGCAAATGAGCAAATGAGAGCAAATGAGCAAATGAGCAAATGAGAGCAAATGAGAGCAAATGAGAGCAAATGAGAGCAAATGAGCAAATGAGCAAATGAGCCTATGAGCAAATGAGCAAATGAGCAAATGAGCAAATGAGCAAATGAGCAAATGAGCAAATGAGCAAATGAGCAAATGAGAGCAAAGGAGTAAATGAGTAAATGAGTAAATGAGCAAATGAGCAAATAAGCAAATGATCAAATGATCAAATGAGCAAATGAGAGCAAATGAGAGCAAATGAGCAAATGAGCAAATGAGCCTATGAGCAAATGAGCAAATGAGCAAATGAGCAAATGAGCAAATGAGCAAATGAGCAAATGAGAAAATGAGCAAATTAGAAAATGAGCAAATGAGCAAATGAGCAAATGAGCAAATGAGCAAATGATCAAATGAGCAAATGAGCAAATGAGAGCAAATGAGAGCAAATGAGCAAACGATCAAATGAGCCTATGAGCATATGAGCAAATGAGCAAATGAGCAAATGAGCAAATGAGAGCAAAGGATCAAATGATCAAATGATCAAATGATCAAATGATCAAATGATCAAATGAGCAAATGAGAAAATGAGAGCAAATGAGAGCAAATGAGCAAATGAGCAAATGAGCCTATGAGCAAATGAGCAAAAGAGCAAATGAGCAAATGAGCAAATGAGCAAATGAGCAAATGAGAGCAAAGGAGTAAATGAGTAAATGAGTAAATTAGCAAATGAGCAAATAAGCAAATGATCAAATGATCAAATGAGCAAATGAGAGCAAATGAGAGCAAATGAGAGCAAATGAGCAAATGAGCCTATGAGCAAATGAGCAAATAAGCAAATGAGCAAATGAGCAAATGAGCAAATGAGCAAATGAGCAAATGAGCAAATGAGCAAATGAGCAAATGAGAAAATGAGCAAATGAGCAAATGAGCAAATGAGCAAATGAGCAAATTAGAAAATGATCAAATGAGCAAATGAGCAAATGAGCAAATGAACAAATGAGAGCAAATGAGCAAATGGGCAAATGAGCAAATGATCAAATGAGAGCAATTGAGAGCAAATTAGGAAATGAGCAAATGAGAGCAAATGAGCAAATGAGCAAATAAGCAAATGAGCAAATGAGCAAATGAGCAAATGAGCAAATTAGAAAATGAGCAAATGAGCAAATGAGCAATTGAGCAAATGAGCAAATGAGCAAATGAGCAAATGAGCAAATGAGCAAATGAGCAAATGAGCAAATGAGCAAATGAGCAAATGAGCAAATGAGCAAATGAGCAAATGAGCAAATGAGAGCAAATTAGCAAATGAGCAAATGAGCAAATGAGCAAATGATCAAATGATCAAATGATCAAATGATCAAATGATCAAATGAGCAAATGAGCAAATGAGAGCAAATGAAAGCAAATGAGCAAATGAGCAATTGAGCCTATGAGCAAATGAGCAAATGAGCAAATGAGCAAATGAGCAAATGAGCAAATGAGCAAATGAGAAAATGAGAAAATGAGCAAATGAGCAAATGAGCATATGAGCAAATGAGCAAATGAGCAAATGAGCAAATGAGCATATGAGCAAATGAGCAAATGAGCAAATTAGAAAATGAGCAAATGAGCAAATGAGCAAATGAGAAAATGAGCAAATGAGAAAATGAGCAAATTAGAAAATGAGCAAATGAGCAAATGAGCAAATGAGCAAATATGAGCAAATGAGCAAATGAGCAAATGAGCAAATGAGCAAATGAGCAAATGAGCAAATATGAGCAAATGAGAAAATGAGCACATTAGAAAATGAGCAAATGAGCAAATGAGCAAATGAGCAAATATGAGCAAATGAGCAAATGAGCAAATGAGCAAATGAGCAAATGAGCAAATGAGCAAATATGAGCAAATGAGCAAATGAGCAAATGAGCAAATGAGCAAATGAGCAAATGAGCAAATGAGCAAATGAGCAAATGAGCAAATGAGCAAATGAGCAAATGAGCAAATGAGCAAATGAGCAAATGAGCAAATGAGCAAATGAGCAAATGAGAAAATGAGCAAATGAGCAAATGAGCAAATGATCAAATGAGCAAATGAGCAAATGAGCAAATGAGCAAATGAGCAAATGAGAGCAAAGGAGTAAATGAGTAAATGAGTAAATGAGCAAATGAGCAAATAAGCAAATGATCAAATGATCAAATGAGCAAATGAGAGCAAATGAGAGCAAATGAGCAAATGAGCAAATGAGCCTATGAGCAAATGAGCAAATGAGCAAATGAGCAAATATGAGCAAATGAGCAAATGAGCAAATGAGAGCAAAGGAGTATATGAGTAAATGAGTAAATGAGCAAATGAGCAAATAAGCAAATGAGCAAATGAGCAAATGAGCAAATGAGCAAATGAGCAAATGAGCAAATGAGCAAATGAGCAAATGAGCAAATGAGCAAATGAGAAAATGACCAAATTAGAAAATGAGCAAATGAGCAAATGAGCAAATGATCATATGAGCAAATGAGCAAATGAGCAAATGAACAAATGAGAGCAAATGAGCAAATGAGCAAATGAGCAAATGAGCAAATGAGCAAATGAGCAAATGAGCAAATGAGCAAATGAGCAAATGAGAGCAAAGGAGTAAATGAGTAAATGAGTAAATGAGCAAATGAGCAAATAAGCAAATGATCAAATGATCAAATGAGCAAATGAGAGCAAATGAGAGCAAATGAGCAAATGAGCCTATGAGCCTATGAGCAAATGAGCAAATGAGCAAATGAGCAAATATGAGCAAATGAGCAAATGAGCAAATTAGAGCAAAGGAGTATATGAGTAAATGAGTAAATGAGCAAATGAGCAAATAAGCAAATGACCAAATGACCAAATGAGCAAATGAGCAAATGAGCAAATGAGCAAATGAGCAAATGAGCAAATGAGCAAATGAGCAAATGAGAAAATGACCAAATTAGAAAATGAGCAAATGAGCAAATGAGCAAATGATCATATGAGCAAATGAGCAAATGAGCAAATGAACAAATGAGAGCAAATGAGCAAATGAGCAAATGAGCAAATGAGCAAATGAGCAAATGAGCAAATGAGCAAATGAGCAAATGAGCAAATGAGCAAATGAGCAAATGAGCAAATGAGCAAATGAGCAAATGAGAAAATGACCAAATTAGAAAATGAGCAAATGAGCAAATGAGCAAATGATCAAATGGGCAAATGAGCAAATGAGCAAATGAGAGCAATTGAGAGCAAATTAGGAAATGAGCAAATGAGAGCAAATGAGCAAATGAGCAAATAAGCAAATGAGCAAATGAGCAAATTAGAAAATGAGCAAATGAGCAAATGAGCAATTGAGCAAATGAGCAAATGAGCAAATGAGCAAATGATCAAATGAGCAAATGAGCAAATGAGCAAATGAGCAAATGAGCAAATGAGCAAATGAGCAAATGAGCAAATGAGAAAATGACCAAATTAGAAAATGAGCAAATGAGCAAATGAGCAAATGATCAAATGGGCAAATGAGCAAATGAGCAAATGAGAGCAATTGAGAGCAAATTAGGAAATGAGCAAATGAGAGCAAATGAGCAAATGAGCAAATAAGCAAATGAGCAAATGAGCAAATGAGCAAATGAGCAAATGAGCAAATTAGCAAATGAGAGCAAATGAGCAAATGATCAAATGATCAAATGATCAAATGATCAAATGATCAAATGATCAAATGATCAAATGATCAAATGAGCAAATGAGCAAATGAGAGCAAATGAGAGCAAATGAGCAAATGAGAGCAAATGAGCCTATGAGCAAATGAGCAAATGAGCAAATGAGCAAATGAGCAAATGAGAGCAAAGGAGTAAATGAGTAAATGAGTAAATGAGCAAATGAGCAAATGAGCAAATGAGCAAATGAGCAAATATGTGCAAATGAGCAAATGAGCAAATGAGCAAATGAGCAAATGAGCAAATATGAGCAAATGAGCAAATGAGCAAATGAGCAAATGAGCAAATGAGCAAATGAGCAAATGAGCAAATGAGCAAATGACCAAATGACCAAATGACCAAATGACCAAATGACCAAATGACCAAATGAGCAAATGAGCAAATGAGCAAATGAGCAAATGAGCAAATGAGCAAATGATCAAATGAGCAAATGAGCAAATGAGAGCAAATGAGAGCAAATGAGCAAACGATCAAATGAGCCTATGAGCATATGAGCAAATGAGCAAATGAGCAAATGAGCAAATGAGAGCAAAGGATCAAATGATCAAATGATCAAATGATCAAATGATCAAATGATCAAATGAGCAAATGAGAAAATGAGAGCAAATGAGAGCAAATGAGCAAATGAGCAAATGAGCCTATGAGCAAATGAGCAAATGAGCAAAAGAGCAAATGAGCAAATGAGCAAATGAGCAAATGAGCAAATGAGAGCAAAGGAGTAAATGAGTAAATGAGTAAATTAGCAAATGAGCAAATAAGCAAATGATCAAATGATCAAATGAGCAAATGAGAGCAAATGAGAGCAAATGAGCAAATGAGCAAATGAGCCTATGAGCAAATGAGCAAATAAGCAAATGAGCAAATGAGCAAATGAGCAAATGAGCAAATGAGCAAATGAGCAAATGAGCAAATGAGCAAATTAGAAAATGAGCAAATGAGCAAATGAGCAAATGAACAAATGAGAGCAAATGAGCAAATGGGCAAATGAGCAAATGATCAAATGAGAGCAATTGAGAGCAAATTAGGAAATGAGCAAATGAGAGCAAATGAGCAAATGAGCAAATAAGCAAATGAGCAAATGAGCAAATGAGCAAATGAGCAAATTAGAAAATGAGCAAATGAGCAAATGAGCAATTGAGCAAATGAGCAAATGAGCAAATGAGCAAATGAGCAAATGAGCAAATGAGCAAATGAGCAAATGAGCAAATGAGCAAATGAGCAAATGAGCAAATGAGAGCAAATTAGCAAATGAGCAAATGAGCAAATGAGCAAATGATCAAATGATCAAATGATCAAATGATCAAATGATCAAATGAGCAAATGAGCAAATGAGAGCAAATGAAAGCAAATGAGCAAATGAGCAAATGAGCCTATGAGCAAATGAGCAAATGAGCAAATGAGCAAATGAGCAAATGAGCAAATGAGCAAATGAGAAAATGAGAAAATGAGCAAATGAGCAAATGAGCATATGAGCAAATGAGCAAATGAGCAAATGAGCAAATGAGCATATGAGAAAATGAGCAAATGAGCAAATTAGAAAATGAGCAAATGAGCAAATGAGCAAATGAGAAAATGAGCAAATGAGAAAATGAGCAACTTAGAAAATGAGCAAATGAGCAAATGAGCAAATGAGCAAATATGAGCAAATGAGCAAATGAGCAAATGAGCAAATGAGCAAATGAGCAAATGAGCAAATATGAGCAAATGAGAAAATGAGCAAATTAGAAAATGAGCAAATGAGCAAATGAGCAAATGAGCAAATATGAGCAAATGAGCAAATGAGCAAATGAGCAAATGAGCAAATGAGCAAATATGAGCAAATGAGCAAATGAGCAAATGAGCAAATGAGCAAATGAGCAAATGAGCAAATGAGCAAATGAGCAAATGAGCAAATGAGCAAATGACCAAATGAGCAAATGAGAGCAAATGAGCAAATGAGCAAATGAGCAAATGAGCAAATGATCAAATGATCAAATGATCAAATGATCAAATGATCAAATTATCAAATTATCAAATTATCAAATGGGCAAATGAGAGCAAAGGAGTAAATGAGCAAATTAGCAAATAAGCAAATGAGCAAATGAGCAAATGAGCAAATGAGCAAATGAGCAAACGAGCAAATGAGCAAATGAGCAAATGAGCAAATGAGCAAATGAGAGCAAATTAGCAAATGAGCAAATGAGCAAATGAGCAAATGAGCAAATGATCAAATGATCAAATGATCAAATGATCAAATGAGCAAATGAGCAAATGAGAGCAAATGAGAGCAAATGAGCAAATGAGCAAATGAGCCTATGAGCAAATGAGCAAATGAGCAAATGAGCAAATGAGCAAATGAGCAAATGAGAGCAAATGAGTAAATGAGTAAATGAGTAAGGATGAGCATATGAGCAAATAAGCAAATGAGCAAATGAGCAAATGAGCAAATGAGCAAATGAGCAAATATGAGCAAATGAGCAAATGAGCAAATGAGCAAATGAGCAAATGAGCAAATGTGAGCAAATGAGCAAATGAGCAAATGAGCAAATGAGCAAATGAGCAAATGAGCAAATGAGAAAATGAGCAAATGAGCAAATGAGAAAATGAGCAAATGAGCAAATGAGCAAATGAGCAAATGAGAGCAAAGGAGTAAATGAGTAAATGAGTAAATTAGCAAATGAGCAAATAAGCAAATGATCAAATGATCAAATGAGCAAATGAGAGCAAATGAGAGCAAATGAGCAAATGAGCAAATGAGCCTATGAGCAAATGAGCAAATAAGCAAATGAGCAAATGAGCAAATGAGCAAATGAGCAAATGAGCAAATGAGCAAATGAGCAAATGAGCAAATGAGCAAATGAGAAAATGAGCAAATGAGCAAATGAGCAAAAGAGCAAATGAGCAAATGAGCAAATTAGAAAATGAGCAAATGAGCAAATGAGCAAATGATCAAATGAGCAAATGAGCAAATGAGCAAATGAACAAATGAGAGCAAATGAGCAAATGGTCAAATGAGCAAATGAGCAAATGAGAGCAATTGAGAGCAAATTAGGAAATGAGCAAATGAGAGCAAATGAGCAAATGAGCAAATAAGCAAATGAGCAAATGAGCAAATGAGCAAATGAGCAAATTAGAAAATGAGACCAAAGGAGTAAATGAGTAAATGAGCAAATGAGCAAATGAGCAAATGAGCAAATGAGCAAATGAGCAAATATGAGCAAATGAGCAAATGAGCAAATGAGAGCAAAGGAGTATATGAGAAAATGAGTAAATGAGCAAATGAGCAAATAAGCAAATGAGCAAATGAGCAAATGAGCAAATGAGCAAATGAGCAAATGAGAAAATGACCAAATTAGAAAATGAGCAAATGAGCAAATGAGCAAATGATCAAATGAGCAAATGAGCAAATGAGCAAATGAACAAATGAGAGCAAATGAGCAAATGAGCAAATGAGCAAATGAGCAAATGAGCAAATGAGCAAATGAGCAAATGAGCAAATGAGCAAATGAGCAAATGAGCAAATGAGCAAATGAGCAAATGAGCAAATGAGCAAATGAGCAAATGAGCAAATGAGAAAATGACCAAATTAGAAAATGAGCAAATGAGCAAATGAGCAAATGAGAGCAATTGAGAGCAAATTAGGAAATGAGCAAATGAGAGCAAATGAGCAAATGAGCAAATAAGCAAATGAGCAAATGAGCAAATGAGCAAATGAGCAAATTAGCAAATTAGCAAATGAGCAAATGAGAGCAAATGAGCAAATGAGCAAATGAGCAAATGAGCAAATGAGCAAATGAGCAAATGATCAAATGATCAAATGATCAAATGAGCAAATGAGCAAATGAGAGCAAATGAGAGCAAATGAGCAAATGAGCAAATGAGCCTATGAGCAAATGAGCAAATGAGCAAATGAGCAAATGAGCAAATGAGCAAATGAGAGCAAAGGAGTAAATGAGTAAATGAGTAAATGAGCAAATGAGCAAATAAGCAAATGAGCAAATGAGCAAATGAGCAAATGAGCAAATATGAGCAAATGAGCAAATGAGCAAATGAGCAAATGAGCAAATATGAGCAAATGAGCAAATGAGCAAATGAGCAAATGAGCAAATGAGCAAATGAGCAAATGAGCAAATGAGCAAATGAGCAAATGAGCAAATGAGCAAATGAGCAAATGAGCAAATGAGCAAATGAGCAAATGAGAAAATGAGCAAATGAGCAAATGAGCAAATGAGCAAATGATCAAATGATCAAATGAGCAAATGAGCAAATGAGCAAATGAGAAAATGAGCAAATGAGAAAATGAGCAAATTAGAAAATGATCAAATGATCAAATGAGCAAATGATCAAATGAGCAAATGAGAAAATGAGCAAATTAGAAAATGAGCAAATGAGCAAATGAGCAAATGAACAAATGAGAGCAAATGAGCAAATGGGCAAATGAGCAAATGAGCAAATGAGAGCAATTGAGAGCAAATGAGCAAATGAGCAAATGAGCAAATTAGCAAATGAGCAAATGAGAGCAAATGAGCAAATGAGCAAGTGAGCAAATTAGCAAATTAGCAAATGAGCAAATGAGAGCAAATGAGCAAATGAGCAAATGAACAAATGAGAACATGAGCAAATGAGCAAATGAGAACATGAGCAAATGAGCATATGAGCAAATGAGCAAATGAGCAAATTAGAAAATGAGCAAATGAGCAAATGAGCAATTGAGCAAATGAGCAAATGAGCAAATGAGCAAATGAGCCAATGAGCAAATGAGCAAATGAGCAAATGAGCAAATGAGCAAATGAGCAAATGAACAAATAAGCAAATGAGCAAATGAGCAAATGAACAAATGAGCAAATAAGCAAATGAGCAAAGGAGCAAATGAGCAAATGAGCAAATGAGCAAATGAGCAAATGAGCAAATGAGCAAATGAGCAAATGAGCAAATGAGCAAATTAGCAAATGAGAGCAAATGAGAGCAAATGAGAGCAAATGAGAGCAAATGAGAGCAAATGAGCAAATGAGCAAATGAGCAAATGAGCAAATATGGGCAAATGAGCAAATGAGCAAATGAGCAAATGAGCAATTGAGCAAATGAGCAAATGAGCAAATGAGCAAATGAGCAAATGAGCAAATGAGCAAATGAGCAAATTAGAAAATGAGCAAATGAGCAAATGAGCAAATGAGCAAATGAGCAATTGGGCAAATGATCAAATGAACAAATGAGCAAATGAGAGCAAATGAGGGCAAATGAGCAAATGAGAGCAAATGAGCAAATGAGCAAATGAGAGCAAATGAGCGAATGAGCAAATGAGCAAATGAGCAAATGAGAGCAAATGAGCAAATGAGCAAATGAGCAAATAAGCAAATGACCAAATGATCAAATGATCAAATGATCAAATGATCAAATGAGCAAATGAGCAAATGAGAGCAAATGAGAGCAAATGAGCAAATGAGCAAATGAGCCAATGAGCAAATGAGCAAATGAGCAAAGGAGCAAATGAGCAAATGAGCAAATGAGCAAATGAGAGCAAAGGAGTAAATGAGTAAATGAGCAAATGAGCAAATGAGCAAATGAGCAAATGAGTAAATGAGCAAATGAGAGCAAATGAGGGCAAATGAGAGCAAATGAGGGCAAATGAGCAAATGAGAGCAAATGAGCAAATGAGCAAATGAGCGAATGAGCAAAAAAAAGCAAATGAGCAAATGAGAGCAAATGAGAGCAAATGAGCAAATGAGCAAATGAGCAAATGAGCAAATGAGCAAATGAGCAAATGAGCAAATGAACAAATGAGAAATGAGAGCAAATGAGGGCAAGTGAGAGCAAATGAGGGCAAATGAGCAAATGAGCAAATGAGAGCAAATGAGCAAATGAGCAAATGAGCAAATGAGAGCAAATGAGAGCAAATGAGAGCAAATGAGCAAATGAGCAAATGAGCCTATGAGCAAATGATCAAATGATCAAATGATCAAATGAGCAAATGAGCAAATGAGAGCAAATGAGAGCAAATGAGCAAATGAGCAAATGAGCCTATGAGCAAATGAGCAAATGAGCAAATGAGCAAATGAGCAAATGAGCAAATGAGAGCAAAGGAGTAAATGAGTAAATGAGTAAATGAGCAAATGAGCAAATAAGCAAATGAGCAAATGAGCAAATGAGCAAATGAGCAAATATGAGCAAATGAGCAAATGAGCAAATGAGCAAATGAGCAAATATGAGCAAATGAGCAAATGAGCAAATGAGCAAATGAGCAAATGAGCAAATGAGCAAATGAGCAAATGAGCAAATGAGCAAATGAGCAAATGAGCAAATGAGCAAATGAGCAAATGAGCAAATGAGCAAATGAGAAAATGAGCAAATGAGCAAATGAGCAAATGAGCAAATGATCAAATGATCAAATGAGCAAATGAGCAAATGAGCAAATGAGAAAATGAGCAAATGAGAAAATGAGCAAATTAGAAAATGATCAAATGATCAAATGAGCAAATGATCAAATGAGCAAATGAGAAAATGAGCAAATTAGAAAATGAGCAAATGAGCAAATGAGCAAATGAACAAATGAGAGCAAATGAGCAAATGGGCAAATGAGCAAATGAGCAAATGAGAGCAATTGAGAGCAAATGAGCAAATGAGCAAATGAGCAAATTAGCAAATGAGCAAATGAGAGCAAATGAGCAAATGAGCAAATGAGCAAATTAGCAAATTAGCAAATGAGCAAATGAGAGCAAATGAGCAAATGAGCAAATGAACAAATGAGAACATGAGCAAATGAGCAAATGAGAACATGAGCAAATGAGCATATGAGCAAATGAGCAAATGAGCAAATTAGAAAATGAGCAAATGAGCAAATGAGCAATTGAGCAAATGAGCAAATGAGCAAATGAGCAAATGAGCCAATGAGCAAATGAGCAAATGAGCAAATGAGCAAATGAGCAAATGAGCAAATGAACAAATAAGCAAATGAGCAAATGAGCAAATGAACAAATGAGCAAATAAGCAAATGAGCAAAGGAGCAAATGAGCAAGTGAGCAAATGAGCAAATGAGCAAATGAGCAAATGAGCAAATGAGCAAATGAGCAAATGAGCAAATTAGCAAATGAGAGCAAATGAGAGCAAATGAGAGCAAATGAGAGCAAATGAGAGCAAATGAGCAAATGAGCAAATGAGCAAATGAGCAAATATGGGCAAATGAGCAAATGAGCAAATGAGCAAATGAGCAATTGAGCAAATGAGCAAATGAGCAAATGAGCAAATGAGCAAATGAGCAAATGAGCAAATGAGCAAATTAGAAAATGAGCAAATGAGCAAATGAGCAAATGAGCAAATGAGCAATTGGGCAAATGATCAAATGAACAAATGAGCAAATGAGAGCAAATGAGGGCAAATGAGCAAATGAGAGCAAATGAGCAAATGAGCAAATGAGAGCAAATGAGCGAATGAGCAAATGAGCAAATGAGCAAATGAGAGCAAATGAGCAAATGAGCAAATGAGCAAATAAGCAAATGACCAAATGATCAAATGATCAAATGATCAAATGATCAAATGAGCAAATGAGCAAATGAGAGCAAATGAGAGCAAATGAGCAAATGAGCAAATGAGCCAATGAGCAAATGAGCAAATGAGCAAAGGAGCAAATGAGCAAATGAGCAAATGAGCAAATGAGAGCAAAGGAGTAAATGAGTAAATGAGCAAATGAGCAAATGAGCAAATGAGCAAATGAGTAAATGAGCAAATGAGAGCAAATGAGGGCAAATGAGAGCAAATGAGGGCAAATGAGCAAATGAGAGCAAATGAGCAAATGAGCAAATGAGCGAATGAGCAAAAAAAAGCAAATGAGCAAATGAGAGCAAATGAGAGCAAATGAGCAAATGAGCAAATGAGCAAATGAGCAAATGAGCAAATGAGCAAATGAGCAAATGAACAAATGAGAAATGAGAGCAAATGAGGGCAAGTGAGAGCAAATGAGGGCAAATGAGCAAATGAGCAAATGAGAGCAAATGAGCAAATGAGCAAATGAGCAAATGAGAGCAAATGAGAGCAAATGAGAGCAAATGAGCAAATGAGCAAATGAGCCTATGAGCAAATGAGCAAATGAGCAAATGAGCAAATGAGCAAATGAGCAAATGAGCAAATGAGCAAATGAGAGCAAAGGAGTAAATGAGTAAATGAGTAAATGAGCAAATGAGCAAATAAGCAAATGATCAAATGATCAATTGAGCAAATGAGAGCAAATGAGAGCAAATGAGCAAATGAGCAAATGAGCAAATGAGCAAATGAGCAAATGAGCAAATGAGCAAATATGAGCAAATGAGCAAATGAGCAAATGAGAGCAAAGGAGTATATGAGTAAATGAGTAAATGAGCAAATGAGCAAATAAGCAAATGAGCAAATGAGCAAATGAGCAAATGAGCAAATGAGCAAATGAGCAAATGAGCAAATGAGCAAATGAGAAAATGACCAAATTAGAAAATTAGCAAATGAGCAAATGAGCAAATGATCAAATGAGCAAATGAGCAAATGAGCAAATGAGCAAATGAGCAAATGAGAGCAAAGGAGTAAATGAGTAAATGAGTAAATGAGCAAATGAGCAAATAAGCAAATGATCAAATGATCAAATGAGCAAATGAGAGCAAATGAGAGCAAATGAGCAAATGAGCAAATGAGCCTATGAGCAAATGAGCAAATGAGCAAATGAGCAAATATGAGCAAATGAGCAAATGAGCAAATGAGAGCAAAGGAGTATATGAGTAAATGAGTAAATGAGCAAATGAGCAAATAAGCAAATGAGCAAATGAGCAAATGAGCAAATGAGCAAATGAGCAAATGAGCAAATGAGCAAATGAGAAAATGACCAAATTAGAAAATGAGCAAATGAGCAAATGAGCAAATGAGCAAATGATCAAATCAGCAAATGAGCAAATGAGCAAATGAACAAATGAGAGCAAATGAGCAAATGAGCAAATGAGCAAATGAGCAAATGAGCAAATGAGCAAATGAGCAAATGAGCAAATGAGCAAATGAGCAAATGAGCAAATGAGCAAATGAGCAAATGAGCAAATGAGCAAATGAGCAAATGAGAAAATGACCAAATTAGAAAATGAGCAAATGAGCAAATGAGCAAATGAGAGCAATTGAGAGCAAATTAGGAAATGAGCAAATGAGCAAATGAGCAAATGAACAAATGAGAGCAAATGAGCAAATGAGCAAATGAGCAAATGAGCAAATGAGCAAATGAGCAAATGAGCAAATGAGCAAATGAGCAAATGAGCAAATGAGCAAATGAGCAAATGAGCAAATGAGCAAATGAGCAAATGAGCAAATGAGCAAATGAGAAAATGACCAAATTAGAAAATGAGCAAATGAGCAAATGAGCAAATGAGAGCAATTGAGAGCAAATTAGGAAATGAGCAAATGAGAGCAAATGAGCAAATGAGCAAATAAGCAAATGAGCAAATGAGCAAATGAGCAAATGAGCAAATTAGCAAATTAGCAAATGAGCAAATGAGAGCAAATGAGCAAATGAGCAAATGAGCAAATGAGCAAATGAGCAAATGAGCAAATGATCAAATGATCAAATGATCAAATGAGCAAATGAGCAAATGAGAGCAAATGAGAGCAAATGAGCAAATGAGCAAATGAGCCTATGAGCAAATGAGCAAATGAGCAAATGAGCAAATGAGCAAATGAGCAAATGAGAGCAAAGGAGTAAATGAGTAAATGAGTAAATGAGCAAATGAGCAAATAAGCAAATGAGCAAATGAGCAAATGAGCAAATGAGCAAATATGAGCAAATGAGCAAATGAGCAAATGAGCAAATGAGCAAATATGAGCAAATGAGCAAATGAGCAAATGAGCAAATGAGCAAATGAGCAAATGAGCAAATGAGCAAATGAGCAAATGAGCAAATGAGCAAATGAGCAAATGAGCAAATGAGCAAATGAGCAAATGAGCAAATGAGCAAATGAGCAAATGAGAAAATGAGCAAATGAGCAAATGAGCAAATGAGCAAATGATCAAATGATCAAATGAGCAAATGAGCAAATGAGCAAATGAGAAAATGAGCAAATGAGAAAATGAGCAAATTAGAAAATGATCAAATGATCAAATGAGCAAATGATCAAATGAGCAAATGAGAAAATGAGCAAATTAGAAAATGAGCAAATGAGCAAATGAGCAAATGAACAAATGAGAGCAAATGAGCAAATGGGCAAATGAGCAAATGAGCAAATGAGAGCAATTGAGAGCAAATGAGCAAATGAGCAAATGAGCAAATTAGCAAATGAGCAAATGAGAGCAAATGAGCAAATGAGCAAATGAACAAATGAGAACATGATCAAATGAGCAAATGAGCAAATGAGCAAATGAGCAAATGAGCAAATGAGAAAATGAGCAAATGATCAAATGAGCAAATGATCAAATGAGCAAATGATCAAATGAGCAAATGAGAAAATGAGCAAATTAGAAAATGAGCAAATGAGCAAATGAGCAAATGAACAAATGAGAGCAAATGAGCAAATGGGCAAATGAGCAAATGAGCAAATGAGAGCAATTGAGAGCAAATTAGGAAATGAGCAAATGAGAGCAAATGAGCAAATGAGCAAATGAGCAAATGAGCAAATGAGCAAATTAGCAAATTAGCAAATGAGCAAATGAGAGCAAATGAGCAAATGAGCAAATGAACAAATGAGAACATGAGCAAATGAGCAAATGAGAACATGAGCAAATGAGCATATGAGCAAATGAGCAAATGAGCAAATTAGAAAATGAGCAAATGAGCAAATGAGCAATTGAGCAAATGAGCAAATGAGCAAATGAGCAAATGAGCCAATGAGCAAATGAGCAAATGAGCAAATGAGCAAATGAGCAAATGAGCAAATGAACAAATAAGCAAATGAGCAAATGAGCAAATGAACAAATGAGCAAATAAGCAAATGAGCAAATGAGCAAATGAGCAAGTGAGCAAATGAGCAAATGAGCAAATGAGCAAATGAGCAAATGAGCAAATGAGCAAATGAGCAAATTAGCAAATGAGAGCAAATGAGAGCAAATGAGAGCAAATGAGAGCAAATGAGAGCAAATGAGCAAATGAGCAAATGAGCAAATGAGCAAATATGGGCAAATGAGCAAATGAGCAAATGAGCAAATGAGCAATTGAGCAAATGAGCAAATGAGCAAATGAGCAAATGAGCAAATGAGCAAATGAGCAAATGAGCAAATTAGAAAATGAGCAAATGAGCAAATGAGCAAATGAGCAAATGAGCAATTGGGCAAATGATCAAATGAACAAATGAGCAAATGAGAGCAAATGAGGGCAAATGAGCAAATGAGAGCAAATGAGCAAATGAGCAAATGAGAGCAAATGAGCGAATGAGCAAATGAGCAAATGAGCAAATGAGAGCAAATGAGCAAATGAGCAAATGAGCAAATAAGCAAATGACCAAATGATCAAATGATCAAATGATCAAATGATCAAATGAGCAAATGAGCAAATGAGAGCAAATGAGAGCAAATGAGCAAATGAGCAAATGAGCCAATGAGCAAATGAGCAAATGAGCAAATGAGCAAATGAGAGCAAAGGAGTAAATGAGTAAATGAGCAAATGAGCAAATGAGCAAATGAGCAAATGAGTAAATGAGCAAATAAGAGCAAATGAGGGCAAATGAGAGCAAATGAGGGCAAATGAGCAAATGAGAGCAAATGAGCAAATGAGCAAATGAGCGAATGAGCAAAAAAAAGCAAATGAGCAAATGAGAGCAAATGAGAGCAAATGAGCAAATGAGCAAATGAGCAAATGAGCAAATGAGCAAATGAGCAAATGAGCAAATGAACAAATGAGAAATGAGAGCAAATGAGGGCAAGTGAGAGCAAATGAGGGCAAATGAGCAAATGAGCAAATGAGAGCAAATGAGCAAATGAGCAAATGAGCAAATGAGAGCAAATGAGAGCAAATGAGAGCAAATGAGCAAATGAGCAAATGAGCCTATGAGCAAATGAGCAAATGAGCAAATGAGCAAATGAGCAAATGAGCAAATGAGCAAATGAGCAAATGAGAGCAAAGGAGTAAATGAGTAAATGAGTAAATGAGCAAATGAGCAAATAAGCAAATGATCAAATGATCAATTGAGCAAATGAGAGCAAATGAGAGCAAATGAGCAAATGAGCAAATGAGCAAATGAGCAAATGAGCAAATGAGCAAATGAGCAAATATGAGCAAATGAGCAAATGAGCAAATGAGAGCAAAGGAGTATATGAGTAAATGAGTAAATGAGCAAATGAGCAAATAAGCAAATGAGCAAATGAGCAAATGAGCAAATGAGCAAATGAGCAAATGAGCAAATGAGCAAATGAGCAAATGAGAAAATGACCAAATTAGAAAATTAGCAAATGAGCAAATGAGCAAATGATCAAATGAGCAAATGAGCAAATGAGCAAATGAGCAAATGAGCAAATGAGAGCAAAGGAGTAAATGAGTAAATGAGTAAATGAGCAAATGAGCAAATAAGCAAATGATCAAATGATCAAATGAGCAAATGAGAGCAAATGAGAGCAAATGAGCAAATGAGCAAATGAGCCTATGAGCAAATGAGCAAATGAGCAAATGAGCAAATATGAGCAAATGAGCAAATGAGCAAATGAGAGCAAAGGAGTATATGAGTAAATGAGTAAATGAGCAAATGAGCAAATAAGCAAATGAGCAAATGAGCAAATGAGCAAATGAGCAAATGAGCAAATGAGCAAATGAGCAAATGAGAAAATGACCAAATTAGAAAATGAGCAAATGAGCAAATGAGCAAATGATCAAATCAGCAAATGAGCAAATGAGCAAATGAACAAATGAGAGCAAATGAGCAAATGAGCAAATGAGCAAATGAGCAAATGAGCAAATGAGCAAATGAGCAAATGAGCAAATGAGCAAATGAGCAAATGAGCAAATGAGCAAATGAGAAAATGACCAAATTAGAAAATGAGCAAATGAGCAAATGAGCAAATGAGAGCAATTGAGAGCAAATTAGGAAATGAGCAAATGAGAGCAAATGAGCAAATGAGCAAATAAGCAAATGAGCAAATGAGCAAATGAGCAAATGAGCAAATTAGCAAATTAGCAAATGAGCAAATGAGAGCAAATGAGCAAATGAGCAAATGAGCAAATGAGCAAATGAGCAAATGAGCAAATGATCAAATGATCAAATGATCAAATGAGCAAATGAGCAAATGAGAGCAAATGAGAGCAAATGAGCAAATGAGCAAATGAGCCTATGAGCAAATGAGCAAATGAGCAAATGAGCAAATGAGCAAATGAGCAAATGAGAGCAAAGGAGTAAATGAGTAAATGAGTAAATGAGCAAATGAGCAAATAAGCAAATGAGCAAATGAGCAAATGAGCAAATGAGCAAATATGAGCAAATGAGCAAATGAGCAAATGAGCAAATGAGCAAATATGAGCAAATGAGCAAATGAGCAAATGAGCAAATGAGCAAATGAGCAAATGAGCAAATGAGCAAATGAGCAAATGAGCAAATGAGCAAATGAGCAAATGAGCAAATGAGCAAATGAGCAAATGAGCAAATGAGCAAATGAGCAAATGAGAAAATGAGCAAATGAGCAAATGAGCAAATGAGCAAATGATCAAATGATCAAATGAGCAAATGAGCAAATGAGCAAATGAGAAAATGAGCAAATGAGAAAATGAGCAAATTAGAAAATGATCAAATGATCAAATGAGCAAATGATCAAATGAGCAAATGAGAAAATGAGCAAATTAGAAAATGAGCAAATGAGCAAATGAGCAAATGAACAAATGAGAGCAAATGAGCAAATGGGCAAATGAGCAAATGAGCAAATGAGAGCAATTGAGAGCAAATGAGCAAATGAGCAAATGAGCAAATTAGCAAATGAGCAAATGAGAGCAAATGAGCAAATGAGCAAATGAACAAATGAGAACATGATCAAATGAGCAAATGAGCAAATGAGCAAATGAGCAAATGAGCAAATGAGAAAATGAGCAAATGAGAAAATGAGCAAATGATCAAATGAGCAAATGATCAAATGAGCAAATGAGAAAATGAGCAAATTAGAAAATGAGCAAATGAGCAAATGAGCAAATGAACAAATGAGAGCAAATGAGCAAATGGGCAAATGAGCAAATGAGCAAATGAGAGCAATTGAGAGCAAATTAGGAAATGAGCAAATGAGAGCAAATGAGCAAATGAGCAAATGAGCAAATGAGCAAATGAGCAAATTAGCAAATTAGCAAATGAGCAAATGAGAGCAAATGAGCAAATGAGCAAATGAACAAATGAGAACATGAGCAAATGAGCAAATGAGAACATGAGCAAATGAGCATATGAGCAAATGAGCAAATGAGCAAATTAGAAAATGAGCAAATGAGCAAATGAGCAATTGAGCAAATGAGCAAATGAGCAAATGAGCAAATGAGCCAATGAGCAAATGAGCAAATGAGCAAATGAGCAAATTAGCAAATGAGCAAATGAACAAATAAGCAAATGAGCAAATGAGCAAATGAACAAATGAGCAAATAAGCAAATGAGCAAATGAGCAAATGAGCAAGTGAGCAAATGAGCAAATGAGCAAATGAGCAAATGAGCAAATGAGCAAATGAGCAAATGAGCAAATTAGCAAATGAGAGCAAATGAGAGCAAATGAGAGCAAATGAGAGCAAATGAGAGCAAATGAGCAAATGAGCAAATGAGCAAATATGGGCAAATGAGCAAATGAGCAAATGAGCAAATGAGCAAATGAGCAATTGAGCAAATGAGCAAATGAGCAAATGAGCAAATGAGCAAATGAGCAAATGAGCAAATGAGCAAATTAGAAAATGAGCAAATGAGCAAATGAGCAAATGAGCAAATGAGCAAATGAGCAAATGAGCAAATGAGCAAATGAGCAAATGAGAGCAAATGAGGGCAAATGAGCAAATGAGAGCAAATGAGCAAATGAGCAAATGAGAGCAAATGAGCGAATGAGCAATTGAGCAAATGAGCAAATGAGAGCAAATGAGCAAATGAGCAAATGAGCAAATAAGCAAATGACCAAATGATCAAATGATCAAATGATCAAATGATCAAATGAGCAAATGAGCAAATGAGAGCAAATGAGAGCAAATGAGCAAATGAGCAAATGAGCCAATGAGCAAATGAGCAAATGAGCAAAGGAGCAAATGAGCAAATGAGCAAATGAGCAAATGAGAGCAAAGGAGTAAATGAGTAAATGAGCAAATGAGCAAATGAGCAAATGAGCAAATGAGTAAATGAGCAAATAAGAGCAAATGAGGGCAAATGAGAGCAAATGAGGGCAAATGAGCAAATGAGAGCAAATGAGCAAATGAGCAAATGAGCGAATGAGCAAAAAAAAGCAAATGAGCAAATGAGAGCAAATGAGAGCAAATGAGCAAATGAGCAAATGAGCAAATGAGCAAATGAGCAAATGAGCAAATGAGCAAATGAACAAATGAGAAATGAGAGCAAATGAGGGCAAGTGAGAGCAAATGAGGGCAAATGAGCAAATGAGCAAATGAGAGCAAATGAGCAAATGAGCAAATGAGCAAATGAGAGCAAATGAGAGCAAATGAGAGCAAATGAGCAAATGAGCAAATGAGCCTATGAGCAAATGAGCAAATGAGCAAATGAGCAAATGAGCAAATGAGCAAATGAGCAAATGAGCAAATGAGAGCAAAGGAGTAAATGAGTAAATGAGTAAATGAGCAAATGAGCAAATAAGCAAATGATCAAATGATCAATTGAGCAAATGAGAGCAAATGAGAGCAAATGAGCAAATGAGCAAATGAGCAAATGAGCAAATGAGCAAATGAGCAAATGAGCAAATATGAGCAAATGAGCAAATGAGCAAATGAGAGCAAATGAGAGCAAATGAGAGCAAATGAGCAAATGAGCAAATGAGCCAATGAGCAAATGAGCAAATGAGCAAAGGAGCAAATGAGCAAATGAGCAAATGAGCAAATGAGAGCAAAGGAGTAAATGAGTAAATGAGCAAATGAGCAAATATGAGCAAATGAGCAAATGAGCAAATGAGCAAATGAGCAAATGAGCAAATGAGAAAATGAGAAAATGACCAAATTAGAAAATGAGCAAATGAGCAAATGAGCAAATGATCAAATGAGCAAATGAGCAAATGAGCAAATGAGCAAATGAGCAAATGAGAGCAAAGGAGTAAATGAGTAAATGAGTAAATGAGCAAATGAGCAAATAAGCAAATGATCAAATGATCAAATGAGCAAATGAGAGCAAATGAGAGCAAATGAGCAAATGAGCAAATGAGCCTATGAGCAAATGAGCAAATGAGCAAATGAGCAAATATGAGCAAATGAGCAAATGAGCAAATGAGAGCAAAGGAGTATATGAGTAAATGAGTAAATGAGCAAATGAGCAAATGAGCAAATAAGCAAATTAGCAAATGAGCAAATGAGCAAATGAGCAAATGAGCAAATGAGCAAATGAGAGCAAATGAGGGCAAATGAGCAAATGAGAGCAAATGAGCAAATGAGCAAATGAGAGCAAATGAGCGAATGAGCAATTGAGCAAATGAGCAAATGAGAGCAAATGAGCAAATGAGCAAATGAGCAAATAAGCAAATGACCAAATGATCAAATGATCAAATGATCAAATGATCAAATGAGCAAATGAGCAAATGAGAGCAAATGAGAGCAAATGAGCAAATGAGCAAATGAGCCAATGAGCAAATGAGCAAATGAGCAAAGGAGCAAATGAGCAAATGAGCAAATGAGCAAATGAGAGCAAAGGAGTAAATGAGTAAATGAGCAAATGAGCAAATGAGCAAATGAGCAAATGAGTAAATGAGCAAATAAGAGCAAATGAGGGCAAATGAGAGCAAATGAGGGCAAATGAGCAAATGAGAGCAAATGAGCAAATGAGCAAATGAGCGAATGAGCAAAAAAAAGCAAATGAGCAAATGAGAGCAAATGAGAGCAAATGAGCAAATGAGCAAATGAGCAAATGAGCAAATGAGCAAATGAGCAAATGAGCAAATGAACAAATGAGAAATGAGAGCAAATGAGGGCAAGTGAGAGCAAATGAGGGCAAATGAGCAAATGAGCAAATGAGAGCAAATGAGCAAATGAGCAAATGAGCAAATGAGAGCAAATGAGAGCAAATGAGAGCAAATGAGCAAATGAGCAAATGAGCCTATGAGCAAATGAGCAAATGAGCAAATGAGCAAATGAGCAAATGAGCAAATGAGCAAATGAGCAAATGAGAGCAAAGGAGTAAATGAGTAAATGAGTAAATGAGCAAATGAGCAAATAAGCAAATGATCAAATGATCAATTGAGCAAATGAGAGCAAATGAGAGCAAATGAGCAAATGAGCAAATGAGCAAATGAGCAAATGAGCAAATGAGCAAATGAGCAAATATGAGCAAATGAGCAAATGAGCAAATGAGAGCAAAGGAGTATATGAGTAAATGAGTAAATGAGCAAATGAGCAAATAAGCAAATGAGCAAATGAGCAAATGAGCAAATGAGCAAATGAGCAAATGAGCAAATGAGCAAATGAGCAAATGAGAAAATGACCAAATTAGAAAATTAGCAAATGAGCAAATGAGCAAATGATCAAATGAGCAAATGAGCAAATGAGCAAATGAGCAAATGAGCAAATGAGAGCAAAGGAGTAAATGAGTAAATGAGTAAATGAGCAAATGAGCAAATAAGCAAATGATCAAATGATCAAATGAGCAAATGAGAGCAAATGAGAGCAAATGAGCAAATGAGCAAATGAGCCTATGAGCAAATGAGCAAATGAGCAAATGAGCAAATATGAGCAAATGAGCAAATGAGCAAATGAGAGCAAAGGAGTATATGAGTAAATGAGTAAATGAGCAAATGAGCAAATAAGCAAATGAGCAAATGAGCAAATGAGCAAATGAGCAAATGAGCAAATGAGCAAATGAGCAAATGAGAAAATGACCAAATTAGAAAATGAGCAAATGAGCAAATGAGCAAATGATCAAATCAGCAAATGAGCAAATGAGCAAATGAACAAATGAGAGCAAATGAGCAAATGAGCAAATGAGCAAATGAGCAAATGAGCAAATGAGCAAATGAGCAAATGAGCAAATGAGCAAATGAGCAAATGAGCAAATGAGCAAATGAGCAAATGAGCAAATGAGCAAATGAGCAAATGAGCAAATGAGCAAATGAGAAAATGACCAAATTAGAAAATGAGCAAATGAGCAAATGAGCAAATGATCAAATCAGCAAATGAGCAAATGAGCAAATGAACAAATGAGAGCAAATGAGCAAATGAGCAAATGAGCAAATGAGCAAATGAGCAAATGAGCAAATGAGCAAATGAGCAAATGAGCAAATGAGCAAATGAGCAAATGAGCAAATGAGCAAATGAGCAAATGAGCAAATGAGCAAATGAGCAAATGAGCAAATGAGCAAATGAGAAAATGACCAAATTAGAAAATGAGCAAATGAGCAAATGAGCAAATGAGAGCAATTGAGAGCAAATTAGGAAATGAGCAAATGAGAGCAAATGAGCAAATGAGCAAATAAGCAAATGAGCAAATGAGCAAATGAGCAAATGAGCAAATGAGCAAATTAGCAAATGAGCAAATGAGAGCAAATGAGCAAATGAGCAAATGAGCAAATGAGCAAATGAGCAAATGATCAAATGATCAAATGGTCAAATGATCAAATGAGCAAATGAGCAAATGAGAGCAAATGAGAGCAAATGAGCAAATGAGCAAATGAGCCAATGAGCAAATGAGCAAATGAGCAAAGGAGCAAATGAGCAAATGAGCAAATGAGCAAATGAGAGCAAAGGAGTAAATGAGTAAATGAGCAAATGAGCAAATATGAGCAAATGAGCAAATGAGCAAATGAGCAAATGAGCAAATGAGCAAATGAGAAAATGAGAAAATGACCAAATTAGAAAATGAGCAAATGAGCAAATGAGCAAATGATCAAATGAGCAAATGAGCAAATGAGCAAATGAGCAAATGAGCAAATGAGAGCAAAGGAGTAAATGAGTAAATGAGTAAATGAGCAAATGAGCAAATAAGCAAATGATCAAATGATCAAATGAGCAAATGAGAGCAAATGAGAGCAAATGAGCAAATGAGCAAATGAGCCTATGAGCAAATGAGCAAATGAGCAAATGAGCAAATATGAGCAAATGAGCAAATGAGCAAATGAGAGCAAAGGAGTATATGAGTAAATGAGTAAATGAGCAAATGAGCAAATGAGCAAATAAGCAAATTAGCAAATGAGCAAATGAGCAAATGAGCAAATGAGCAAATGAGCAAATGAGCAAATGAGCAAATGAGAAAATGACCAAATTAGAAAATGAGTAAATGAGCAAATGAGCAAATGAGCAAATAAGCAAATTAGCAAATGAGCAAATGAGCAAATGAGCAAATGAGCAAATGAGCAAATGAGAGCAAATGAGGGCAAATGAGCAAATGAGAGCAAATGAGCAAATGAGCAAATGAGAGCAAATGAGCGAATGAGCAATTGAGCAAATGAGCAAATGAGAGCAAATGAGCAAATGAGCAAATGAGCAAATAAGCAAATGACCAAATGATCAAATGATCAAATGATCAAATGATCAAATGAGCAAATGAGCAAATGAGAGCAAATGAGAGCAAATGAGCAAATGAGCAAATGAGCCAATGAGCAAATGAGCAAATGAGCAAAGGAGCAAATGAGCAAATGAGCAAATGAGCAAATGAGAGCAAAGGAGTAAATGAGTAAATGAGCAAATGAGCAAATGAGCAAATGAGCAAATGAGTAAATGAGCAAATAAGAGCAAATGAGGGCAAATGAGAGCAAATGAGGGCAAATGAGCAAATGAGAGCAAATGAGCAAATGAGCAAATGAGCGAATGAGCAAAAAAAAGCAAATGAGCAAATGAGAGCAAATGAGAGCAAATGAGCAAATGAGCAAATGAGCAAATGAGCAAATGAGCAAATGAGCAAATGAGCAAATGAACAAATGAGAAATGAGAGCAAATGAGGGCAAGTGAGAGCAAATGAGGGCAAATGAGCAAATGAGCAAATGAGAGCAAATGAGCAAATGAGCAAATGAGCAAATGAGAGCAAATGAGAGCAAATGAGAGCAAATGAGCAAATGAGCAAATGAGCCTATGAGCAAATGAGCAAATGAGCAAATGAGCAAATGAGCAAATGAGCAAATGAGCAAATGAGCAAATGAGAGCAAAGGAGTAAATGAGTAAATGAGTAAATGAGCAAATGAGCAAATAAGCAAATGATCAAATGATCAATTGAGCAAATGAGAGCAAATGAGAGCAAATGAGCAAATGAGCAAATGAGCAAATGAGCAAATGAGCAAATGAGCAAATGAGCAAATATGAGCAAATGAGCAAATGAGCAAATGAGAGCAAAGGAGTATATGAGTAAATGAGTAAATGAGCAAATGAGCAAATAAGCAAATGAGCAAATGAGCAAATGAGCAAATGAGCAAATGAGCAAATGAGCAAATGAGCAAATGAGCAAATGAGAAAATGACCAAATTAGAAAATTAGCAAATGAGCAAATGAGCAAATGATCAAATGAGCAAATGAGCAAATGAGCAAATGAGCAAATGAGCAAATGAGAGCAAAGGAGTAAATGAGTAAATGAGTAAATGAGCAAATGAGCAAATAAGCAAATGATCAAATGATCAAATGAGCAAATGAGAGCAAATGAGAGCAAATGAGCAAATGAGCAAATGAGCCTATGAGCAAATGAGCAAATGAGCAAATGAGCAAATATGAGCAAATGAGCAAATGAGCAAATGAGAGCAAAGGAGTATATGAGTAAATGAGTAAATGAGCAAATGAGCAAATAAGCAAATGAGCAAATGAGCAAATGAGCAAATGAGCAAATGAGCAAATGAGCAAATGAGCAAATGAGAAAATGACCAAATTAGAAAATGAGCAAATGAGCAAATGAGCAAATGATCAAATCAGCAAATGAGCAAATGAGCAAATGAACAAATGAGAGCAAATGAGCAAATGAGCAAATGAGCAAATGAGCAAATGAGCAAATGAGCAAATGAGCAAATGAGCAAATGAGCAAATGAGCAAATGAGCAAATGAGCAAATGAGCAAATGAGCAAATGAGCAAATGAGAAAATGACCAAATTAGAAAATGAGCAAATGAGCAAATGAGCAAATGATCAAATCAGCAAATGAGCAAATGAGCAAATGAACAAATGAGAGCAAATGAGCAAATGAGCAAATGAGCAAATGAGCAAATGAGCAAATGAGCAAATGAGCAAATGAGCAAATGAGCAAATGAGCAAATGAGCAAATGAGCAAATGAGCAAATGAGCAAATGAGCAAATGAGCAAATGAGCAAATGAGCAAATGAGCAAATGAGAAAATGACCAAATTAGAAAATGAGCAAATGAGCAAATGAGCAAATGAGAGCAATTGAGAGCAAATTAGGAAATGAGCAAATGAGAGCAAATGAGCAAATGAGCAAATAAGCAAATGAGCAAATGAGCAAATGAGCAAATGAGCAAATGAGCAAATTAGCAAATGAGCAAATGAGAGCAAATGAGCAAATGAGCAAATGAGCAAATGAGCAAATGAGCAAATGATCAAATGATCAAATGGTCAAATGATCAAATGAGCAAATGAGCAAATGAGAGCAAATGAGAGCAAATGAGCAAATGAGCAAATGAGCCAATGAGCAAATGAGCAAATGAGCAAAGGAGCAAATGAGCAAATGAGCAAATGAGCAAATGAGAGCAAAGGAGTAAATGAGTAAATGAGCAAATGAGCAAATATGAGCAAATGAGCAAATGAGCAAATGAGCAAATGAGCAAATGAGCAAATGAGAAAATGAGAAAATGACCAAATTAGAAAATGAGCAAATGAGCAAATGAGCAAATGATCAAATGAGCAAATGAGCAAATGAGCAAATGAGCAAATGAGCAAATGAGAGCAAAGGAGTAAATGAGTAAATGAGTAAATGAGCAAATGAGCAAATAAGCAAATGATCAAATGATCAAATGAGCAAATGAGAGCAAATGAGAGCAAATGAGCAAATGAGCAAATGAGCCTATGAGCAAATGAGCAAATGAGCAAATGAGCAAATATGAGCAAATGAGCAAATGAGCAAATGAGAGCAAAGGAGTATATGAGTAAATGAGTAAATGAGCAAATGAGCAAATGAGCAAATAAGCAAATTAGCAAATGAGCAAATGAGCAAATGAGCAAATGAGCAAATGAGCAAATGAGCAAATGAGCAAATGAGAAAATGACCAAATTAGAAAATGAGCAAATGAGCACATGAGAAAATGATCAAATGAGCAAATGAGCAAATGAGCAAATGAGCAAATGAGCAAATGAGCAAATGGGAGCAAAGGAGTAAATGAGTAAATGAGTAAATGAGCAAATGAGCAAATAAGCAAATGATCAAATGATCAAATGAGCAAATGAGAGCAAATGAGAGCAAATGAGCAAATGAGCAAATGAGCCTATGAGCAAATGAGCAAATGAGCAAATGAGCAAATATGAGCAAATGAGCAAATGAGCAAATGAGAGCAAAGGAGTATATGAGTAAATGAGTAAATGAGCAAATGAGCAAATAAGCAAATGAGCAAATGAGCAAATGAGCAAATGAGCAAATGAGCAAATGAGCAAATGAGCAAATGAGCAAATGAGAAAATGACCAAATTAGAAAATGAGCAAATGAGCAAATGAGCAAATGATCAAATGAGCAAATGAGCAAATGAGCAAATGAACAAATGAGAGCAAATGAGCAAATGAGCAAATGAGCAAATGAGCAAATGAGCAAATGAGCAAATGATCAAATGAGCAAATGAGCAAATGAGCAAATGAGCAAATGAGCAAATGAGCAAATGAGCAAATGAGCAAATGAGCAAATGAGCAAATGAGAGCAATTGAGAGCAAATTAGGAAATGAGCAAATGAGAGCAAATGAGCAAATGAGCAAATAAGCAAATGAGCAAATGAGAGCAAATGAGAGCAAATGAGCAAATGAGCAAATGAGCCAATGAGCAAATGAGCAAATGAGCAAAGGAGCAAATGAGCAAATGAGCAAATGAGCAAATGAGAGCAAAGGAGTAAATGAGTAAATGAGCAAATGAGCAAATATGAGCAAATGAGCAAATGAGCAAATGAGCAAATGAGCAAATGAGCAAATGAGAAAATGAGAAAATGACCAAATTAGAAAATGAGCAAATGAGCAAATGAGCAAATGATCAAATGAGCAAATGAGCAAATGAGCAAATGAGCAAATGAGAGCAAAGGAGTAAATGAGTAAATGAGTAAATGAGCAAATGAGCAAATAAGCAAATGATCAAATGATCAAATGAGCAAATGAGAGCAAATGAGAGCAAATGAGCAAATGAGCAAATGAGCCTATGAGCAAATGAGCAAATGAGCAAATGAGCAAATATGAGCAAATGAGCAAATGAGCAAATGAGAGCAAAGGAGTATATGAGTAAATGAGTAAATGAGCATATGAGCAAATGAGCAAATAAGCAAATTAGCAAATGAGCAAATGAGCAAATGAGCAAATGAGCAAATGAGCAAATGAGCAAATGAGCAAATGAGAAAATGACCAAATTAGAAAATGAGCAAATGAGCACATGAGAAAATGATCAAATGAGCAAATGAGCAAATGAGCAAATGAGCAAATGAGCAAATGAGAGCAAAGGAGTAAATGAGTAAATGAGTAAATGAGCAAATGAGCAAATAATCAAATGATCAAATGATCAAATGAGCAAATGAGAGCAAATGAGAGCAAATGAGCAAATGAGCAAATGAGCCTATGAGCAAATGAGCAAATGAGCAAATGAGCAAATATGAGCAAATGAGCAAATGAGCAAATGAGAGCAAAGGAGTATATGAGTAAATGAGTAAATGAGCAAATGAGCAAATAAGCAAATGAGCAAATGAGCAAATGAGCAAATGAGCAAATGAGCAAATGAGCAAATGAGCAAATGAGAAAATGACCAAATTAGAAAATGAGCAAATGAGCAAATGAGCAAATGATCAAATGAGCAAATGAGCAAATGAGCAAATGAACAAATGAGAGCAAATGAGCAAATGAGCAAATGAGCAAATGAGCAAATGAGCAAATGAGCAAATGATCAAATGAGCAAATGAGCAAATGAGCAAATGAGCAAATGAGCAAATGAGCAAATGAGCAAATGAGCAAATGAGCAAATGAGCAAATGAGAGCAATTGAGAGCAAATTAGGAAATGAGCAAATGAGAGCAAATGAGCAAATGAGCAAATAAGCAAATGAGCAAATGAGCAAATGAGCAAATGAGCAAATGAGCAAATGAGCAAATTAGCAAATGAGCAAATGAGAGCAAATGAGAGCAAATGAGCAAATGAGCAAATGAGCAAATGAGCAAATGAGCAAATGAGCAAATGATCAAATGATCAAATGGTCAAATGATCAAATGAGCAAATGACCAAATGAGAGCAAATGAGAGCAAATGAGCAAATGAGCAAATGAGCCTATGAGCAAATGAGCAAATGAGCAAATGAGCAAATGAGCAAATGAGCAAATGAGAGCAAAGGAGTAAATGAGTAAATGAGTAAATGAGCAAATGAGCAAATAAGCAAATGAGCAAATGAGCAAATGAGCAAATGAGCAAATATGAGCAAATGAGCAAATGAGCAAATGAGCAAATGAGCAAATATGAGCAAATGAGCAAATGAGCAAATGAGCAAATGAGCAAATGAGCAAATGAGCAAATGAGCAAATGAGCAAATGACCAAATGACCAAATGACCAAATGACCAAATGAGCAAATAAGCAAATGAGCAAATGAGCAAATGAGCAAGTGAGCAAATGAGCAAATGAGCAAATGAGCAAATGAGCAAATGAGCAAATGAGCAAATGAGAGCAAATGAGAGCAAATGAGAGCAAATGAGAGCAAATGAGAGCAAATGAGAGCAAATGAGCAAATGAGCAAATGAGCAAATGAGCAAATATGAGCAAATGAGCAAATGAGCAAATGAGCAAATGAGCAAATGAGCAATTGAGCAAATGAGCAAATGAGCAAATGAGCAAATGAGAGCAAATGAGAGCAAATGAGGGCAAATGAGCAAATGAGCAAATGAGCAAATGAGAGCAAATGAGCGAATGAGCAAATGAGCAAATGAGCAAATGAGAGCAAATGAGCAAATGAGCAAATGAGCAAATAAGCAAATGACCAAATGATCAAATGATCAAATGATCAAATGATCAAATAAGCAAATGAGCAAATGAGAGCAAATGAGAGCAAATGAGCAAATGAGCCAATGAGCAAATGAGCAAATGAGCAAATGAGCAAAGGAGCAAATGAGCAAATGAGCAAATGAGCAAATGAGACCAAAGGAGTAAATGAGTAAATGAGCAAATGAGCAAATGAGCAAATGAGCAAATGAGCAAATGAGCAAATATGAGCAAATGAGCAAATGAGCAAATGAGAGCAAAGGAGTATATGAGAAAATGAGTAAATGAGCAAATGAGCAAATAAGCAAATGAGCAAATGAGCAAATGAGCAAATGAGCAAATGAGCAAATGAGAAAATGACCAAATTAGAAAATGAGCAAATGAGCAAATGAGCAAATGATCAAATGAGCAAATGAGCAAATGAGCAAATGAACAAATGAGAGCAAATAAGCAAATGAGCAAATGAGCAAATGAGCAAATGAGCAAATGAGCAAATGAGCAAATGAGCAAATGAGCAAATGAGCAAATGAGCAAATGAGCAAATGAGCAAATGAGCAAATGAGCAAATGAGCAAATGAGCAAATGAGCAAATGAGCAAATGAGAAAATGACCAAATTAGAAAATGAGCAAATGAGCAAATGAGCAAATGAGAGCAATTGAGAGCAAATTAGGAAATGAGCAAATGAGAGCAAATGAGCAAATGAGCAAGTAAGCAAATGAGCAAATGAGCAAATGAGCAAATGAGCAAATTAGCAAATTAGCAAATGAGCAAATGAGAGCAAATGAGCAAATGAGCAAATGAGCAAATGAGCAAATGAGCAAATGAGCAAATGATCAAATGATCAAATGATCAAATGAGCAAATGAGCAAATGAGAGCAAATGAGAGCAAATGAGCAAATGAGCAAATGAGCCTATGAGCAAATGAGCAAATGAGCAAATGAGCAAATGAGCAAATGAGCAAATGAGAGCAAAGGAGTAAATGAGTAAATGAGTAAATGAGCAAATGAGCAAATAAGCAAATGAGCAAATGAGCAAATGAGCAAATGAGCAAATATGAGCAAATGAGCAAATGAGCAAATGAGCAAATGAGCAAATATGAGCAAATGAGCAAATGAGCAAATGAGCAAATGAGCAAATGAGCAAATGATCAAATGATCAAATGAGCAAATGAGCAAATGAGCAAATGAGAAAATGAGCAAATGAGAAAATGAGCAAATGAGAAAATGATCAAATGATCAAATGAGCAAATGATCAAATGAGCAAATGAGAAAATGAGCAAATTAGAAAATGAGCAAATGAGCAAATGAGCAAATGAACAAATGAGAGCAAATGAGCAAATGGGCAAATGAGCAAATGAGCAAATGAGAGCAATTGAGAGCAAATGAGCAAATGAGCAAATGAGCAAATTAGCAAATGAGCAAATGAGAGCAAATGAGCAAATGAGCAAATGAACAAATGAGAACATGATCAAATGAGCAAATGAGCAAATGAGCAAATGAGCAAATGAGCAAATGAGAAAATGAGCAAATTAGAAAATGAGCAAATGATCAAATGAGCAAATGATCAAATGAGCAAATGAGAAAATGAGCAAATTAGAAAATGAGCAAATGAGCAAATGAGCAAATGAACAAATGAGAGCAAATGAGCAAATGGGCAAATGAGCAAATGAGCAAATGAGAGCAATTGAGAGCAAATTAGGAAATGAGCAAATGAGAGCAAATGAGCAAATGAGCAAATGAGCAAATGAGCAAATGAGCAAATTAGCAAATTAGCAAATGAGCAAATGAGAGCAAATGAGCAAATGAGCAAATGAACAAATGAGAACATGAGCAAATGAGCAAATGAGAACATGAGCAAATGAGCAAATGAGCAAATGAGCAAATGAGCAAATTAGAAAATGAGCAAATGAGCAAATGAGCAATTGAGCAAATGAGCAAATGAGCAAATGAGCAAATGAGCCAATGAGCAAATGAGCAAATGAGCAAATGAGCAAATGAGCAAATGAGCAAATGAACAAATAAGCAAATGAGCAAATGAGCAAATGAGAAAATGACCAAATTAGAAAATGAGCAAATGAGCAAATGAGCAAATGAGAGCAATTGAGAGCAAATTAGGAAATGAGCAAATGAGAGCAAATGAGCAAATGAGCAAATAAGCAAATGAGCAAATGAGCAAATGAGCAAATGAGCAAATTAGCAAATGAGCAAATGAGCAAATGAGAGCAAATGAGCAAATGAGCAAATGAGCAAATGAGCAAATGAGCAAATGAGCAAATGATCAAATGATCAAATGATCAAATGATCAAATGAGCAAATGAGAGCAAATGAGAGCAAATGAGCAAATGAGCAAATGAGCCTATGAGCAAATGAGCAAATGAGCAAATGAGCAAATGAGCAAATGAGCAAATGAGAGCAAAGGAGTAAATGAGTAAATGAGTAAATGAGCAAATGAGCAAATAAGCAAATGAGCAAATGAGCAAATGAGCAAATGAGCAAATATGAGCAAATGAGCAAATGAGCAAATGAGCAAATGAGCAAATATGAGCAAATAAGCAAATGAGCAAATGAGCAAATGAGCAAATGAGCAAATTAGAAAATGAGCAAATGAGCAAATGAGCAATTGAGCAAATGAGCAAATGAGCAAATGAGCAAATGAGCAAATGAGCAAATGAGCAAATGAGCAAATGAGCAAATGAGCAAATGAGCAAATGAGCAAATGAGCAAATGAGCAAATGAGAGCAAATTAGCAAATGAGCAAATGAGCAAATGAGCAAATGATCAAATGATCAAATGATCAAATGATCAAATGATCAAATGAGCAAATGAGCAAATGAGAGCAAATGAAAGCAAATGAGCAAATGAGCAATTGAGCCTATGAGCAAATGAGCAAATGAGCAAATGAGCAAATGAGCAAATGAGCAAATGAGCAAATGAGAAAATGAGAAAATGAGCAAATGAGCAAATGAGCATATGAGCAAATGAGCAAATGAGCAAATGAGCAAATGAGCATATGAGCAAATGAGCAAATGAGCAAATTAGAAAATGAGCAAATGAGCAAATGAGCAAATGAGAAAATGAGCAATTGAGAAAATGAGCAAATTAGAAAATGAGCAAATGAGCAAATGAGCAAATGAGCAAATATGAGCAAATGAGCAAATGAGCAAATGAGCAAATGAGCAAATGAGCAAATGAGCAAATATGAGCAAATGAGAAAATGAGCACATTAGAAAATGAGCAAATGAGCAAATGAGCAAATGAGCAAATATGAGCAAATGAGCAAATGAGCAAATGAGCAAATGAGCAAATGAGCAAATGAGCAAATATGAGCAAATGAGCAAATGAGCAAATGAGCAAATGAGCAAATGAGCAAATGAGCAAATGAGCAAATGAGCAAATGAGCAAATGAGCAAATGAGCAAATGAGCAAATGAGCAAATGAGCAAATGAGCAAATGAGCAAATGAGAAAATGAGCAAATTAGAAAATGAGCAAATGAGCAAATGAGCAAATGATCAAATGAGCAAATGAGCAAATGAGCAAATGAGCAAATGAGCAAATGAGAGCAAAGGAGTAAATGAGTAAATGAGTAAATGAGCAAATGAGCAAATAAGCAAATGATCAAATGATCAAATGAGCAAATGAGAGCAAATGAGAGCAAATGAGCAAATGAGCAAATGAGCCTATGAGCAAATGAGCAAATGAGCAAATGAGCAAATATGAGCAAATGAGCAAATGAGCAAATGAGAGCAAAGGAGTATATGAGTAAATGAGTAAATGAGCAAATGAGCAAATAAGCAAATGAGCAAATGAGCAAATGAGCAAATGAGCAAATGAGCAAATGAGCAAATGAGCAAATGAGCAAATGAGCAAATGAGCAAATGAGAAAATGACCAAATTAGAAAATGAGCAAATGAGCAAATGAGCAAATGATCATATGAGCAAATGAGCAAATGAGCAAATGAACAAATGAGAGCAAATGAGCAAATGAGCAAATGAGCAAATGAGCAAATGAGCAAATGAGCAAATGAGCAAATGAGCAAATGAGCAAATGAGAGCAAAGGAGTAAATGAGTAAATGAGTAAATGAGCAAATGAGCAAATAAGCAAATGATCAAATGATCAAATGAGCAAATGAGAGCAAATGAGAGCAAATGAGCAAATGAGCCTATGAGCCTATGAGCAAATGAGCAAATGAGCAAATGAGCAAATATGAGCAAATGAGCAAATGAGCAAATTAGAGCAAAGGAGTATATGAGTAAATGAGTAAATGAGCAAATGAGCACATAAGCAAATGACCAAATGACCAAATGAGCAAATGAGCAAATGAGCAAATGAGCAAATGAGCAAATGAGCAAATGAGCAAATGAGCAAATGAGAAAATGACCAAATTAGAAAATGAGCAAATGAGCAAATGAGCAAATGATCATATGAGCAAATGAGCAAATGAGCAAATGAACAAATGAGAGCAAATGAGCAAATGAGCAAATGAGCAAATGAGCAAATGAGCAAATGAGCAAATGAGCAAATGAGCAAATGAGCAAATGAGCAAATGAGCAAATGAGCAAATGAGCAAATGAGAAAATGACCAAATTAGAAAATGAGCAAATGAGCAAATGAGCAAATGATCAAATGGGCAAATGAGCAAATGAGCAAATGAGAGCAATTGAGAGCAAATTAGGAAATGAGCAAATGAGAGCAAATGAGCAAATGAGCAAATAAGCAAATGAGCAAATGAGCAAATTAGAAAATGAGCAAATGAGCAAATGAGCAATTGAGCAAATGAGCAAATGAGCAAATGAGCAAATGATCAAATGAGCAAATGAGCAAATGAGCAAATGAGCAAATGAGCAAATGAGCAAATGAGCAAATGAGCAAATGAGCAAATGAGAAAATGACCAAATTAGAAAATGAGCAAATGAGCAAATGAGCAAATGATCAAATGGGCAAATGAGCAAATGAGCAAATGAGAGCAATTGAGAGCAAATTAGGAAATGAGCAAATGAGAGCAAATGAGCAAATGAGCAAATAAGCAAATGAGCAAATGAGCAAATGAGCAAATGAGCAAATGAGCAAATTAGCAAATGAGAGCAAATGAGCAAATGATCAAATGATCAAATGATCAAATGATCAAATGATCAAATGATCAAATGATCAAATGATCAAATGAGCAAATGAGCAAATGAGAGCAAATGAGAGCAAATGAGCAAATGAGAGCAAATGAGCCTATGAGCAAATGAGCAAATGAGCAAATGAGCAAATGAGCAAATGAGAGCAAAGGAGTAAATGAGTAAATGAGTAAATGAGCAAATGAGCAAATAAGCAAATGAGCAAATGAGCAAATGAGCAAATGAGCAAATGAGCAAATATGTGCAAATGAGCAAATGAGCAAATGAGCAAATGAGCAAATGAGCAAATATGAGCAAATGAGCAAATGAGCAAATGAGCAAATGAGCAAATGAGCAAATGACCAAATGACCAAATGACCAAATGACCAAATGAGCAAATGAGCAAATGAGCAAATGAGCAAATGAGCAAATGAGCAAATGATCAAATGAGCAAATGAGCAAATGAGAGCAAATGAGAGCAAATGAGCAAACGATCAAATGAGCCTATGAGCATATGAGCAAATGAGCAAATGAGCAAATGAGCAAATGAGAGCAAAGGATCAAATGATCAAATGATCAAATGATCAAATGATCAAATGATCAAATGAGCAAATGAGAAAATGAGAGCAAATGAGAGCAAATGAGCAAATGAGCAAATGAGCCTATGAGCAAATGAGCAAATGAGCAAAAGAGCAAATGAGCAAATGAGCAAATGAGCAAATGAGCAAATGAGAGCAAAGGAGTAAATGAGTAAATGAGTAAATTAGCAAATGAGCAAATAAGCAAATGATCAAATGATCAAATGAGCAAATGAGAGCAAATGAGAGCAAATGAGCAAATGAGCAAATGAGCCTATGAGCAAATGAGCAAATAAGCAAATGAGCAAATGAGCAAATGAGCAAATGAGCAAATGAGCAAATGAGCAAATGAGCAAATGAGCAAATGAGAAAATGAGCAAATGAGCAAATGAGCAAATGAGCAAATGAGCAAATGAGCAAATTAGAAAATGAGCAAATGAGCAAATGAGCAAATGAACAAATGAGAGCAAATGAGCAAATGGGCAAATGAGCAAATGATCAAATGAGAGCAATTGAGAGCAAATTAGGAAATGAGCAAATGAGAGCAAATGAGCAAATGAGCAAATAAGCAAATGAGCAAATGAGCAAATGAGCAAATGAGCAAATTAGAAAATGAGCAAATGAGCAAATGAGCAATTGAGCAAATGAGCAAATGAGCAAATGAGCAAATGAGCAAATGAGCAAATGAGCAAATGAGCAAATGAGCAAATGAGCAAATGAGCAAATGAGCAAATGAGAGCAAATTAGCAAATGAGCAAATGAGCAAATGATCAAATGATCAAATGATCAAATGATCAAATGATCAAATGATCAAATGAGCAAATGAGCAAATGAGAGCAAATGAAAGCAAATGAGCAAATGAGCAAATGAGCCTATGAGCAAATGAGCAAATGAGCAAATGAGCAAATGAGCAAATGAGCAAATGAGCAAATGAGAAAATGAGAAAATGAGCAAATGAGCAAATGAGCATATGAGCAAATGAGCAAATGAGCAAATGAGCAAATGAGCATATGAGAAAATGAGCAAATGAGCAAATTAGAAAATGAGCAAATGAGCAAATGAGCAAATGAGAAAATGAGCAAATGAGAAAATGAGCAAATTAGAAAATGAGCAAATGAGCAAATGAGCAAATGAGCAAATATGAGCAAATGAGCAAATGAGCAAATGAGCAAATGAGCAAATGAGCAAATGAGCAAATATGAGCAAATGAGAAAATGAGCAAATTAGAAAATGAGCAAATGAGCAAATGAGCAAATGAGCAAATATGAGCAAATGAGCAAATGAGCAAATGAGCAAATGAGCAAATGAGCAAATGAGCAAATATGAGCAAATGAGCAAATGAGCAAATGAGCAAATGAGCAAATGAGCAAATGAGCAAATGAGCAAATGAGCAAATGAGCAAATGAGCAAATGACCAAATGAGCAAATGAGAGCAAATGAGCAAATGAGCAAATGAGCAAATGAGCAAATGATCAAATGATCAAATGATCAAATGATCAAATTATCAAATTATCAAATTATCAAATTATCAAATGGGCAAATGAGAGCAAAGGAGTAAATGAGCAAATTAGCAAATAAGCAAATGAGCAAATGAGCAAATGAGCAAATGAGCAAATGAGCAAACGAGCAAATGAGCAAATGAGCAAATGAGCAAATGAGCAAATGAGAGCAAATTAGCAAATGAGCAAATGAGCAAATGAGCAAATGAGCAAATGATCAAATGATCAAATGATCAAATGATCAAATGAGCAAATGAGCAAATGAGAGCAAATGAGAGCAAATGAGCAAATGAGCAAATGAGCCTATGAGCAAATGAGCAAATGAGCAAATGAGCAAATGAGCAAATGAGCAAATGAGAGCAAATGAGTAAATGAGTAAATGAGTAAGGATGAGCATATGAGCAAATAAGCAAATGAGCAAATGAGCAAATGAGCAAATGAGCAAATGAGCAAATATGAGCAAATGAGCAAATGAGCAAATGAGCAAATGAGCAAATGAGCAAATGTGAGCAAATGAGCAAATGAGCAAATGAGCAAATGAGCAAATGAGCAAATGAGCAAATGAGAAAATGAGCAAATGAGCAAATGAGAAAATGAGCAAATGAGCAAATGAGCAAATGAGCAAATGAGAGCAAAGGAGTAAATGAGTAAATGAGTAAATTAGCAAATGAGCAAATAAGCAAATGATCAAATGATCAAATGAGCAAATGAGAGCAAATGAGAGCAAATGAGCAAATGAGCAAATGAGCCTATGAGCAAATGAGCAAATAAGCAAATGAGCAAATGAGCAAATGAGCAAATGAGCAAATGAGCAAATGAGCAAATGAGCAAATGAGCAAATGAGAAAATGAGCAAATGAGCAAATGAGCAAAAGAGCAAATGAGCAAATGAGCAAATTAGAAAATGAGCAAATGAGCAAATGAGCAAATGATCAAATGAGCAAATGAGCAAATGAGCAAATGAACAAATGAGAGCAAATGAGCAAATGGGCAAATGAGCAAATGAGCAAATGAGAGCAATTGAGAGCAAATTAGGAAATGAGCAAATGAGAGCAAATGAGCAAATGAGCAAATAAGCAAATGAGCAAATGAGCAAATGAGCAAATGAGCAAATTAGAAAATGAGACCAAAGGAGTAAATGAGTAAATGAGCAAATGAGCAAATGAGCAAATGAGCAAATGAGCAAATGAGCAAATATGAGCAAATGAGCAAATGAGCAAATGAGAGCAAAGGAGTATATGAGAAAATGAGTAAATGAGCAAATGAGCAAATAAGCAAATGAGCAAATGAGCAAATGAGCAAATGAGCAAATGAGCAAATGAGAAAATGACCAAATTAGAAAATGAGCAAATGAGCAAATGAGCAAATGATCAAATGAGCAAATGAGCAAATGAGCAAATGAACAAATGAGAGCAAATGAGCAAATGAGCAAATGAGCAAATGAGCAAATGAGCAAATGAGCAAATGAGCAAATGAGCAAATGAGCAAATGAGCAAATGAGCAAATGAGCAAATGAGCAAATGAGCAAATGAGCAAATGAGCAAATGAGCAAATGAGAAAATGACCAAATTAGAAAATGAGCAAATGAGCAAATGAGCAAATGAGAGCAATTGAGAGCAAATTAGGAAATGAGCAAATGAGAGCAAATGAGCAAATGAGCAAATAAGCAAATGAGCAAATGAGCAAATGAGCAAATGAGCAAATTAGCAAATTAGCAAATGAGCAAATGAGAGCAAATGAGCAAATGAGCAAATGAGCAAATGAGCAAATGAGCAAATGAGCAAATGATCAAATGATCAAATGATCAAATGAGCAAATGAGCAAATGAGAGCAAATGAGAGCAAATGAGCAAATGAGCAAATGAGCCTATGAGCAAATGAGCAAATGAGCAAATGAGCAAATGAGCAAATGAGCAAATGAGAGCAAAGGAGTAAATGAGTAAATGAGTAAATGAGCAAATGAGCAAATAAGCAAATGAGCAAATGAGCAAATGAGCAAATGAGCAAATATGAGCAAATGAGCAAATGAGCAAATGAGCAAATGAGCAAATATGAGCAAATGAGCAAATGAGCAAATGAGCAAATGAGCAAATGAGCAAATGAGCAAATGAGCAAATGAGCAAATGAGCAAATGAGCAAATGAGCAAATGAGCAAATGAGCAAATGAGCAAATGAGCAATTGAGCAAATGAGAAAATGAGCAAATGAGCAAATGAGCAAATGAGCAAATGATCAAATGATCAAATGAGCAAATGAGCAAATGAGCAAATGAGAAAATGAGCAAATGAGAAAATGAGCAAATTAGAAAATGATCAAATGATCAAATGAGCAAATGATCAAATGAGCAAATGAGAAAATGAGCAAATTAGAAAATGAGCAAATGAGCAAATGAGCAAATGAACAAATGAGAGCAAATGAGCAAATGGGCAAATGAGCAAATGAGCAAATGAGAGCAATTGAGAGCAAATGAGCAAATGAGCAAATGAGCAAATTAGCAAATGAGCAAATGAGAGCAAATGAGCAAATGAGCAAATGAGCAAATTAGCAAATTAGCAAATGAGCAAATGAGAGCAAATGAGCAAATGAGCAAATGAACAAATGAGAACATGAGCAAATGAGCAAATGAGAACATGAGCAAATGAGCATATGAGCAAATGAGCAAATGAGCAAATTAGAAAATGAGCAAATGAGCAAATGAGCAATTGAGCAAATGAGCAAATGAGCAAATGAGCAAATGAGCCAATGAGCAAATGAGCAAATGAGCAAATGAGCAAATGAGCAAATGAGCAAATGAACAAATAAGCAAATGAGCAAATGAGCAAATGAACAAATGAGCAAATAAGCAAATGAGCAAATGAGCAAATGAGCAAGTGAGCAAATGAGCAAATGAGCAAATGAGCAAATGAGCAAATGAGCAAATGAGCAAATGAGCAAATTAGCAAATGAGAGCAAATGAGAGCAAATGAGAGCAAATGAGAGCAAATGAGAGCAAATGAGCAAATGAGCAAATGAGCAAATGAGCAAATATGGGCAAATGAGCAAATGAGCAAATGAGCAAATGAGCAATTGAGCAAATGAGCAAATGAGCAAATGAGCAAATGAGCAAATGAGCAAATGAGCAAATGAGCAAATTAGAAAATGAGCAAATGAGCAAATGAGCAAATGAGCAAATGAGCAATTGGGCAAATGATCAAATGAACAAATGAGCAAATGAGAGCAAATGAGGGCAAATGAACAAATGAGAGCAAATGAGCAAATGGGCAAATGAGCAAATGAGCAAATGAGAGCAATTGAGAGCAAATTAGGAAATGAGCAAATGAGAGCAAATGAGCAAATGAGCAAATGAGCAAATGAGCAAATGAGCAAATTAGCAAATTAGCAAATGAGCAAATGAGAGCAAATGAGCAAATGAGCAAATGAACAAATGAGAACATGAGCAAATGAGCAAATGAGAACATGAGCAAATGAGCAAATGAGCAAATGAGCAAATGAGCAAATTAGAAAATGAGCAAATGAGCAAATGAGCAATTGAGCAAATGAGCAAATGAGCAAATGAGCAAATGAGCCAATGAGCAAATGAGCAAATGAGCAAATGAGCAAATGAGCAAATGAGCAAATGAACAAATAAGCAAATGAGCAAATGAGCAAATGAACAAATGAGCAAATAAGCAAATGAGCAAATGAGCAAATGAGCAAGTGAGCAAATGAGCAAATGAGCAAATGAGCAAATGAGCAAATGAGCAAATGAGCAAATTAGCAAATTAGCAAATTAGAGCAAATGAGAGCAAATGAGAGCAAATGAGAGCAAATGAGAGCAAATGAGCAAATGAGCAAATGAGCAAATGAGCAAATATGGGCAAATGAGCAAATGAGCAAATGAGCAAATGAGCAATTGAGCAATTGAGCAAATGAGCAAATGAGCAAATGAGCAAATGAGCAAATGAGCAAATGAGCAAATTAGAAAATGAGCAAATGAGCAAATGAGCAAATGAGCAAATGAGCAATTGGGCAAATGATCAAATGAACAAATGAGCAAATGAGAGCAAATGAGGGCAAATGAGCAAATGAGAGCAAATGAGCAAATGAGCAAATGAGAGCAAATGAGCGAATGAGCAAATGAGCAAATGAGCAAATGAGAGCAAATGAGCAAATGAGCAAATAAGCAAATGAGCAAATGACCAAATGATCAAATGATCAAATGATCAAATGATCAAATGAGCAAATGAGCAAATGAGAGCAAATGAGAGCAAATGAGCAAATGAGCAAATGAGCCAATGAGCAAATGAGCAAATGAGCAAAGGAGCAAATGAGCAAATGAGCAAATGAGCAAATGAGAGCAAAGGAGTAAATGAGTAAATGAGCAAATGAGCAAATGAGCAAATGAGCAAATGAGTAAATGAGCAAATGAGAGCAAATGAGGGCAAATGAGAGCAAATGAGGGCAAATGAGCAAATGAGAGCAAATGAGCAAATGAGCAAATGAGCGAATGAGCAAAAAAAAGCAAATGAGCAAATGAGAGCAAATGAGAGCAAATGAGCAAATGAGCAAATGAGCAAATGAGCAAATGAGCAAATGAGCAAATGAGCAAATTAACAAATGAGAAATGAGAGCAAATGAGGGCAAGTGAGAGCAAATGAGGGCAAATGAGCAAATGAGCAAATGAGAGCAAATGAGCAAATGAGCAAATGAGCAAATGAGAGCAAATGAGAGCAAATGAGAGCAAATGAGCAAATGAGCAAATGAGCCTATGAGCAAATGAGCAAATGAGCAAATGAGCAAATGAGCAAATGAGCAAATGAGCAAATGAGCAAATGAGAGCAAAGGAGTAAATGAGTAAATGAGTAAATGAGCAAATGAGCAAATAAGCAAATGATCAAATGATCAATTGAGCAAATGAGAGCAAATGAGAGCAAATGAGCAAATGAGCAAATGAGCCTATGAGCAAATGAGCAAATGAGCAAATGAGCAAATATGAGCAAATGAGCAAATGAGCAAATGAGAGCAAAGGAGTATATGAGTAAATGAGTAAATGAGCAAATGAGCAAATAAGCAAATGAGCAAATGAGCAAATGAGCAAATGAGCAAATGAGCAAATGAGCAAATGAGCAAATGAGAAAATGACCAAATTAGAAAATTAGCAAATGAGCAAATGAGCAAATGATCAAATGAGCAAATGAGCAAATGAGCAAATGAGCAAATGAGCAAATGAGAGCAAAGGAGTAAATGAGTAAATGAGTAAATGAGCAAATGAGCAAATAAGCAAATGATCAAATGATCAAATGAGCAAATGAGAGCAAATGAGAGCAAATGAGCAAATGAGCAAATGAGCCTATGAGCAAATGAGCAAATGAGCAAATGAGCAAATATGAGCAAATGAGCAAATGAGCAAATGAGAGCAAAGGAGTATATGAGTAAATGAGTAAATGAGCAAATGAGCAAATAAGCAAATGAGCAAATGAGCAAATGAGCAAATGAGCAAATGAGCAAATGAGCAAATGAACAAATGAGCAAATGAGCAAATGAGAAAATGACCAAATTAGAAAATGAGCAAATGAGCAAATGAGCAAATGATCAAATCAGCAAATGAGCAAATGAGCAAATGAACAAATGAGAGCAAATGAGCAAATGAGCAAATGAGCAAATGAGCAAATGAGCAAATGAGCAAATGAGCAAATGAGCAAATGAGCAAATGAGCAAATTAGCAAATGAGCAAATGAGCAAATGAGCAAATGAGCAAATGAGCAAATGAGCAAATGAGCAAATGAAAAAATGACCAAATTAGAAAATGAGCAAATGAGCAAATGAGCAAATGAGAGCAATTGAGAGCAAATTAGGAAATGAGCAAATGAGAGCAAATGAGCAAATGAGCAAATAAGCAAATGAGCAAATGAGCAAATGAGCAAATGAGCAAATGAGCAAATTAGCAAATGAGCAAATGAGAGCAAATGAGCAAATGAGCAAATGAGCAAATGAGCAAATGAGCAAATGATCAAATGATCAAATGATCAAATGATCAAATGAGCAAATGAGCAAATGAGAGCAAATGAGAGCAAATGAGCAAATGAGCAAATGAGCCTATGAGCAAATGAGCAAATGAGCAAATGAGCAAATGAGCAAATGAGCAAATGAGAGCAAAGGAGTAAATGAGTAAATGAGTAAATGAGCAAATGAGCAAATAAGCAAATGAGCAAATGAGCAAATGAGCAAATGAGCAAATATGAGCAAATGAGCAAATGAGCAAATGAGCAAATGAGCAAATATGAGCAAATTAGCAAATGAGCAAATGAGCAAATGATCAAATGATCAAATGAGCAAATGAGCAAATGAGCAAATGAGAAAATGAGCAAATGAGAAAATGAGCAAATTAGAAAATGAGCAAATAATCAAATGAGCAAATGATCAAATGAGCAAATGAGAAAATGAGCAAATGAGCAAATGAGCAAATGAGAAAATGACCAAATTAGAAAATTAGCAAATGAGCAAATGAGCAAATGATCAAATGAGCAAATGAGCAAATGAGCAAATGAGCAAATGAGCAAATGAGAGCAAAGGAGTAAATGAGTAAATGAGTAAATGAGCAAATGAGCAAATAAGCAAATGATCAAATGATCAAATGAGCAAATGAGAGCAAATGAGAGCAAATGAGCAAATGAGCAAATGAGCCTATGAGCAAATGAGCAAATGAGCAAATGAGCAAATATGAGCAAATGAGCAAATGAGCAAATGAGAGCAAAGGAGTATATGAGTAAATGAGTAAATGAGCAAATGAGCAAATAAGCAAATGAGCAAATGAGCAAATGAGCAAATGAGCAAATGAGCAAATGAGCAAATGAGCAAATGAGCAAATGAGCAAATGAGAAAATGACCAAATTAGAAAATGAGCAAATGAGCAAATGAGCAAATGATCAAATCAGCAAATGAGCAAATGAGCAAATGAACAAATGAGAGCAAATGAGCAAATGAGCAAATGAGCAAATGAGCAAATGAGCAAATGAGCAAATGAGCAAATGAGCAAATGAGCAAATGAGCAAATGAGCAAATGAGCAAATGAGCAAATGAGCAAATGAGCAAATGAGCAAATGAGCAAATGAGAAAATGACCAAATTAGAAAATGAGCAAATGAGCAAATGAGCAAATGAGAGCAATTGAGAGCAAATTAGGAAATGAGCAAATGAGAGCAAATGAGCAAATGAGCAAATAAGCAAATGAGCAAATGAGCAAATGAGCAAATGAGCAAATGAGCAAATTAGTAAATGAGCAAATGAGAGCAAATGAGCAAATGAGCAAATGAGCAAATGAGCAAATGAGCAAATGATCAAATGATCAAATGATCAAATGATCAAATGAGCAAATGAGCAAATGAGAGCAAATGAGAGCAAATGAGCAAATGAGCAAATGAGCCTATGAGCAAATGAGCAAATGAGCAAATGAGCAAATGAGCAAATGAGCAAATGAGAGCAAAGGAGTAAATGAGTAAATGAGTAAATGAGCAAATGAGCAAATAAGCAAATGAGCAAATGAGCAAATGAGCAAATGAGCAAATATGAGCAAATGAGCAAATGAGCAAATGAGCAAATGAGCAAATATGAGCAAATTAGCAAATGAGCAAATGAGCAAATGATCAAATGATCAAATGAGCAAATGAGCAAATGAGCAAATGAGAAAATGAGCAAATGAGAAAATGAGCAAATAATCAAATGAGCAAATGATCAAATGAGCAAATGAGAAAATGAGCAAATTAGAAAATGAGCAAATGAGCAAATGAGCAAATGAACAAATGAGAGCAAATGAGCAAATGGGCAAATGAGCAAATGAGCAAATGAGAGCAATTGAGAGCAAATTAGGAAATGAGCAAATGAGAGCAAATGAGCAAATGAGCAAATGAGCAAATTAGCAAATTAGCAAATGAGCAAATGAGCAAATGAGCAAATGAGCAAATGAGCAAATGAGCAAATGAGCAAATGAACAAATGAGAAATGAGAGCAAATGAGGGCAAGTGAGAGCAAATGAGGGCAAATGAGCAAATGAGCAAATGAGAGCAAATGAGCAAATGAGCAAATGAGCAAATGAGAGCAAATGAGAGCAAATGAGAGCAAATGAGCAAATGAGCAAATGAGCCTATGAGCAAATGAGCAAATGAGCAAATGAGCAAATGAGCAAATGAGCAAATGAGCAAATGAGCAAATGAGAGCAAAGGAGTAAATGAGTAAATGAGTAAATGAGCAAATGAGCAAATAAGCAAATGATCAAATGATCAATTGAGCAAATGAGAGCAAATGAGAGCAAATGAGCAAATGAGCAAATGAGCAAATGAGCAAATGAGCAAATGAGCAAATGAGCAAATATGAGCAAATGAGCAAATGAGCAAATGAGAGCAAAGGAGTATATGAGTAAATGAGTAAATGAGCAAATGAGCAAATAAGCAAATGAGCAAATGAGCAAATGAGCAAATGAGCAAATGAGCAAATGAGCAAATGAGCAAATGAGCAAATGAGAAAATGACCAAATTAGAAAATTAGCAAATGAGCAAATGAGCAAATGATCAAATGAGCAAATGAGCAAATGAGCAAATGAGCAAATGAGCAAATGAGAGCAAAGGAGTAAATGAGTAAATGAGTAAATGAGCAAATGAGCAAATAAGCAAATGATCAAATGATCAAATGAGCAAATGAGAGCAAATGAGAGCAAATGAGCAAATGAGCAAATGAGCCTATGAGCAAATGAGCAAATGAGCAAATGAGCAAATATGAGCAAATGAGCAAATGAGCAAATGAGAGCAAAGGAGTATATGAGTAAATGAGTAAATGAGCAAATGAGCAAATAAGCAAATGAGCAAATGAGCAAATGAGCAAATGAGCAAATGAGCAAATGAGCAAATGAGCAAATGAGAAAATGACCAAATTAGAAAATGAGCAAATGAGCAAATGAGCAAATGAGCAAATGAGCAAATCAGCAAATGAGCAAATGAGCAAATGAACAAATGAGAGCAAATGAGCAAATGAGCAAATGAGCAAATGAGCAAATGAGCAAATGAGCAAATGAGCAAATGAGCAAATGAGCAAATGAGCAAATGAGCAAATGAGCAAATGAGCAAATGAGCAAATGAGCAAATGAGCAAATGAGCAAATGAGCAAATGAGCAAATGAGAAAATGACCAAATTAGAAAATGAGCAAATGAGCAAATGAGCAAATGAGAGCAATTGAGAGCAAATTAGGAAATGAGCAAATGAGCAAATGAGCAAATGAACAAATGAGAGCAAATGAGCAAATGAGCAAATGAGCAAATGAGCAAATGAGCAAATGAGCAAATGAGCAAATGAGCAAATGAGCAAATGAGCAAATGAGCAAATGAGCAAATGAGCAAATGAGCAAATGAGCAAATGAGCAAATGAGCAAATGAGAAAATGACCAAATTAGAAAATGAGCAAATGAGCAAATGAGCAAATGAGAGCAATTGAGAGCAAATTAGGAAATGAGCAAATGAGAGCAAATGAGCAAATGAGCAAATAAGCAAATGAGCAAATGAGCAAATGAGCAAATGAGCAAATTAGCAAATTAGCAAATGAGCAAATGAGAGCAAATGAGCAAATGAGCAAATGAGCAAATGAGCAAATGAGCAAATGAGCAAATGATCAAATGATCAAATGATCAAATGAGCAAATGAGCAAATGAGAGCAAATGAGAGCAAATGAGCAAATGAGCAAATGAGCCTATGAGCAAATGAGCAAATGAGCAAATGAGCAAATGAGCAAATGAGCAAATGAGAGCAAAGGAGTAAATGAGTAAATGAGTAAATGAGCAAATGAGCAAATAAGCAAATGAGCAAATGAGCAAATGAGCAAATGAGCAAATATGAGCAAATGAGCAAATGAGCAAATGAGCAAATGAGCAAATATGAGCAAATGAGCAAATGAGCAAATGAGCAAATGAGCAAATGAGCAAATGAGCAAATGAGCAAATGAGCAAATGAGCAAATGAGCAAATGAGCAAATGAGCAAATGAGCAAATGAGCAAATGAGCAAATGAGCAAATGAGCAAATGAGCAAATGAGAAAATGAGCAAATGAGCAAATGAGCAAATGAGCAAATGATCAAATGAGCAAATGAGCAAATGAGCAAATGAGCAAATGAGAAAATGAGCAAATGAGAAAATGAGCAAATTAGAAAATGATCAAATGATCAAATGAGCAAATGATCAAATGAGCAAATGAGAAAATGAGCAAATTAGAAAATGAGCAAATGAGCAAATGAGCAAATGAACAAATGAGAGCAAATGAGCAAATGGGCAAATGAGCAAATGAGCAAATGAGAGCAATTGAGAGCAAATGAGCAAATGAGCAAATGAGCAAATTAGCAAATGAGCAAATGAGAGCAAATGAGCAAATGAGCAAATGAACAAATGAGAACATGATCAAATGAGCAAATGAGCAAATGAGCAAATGAGCAAATGAGCAAATGAGAAAATGAGCAAATGATCAAATGAGCAAATGATCAAATGAGCAAATGATCAAATGAGCAAATGAGAAAATGAGCAAATTAGAAAATGAGCAAATGAGCAAATGAGCAAATGAACAAATGAGAGCAAATGAGCAAATGGGCAAATGAGCAAATGAGCAAATGAGAGCAATTGAGAGCAAATTAGGAAATGAGCAAATGAGAGCAAATGAGCAAATGAGCAAATGAGCAAATGAGCAAATGAGCAAATTAGCAAATTAGCAAATGAGCAAATGAGAGCAAATGAGCAAATGAGCAAATGAACAAATGAGAACATGAGCAAATGAGCAAATGAGAACATGAGCAAATGAGCATATGAGCAAATGAGCAAATGAGCAAATTAGAAAATGAGCAAATGAGCAAATGAGCAATTGAGCAAATGAGCAAATGAGCAAATGAGCAAATGAGCCAATGAGCAAATGAGCAAATGAGCAAATGAGCAAATGAGCAAATGAGCAAATGAACAAATAAGCAATTGAGCAAATGAGCAAATGAACAAATGAGCAAATAAGCAAATGAGCAAATGAGCAAATGACCAAGTGAGCAAATGAGCAAATGAGCAAATGAGCAAATGAGCAAATGAGCAAATGAGCAAATGAGCAAATTAGCAAATGAGAGCAAATGAGAGCAAATGAGAGCAAATGAGAGCAAATGAGAGCAAATGAGCAAATGAGCAAATGAGCAAATGAGCAAATATGGGCAAATGAGCAAATGATCAAATGAGCAAATGAGCAATTGAGCAAATGAGCAAATGAGCAAATGAGCAAATGAGCAAATGAGCAAATGAGCAAATGAGCAAATTAGAAAATGAGCAAATGAGCAAATGAGCAAATGAGCAAATGAGCAATTGGGCAAATGATCAAATGAACAAATGAGCAAATGAGAGCAAATGAGGGCAAATGAGCAAATGAGAGCAAATGAGCAAATGAGCAAATGAGAGCAAATGAGCGAATGAGCAAATGAGCAAATGAGCAAATGAGAGCAAATGAGCAAATGAGCAAATGAGCAAATAAGCAAATGACCAAATGATCAAATGATCAAATGATCAAATGATCAAATGAGCAAATGAGCAAATGAGAGCAAATGAGAGCAAATGAGCAAATGAGCAAATGAGCCAATGAGCAAATGAGCAAATGAGCAAAGGAGCAAATGAGCAAATGAGCAAATGAGCAAATGAGAGCAAAGGAGTAAATGAGTAAATGAGCAAATGAGCAAATGAGCAAATGAGCAAATGAGTAAATGAGCAAATAAGAGCAAATGAGGGCAAATGAGAGCAAATGAGGGCAAATGAGCAAATGAGAGCAAATGAGCAAATGAGCAAATGAGCGAATGAGCAAAAAAAAGCAAATGAGCAAATGAGAGCAAATGAGAGCAAATGAGCAAATGAGCAAATGAGCAAATGAGCAAATGAGCAAATGAGCAAATGAGCAAATGAACAAATGAGAAATGAGAGCAAATGAGGGCAAGTGAGAGCAAATGAGGGCAAATGAGCAAATGAGCAAATGAGAGCAAATGAGCAAATGAGCAAATGAGCAAATGAGAGCAAATGAGAGCAAATGAGAGCAAATGAGCAAATGAACAAATGAGCCTATGAGCAAATGAGCAAATGAGCAAATGAGCAAATGAGCAAATGAGCAAATGAGCAAATGAGCAAATGAGAGCAAAGGAGTAAATGAGTAAATGAGTAAATGAGCAAATGAGCAAATAAGCAAATGATCAAATGATCAATTGAGCAAATGAGAGCAAATGAGAGCAAATGAGCAAATGAGCAAATGAGCAAATGAGCAAATGAGCAAATGAGCAAATGAGCAAATATGAGCAAATGAGCAAATGAGAGCAAAGGAGTATATGAGTAAATGAGTAAATGAGCAAATGAGCAAATAAGCAAATGAGCAAATGAGCAAATGAGCAAATGAGCAAATGAGCAAATGAGCAAATGAGCAAATGAGCAAATGAGAAAATGACCAAATTAGAAAATTAGCAAATGAGCAAATGAGCAAATGATCAAATGAGCAAATGAGCAAATGAGCAAATGAGCAAATGAGCAAATGAGAGCAAAGGAGTAAATGAGTAAATGAGTAAATGAGCAAATGAGCAAATAAGCAAATGATCAAATGATCAAATGAGCAAATGAGAGCAAATGAGAGCAAATGAGCAAATGAGCAAATGAGCCTATGAGCAAATGAGCAAATGAGCAAATGAGCAAATATGAGCAAATGAGCAAATGAGCAAATGAGAGCAAAGGAGTATATGAGTAAATGAGTAAATGAGCAAATGAGCAAATAAGCAAATGAGCAAATGAGCAAATGAGCAAATGAGCAAATGAGCAAATGAGCAAATGAGCAAATGAGAAAATGACCAAATTAGAAAATGAGCAAATGAGCAAATGAGCAAATGATCAAATCAGCAAATGAGCAAATGAGCAAATGAACAAATGAGAGCAAATGAGCAAATGAGCAAATGAGCAAATGAGCAAATGAGCAAATGAGCAAATGAGCAAATGAGCAAATGAGCAAATGAGCAAATGAGCAAATGAGCAAATGAGCAAATGAGCAAATGAGCAAATGAGCAAATGAGCAAATGAGCAAATGAGCAAATGAGCAAATGAGCAAATGAGAAAATGACCAAATTAGAAAATGAGCAAATGAGCAAATGAGCAAATGAGAGCAATTGAGAGCAAATTAGGAAATGAGCAAATGAGAGCAAATGAGCAAATGAGCAAATAAGCAAATGAGCAAATGAGCAAATGAGCAAATGAGCAAATGAGCAAATTAGCAAATGAGCAAATGAGAGCAAATGAGCAAATGAGCAAATGAGCAAATGAGCAAATGAGCAAATGATCAAATGATCAAATGGTCAAATGATCAAATGAGCAAATGAGCAAATGAGAGCAAATGAGAGCAAATGAGCAAATGAGCAAATGAGCCAATGAGCAAATGAGCAAATGAGCAAAGGAGCAAATGAGCAAATGAGCAAATGAGCAAATGAGAGCAAAGGAGTAAATGAGTAAATGAGCAAATGAGCAAATATGAGCAAATGAGCAAATGAGCAAATGAGCAAATGAGCAAATGAGCAAATGAGAAAATGAGAAAATGACCAAATTAGAAAATGAGCAAATGAGCAAATGAGCAAATGATCAAATGAGCAAATGAGCAAATGAGCAAATGAGCAAATGAGCAAATGAGAGCAAAGGAGTAAATGAGTAAATGAGTAAATGAGCAAATGAGCAAATAAGCAAATGATCAAATGATCAAATGAGCAAATGAGAGCAAATGAGAGCAAATGAGCAAATGAGCAAATGAGCCTATGAGCAAATGAGCAAATGAGCAAATGAGCAAATATGAGCAAATGAGCAAATGAGCAAATGAGAGCAAAGGAGTATATGAGTAAATGAGTAAATGAGCAAATGAGCAAATGAGCAAATAAGCAAATTAGCAAATGAGCAAATGAGCAAATGAGCAAATGAGCAAATGAGCAAATGAGCAAATGAGCAAATGAGAAAATGACCAAATTAGAAAATGAGCAAATGAGCACATGAGAAAATGATCAAATGAGCAAATGAGCAAATGAGCAAATGAGCAAATGAGCAAATGGGAGCAAAGGAGTAAATGAGTAAATGAGTAAATGAGCAAATGAGCAAATAAGCAAATGATCAAATGATCAAATGAGCAAATGAGAGCAAATGAGAGCAAATGAGCAAATGAGCAAATGAGCCTATGAGCAAATGAGCAAATGAGCAAATGAGCAAATATGAGCAAATGAGCAAATGAGCAAATGAGAGCAAAGGAGTATATGAGTAAATGAGTAAATGAGCAAATGAGCAAATAAGCAAATGAGCAAATGAGCAAATGAGCAAATGAGCAAATGAGCAAATGAGCAAATGAGCAAATGAGCAAATGAGAAAATGACCAAATTAGAAAATGAGCAAATGAGCAAATGAGCAAATGATCAAATGAGCAAATGAGCAAATGAGCAAATGAACAAATGAGAGCAAATGAGCAAATGAGCAAATGAGCAAATGAGCAAATGAGCAAATGAGCAAATGATCAAATGAGCAAATGAGCAAATGAGCAAATGAGCAAATGAGCAAATGAGCAAATGAGCAAATGAGCAAATGAGCAAATGAGCAAATGAGAGCAATTGAGAGCAAATTAGGAAATGAGCAAATGAGAGCAAATGAGCAAATGAGCAAATAAGCAAATGAGCAAATGAGAGCAAATGAGAGCAAATGAGCAAATGAGCAAATGAGCCAATGAGCAAATGAGCAAATGAGCAAAGGAGCAAATGAGCAAATGAGCAAATGAGCAAATGAGAGCAAAGGAGTAAATGAGTAAATGAGCAAATGAGCAAATATGAGCAAATGAGCAAATGAGCAAATGAGCAAATGAGCAAATGAGCAAATGAGAAAATGAGAAAATGACCAAATTAGAAAATGAGCAAATGAGCAAATGAGCAAATGATCAAATGAGCAAATGAGCAAATGAGCAAATGAGCAAATGAGAGCAAAGGAGTAAATGAGTAAATGAGTAAATGAGCAAATGAGCAAATAAGCAAATGATCAAATGATCAAATGAGCAAATGAGAGCAAATGAGAGCAAATGAGCAAATGAGCAAATGAGCCTATGAGCAAATGAGCAAATGAGCAAATGAGCAAATATGAGCAAATGAGCAAATGAGCAAATGAGAGCAAAGGAGTATATGAGTAAATGAGTAAATGAGCAAATGAGCAAATGAGCAAATAAGCAAATTAGCAAATGAGCAAATGAGCAAATGAGCAAATGAGCAAATGAGCAAATGAGCAAATGAGCAAATGAGAAAATGACCAAATTAGAAAATGAGCAAATGAGCACATGAGAAAATGATCAAATGAGCAAATGAGCAAATGAGCAAATGAGCAAATGAGCAAATGAGAGCAAAGGAGTAAATGAGTAAATGAGTAAATGAGCAAATGAGCAAATAATCAAATGATCAAATGATCAAATGAGCAAATGAGAGCAAATGAGAGCAAATGAGCAAATGAGCAAATGAGCCTATGAGCAAATGAGCAAATGAGCAAATGAGCAAATATGAGCAAATGAGCAAATGAGCAAATGAGAGCAAAGGAGTATATGAGTAAATGAGTAAATGAGCAAATGAGCAAATAAGCAAATGAGCAAATGAGCAAATGAGCAAATGAGCAAATGAGCAAATGAGCAAATGAGCAAATGAGAAAATGACCAAATTAGAAAATGAGCAAATGAGCAAATGAGCAAATGATCAAATGAGCAAATGAGCAAATGAGCAAATGAACAAATGAGAGCAAATGAGCAAATGAGCAAATGAGCAAATGAGCAAATGAGCAAATGAGCAAATGATCAAATGAGCAAATGAGCAAATGAGCAAATGAGCAAATGAGCAAATGAGCAAATGAGCAAATGAGCAAATGAGCAAATGAGCAAATGAGAGCAATTGAGAGCAAATTAGGAAATGAGCAAATGAGAGCAAATGAGCAAATGAGCAAATAAGCAAATGAGCAAATGAGCAAATGAGCAAATGAGCAAATGAGCAAATGAGCAAATTAGCAAATGAGCAAATGAGAGCAAATGAGAGCAAATGAGCAAATGAGCAAATGAGCAAATGAGCAAATGAGCAAATGAGCAAATGATCAAATGATCAAATGGTCAAATGATCAAATGAGCAAATGACCAAATGAGAGCAAATGAGAGCAAATGAGCAAATGAGCAAATGAGCCTATGAGCAAATGAGCAAATGAGCAAATGAGCAAATGAGCAAATGAGCAAATGAGAGCAAAGGAGTAAATGAGTAAATGAGTAAATGAGCAAATGAGCAAATAAGCAAATGAGCAAATGAGCAAATGAGCAAATGAGCAAATATGAGCAAATGAGCAAATGAGCAAATGAGCAAATGAGCAAATATGAGCAAATGAGCAAATGAGCAAATGAGCAAATGAGCAAATGAGCAAATGAGCAAATGAGCAAATGAGCAAATGACCAAATGACCAAATGACCAAATGACCAAATGAGCAAATAAGCAAATGAGCAAATGAGCAAATGAGCAAGTGAGCAAATGAGCAAATGAGCAAATGAGCAAATGAGCAAATGAGCAAATGAGCAAATGAGAGCAAATGAGAGCAAATGAGAGCAAATGAGAGCAAATGAGAGCAAATGAGAGCAAATGAGCAAATGAGCAAATGAGCAAATATGAGCAAATGAGCAAATGAGCAAATGAGCAAATGAGCAAATGAGCAATTGAGCAAATGAGCAAATGAGCAAATGAGCAAATGAGAGCAAATGAGAGCAAATGAGGGCAAATGAGCAAATGAGCAAATGAGCAAATGAGAGCAAATGAGCGAATGAGCAAATGAGCAAATGAGCAAATGAGAGCAAATGAGCAAATGAGCAAATGAGCAAATAAGCAAATGACCAAATGATCAAATGATCAAATGATCAAATGATCAAATAAGCAAATGAGCAAATGAGAGCAAATGAGAGCAAATGAGCAAATGAGCCAATGAGCAAATGAGCAAATGAGCAAATGAGCAAAGGAGCAAATGAGCAAATGAGCAAATGAGCAAATGAGACCAAAGGAGTAAATGAGTAAATGAGCAAATGAGCAAATGAGCAAATGAGCAAATGAGCAAATGAGCAAATATGAGCAAATGAGCAAATGAGCAAATGAGAGCAAAGGAGTATATGAGAAAATGAGTAAATGAGCAAATGAGCAAATAAGCAAATGAGCAAATGAGCAAATGAGCAAATGAGCAAATGAGCAAATGAGAAAATGACCAAATTAGAAAATGAGCAAATGAGCAAATGAGCAAATGATCAAATGAGCAAATGAGCAAATGAGCAAATGAACAAATGAGAGCAAATGAGCAAATGAGCAAATGAGCAAATGAGCAAATGAGCAAATGAGCAAATGAGCAAATGAGCAAATGAGCAAATGAGCAAATGAGCAAATGAGCAAATGAGCAAATGAGCAAATGAGCAAATGAGCAAATGAGCAAATGAGCAAATGAGAAAATGACCAAATTAGAAAATGAGCAAATGAGCAAATGAGCAAATGAGAGCAATTGAGAGCAAATTAGGAAATGAGCAAATGAGAGCAAATGAGCAAATGAGCAAGTAAGCAAATGAGCAAATGAGCAAATGAGCAAATGAGCAAATTAGCAAATTAGCAAATGAGCAAATGAGAGCAAATGAGCAAATGAGCAAATGAGCAAATGAGCAAATGAGCAAATGAGCAAATGATCAAATGATCAAATGATCAAATGAGCAAATGAGCAAATGAGAGCAAATGAGAGCAAATGAGCAAATGAGCAAATGAGCCTATGAGCAAATGAGCAAATGAGCAAATGAGCAAATGAGCAAATGAGCAAATGAGAGCAAAGGAGTAAATGAGTAAATGAGTAAATGAGCAAATGAGCAAATAAGCAAATGAGCAAATGAGCAAATGAGCAAATGAGCAAATATGAGCAAATGAGCAAATGAGCAAATGAGCAAATGAGCAAATATGAGCAAATGAGCAAATGAGCAAATGAGCAAATGAGCAAATGAGCAAATGATCAAATGATCAAATGAGCAAATGAGCAAATGAGCAAATGAGAAAATGAGCAAATGAGAAAATGAGCAAATGAGAAAATGATCAAATGATCAAATGAGCAAATGATCAAATGAGCAAATGAGAAAATGAGCAAATTAGAAAATGAGCAAATGAGCAAATGAGCAAATGAACAAATGAGAGCAAATGAGCAAATGGGCAAATGAGCAAATGAGCAAATGAGAGCAATTGAGAGCAAATGAGCAAATGAGCAAATGAGCAAATTAGCAAATGAGCAAATGAGAGCAAATGAGCAAATGAGCAAATGAACAAATGAGAACATGATCAAATGAGCAAATGAGCAAATGAGCAAATGAGCAAATGAGCAAATGAGAAAATGAGCAAATTAGAAAATGAGCAAATGATCAAATGAGCAAATGATCAAATGAGCAAATGAGAAAATGAGCAAATTAGAAAATGAGCAAATGAGCAAATGAGCAAATGAACAAATGAGAGCAAATGAGCAAATGGGCAAATGAGCAAATGAGCAAATAAGAGCAATTGAGAGCAAATTAGGAAATGAGCAAATGAGAGCAAATGAGCAAATGAGCAAATGAGCAAATGAGCAAATGAGCAAATTAGCAAATTAGCAAATGAGCAAATGAGAGCAAATGAGCAAATGAGCAAATGAACAAATGAGAACATGAGCAAATGAGCAAATGAGAACATGAGCAAATGAGCAAATGAGCAAATGAGCAAATGAGCAAATTAGAAAATGAGCAAATGAGCAAATGAGCAATTGAGCAAATGAGCAAATGAGCAAATGAGCAAATGAGCCAATGAGCAAATGAGCAAATGAGCAAATGAGCAAATGAGCAAATGAGCAAATGAACAAATAAGCAAATGAGCAAATGAGCAAATGAACAAATGAGCAAATAAGCAAATGAGCAAATGAGCAAATGAGCAAGTGAGCAAATGAGCAAATGAGCAAATGAGCAAATGAGCAAATGAGCAAATGAGCAAATGAGCAAATTAGCAAATTAGAGCAAATGAGAGCAAATGAGAGCAAATGAGAGCAAATGAGAGCAAATGAGCAAATGAGCAAATGAGCAAATGAGCAAATATGGGCAAATGAGCAAATGAGCAAATGAGCAAATGAGCAATTGAGCAATTGAGCAAATGAGCAAATGAGCAAATGAGCAAATGAGCAAATGAGCAAATGAGCAAATTAGAAAATGAGCAAATGAGCAAATGAGCAAATGAGCAAATGAGCAATTGGGCAAATGATCAAATGAACAAATGAGCAAATGAGAGCAAATGAGGGCAAATGAGCAAATGAGAGCAAATGAGCAAATGAGCAAATGAGAGCAAATGAGCGAATGAGCAAATGAGCAAATGAGCAAATGAGAGCAAATGAGCAAATGAGCAAATGAGCAAATAAGCAAATGACCAAATGATCAAATGATCAAATGATCAAATGATCAAATGAGCAAATGAGCAAATGAGAGCAAATGAGAGCAAATGAGCAAATGAGCAAATGAGCCAATGAGCAAATGAGCAAATGAGCAAAGGAGCAAATGAGCAAATGAGCAAATGAGCAAATGAGAGCAAAGGAGTAAATGAGTAAATGAGCAAATGAGCAAATGAGCAAATGAGCAAATGAGTAAATGAGCAAATGAGAGCAAATGAGGGCAAATGAGAGCAAATGAGGGCAAATGAGCAAATGAGAGCAAATGAGCAAATGAGCAAATGAGCGAATGAGCAAAAAAAAGCAAATGAGCAAATGAGAGCAAATGAGAGCAAATGAGCAAATGAGCAAATGAGCAAATGAGCAAATGAGCAAATGAGCAAATGAGCAAATTAACAAATGAGAAATGAGAGCAAATGAGGGCAAGTGAGAGCAAATGAGGGCAAATGAGCAAATGAGCAAATGAGAGCAAATGAGCAAATGAGCAAATGAGCAAATGAGAGCAAATGAGAGCAAATGAGAGCAAATGAGCAAATGAGCAAATGAGCCTATGAGCAAATGAGCAAATGAGCAAATGAGCAAATGAGCAAATGAGCAAATGAGCAAATGAGCAAATGAGAGCAAAGGAGTAAATGAGTAAATGAGTAAATGAGCAAATGAGCAAATAAGCAAATGATCAAATGATCAATTGAGCAAATGAGAGCAAATGAGAGCAAATGAGCAAATGAGCAAATGAGCCTATGAGCAAATGAGCAAATGAGCAAATGAGCAAATATGAGCAAATGAGCAAATGAGCAAATGAGAGCAAAGGAGTATATGAGTAAATGAGTAAATGAGCAAATGAGCAAATAAGCAAATGAGCAAATGAGCAAATGAGCAAATGAGCAAATGAGCAAATGAGCAAATGAGCAAATGAGAAAATGACCAAATTAGAAAATTAGCAAATGAGCAAATGAGCAAATGATCAAATGAGCAAATGAGCAAATGAGCAAATGAGCAAATGAGCAAATGAGAGCAAAGGAGTAAATGAGTAAATGAGTAAATGAGCAAATGAGCAAATAAGCAAATGATCAAATGATCAAATGAGCAAATGAGAGCAAATGAGAGCAAATGAGCAAATGAGCAAATGAGCCTATGAGCAAATGAGCAAATGAGCAAATGAGCAAATATGAGCAAATGAGCAAATGAGCAAATGAGAGCAAAGGAGTATATGAGTAAATGAGTAAATGAGCAAATGAGCAAATAAGCAAATGAGCAAATGAGCAAATGAGCAAATGAGCAAATGAGCAAATGAGCAAATGAACAAATGAGCAAATGAGCAAATGAGAAAATGACCAAATTAGAAAATGAGCAAATGAGCAAATGAGCAAATGATCAAATCAGCAAATGAGCAAATGAGCAAATGAACAAATGAGAGCAAATGAGCAAATGAGCAAATGAGCAAATGAGCAAATGAGCAAATGAGCAAATGAGCAAATGAGCAAATGAGCAAATGAGCAAATTAGCAAATGAGCAAATGAGCAAATGAGCAAATGAGCAAATGAGCAAATGAGCAAATGAGCAAATGAAAAAATGACCAAATTAGAAAATGAGCAAATGAGCAAATGAGCAAATGAGAGCAATTGAGAGCAAATTAGGAAATGAGCAAATGAGAGCAAATGAGCAAATGAGCAAATAAGCAAATGAGCAAATGAGCAAATGAGCAAATGAGCAAATGAGCAAATTAGCAAATGAGCAAATGAGAGCAAATGAGCAAATGAGCAAATGAGCAAATGAGCAAATGAGCAAATGATCAAATGATCAAATGATCAAATGATCAAATGAGCAAATGAGCAAATGAGAGCAAATGAGAGCAAATGAGCAAATGAGCAAATGAGCCTATGAGCAAATGAGCAAATGAGCAAATGAGCAAATGAGCAAATGAGCAAATGAGAGCAAAGGAGTAAATGAGTAAATGAGTAAATGAGCAAATGAGCAAATAAGCAAATGAGCAAATGAGCAAATGAGCAAATGAGCAAATATGAGCAAATGAGCAAATGAGCAAATGAGCAAATGAGCAAATATGAGCAAATTAGCAAATGAGCAAATGAGCAAATGATCAAATGATCAAATGAGCAAATGAGCAAATGAGCAAATGAGAAAATGAGCAAATGAGAAAATGAGCAAATTAGAAAATGAGCAAATAATCAAATGAGCAAATGATCAAATGAGCAAATGAGAAAATGAGCAAATGAGCAAATGAGCAAATGAGAAAATGACCAAATTAGAAAATTAGCAAATGAGCAAATGAGCAAATGATCAAATGAGCAAATGAGCAAATGAGCAAATGAGCAAATGAGCAAATGAGAGCAAAGGAGTAAATGAGTAAATGAGTAAATGAGCAAATGAGCAAATAAGCAAATGATCAAATGATCAAATGAGCAAATGAGAGCAAATGAGAGCAAATGAGCAAATGAGCAAATGAGCCTATGAGCAAATGAGCAAATGAGCAAATGAGCAAATATGAGCAAATGAGCAAATGAGCAAATGAGAGCAAAGGAGTATATGAGTAAATGAGTAAATGAGCAAATGAGCAAATAAGCAAATGAGCAAATGAGCAAATGAGCAAATGAGCAAATGAGCAAATGAGCAAATGAGCAAATGAGCAAATGAGCAAATGAGAAAATGACCAAATTAGAAAATGAGCAAATGAGCAAATGAGCAAATGATCAAATCAGCAAATGAGCAAATGAGCAAATGAACAAATGAGAGCAAATGAGCAAATGAGCAAATGAGCAAATGAGCAAATGAGCAAATGAGCAAATGAGCAAATGAGCAAATGAGCAAATGAGCAAATGAGCAAATGAGCAAATGAGCAAATGAGCAAATGAGCAAATGAGCAAATGAGCAAATGAGCAAATGAGCAAATGAGCAAATGATCAAATGATCAAATGATCAAATGATCAAATGAGCAAATGAGCAAATGAGAGCAAATGAGAGCAAATGAGCAAATGAGCAAATGAGCCTATGAGCAAATGAGCAAATGAGCAAATGAGCAAATGAGCAAATGAGCAAATGAGAGCAAAGGAGTAAATGAGTAAATGAGTAAATGAGCAAATGAGCAAATAAGCAAATGAGCAAATGAGCAAATGAGCAAATGAGCAAATATGAGCAAATGAGCAAATGAGCAAATGAGCAAATGAGCAAATATGAGCAAATTAGCAAATGAGCAAATGAGCAAATGATCAAATGATCAAATGAGCAAATGAGCAAATGAGCAAATGAGAAAATGAGCAAATGAGAAAATGAGCAAATAATCAAATGAGCAAATGATCAAATGAGCAAATGAGAAAATGAGCAAATTAGAAAATGAGCAAATGAGCAAATGAGCAAATGAACAAATGAGAGCAAATGAGCAAATGGGCAAATGAGCAAATGAGCAAATGAGAGCAATTGAGAGCAAATTAGGAAATGAGCAAATGAGAGCAAATGAGCAAATGAGCAAATGAGCAAATTAGCAAATTAGCAAATGAGCAAATGAGAGCAAATGAGCAAATGAGCAAATGAACAAATGAGAACATGAGCAAATGAGCAAATGAGCAAATGAGCAAATTAGAAAATTAGAAAATGAGCAAATGAGCAAATGAGCAATTGAGCAAATGAGCAAATGAGCAAATGAGCAAATGAGCAAATGAGCAAATGAGCAAATGAGCAAATGAGAAAATGACCAAATTAGAAAATGAGCAAATGAGCAAATGAGAGCAAATGAGCAAATGAGCAAATGAGCAAATAAGCAAATGACCAAATGATCAAATGATCAAATGATCAAATGATCAAATGAGCAAATGAGCAAATGAGAGCAAATGAGCAAATGAGCAAATGAGCAAATGAGCAAATGAGCAAATGAGCAAATGAGAAAATGACCAAATTAGAAAATGAGCAAATGAGCAAATGAGAGCAAATGAGCAAATGAGCAAATGAGCAAATGAGCAAATGAGCAAATAAGCAAATGACCAAATGATCAAATGATCAAATGATCAAATGATCAAATGAGCAAATGAGCAAATGAGAGCAAATGAGAGCAAATGAGCAAATGAGCCAATGAGCAAATGAGCAAATGAGCAAAGGAGCAAATGAGCAAATGAGCAAATGAGCAAATGAGAGCAAAGGAGTAAATGAGTAAATGAGCAAATGAGCAAATGAGCAAATGAGCAAATGAGCAAATGAGCAAATGAGCAAATGAGCAAATATGAGCAAATGAGCAAATGAGCAAATGAGCAAATGAGCAAATGAGCAAATGAGAAAATGACCAAATTAGAAAATGAGCAAATGAGCAAATGAGCAAATGATCAAATGAGCAAATGAGCAAATGAGCAAATGAGCAAATGAGCAAATGAGAGCAAAGGAGTAAATGAGTAAATGAGTAAATGAGCAAATGAGCAAATAAGCAAATGATCAAATGATCAAATGAGCAAATGAGAGCAAATGAGAGCAAATGAGCAAATGAGCAAATGAGCAAATGAGCAAATGAGCAAATGAGCAAATGAGCAAATATGAGCAAATGAGCAAATGAGCAAATGAGCAAATGAGCAAATGAGCAAATAAGCAAATGACCAAATGATCAAATGATCAAATGATCAAATGATCAAATGAGCAAATGAGCAAATGAGAGCAAATGAGAGCAAATGAGCAAATGAGCAAATGAGCCAATGAGCAAATGAGCAAATGAGCAAAGGAGCAAATGAGCAAATGAGCAAATGAGCAAATGAGAGCAAAGGAGTAAATGAGTAAATGAGCAAATGAGCAAATGAGCAAATGAGCAAATGAGCCTATGAGCAAATGAGCAAATGAGCAAATATGAGCAAATGAGCAAATGAGCAAATGAGAGCAAAGGAGTATATGAGTAAATGAGTAAATGAGCAAATGAGCAAATAAGCAAATGAGCAAATGAGCAAATGAGCAAATGAGCAAATGAGCAAATGAGCAAATGAGCAAATGAGCAAATGAGCAAATGAGCAATTGGGCAAATGATCAAATGAACAAATGAGCAAATGAGAGAAAATGAAGGGAAAATGAGCAAATGAGAGCAAATGAGCAAATGAGCAAATGAGAGCAAATGATCAAATGATCAAATGATCAAATGAGCAAATGAGCAAATGAGAGCAAATGAGAGCAAATGAGCAAATGAGCAAATGAGCCAATGAGCAAATGAGCAAATGAGCAAAGGAGCAAATGAGCAAATGAGCAAATGAGCAAATGAGAGCAAAGGAGTAAATGAGTAAATGAGCAAATGAGCAAATGAGCAAATGAGCAAATGAGCAAATGAGCAAATGAGCAAATGAGAGCAAATGAGGGCAAATGAGAGCAAATGAGGGCAAATGAGCAAATGAGAGCAAATGAGCAAATGAGCAAATGAGCGAATGAGCAAAAAAAAGCAAATGAGCAAATGAGAGCAAATGAGCAAATGAGCAAAAGAGCAAATGAGCAAATGAGCAAATGAGCAAATGAGCAAATGAGCAAATGAACAAATGAGAAATGAGAGCAAATGAGGGCAAGTGAGAGCAAATGAGGGCAAATGAGCAAATGAGCAAATGAGAGCAAATGAGCAAATGAGCAAATGAGCAAATGAGAGCAAATGAGAGCAAATGAGAGCAAATGAGCAAATGAGCAAATGAGCCTATGAGCAAATGAGCAAATGAGCAAATGAGCAAATGAGCAAATGAGCAAATGAGCAAATGAGAGCAAAGGAGTAAATGAGTAAATGAGTAAATGAGCAAATGAGCAAATAAGCAAATGATCAAATGATCAATTGAGCAAATGAGAGCAAATGAGAGCAAATGAGCAAATGAGCAAATGAGCCTATGAGCAAATGAGCAAATGAGCAAATGAGCAAATATGAGCAAATGAGCAAATGAGCAAATGAGAGCAAAGGAGTATATGAGTAAATGAGTAAATGAGCAAATGAGCAAATGAGAAAATGACCAAATTAGAAAATTAGCAAATGAGCAAATGAGCAAATGATCAAATGAGCAAATGAGCAAATGAGCAAATGAGCAAATGAGCAAATGAGAGCAAAGGAGTAAATGAGTAAATGAGTAAATGAGCAAATGAGCAAATAAGCAAATGATCAAATGATCAAATGAGCAAATGAGAGCAAATGAGAGCAAATGAGCAAATGAGCAAATGAGCCTATGAGCAAATGAGCAAATGAGCAAATGAGCAAATATGAGCAAATGAGCAAATGAGCAAATGAGAGCAAAGGAGTATATGAGTAAATGAGTAAATGAGCAAATGAGCAAATAAGCAAATGAGCAAATGCGCAAATGAGCAAATGAGCAAATGAGCAAATGAGCAAATGAGCAAATGAGCAAATGACCAAATTAGAAAATGAGCAAATGAGCAAATGAGCAAATGATCAAATGAGCAAATGATCAAATGAGCAAATGAACAAATGAGAGCAAATGAGCAAATGAGCAAATGAGCAAATGAGCAAATGAGCAAATGAGCAAATGAGCAAATGAGCAAATGAGCAAATGAGCAAATGAGCAAATGAGCAAATGAGCAAATGAGCAAATGAGCAAATGAGCAAATGAGCAAATGAGAAAATGACCAAATTAGAAAATGAGCAAATGAGCAAATGAGCAAATGAGAGCAATTGAGAGCAAATTAGGAAATGAGAGCAAATGAGCAAATGAGCAAATAAGCAAATGAGCAAATGAGCAAATGAGCAAATGAGCAAATGAGCAAATTAGCAAATGAGCAAATGAGAGCAAATGAGCAAATGAGCAAATGAGCAAATGAGCAATTGAGCAAATGATCAAATGATCAAATGATCAAATGATCAAATGAGCAAATGAGCAAATGAGAGCAAATGAGAGCAAATGAGCAAATGAGCAAATGAGCCTATGAGCAAATGAGCAAATGAGCAAATGAGCAAATGAGCAAATGAGCAAGTGAGCAAATGAGCAAATGAGCAAATGAGCAAATGAGCAAATGAGCAAATGAGCAAATGAGCAAATTAGCAAATTAGAGCAAATGAGAGCAAATGAGAGCAAATGAGAGCAAATGAGAGCAAATGAGCAAATGAGCAAATGAGCAAATGAGCAAATATGGGCAAATGAGCAAATGAGCAAATGAGCAAATGAGCAATTGAGCAATTGAGCAAATGAGCAAATGAGCAAATGAGCAAATGAGCAAATGAGCAAATGAGCAAATTAGAAAATGAGCAAATGAGCAAATGAGCAAATGAGCAAATGAGCAATTGGGCAAATGATCAAATGAACAAATGAGCAAATGAGAGCAAATGAGGGCAAATGAGCAAATGAGAGCAAATGAGCAAATGAGCAAATGAGAGCAAATGAGCGAATGAGCAAATGAGCAAATGAGCAAATGAGAGCAAATGAGCAAATGAGCAAATGAGCAAATAAGCAAATGACCAAATGATCAAATGATCAAATGATCAAATGATCAAATGAGCAAATGAGCAAATGAGAGCAAATGAGAGCAAATGAGCAAATGAGCAAATGAGCCAATGAGCAAATGAGCAAATGAGCAAAGGAGCAAATGAGCAAATGAGCAAATGAGCAAATGAGAGCAAAGGAGTAAATGAGTAAATGAGCAAATGAGCAAATGAGCAAATGATCAAATGAGTAAATGAGCAAATGAGAGCAAATGAGGGCAAATGAGCAAATGAGAGCAAATGAGCAAATGAGCAAATGAGCGAATGAGCAAAAAAAAGCAAATGAGCAAATGAGAGCAAATGAGAGCAAATGAGCAAATGAGCAAATGAGCAAATGAGCAAATGAGCAAATGAGCAAATGAGCAAATGAACAAATGAGAAATGAGAGCAAATGAGGGCAAGTGAGAGCAAATGAGGGCAAATGAGCAAATGAGCAAATGAGAGCAAATGAGCAAATGAGCAAATGAGCAAATGAGAGCAAATGAGAGCAAATGAGAGCAAATGAGCAAATGAGCAAATGAGCCTATGAGCAAATGAGCAAATGAGCAAATGAGCAAATGAGCAAATGAGCAAATGAGCAAATGAGCAAATGAGAGCAAAGGAGTAAATGAGTAAATGAGTAAATGAGCAAATGAGCAAATAAGCAAATGATCAAATGATCAATTGAGCAAATGAGAGCAAATGAGAGCAAATGAGCAAATGAGCAAATGAGCCTATGAGCAAATGAGCAAATGAGCAAATGAGCAAATATGAGCAAATGAGCAAATGAGCAAATGAGAGCAAAGGAGTATATGAGTAAATGAGTAAATGAGCAAATGAGCAAATAAGCAAATGAGCAAATGAGCAAATGAGCAAATGAGCAAATGAGCAAATGAGCAAATGAGCAAATGAGAAAATGACCAAATTAGAAAATTAGCAAATGAGCAAATGAGCAAATGATCAAATGAGCAAATGAGCAAATGAGCAAATGAGCAAATGAGCAAATGAGAGCAAAGGAGTAAATGAGTAAATGAGTAAATGAGCAAATGAGCAAATAAGCAAATGATCAAATGATCAAATGAGCAAATGAGAGCAAATGAGAGCAAATGAGCAAATGAGCAAATGAGCCTATGAGCAAATGAGCAAATGAGCAAATGAGCAAATATGAGCAAATGAGCAAATGAGCAAATGAGAGCAAAGGAGTATATGAGTAAATGAGTAAATGAGCAAATGAGCAAATAAGCAAATGAGCAAATGAGCAAATGAGCAAATGAGCAAATGAGCAAATGAGCAAATGAGCAAATGAGAAAATGACCAAATTAGAAAATGAGCAAATGAGCAAATGAGCAAATGATCAAATCAGCAAATGAGCAAATGAGCAAATGAACAAATGAGAGCAAATGAGCAAATGAGCAAATGAGCAAATGAGCAAATGAGCAAATGAGCAAATGAGCAAATGAGCAAATGAGCAAATGAGCAAATGAGCAAATGAGCAAATGAAAAAATGACCAAATTAGAAAATGAGCAAATGAGCAAATGAGCAAATGAGAGCAATTGAGAGCAAATTAGGAAATGAGCAAATGAGAGCAAATGAGCAAATGAGCAAATAAGCAAATGAGCAAATGAGCAAATGAGCAAATGAGCAAATGAGCAAATTAGCAAATGAGCAAATGAGAGCAAATGAGCAAATGAGCAAATGAGCAAATGAGCAAATGAGCAAATGATCAAATGATCAAATGATCAAATGATCAAATGAGCAAATGAGCAAATGAGAGCAAATGAGAGCAAATGAGCAAATGAGCCTATGAGCAAATGAGCAAATGAGCAAATGAGCAAATGAGCAAATGAGCAAATGAGAGCAAAGGAGTAAATGAGTAAATGAGTAAATGAGCAAATGAGCAAATAAGCAAATGAGCAAATGAGCAAATGAGCAAATGAGCAAATATGAGCAAATGAGCAAATGAGCAAATGAGCAAATGAGCAAATATGAGCAAATTAGCAAATGAGCAAATGAGCAAATGATCAAATGATCAAATGAGCAAATGAGCAAATGAGCAAATGAGAAAATGAGCAAATGAGAAAATGAGCAAATTAGAAAATGAGCAAATAATCAAATGAGCAAATGATCAAATGAGCAAATGAGAAAATGAGCAAATGAGCAAATGAGCAAATGAGAAAATGACCAAATTAGAAAATTAGCAAATGAGCAAATGAGCAAATGATCAAATGAGCAAATGAGCAAATGAGCAAATGAGCAAATGAGCAAATGAGAGCAAAGGAGTAAATGAGTAAATGAGTAAATGAGCAAATGAGCAAATAAGCAAATGATCAAATGATCAAATGAGCAAATGAGAGCAAATGAGAGCAAATGAGCAAATGAGCAAATGAGCCTATGAGCAAATGAGCAAATGAGCAAATGAGCAAATATGAGCAAATGAGCAAATGAGCAAATGAGAGCAAAGGAGTATATGAGTAAATGAGTAAATGAGCAAATGAGCAAATAAGCAAATGAGCAAATGAGCAAATGAGCAAATGAGCAAATGAGCAAATGAGCAAATGAGCAAATGAGCAAATGAGCAAATGAGAAAATGACCAAATTAGAAAATGAGCAAATGAGCAAATGAGCAAATGATCAAATCAGCAAATGAGCAAATGAGCAAATGAACAAATGAGAGCAAATGAGCAAATGAGCAAATGAGCAAATGAGCAAATGAGCAAATGAGCAAATGAGCAAATGAGCAAATGAGCAAATGAGCAAATGAGCAAATGAGCAAATGAGCAAATGAGCAAATGAGCAAATGAGCAAATGAACAAATGAGAAATGAGAGCAAATGAGGGCAAGTGAGAGCAAATGAGGGCAAATGAGCAAATGAGCAAATGAGAGCAAATGAGCAAATGAGCAAATGAGCAAATGAGAGCAAATGAGAGCAAATGAGAGCAAATGAGCAAATGAGCAAATGAGCCTATGAGCAAATGAGCAAATGAGCAAATGAGCAAATGAGCAAATGAGCAAATGAGCAAATGAGCAAATGAGAGCAAAGGAGTAAATGAGTAAATGAGTAAATGAGCAAATGAGCAAATAAGCAAATGATCAAATGATCAATTGAGCAAATGAGAGCAAATGAGAGCAAATGAGCAAATGAGCAAATGAGCCTATGAGCAAATGAGCAAATGAGCAAATGAGCAAATATGAGCAAATGAGCAAATGAGCAAATGAGAGCAAAGGAGTATATGAGTAAATGAGTAAATGAGCAAATGAGCAAATAAGCAAATGAGCAAATGAGCAAATGAGCAAATGAGCAAATGAGCAAATGAGCAAATGAGCAAATGAGAAAATGACCAAATTAGAAAATTAGCAAATGAGCAAATGAGCAAATGATCAAATGAGCAAATGAGCAAATGAGCAAATGAGCAAATGAGCAAATGAGAGCAAAGGAGTAAATGAGTAAATGAGTAAATGAGCAAATGAGCAAATAAGCAAATGATCAAATGATCAAATGAGCAAATGAGAGCAAATGAGAGCAAATGAGCAAATGAGCAAATGAGCCTATGAGCAAATGAGCAAATGAGCAAATGAGCAAATATGAGCAAATGAGCAAATGAGCAAATGAGAGCAAAGGAGTATATGAGTAAATGAGTAAATGAGCAAATGAGCAAATAAGCAAATGAGCAAATGAGCAAATGAGCAAATGAGCAAATGAGCAAATGAGCAAATGAGCAAATGAGAAAATGACCAAATTAGAAAATGAGCAAATGAGCAAATGAGCAAATGATCAAATCAGCAAATGAGCAAATGAGCAAATGAACAAATGAGAGCAAATGAGCAAATGAGCAAATGAGCAAATGAGCAAATGAGCAAATGAGCAAATGAGCAAATGAGCAAATGAGCAAATGAGCAAATGAGCAAATGAGCAAATGAAAAAATGACCAAATTAGAAAATGAGCAAATGAGCAAATGAGCAAATGAGAGCAATTGAGAGCAAATTAGGAAATGAGCAAATGAGAGCAAATGAGCAAATGAGCAAATAAGCAAATGAGCAAATGAGCAAATGAGCAAATGAGCAAATGAGCAAATTAGCAAATGAGCAAATGAGAGCAAATGAGCAAATGAGCAAATGAGCAAATGAGCAAATGAGCAAATGATCAAATGATCAAATGATCAAATGATCAAATGAGCAAATGAGCAAATGAGAGCAAATGAGAGCAAATGAGCAAATGAGCAAATGAGCCTATGAGCAAATGAGCAAATGAGCAAATGAGCAAATGAGCAAATGAGCAAATGAGAGCAAAGGAGTAAATGAGTAAATGAGTAAATGAGCAAATGAGCAAATAAGCAAATGAGCAAATGAGCAAATGAGCAAATGAGCAAATATGAGCAAATGAGCAAATGAGCAAATGAGCAAATGAGCAAATATGAGCAAATTAGCAAATGAGCAAATGATCAAATGATCAAATGATCAAATGAGCAAATGAGCAAATGAGCAAATGAGAAAATGAGCAAATGAGAAAATGAGCAAATTAGAAAATGAGCAAATAATCAAATGAGCAAATGATCAAATGAGCAAATGAGAAAATGAGCAAATGAGCAAATGAGCAAATGAGAAAATGACCAAATTAGAAAATTAGCAAATGAGCAAATGAGCAAATGATCAAATGAGCAAATGAGCAAATGAGCAAATGAGCAAATGAGCAAATGAGAGCAAAGGAGTAAATGAGTAAATGAGTAAATGAGCAAATGAGCAAATAAGCAAATGATCAAATGATCAAATGAGCAAATGAGAGCAAATGAGAGCAAATGAGCAAATGAGCAAATGAGCCTATGAGCAAATGAGCAAATGAGCAAATGAGCAAATATGAGCAAATGAGCAAATGAGCAAATGAGAGCAAAGGAGTATATGAGTAAATGAGTAAATGAGCAAATGAGCAAATAAGCAAATGAGCAAATGAGCAAATGAGCAAATGAGCAAATGAGCAAATGAGCAAATGAGCAAATGAGCAAATGAGCAAATGAGAAAATGACCAAATTAGAAAATGAGCAAATGAGCAAATGAGCAAATGATCAAATCAGCAAATGAGCAAATGAGCAAATGAACAAATGAGAGCAAATGAGCAAATGAGCAAATGAGCAAATGAGCAAATGAGCAAATGAGCAAATGAGCAAATGAGCAAATGAGCAAATGAGCAAATGAGCAAATGAGCAAATGAGCAAATGAGCAAATGAGCAAATGAGAAAATGACCAAATTAGAAAATGAGCAAATGAGCAAATGAGCAAATGAGAGCAATTGAGAGCAAATTAGGAAATGAGCAAATGAGAGCAAATGAGCAAATGAGCAAATAAGCAAATGAGCAAATGAGCAAATGAGCAAATGAGCAAATGAGCAAATTAGTAAATGAGCAAATGAGAGCAAATGAGCAAATGAGCAAATGAGCAAATGAGCAAATGAGCAAATGATCAAATGATCAAATGATCAAATGATCAAATGAGCAAATGAGCAAATGAGAGCAAATGAGAGCAAATGAGCAAATGAGCAAATGAGCCTATGAGCAAATGAGCAAATGAGCAAATGAGCAAATGAGCAAATGAGCAAATGAGAGCAAAGGAGTAAATGAGTAAATTAGTAAATGAGCAAATGAGCAAATAAGCAAATGAGCAAATGAGCAAATGAGCAAATGAGCAAATATGAGCAAATGAGCAAATGAGCAAATGAGCAAATGAGCAAATATCAGCAAATTAGCAAATGAGCAAATGAGCAAATGATCAAATGATCAAATGAGCAAATGAGCAAATGAGCAAATGAGAAAATGAGCAAATGAGAAAATGAGCAAATTAGAAAATGAGCAAATAATCAAATGAGCAAATGATCAAATGAGCAAATGAGAAAATGAGCAAATTAGAAAATGAGCAAATGAGCAAATGAGCAAATGAACAAATGAGAGCAAATGAGCAAATGGGCAAATGAGCAAATGAGCAAATGAGAGCAATTGAGAGCAAATTAGGAAATGAGCAAATGAGAGCAAATGAGCAAATGAGCAAATGAGCAAATTAGCAAATTAGCAAATGAGCAAATGAGAGCAAATGAGCAAATGAGCAAATGAACAAATGAGAACATGAGCAAATGAGCAAATGAGCAAATGAGCAAATTAGAAAATTAGAAAATGAGCAAATGAGCAAATGAGCAATTGAGCAAATGAGCAAATGAGCAAATGAGCAAATGAGCAAATGAGCAAATGAGCAAATGAGCAAATGAGAAAATGACCAAATTAGAAAATGAGCAAATGAGCAAATGAGAGCAAATGAGCAAATGAGCAAATGAGCAAATAAGCAAATGACCAAATGATCAAATGATCAAATGATCAAATGATCAAATGAGCAAATGAGCAAATGAGAGCAAATGAGAGCAAATGAGCAAATGAGCCAATGAGCAAATGAGCAAATGAGCAAAGGAGCAAATGAGCAAATGAGCAAATGAGCAAATGAGAGCAAAGGAGTAAATGAGTAAATGAGCAAATGAGCAAATGAGCAAATGAGCAAATGAGCAAATGAGCAAATGAGCAAATGAGCAAATATGAGCAAATGAGCAAATGAGCAAATGAGCAAATGAGCAAATGAGCAAATGAGAAAATGACCAAATTAGAAAATGAGCAAATGAGCAAATGAGCAAATGATCAAATGAGCAAATGAGCAAATGAGCAAATGAGCAAATGAGCAAATGAGAGCAAAGGAGTAAATGAGTAAATGAGTAAATGAGCAAATGAGCAAATAAGCAAATGATCAAATGATCAAATGAGCAAATGAGAGCAAATGAGAGCAAATGAGCAAATGAGCAAATGAGCCTATGAGCAAATGAGCAAATGAGCAAATGAGCAAATATGAGCAAATGAGCAAATGAGAGCAAAGGAGTATATGAGTAAATGAGTAAATGAGCAAATGAGCAAATAAGCAAATGAGCAAATGAGCAAATGAGCAAATGAGCAAATGAGCAAATGAGCAAATGAGCAAATGAGCAAATGAGCAAATGAGCAATTGGGCAAATGATCAAATGAACAAATGAGCAAATGAGAGCAAATGAGGGCAAATGAGCAAATGAGAGCAAATGAGCAAATGAGCAAATGAGAGCAAATGAGCGAATGAGCAAATGAGCAAATGAGCAAATGAGAGCAAATGAGCAAATGAGCAAATGAGCAAATAAGCAAATGACCAAATGATCAAATGATCAAATGATCAAATGATCAAATGAGCAAATGAGCAAATGAGAGCAAATGAGAGCAAATGAGCAAATGAGCAAATGAGCCAATGAGCAAATGAGCAAATGAGCAAAGGAGCAAATGAGCAAATGAGCAAATGAGCAAATGAGAGCAAAGGAGTAAATGAGTAAATGAGCAAATGAGCAAATGAGCAAATGAGCAAATGAGCCTATGAGCAAATGAGCAAATGAGCAAATATGAGCAAATGAGCAAATGAGCAAATGAGAGCAAAGGAGTATATGAGTAAATGAGTAAATGAGCAAATGAGCAAATAAGCAAATGAGCAAATGAGCAAATGAGCAAATGAGCAAATGAGCAAATGAGCAAATGAGCAAATGAGCAAATGAGCAAATGAGCAATTGGGCAAATGATCAAATGAACAAATGAGCAAATGAGAGAAAATGAAGGGAAAATGAGCAAATGAGAGCAAATGAGCAAATGAGCAAATGAGAGCAAATGAGCGAATGAGCAAATGAGCAAATGAGCAAATGAGAGCAAATGATCAAATGATCAAATGATCAAATGAGCAAATGAGCAAATGAGAGCAAATGAGAGCAAATGAGCAAATGAGCAAATGAGCCAATGAGCAAATGAGCAAATGAGCAAAGGAGCAAATGAGCAAATGAGCAAATGAGCAAATGAGAGCAAAGGAGTAAATGAGTAAATGAGCAAATGAGCAAATGAGCAAATGAGCAAATGAGCAAATGAGCAAATGAGCAAATGAGAGCAAATGAGGGCAAATGAGAGCAAATGAGGGCAAATGAGCAAATGAGAGCAAATGAGCAAATGAGCAAATGAGCGAATGAGCAAAAAAAAGCAAATGAGCAAATGAGAGCAAATGAGAGCAAATGAGCAAATGAGCAAAAGAGCAAATGAGCAAATGAGCAAATGAGCAAATGAGCAAATGAGCAAATGAACAAATGAGAAATGAGAGCAAATGAGGGCAAGTGAGAGCAAATGAGGGCAAATGAGCAAATGAGCAAATGAGAGCAAATGAGCAAATGAGCAAATGAGCAAATGAGAGCAAATGAGAGCAAATGAGAGCAAATGAGCAAATGAGCAAATGAGCCTATGAGCAAATGAGCAAATGAGCAAATGAGCAAATGAGCAAATGAGCAAATGAGCAAATGAGCAAATGAGAGCAAAGGAGTAAATGAGTAAATGAGTAAATGAGCAAATGAGCAAATAAGCAAATGATCAAATGATCAATTGAGCAAATGAGAGCAAATGAGAGCAAATGAGCAAATGAGCAAATGAGCCTATGAGCAAATGAGCAAATGAGCAAATGAGCAAATATGAGCAAATGAGCAAATGAGCAAATGAGAGCAAAGGAGTATATGAGTAAATGAGTAAATGAGCAAATGAGCAAATAAGCAAATGAGCAAATGAGCAAATGAGCAAATGAGCAAATGAGCAAATGAGCAAATGAGAAAATGACCAAATTAGAAAATTAGCAAATGAGCAAATGAGCAAATGATCAAATGAGCAAATGAGCAAATGAGCAAATGAGCAAATGAGCAAATGAGAGCAAAGGAGTAAATGAGTAAATGAGTAAATGAGCAAATGAGCAAATAAGCAAATGATCAAATGATCAAATGAGCAAATGAGAGCAAATGAGAGCAAATGAGCAAATGAGCAAATGAGCCTATGAGCAAATGAGCAAATGAGCAAATGAGCAAATATGAGCAAATGAGCAAATGAGCAAATGAGAGCAAAGGAGTATATGAGTAAATGAGTAAATGAGCAAATGAGCAAATAAGCAAATGAGCAAATGAGCAAATGAGCAAATGAGCAAATGAGCAAATGAGCAAATGAGCAAATGAGCAAATGAGCAAATGAGAAAATGACCAAATTAGAAAATGAGCAAATGAGCAAATGAGCAAATGATCAAATGAGCAAATGAGCAAATGAGCAAATGAACAAATGAGAGCAAATGAGCAAATGAGCAAATGAGCAAATGAGCAAATGAGCAAATGAGCAAATGAGCAAATGAGCAAATGAGCAAATGAGCAAATGAGCAAATGAGCAAATGAGCAAATGAGCAAATGAGCAAATGAGCAAATGAGCAAATGAGAAAATGACCAAATTAGAAAATGAGCAAATGAGCAAATGAGCAAATGAGAGCAATTGAGAGCAAATTAGGAAATGAGCAAATGAGAGCAAATGAGCAAATGAGCAAATAAGCAAATGAGCAAATGAGCAAATGAGCAAATGAGCAAATGAGCAAATTAGCAAATGAGCAAATGAGAGCAAATGAGCAAATGAGCAAATGAGCAAATGAGCAATTGAGCAAATGATCAAATGATCAAATGATCAAATGATCAAATGAGCAAATGAGCAAATGAGAGCAAATGAGAGCAAATGAGCAAATGAGCAAATGAGCCTATGAGCAAATGAGCAAATGAGCAAATGAGCAAATGAGCAAATGAGCAAATGAGAGCAAAGGAGTAAATGAGTAAATGAGTAAATGAGCAAATGAGCAAATAAGCAAATGAGCAAATGAGCAAATGAGCAAATGAGCAAATATGAGCAAATGAGCAAATGAGCAAATGAGCAAATGAGCAAATATTAGCAAATGAGCAAATGAGCAAATGAGCAAATGATCAAATGATCAAATGAGCAAATGAGCAAATGAGCAAATGAGAAAATGAGCAAATGAGAAAATGAGCAAATTAGAAAATGAGCAAATAATCAAATGAGCAAATGATCAAATGAGCAAATGAGAAAATGAGCAAATTAGAAAATGAGCAAATGAGCAAATGAGCAAATGAACAAATGAGAGCAAATGAGCAAATGGGCAAATGAGCAAATGAGCAAATGAGAGCAATTGAGAGCAAATTAGGAAATGAGCAAATGAGAGCAAATGAGCAAATGAGCAAATGAGCAAATGAGCAAATTAGCAAATTAGCAAATGAGCAAATGAGAGCAAATGAGCAAATGAGCAAATGAACAAATGAAAACATGAGCAAATGAGCAAATGAGCAAATGAGCAAATTAGAAAATTAGAAAATGAGCAAATGAGCAAATGAGCAAATGAGCAAATGAGCAAATTAGAAAATTAGAAAATGAGCAAATGAGCAAATGAGCAATTGAGCAAATGAGCAAATGAGCAAATGAGCAAATGAGCAAATGAGCAAATGAGCAAATGAGCAAATGAGCAAATGAGCAAATGAGAAAATGACCAAATTAGAAAATGAGCAAATGAGCAAATGAGAGCAAATGAGCAAATGAGCAAATGAGCAAATAAGCAAATGACCAAATGATCAAATGATCAAATGATCAAATGATCAAATGAGCAAATGAGCAAATGAGAGCAAATGAGAGCAAATGAGCAAATGAGCCAATGAGCAAATGAGCAAATGAGCAAAGGAGCAAATGAGCAAAGGAGCAAATGAGCAAATGAGCAAATGAGCAAATGAGAGCAAAGGAGTAAATGAGTAAATGAGCAAATGAGCAAATGAGCAAATGAGCAAATGAGCAAATGAGCAAATATGAGCAAATGAGCAAATGAGCAAATGAGAGCAAAGGAGTATATGAGAAAATGAGTAAATGAGCAAATGAGCAAATAAGCAAATGAGCAAATGAGCAAATGAGCAAATGAGCAAATGAGAAAATGACCAAATTAGAAAATGAGCAAATGAGCAAATGAGCAAATGATCAAATGAGCAAATGAGCAAATGAGAAAATGAACAAATGAGAGCAAATGAGCAAATGAGCAAATGAGCAAATGAGCAAATGAGCAAATGAGCAAATGAGCAAATGAGCAAATGAGCAAATGAGCAAATGAGCAAATGAGCAAATGAGCAAATGAGCAAATGAGCAAATGAGCAAATGAGCAAATGAGAAAATGACCAAATTAGAAAATGAGCAAATGAGCAAATGAGCAAATGAGAGCAATTGAGAGCAAATTAGGAAATGAGCAAATGAGAGCAAATGAGCAAATGAGCAAATAAGCAAATGAGCAAATGAGCAAATGAGCAAATGAGCAAATTAGCAAATTAGCAAATGAGCAAATGAGAGCAAATGAGCAAATGAGCAAATGAGCAAATGAGCAAATGAGCAAATGAGCAAATGATCAAATGATCAAATGATCAAATGAGCAAATGAGCAAATGAGAGCAAATGAGAGCAAATGAGCAAATGAGCAAATGAGCCTATGAGCAAATGAGCAAATGAGCAAATGAGCAAATGAGCAAATGAGCAAATGAGAGCAAATGAGGGCAAATGAGAGCAAATGAGGGCAAATGAGCAAATGAGAGCAAATGAGCAAATGAGCAAATGAGCGAATGAGCAAAAAAAAGCAAATGAGCAAATGAGAGCAAATGAGAGCAAATGAGCAAATGAGCAAAAGAGCAAATGAGCAAATGAGCAAATGAGCAAATGAGCAAATGAGCAAATGAACAAATGAGAAATGAGAGCAAATGAGGGCAAGTGAGAGCAAATGAGGGCAAATGAGCAAATGAGCAAATGAGAGCAAATGAGCAAATGAGCAAATGAGCAAATGAGAGCAAATGAGAGCAAATGAGAGCAAATGAGCAAATGAGCAAATGAGCCTATGAGCAAATGAGCAAATGAGCAAATGAGCAAATGAGCAAATGAGCAAATGAGCAAATGAGCAAATGAGAGCAAAGGAGTAAATGAGTAAATGAGTAAATGAGCAAATGAGCAAATAAGCAAATGATCAAATGATCAATTGAGCAAATGAGAGCAAATGAGAGCAAATGAGCAAATGAGCAAATGAGCCTATGAGCAAATGAGCAAATGAGCAAATGAGCAAATATGAGCAAATGAGCAAATGAGCAAATGAGAGCAAAGGAGTATATGAGTAAATGAGTAAATGAGCAAATGAGCAAATAAGCAAATGAGCAAATGAGCAAATGAGCAAATGAGCAAATGAGCAAATGAGCAAATGAGAAAATGACCAAATTAGAAAATTAGCAAATGAGCAAATGAGCAAATGATCAAATGAGCAAATGAGCAAATGAGCAAATGAGCAAATGAGCAAATGAGAGCAAAGGAGTAAATGAGTAAATGAGTAAATGAGCAAATGAGCAAATAAGCAAATGATCAAATGATCAAATGAGCAAATGAGAGCAAATGAGAGCAAATGAGCAAATGAGCAAATGAGCCTATGAGCAAATGAGCAAATGAGCAAATGAGCAAATATGAGCAAATGAGCAAATGAGCAAATGAGAGCAAAGGAGTATATGAGTAAATGAGTAAATGAGCAAATGAGCAAATAAGCAAATGAGCAAATGAGCAAATGAGCAAATGAGCAAATGAGCAAATGAGCAAATGAGCAAATGAGCAAATGAGCAAATGAGAAAATGACCAAATTAGAAAATGAGCAAATGAGCAAATGAGCAAATGATCAAATGAGCAAATGAGCAAATGAGCAAATGAACAAATGAGAGCAAATGAGCAAATGAGCAAATGAGCAAATGAGCAAATGAGCAAATGAGCAAATGAGCAAATGAGCAAATGAGCAAATGAGCAAATGAGCAAATGAGCAAATGAGCAAATGAGCAAATGAGCAAATGAGCAAATGAGAAAATGACCAAATTAGAAAATGAGCAAATGAGCAAATGAGCAAATGAGAGCAATTGAGAGCAAATTAGGAAATGAGCAAATGAGAGCAAATGAGCAAATGAGCAAATAAGCAAATGAGCAAATGAGCAAATGAGCAAATGAGCAAATGAGCAAATTAGCAAATGAGCAAATGAGAGCAAATGAGCAAATGAGCAAATGAGCAAATGAGCAATTGAGCAAATGATCAAATGATCAAATGATCAAATGATCAAATGAGCAAATGAGCAAATGAGAGCAAATGAGAGCAAATGAGCAAATGAGCAAATGAGCCTATGAGCAAATGAGCAAATGAGCAAATGAGCAAATGAGCAAATGAGCAAATGAGAGCAAAGGAGTAAATGAGTAAATGAGTAAATGAGCAAATGAGCAAATAAGCAAATGAGCAAATGAGCAAATGAGCAAATGAGCAAATATGAGCAAATGAGCAAATGAGCAAATGAGCAAATGAGCAAATATTAGCAAATGAGCAAATGAGCAAATGAGCAAATGATCAAATGATCAAATGAGCAAATGAGCAAATGAGCAAATGAGAAAATGAGCAAATGAGAAAATGAGCAAATTAGAAAATGAGCAAATAATCAAATGAGCAAATGATCAAATGAGCAAATGAGAAAATGAGCAAATTAGAAAATGAGCAAATGAGCAAATGAGCAAATGAACAAATGAGAGCAAATGAGCAAATGGGCAAATGAGCAAATGAGCAAATGAGAGCAATTGAGAGCAAATTAGGAAATGAGCAAATGAGAGCAAATGAGCAAATGAGCAAATGAGCAAATGAGCAAATTAGCAAATTAGCAAATGAGCAAATGAGAGCAAATGAGCAAATGAGCAAATGAACAAATGAAAACATGAGCAAATGAGCAAATGAGCAAATGAGCAAATTAGAAAATTAGAAAATGAGCAAATGAGCAAATGAGCAAATGAGCAAATGAGCAAATTAGAAAATTAGAAAATGAGCAAATGAGCAAATGAGCAATTGAGCAAATGAGCAAATGAGCAAATGAGCAAATGAGCAAATGAGCAAATGAGCAAATGAGCAAATGAGCAAATGAGCAAATGAGAAAATGACCAAATTAGAAAATGAGCAAATGAGCAAATGAGAGCAAATGAGCAAATGAGCAAATGAGCAAATAAGCAAATGACCAAATGATCAAATGATCAAATGATCAAATGATCAAATGAGCAAATGAGCAAATGAGAGCAAATGAGAGCAAATGAGCAAATGAGCCAATGAGCAAATGAGCAAATGAGCAAAGGAGCAAATGAGCAAAGGAGCAAATGAGCAAATGAGCAAATGAGCAAATGAGAGCAAATGAGTAAATGAGTAAATGAGCAAATGAGCAAATGAGCAAATGAGCAAATGAGCAAATGAGCAAATATGAGCAAATGAGCAAATGAGCAAATGAGAGCAAAGGAGTATATGAGAAAATGAGTAAATGAGCAAATGAGCAAATAAGCAAATGAGCAAATGAGCAAATGAGCAAATGAGCAAATGAGCAAATGAGAAAATGACCAAATTAGAAAATGAGCAAATGAGCAAATGAGCAAATGATCAAATGAGCAAATGAGCAAATGAGCAAATGAACAAATGAGAGCAAATGAGCAAATGAGCAAATGAGCAAATGAGCAAATGAGCAAATGAGCAAATGAGCAAATGAGCAAATGAGCAAATGAGCAAATGAGCAAATGAGCAAATGAGCAAATGAGCAAATGAGCAAATGAGAAAATGACCAAATTAGAAAATGAGCAAATGAGCAAATGAGCAAATGAGAGCAATTGAGAGCAAATTAGGAAATGAGCAAATGAGAGCAAATGAGCAAATGAGCAAATAAGCAAATGAGCAAATGAGCAAATGAGCAAATGAGCAAATTAGCAAATTAGCAAATGAGCAAATGAGAGCAAATGAGCAAATGAGCAAATGAGCAAATGAGCAAATGAGCAAATGAGCAAATGATCAAATGATCAAATGATCAAATGAGCAAATGAGCAAATGAGAGCAAATGAGAGCAAATGAGCAAATGAGCAAATGAGCCTATGAGCAAATGAGCAAATGAGCAAATGAGCAAATGAGCAAATGAGCAAATGAGCAAATGAGCAAATGATCAAATGATCAAATGATCAAATGAGCAAATGAGCAAATGAGAGCAAATGAGAGCAAATGAGCAAATGAGCAAATGAGCCTATGAGCAAATGAGCAAATGAGCAAATGAGCAAATGAGCAAATGAGCAAATGAGAGCAAAGGAGTAAATGAGTAAATGAGTAAATGAGCAAATGAGCAAATAAGCAAATGAGCAAATGAGCAAATGAGCAAATGAGCAAATATGAGCAAATGAGCAAATGAGCAAATGAGCAAATGAGCAAATATGAGCAAATGAGCAAATGAGCAAATGAGCAAATGAGCAAATGAGCAAATGAGCAAATGAGCAAATGAGCAAATGAGCAAATGAGCAAATGAGCAAATGAGCAAATGAGCAAATGAGCAAATGAGCAAATGAGCAAATGAGCAAATGAGCAAATGAGAAAATGAGCAAATGAGCAAATGAGCAAATGAGCAAATGATCAAATGATCAAATGAGCAAATGAGCAAATGAGCAAATGAGAAAATGAGCAAATGAGAAAATGAGCAAATTAGAAAATGATCAAATGATCAAATGAGCAAATGATCAAATGAGCAAATGAGAAAATGAGCAAATTAGAAAATGAGCAAATGAGCAAATGAGCAAATGAACAAATGAGAGCAAATGAGCAAATGGGCAAATGAGCAAATGAGCAAATGAGAGCAATTGAGAGCAAATGAGCAAATGAGCAAATGAGCAAATTAGCAAATGAGCAAATGAGAGCAAATGAGCAAATGAGCAAATGAGCAAATGAGCAAATGAGCAAATGAGAGCAAAGGAGTAAATGAGTAAATGAGTAAATGAGCAAATGAGCAAATAAGCAAATGAGCAAATGAGCAAATGAGCAAATGAGCAAATATGAGCAAATGAGCAAATGAGCAAATGAGCAAATGAGCAAATATTAGCAAATGAGCAAATGAGCAAATGAGCAAATGATCAAATGATCAAATGAGCAAATGAGCAAATGAGCAAATGAGAAAATGAGCAAATGAGAAAATGAGCAAATTAGAAAATGAGCAAATAATCAAATGAGCAAATGATCAAATGAGCAAATGAGAAAATGAGCAAATTAGAAAATGAGCAAATGAGCAAATGAGCAAATGAACAAATGAGAGCAAATGAGCAAATGGGCAAATGAGCAAATGAGCAAATGAGAGCAATTGAGAGCAAATTAGGAAATGAGCAAATGAGAGCAAATGAGCAAATGAGCAAATGAGCAAATGAGCAAATTAGCAAATTAGCAAATGAGCAAATGAGAGCAAATGAGCAAATGAGCAAATGAACAAATGAAAACATGAGCAAATGAGCAAATGAGCAAATGAGCAAATTAGAAAATTAGAAAATGAGCAAATGAGCAAATGAGCAAATGAGCAAATGAGCAAATTAGAAAATTAGAAAATGAGCAAATGAGCAAATGAGCAATTGAGCAAATGAGCAAATGAGCAAATGAGCAAATGAGCAAATGAGCAAATGAGCAAATGAGCAAATGAGCAAATGAGCAAATGAGAAAATGACCAAATTAGAAAATGAGCAAATGAGCAAATGAGAGCAAATGAGCAAATGAGCAAATGAGCAAATAAGCAAATGACCAAATGATCAAATGATCAAATGATCAAATGATCAAATGAGCAAATGAGCAAATGAGAGCAAATGAGAGCAAATGAGCAAATGAGCCAATGAGCAAATGAGCAAATGAGCAAAGGAGCAAATGAGCAAAGGAGCAAATGAGCAAATGAGCAAATGAGCAAATGAGAGCAAAGGAGTAAATGAGTAAATGAGCAAATGAGCAAATGAGCAAATGAGCAAATGAGCAAATGAGCAAATATGAGCAAATGAGCAAATGAGCAAATGAGAGCAAAGGAGTATATGAGAAAATGAGTAAATGAGCAAATGAGCAAATAAGCAAATGAGCAAATGAGCAAATGAGCAAATGAGCAAATGAGCAAATGAGAAAATGACCAAATTAGAAAATGAGCAAATGAGCAAATGAGCAAATGATCAAATGAGCAAATGAGCAAATGAGCAAATGAACAAATGAGAGCAAATGAGCAAATGAGCAAATGAGCAAATGAGCAAATGAGCAAATGAGCAAATGAGCAAATGAGCAAATGAGCAAATGAGCAAATGAGCAAATGAGCAAATGAGCAAATGAGCAAATGAGCAAATGAGAAAATGACCAAATTAGAAAATGAGCAAATGAGCAAATGAGCAAATGAGAGCAATTGAGAGCAAATTAGGAAATGAGCAAATGAGAGCAAATGAGCAAATGAGCAAATAAGCAAATGAGCAAATGAGCAAATGAGCAAATGAGCAAATTAGCAAATTAGCAAATGAGCAAATGAGAGCAAATGAGCAAATGAGCAAATGAGCAAATGAGCAAATGAGCAAATGAGCAAATGATCAAATGATCAAATGATCAAATGAGCAAATGAGCAAATGAGAGCAAATGAGAGCAAATGAGCAAATGAGCAAATGAGCCTATGAGCAAATGAGCAAATGAGCAAATGAGCAAATGAGCAAATGAGCAAATGAGCAAATGAGCAAATGATCAAATGATCAAATGATCAAATGAGCAAATGAGCAAATGAGAGCAAATGAGAGCAAATGAGCAAATGAGCAAATGAGCCTATGAGCAAATGAGCAAATGAGCAAATGAGCAAATGAGCAAATGAGCAAATGAGAGCAAAGGAGTAAATGAGTAAATGAGTAAATGAGCAAATGAGCAAATAAGCAAATGAGCAAATGAGCAAATGAGCAAATGAGCAAATATGAGCAAATGAGCAAATGAGCAAATGAGCAAATGAGCAAATATGAGCAAATGAGCAAATGAGCAAATGAGCAAATGAGCAAATGAGCAAATGAGCAAATGAGCAAATGAGCAAATGAGCAAATGAGCAAATGAGCAAATGAGCAAATGAGCAAATGAGCAAATGAGCAAATGAGCAAATGAGCAAATGAGCAAATGAGAAAATGAGCAAATGAGCAAATGAGCAAATGAGCAAATGATCAAATGATCAAATGAGCAAATGAGCAAATGAGCAAATGAGAAAATGAGCAAATGAGAAAATGAGCAAATTAGAAAATGATCAAATGATCAAATGAGCAAATGATCAAATGAGCAAATGAGAAAATGAGCAAATTAGAAAATGAGCAAATGAGCAAATGAGCAAATGAACAAATGAGAGCAAATGAGCAAATGGGCAAATGAGCAAATGAGCAAATGAGAGCAATTGAGAGCAAATGAGCAAATGAGCAAATGAGCAAATTAGCAAATGAGCAAATGAGAGCAAATGAGCAAATGAGCAAATGAACAAATGAGAACATGATCAAATGAGCAAATGAGCAAATGAGCAAATGAGCAAATGAGCAAATGAGAAAATGAGCAAATTAGAAAATGAGCAAATGATCAAATGAGCAAATGATCAAATGAGCAAATGAGAAAATGAGCAAATTAGAAAATGAGCAAATGAGCAAATGAGCAAATGAACAAATGAGAGCAAATGAGCAAATGGGCAAATGAGCAAATGAGCAAATGAGAGCAATTGAGAGCAAATTAGGAAATGAGCAAATGAGAGCAAATGAGCAAATGAGCAAATGAGCAAATGAGCAAATGAGCAAATTAGCAAATTAGCAAATGAGCAAATGAGAGCAAATGAGCAAATGAGCAAATGAACAAATGAGAACATGAGCAAATGAGCAAATGAGAACATGAGCAAATGAGCAAATGAGCAAATGAGCAAATGAGCAAATTAGAAAATGAGCAAATGAGCAAATGAGCAATTGAGCAAATGAGCAAATGAGCAAATGAGCAAATGAGCCAATGAGCAAATGAGCAAATGAGCAAATGAGCAAATGAGCAAATGAGCAAATGAACAAATAAGCAAATGAGCAAATGAGCAAATGAACAAATGAGCAAATAAGCAAATGAGCAAATGAGCAAATGAGCAAGTGAGCAAATGAGCAAATGAGCAAATGAGCAAATGAGCAAATGAGCAAATGAGCAAATGAGCAAATGAGCAAATTAGAGCAAATGAGAGCAAATGAGAGCAAATGAGAGCAAATGAGAGCAAATGAGCAAATGAGCAAAAGAGCAAATGAGCAAATATGAGCAAATGAGCAAATGAGCAAATGAGCAAATGAGCAATTGAGCAATTGAGCAAATGAGCAAATGAGCAAATGAGCAAATGAGCAAATGAGCAAATGAGCAAATTAGAGCAAATGAGAGCAAATGAGCAAATGAGCAAATGAGCCAATGAGCAAATGAGCAAATGAGCAAAGGAGCAAATGAGCAAATGAGCAAATGAGCAAATGAGAGCAAAGGAGTAAATGAGTAAATGAGCAAATGAGCAAATGAGCAAATGAGCAAATGAGCAAATGAGCAAATGAGCAAATGAGAGCAAATGAGGGCAAATGAGAGCAAATGAGGGCAAATGAGCAAATGAGAGCAAATGAGCAAATGAGCAAATGAGCGAATGAGCAAAAAAAAGCAAATGAGCAAATGAGAGCAAATGAGAGCAAATGAGCAAATGAGCAAAAGAGCAAATGAGCAAATGAGCAAATGAGCAAATGAGCAAATGAGCAAATGAACAAATGAGAAATGAGAGCAAATGAGGGCAAGTGAGAGCAAATGAGGGCAAATGAGCAAATGAGCAAATGAGAGCAAATGAGCAAATGAGCAAATGAGCAAATGAGAGCAAATGAGAGCAAATGAGAGCAAATGAGCAAATGAGCAAATGAGCCTATGAGCAAATGAGCAAATGAGCAAATGAGCAAATGAGCAAATGAGCAAATGAGCAAATGAGCAAATGAGAGCAAAGGAGTAAATGAGTAAATGAGTAAATGAGCAAATGAGCAAATAAGCAAATGATCAAATGATCAATTGAGCAAATGAGAGCAAATGAGAGCAAATGAGCAAATGAGCAAATGAGCCTATGAGCAAATGAGCAAATGAGCAAATGAGCAAATATGAGCAAATGAGCAAATGAGCAAATGAGAGCAAAGGAGTATATGAGTAAATGAGTAAATGAGCAAATGAGCAAATAAGCAAATGAGCAAATGAGCAAATGAGCAAATGAGCAAATGAGCAAATGAGCAAATGAGAAAATGACCAAATTAGAAAATTAGCAAATGAGCAAATGAGCAAATGATCAAATGAGCAAATGAGCAAATGAGCAAATGAGCAAATGAGCAAATGAGAGCAAAGGAGTAAATGAGTAAATGAGTAAATGAGCAAATGAGCAAATAAGCAAATGATCAAATGATCAAATGAGCAAATGAGAGCAAATGAGAGCAAATGAGCAAATGAGCAAATGAGCCTATGAGCAAATGAGCAAATGAGCAAATGAGCAAATATGAGCAAATGAGCAAATGAGCAAATGAGAGCAAAGGAGTATATGAGTAAATGAGTAAATGAGCAAATGAGCAAATAAGCAAATGAGCAAATGAGCAAATGAGCAAATGAGCAAATGAGCAAATGAGCAAATGAGCAAATGAGCAAATGAGCAAATGAGAAAATGACCAAATTAGAAAATGAGCAAATGAGCAAATGAGCAAATGATCAAATGAGCAAATGAGCAAATGAGCAAATGAACAAATGAGAGCAAATGAGCAAATGAGCAAATGAGCAAATGAGCAAATGAGCAAATGAGCAAATGAGCAAATGAGCAAATGAGCAAATGAGCAAATGAGCAAATGAGCAAATGAGCAAATGAGCAAATGAGCAAATGAGCAAATGAGAAAATGACCAAATTAGAAAATGAGCAAATGAGCAAATGAGCAAATGAGAGCAATTGAGAGCAAATTAGGAAATGAGCAAATGAGAGCAAATGAGCAAATGAGCAAATAAGCAAATGAGCAAATGAGCAAATGAGCAAATGAGCAAATGAGCAAATTAGCAAATGAGCAAATGAGAGCAAATGAGCAAATGAGCAAATGAGCAAATGAGCAATTGAGCAAATGATCAAATGATCAAATGATCAAATGATCAAATGAGCAAATGAGCAAATGAGAGCAAATGAGAGCAAATGAGCAAATGAGCAAATGAGCCTATGAGCAAATGAGCAAATGAGCAAATGAGCAAATGAGCAAATGAGCAAATGAGAGCAAAGGAGTAAATGAGTAAATGAGTAAATGAGCAAATGAGCAAATAAGCAAATGAGCAAATGAGCAAATGAGCAAATGAGCAAATATGAGCAAATGAGCAAATGAGCAAATGAGCAAATGAGCAAATATTAGCAAATGAGCAAATGAGCAAATGATCAAATGATCAAATGATCAAATGAGCAAATGAGCAAATGAGCAAATGAGAAAATGAGCAAATGAGAAAATGAGCAAATTAGAAAATGAGCAAATAATCAAATGAGCAAATGATCAAATGAGCAAATGAGAAAATGAGCAAATTAGAAAATGAGCAAATGAGCAAATGAGCAAATGAACAAATGAGAGCAAATGAGCAAATGGGCAAATGAGCAAATGAGCAAATGAGAGCAATTGAGAGCAAATTAGGAAATGAGCAAATGAGAGCAAATGAGCAAATGAGCAAATGAGCAAATGAGCAAATTAGCAAATTAGCAAATGAGCAAATGAGAGCAAATGAGCAAATGAGCAAATGAACAAATGAAAACATGAGCAAATGAGCAAATGAGCAAATGAGCAAATTAGAAAATTAGAAAATGAGCAAATGAGCAAATGAGCAAATGAGCAAATGAGCAAATTAGAAAATTAGAAAATGAGCAAATGAGCAAATGAGCAATTGAGCAAATGAGCAAATGAGCAAATGAGCAAATGAGCAAATGAGCAAATGAGCAAATGAGCAAATGAGCAAATGAGCAAATGAGAAAATGACCAAATTAGAAAATGAGCAAATGAGCAAATGAGAGCAAATGAGCAAATGAGCAAATGAGCAAATAAGCAAATGACCAAATGATCAAATGATCAAATGATCAAATGATCAAATGAGCAAATGAGCAAATGAGAGCAAATGAGAGCAAATGAGCAAATGAGCCAATGAGCAAATGAGCAAATGAGCAAATGAGCAAATGAGCAAATGAGCAAATGAGCAAATGAACAAATGAGAAATGAGAGCAAATGAGGGCAAGTGAGAGCAAATGAGGGCAAATGAGCAAATGAGCAAATGAGAGCAAATGAGCAAATGAGCAAATGAGCAAATGAGAGCAAATGAGAGCAAATGAGAGCAAATGAGCAAATGAGCAAATGAGCCTATGAGCAAATGAGCAAATGAGCAAATGAGCAAATGAGCAAATGAGCAAATGAGCAAATGAGCAAATGAGAGCAAAGGAGTAAATGAGTAAATGAGTAAATGAGCAAATGAGCAAATAAGCAAATGATCAAATGATCAATTGAGCAAATGAGAGCAAATGAGAGCAAATGAGCAAATGAGCAAATGAGCCTATGAGCAAATGAGCAAATGAGCAAATGAGCAAATATGAGCAAATGAGCAAATGAGCAAATGAGAGCAAAGGAGTATATGAGTAAATGAGTAAATGAGCAAATGAGCAAATAAGCAAATGAGCAAATGAGCAAATGAGCAAATGAGCAAATGAGCAAATGAGCAAATGAGAAAATGACCAAATTAGAAAATTAGCAAATGAGCAAATGAGCAAATGATCAAATGAGCAAATGAGCAAATGAGCAAATGAGCAAATGAGCAAATGAGAGCAAAGGAGTAAATGAGTAAATGAGTAAATGAGCAAATGAGCAAATAAGCAAATGATCAAATGATCAAATGAGCAAATGAGAGCAAATGAGAGCAAATGAGCAAATGAGCAAATGAGCCTATGAGCAAATGAGCAAATGAGCAAATGAGCAAATATGAGCAAATGAGCAAATGAGCAAATGAGAGCAAAGGAGTATATGAGTAAATGAGTAAATGAGCAAATGAGCAAATAAGCAAATGAGCAAATGAGCAAATGAGCAAATGAGCAAATGAGCAAATGAGCAAATGAGCAAATGAGCAAATGAGCAAATGAGAAAATGACCAAATTAGAAAATGAGCAAATGAGCAAATGAGCAAATGATCAAATGAGCAAATGAGCAAATGAGCAAATGAACAAATGAGAGCAAATGAGCAAATGAGCAAATGAGCAAATGAGCAAATGAGCAAATGAGCAAATGAGCAAATGAGCAAATGAGCAAATGAGCAAATGAGCAAATGAGCAAATGAGCAAATGAGCAAATGAGCAAATGAGCAAATGAGAAAATGACCAAATTAGAAAATGAGCAAATGAGCAAATGAGCAAATGAGAGCAATTGAGAGCAAATTAGGAAATGAGCAAATGAGAGCAAATGAGCAAATGAGCAAATAAGCAAATGAGCAAATGAGCAAATGAGCAAATGAGCAAATGAGCAAATTAGCAAATGAGCAAATGAGAGCAAATGAGCAAATGAGCAAATGAGCAAATGAGCAATTGAGCAAATGATCAAATGATCAAATGATCAAATGATCAAATGAGCAAATGAGCAAATGAGAGCAAATGAGAGCAAATGAGCAAATGAGCAAATGAGCCTATGAGCAAATGAGCAAATGAGCAAATGAGCAAATGAGCAAATGAGCAAATGAGAGCAAAGGAGTAAATGAGTAAATGAGTAAATGAGCAAATGAGCAAATAAGCAAATGAGCAAATGAGCAAATGAGCAAATGAGCAAATATGAGCAAATGAGCAAATGAGCAAATGAGCAAATGAGCAAATATTAGCAAATGAGCAAATGAGCAAATGAGCAAATGATCAAATGATCAAATGAGCAAATGAGCAAATGAGCAAATGAGAAAATGAGCAAATGAGAAAATGAGCAAATTAGAAAATGAGCAAATAATCAAATGAGCAAATGATCAAATGAGCAAATGAGAAAATGAGCAAATTAGAAAATGAGCAAATGAGCAAATGAGCAAATGAACAAATGAGAGCAAATGAGCAAATGGGCAAATGAGCAAATGAGCAAATGAGAGCAATTGAGAGCAAATTAGGAAATGAGCAAATGAGAGCAAATGAGCAAATGAGCAAATGAGCAAATGAGCAAATTAGCAAATTAGCAAATGAGCAAATGAGAGCAAATGAGCAAATGAGCAAATGAACAAATGAAAACATGAGCAAATGAGCAAATGAGCAAATGAGCAAATTAGAAAATGAGCAAATGAGCAAATGAGCAAATGAGCAAATGAGCAAATGAGCAAATTAGAAAATTAGAAAATGAGCAAATGAGCAAATGAGCAATTGAGCAAATGAGCAAATGAGCAAATGAGCAAATGAGCAAATGAGCAAATGAGCAAATGAGCAAATGAGCAAATGAGCAAATGAGAAAATGACCAAATTAGAAAATGAGCAAATGAGCAAATGAGAGCAAATGAGCAAATGAGCAAATGAGCAAATAAGCAAATGACCAAATGATCAAATGATCAAATGATCAAATGATCAAATGAGCAAATGAGCAAATGAGAGCAAATGAGAGCAAATGAGCAAATGAGCCAATGAGCAAATGAGCAAATGAGCAAAGGAGCAAATGAGCAAAGGAGCAAATGAGCAAATGAGCAAATGAGCAAATGAGAGCAAAGGAGTAAATGAGTAAATGAGCAAATGAGCAAATGAGCAAATGAGCAAATGAGCAAATGAGCAAATATGAGCAAATGAGCAAATGAGCAAATGAGAGCAAAGGAGTATATGAGAAAATGAGTAAATGAGCAAATGAGCAAATAAGCAAATGAGCAAATGAGCAAATGAGCAAATGAGCAAATGAGCAAATGAGAAAATGACCAAATTAGAAAATGAGCAAATGAGCAAATGAGCAAATGATCAAATGAGCAAATGAGCAAATGAGCAAATGAACAAATGAGAGCAAATGAGCAAATGAGCAAATGAGCAAATGAGCAAATGAGCAAATGAGCAAATGAGCAAATGAGCAAATGAGCAAATGAGCAAATGAGCAAATGAGCAAATGAGCAAATGAGCAAATGAGCAAATGAGCAAATGAGCAAATGAGCAAATGAGAAAATGACCAAATTAGAAAATGAGCAAATGAGCAAATGAGCAAATGAGAGCAATTGAGAGCAAATTAGGAAATGAGCAAATGAGAGCAAATGAGCAAATGAGCAAATAAGCAAATGAGCAAATGAGCAAATGAGCAAATGAGCAAATTAGCAAATTAGCAAATGAGCAAATGAGAGCAAATGAGCAAATGAGCAAATGAGCAAATGAGCAAATGAGCAAATGAGCAAATGATCAAATGATCAAATGATCAAATGAGCAAATGAGCAAATGAGAGCAAATGAGAGCAAATGAGCAAATGAGCAAATGAGCCTATGAGCAAATGAGCAAATGAGCAAATGAGCAAATGAGCAAATGAGCAAATGAGCAAATGAGCAAATGATCAAATGATCAAATGATCAAATGAGCAAATGAGCAAATGAGAGCAAATGAGAGCAAATGAGCAAATGAGCAAATGAGCCTATGAGCAAATGAGCAAATGAGCAAATGAGCAAATGAGCAAATGAGCAAATGAGAGCAAAGGAGTAAATGAGTAAATGAGTAAATGAGCAAATGAGCAAATAAGCAAATGAGCAAATGAGCAAATGAGCAAATGAGCAAATATGAGCAAATGAGCAAATGAGCAAATGAGCAAATGAGCAAATATGAGCAAATGAGCAAATGAGCAAATGAGCAAATGAGCAAATGAGCAAATGAGCAAATGAGCAAATGAGCAAATGAGCAAATGAGCAAATGAGCAAATGAGCAAATGAGCAAATGAGCAAATGAGCAAATGAGCAAATGAGCAAATGAGCAAATGAGAAAATGAGCAAATGAGCAAATGAGCAAATGAGCAAATGATCAAATGATCAAATGAGCAAATGAGCAAATGAGCAAATGAGAAAATGAGCAAATGAGAAAATGAGCAAATTAGAAAATGATCAAATGATCAAATGAGCAAATGATCAAATGAGCAAATGAGAAAATGAGCAAATTAGAAAATGAGCAAATGAGCAAATGAGCAAATGAACAAATGAGAGCAAATGAGCAAATGGGCAAATGAGCAAATGAGCAAATGAGAGCAATTGAGAGCAAATGAGCAAATGAGCAAATGAGCAAATTAGCAAATGACCAAATGAGAGCAAATGAGCAAATGAGCAAATGAACAAATGAGAACATGATCAAATGAGCAAATGAGCAAATGAGCAAATGAGCAAATGAGCAAATGAGAAAATGAGCAAATTAGAAAATGAGCAAATGATCAAATGAGCAAATGATCAAATGAGCAAATGAGAAAATGAGCAAATTAGAAAATGAGCAAATGAGCAAATGAGCAAATGAACAAATGAGAGCAAATGAGCAAATGGGCAAATGAGCAAATGAGCAAATGAGAGCAATTGAGAGCAAATTAGGAAATGAGCAAATGAGAGCAAATGAGCAAATGAGCAAATGAGCAAATGAGCAAATGAGCAAATTAGCAAATTAGCAAATGAGCAAATGAGAGCAAATGAGCAAATGAGCAAATGAACAAATGAGAACATGAGCAAATGAGCAAATGAGAACATGAGCAAATGAGCAAATGAGCAAATGAGCAAATGAGCAAATTAGAAAATGAGCAAATGAGCAAATGAGCAATTGAGCAAATGAGCAAATGAGCAAATGAGCAAATGAGCCAATGAGCAAATGAGCAAATGAGCAAATGAGCAAATGAGCAAATGAGCAAATGAACAAATAAGCAAATGAGCAAATGAGCAAATGAACAAATGAGCAAATAAGCAAATGAGCAAATGAGCAAATGAGCAAGTGAGCAAATGAGCAAATGAGCAAATGAGCAAATGAGCAAATGAGCAAATGAGCAAATGAGCAAATGAGCAAATTAGAGCAAATGAGAGCAAATGAGAGCAAATGAGAGCAAATGAGAGCAAATGAGCAAATGAGCAAAAGAGCAAATGAGCAAATATGAGCAAATGAGCAAATGAGCAAATGAGCAAATGAGCAATTGAGCAATTGAGCAAATGAGCAAATGAGCAAATGAGCAAATGAGCAAATGAGCAAATGAGCAAATTAGAGCAAATGAGAGCAAATGAGCAAATGAGCAAATGAGCCAATGAGCAAATGAGCAAATGAGCAAAGGAGCAAATGAGCAAATGAGCAAATGAGCAAATGAGAGCAAAGGAGTAAATGAGTAAATGAGCAAATGAGCAAATGAGCAAATGAGCAAATGAGCAAATGAGCAAATGAGCAAATGAGAGCAAATGAGGGCAAATGAGAGCAAATGAGGGCAAATGAGCAAATGAGAGCAAATGAGCAAATGAGCAAATGAGCGAATGAGCAAAAAAAAGCAAATGAGCAAATGAGAGCAAATGAGAGCAAATGAGCAAATGAGCAAAAGAGCAAATGAGCAAATGAGCAAATGAGCAAATGAGCAAATGAGCAAATGAGCAATTGAGCAATTGAGCAAATGAGCAAATGAGCAAATGAGCAAATGAGCAAATGAGCAAATGAGCAAATTAGAAAATGAGCAAATGAGCAAATGAGCAAATGAGCAAATGAGCAATTGGGCAAATGATCAAATGAACAAATGAGCAAATGAGAGCAAATGAGGACAAATGAGCAAATGAGAGCAAATGAGCAAATGAGCAAATGAGAGCAAATGAGCGAATGAGCAAATGAGCAAATGAGCAAATGAGAGCAAATGAGCAAATGAGCAAATGAGCAAATAAGCAAATGACCAAATGATCAAATGATCAAATGATCAAATGATCAAATGAGCAAATGAGAGCAAATGAGAGCAAATGAGCAAATGAGCAAATGAGCCAATGAGCAAATGAGCAAATGAGCAAAGGAGCAAATGAGCAAATGAGCAAATGAGCAAATGAGAGCAAAGGAGTAAATGAGTAAATGAGCAAATGAGCAAATGAGCAAATGAGCAAATGAGTAAATGAGCAAATGAGAGCAAATGAGGGCAAATGAGAGCAAATGAGGGCAAATGAGCAAATGAGAGCAAATGAGCAAATGAGCAAATGAGCGAATGAGCAAAAAAAAGCAAATGAGCAAATGAGAGCAATGAGAGCAAATGAGCAAATGAGCAAATGAGCAAATGAGCAAATGAGCAAATGAGCAAATGAGCAAATGAACAAATGAGAAATGAGAGCAAATGAGGGCAAGTGAGAGCAAATGAGGGCAAATGAGCAAATGAGCAAATGAGAGCAAATGAGCAAATGAGCAAATGAGCAAATGAGAGCAAATGAGAGCAAATGAGAGCAAATGAGCAAATGAGCAAATGAGCCTATGAGCAAATGAGCAAATGAGCAAATGAGCAAATGAGCAAATGAGCAAATGAGCAAATGAGAGCAAAGGAGTAAATGAGTAAATGAGTAAATGAGCAAATGAGCAAATAAGCAAATGATCAAATGATCAATTGAGCAAATGAGAGCAAATGAGAGCAAATGAGCAAATGAGCAAATGAGCCTATGAGCAAATGAGCAAATGAGCAAATGAGCAAATATGAGCAAATGAGCAAATGAGCAAATGAGAGCAAAGGAGTATATGAGTAAATGAGTAAATGAGCAAATGAGCAAATAAGCAAATGAGCAAATGAGCAAATGAGCAAATGAGCAAATGAGCAAATGAGCAAATGAGCAAATGAGAAAATGACCAAATTAGAAAATTAGCAAATGAGCAAATGAGCAAATGATCAAATGAGCAAATGAGCAAATGAGCAAATGAGCAAATGAGCAAATGAGAGCAAAGGAGTAAATGAGTAAATGAGTAAATGAGCAAATGAGCAAATAAGCAAATGATCAAATGATCAAATGAGCAAATGAGAGCAAATGAGAGCAAATGAGCAAATGAGCAAATGAGCCTATGAGCAAATGAGCAAATGAGCAAATGAGCAAATATGAGCAAATGAGCAAATGAGCAAATGAGAGCAAAGGAGTATATGAGTAAATGAGTAAATGAGCAAATGAGCAAATAAGCAAATGAGCAAATGAGCAAATGAGCAAATGAGCAAATGAGCAAATGAGCAAATGAGCAAATGAGCAAATGAGCAAATGAGAAAATGACCAAATTAGAAAATGAGCAAATGAGCAAATGAGCAAATGATCAAATCAGCAAATGAGCAAATGAGCAAATGAACAAATGAGAGCAAATGAGCAAATGAGCAAATGAGCAAATGAGCAAATGAGCAAATGAGCAAATGAGCAAATGAGCAAATGAGCAAATGAGCAAATGAGCAAATGAGCAAATGAGCAAATGAGCAAATGAGCAAATGAGCAAATGAGAAAATGACCAAATTAGAAAATGAGCAAATGAGCAAATGAGCAAATGAGAGCAATTGAGAGCAAATTAGGAAATGAGCAAATGAGAGCAAATGAGCAAATGAGCAAATAAGCAAATGAGCAAATGAGCAAATGAGCAAATGAGCAAATGAGCAAATTAGCAAATGAGCAAATGAGAGCAAATGAGCAAATGAGCAAATGAGCAAATGAGCAAATGAGCAAATGAGAGCAAATGAGCAAATGAGCAAATGAGCAAATGAGCAAATGAGCAAATGAGAGCAAATGAGAGCAAATGAGCAAATGAGCAAATGAGCCTATGAGCAAATGAGCAAATGAGCAAATGAGCAAATGAGCAAATGAGCAAATGAGAGCAAAGGAGTAAATGAGTAAATGAGTAAATGAGCAAATGAGCAAATAAGCAAATGAGCAAATGAGCAAATGAGCAAATGAGCAAATATGAGCAAATGAGCAAATGAGCAAATGAGCAAATGAGCAAATATGAGCAAATTAGCAAATGAGCAAATGAGCAAATGATCAAATGATCAAATGAGCAAATGAGCAAATGAGCAAATGAGAAAATGAGCAAATGAGAAAATGAGCAAATTAGAAAATGAGCAAATAATCAAATGAGCAAATGATCAAATGAGCAAATGAGAAAATGAGCAAATTAGAAAATGAGCAAATGAGCAAATGAGCAAATGAACAAATGAGCAAATGAGAGCAAAGGAGTAAATGAGTAAATGAGTAAATGAGCAAATGAGCAAATAAGCAAATGATCAAATGATCAAATGAGCAAATGAGAGCAAATGAGAGCAAATGAGCAAATGAGCAAATGAGCCTATGAGCAAATGAGCAAATGAGCAAATGAGCAAATATGAGCAAATGAGCAAATGAGCAAATGAGAGCAAAGGAGTATATGAGTAAATGAGTAAATAAGCAAATGAGCAAATAAGCAAATGAGCAAATGAGCAAATGAGCAAATGAGCAAATGAGCAAATGAGCAAATGAGCAATTGAGCAAATGAGCAAATGAGAAAATGACCAAATTAGAAAATGAGCAAATGAGCAAATGAGCAAATGATCAAATCAGCAAATGAGCAAATGAGAGCAAATGAGCAAATGAGCAAATGAGCAAATGAGCAAATGAGCAAATGAGCAAATGAGCAAATGAGCAAATGAGCAAATGAGCAAATGAGCAAATGAGCAAATGAGCAAATGAGCAAATGAGCAAATGAGCAAATGAGCAAATGAGCAAATGAGCAAATGAGCAAATGAGAAAATAACCAAATTAGAAAATGAGCAAATGAGCAAATGAGCAAATGAGAGCAATTGAGAGCAAATTAGGAAATGAGCAAATGAGAGCAAATGAGCAAATGAGCAAATAAGCAAATGAGCAAATGAGCAAATGAGCAAATGAGCAAATTAGCAAATTAGCAAATGAGCAAATGAGAGCAAATGAGCAAATGAGCAAATGAGCAAATGAGCAAATGATCAAATGATCAAATGATCAAATGATCAAATGATCAAATGAGCAAATGAGCAAATGAGAGCAAATGAGAGCAAATGAGCAAATGAGCAAATGAGCCTATGAGCAAATGAGCAAATGAGCAAATGAGCAAATGAGCAAATGAGCAAATGAGAGCAAAGGAGTAAATGAGTAAATGAGTAAATGAGCAAATGAGCAAATAAGCAAATGAGCAAATGAGCAAATGAGCAAATGAGCAAATATGAGCAAATGAGCAAATGAGCAAATGAGCAAATGAGCAAATATGAGCAAATTAGCAAATGAGCAAATGAGCAAATGATCAAATGATCAAATGAGCAAATGAGCAAATGAGCAAATGAGAAAATGAGCAAATGAGAAAATGAGCAAATTAGAAAATGAGCAAATAATCAAATGAGCAAATGATCAAATGAGCAAATGAGAAAATGAGCAAATTAGAAAATGAGCAAATGAGCAAATGAGCAAATGAACAAATGAGAGCAAATGAGCAAATGGGCAAATGAGCAAATGAGCAAATGAGAGCAATTGAGAGCAAATTAGGAAATGAGCAAATGAGAGCAAATGAGCAAATGAGCAAATGAGCAAATGAGCAAATTAGCAAATTAGCAAATGAGCAAATGAGAGCAAATGAGCAAATGAGCAAATGAACAAATGAGAACATGAGCAAATGAGCAAATGAGCAAATGAGCAAATTAGAAAATTAGAAAATGAGCAAATGAGCAAATGAGCAATTGAGCAAATGAGCAAATGAGCAAATGAGCAAATGAGCAAATGAGCAAATGAGCAAATGAGCAAATGAGCAAATGAGCAAATGAGAAAATGACCAAATTAGAAAATGAGCAAATGAGCAAATGAGAGCAAATGAGCAAATGAGCAAATGAGCAAATAAGCAAATGACCAAATGATCAAATGATCAAATGATCAAATGATCAAATGAGCAAATGAGCAAATGAGAGCAAATGAGAGCAAATGAGCCAATGAGCAAATGAGCAAATGAGCAAAGGAGCAAATGAGCAAATGAGCAAATGAGCAAATGAGAGCAAAGGAGTAAATGAGTAAATGAGCAAATGAGCAAATAAGCAAATGAGCAAATGAGCAAATGAGCAAATGAGCAAATGAGCAAATGAGCAAATGAGCAAATGAGCAAATGAGCAATTGGGCAAATGATCAAATGAACAAATGAGCAAATGAGAGCAAATGAGGGCAAATGAGGGCAAATGAGCAAATGAGAGCAAATGAGCAAATGAGCAAATGAGAGCAAATGAGCAAATGAGCAAATGAGCAAATGAGCAAATGAGAGCAAATGAGCAAATGAGCAAATGAGCAAATAAGCAAATGACCAAATGATCAAATGATCAAATGATCAAATGATCAAATGAGCAAATGAGCAAATGAGAGCAAATGAGAGCAAATGAGCAAATGAGCAAATGAGCCAATGAGCAAATGAGCAAATGAGCAAAGGAGCAAATGAGCAAATGAGCAAATGAGCAAATGAGAGCAAAGGAGTAAATGAGTAAATGAGCAAATGAGCAAATGAGCAAATGAGCAAATGAGCCTATGAGCAAATGAGCAAATGAGCAAATATGAGCAAATGAGCAAATGAGCAAATGAGAGCAAAGGAGTATATGAGTAAATGAGTAAATGAGCAAATGAGCAAATAAGCAAATGAGCAAATGAGCAAATGAGCAAATGAGCAAATGAGCAAATGAGCAAATGAGCAAATGAGCAAATGAGCAAATGAGCAATTGGGCAAATGATCAAATGAACAAATGAGCAAATGAGAGCAAATGAGGGCAAATGAGCAAATGAGCAAATGAGAGCAAAGGAGTATATGAGTAAATGAGTAAATAAGCAAATGAGCAAATAAGCAAATGAGCAAATGAGCAAATGAGCAAATGAGCAAATGAGCAAATGAGCAAATGAGCAAATGAGCAAATGAGCAAATGAGAAAATGACCAAATTAGAAAATGAGCAAATGAGCAAATGAGCAAATGATCAAATCAGCAAATGAGCAAATGAGAGCAAATGAGCAAATGAGCAAATGAGCAAATGAGCAAATGAGCAAATGAGCAAATGAGCAAATGAGCAAATGAGCAAATGAGCAAATGAGCAAATGAGCAAATGAGCAAATGAGCAAATGAGCAAATGAGCAAATGAGCAAATGAGCAAATGAGCAAATGAGCAAATGAGCAAATGAGAAAATGACCAAATTAGAAAATGAGCAAATGAGCAAATGAGCAAATGAGAGCAATTGAGAGCAAATTAGGAAATGAGCAAATGAGAGCAAATGAGCAAATGAGCAAATAAGCAAATGAGCAAATGAGCAAATGAGCAAATGAGCAAATTAGCAAATTAGCAAATGAGCAAATGAGAGCAAATGAGCAAATGAGCAAATGAGCAAATGAGCAAATGATCAAATGATCAAATGATCAAATGATCAAATGATCAAATGAGCAAATGAGCAAATGAGAGCAAATGAGAGCAAATGAGCAAATGAGCAAATGAGCCTATGAGCAAATGAGCAAATGAGCAAATGAGCAAATGAGCAAATGAGCAAATGAGAGCAAAGGAGTAAATGAGTAAATGAGTAAATGAGCAAATGAGCAAATAAGCAAATGAGCAAATGAGCAAATGAGCAAATGAGCAAATATGAGCAAATGAGCAAATGAGCAAATGAGCAAATGAGCAAATATGAGCAAATTAGCAAATGAGCAAATGAGCAAATGATCAAATGATCAAATGAGCAAATGAGCAAATGAGCAAATGAGAAAATGAGCAAATGAGAAAATGAGCAAATTAGAAAATGAGCAAATAATCAAATGAGCAAATGATCAAATGAGCAAATGAGAAAATGAGCAAATTAGAAAATGAGCAAATGAGCAAATGAGCAAATGAACAAATGAGAGCAAATGAGCAAATGGGCAAATGAGCAAATGAGCAAATGAGAGCAATTGAGAGCAAATTAGGAAATGAGCAAATGAGAGCAAATGAGCAAATGAGCAAATGAGCAAATGAGCAAATTAGCAAATTAGCAAATGAGCAAATGAGAGCAAATGAGCAAATGAGCAAATGAACAAATGAGAACATGAGCAAATGAGCAAATGAGCAAATGAGCAAATTAGAAAATTAGAAAATGAGCAAATGAGCAAATGAGCAATTGAGCAAATGAGCAAATGAGCAAATGAGCAAATGAGCAAATGAGCAAATGAGCAAATGAGCAAATGAGCAAATGAGCAAATGAGAAAATGACCAAATTAGAAAATGAGCAAATGAGCAAATGAGAGCAAATGAGCAAATGAGCAAATGAGCAAATAAGCAAATGACCAAATGATCAAATGATCAAATGATCAAATGATCAAATGAGCAAATGAGCAAATGAGAGCAAATGAGAGCAAATGAGCAAATGAGCCAATGAGCAAATGAGCAAATGAGCAAAGGAGCAAATGAGCAAATGAGCAAATGAGCAAATGAGAGCAAAGGAGTAAATGAGTAAATGAGCAAATGAGCAAATAAGCAAATGAGCAAATGAGCAAATGAGCAAATGAGCAAATGAGCAAATGAGCAAATGAGCAAATGAGCAAATGAGCAAATGAGCAATTGGGCAAATGATCAAATGAACAAATGAGCAAATGAGAGCAAATGAGGGCAAATGAGCAAATGAGAGCAAATGAGCAAATGAGCAAATGAGAGCAAATGAGCGAATGAGCAAATGAGCAAATGAGCAAATGAGAGCAAATGAGCAAATGAGCAAATGAGCAAATAAGCAAATGACCAAATGATCAAATGATCAAATGATCAAATGATCAAATGAGCAAATGAGCAAATGAGAGCAAATGAGAGCAAATGAGCAAATGAGCAAATGAGCCAATGAGCAAATGAGCAAATGAGCAAAGGAGCAAATGAGCAAATGAGCAAATGAGCAAATGAGAGCAAAGGAGTAAATGAGTAAATGAGCAAATGAGCAAATGAGCAAATGAGCAAATGAGCCTATGAGCAAATGAGCAAATGAGCAAATATGAGCAAATGAGCAAATGAGCAAATGAGAGCAAAGGAGTATATGAGTAAATGAGTAAATGAGCAAATGAGCAAATAAGCAAATGAGCAAATGAGCAAATGAGCAAATGAGCAAATGAGCAAATGAGCAAATGAGCAAATGAGCAAATGAGCAAATGAGCAATTGGGCAAATGATCAAATGAACAAATGAGCAAATGAGAGCAAATGAGGGCAAATGAGCAAATGAGAGCAAATGAGCAAATGAGCAAATGAGAGCAAATGAGCGAATGAGCAAATGAGCAAATGAGCAAATGAGAGCAAATGATCAAATGATCAAATGATCAAATGAGCATATGAGCAAATGAGAGCAAATAAGAGCAAATGAGCAAATGAGCAAATGAGCCAATGAGCAAATGAGCAAATGAGCAAAGGAGCAAATGAGCAAATGAGCAAATGAGCAAATGAGAGCAAAGGAGTAAATGAGTAAATGAGCAAATGAGCAAATGAGCAAATGAGCAAATGAGCAAATGAGCAAATGAGCAAATGAGAGCAAATGAGGGCAAATGAGAGCAAATGAGGGCAAATGAGCAAATGAGAGCAAATGAGCAAATGAGCAAATGAGCGAATGAGCAAAAAAAAGCAAATGAGCAAATGAGAGCAAATGAGAGCAAATGAGAGCAAATTAGCAAATGAGCAAATGAGCAAATGAGCAAATGAGCAAATGAGCAAATGAGCAAATGAACAAATGAGAAATGAGAGCAAATGAGGGCAAGTGAGAGCAAATGAGGGCAAATGAGCAAATGAGCAAATGAGAGCAAATGAGCAAATGAGCAAATGAGCAAATGAGAGCAAATGAGAGCAAATGAGAGCAAATGAGCAAATGAGCAAATGAGCCTATGAGCAAATGAGCAAATGAGCAAATGAGCAAATGAGCAAATGAGCAAATGAGCAAATGAGCAAATGAGAGCAAAGGAGTAAATGAGTAAATGAGTAAATGAGCAAATGAGCAAATAAGCAAATGATCAAATGATCAATTGAGCAAATGAGAGCAAATGAGAGCAAATGAGCAAATGAGCAAATGAGCCTATGAGCAAATGAGCAAATGAGCAAATGAGCAAATATGAGCAAATGAGCAAATGAGAGCAAAGGAGTATATGAGTAAATGAGTAAATGAGCAAATGAGCAAATAAGCAAATGAGCAAATGAGCAAATGAGCAAATGAGCAAATGAGCAAATGAGCAAATGAGCAAATGAGAAAATGACCAAATTAGAAAATTAGCAAATGAGCAAATGAGCAAATGATCAAATGAGCAAATGAGCAAATGAGCAAATGAGCAAATGAGCAAATGAGAGCAAAGGAGTAAATGAGTAAATGAGTAAATGAGCAAATGAGCAAATAAGCAAATGATCAAATGATCAAATGAGCAAATGAGAGCAAATGAGAGCAAATGAGCAAATGAGCAAATGAGCCTATGAGCAAATGAGCAAATGAGCAAATGAGCAAATATGAGCAAATGAGCAAATGAGCAAATGAGAGCAAAGGAGTATATGAGTAAATGAGTAAATGAGCAAATGAGCAAATAAGCAAATGAGCAAATGAGCAAATGAGCAAATGAGCAAATGAGCAAATGAGCAAATGAGCAAATGAGCAAATGAGCAAATGAGAAAATGACCAAATTAGAAAATGAGCAAATGAGCAAATGAGCAAATGAGCAAATGAGCAAATGAGCAAATGAGAAAATGACCAAATTAGAAAATGAGCAAATGAGCAAATGAGCAAATGATCAAATGAGCAAATGAGCAAATGAGCAAATGAACAAATGAGAGCAAATGAGCAAATGAGCAAATGAGCAAATGAGCAAATGAGCAAATGAGCAAATGAGCAAATGAGCAAATGAGCAAATGAGCAAATGAGCAAATGAGCAAATGAGCAAATGAGCAAATGAGCAAATGAGCAAATGAGCAAATGAGCAAATGAGAAAATGACCAAATTAGAAAATGAGCAAATGAGCAAATGAGCAAATGAGAGCAATTGAGAGCAAATTAGGAAATGAGCAAATGAGAGCAAATGAGCAAATGAGCAAATAAGCAAATGAGCAAATGAGCAAATGAGCAAATGAGCAAATGAGCAAATTAGCAAATGAGCAAATGAGAGCAAATGAGCAAATGAGCAATTGAGCAAATGAGCAATTGAGCAAATGATCAAATGATCAAATGATCCAATGATCCAATGAGCAAATGAGCAAATGAGAGCAAATGAGAGCAAATGAGCAAATGAGCAAATGAGCCTATGAGCAAATGAGCAAATGAGCAAATGAGCAAATGAGCAAATGAGCAAATGAGAGCAAAGGAGTAAATGAGTAAATGAGTAAATGAGCAAATAAGCAAATAAGCAAATGAGCAAATGAGCAAATGAGCAAATGAGCAAATATGAGCAAATGAGCAAATGAGCAAATGAGCAAATGAGCAAATATTAGCAAATGAGCAAATGAGCAAATGAGCAAATGAGCAAATGATCAAATGAGCAAATGAGCAAATGAGCAAATGAGAAAATGAGCAAATGAGAAAATGAGCAAATTAGAAAATGAGCAAATAATCAAATGAGCAAATGATCAAATGAGCAAATGAGAAAATGAGCAAATTAGAAAATGAGCAAATGAGCAAATGAGCAAATGAACAAATGAGAGCAAATGAGCAAATGGGCAAATGAGCAAATGAGCAAATGAGAGCAATTGAGAGCAAATTAGGAAATGAGCAAATGAGAGCAAATGAGCAAATGAGCAAATGAGCAAATGAGCAAATTAGCAAATTAGCAAATGAGCAAATGAGAGCAAATGAGCAAATGAGCAAATGAACAAATGAAAACATGAGCAAATGAGCAAATGAGCAAATGAGCAAATTAGAAAATTAGAAAATGAGCAAATGAGCAAATGAGCAAATGAGCAAATGAGCAAATTAGAAAATTAGAAAATGAGCAAATGAGCAAATGAGCAATTGAGCAAATGAGCAAATGAGCAAATGAGCAAATGAGCAAATGAGCAAATGAGCAAATGAGCAAATGAGCAAATGAGCAAATGAGAAAATGACCAAATTAGAAAATGAGCAAATGAGCAAATGAGAGCAAATGAGCAAATGAGCAAATGAGCAAATAAGCAAATGACCAAATGATCAAATGATCAAATGATCAAATGATCAAATGAGCAAATGAGCAAATGAGAGCAAATGAGAGCAAATGAGCAAATGAGCCAATGAGCAAATGAGCAAATGAGCAAAGGAGCAAATGAGCAAAGGAGCAAATGAGCAAATGAGCAAATGAGCAAATGAGAGCAAAGGAGTAAATGAGTAAATGAGCAAATGAGCAAATGAGCAAATGAGCAAATGAGCAAATGAGCAAATATGAGCAAATGAGCAAATGAGCAAATGAGAGCAAAGGAGTATATGAGAAAATGAGTAAATGAGCAAATGAGCAAATAAGCAAATGAGCAAATGAGCAAATGAGCAAATGAGCAAATGAGCAAATGAGAAAATGACCAAATTAGAAAATGAGCAAATGAGCAAATGAGCAAATGATCAAATGAGCAAATGAGCAAATGAGCAAATGAACAAATGAGAGCAAATGAGCAAATGAGCAAATGAGCAAATGAGCAAATGAGCAAATGAGCAAATGAGCAAATGAGCAAATGAGCAAATGAGCAAATGAGCAAATGAGCAAATGAGCAAATGAGCAAATGAGCAAATGAGAAAATGACCAAATTAGAAAATGAGCAAATGAGCAAATGAGCAATTAAGAGAGCAATTGAGAGCAAATTAGGAAATGAGCAAATGAGAGCAAATGAGCAAATGAGCAAATAATCAAATGAGCAAATGAGCAAATGAGCAAATGAGCAAATTAGCAAATTAGCAAATGAGCAAATGAGAGCAAATGAGCAAATGAGCAAATGAGCAAATGAGCAAATGAGCAAATGAGCAAATGATCAAATGATCAAATGATCAAATGAGCAAATGAGCAAATGAGAGCAAATGAGAGCAAATGAGCAAATGAGCAAATGAGCCTATGAGCAAATGAGCAAATGAGCAAATGAGCAAATGAGCAAATGAGCAAATGAGCAAATGAGCAAATGATCAAATGATCAAATGATCAAATGAGCAAATGAGCAAATGAGAGCAAATGAGAGCAAATGAGCAAATGAGCAAATGAGCCTATGAGCAAATGAGCAAATGAGCAAATGAGCAAATGAGCAAATGAGCAAATGAGAGCAAAGGAGTAAATGAGTAAATGAGTAAATGAGCAAATGAGCAAATAAGCAAATGAGCAAATGAGCAAATGAGCAAATGAGCAAATATGAGCAAATGAGCAAATGAGCAAATGAGCAAATGAGCAAATATGAGCAAATGAGCAAATGAGCAAATGAGCAAATGAGCAAATGAGCAAATGAGCAAATGAGCAAATGAGCAAATGAGCAAATGAGCAAATGAGCAAATGAGCAAATGAGCAAATGAGCAAATGAGCAAATGAGCAAATGAGCAAATGAGCAAATGAGAAAATGAGCAAATGAGCAAATGAGCAAATGAGCAAATGATCAAATGATCAAATGAGCAAATGAGCAAATGAGAAAATGAGCAAATGAGAAAATGAGCAAATTAGAAAATGATCAAATGATCAAATGAGCAAATGATCAAATGAGCAAATGAGAAAATGAGCAAATTAGAAAATGAGCAAATGAGCAAATGAGCAAATGAACAAATGAGAGCAAATGAGCAAATGGGCAAATGAGCAAATGAGCAAATGAGAGCAATTGAGAGCAAATGAGCAAATGAGCAAATGAGCAAATTAGCAAATGAGCAAATGAGAGCAAATGAGCAAATGAGCAAATGAACAAATGAGAACATGATCAAATGAGCAAATGAGCAAATGAGCAAATGAGCAAATGAGCAAATGAGAAAATGAGCAAATTAGAAAATGAGCAAATGATCAAATGAGCAAATGATCAAATGAGCAAATGAGAAAATGAGCAAATTAGAAAATGAGCAAATGAGCAAATGAGCAAATGAACAAATGAGAGCAAATGAGCAAATGGGCAAATGAGCAAATGAGCAAATGAGAGCAATTGAGAGCAAATTAGGAAATGAGCAAATGAGAGCAAATGAGCAAATGAGCAAATGAGCAAATGAGCAAATGAGCAAATGAGCAAATTAGCAAATGAGCAAATGAGAGCAAATGAGCAAATGAGCAAATGAACAAATGAGAACATGAGCAAATGAGCAAATGAGAACATGAGCAAATGAGCAAATGAGCAAATGAGCAAATGAGCAAATTAGAAAATGAGCAAATGAGCAAATGAGCAATTGAGCAAATGAGCAAATGAGCAAATGAGCAAATGAGCCAATGAGCAAATGAGCAAATGAGCAAATGAGCAAATGAGCAAATGAGCAAATGAACAAATAAGCAAATGAGCAAATGAGCAAATGAACAAATGAGCAAATAAGCAAATGAGCAAATGAGCAAATGAGCAAGTGAGCAAATGAGCAAATGAGCAAATGAGCAAATGAGCAAATGAGCAAATGAGCAAATGAGCAAATTAGCAAATTAGAGCAAATGAGAGCAAATGAGAGCAAATGAGAGCAAATGAGAGCAAATGAGCAAATGAGCAAAAGAGCAAATGAGCAAATATGAGCAAATGAGCAAATGAGCAAATGAGCAAATGAGCAATTGAGCAATTGAGCAAATGAGCAAATGAGCAAATGAGCAAATGAGCAAATGAGCAAATGAGCAAATTAGAAAATGAGCAAATGAGCAAATGAGCAAATGAGCAAATGAGCAATTGGGCAAATGATCAAATGAACAAATGAGCAAATGGGAGCAAATGAGGACAAATGAGCAAATGAGAGCAAATGAGCAAATGAGCAAATGAGAGCAAATGAGCGAATGAGCAAATGAGCAAATGAGCAAATGAGAGCAAATGAGCAAATGAGCAAATGAGCAAATAAGCAAATGACCAAATGATCAAATGATCAAATGATCAAATGATCAAATGAGCAAATGAGCAAATGAGAGCAAATGAGAGCAAATGAGCAAATGAGCAAATGAGCCAATGAGCAAATGAGCAAATGAGCAAAGGAGCAAATGAGCAAATGAGCAAATGAGCAAATGAGAGCAAAGGAGTAAATGAGTAAATGAGCAAATGAGCAAATGAGCAAATGAGCAAATGAGTAAATGAGCAAATGAGAGCAAATGAGGGCAAATGAGAGCAAATGAGGGCAAATGAGCAAATGAGAGCAAATGAGCAAATGAGCAAATGAGCGAATGAGCAAAAAAAAGCAAATGAGCAAATGAGAGCAAATGAGAGCAAATGAGCAAATGAGCAAATGAGCAAATGAGCAAATGAGCAAATGAGCAAATGAGCAAATGAACAAATGAGAAATGAGAGCAAATGAGGGCAAGTGAGAGCAAATGAGGGCAAATGAGCAAATGAGCAAATGAGAGCAAATGAGCAAATGAGCAAATGAGCAAATGAGAGCAAATGAGAGCAAATGAGAGCAAATGAGCAAATGAGCAAATGAGCCTATGAGCAAATGAGCAAATGAGCAAATGAGCAAATGAGCAAATGAGCAAATGAGCAAATGAGCAAATGAGAGCAAAGGAGTAAATGAGTAAATGAGTAAATGAGCAAATGAGCAAATAAGCAAATGATCAAATGATCAATTGAGCAAATGAGAGCAAATGAGAGCAAATGAGCAAATGAGCAAATGAGCCTATGAGCAAATGAGCAAATGAGCAAATGAGCAAATATGAGCAAATGAGCAAATGAGCAAATGAGAGCAAAGGAGTATATGAGTAAATGAGTAAATGAGCAAATGAGCAAATAAGCAAATGAGCAAATGAGCAAATGAGCAAATGAGCAAATGAGCAAATGAGCAAATGAGCAAATGAGAAAATGACCAAATTAGAAAATTAGCAAATGAGCAAATGAGCAAATGATCAAATGAGCAAATGAGCAAATGAGCAAATGAGCAAATGAGCAAATGAGAGCAAAGGAGTAAATGAGTAAATGAGTAAATGAGCAAATGAGCAAATAAGCAAATGATCAAATGATCAAATGATCAAATGAGAGCAAATGAGAGCAAATGAGCAAATGAGCAAATGAGCCTATGAGCAAATGAGCAAATGAGCAAATGAGCAAATATGAGCAAATGAGCAAATGAGCAAATGAGAGCAAAGGAGTATATGAGTAAATGAGTAAATGAGCAAATGAGCAAATAAGCAAATGAGCAAATGAGCAAATGAGCAAATGAGCAAATGAGCAAATGAGCAAATGAGCAAATGAGCAAATGAGCAAATGAGAAAATGACCAAATTAGAAAATGAGCAAATGAGCAAATGAGCAAATGATCAAATCAGCAAATGAGCAAATGAGCAAATGAACAAATGAGAGCAAATGAGCAAATGAGCAAATGAGCAAATGAGCAAATGAGCAAATGAGCAAATGAGCAAATGAGCAAATGAGCAAATGAGCAAATGAGCAAATGAGCAAATGAGCAAATGAGCAAATGAGCAAATGAGCAAATGAGCAAATGAGCAAATGAGCAAATGAGAAAATGACCAAATTAGAAAATGAGCAAATGAGCAAATGAGCAAATGAGAGCAATTGAGAGCAAATTAGGAAATGAGCAAATGAGAGCAAATGAGCAAATGAGCAAATAAGCAAATGAGCAAATGAGCAAATGAGCAAATGAGCAAATGAGCAAATTAGCAAATGAGCAAATGAGAGCAAATGAGCAAATGAGCAAATGAGCAAATGAGCAAATGAGCAAATGATCAAATGATCAAATGATCAAATGATCAAATGAGCAAATGAGCAAATGAGAGCAAATGAGAGCAAATGAGCAAATGAGCAAATGAGCCTATGAGCAAATGAGCAAATGAGCAAATGAGCAAATGAGCAAATGAGCAAATGAGAGCAAAGGAGTAAATGAGTAAATGAGTAAATGAGCAAATGAGCAAATAAGCAAATGAGCAAATGAGCAAATGAGCAAATGAGCAAATATGAGCAAATGAGCAAATGAGCAAATGAGCAAATGAGCAAATATGAGCAAATTAGCAAATGAGCAAATGAGCAAATGATCAAATGATCAAATGAGCAAATGAGCAAATGAGCAAATGAGAAAATGAGCAAATGAGAAAATGAGCAAATTAGAAAATGAGCAAATAATCAAATGAGCAAATGATCAAATGAGCAAATGAGAAAATGAGCAAATTAGAAAATGAGCAAATGAGCAAATGAGCAAATGAACAAATGAGCAAATGAGAGCAAAGGAGTAAATGAGTAAATGAGTAAATGAGCAAATGAGCAAATAAGCAAATGATCAAATGATCAAATGAGCAAATGAGAGCAAATGAGAGCAAATGAGCAAATGAGCAAATGAGCCTATGAGCAAATGAGCAAATGAGCAAATGAGCAAATATGAGCAAATGAGCAAATGAGCAAATGAGAGCAAAGGAGTATATGAGTAAATGAGTAAATGAGCAAATGAGCAAATAAGCAAATGAGCAAATGAGCAAATGAGCAAATGAGCAAATGAGCAAATGAGCAAATGAGCAAATGAGCAAATGAGCAAATGAGAAAATGACCAAATTAGAAAATGAGCAAATGAGCAAATGAGCAAATGATCAAATCAGCAAATGAGCAAATGAGCAAATGAACAAATGAGAGCAAATGAGCAAATGAGCAAATGAGCAAATGAGAGCAATTGAGAGCAAATTAGGAAATGAGCAAATGAGAGCAAATGAGCAAATGAGCAAAATAAGCAAATGAGCAAATGAGCAAATGAGCAAATGAGCAAATTAGCAAATTAGCAAATGAGCAAATGAGAGCAAATGAGCAAATGAGCAAATGAGCAAATGAGCAAATGATCAAATGATCAAATGATCAAATGATCAAATGATCAAATGAGCAAATGAGCAAATGAGAGCAAATGAGAGCAAATGAGCAAATGAGCAAATGAGCCTATGAGCAAATGAGCAAATGAGCAAATGAGCAAATGAGCAAATGAGCAAATGAGAGCAAAGGAGTAAATGAGTAAATGAGTAAATGAGCAAATGAGCAAATAAGCAAATGAGCAAATGAGCAAATGAGCAAATGAGCAAATATGAGCAAATGAGCAAATGAGCAAATGAGCAAATGAGCAAATGAGCAAATATGAGCAAATTAGCAAATGAGCAAATGAGCAAATGATCAAATGATCAAATGAGCAAATGAGCAAATGAGCAAATGAGAAAATGAGCAAATGAGAAAATGAGCAAATTAGAAAATGAGCAAATAATCAAATGAGCAAATGATCAAATGAGCAAATGAGAAAATGAGCAAATTAGAAAATGAGCAAATGAGCAAATGAGCAAATGAACAAATGAGAGCAAATGAGCAAATGGGCAAATGAGCAAATGAGCAAATGAGAGCAATTGAGAGCAAATTAGGAAATGAGCAAATGAGAGCAAATGAGCAAATGAGCAAATGAGCAAATGAGCAAATTAGCAAATTAGCAAATGAGCAAATGAGAGCAAATGAGCAAATGAGCAAATGAACAAATGAGAACATGAGCAAATGAGCAAATGAGCAAATGAGCAAATTAGAAAATTAGAAAATGAGCAAATGAGCAAATGAGCAATTGAGCAAATGAGCAAATGAGCAAATGAGCAAATGAGCAAATGAGCAAATGAGCAAATGAGCAAATGAGCAAATGAGCAAATGAGAAAATGACCAAATTAGAAAATGAGCAAATGAGCAAATGAGAGCAAATGAGCAAATGAGCAAATGAGCAAATAAGCAAATGACCAAATGATCAAATGATCAAATGATCAAATGATCAAATGAGCAAATGAGCAAATGAGAGCAAATGAGAGCAAATGAGCAAATGAGCCAATGAGCAAATGAGCAAATGAGCAAATGAGCAAATGAGCAAATGAGCAAATGAGCAAATGAGAGCAAAGGAGTAAATGAGTAAATGAGCAAATGAGCAAATGAGCAAATGAGCAAATGAGCAAATGAGCAAATGAGCAAATGAGCAAATATGAGCAAATGAGCAAATGAGCAAATGAGCAAATGAGCAAATGAGCAAATGAGAAAATGACCAAATTAGAAAATGAGCAAATGAGCAAATGAGCAAATGATCAAATGAGCAAATGAGCAAATGAGCAAATGAGCAAATGAGCAAATGAGAGCAAAGGAGTAAATGAGTAAATGAGTAAATGAGCAAATGAGCAAATAAGCAAATGATCAAATGATCAAATGAGCAAATGAGAGCAAATGAGAGCAAATGAGCAAATGAGCAAATGAGCCTATGAGCAAATGAGCAAATGAGCAAATGAGCAAATATGAGCAAATGAGCAAATGAGCAAATGAGAGCAAAGGAGTATATGAGTAAATGAGTAAATGAGCAAATGAGCAAATAAGCAAATGAGCAAATGAGCAAATGAGCAAATGAGCAAATGAGCAAATGAGCAAATGAGCAAATGAGCAAATGAGCAAATGAGCAATTGGGCAAATGATCAAATGAACAAATGAGCAAATGAGAGCAAATGAGGGCAAATGAGCAAATGAGAGCAAATGAGCAAATGAGCAAATGAGAGCAAATGATCAAATGATCAAATGAGCAAATGAGCAAATGAGAGCAAATGAGAGCAAATGAGCAAATGAGCAAATGAGCCAATGAGCAAATGAGCAAATGAGCAAAGGAGCAAATGAGCAAATGAGCAAATGAGCAAATGAGAGCAAAGGAGTAAATGAGTAAATGAGCAAATGAGCAAATGAGCAAATGAGCAAATGAGCCTATGAGCAAATGAGCAAATGAGCAAATATGAGCAAATGAGCAAATGAGCAAATGAGAGCAAAGGAGTATATGAGTAAATGAGTAAATGAGCAAATGAGCAAATAAGCAAATGAGCAAATGAGCAAATGAGCAAATGAGCAAATGAGCAAATGAGCAAATGAGCAAATGAGCAATTGGGCAAATGATCAAATGAACAAATGAGCAAATGAGAGCAAATGAGGGCAAATGAGCAAATGAGAGCAAATGAGCAAATGAGCAAATGAGAGCAAATGAGCGAATGAGCAAATGAGCAAATGAGCAAATGAGAGCAAATGATCAAATGATCAAATGATCAAATGAGCAAATGAGCAAATGAGAGCAAATGAGAGCAAATGAGCAAATGAGCAAATGAGCCAATGAGCAAATGAGCAAATGAGCAAAGGAGCAAATGAGCAAATGAGCAAATGAGCAAATGAGAGCAAAGGAGTAAATGAGTAAATGAGCAAATGAGCAAATGAGCAAATGAGCAAATGAGCAAATGAGCAAATGAGCAAATGAGAGCAAATGAGGGCAAATGAGAGCAAATGAGGGCAAATGAGCAAATGAGAGCAAATGAGCAAATGAGCAAATGAGCGAATGAGCAAAAAAAAGCAAATGAGCAAATGAGAGCAAATGAGAGCAAATGAGCAAATGAGCAAATGAGCAAATGAGCAAATGAACAAATGAGAAATGAGAGCAAATGAGGGCAAGTGAGAGCAAATGAGGGCAAATGAGCAAATGAGCAAATGAGAGCAAATGAGCAAATGAGCAAATGAGCAAATGAGAGCAAATGAGAGCAAATGAGAGCAAATGAGCAAATGAGCAAATGAGCCTATGAGCAAATGAGCAAATGAGCAAATGAGCAAATGAGCAAATGAGCAAATGAGCAAATGAGCAAATGAGAGCAAAGGAGTAAATGAGTAAATGAGTAAATGAGCAAATGAGCAAATAAGCAAATGATCAAATGATCAATTGAGCAAATGAGAGCAAATGAGAGCAAATGAGCAAATGAGCAAATGAGCAAATGAGCAAATGAGCAAATGAGCAAATGAGCAAATATGAGCAAATGAGCAAATGAGCAAATGAGAGCAAAGGAGTATATGAGTAAATGAGTAAATGAGCAAATGAGCAAATAAGCAAATGAGCAAATGAGCAAATGAGCAAATGAGCAAATGAGCAAATGAGCAAATGAGCAAATGAGAAAATGACCAAATTAGAAAATGAGCAAATGAGCAAATGAGCAAATGATCAAATGAGCAAATGAGCAAATGAGCAAATGAGCAAATGAGCAAATGAGAGCAAAGGAGTAAATGAGTAAATGAGTAAATGAGCAAATGAGCAAATAAGCAAATGATCAAATGATCAAATGAGCAAATGAGAGCAAATGAGAGCAAATGAACAAATGAGCAAATGAGCCTATGAGCAAATGAGCAAATGAGCAAATGAGCAAATATGAGCAAATGAGCAAATGAGCAAATGAGAGCAAAGGAGTATATGAGTAAATGAGTAAATGAGCAAATGAGCAAATAAGCAAATGAGCAAATGAGCAAATGAGCAAATGAGCAAATGAGCAAATGAGCAAATGAGCAAATGAGCAAATGAGCAAATGAGAAAATGACCAAATTAGAAAATGAGCAAATGAGCAAATGAGCAAATGATCAAATGAGCAAATGAGCAAATGAGCAAATGAACAAATGAGAGCAAATGAGCAAATGAGCAAATGAGCAAATGAGCAAATGAGCAAATGAGCAAATGAGCAAATGAGCAAATGAGCAAATGAGCAAATGAGCAAATGAGCAAATGAGCAAATGAGAAAATGACCAAATTAGAAAATGAGCAAATGAGCAAATGAGCAAATGAGAGCAATTGAGAGCAAATTAGGAAATGAGCAAATGAGAGCAAATGAGCAAATGAGCAAATAAGCAAATGAGCAAATGAGCAAATGAGCAAATGAGCAAATGAGCAAATTAGCAAATGAGCAAATGAGAGCAAATGAGCAAATGAGCAAATGAGCAAATGAGCAAATGAGCAAATGATCAAATGATCAAATGATCAAATGATCAAATGAGCAAATGAGCAAATGAGAGCAAATGAGAGCAAATGAGCAAATGAGCAAATGAGCCTATGAGCAAATGAGCAAATGAGCAAATGAGCAAATGAGCAAATGAGCAAATGAGAGCAAAGGAGTAAATGAGTAAATGAGTAAATGAGCAAATGAGCAAATAAGCAAATGAGCAAATGAGCAAATATGAGCAAATGAGCAAATGAGCAAATGAGCAAATGAGCAAATATTAGCAAATGAGCAAATGAGCAAATGAGCAAATGAGCAAATGATCAAATGAGCAAATGAGCAAATGAGCAAATGAGAAAATGAGCAAATGAGAAAATGAGCAAATTAGAAAATGAGCAAATAATCAAATGAGCAAATGATCAAATGAGCAAATGAGAAAATGAGCAAATTAGAAAATGAGCAAATGAGCAAATGAGCAAATGAACAAATGAGAGCAAATGAGCAAATGGGCAAATGAGCAAATGAGCAAATGAGAGCAATTGAGAGCAAATTAGGAAATGAGCAAATGAGAGCAAATGAGCAAATGAGCAAATGAGCAAATGAGCAAATTAGCAAATTAGCAAATGAGCAAATGAGAGCAAATGAGCAAATGAGCAAATGAACAAATGAAAACATGAGCAAATGAGCAAATGAGCAAATGAGCAAATTAGAAAATTAGAAAATGAGCAAATGAGCAAATGAGCAAATGAGCAAATGAGCAAATTAGAAAATTAGAAAATGAGCAAATGAGCAAATGAGCAATTGAGCAAATGAGCAAATGAGCAAATGAGCAAATGAGCAAATGAACAAATGAGCAAATGAGCAAATGAGCAAATGAGCAAATGAGAAAATGACCAAATTAGAAAATGAGCAAATGAGCAAATGAGAGCAAATGAGCAAATGAGCAAATGAGCAAATAAGCAAATGACCAAATGATCAAATGATCAAATGATCAAATGATCAAATGAGCAAATGAGCAAATGAGAGCAAATGAGAGCAAATGAGCAAATGAGCCAATGAGCAAATGAGCAAATGAGCAAAGGAGCAAATGAGCAAAGGAGCAAATGAGCAAATGAGCAAATGAGCAAATGAGAGCAAAGGAGTAAATGAGTAAATGAGCAAATGAGCAAATGAGCAAATGAGCAAATGAGCAAATGAGCAAATATGAGCAAATGAGCAAATGAGCAAATGAGAGCAAAGGAGTATATGAGAAAATGAGTAAATGAGCAAATGAGCAAATAAGCAAATGAGCAAATGAGCAAATGAGCAAATGAGCAAATGAGCAAATGAGAAAATGACCAAATTAGAAAATGAGCAAATGAGCAAATGAGCAAATGATCAAATGAGCAAATGAGCAAATGAGCAAATGAACAAATGAGAGCAAATGAGCAAATGAGCAAATGAGCAAATGAGCAAATGAGCAAATGAGCAAATGAGCAAATGAGCAAATGAGCAAATGAGCAAATGAGCAAATGAGCAAATGAGCAAATGAGCAAATGAGCAAATGAGAAAATGACCAAATTAGAAAATGAGCAAATGAGCAAATGAGCAATTAAGAGAGCAATTGAGAGCAAATTAGGAAATGAGCAAATGAGAGCAAATGAGCAAATGAGCAAATAAGCAAATGAGCAAATGAGAGCAAATGAGCAAATGAGCAAATGAGCAAATAAGCAAATGACCAAATGATCAAATGATCAAATGATCAAATGATCAAATGAGCAAATGAGCAAATGAGAGCAAATGAGAGCAAATGAGCAAATGAGCCAATGAGCAAATGAGCAAATGAGCAAAGGAGCAAATGAGCAAAGGAGCAAATGAGCAAATGAGCAAATGAGCAAATGAGAGCAAAGGAGTAAATGAGTAAATGAGCAAATGAGCAAATGAGCAAATGAGCAAATGAGCAAATGAGCAAATATGAGCAAATGAGCAAATGAGCAAATGAGAGCAAAGGAGTATATGAGAAAATGAGTAAATGAGCAAATGAGCAAATAAGCAAATGAGCAAATGAGCAAATGAGCAAATGAGCAAATGAGCAAATGAGAAAATGACCAAATTAGAAAATGAGCAAATGAGCAAATGAGCAAATGATCAAATGAGCAAATGAGCAAATGAGCAAATGAACAAATGAGAGCAAATGAGCAAATGAGCAAATGAGCAAATGAGCAAATGAGCAAATGAGCAAATGAGCAAATGAGCAAATGAGCAAATGAGCAAATGAGCAAATGAGCAAATGAGCAAATGAGCAAATGAGCAAATGAGAAAATGACCAAATTAGAAAATGAGCAAATGAGCAAATGAGCAATTAAGAGAGCAATTGAGAGCAAATTAGGAAATGAGCAAATGAGAGCAAATGAGCAAATGAGCAAATAAGCAAATGAGCAAATGAGCAAATGAGCAAATGAGCAAATTAGCAAATTAGCAAATGAGCAAATGAGAGCAAATGAGCAAATGAGCAAATGAGCAAATGAGCAAATGAGCAAATGAGCAAATGATCAAATGATCAAATGATCAAATGAGCAAATGAGCAAATGAGAGCAAATGAGAGCAAATGAGCAAATGAGCAAATGAGCCTATGAGCAAATGAGCAAATGAGCAAATGAGCAAATGAGCAAATGAGCAAATGAGCAAATGAGCAAATGATCAAATGATCAAATGATCAAATGAGCAAATGAGCAAATGAGAGCAAATGAGAGCAAATGAGCAAATGAGCAAATGAGCCTATGAGCAAATGAGCAAATGAGCAAATGAGCAAATGAGCAAATGAGCAAATGAGAGCAAAGGAGTAAATGAGTAAATGAGTAAATGAGCAAATGAGCAAATAAGCAAATGAGCAAATGAGCAAATGAGCAAATGAGCAAATATGAGCAAATGAGCAAATGAGCAAATGAGCAAATGAGCAAATATGAGCAAATGAGCAAATGAGCAAATGAGCAAATGAGCAAATGAGCAAATGAGCAAATGAGCAAATGAGCAAATGAGCAAATGAGCAAATGAGCAAATGAGCAAATGAGCAAATGAGCAAATGAGCAAATGAGCAAATGAGCAAATGAGCAAATGAGAAAATGAGCAAATGAGCAAATGAGCAAATGAGCAAATGATCAAATGATCAAATGAGCAAATGAGCAAATGAGCAAATGAGAAAATGAGCAAATGAGAAAATGAGCAAATTAGAAAATGATCAAATGATCAAATGAGCAAATGATCAAATGAGCAAATGAGAAAATGAGCAAATTAGAAAATGAGCAAATGAGCAAATGAGCAAATGAACAAATGAGAGCAAATGAGCAAATGGGCAAATGAGCAAATGAGCAAATGAGAGCAATTGAGAGCAAATGAGCAAATGAGCAAATGAGCAAATTAGCAAATGAGCAAATGAGAGCAAATGAGCAAATGAGCAAATGAACAAATGAGAACATGATCAAATGAGCAAATGAGCAAATGAGCAAATGAGCAAATGAGCAAATGAGAAAATGAGCAAATTAGAAAATGAGCAAATGATCAAATGAGCAAATGATCAAATGAGCAAATGAGAAAATGAGCAAATTAGAAAATGAGCAAATGAGCAAATGAGCAAATGAACAAATGAGAGCAAATGAGCAAATGGGCAAATGAGCAAATGAGCAAATGAGAGCAATTGAGAGCAAATTAGGAAATGAGCAAATGAGAGCAAATGAGCAAATGAGCAAATGAGCAAATGAGCAAATGAGCAAATTAGCAAATTAGCAAATGAGCAAATGAGAGCAAATGAGCAAATGAGCAAATGAACAAATGAGAACATGAGCAAATGAGCAAATGAGAACATGAGCAAATGAGCAAATGAGCAAATGAGCAAATGAGCAAATTAGAAAATGAGCAAATGAGCAAATGAGCAATTGAGCAAATGAGCAAATGAGCAAATGAGCAAATGAGCCAATGAGCAAATGAGCAAATGAGCAAATGAGCAAATGAGCAAATGAGCAAATGAACAAATAAGCAAATGAGCAAATGAGCAAATGAACAAATGAGCAAATAAGCAAATGAGCAAATGAGCAAATGAGCAAGTGAGCAAATGAGCAAATGAGCAAATGAGCAAATGAGCAAATGAGCAAATGAGCAAATGAGCAAATTAGCAAATTAGAGCAAATGAGAGCAAATGAGAGCAAATGAGAGCAAATGAGAGCAAATGAGCAAATGAGCAAAAGAGCAAATGAGCAAATATGAGCAAATGAGCAAATGAGCAAATGAGCAAATGAGCAATTGAGCAATTGAGCAAATGAGCAAATGAGCAAATGAGCAAATGAGCAAATGAGCAAATGAGCAAATTAGAAAATGAGCAAATGAGCAAATGAGCAAATGAGCAAATGAGCAATTGGGCAAATGATCAAATGAACAAATGAGCAAATGGGAGCAAATGAGGACAAATGAGCAAATGAGAGCAAATGAGCAAATGAGCAAATGAGAGCAAATGAGCGAATGAGCAAATGAGCAAATGAGCAAATGAGAGCAAATGAGCAAATGAGCAAATGAGCAAATAAGCAAATGACCAAATGATCAAATGATCAAATGATCAAATGATCAAATGAGCAAATGAGCAAATGAGAGCAAATGAGAGCAAATGAGCAAATGAGCAAATGAGCCAATGAGCAAATGAGCAAATGAGCAAAGGAGCAAATGAGCAAATGAGCAAATGAGCAAATGAGAGCAAAGGAGTAAATGAGTAAATGAGCAAATGAGCAAATGAGCAAATGAGCAAATGAGTAAATGAGCAAATGAGAGCAAATGAGGGCAAATGAGAGCAAATGAGGGCAAATGAGCAAATGAGAGCAAATGAGCAAATGAGCAAATGAGCGAATGAGCAAAAAAAAGCAAATGAGCAAATGAGAGCAAATGAGAGCAAATGAGCAAATGAGCAAATGAGCAAATGAGCAAATGAGCAAATGAGCAAATGAGCAAATGAACAAATGAGAAATGAGAGCAAATGAGGGCAAGTGAGAGCAAATGAGGGCAAATGAGCAAATGAGCAAATGAGAGCAAATGAGCAAATGAGCAAATGAGCAAATGAGAGCAAATGAGAGCAAATGAGAGCAAATGAGCAAATGAGCAAATGAGCCTATGAGCAAATGAGCAAATGAGCAAATGAGCAAATGAGCAAATGAGCAAATGAGCAAATGAGCAAATGAGAGCAAAGGAGTAAATGAGTAAATGAGTAAATGAGCAAATGAGCAAATAAGCAAATGATCAAATGATCAATTGAGCAAATGAGAGCAAATGAGAGCAAATGAGCAAATGAGCAAATGAGCCTATGAGCAAATGAGCAAATGAGCAAATGAGCAAATATGAGCAAATGAGCAAATGAGCAAATGAGAGCAAAGGAGTATATGAGTAAATGAGTAAATGAGCAAATGAGCAAATAAGCAAATGAGCAAATGAGCAAATGAGCAAATGAGCAAATGAGCAAATGAGCAAATGAGCAAATGAGAAAATGACCAAATTAGAAAATTAGCAAATGAGCAAATGAGCAAATGATCAAATGAGCAAATGAGCAAATGAGCAAATGAGCAAATGAGCAAATGAGAGCAAAGGAGTAAATGAGTAAATGAGTAAATGAGCAAATGAGCAAATAAGCAAATGATCAAATGATCAAATGATCAAATGAGAGCAAATGAGAGCAAATGAGCAAATGAGCAAATGAGCCTATGAGCAAATGAGCAAATGAGCAAATGAGCAAATATGAGCAAATGAGCAAATGAGCAAATGAGAGCAAAGGAGTATATGAGTAAATGAGTAAATGAGCAAATGAGCAAATAAGCAAATGAGCAAATGAGCAAATGAGCAAATGAGCAAATGAGCAAATGAGCAAATGAGCAAATGAGCAAATGAGCAAATGAGAAAATGACCAAATTAGAAAATGAGCAAATGAGCAAATGAGCAAATGATCAAATCAGCAAATGAGCAAATGAGCAAATGAACAAATGAGAGCAAATGAGCAAATGAGCAAATGAGCAAATGAGCAAATGAGCAAATGAGCAAATGAGCAAATGAGCAAATGAGCAAATGAGCAAATGAGCAAATGAGCAAATGAGCAAATGAGCAAATGAGCAAATGAGCAAATGAGCAAATGAGCAAATGAGCAAATGAGAAAATGACCAAATTAGAAAATGAGCAAATGAGCAAATGAGCAAATGAGAGCAATTGAGAGCAAATTAGGAAATGAGCAAATGAGAGCAAATGAGCAAATGAGCAAATAAGCAAATGAGCAAATGAGCAAATGAGCAAATGAGCAAATGAGCAAATTAGCAAATGAGCAAATGAGAGCAAATGAGCAAATGAGCAAATGAGCAAATGAGCAAATGAGCAAATGATCAAATGATCAAATGATCAAATGATCAAATGAGCAAATGAGCAAATGAGAGCAAATGAGAGCAAATGAGCAAATGAGCAAATGAGCCTATGAGCAAATGAGCAAATGAGCAAATGAGCAAATGAGCAAATGAGCAAATGAGAGCAAAGGAGTAAATGAGTAAATGAGTAAATGAGCAAATGAGCAAATAAGCAAATGAGCAAATGAGCAAATGAGCAAATGAGCAAATATGAGCAAATGAGCAAATGAGCAAATGAGCAAATGAGCAAATATGAGCAAATTAGCAAATGAGCAAATGAGCAAATGATCAAATGATCAAATGAGCAAATGAGCAAATGAGCAAATGAGAAAATGAGCAAATGAGAAAATGAGCAAATTAGAAAATGAGCAAATAATCAAATGAGCAAATGATCAAATGAGCAAATGAGAAAATGAGCAAATTAGAAAATGAGCAAATGAGCAAATGAGCAAATGAACAAATGAGCAAATGAGAGCAAAGGAGTAAATGAGTAAATGAGTAAATGAGCAAATGAGCAAATAAGCAAATGATCAAATGATCAAATGAGCAAATGAGAGCAAATGAGAGCAAATGAGCAAATGAGCAAATGAGCCTATGAGCAAATGAGCAAATGAGCAAATGAGCAAATATGAGCAAATGAGCAAATGAGCAAATGAGAGCAAAGGAGTATATGAGTAAATGAGTAAATGAGCAAATGAGCAAATAAGCAAATGAGCAAATGAGCAAATGAGCAAATGAGCAAATGAGCAAATGAGCAAATGAGCAAATGAGCAAATGAGCAAATGAGAAAATGACCAAATTAGAAAATGAGCAAATGAGCAAATGAGCAAATGATCAAATCAGCAAATGAGCAAATGAGCAAATGAACAAATGAGAGCAAATGAGCAAATGAGCAAATGAGCAAATGAGAGCAATTGAGAGCAAATTAGGAAATGAGCAAATGAGAGCAAATGAGCAAATGAGCAAATAAGCAAATGAGCAAATGAGCAAATGAGCAAATGAGCAAATTAGCAAATTAGCAAATGAGCAAATGAGAGCAAATGAGCAAATGAGCAAATGAGCAAATGAGCAAATGATCAAATGATCAAATGATCAAATGATCAAATGATCAAATGAGCAAATGAGCAAATGAGAGCAAATGAGAGCAAATGAGCAAATGAGCAAATGAGCCTATGAGCAAATGAGCAAATGAGCAAATGAGCAAATGAGCAAATGAGCAAATGAGAGCAAAGGAGTAAATGAGTAAATGAGTAAATGAGCAAATGAGCAAATAAGCAAATGAGCAAATGAGCAAATGAGCAAATGAGCAAATATGAGCAAATGAGCAAATGAGCAAATGAGCAAATGAGCAAATATGAGCAAATTAGCAAATGAGCAAATGAGCAAATGATCAAATGATCAAATGAGCAAATGAGCAAATGAGCAAATGAGAAAATGAGCAAATGAGAAAATGAGCAAATTAGAAAATGAGCAAATAATCAAATGAGCAAATGATCAAATGAGCAAATGAGAAAATGAGCAAATTAGAAAATGAGCAAATGAGCAAATGAGCAAATGAACAAATGAGAGCAAATGAGCAAATGGGCAAATGAGCAAATGAGCAAATGAGAGCAATTGAGAGCAAATTAGGAAATGAGCAAATGAGAGCAAATGAGCAAATGAGCAAATGAGCAAATGAGCAAATTAGCAAATTAGCAAATGAGCAAATGAGAGCAAATGAGCAAATGAGCAAATGAACAAATGAGAACATGAGCAAATGAGCAAATGAGCAAATGAGCAAATTAGAAAATTAGAAAATGAGCAAATGAGCAAATGAGCAATTGAGCAAATGAGCAAATGAGCAAATGAGCAAATGAGCAAATGAGCAAATGAGCAAATGAGCAAATGAGCAAATGAGCAAATGAGAAAATGACCAAATTAGAAAATGAGCAAATGAGCAAATGAGAGCAAATGAGCAAATGAGCAAATGAGCAAATAAGCAAATGACCAAATGATCAAATGATCAAATGATCAAATGATCAAATGAGCAAATGAGCAAATGAGAGCAAATGAGAGCAAATGAGCAAATGAGCCAATGAGCAAATGAGCAAATGAGCAAATGAGCAAATGAGCAAATGAGCAAATGAGCAAATGAGAGCAAAGGAGTAAATGAGTAAATGAGCAAATGAGCAAATGAGCAAATGAGCAAATGAGCAAATGAGCAAATGAGCAAATGAGCAAATATGAGCCAATGAGCAAATGAGCAAATGAGCAAATGAGCAAATGAGCAAATGAGAAAATGACCAAATTAGAAAATGAGCAAATGAGCAAATGAGCAAATGATCAAATGAGCAAATGAGCAAATGAGCAAATGAGCAAATGAGCAAATGAGAGCAAAGGAGTAAATGAGTAAATGAGTAAATGAGCAAATGAGCAAATAAGCAAATGATCAAATGATCAAATGAGCAAATGAGAGCAAATGAGAGCAAATGAGCAAATGAGCAAATGAGCCTATGAGCAAATGAGCAAATGAGCAAATGAGCAAATATGAGCAAATGAGCAAATGAGCAAATGAGAGCAAAGGAGTATATGAGTAAATGAGTAAATGAGCAAATGAGCAAATAAGCAAATGAGCAAATGAGCAAATGAGCAAATGAGCAAATGAGCAAATGAGCAAATGAGCAAATGAGCAAATGAGCAAATGAGCAATTGGGCAAATGATCAAATGAACAAATGAGCAAATGAGAGCAAATGAGGGCAAATGAGCAAATGAGAGCAAATGAGCAAATGAGCAAATGAGAGCAAATGATCAAATGATCAAATGAGCAAATGAGCAAATGAGAGCAAATGAGAGCAAATGAGCAAATGAGCAAATGAGCCAATGAGCAAATGAGCAAATGAGCAAAGGAGCAAATGAGCAAATGAGCAAATGAGCAAATGAGAGCAAAGGAGTAAATGAGTAAATGAGCAAATGAGCAAATGAGCAAATGAGCAAATGAGCCTATGAGCAAATGAGCAAATGAGCAAATATGAGCAAATGAGCAAATGAGCAAATGAGAGCAAAGGAGTATATGAGTAAATGAGTAAATGAGCAAATGAGCAAATAAGCAAATGAGCAAATGAGCAAATGAGCAAATGAGCAAATGAGCAAATGAGCAAATGAGCAAATGAGCAATTGGGCAAATGATCAAATGAACAAATGAGCAAATGAGAGCAAATGAGGGCAAATGAGCAAATGAGAGCAAATGAGCAAATGAGCAAATGAGAGCAAATGAGCGAATGAGCAAATGAGCAAATGAGCAAATGAGAGCAAATGATCAAATGATCAAATGATCAAATGAGCAAATGAGCAAATGAGAGCAAATGAGAGCAAATGAGCAAATGAGCAAATGAGCCAATGAGCAAATGAGCAAATGAGCAAAGGAGCAAATGAGCAAATGAGCAAATGAGCAAATGAGAGCAAAGGAGTAAATGAGTAAATGAGCAAATGAGCAAATGAGCAAATGAGCAAATGAGCAAATGAGCAAATGAGCAAATGAGAGCAAATGAGGGCAAATGAGAGCAAATGAGGGCAAATGAGCAAATGAGAGCAAATGAGCAAATGAGCAAATGAGCGAATGAGCAAAAAAAAGCAAATGAGCAAATGAGAGCAAATGAGAGCAAATGAGCAAATGAGCAAATGAGCAAATGAGCAAATGAGCAAATGAGCAAATGAGCAAATGAACAAATGAGAAATGAGAGCAAATGAGGGCAAGTGAGAGCAAATGAGGGCAAATGAGCAAATGAGCAAATGAGAGCAAATGAGCAAATGAGCAAATGAGCAAATGAGAGCAAATGAGAGCAAATGAGAGCAAATGAGCAAATGAGCAAATGAGCCTATGAGCAAATGAGCAAATGAGCAAATGAGCAAATGAGCAAATGAGCAAATGAGCAAATGAGCAAATGAGAGCAAAGGAGTAAATGAGTAAATGAGTAAATGAGCAAATGAGCAAATAAGCAAATGATCAAATGATCAATTGAGCAAATGAGAGCAAATGAGAGCAAATGAGCAAATGAGCAAATGAGCAAATGAGCAAATGAGCAAATGAGCAAATGAGCAAATATGAGCAAATGAGCAAATGAGCAAATGAGAGCAAAGGAGTATATGAGTAAATGAGTAAATGAGCAAATGAGCAAATAAGCAAATGAGCAAATGAGCAAATGAGCAAATGAGCAAATGAGCAAATGAGCAAATGAGCAAATGAGAAAATGACCAAATTAGAAAATGAGCAAATGAGCAAATGAGCAAATGATCAAATGAGCAAATGAGCAAATGAGCAAATGAGCAAATGAGCAAATGAGAGCAAAGGAGTAAATGAGTAAATGAGTAAATGAGCAAATGAGCAAATAAGCAAATGATCAAATGATCAAATGAGCAAATGAGAGCAAATGAGAGCAAATGAACAAATGAGCAAATGAGCCTATGAGCAAATGAGCAAATGAGCAAATGAGCAAATATGAGCAAATGAGCAAATGAGCAAATGAGAGCAAAGGAGTATATGAGTAAATGAGTAAATGAGCAAATGAGCAAATAAGCAAATGAGCAAATGAGCAAATGAGCAAATGAGCAAATGAGCAAATGAGCAAATGAGCAAATGAGCAAATGAGCAAATGAGAAAATGACCAAATTAGAAAATGAGCAAATGAGCAAATGAGCAAATGATCAAATGAGCAAATGAGCAAATGAGCAAATGAACAAATGAGAGCAAATGAGCAAATGAGCAAATGAGCAAATGAGCAAATGAGCAAATGAGCAAATGAGCAAATGAGCAAATGAGCAAATGAGCAAATGAGCAAATGAGCAAATGAGCAAATGAGAAAATGACCAAATTAGAAAATGAGCAAATGAGCAAATGAGCAAATGAGAGCAATTGAGAGCAAATTAGGAAATGAGCAAATGAGAGCAAATGAGCAAATGAGCAAATAAGCAAATGAGCAAATGAGCAAATGAGCAAATGAGCAAATGAGCAAATTAGCAAATGAGCAAATGAGAGCAAATGAGCAAATGAGCAAATGAGCAAATGAGCAAATGAGCAAATGATCAAATGATCAAATGATCAAATGATCAAATGAGCAAATGAGCAAATGAGAGCAAATGAGAGCAAATGAGCAAATGAGCAAATGAGCCTATGAGCAAATGAGCAAATGAGCAAATGAGCAAATGAGCAAATGAGCAAATGAGAGCAAAGGAGTAAATGAGTAAATGAGTAAATGAGCAAATGAGCAAATAAGCAAATGAGCAAATGAGCAAATGAGCAAATGAGCAAATATGAGCAAATGAGCAAATGAGCAAATGAGCAAATGAGCAAATATGAGCAAATTAGCAAATGAGCAAATGAGCAAATGATCAAATGATCAAATGAGCAAATGAGCAAATGAGCAAATGAGAAAATGAGCAAATGAGAAAATGAGCAAATTAGAAAATGAGCAAATAATCAAATGAGCAAATGATCAAATGAGCAAATGAGAAAATGAGCAAATTAGAAAATGAGCAAATGAGCAAATGAGCAAATGAACAAATGAGAGCAAATGAGCAAATGGGCAAATGAGCAAATGAGCAAATGAGAGCAATTGAGAGCAAATTAGGAAATGAGCAAATGAGAGCAAATGAGCAAATGAGCAAATGAGCAAATGAGCAAATTAGCAAATTAGCAAATGAGCAAATGAGAGCAAATGAGCAAATGAGCAAATGAACAAATGAAAACATGAGCAAATGAGCAAATGAGCAAATGAGCAAATTAGAAAATTAGAAAATGAGCAAATGAGCAAATGAGCAAATGAGCAAATGAGCAAATTAGAAAATTAGAAAATGAGCAAATGAGCAAATGAGCAATTGAGCAAATGAGCAAATGAGCAAATGAGCAAATGAGCAAATGAGCAAATGAGCAAATGAGCAAATGAGCAAATGAGCAAATGAGAAAATTACCAAATTAGAAAATGAGCAAATGAGCAAATGAGAGCAAATGAGCAAATGAGCAAATGAGCAAATAAGCAAATGACCAAATGATCAAATGATCAAATGATCAAATGATCAAATGAGCAAATGAGCAAATGAGAGCAAATGAGAGCAAATGAGCAAATGAGCCAATGAGCAAATGAGCAAATGAGCAAAGGAGCAAATGAGCAAATGAGCAAATGAGCAAATGAGAGCAAAGGAGTAAATGAGTAAATGAGCAAATGAGCAAATGAGCAAATGAGCAAATGAGCAAATGAGCAAATATGAGCAAATGAGCAAATGAGCAAATGAGCAAATGAGCAAATGAGCAAATGAGAAAATGACCAAATTAGAAAATGAGCAAATGAGCAAATGAGCAAATGATCAAATGAGCAAATGAGCAAATGAGCAAATGAGCAAATGAGCAAATGAGAGCAAAGGAGTAAATGAGTAAATGAGTAAATGAGCAAATGAGCAAATAAGCAAATGATCAAATGATCAAATGAGCAAATGAGAGCAAATGAGAGCAAATGAGCAAATGAGCAAATGAGCCTATGAGCAAATGAGCAAATGAGCAAATGAGCAAATATGAGCAAATGAGCAAATGAGCAAATGAGAGCAAAGGAGTATATGAGTAAATGAGTAAATGAGCAAATGAGCAAATAAGCAAATGAGCAAATGAGCAAATGAGCAAATGAGCAAATGAGCAAATGAGCAAATGAGCAAATGAGCAAATGAGCAAATGAGCAATTGGGCAAATGATCAAATGAACAAATGAGCAAATGAGAGCAAATGAGGGCAAATGAGCAAATGAGAGCAAATGAGCAAATGAGCGAATGAGCAAATGAGCAAATGAGCAAATGAGCAAATGAGCAAATGAGAGCAAATGAGCAAATGAGCAAATGAGCAAATAAGCAAATGACCAAATGATCAAATGATCAAATGATCAAATGATCAAATGAGCAAATGAGCAAATGAGAGCAAATGAGAGCAAATGAGCAAATGAGAGCAAATGAGCCAATGAGCAAATGAGCAAATGAGCAAAGGAGCAAATGAGCAAATGAGCAAATGAGCAAATGAGAGCAAAGGAGTAAATGAGTAAATGAGCAAATGAGCAAATGAGCAAATGAGCAAATGAGCCTATGAGCAAATGAGCAAATGAGCAAATGAGCAAATATGAGCAAATGAGCAAATGAGCAAATGAGAGCAAAGGAGTATATGAGTAAATGAGTAAATGAGCAAATGAGCAAATAAGCAAATGAGCAAATGAGCAAATGAGCAAATGAGCAAATGAGCAAATGAGCAAATGAGCAAATGAGCAAATGAGAGCAAAGGAGTAAATGAGTAAATGAGTAAATGAGCAAATGAGCAAATAAGCAAATGATCAAATGATCAAATGAGCAAATGAGAGCAAATGAGAGCAAATGAGCAAATGAGCAAATGAGCAAATGAGCAAATGAGCAAATGAGCAAATGAGAGCAAAGGAGTAAATGAGTAAATGAGTAAATGAGCAAATGAGCAAATAAGCAAATGATCAAATGATCAATTGAGCAAATGAGAGCAAATGAGAGCAAATGAGCAAATGAGCAAATGAGCCTATGAGCAAATGAGCAAATGAGCAAATGAGCAAATATGAGCAAATGAGCAAATGAGCAAATGAGAGCAAAGGAGTATATGAGTAAATGAGTAAATGAGCAAATGAGCAAATAAGCAAATGAGCAAATGAGCAAATGAGCAAATGAGCAAATGAGCAAATGAGCAAATGAGCAAATGAGAAAATGACCAAATTAGAAAATTAGCAAATGAGCAAATGAGCAAATGATCAAATGAGCAAATGAGCAAATGAGCAAATGAGCAAATGAGCAAATGAGAGCAAAGGAGTAAATAAGTAAATGAGTAAATGAGCAAATGAGCAAATAAGCAAATGATCAAATGAGCAAATGAGCAAATGAGAGCAAATGAGAGCAAATGAGCAAATGAGCAAATGAGCCTATGAGCAAATGAGCAAATGAGCAAATGAGCAAATATGAGCAAATGAGCAAATGAGCAAATGAGAGCAAAGGAGTATATGAGTAAATGAGTAAATGAGCAAATGAGCAAATAAGCAAATGAGCAAATGAGCAAATGAGCAAATGAGCAAATGAGCAAATGAGCAAATGAGCAAATGAGCAAATGAGCAAATGAGAAAATGACCAAATTAGAAAATGAGCAAATGAGCAAATGAGCAAATGATCAAATCAGCAAATGAGCAAATGAGCAAATGAACAAATGAGAGCAAATGAGCAAATGAGCAAATGAGCAAATGAGCAAATGAGCAAATGAGCAAATGAGCAAATGAGCAAATGAGCAAATGAGCAAATGAGCAAATGAGCAAATGAGCAAATGAGCAAATGAGCAAATGAGAAAATGACAAAATTAGAAAATGAGCAAATGAGCAAATGAGCAAATGAGAGCAATTGAGAGCAAATTAGGAAATGAGCAAATGAGAGCAAATGAGCAAATGAGCAAATAAGCAAATGAGCAAATGAGCAAATGAGCAAATGAGCAAATGAGCAAATTAGCAAATGAGCAAATGAGAGCAAATGAGCAAATGAGCAAATGAGCAAATGAGCAAATGAGCAAATGATCAAATGATCAAATGATCAAATGATCAAATGAGCAAATGAGCAAATGAGAGCAAATGAGAGCAAATGAGCAAATGAGCAAATGAGCCTATGAGCAAATGAGCAAATGAGCAAATGAGCAAATGAGCAAATGAGCAAATGAGAGCAAAGGAGTAAATGAGTAAATGAGTAAATGAGCAAATGAGCAAATAAGCAAATGAGCAAATGAGCAAATGAGCAAATGAGCAAATATGAGCAAATGAGCAAATGAGCAAATGAGCAAATGAGCAAATATGAGCAAATTAGCAAATGAGCAAATGAGCAAATGATCAAATGATCAAATGAGCAAATGAGCAAATGAGCAAATGAGAAAATGAGCAAATGAGAAAATGAGCAAATTAGAAAATGAGCAAATAATCAAATGAGCAAATGATCAAATGAGCAAATGAGAAAATGAGCAAATTAGAAAATGAGCAAATGAGCAAATGAGCAAATGAACAAATGAGAGCAAATGAGCAAATGGGCAAATGAGCAAATGAGCAAATGAGAGCAATTGAGAGCAAATTAGGAAATGAGCAAATGAGAGCAAATGAGCAAATGAGCAAATGAGCAAATGAGCAAATGAGCAAATTAGCAAATGAGCAAATGAGAGCAAATGAGCAAATGAGCAAATGAACAAATGAAAACATGAGCAAATGAGCAAATGAGCAAATGAGCAAATTAGAAAATTAGAAAATGAGCAAATGAGCAAATGAGCAAATGAGCAAATGAGCAAATTAGAAAATTAGAAAATGAGCAAATGAGCAAATGAGCAATTGAGCAAATGAGCAAATGAGCAAATGAGCAAATGAGCAAATGAGCAAATGAGCAAATGAGCAAATGAGCAAATGAGCAAATGAGAAAATTACCAAATTAGAAAATGAGCAAATGAGCAAATGAGAGCAAATGAGCAAATGAGCAAATGAGCAAATAAGCAAATGACCAAATGATCAAATGATCAAATGATCAAATGATCAAATGAGCAAATGAGCAAATGAGAGCAAATGAGAGCAAATGAGCAAATGAGCCAATGAGCAAATGAGCAAATGAGCAAAGGAGCAAATGAGCAAATGAGCAAATGAGCAAATGAGAGCAAAGGAGTAAATGAGTAAATGAGCAAATGAGCAAATGAGCAAATGAGCAAATGAGCAAATGAGCAAATATGAGCAAATGAGCAAATGAGCAAATGAGCAAATGAGCAAATGAGCAAATGAGAAAATGACCAAATTAGAAAATGAGCAAATGAGCAAATGAGCAAATGATCAAATGAGCAAATGAGCAAATGAGCAAATGAGCAAATGAGCAAATGAGAGCAAAGGAGTAAATGAGTAAATGAGTAAATGAGCAAATGAGCAAATAAGCAAATGATCAAATGATCAAATGAGCAAATGAGAGCAAATGAGAGCAAATGAGCAAATGAGCAAATGAGCCTATGAGCAAATGAGCAAATGAGCAAATGAGCAAATATGAGCAAATGAGCAAATGAGCAAATGAGAGCAAAGGAGTATATGAGTAAATGAGTAAATGAGCAAATGAGCAAATAAGCAAATGAGCAAATGAGCAAATGAGCAAATGAGCAAATGAGCAAATGAGCAAATGAGCAAATGAGCAAATGAGCAAATGAGCAATTGGGCAAATGATCAAATGAACAAATGAGCAAATGAGAGCAAATGAGGGCAAATGAGCAAATGAGAGCAAATGAGCAAATGAGCAAATGAGAGCAAATGAGCGAATGAGCAAATGAGCAAATGAGCAAATGAGAGCAAATGAGCAAATGAGCAAATGAGCAAATAAGCAAATGACCAAATGATCAAATGATCAAATGATCAAATGATCAAATGAGCAAATGAGCAAATGAGAGCAAATGAGAGCAAATGAGCAAATGAGAGCAAATGAGCCAATGAGCAAATGAGCAAATGAGCAAAGGAGCAAATGAGCAAATGAGCAAATGAGCAAATGAGAGCAAAGGAGTAAATGAGTAAATGAGCAAATGAGCAAATGAGCAAATGAGCAAATGAGCCTATGAGCAAATGAGCAAATGAGCAAATGAGCAAATATGAGCAAATGAGCAAATGAGCAAATGAGAGCAAAGGAGTATATGAGTAAATGAGTAAATGAGCAAATGAGCAAATAAGCAAATGAGCAAATGAGCAAATGAGCAAATGAGCAAATGAGCAAATGAGCAAATGAGCAAATGAGCAAATGAGAGCAAAGGAGTAAATGAGTAAATGAGTAAATGAGCAAATGAGCAAATAAGCAAATGATCAAATGATCAAATGAGCAAATGAGAGCAAATGAGAGCAAATGAGCAAATGAGCAAATGAGCCTATGAGCAAATGAGCAAATGAGCAAATGAGCAAATATGAGCAAATGAGCAAATGAGCAAATGAACAAATGAGAACATGAGCAAATGAGCAAATGAGCAAATGAGCAAATTAGAAAATTAGAAAATGAGCAAATGAGCAAATGAGCAATTGAGCAAATGAGCAAATGAGCAAATGAGCAAATGAGCAAATGAGCAAATGAGCAAATGAGAAAATGACCAAATTAGAAAATGAGCAAATGAGCAAATGAGAGCAAATGAGCAAATGAGCAAATGAGCAAATAAGCAAATGACCAAATGATCAAATGATCAAATGATCAAATGATCAAATGAGCAAATGAGCAAATGAGAGCAAATGAGAGCAAATGAGCCAATGAGCCAATGAGCAAATGAGCAAATGAGCAAAGGAGCAAATGAGCAAATGAGCAAATGAGAGCAAAGGAGTAAATGAGTAAATGAGCAAATGAGCAAATGAGCAAATGAGCAAATGAGCAAATGAGCAAATGAGCAAATGAGCAAATGAGCAAATATGAGCAAATGAGCAAATGAGCAAATGAGCAAATGAGCAAATGAGCAAATGAGAAAATGACCAAATTAGAAAATGAGCAAATGACCAAATGATCAAATGATCAAATGAGCAAATGAGCAAATGAGCAAATGAGCAAATGAGAGCAAATGAGAGCAAATGAGCAAATGAGCAAATGAGCCAATGAGCAAATGAGCAAATGAGCAAAGGAGCAAATGAGCAAATGAGCAAATGAGCAAATGAGAGCAAAGGAGTAAATGAGTAAATGAGCAAATGAGCAAATGAGCAAATGAGCAAATGAGTAAATGAGCAAATGAGAGCAAATGAGGGCAAATGAGAGCAAATGAGGGCAAATGAGCAAATGAGAGCAAATGAGCAAATGAGCAAATGAGCGAATGAGCAAAAAAAAGCAAATGAGCAAATGAGAGCAAATGAGAGCAAATGAGCAAATGAGCAAATGAGCAAATGAGCAAATGAGCAAATGAGCAAATGAGCAAATGAACAAATGAGAAATGAGAGCAAATGAGGGCAAGTGAGAGCAAATGAGGGCAAATGAGCAAATGAGCAAATGAGAGCAAATGAGCAAATGAGCAAATGAGCAAATGAGAGCAAATGAGAGCAAATGAGAGCAAATGAGCAAATGAGCAAATGAGCCTATGAGCAAATGAGCAAATGAGCAAATGAGCAAATGAGCAAATGAGCAAATGAGCAAATGAGCAAATGAGAGCAAAGGAGTAAATGAGTAAATGAGTAAATGAGCAAATGAGCAAATAAGCAAATGATCAAATGATCAATTGAGCAAATGAGAGCAAATGAGAGCAAATGAGCAAATGAGCAAATGAGCCTATGAGCAAATGAGCAAATGAGCAAATATGAGCAAATGAGCAAATGAGCAAATGAGAGCAAAGGAGTATATGAGTAAATGAGTAAATGAGCAAATGAGCAAATAAGCAAATGAGCAAATGAGCAAATGAGCAAATGAGCAAATGAGCAAATGAGCAAATGAGCAAATGAGAAAATGACCAAATTAGAAAATTAGCAAATGAGCAAATGAGCAAATGATCAAATGAGCAAATGAGCAAATGAGCAAATGAGCAAATGAGCAAATGAGAGCAAAGGAGTAAATAAGTAAATGAGTAAATGAGCAAATGAGCAAATAAGCAAATGATCAAATGAGCAAATGAGCAAATGAGAGCAAATGAGAGCAAATGAGCAAATGAGCAAATGAGCCTATGAGCAAATGAGCAAATGAGCAAATGAGCAAATATGAGCAAATGAGCAAATGAGCAAATGAGAGCAAAGGAGTATATGAGTAAATGAGTAAATGAGCAAATGAGCAAATAAGCAAATGAGCAAATGAGCAAATGAGCAAATGAGCAAATGAGCAAATGAGCAAATGAGCAAATGAGCAAATGAGCAAATGAGAAAATGACCAAATTAGAAAATGAGCAAATGAGCAAATGAGCAAATGATCAAATCAGCAAATGAGCAAATGAGCAAATGAACAAATGAGAGCAAATGAGCAAATGAGCAAATGAGCAAATGAGCAAATGAGCAAATGAGCAAATGAGCAAATGAGCAAATGAGCAAATGAGCAAATGAGCAAATGAGCAAATGAGCAAATGAGCAAATGAGCAAATGAGCAAATGAGAAAATGACAAAATTAGAAAATGAGCAAATGAGCAAATGAGCAAATGAGAGCAATTGAGAGCAAATTAGGAAATGAGCAAATGAGAGCAAATGAGCAAATGAGCAAATAAGCAAATGAGCAAATGAGCAAATGAGCAAATGAGCAAATGAGCAAATTAGCAAATGAGCAAATGAGAGCAAATGAGCAAATGAGCAAATGAGCAAATGAGCAAATGATCAAATGATCAAATGATCAAATGATCAAATGATCAAATGAGCAAATGAGCAAATGAGAGCAAATGAGAGCAAATGAGCAAATGAGCAAATGAGCCTATGAGCAAATGAGCAAATGAGCAAATGAGCAAATGAGCAAATGAGAGCAAAGGAGTAAATGAGTAAATGAGTAAATGAGCAAATGAGCAAATAAGCAAATGAGCAAATGAGCAAATGAGCAAATGAGCAAATATGAGCAAATGAGCAAATGAGCAAATGAGCAAATGAGCAAATATGAGCAAATTAGCAAATGAGCAAATGAGCAAATGATCAAATGATCAAATGAGCAAATGAGCAAATGAGCAAATGAGAAAATGAGCAAATGAGAAAATGAGCAAATTAGAAAATGAGCAAATAATCAAATGAGCAAATGATCAAATGAGCAAATGAGAAAATGAGCAAATTAGAAAATGAGCAAATGAGCAAATGAGCAAATGAACAAATGAGAGCAAATGAGCAAATGGGCAAATGAGCAAATGAGCAAATGAGAGCAATTGAGAGCAAATTAGGAAATGAGCAAATGAGAGCAAATGAGCAAATGAGCAAATGAGCAAATGAGCAAATTAGCAAATTAGCAAATGAGCAAATGAGAGCAAATGAGCAAATGAGCAAATGAACAAATGAGAACATGAGCAAATGAGCAAATGAGCAAATGAGCAAATTAGAAAATTAGAAAATGAGCAAATGAGCAAATGAGCAATTGAGCAAATGAGCAAATGAGCAAATGAGCAAATGAGCAAATGAGCAAATGAGCAAATGAGCAAATGAGCAAATGAGCAAATGAGAAAATGACCAAATTAGAAAATGAGCAAATGAGCAAATGAGAGCAAATGAGCAAATGAGCAAATGAGCAAATAAGCAATTGACCAAATGATCAAATGATCAAATGATCAAATGATCAAATGAGCAAATGAGCAAATGAGAGCAAATGAGAGCAAATGAGCAAATGAGCCAATGAGCAAATGAGCAAAGGAGCAAATGAGCAAATGAGCAAATGAGCAAATGAGAGCAAAGGAGTAAATGAGTAAATGAGCAAATGAGCAAATGAGCAAATGAGAGCAAATGAGAGCAAATGAGCAAATGAGCAAATGAGCCTATGAGCAAATGAGCAAATGAGCAAATGAGCAAATGAGCAAATGAGCAAATGAGAGCAAAGGAGTAAATGAGTAAATGAGTAAATGAGCAAATGAGCAAATAAGCAAATGAGCAAATGAGCAAATGAGCAAATGAGCAAATATGAGCAAATGAGCAAATGAGCAAATGAGCAAATGAGCAAATATGAGCAAATTAGCAAATGAGCAAATGAGCAAATGATCAAATGATCAAATGAGCAAATGAGCAAATGAGCAAATGAGAAAATGAGCAAATGAGAAAATGAGCAAATTAGAAAATGAGCAAATAATCAAATGAGCAAATGATAAAATGAGCAAATGAGAAAATGAGCAAATTAGAAAATGAGCAAATGAGCAAATGAGCAAATGAACAAATGAGAGCAAATGAGCAAATGGGCAAATGAGCAAATGAGCAAATGAGAGCAATTGAGAGCAAATTAGGAAATGAGCAAATGAGAGCAAATGAGCAAATGAGCAAATGAGCAAATGAGCAAATTAGCAAATTAGCAAATGAGCAAATGAGAGCAAATGAGCAAATGAGCAAATGAACAAATGAGAACATGAGCAAATGAGCAAATGAGCAAATTAGCAAATTAGAAAATTAGAAAATGAGCAAATGAGCAAATGAGCAATTGAGCAAATGAGCAAATGAGCAAATGAGCAAATGAGCAAATGAGCAAATGAGCAAATGAGCAAATGAGCAAATGAGCAAATGAGAAAATGACCAAATTAGAAAATGAGCAAATGAGCAAATGAGAGCAAATGAGCAAATGAGCAAATGAGCAAATAAGCAAATGACCAAATGATCAAATGATCAAATGATCAAATGATCAAATGAGCAAATGAGCAAATGAGAGCAAATGAGAGCAAATGAGCAAATGAGCCAATGAGCAAATGAGCAAAGGAGCAAATGAGCAAATGAGCAAATGAGCAAATGAGAGCAAAGGAGTAAATGAGTAAATGAGCAAATGAGCAAATGAGCAAATGAGCAAATGAGCAAATGAGCAAATGAGCAAATGAGCAAATGAGCAAATATGAGCAAATGAGCAAATGAGCAAATGAGCAAATGAGCAAATGAGCAAATGAGAAAATGACCGAATTAGAAAATGAGCAAATGAGCAAATGAGCAAATGATCAAATGAGCAAATGAGCAAATGAGCAAATGAGCAAATGAGCAAATGAGAGCAAAGGAGTAAATGAGTAAATGAGTAAATGAGCAAATGAGCAAATAAGCAAATGATCAAATGATCAAATGAGCAAATGAGAGCAAATGAGAGCAAATGAGCAAATGAGCAAATGAGCCTATGAGCAAATGAGCAAATGAGCAAATGAGCAAATATGAGCAAATGAGCAAATGAGCAAATGAGAGCAAAGGAGTATATCAGTAAATGAGTAAATGAGCAAATGAGCAAATAAGCAAATGAGCAAATAAGCAAATGAGCAAATGATCAAATGAGCAAATGAGCAAATGAGCAAATGAGCAAATGAGCAAATGAGCAAATGAGCAATTGGGCAAATGATCAAATGAACAAATGAGCAAATGAGAGCAAATGAGGGCAAATGAGCAAATGAGAGCAAATGAGCAAATGAGCAAATGAGAGCAAATGAGCGAATGAGCAAATGAGCAAATGAGCAAATGAGAGCAAATGAGCAAATGAGCAAATGAGCAAATGAGCAAATAAGCAAATGACCAAATGATCAAATGATCAAATGATCAAATGATCAAATGAGCAAATGAGCAAATGAGAGCAAATGAGAGCAAATGAGCAAATGAGCAAATGAGCCAATGAGCAAATGAGCAAATGAGCAAAGGAGCAAATGAGCAAATGAGCAAATGAGCAAATGAGAGCAAAGGAGTAAATGAGTAAATGAGCAAATGAGCAAATGAGCAAATGAGCAAATGAGCCTATGAGCAAATGAGCAAATGAGCAAATATGAGCAAATGAGCAAATGAGCAAATGAGAGCAAAGGAGTATATGAGTAAATGAGTAAATGAGCAAATGAGCAAATAAGCAAATGAGCAAATGAGCAAATGAGCAAATGAGCAAATGAGCAAATGAGCAAATGAGCAAATGAGCAAATGAGCAAATGAGCAATTGGGCAAATGATCAAATGAACAAATGAGCAAATGAGAGCAAATGAGGGCAAATGAGCAAATGAGAGCAAATGAGCAAATGAGCAAATGAGAGCAAATGAGCGAATGAGCAAATGAGCAAATGAGCAAATGAGAGCAAATGATCAAATGATCAAATGATCAAATGAGCAAATGAGCAAATGAGAGCAAATAAGAGCAAATGAGCAAATGAGCAAATGAGCCAATGAGCAAATGAGCAAATGAGCAAAGGAGCAAATGAGCAAATGAGCAAATGAGCAAATGAGAGCAAAGGAGTAAATGAGTAAATGAGCAAATGAGCAAATGAGCAAATGAGCAAATGAGCAAATGAGCAAATGAGCAAATGAGAGCAAATGAGGGCAAATGAGAGCAAATGAGGGCAAATGAGCAAATGAGAGCAAATGAGCAAATGAGCAAATGAGCGAATGAGCAAAAAAAAGCAAATGAGCAAATGAGAGCAAATGAGAGCAAATGAGCAAATGAGCAAATGAGCAAATGAGCAAATGAGCAAATGAGCAAATGAGCAAATGAACAAATGAGAAATGAGAGCAAATGAGGGCAAGTGAGAGCAAATGAGGGCAAATGAGCAAATGAGCAAATGAGAGCAAATGAGCAAATGAGCAAATGAGCAAATGAGAGCAAATGAGAGCAAATGAGAGCAAATGAGCAAATGAGCAAATGAGCCTATGAGCAAATGAGCAAATGAGCAAATGAGCAAATGAGCAAATGAGCAAATGAGCAAATGAGCAAATGAGCAAATGAGAGCAAAGGAGTAAATGAGTAAATGAGTAAATGAGCAAATGAGCAAATAAGCAAATGATCAAATGATCAATTGAGCAAATGAGAGCAAATGAGAGCAAATGAGCAAATGAGCAAATGAGCCTATGAGCAAATGAGCAAATGAGCAAATGAGCAAATATGAGCAAATGAGCAAATGAGCAAATGAGAGCAAAGGAGTATATGAGTAAATGAGTAAATGAGCAAATGAGCAAATAAGCAAATGAGCAAATGAGCAAATGAGCAAATGAGCAAATGAGCAAATGAGCAAATGAGCAAATGAGAAAATGACCAAATTAGAAAATTAGCAAATGAGCAAATGAGCAAATGATCAATTGAGCAAATGAGCAAATGAGCAAATGAGCAAATGAGCAAATGAGAGCAAAGGAGTAAATGAGTAAATGAGTAAATGAGCAAATGAGCAAATAAGCAAATAAGCAAATAAGCAAATGATCAAATGAGCAAATGAGAGCAAATGAGAGCAAATGAGCAAATGAGCAAATGAGCCTATGAGCAAATGAGCAAATGAGCAAATGAGCAAATATGAGCAAATGAGCAAATGAGAGCAAAGGAGTATATGAGTAAATGAGTAAATGAGCAAATGAGCAAATAAGCAAATGAGCAAATGAGCAAATGAGCAAATGAGCAAATGAGCAAATGAGCAAATGAGCAAATGAGCAAATGAGCAAATGAGCAAATGAGCAAATGAGCAAATGAGCAAATGAGCAAATGAGCAAATGAGCAAATGAGCAAATGAGCAAATGAGCAAATGAGCAAATGAGCAAATGAGAAAATGACCAAATTAGAAAATGAGCAAATGAGCAAATGAGCAAATGAGAGCAATTGAGAGCAAATTAGGAAATGAGCAAATGAGAGCAAATGAGCAAATGAGCAAATGAGCAAATGAGCAAATGAGCAAATGAGCAAATGAGCAAATGAGCAAATTAGCAAATGAGCAAATGAGAGCAAATGAGCAAATGAGCAAATGAGCAAATGAGCAAATGAGCAAATGATCAAATGATCAAATGATCAAATGATCAAATGAGCAAATGAGCAAATGAGAGCAAATGAGAGCAAATGAGCAAATGAGCAAATGAGCCTATGAGCAAATGAGCAAATGAGCAAATGAGCAAATGAGCAAATGAGCAAATGAGAGCAAAGGAGTAAATGAGTAAATGAGTAAATGAGCAAATGAGCAAATAAGCAAATGAGCAAATGAGCAAATGAGCAAATGAGCAAATATGAGCAAATGAGCAAATGAGCAAATGAGCAAATGAGCAAATATGAGCAAATTAGCAAATGAGCAAATGAGCAAATGATCAAATGATCAAATGAGCAAATGAGCAAATGAGCAAATGAGAAAATGAGCAAATGAGAAAATGAGCAAATTAGAAAATGAGCAAATAATCAAATGAGCAAATGATCAAATGAGCAAATGAGAAAATGAGCAAATTAGAAAATGAGCAAATGAGCAAATGAGCAAATGAACAAATGAGAGCAAATGAGCAAATGGGCAAATGAGCAAATGAGCAAATGAGAGCAATTGAGAGCAAATTAGGAAATGAGCAAATGAGAGCAAATGAGCAAATGAGCAAATGAGCAAATGAGCAAATTAGCAAATTAGCAAATGAGCAAATGAGAGCAAATGAGCAAATGAGCAAATGAACAAATGAAAACATGAGCAAATGAGCAAATGAGCAAATGAGCAAATTAGAAAATTAGAAAATGAGCAAATGAGCAAATGAGCAAATGAGCAAATGAGCAAATTAGAAAATTAGAAAATGAGCAAATGAGCAAATGAGCAATTGAGCAAATGAGCAAATGAGCAAATGAGCAAATGAGCAAATGAGCAAATGAGCAAATGAGCAAATGAGCAAATGAGCAAATGAGAAAATGACCAAATTAGAAAATGAGCAAATGAGCAAATGAGAGCAAATGAGCAAATGAGCAAATGAGCAAATAAGCAAATGACCAAATGATCAAATGATCAAATGATCAAATGATCAAATGAGCAAATGAGCAAATGAGAGCAAATGAGAGCAAATGAGCAAATGAGCCAATGAGCAAATGAGCAAATGAGAGCAAAGGAGTAAATGAGTAAATGAGCAAAAGAGCAAATGAGCAAATGAGCAAATGAGCAAATGAGCAAATGAGCAAATGAGCAAATATGAGCAAATGAGCAAATGAGCAAATGAGCTAATGAGCAAATGAGAAAATGACCAAATTAGAAAATGAGCAAATGAGCAAATGAGCAAATGATCAAATGAGCAAATGAGCAAATGAGCAAATGAGCAAATGAGCAAATGAGAGCAAAGGAGTAAATGAGTAAATGAGTAAATGAGCAAATGAGCAAATAAGCAAATGATCAAATGATCAAATGAGCAAATGAGAGCAAATGAGAGCAAATGAGCAAATGAGCAAATGAGCAAATGAGCAAATGAGCAAATGAGCAAATGAGCAAATGAGCAATTGGGCAAATGATCAAATGAACAAATGAGCAAATGAGAGCAAATGAGGGCAAATGAGCAAATGAGAGCAAATGAGCAAATGAGCAAATGAGAGCAAATGAGCGAATGAGCAAATGAGCAAATGAGCAAATGAGAGCAAATGAGCAAATGAGCAAATGAGCAAATAAGCAAATGACCAAATGATCAAATGATCAAATGATCAAATGATCAAATGAGCAAATGAGCAAATGAGAGCAAATGAGAGCAAATGAGCAAATGAGCAAATGAGCCAATGAGCAAATGAGCAAATGAGCAAAGGAGCAAATGAGCAAATGAGCAAATGAGCAAATGAGAGCAAAGGAGTAAATGAGTAAATGAGCAAATGAGCAAATGAGCAAATGAGCAAATGAGCCTATGAGCAAATGAGCAAATGAGCAAATGAGCAAATATGAGCAAATGAGCAAATGAGCAAATGAGAGCAAAGGAGTATATGAGTAAATGAGTAAATGAGCAAATGAGCAAATAAGCAAATGAGCAAATGAGCAAATGAGCAAATGAGCAAATGAGCAAATGAGCAAATGAGCAAATGAGCAAATGAGCAAATCAGCAATTGGGCAAATGATCAAATGAACAAATGAGCAAATGAGAGCAAATGAGGGCAAATGAGCAAATGAGAGCAAATGAGCAAATAAGCAAATGACCAAATGATCAAATGATCAAATGATCAAATGATCAAATGAGCAAATGAGCAAATGAGAGCAAATGAGAGCAAATGAGCAAATGAGCAAATGAGCCAATGAGCAAATGAGCAAATGAGCAAAGGAGAAAATGAGCAAATGAGCAAATGAGCAAATGAGAGCAAAGGAGTAAATGAGTAAATGAGCAAATGAGCAAATGAGCAAATGAGCAAATGAGCAAATGAGCAAATGAGCAAATGAGCAAATGAGCAAATATGAGCAAATGAGCAAATGAGCAAATGAGCAAATGAGCAAATGAGCAAATGAGAGCAAATGATCAAATGACCAAATGAGCAAATGAGCAAATGAGAGCAAATGAGCAAATGAGAGCAAATGAGCAAATAAGCAAATGACCAAATGATCAAATGATCAAATGATCAAATGATCAAATGAGCAAATGAGCAAATGAGAGCAAATGAGAGCAAATGAGCAAATGAGCAAATGAGCCAATGAGCAAATGAGCAAATGAGCAAAGGAGAAAATGAGCAAATGAGCAAATGAGCAAATGAGAGCAAAGGAGTAAATGAGTAAATGAGCAAATGAGCAAATGAGCAAATGAGCAAATGAGCAAATGAGCAAATGAGCAAATGAGCAAATGAGCAAATATGAGCAAATGAGCAAATGAGCAAATGAGCAAATGAGCAAATGAGCAAATGAGAAAATGAGAAAATGACCAAATTAGAAAATGAGCAAATGAGCAAATGAGCAAATGATCAAATGAGCAAATGAGCAAATGAGCAAATGAGCAAATGAGCAAATGAGAGCAAAGGAGTAAATGAGTAAATGAGTAAATGAGCAAATGAGCAAATAAGCAAATGATCAAATGATCAAATGAGCAAATGAGAGCAAATGAGAGCAAATGAGCAAATGAGCAAATGAGCCTATGAGCAAATGAGCAAATGAGCAAATGAGCAAATATGAGCAAATGAGCAAATGAGCAAATGAACAAATGAGAACATGAGCAAATGAGCAAATGAGCAAATGAGCAAATTAGAAAATTAGAAAATGAGCAAATGAGCAAATGAGCAATTGAGCAAATGAGCAAATGAGCAAATGAGCAAATGAGCAAATGAGCAAATGAGCAAATGAGCAAATGAGCAAATGAGCAAATGAGAAAATGACCAAATTAGAAAATGAGCAAATGAGCAAATGAGAGCAAATGAGCAAATGAGCAAATGAGCAAATAAGCAAATGACCAAATGATCAAATGATCAAATGATCAAATGATCAAATGAGCAAATGAGCAAATGAGAGCAAATGAGAGCAAATGAGCAAATGAGCCAATGAGCAAATGAGCAAATGAGCAAAGGAGCAAATGAGCAAATGAGCAAATGAGCAAATGAGAGCAAAGGAGTAAATGAGTAAATGAGCAAATGAGCAAATGAGCAAATGAGCAAATGAGCAAATGAGCAAATGAGCAAATATGAGCAAATGAGCAAATGAGCAAATGAGCAAATGAGCAAATGAGCAAATGAGAAAATGACCAAATTAGAAAATGAGCAAATGAGCAAATGAGCAAATGATCAAATGAGCAAATGAGCAAATGAGCAAATGAGCAAATGAGCAAATGAGAGCAAAGGAGTAAATGAGTAAATGAGTAAATGAGCAAATGAGCAAATAAGCAAATGATCAAATGATCAAATGATCAAATGAGCAAATGAGAGCAAATGAGAGCAAATGAGCAAATGAGCAAATGAGCCTATGAGCAAATGAGCAAATGAGCAAATGAGCAAATATGAGCAAATGAGCAAATGAGCAAATGAGAGCAAAGGAGTATATGAGTAAATGAGTAAATGAGCAAATGAGCAAATAAGCAAATGAGCAAATGAGCAAATGAGCAAATGAGCAAATGAGCAAATGAGCAAATGAGCAAATGAGCAAATGATCAAATGAGCAATTGGGCAAATGATCAAATGAGAGCAAATGAGCAAATGAGCAAATGAGAGCAAATGAGCGAATGAGCAAATGAGCAAATGAGCAAATGAGAGCAAATGAGCAAATGAGCAAATGAGCAAATAAGCAAATGACCAAATGATCAAATGATCAAATGATCAAATGATCAAATGATCAAATGAGCAAATGAGCAAATGAGAACAAATGAGAGCAAATGAGCAAATGAGCAAATGAGCCAATGAGCAAATGAGCAAATGAGCAAAGGAGCAAATGAGCAAATGAGCAAATGAGCAAATGAGAGCAAAGGAGTAAATGAGTAAATGAGCAAATGAGAGCAAATGAGAGCAAATGAGCAAATGAGCAAATGAGCCTATGAGCAAATGAGCAAATGAGCAAATGAGCAAATATGAGCAAATGAGCAAATGAGCAAATGAGAGCAAAGGAGTATATGAGTAAATGAGTAAATGAGCAAATGAGCAAATGATCAAATGAGCAAATGAGCAAATGAGAGCAAATGAGAGCAAATGAGCAAATGAGCAAATGAGCCTATGAGCAAATGAGCAAATGAGCAAATGAGCAAATGAGCAAATATGAGCAAATGAGCAAATGAGCAAATGAGAGCAAAGGAGTATATGAGTAAATGAGTAAATGAGCAAATGAGCAAATAAGCAAATGAGCAAATGAGCAAATGAGCAAATGAGCAAATGAGCAAATGAGCAAATGAGCAATTGGGCAAATGATCAAATGAACAAATGAGCAAATGAGAGCAAATGAGGGCAAATGAGCAAATGAGAGCAAATGAGCAAATGAGCAAATGAGAGCAAATGAGCGAATGAGCAAATGAGCAAATGAGCAAATGAGAGCAAATGAGCAAATGAGCAAATGAGCAAATAAGCAAATGACCAAATGATCAAATGATCAAATGATCAAATGATCAAATGAGCAAATGAGCATATGAGAGCAAATGAGAGCAAATGAGCAAATGAGCAAATGAGCCAATGAGCAAATGAGCAAATGAGCAAAGGAGAAAATGAGCAAATGAGCAAATGAGCAAATGAGAGCAAAGGAGTAAATGAGTAAATGAGCAAATGAGCAAATGAGCAAATGAGCAAATGAGCAAATGAGCAAATGAGCAAATGAGCAAATATGAGCAAATGAGCAAATGAGCAAATAAGCAAATAAGCAAATGAGAAAATGAGAAAATGACCAAATTAGAAAATGAGCAAATGAGCAAATGAGCAAATGATCAAATGAGCAAATGAGCAAATGAGCAAATGAGCAAATGAGCAAATGAGAGCAAAGGAGTAAATGAGTAAATGAGTAAATGAGCAAATGAGCAAATAAGCAAATGATCAAATGATCAAATGAGCAAATGAGAGCAAATGAGAGCAAATGAGCAAATGAGCAAATGAGCCTATGAGCAAATGAGCAAATGAGCAAATGAGCAAATATGAGCAAATGAGCAAATGAGCAAATGAGAGCAAAGGAGTATATGAGTAAATGAGTAAATGAGCAAATGAGCAAATGAGCAAATAAGCAAATTAGCAAATGAGCAAATGAGCAAATGAGCAAATGAGCAAATGAGCAAATGAGCAAATGAGAGCAAATGAGGGCAAATGAGAGCAAATGAGGGCAAATGAGCAAATGAGAGCAAATGAGCAAATGAGCAAATGAGCGAATGAGCAAAAAAAAGCAAATGAGCAAATGAGAGCAAATGAGAGCAAATGAGCAAATGAGCAAATGAGCAAATGAGCAAATGAGCAAATGAGCAAATGAGCAAATGAGCAAATGAGCAAATGAGCAAATGAGCAAATGAGCAAATGAGCAAATGAACAAATGAGAAATGAGAGCAAATGAGGGCAAGTGAGAGCAAATGAGGGCAAATGAGCAAATGAGCAAATGAGAGCAAATGAGCAAATGAGCAAATGAGCAAATGAGAGCAAATGAGAGCAAATGAGAGCAAATGAGCAAATGAGCAAATGAGCCTATGAGCAAATGAGCAAATGAGCAAATGAGCAAATGAGCAAATGAGCAAATGAGCAAATGAGCAAATGAGAGCAAAGGAGTAAATGAGTAAATGAGTAAATGAGCAAATGAGCAAATAAGCAAATGATCAAATGATCAAATGAGCAAATGAGAGCAAATGAGAGCAAATGAGCAAATGAGCCTATGAGCAAATGAGCAAATGAGCAAATGAGCAAATATGAGCAAATGAGCAAATGAGCAAATGAGAGCAAAGGAGTATATGAGTAAATGAGTAAATGAGCAAATGAGCAAATAAGCAAATGAGCAAATGAGCAAATGAGCAAATGAGCAAATGAGCAAATGAGCAAATGAGCAAATGAGCAAATGAGCAAATGAGAAAATGACCCAATTAGAAAATGAGCAAATGAGCAAATGAGCAAATGATCAAATGAGCAAATGAGCAAATGAGCAAATGAACAAATGAGAGCAAATCAGCAAATGAGCAAATGAGCAAATGAGCAAATGAGCAAATGAGCAAATGAGCAAATGAGCAAATGAGCAAATGAGCAAATGAGCAAATGAGCAAATGAGCAAATGAGCAAATGAGCAAATGAGCAAATGAGAAAATGACCAAATTAGAAAATGAGCAAATGAGCAAATGAGCAAATGAGAGCAATTGAGAGCAAATTAGGAAATGAGCAAATGAGAGCAAATGAGCAAATGAGCAAATAAGCAAATGAGCAAATGAGCAAATGAGCAAATGAGCAAATGAGCAAATTAGCAAATGAGCAAATGAGAGCAAATGAGCAAATGAGCAAATGAGCAAATGAGCAAATGATCAAATGATCAAATGATCAAATGATCAAATGATCAAATGATCAAATGAGCAAATGAGAGCAAATGAGAGCAAATGAGCAAATGAGCAAATGAGCCTATGAGCAAATGAGCAAATGAGCAAATGAGCAAATGAGCAAATGAGCAAATGAGAGCAAAGGAGTGAATGAGTAAATCAGTAAATGAGCAAATGAGCAAATAAGCAAATGAGCAAATGATCAAATGAGCAAATGAGCAAATATGAGCAAATGAGCAAATGAGCAAATGAGCAAATGAGCAAATATGAGCAAATTAGCAAATGACCAAATGAGCAAATGATCAAATGATCAAATGAGCAAATGAGCAAATGAGCAAATGAGAAAATGAGCAAATGAGAAAATGAGCAAATTAGAAAATGAGCAAATAATCAAATGAGCAAATGATCAAATGAGCAAATGAGAAAATGAGCAAATTAGAAAATGAGCAAATGAGCAAATGAGCAAATGAACAAATGAGAGCAAATGAGCAAATGAGCAAATGAGCAAATGAGCAAATGAGAGCAATTGAGAGCAAATTAGCAAATGAGCAAATGAGAGCAAATGAGCAAATGAGCAAATTAGAAAATTAGAAAATGAGCAAATGAGCAAATGAGCAATTGAGCAAATGAGCAAATGAGCAAATGAGCAAATGAGCAAATGAGCAAATGAGCAAATGAGCAAATGAGCAAATGAGCAAATGAGAAAATGACCAAATTAGAAAATGAGCAAATGAGCAAATGAGAGCAAATGAGCAAATGAGCAAATGAGCAAATAAGCAAATGACCAAATGATCAAATGATCAAATGATCAAATGATCAAATGAGCAAATGAGCAAATGAGAGCAAATGAGAGCAAATGAGCAAATGAGCCACTGAGCAAATGAGCAAATGAGCAAAGGAGCAAATGAGCAAATGAGCAAATGAGCAAATGAGAGCAAAGGAGTAAATGAGTAAATGAGCAAATGAGCAAATGAGCAAATGAGCAAATGAGCAAATGAGCAAATGAGCAAATGAGCAAATATGAGCAAATGAGCAAATGAGCAAATGAGCAAATGAGCAAATGAGCAAATGAGAAAATGACCAAATTAGAAAATGAGCAAATGAGCAAATGAGCAAATGATCAAATGAGCAAATGAGCAAATGAGCAAATGAACAAATGAGAGCAAATGAGAGCAAATGAGCAAATGAGCAAATGAGCCTATGAGCAAATGAGCAAATGAGCAAATGAGCAAATATGAGCAAATGAGCAAATGAGAGCAAAGGAGTATATGAGTAAATGAGTAAATGAGCAAATGAGCAAATAAGCAAATGAGCAAATGAGAAAATGAGCAAATGAGCAAATGAGCAAATGATCAAATGAGCAAATGAGCAAATGAGCAAATGAACAAATGAGAGCAAATGAGAGCAAATGAGCAAATGAGCAAATGAGCCTATGAGCAAATGAGCAAATGAGCAAATGAGCAAATATGAGCAAATGAGCAAATGAGAGCAAAGGAGTATATGAGTAAATGAGTAAATGAGCAAATGAGCAAATAAGCAAATGAGCAAATGAGCAAATGAGCAAATGAGCAAATGAGCAAATGAGCAAATGAGCAAATGAGCAAATGAGCAAATGAGCAAATGAGCAAATGAGCAAATGAGCAAATGAGCAAATGAGCAAATGAGCAAATGAGCAAATGAGCAAATGAGAAAATGACCAAATTAGAAAATGAGCAAATGAGCAAATGAGCAAATGAGAGCAATTGAGAGCAAATTAGGAAATGAGCAAATGAGAGCAAATGAGCAAATGAGCAAATGAGCAAATGAGCAAATGAGCAAATGAGCAAATGAGCAAATGAGCAAATTAGCAAATGAGCAAATGAGAGCAAATGAGCAAATGAGCAAATGAGCAAATGAGCAAATGAGCAAATGATCAAATGATCAAATGATCAAATGATCAAATGAGCAAATGAGCAAATGAGAGCAAATGAGAGCAAATGAGCAAATGAGCAAATGAGCCTATGAGCAAATGAGCAAATGAGCAAATGAGCAAATGAGCAAATGAGCAAATGAGAGCAAAGGAGTAAATGAGTAAATGAGTAAATGAGCAAATGAGCAAATAAGCAAATGAGCAAATGAGCAAATGAGCAAATGAGCAAATATGAGCAAATGAGCAAATGAGCAAATGAGCAAATGAGCAAATATGAGCAAATTAGCAAATGAGCAAATGAGCAAATGATCAAATGATCAAATGAGCAAATGAGCAAATGAGCAAATGAGAAAATGAGCAAATGAGAAAATGAGCAAATTAGAAAATGAGCAAATAATCAAATGAGCAAATGATCAAATGAGCAAATGAGAAAATGAGCAAATTAGAAAATGAGCAAATGAGCAAATGAGCAAATGAACAAATGAGAGCAAATGAGCAAATGGGCAAATGAGCAAATGAGCAAATGAGAGCAATTGAGAGCAAATTAGGAAATGAGCAAATGAGAGAGAGCAAATGAGCAAATGAGCAAATGAGCAAATGAGCAAATTAGCAAATTAGCAAATGAGCAAATGAGAGCAAATGAGCAAATGAGCAAATGAACAAATGAAAACATGAGCAAATGAGCAAATGAGCAAATGAGCAAATTAGAAAATTAGAAAATGAGCAAATGAGCAAATGAGCAAATGAGCAAATGAGCAAATTAGAAAATTAGAAAATGAGCAAATGAGCAAATGAGCAATTGAGCAAATGAGCAAATGAGCAAATGAGCAAATGAGCAAATGAGCAAATGAGCAAATGAGCAAATGAGCAAATGAGCAAATGAGAAAATGACCAAATTAGAAAATGAGCAAATGAGCAAATGAGAGCAAATGAGCAAATGAGCAAATGAGCAAATAAGCAAATGACCAAATGATCAAATGATCAAATGATCAAATGATCAAATGAGCAAATGAGCAAATGAGAGCAAATGAGAGCAAATGAGCAAATGAGCCAATGAGCAAATGAGCAAATGAGCAAAGGAGCAAATGAGCAAATGAGCAAATGAGCAAATGAGAGCAAAGGAGTAAATGAGTAAATGAGCAAATGAGCAAATGAGCAAATGAGCAAATGAGCAAATGAGCAAATGAGCAAATGAGCAAATATGAGCAAATGAGCAAATGAGCAAATGAGCTAATGAGCAAATGAGAAAATGACCAAATTAGAAAATGAGCAAATGAGCAAATGAGCAAATGATCAAATGAGCAAATGAGCAAATGAGCAAATGAGCAAATGAGCAAATGAGAGCAAAGGAGTAAATGAGTAAATGAGTAAATGAGCAAATGAGCAAATAAGCAAATGATCAAATGATCAAATGAGCAAATGAGAGCAAATGAGAGCAAATGAGCAAATGAGCAAATGAGCAAATGAGCAAATGAGCAAATGAGCAAATGAGCAAATGAGCAATTGGGCAAATGATCAAATGAACAAATGAGCAAATGAGAGCAAATGAGGGCAAATGAGCAAATGAGAGCAAATGAGCAAATGAGCAAATGAGAGCAAATGAGCGAATGAGCAAATGAGCAAATGAGCAAATGAGAGCAAATGAGCAAATGAGCAAATGAGCAAATAAGCAAATGACCAAATGATCAAATGATCAAATGATCAAATGATCAAATGAGCAAATGAGCAAATGAGAGCAAATGAGAGCAAATGAGCAAATGAGCAAATGAGCCAATGAGCAAATGAGCAAATGAGCAAAGGAGCAAATGAGCAAATGAGCAAATGAGCAAATGAGAGCAAAGGAGTAAATGAGTAAATGAGCAAATGAGCAAATGAGCAAATGAGCAAATGAGCCTATGAGCAAATGAGCAAATGAGCAAATGAGCAAATATGAGCAAATGAGCAAATGAGCAAATGAGAGCAAAGGAGTATATGAGTAAATGAGTAAATGAGCAAATGAGCAAATAAGCAAATGAGCAAATGAGCAAATGAGCAAATGAGCAAATGAGCAAATGAGCAAATGAGCAAATGAGCAAATGAGCAAATGAGCAAATGATCAAATGAACAAATGAGCAAATGAGCAAATGAGAGCAAATGAGGGCAAATGAGCAAATGAGAGCAAATGAGCAAATGAGCAAATGAGAGCAAATGAGCGAATGAGCAAATGAGCAAATGAGCAAATGAGAGCAAATGAGCAAATGAGCAAATGAGCAAATAAGCAAATGACCAAATGATCAAATGATCAAATGATCAAATGATCAAATGAGCAAATGAGCAAATGAGAGCAAATGAGAGCAAATGAGCAAATGAGCAAATGAGCCAATGAGCAAATGAGCAAATGAGCAAAGGAGAAAATGAGCAAATGAGCAAATGAGCAAATGAGAGCAAAGGAGTAAATGAGTAAATGAGCAAATGAGCAAATGAGCAAATGAGCAAATGAGCAAATGAGCAAATGAGCAAATGAGCAAATGAGCAAATATGAGCAAATGAGCAAATGAGCAAATGAGCAAATGAGCAAATGAGCAAATGAGAAAATGAGAAAATGACCAAATTAGAAAATGAGCAAATGAGCAAATGAGCAAATGATCAAATGAGCAAATGAGCAAATGAGCAAATGAGCAAATGAGCAAATGAGAGCAAAGGAGTAAATGAGTAAATGAGTAAATGAGCAAATGAGCAAATAAGCAAATGATCAAATGATCAAATGAGCAAATGAGAGCAAATGAGAGCAAATGAGCAAATGAGCAAATGAGCCTATGAGCAAATGAGCAAATGAGCAAATGAGCAAATATGAGCAAATGAGCAAATGAGCAAATGAACAAATGAGAACATGAGCAAATGAGCAAATGAGCAAATGAGCAAATTAGAAAATTAGAAAATGAGCAAATGAGCAAATGAGCAATTGAGCAAATGAGCAAATGAGCAAATGAGCAAATGAGCAAATGAGCAAATGAGCAAATGAGCAAATGAGCAAATGAGCAAATGAGAAAATGACCAAATTAGAAAATGAGCAAATGAGCAAATGAGAGCAAATGAGCAAATGAGCAAATGAGCAAATAAGCAAATGACCAAATGATCAAATGATCAAATGATCAAATGATCAAATGAGCAAATGAGCAAATGAGAGCAAATGAGAGCAAATGAGCAAATGAGCCAATGAGCAAATGAGCAAATGAGCAAAGGAGCAAATGAGCAAATGAGCAAATGAGCAAATGAGAGCAAAGGAGTAAATGAGTAAATGAGTAAATGAGCAAATGAGCAAATGAGCAAATGAGCAAATGAGCAAATGAGCAAATGAGCAAATATGAGCAAATGAGCAAATGAGCAAATGAGCAAATGAGCAAATGAGCAAATGAGAAAATGACCAAATTAGAAAATGAGCAAATGAGCAAATGAGCAAATGATCAAATGAGCAAATGAGCAAATGAGCAAATGAGCAAATGAGCAAATGAGAGCAAAGGAGTAAATGAGTAAATGAGTAAATGAGCAAATGAGCAAATAAGCAAATGATCAAATGATCAAATGATCAAATGAGCAAATGAGAGCAAATGAGAGCAAATGAGCAAATGAGCAAATGAGCCTATGAGCAAATGAGCAAATGAGCAAATGAGCAAATATGAGCAAATGAGCAAATGAGCAAATGAGAGCAAAGGAGTATATGAGTAAATGAGTAAATGAGCAAATGAGCAAATAAGCAAATGAGCAAATGAGCAAATGAGCAAATGAGCAAATGAGCAAATGAGCAAATGAGCAAATGAGCAAATGATCAAATGAGCAATTGGGCAAATGATCAAATGAGAGCAAATGAGCAAATGAGCAAATGAGAGCAAATGAGCGAATGAGCAAATGAGCAAATGAGCAAATGAGAGCAAATGAGCAAATGAGCAAATGAGCAAATAAGCAAATGACCAAATGATCAAATGATCAAATGATCAAATGATCAAATGATCAAATGAGCAAATGAGCAAATGAGAGCAAATGAGAGCAAATGAGCAAATGAGCAAATGAGCCAATGAGCAAATGAGCAAATGAGCAAAGGAGCAAATGAGCAAATGAGCAAATGAGCAAATGAGAGCAAAGGAGTAAATGAGTAAATGAGCAAATGAGAGCAAATGAGAGCAAATGAGCAAATGAGCAAATGAGCCTATGAGCAAATGAGCAAATGAGCAAATGAGCAAATATGAGCAAATGAGCAAATGAGCAAATGAGAGCAAAGGAGTATATGAGTAAATGAGTAAATGAGCAAATGAGCAAATGATCAAATGAGCAAATGAGCAAATGAGAGCAAATGAGAGCAAATGAGCAAATGAGCAAATGAGCCTATGAGCAAATGAGCAAATGAGCAAATGAGCAAATGAGCAAATATGAGCAAATGAGCAAATGAGCAAATGAGAGCAAAGGAGTATATGAGTAAATGAGTAAATGAGCAAATGAGCAAATAAGCAAATGAGCAAATGAGCAAATGAGCAAATGAGCAAATGAGCAAATGAGCAAATGAGCAAATGAGCAAATGAGCAATTGGGCAAATGATCAAATGAACAAATGAGCAAATGAGAGCAAATGAGGGCAAATGAGCAAATGAGAGCAAATGAGCAAATGAGCAAATGAGAGCAAATGAGCGAATGAGCAAATGAGCAAATGAGCAAATGAGCAAATGAGAGCAAATGAGCAAATGAGCAAATGAGCAAATAAGCAAATGACCAAATGATCAAATGATCAAATGATCAAATGATCAAATGAGCAAATGAGCATATGAGAGCAAATGAGAGCAAATGAGCAAATGAGCAAATGAGCCAATGAGCAAATGAGCAAATGAGCAAAGGAGAAAATGAGCAAATGAGCAAATAAGCAAATGACCAAATGATCAAATGATCAAATGATCAAATGATCAAATGAGCAAATGAGCAAATGAGAGCAAATGAGAGCAAATGAGCAAATGAGCCAATGAGCAAATGAGCAAATGAGCAAAGGAGCAAATGAGCAAATGAGCAAATGAGCAAATGAGAGCAAAGGAGTAAATGAGTAAATGAGCAAATGAGCAAATGAGCAAATGAGCAAATGAGCAAATGAGCAAATGAGCAAATGAGCAAATATGAGCAAATGAGCAAATGAGCAAATGAGCTAATGAGCAAATGAGAAAATGACCAAATTAGAAAATGAGCAAATGAGCAAATGAGCAAATGATCAAATGAGCAAATGAGCAAATGAGCAAATGAGCAAATGAGCAAATGAGAGCAAAGGAGTAAATGAGTAAATGAGTAAATGAGCAAATGAGCAAATAAGCAAATGATCAAATGATCAAATGAGCAAATGAGAGCAAATGAGAGCAAATGAGCAAATGAGCAAATGAGCAAATGAGCAAATGAGCAAATGAGCAAATGAGCAAATGAGCAATTGGGCAAATGATCAAATGAACAAATGAGCAAATGAGAGCAAATGAGGGCAAATGAGCAAATGAGAGCAAATGAGCAAATGAGCAAATGAGAGCAAATGAGCGAATGAGCAAATGAGCAAATGAGCAAATGAGAGCAAATGAGCAAATGAGCAAATGAGCAAATAAGCAAATGACCAAATGATCAAATGATCAAATGATCAAATGATCAAATGATCAAATGAGCAAATGAGAGCAAATGAGAGCAAATGAGCAAATGAGCAAATGAGCCAATGAGCAAATGAGCAAATGAGCAAAGGAGCAAATGAGCAAATGAGCAAATGAGCAAATGAGAGCAAAGGAGTAAATGAGTAAATGAGCAAATGAGCAAATGAGCAAATGAGCAAATGAGCCTATGAGCAAATGAGCAAATGAGCAAATGAGCAAATATGAGCAAATGAGCAAATGAGCAAATGAGAGCAAAGGAGTATATGAGTAAATGAGTAAATGAGCAAATGAGCAAATAAGCAAATGAGCAAATGAGCAAATGAGCAAATGAGCAAATGAGCAAATGAGCAAATGAGCAAATGAGCAAATGAGCAAATGAGCAAATGATCAAATGAACAAATGAGCAAATGAGCAAATGAGAGCAAATGAGGGCAAATGAGCAAATGAGAGCAAATGAGCAAATGAGCAAATGAGAGCAAATGAGCGAATGAGCAAATGAGCAAATGAGCAAATGAGAGCAAATGAGCAAATGAGCAAATGAGCAAATAAGCAAATGACCAAATGATCAAATGATCAAATGATCAAATGATCAAATGAGCAAATGAGCAAATGAGAGCAAATGAGAGCAAATGAGCAAATGAGCAAATGAGCCAATGAGCAAATGAGCAAATGAGCAAAGGAGAAAATGAGCAAATGAGCAAATGAGCAAATGAGAGCAAAGGAGTAAATGAGTAAATGAGCAAATGAGCAAATGAGCAAATGAGCAAATGAGCAAATGAGCAAATGAGCAAATGAGCAAATGAGCAAATATGAGCAAATGAGCAAATGAGCAAATGAGCAAATGAGCAAATGAGCAAATGAGAAAATGAGAAAATGACCAAATTAGAAAATGAGCAAATGAGCAAATGAGCAAATGATCAAATGAGCAAATGAGCAAATGAGCAAATGAGCAAATGAGCAAATGAGAGCAAAGGAGTAAATGAGTAAATGAGTAAATGAGCAAATGAGCAAATAAGCAAATGATCAAATGATCAAATGAGCAAATGAGAGCAAATGAGAGCAAATGAGCAAATGAGCAAATGAGCCTATGAGCAAATGAGCAAATGAGCAAATGAGCAAATATGAGCAAATGAGCAAATGAGCAAATGAACAAATGAGAACATGAGCAAATGAGCAAATGAGCAAATGAGCAAATTAGAAAATTAGAAAATGAGCAAATGAGCAAATGAGCAATTGAGCAAATGAGCAAATGAGCAAATGAGCAAATGAGCAAATGAGCAAATGAGCAAATGAGCAAATGAGCAAATGAGCAAATGAGAAAATGACCAAATTAGAAAATGAGCAAATGAGCAAATGAGAGCAAATGAGCAAATGAGCAAATGAGCAAATAAGCAAATGACCAAATGATCAAATGATCAAATGATCAAATGATCAAATGAGCAAATGAGCAAATGAGAGCAAATGAGAGCAAATGAGCAAATGAGCCAATGAGCAAATGAGCAAATGAGCAAAGGAGCAAATGAGCAAATGAGCAAATGAGCAAATGAGAGCAAAGGAGTAAATGAGTAAATGAGCAAATGAGCAAATGAGCAAATGAGCAAATGAGCAAATGAGCAAATGAGCAAATATGAGCAAATGAGCAAATGAGCAAATGAGCAAATGAGCAAATGAGCAAATGAGAAAATGACCAAATTAGAAAATGAGCAAATGAGCAAATGAGCAAATGATCAAATGAGCAAATGAGCAAATGAGCAAATGAGCAAATGAGCAAATGAGAGCAAAGGAGTAAATGAGTAAATGAGTAAATGAGCAAATGAGCAAATAAGCAAATGATCAAATGATCAAATGATCAAATGAGCAAATGAGAGCAAATGAGAGCAAATGAGCAAATGAGCAAATGAGCCTATGAGCAAATGAGCAAATGAGCAAATGAGCAAATATGAGCAAATGAGCAAATGAGCAAATGAGAGCAAAGGAGTATATGAGTAAATGAGTAAATGAGCAAATGAGCAAATAAGCAAATGAGCAAATGAGCAAATGAGCAAATGAGCAAATGAGCAAATGAGCAAATGAGCAAATGAGCAAATGATCAAATGAGCAATTGGGCAAATGATCAAATGAGAGCAAATGAGCAAATGAGCAAATGAGAGCAAATGAGCGAATGAGCAAATGAGCAAATGAGCAAATGAGAGCAAATGAGCAAATGAGCAAATGAGCAAATAAGCAAATGACCAAATGATCAAATGATCAAATGATCAAATGATCAAATGATCAAATGAGCAAATGAGCAAATGAGAGCAAATGAGAGCAAATGAGCAAATGAGCAAATGAGCCAATGAGCAAATGAGCAAATGAGCAAAGGAGCAAATGAGCAAATGAGCAAATGAGCAAATGAGAGCAAAGGAGTAAATGAGTAAATGAGCAAATGAGAGCAAATGAGAGCAAATGAGCAAATGAGCAAATGAGCCTATGAGCAAATGAGCAAATGAGCAAATGAGCAAATATGAGCAAATGAGCAAATGAGCAAATGAGAGCAAAGGAGTATATGAGTAAATGAGTAAATGAGCAAATGAGCAAATGATCAAATGAGCAAATGAGCAAATGAGAGCAAATGAGAGCAAATGAGCAAATGAGCAAATGAGCCTATGAGCAAATGAGCAAATGAGCAAATGAGCAAATGAGCAAATATGAGCAAATGAGCAAATGAGCAAATGAGAGCAAAGGAGTATATGAGTAAATGAGTAAATGAGCAAATGAGCAAATAAGCAAATGAGCAAATGAGCAAATGAGCAAATGAGCAAATGAGCAAATGAGCAAATGAGCAAATGAGCAAATGAGCAATTGGGCAAATGATCAAATGAACAAATGAGCAAATGAGAGCAAATGAGGGCAAATGAGCAAATGAGAGCAAATGAGCAAATGAGCAAATGAGAGCAAATGAGCGAATGAGCAAATGAGCAAATGAGCAAATGAGAGCAAATGAGCAAATGAGCAAATGAGCAAATAAGCAAATGACCAAATGATCAAATGATCAAATGATCAAATGATCAAATGAGCAAATGAGCATATGAGAGCAAATGAGAGCAAATGAGCAAATGAGCAAATGAGCCAATGAGCAAATGAGCAAATGAGCAAAGGAGAAAATGAGCAAATGAGCAAATGAGCAAATGAGAGCAAAGGAGTAAATGAGTAAATGAGCAAATGAGCAAATGAGCAAATGAGCAAATGAGCAAATGAGCAAATGAGCAAATGAGCAAATATGAGCAAATGAGCAAATGAGCAAATAAGCAAATGAGCAAATGAGCAAATGAGAAAATGAGAAAATGACCAAATTAGAAAATGAGCAAATGAGCAAATGAGCAAATGATCAAATGAGCAAATGAGCAAATGAGCAAATGAGCAAATGAGCAAATGAGAGCAAAGGAGTAAATGAGTAAATGAGTAAATGAGCAAATGAGCAAATAAGCAAATGATCAAATGATCAAATGAGCAAATGAGAGCAAATGAGAGCAAATGAGCAAATGAGCAAATGAGAGCAAATGAGAGCAAATGAGCAAATGAGCAAATGAGCCTATGAGCAAATGAGCAAATGAGCAAATGAGCAAATGAGCAAATGAGCAAATGAGAGCAAAGGAGTAAATGAGTAAATGAGTAAATGAGCAAATGAGCAAATAAGCAAATGAGCAAATGAGCAAATGAGCAAATGAGCAAATGAGCCTATGAGCAAATGAGCAAATGAGCAAATGAGCAAATATGAGCAAATGAGCAAATGAGCAAATGAGAGCAAAGGAGTATATGAGTAAATGAGTAAATGAGCAAATGAGCAAATGAGCAACTAAGCAAATTAGCAAATGAGCAAATGAGCAAATGAGCAAATGAGCAAATGAGCAAATGAGAGCAAATGAGGGCAAATGAGAGCAAATGAGGGCAAATGAGCAAATGAGAGCAAATGAGCAAATGAGCAAATGAGCGAATGAGCAAAAAAAAGCAAATGAGCAAATGAGAGCAAATGAGAGCAAATGAGCAAATGAGCAAATGAGCAAATGAGCAAATGAGCAAATGAGCAAATGAGCAAATGAGCAAATGAGCAAATGAGCAAATGAGCAAATGAGCAAATGAACAAATGAGAAATGAGAGCAAATGAGGGCAAGTGAGAGCAAATGAGGGCAAATGAGCAAATGAGCAAATGAGAGCAAATGAGCAAATGAGCAAATGAGCAAATGAGAGCAAATGAGAGCAAATGAGAGCAAATGAGCAAATGAGCAAATGAGCCTATGAGCAAATGAGCAAATGAGCAAATGAGCAAATGAGCAAATGAGCAAATGAGCAAATGAGCAAATGAGAGCAAAGGAGTAAATGAGTAAATGAGTAAATGAGCAAATGAGCAAATAAGCAAATGATCAAATGATCAAATGAGCAAATGAGAGCAAATGAGAGCAAATGAGCAAATGAGCCTATGAGCAAATGAGCAAATGAGCAAATGAGCAAATATGAGCAAATGAGCAAATGAGCAAATGAGAGCAAAGGAGTATATGAGTAAATGAGTAAATGAGCAAATGAGCAAATAAGCAAATGAGCAAATGAGCAAATGAGCAAATGAGCAAATGAGCAAATGAGCAAATGAGCAAATGAGCAAATGAGCAAATGAGAAAATGACCAAATTAGAAAATGAGCAAATGAGCAAATGAGCAAATGATCAAATGAGCAAATGAGCAAATGAGCAAATGAACAAATGAGAGCAAATCAGCAAATGAGCAAATGAGCAAATGAGCAAATGAGCAAATGAGCAAATGAGCAAATGAGCAAATGAGCAAATGAGCAAATGAGCAAATGAGCAAATGAGCAAATGAGCAAATGAGCAAATGAGCAAATGAGAAAATGACCAAATTAGAAAATGAGCAAATGAGCAAATGAGCAAATGAGAGCAATTGAGAGCAAATTAGGAAATGAGCAAATGAGAGCAAATGAGCAAATGAGCAAATAAGCAAATGAGCAAATGAGCAAATGAGCAAATGAGCAAATGAGCAAATTAGCAAATGAGCAAATGAGAGCAAATGAGCAAATGAGCAAATGAGCAAATGAGCAAATGATCAAATGATCAAATGATCAAATGATCAAATGATCAAATGATCAAATGAGCAAATGAGAGCAAATGAGAGCAAATGAGCAAATGAGCAAATGAGCCTATGAGCAAATGAGCAAATGAGCAAATGAGCAAATGAGCAAATGAGCAAATGAGAGCAAAGGAGTGAATGAGTAAATCAGTAAATGAGCAAATGAGCAAATAAGCAAATGAGCAAATGAGCAAATGAGCAAATGAGCAAATATGAGCAAATGAGCAAATGAGCAAATGAGCAAATGAGCAAATATGAGCAAATTAGCAAATGACCAAATGAGCAAATGATCAAATGATCAAATGAGCAAATGAGCAAATGAGCAAATGAGAAAATGAGCAAATGAGAAAATGAGCAAATTAGAAAATGAGCAAATAATCAAATGAGCAAATGATCAAATGAGCAAATGAGAAAATGAGCAAATTAGAAAATGAGCAAATGAGCAAATGAGCAAATGAACAAATGAGAGCAAATGAGCAAATGAGCAAATGAGCAAATGAGCAAATGAGAGCAATTGAGAGCAAATTAGGAAATGAGCAAATGAGAGCAAATGAGCAAATGAGCAAATTAGCAAATTAGCAAATGAGCAAATGAGAGCAAATGAGCAAATGAGCAAATGAACAAATGAGAACATGAGCAAATGAGCAAATGAGCAAATGAGCAAATTAGAAAATTAGAAAATGAGCAAATGAGCAAATGAGCAATTGAGCAAATGAGCAAATGAGCAAATGAGCAAATGAGCAAATGAGCAAATGAGCAAATGAGCAAATGAGCAAATGAGCAAATGAGAAAATGACCAAATTAGAAAATGAGCAAATGAGCAAATGAGAGCAAATGAGCAAATGAGCAAATGAGCAAATAAGCAAATGACCAAATGATCAAATGATCAAATGATCAAATGATCAAATGAGCAAATGAGCAAATGAGAGCAAATGAGAGCAAATGAGCAAATGAGCCAATGAGCAAATGAGCAAATGAGCAAAGGAGCAAATGAGCAAATGAGCAAATGAGCAAATGAGAGCAAAGGAGTAAATGAGTAAATGAGCAAATGAGCAAATGAGCAAATGAGCAAATGAGCAAATGAGCAAATGAGCAAATGAGCAAATATGAGCAAATGAGCAAATGAGCAAATGAGCAAATGAGCAAATGAGCAAATGAGAAAATGACCAAATTAGAAAATGAGCAAATGAGCAAATGAGCAAATGAGCAAATGAGCAAATGAGCAAATGAGCAAATGAGCAAATGAGCAAATGAGCAAATGAGCAAATGAGCAAATGAGCAAATGAGCAAATGAGCAAATGAGCAAATGAGCAAATGAGCAAATGAGCAAATGAGCAAATGAGCAAATGAGAAAATGACCAAATTAGAAAATGAGCAAATGAGCAAATGAGAGCAATTGAGAGCAAATTAGGAAATGAGCAAATGAGAGCAAATGAGCAAATGAGCAAATAAGCAAATGAGCAAATGAGCAAATGAGCAAATGAGCAAATTAGCAAATTAGCAAATGAGCAAATGAGAGCAAATGAGCAAATGAGCAAATGAGCAAATGAGCAAATGAGCAAATGATCAAATGATCAAATGATCAAATGATCAAATGATCAAATGAGCAAATGAGAGCAAATGAGAGCAAATGAGCAAATGAGCAAATGAGCCTATGAGCAAATGAGCAAATGAGCAAATGAGCAAATGAGCAAATGAGCAAATGAGAGCAAAGGAGTAAATGAGTAAATGAGTAAATGAGCAAATGAGCAAATAAGCAAATGAGCAAATGAGCAAATGAGCAAATGAGCAAATATGAGCAAATGAGCAAATGAGCAAATGAGCAAATGAGCAAATATGAGCAAATTAGCAAATGAGCAAATGAGCAAATGATCAAATGATCAAATGAGCAAATGAGCAAATGAGCAAATGAGAAAATGAGCAAATGAGAAAATGAGCAAATTAGAAAATGAGCAAATAATCAAATGAGCAAATGATCAAATGAGCAAATGAGAAAATGAGCAAATTAGAAAATGAGCAAATGAGCAAATGAGCAAATGAACAAATGAGAGCAAATGAGCAAATGGGCAAATGAGCAAATGAGCAAATGAGAGCAATTGAGAGCAAATTAGGAAATGAGCAAATGAGAGCAAATGAGCAAATGAGCAAATGAGCAAATGAGCAAATTAGCAAATTAGCAAATGAGCAAATGAGAGCAAATGAGCAAATGAGCAAATGAACAAATGAGAACATGAGCAAATGAGCAAATGAGCAAATGAGCAAATTAGAAAATTAGAAAATGAGCAAATGAGCAAATGAGCAATTGAGCAAATGAGCAAATGAGCAAATGAGCAAATGAGCAAATGAGCAAATGAGCAAATGAGCAAATGAGCAAATGAGCAAATGAGAAAATGACCAAATTAGAAAATGAGCAAATGAGCAAATGAGAGCAAATGAGCAAATGAGCAAATGAGCAAATAAGCAAATGACCAAATGATCAAATGATCAAATGATCAAATGATCAAATGAGCAAATGAGCAAATGAGAGCAAATGAGAGCAAATGAGCAAATGAGCCAATGAGCAAATGAGCAAATGAGCAAAGGAGCAAATGAGCAAATTAGCAAATGAGCAAATGAGCAAATGATCAAATGATCAAATGAGCAAATGAGCAAATGAGCAAATGAGAAAATGAGCAAATGAGAAAATGAGCAAATTAGAAAATGAGCAAATAATGAAATGAGCAAATGATCAAATGAGCAAATGAGAAAATGAGCAAATTAGAAAATGAGCAAATGAGCAAATGAGCAAATGAACAAATGAGAGCAAATGAGCAAATGGGCAAATGAGCAAATGAGCAAATGAGAGCAATTGAGAGCAAATTAGGAAATGAGCAAATGAGAGCAAATGAGCAAATGAGCAAATGAGCAAATGAGCAAATTAGCAAATTAGCAAATGAGCAAATGAGAGCAAATGAGCAAATGAGCAAATGAACAAATGAGAACATGAGCAAATGAGCAAATGAGCAAATGAGCAAATTAGAAAATTAGAAAATGAGCAAATGAGCAAATGAGCAATTGAGCAAATGAGCAAATGAGCAAATGAGCAAATGAGCAAATGAGCAAATGAGCAAATGAGCAAATGAGCAAATGAGAAAATGACCAAATTAGAAAATGAGCAAATGAGCAAATGAGAGCAAATGAGCAAATGAGCAAATGAGCAAATAAGCAAATGACCAAATGATCAAATGATCAAATGATCAAATGATCAAATGAGCAAATGAGCAAATGAGAGCAAATGAGAGCAAATGAGCAAATGAGCCAATGAGCAAATGAGCAAATGAGCAAAGGAGCAAATGAGCAAATGAGCAAATGAGCAAATGAGAGCAAAGGAGTAAATGAGTAAATGAGCAAATGAGCAAATGAGCAAATGAGCAAATGAGCAAATGAGCAAATGAGCAAATGAGCAAATATGAGCAAATGAGCAAATGAGCAAATGAGCAAATGAGCAAATGAGCAAATGAGCAAATGAGCAAATGAGCAAATGAGCAAATGAGCAAATGAGCAAATGAGAAAATGACCAAATTAGAAAATGAGCAAATGAGCAAATGAGCAAATGAGAGCAATTGAGAGCAAATTAGGAAATGAGCAAATGAGAGCAAATGAGCAAATGAGCAAATAAGCAAATGAGCAAATGAGCAAATGAGCAAATGAGCAAATGAGCAAATTAGCAAATGAGCAAATGAGAGCAAATGAGCAAATGAGCAAATGAGCAAATGAGCAAATGATCAAATGATCAAATGATCAAATGATCAAATGATCAAATGAGCAAATGAGCAAATGAGAGCAAATGAGAGGAAATGAGCAAATGAGCAAATGAGCCTATGAGCAAATGAGCAAATGAGCAAATGAGCAAATGAGCAAATGAGCAAATGAGAGCAAAGGAGTAAATGAGTAAATGAGTAAATGAGCAAATGAGCAAATAAGCAAATGAGCAAATGAGCAAATGAGCAAATGAGCAAATATGAGCAAATGAGCAAATGAGCAAATGAGCAAATGAGCAAATATGAGCAAATTAGCAAATGAGCAAATGAGCAAATGATCAAATGATCAAATGAGCAAATGAGCAAATGAGCAAATGAGAAAATGAGCAAATGAGAAAATGAGCAAATTAGAAAATGAGCAAATAATCAAATGTGCAAATGATCAAATGAGCAAATGAGAAAATGAGCAAATTAGAAAATGAGCAAATGAGCAAATGAGCAAATGAACAAATGAGAGCAAATGAGCAAATGGGCAAATGAGCAAATGAGCAAATGAGAGCAATTGAGAGCAAATTAGGAAATGAGCAAATGAGAGCAAATGAGCAAATGAGCAAATGAGCAAATGATCAAATGATCAAATGAGCAAATGAGCAAATGAGAGCAAATGAGAGCAAATGAGCAAATGAGCCAATGAGCAAATGAGCAAATGAGCAAAGGAGCAAATGAGCAAATGAGCAAATGAGCAAATGAGAGCAAAGGAGTAAATGAGTAAATGAGCAAATGAGCAAATGAGCAAATGAGCAAATGAGCAAATGAGCAAATGAGCAAATATGAGCAAATGAGCAAATGAGCAAATGAGCAAATGAGCAAATGAGCAAATGAGCAAATGAGCAAATGAGCAAATGAGCAAATGAGCAAATGAGCAAATGAGAAAATGACCAAATTAGAAAATGAGCAAATGAGCAAATGAGCAAATGAGAGCAATTGAGAGCAAATTAGGAAATGAGCAAATGAGAGCAAATGAGCAAATGAGCAAATAAGCAAATGAGCAAATGAGCAAATGAGCAAATGAGCAAATGAGCAAATTAGCAAATGAGCAAATGAGAGCAAATGAGCAAATGAGCAAATGAGCAAATGAGCAAATGATCAAATGATCAAATGATCAAATGATCAAATGATCAAATGAGCAAATGAGCAAATGAGAGCAAATGAGAGGAAATGAGCAAATGAGCAAATGAGCCTATGAGCAAATGAGCAAATGAGCAAATGAGCAAATGAGCAAATGAGCAAATGAGAGCAAAGGAGTAAATGAGTAAATGAGTAAATGAGCAAATGAGCAAATAAGCAAATGAGCAAATGAGCAAATGAGCAAATGAGCAAATATGAGCAAATGAGCAAATGAGCAAATGAGCAAATGAGCAAATATGAGCAAATTAGCAAATGAGCAAATGAGCAAATGATCAAATGATCAAATGAGCAAATGAGCAAATGAGCAAATGAGAAAATGAGCAAATGAGAAAATGAGCAAATTAGAAAATGAGCAAATAATCAAATGTGCAAATGATCAAATGAGCAAATGAGAAAATGAGCAAATTAGAAAATGAGCAAATGAGCAAATGAGCAAATGAACAAATGAGAGCAAATGAGCAAATGGGCAAATGAGCAAATGAGCAAATGAGAGCAATTGAGAGCAAATTAGGAAATGAGCAAATGAGAGCAAATGAGCAAATGAGCAAATGAGCAAATGAGCAAATTAGCAAATTAGCAAATGAGCAAATGAGAGCAAATGAGCAAATGAGCAAATGAACAAATGAGAACATGAGCAAATGAGCAAATGAGCAAATGAGCAAATTAGAAAATTAGAAAATGAGCAAATGAGCAAATGAGCAATTGAGCAAATGAGCAAATGAGCAAATGAGCAAATGAGCAAATGAGCAAATGAGCAAATGAGCAAATGAGAAAATGACCAAATTAGAAAATGAGCAAATGAGCAAATGAGAGCAAATGAGCAAATGAGCAAATGAGCAAATAAGCAAATGACCAAATGATCAAATGATCAAATGATCAAATGATCAAATGAGCAAATGAGAGCAAATGAGAGCAAATGAGAGCAAATGAGCAAATGAGCCAATGAGCAAATGAGCAAATGAGCAAAGGAGCAAATGAGCAAATGAGCAAATGAGCAAATGAGAGCAAAGGAGTAAATGAGTAAATGAGCAAATGAGCAAATGAGCAAATGAGCAAATGAGCAAATGAGCAAATGAGCAAATGAGCAAATATGAGCAAATGAGCAAATGAGCAAATGAGCAAATGAGCAAATGAGCAAATGAGCAAATGACCAAATTAGAAAATGAGCAAATGAGCAAATGAGCAAATGATCAAATGAGCAAATGAGCAAATGAGCAAATGAGCAAATGAGCAAATGAGAGCAAAGGAGTAAATGAGTAAATGAGTAAATGAGCAAATGAGCAAATAAGCAAATGATCAAATGATCAAATGAGCAAATGAGAGCAAATGAGAGCAAATGAGCAAATGAGCAAATGAGCCTATGAGCAAATGAGCAAATGAGCAAATGAGCAAATATGAGCAAATGAGCAAATGAGCAAATGAGAGCAAAGGAGTATATGAGTAAATGAGTAAATGAGCAAATGAGCAAATAAGCAAATGAGCAAATGAGCAAATGAGCAAATGAGCAAATGAGCAAATGAGCAAATGAGCAAATGAGCAAATGAGCAAATGAGCAATTGGGCAAATGATCAAATGAACAAATGAGCAAATGAGAGCAAATGAGGGCAAATGAGCAAATGGGAGCAAATGAGCAAATGAGCAAATGAGAGCAAATGAGCGAATGAGCAAATGAGCAAATGAGCAAATGAGAGCAAATGAGCAAATGAGCAAATGAGCAAATAAGCAAATGACCAAATGATCAAATGATCAAATGAGCAAATGAGCAAATGAGAGCAAATGAGAGCAAATGAGCAAATGAGCAAATGAGCCAATGAGCAAATGAGCAAATGAGCAAAGGAGCAAATGAGCAAATGAGCAAATGAGCAAATGAGAGCAAAGGAGTAAATGAGTAAATGAGCAAATGAGCAAATGAGCAAATGAGCAAATGAGCAAATGAGCAAATGAGCAAATGAGCAAATGAGCAAATGAGCAAATGAGCAAATGAGCAAATGAGCAAATGAGCAAATGAGAAAATGACCAAATTAGAAAATGAGCAAATGAGCAAATGAGAAAATGATCAAATGAGCAAATGAGCAAATGAGCAAATGAGCAAATGAGCAAATGAGAGCAAAGGAGTAAATGAGTAAATGAGTAAATGAGCAAATGAGCAAATAAGCAAATGATCAAATGATCAAATGAGCAAATGAGAGCAAATGAGAGCAAATGAGCAAATGAGCAAATGAGCCTATGAGCAAATGAGCAAATGAGCAAATGAGCAAATATGAGCAAATGAGCAAATGAGCAAATGAGAGCAAAGGAGTATATGAGTAAATGAGTAAATGAGCAAATGAGCAAATAAGCAAATGAGCAAATGAGCAAATGAGCAAATGAGCAAATGAGCAAATGAGCAAATGAGCAAATGAGCAAATGAGAAAATGACCAAATTAGAAAATGAGCAAATGAGCAAATGAGCAAATGATCAAATGAGCAAATGAGCAAATGAGCAAATGAACAAATGAGAGCAAATGAGCAAATGAGCAAATGAGCAAATGAGCAAATGAGCAAATGAGCAAATGATCAAATGAGCAAATGAGCAAATTAGAAAATGAGCAAATGAGCAAATGAGCAAATGAGCAAATGAGCAAATGAGCAAATGAGCAAATGAGCAAATGAGCAAATGAGAGCAAAGGAGTAAATGAGTAAATGAGTAAATGAGCAAATGAGCAAATAAGCAAATGATCAAATGATCAAATGAGCAAATGAGAGCAAATGAGAGCAAATGAGCAAATGAGCAAATGAGCCTATGAGCAAATGAGCAAATGAGCAAATGAGCAAATATGAGCAAATGAGCAAATGAGCAAATGAGAGCAAAGGAGTATATGAGTAAATGAGTAAATGAGCAAATGAGCAAATAAGCAAATGAGCAAATGAGCAAATGAGCAAATGAGCAAATGAGCAAATGAGCAAATGAGCAAATGAGCAAATGAGCAAATGAGCAATTGGGCAAATGATCAAATGAACAAATGAGCAAATGAGAGCAAATGAGGGCAAATGAGCAAATGAGAGCAAATGAGCAAATGAGCAAATGAGAGCAAATGAGCGAATGAGCAAATGAGCAAATGAGCAAATGAGAGCAAATGAGCAAATGAGCAAATGAGCAAATAAGCAAATGACCAAATGATCAAATGATCAAATGATCAAATGATCAAATGAGCAAATGAGCAAATGAGAGCAAATGAGAGCAAATGAGCAAATGAGCAAATGAGCCAATGAGCAAATGAGCAAATGAGCAAAGGAGCAAATGAGCAAATGAGCAAATGAGCAAATGAGAGCAAAGGAGTAAATGAGTAAATGAGCAAATGAGCAAATGAGCAAATGAGCAAATGAGCAAATGAGCAAATGAGCAAATGAGCAAATGAGCAAATGAGCAAATGAGCAAATGAGAAAATGACCAAATTAGAAAATGAGCAAATGAGCAAATGAGAAAATGATCAAATGAGCAAATGAGCAAATGAGCAAATGAGCAAATGAGCAAATGAGAGCAAAGGAGTAAATGAGTAAATGAGTAAATGAGCAAATGAGCAAATAAGCAAATGATCAAATGATCAAATGAGCAAATGAGAGCAAATGAGAGCAAATGAGCAAATGAGCAAATGAGCCTATGAGCAAATGAGCAAATGAGCAAATGAGCAAATATGAGCAAATGAGCAAATGAGCAAATGAGAGCAAAGGAGTATATGAGTAAATGAGTAAATGAGCAAATGAGCAAATAAGCAAATGAGCAAATGAGCAAATGAGCAAATGAGCAAATGAGCAAATGAGCAAATGAGCAAATGAGCAAATGAGAAAATGACCAAATTAGAAAATGAGCAAATGAGCAAATGAGCAAATGATCAAATGAGCAAATGAGCAAATGAGCAAATGAACAAATGAGAGCAAATGAGCAAATGAGCAAATGAGCAAATGAGCAAATGAGCAAATGAGCAAATGATCAAATGAGCAAATGAGCAAATGAGCAAATGAGCAAATGAGCAAATGAGCAAATGAGAGCAATTGAGAGCAAATTAGGAAATGAGCAAATGAGAGCAAATGAGCAAATGAGCAAATAAGCAAATGAGCAAATGAGCAAATGAGCAAATGAGCAAATTAGCAAATGAGCAAATTAGCAAATGAGCAAATGAGAGCAAATGAGAGCAAATGAGCAAATGAGCAAATGAGCAAATGAGCAAATGAGCAAATGAGCAAATGATCAAATGATCAAATGGTCAAATGATCAAATGAGCAAATGAGCAAATGAGAGCAAATGAGAGCAAATGAGCAAATGAGCAAATGAGCCTATGAGCAAATGAGCAAATGAGCAAATGAGCAAATGAGCAAATGAGCAAATGAGAGCAAAGGAGTAAATGAGTAAATGAGTAAATGAGCAAATGAGCAAATAAGCAAATGAGCAAATGAGCAAATGAGCAAATGAGCAAATATGAGCAAATGAGCAAATGAGCAAATGAGCAAATGAGCAAATATGAGCAAATGAGCAAATGAGCAAATGAGCAAATGAGCAAATGAGCAAATGAGCAAATGAGCAAATGAGCAAATGAGCAAATGACCAAATGACCAAATGACCAAATGAGCAAATGAGCAAATGAGCAAATGAGCAAATGAGCAAATGAGCAAATGAGAAAATGAGCAAATGAGCAAATGAGCAAATGAGCAAATGATCAAATGATCAAATGAGCAAATGAGCAAATGAGCAAATGAGCAAATGAGCAAATGAGAAAATGAGCAAATTAGAAAATGAGCAAATGATCAAATGAGCAAATGAGAAAATGAGCAAATGAGAAAATGAGCAAATTACAAAATGAGCAAATGAGCAAATGAGCAAATGAACAAATGAGAGCAAATGAGCAAATGGGCAAATGAGCAAATGAGCAAATGAGAGCAATTGAGAGCAAATTAGGAAATGAGCAAATGAGAGCAAATGAGCAAATGAGCAAATGAGCAAATGAGCAAATGAGCAAATTAGCAAATTAGCAAATGAGCAAATGAGAGCAAATGAGCAAATGAGCAAATGAACAAATGAGAACATGAGCAAATGAGCAAATGAGAACATGAGCAAATGAGCAAATGAGCAAATGAGCAAATGAGCAAATTAGAAAATGAGCAAATGAGCAAATGAGCAATTGAGCAAATGAGCAAATGAGCAAATGAGCAAATGAGCAAATGAGCAACTGAGCAAATGAGCAAATGAGCAAATGAGCAAATGAACAAATAAGCAAATGAGCAAATGAGCAAATGAACAAATGAGCAAATAAGCAAATGAGCAAATGAGCAAATGAGCAAGTGAGCAAATGAGCAAATGAGCAAATGAGAAAATGAGCAAATGAGCAAATTAGCAAATTAGAGCAAATGAGAGCAAATGAGAGCAAATGAGAGCAAATGAGAGCAAATGAGCAAATGAGCAAATGAGCAAATGAGCAAATATGAGCAAATGAGCAAATGAGCAAATGAGCAAATGAGCAATTGAGCAATTGAGCAAATGAGCAAATGAGCAAATGAGCAAATGAGCAAATGAGCAAATGAGCAAATTAGAAAATGAGCAAATGAGCAAATGAGCAAATGAGCAAATGAGCAAATGAGCAATTGGGCAAATGATCAAATGAACAAATGAGCAAATGAGAGCAAATGAGGGCAAATGAGCAAATGAGAGCAAATGAGCAAATGAGCAAATGAGCAAATGAGCGAATGAGCAAATGAGCAAATGAGCAAATGAGAGCAAATGAGCAAATGAGCAAATGAGCAAATAAGCAAATGACCAAATGATCAAATGATCAAATGATCAAATGATCAAATGAGCAAATGAGCAAATGAGAGCAAATGAGAGCAAATGAGCAAATGAGCAAATGAGCCAATGAGCAAATGAGCAAATGAGCAAAGGAGCAAATGAGCAAATGAGCAAATGAGCAAATGAGAGCAAAGGAGTAAATGAGTAAATGAGCAAATGAGCAAATGAGCAAATGAGCAAATGAGCAAATGAGCAAATGAGCAAATGAGAGCAAATGAGGGCAAATGAGAGCAAATGAGGGCAAATGAGCAAATGAGAGCAAATGAGCAAATGAGCAAATGAGCGAATGAGCAAAAAAAAGCAAATGAGCAAATGAGAGCAAATGAGAGCAAATGAGCAAATGAGCAAATGAGCAAATGAGCAAATGAGCAAATGAGCAAATGAGCAAATGAACAAATGAGAAATGAGAGCAAATGAGGGCAAGTGAGAGCAAATGAGGGCAAATGAGCAAATGAGCAAATGAGAGCAAATGAGCAAATGAGCAAATGAGCAAATGAGAGCAAATGAGAGCAAATGAGAGCAAATGAGCAAATGAGCAAATGAGCCTATGAGCAAATGAGCAAATGAGCAAATGAGCAAATGAGCAAATGAGCAAATGAGCAAATGAGCAAATGAGAGCAAAGGAGTAAATGAGTAAATGAGTAAATGAGCAAATGAGCAAATAAGCAAATGATCAAATGATCAATTGAGCAAATGAGAGCAAATGAGAGCAAATGAGCAAATGAGCAAATGAGCCTATGAGCAAATGAGCAAATGAGCAAATGAGCAAATATGAGCAAATGAGCAAATGAGCAAATGAGAGCAAAGGAGTATATGAGTAAATGAGTAAATGAGCAAATGAGCAAATAAGCAAATGAGCAAATGAGCAAATGAGCAAATGAGCAAATGAGCAAATGAGCAAATGAGCAAATGAGAAAATGGCCAAATTAGAAAATTAGCAAATGAGCAAATGAGCAAATGATCAAATGAGCAAATGAGCAAATGAGCAAATGAGCAAATGAGAGCAAAGGAGTAAATGAGTAAATGAGTAAATGAGTAAATGAGCAAATGAGCAAATAAGCAAATGATCAAATGATCAAATGAGCAAATGAGAGCAAATGAGAGCAAATGAGCAAATGAGCAAATGAGCCTATGAGCAAATGAGCAAATGAGCAAATGAGCAAATATGAGCAAATGAGCAAATGAGCAAATGAGAGCAAAGGAGTATATGAGTAAATGAGTAAATGAGCAAATGAGCAAATAAGCAAATGAGCAAATGAGCAAATGAGCAAATGAGCAAATGAGCAAATGAGCAAATGAGCAAATGAGCAAATGAGCAAATGAGAAAATGACCAAATTAGAAAATGAGCAAATGAGCAAATGAGCAAATGATCAAATGAGCAAATGAGCAAATGAGCAAATGAACAAATGAGAGCAAATGAGAGCAAATGAGCAAATGAGCAAATGAGCAAATGAGCAAATGAGCAAATGAGCAAATGAGCAAATGAGCAAATGAGCAAATGAGCAAATGAGCAAATGAGCAAATGAGCAAATGAGCAAATGAGCAAATGAGCAAATGAGCAAATGAGCAAATGAGAAAATGACCAAATTAGAAAATGAGCAAATGAGCAAATGAGCAAATGAGAGCAATTGAGAGCAAATTAGGAAATGAGCAAATGAGAGCAAATGAGCAAATGAGCAAATAAGCAAATGAGCAAATGAGCAAATGAGCAAATGAGCAAATGAGCAAATTAGCAAATGAGCAAATGAGAGCAAATGAGCAAATGAGCAAATGAGCAAATGAGCAAATGAGCAAATGATCAAATGATCAAATGATCAAATGATCAAATGAGCAAATGAGCAAATGAGAGCAAATGAGAGCAAATGAGCAAATGAGCAAATGAGCCTATGAGCAAATGAGCAAATGAGCAAATGAGCAAATGAGCAAATGAGCAAATGAGAGCAAAGGAGTAAATGAGTAAATGAGTAAATGAGCAAATGAGCAAATAAGCAAATGAGCAAATGAGCAAATGAGCAAATGAGCAAATATGAGCAAATGAGCAAATGAGCAAATGAGCAAATGAGCAAATATGAGCAAATTAGCAAATGAGCAAATGAGCAAATGATCAAATGATCAAATGAGCAAATGAGCAAATGAGCAAATGAGAAAATGAGCAAATGAGAAAATGAGCAAATTAGAAAATGAGCAAATAATCAAATGAGCAAATGATCAAATGAGCAAATGAGAAAATGAGCAAATTAGAAAATGAGCAAATGAGCAAATGAGCAAATGAACAAATGAGAGCAAATGAGCAAATGGGCAAATGAGCAAATGAGCAAATGAGAGCAATTGAGAGCAAATTAGGAAATGAGCAAATGAGAGCAAATGAGCAAATGAGCAAATGAGCAAATGAGCAAATTAGCAAATTAGCAAATGAGCAAATGAGAGCAAATGAGCAAATGAGCAAATGAACAAATGAGAACATGAGCAAATGAGCAAATGAGCAAATGAGCAAATTAGAAAATTAGAAAATGAGCAAATGAGCAAATGAGCAATTGAGCAAATGAGCAAATGAGCAAATGAGCAAATGAGCAAATGAGCAAATGAACAAATGAGCAAATGAGAAAATGAACAAATGAGCAAATAAGCAAATGAGCAAATGAGCAAATGAGCAAGTGAGCAAATGAGCAAATGAGCAAATGAGCAAATGAGCAAATGAGCAAATGAGCAAATGAGCAAATGAGAGCAAATGAGAGCAAATGAGAGCAAATGAGAGCAAATGAGAGCAAATGAGCAAATGAGCAAATGAGCAAATGAGCAAATATGAGCAAATGAGCAAATGAGCAAATGAGCAAATGAGCAAATAAGCAAATGACCAAATGATCAAATGATCAAATGATCAAATGATCAAATGAGCAAATGAGCAAATGAGAGCAAATGAGAGCAAATGAGCAAATGAGCAAATGAGCCAATGAGCAAATGAGCAAATGAGCAAAGGAGCAAATGAGCAAATGAGCAAATGAGCAAATGAGAGCAAAGGAGTAAATGAGTAAATGAGCAAATGAGCAAATGAGCAAATGAGCAAATGAGCAAATGAGCAAATGAGAAAATGAGCAAATGAGCAAATGAGCAAATGAGCAAATGAGAAAATGACCAAATTAGAAAATGAGCAAATGAGCAAATGAGAAAATGATCAAATGAGCAAATGAGCAAATGAGCAAATGAGCAAATGAGCAAATGAGAGCAAAGGAGTAAATGAGTAAATGAGTAAATGAGCAAATGAGCAAATAAGCAAATGATCAAATGATCAAATGAGCAAATGAGAGCAAATGAGAGCAAATGAGCAAATGAGCAAATGAGCCTATGAGCAAATGAGCAAATGAGCAAATGAGCAAATATGAGCAAATGAGCAAATGAGCAAATGAGAGCAAAGGAGTATATGAGTAAATGAGTAAATGAGCAAATGAGCAAATAAGCAAATGAGCAAATGAGCAAATGAGCAAATGAGCAAATGAGCAAATGAGCAAATGAGCAAATATGAGCAAATGAGCAAATGAGCAAATGAGCAAATGAGCAAATGAGCAAATATGAGCAAATTAGCAAATGAGCAAATGAGCAAATGATCAAATGATCAAATGAGCAAATGAGCAAATGAGCAAATGAGAAAATGAGCAAATGAGAAAATGAGCAAATTAGAAAATGAGCAAATAATCAAATGAGCAAATGATCAAATGAGCAAATGAGAAAATGAGCAAATTAGAAAATGAGCAAATGAGCAAATGAGCAAATGAACAAATGAGAGCAAATGAGCAAATCGGCAAATGAGCAAATGAGCAAATGAGAGCAATTGAGAGCAAATTAGGAAATGAGCAAATGAGAGCAAATGAGCAAATGAGCAAATGAGCAAATGAGCAAATTAGCAAATTAGCAAATGAGCAAATGAGAGCAAATGAGCAAATGAGCAAATGAACAAATGAGAACATGAGCAAATGAGCAAATGAGCAAATGAGCAAATTAGAAAATTAGAAAATGAGCAAATGAGCAAATGAGCAATTGAGCAAATGAGCAAATGAGCAAATGAGCAAATGAGCAAATGAGCAAATGAACAAATGAGCAAATGAGAAAATGAACAAATGAGCAAATAAGCAAATGAGCAAATGAGCAAATGAGCAAGTGAGCAAATGAGCAAATGAGCAAATGAGCAAATGAGCAAATGAGCAAATGAGCAAATGAGCAAATGAGAGCAAATGAGAGCAAATGAGAGCAAATGAGAGCAAATGAGAGCAAATGAGCAAATGAGCAAATGAGCAAATGAGCAAATATGAGCAAATGAGCAAATGAGCAAATGAGCAAATGAGCAAATAAGCAAATGACCAAATGATCAAATGATCAAATGATCAAATGATCAAATGAGCAAATGAGCAAATGAGAGCAAATGAGAGCAAATGAGCAAATGAGCAAATGAGCCAATGAGCAAATGAGCAAATGAGCAAAGGAGCAAATGAGCAAATGAGCAAATGAGCAAATGAGAGCAAAGGAGTAAATGAGTAAATGAGCAAATGAGCAAATGAGCAAATGAGCAAATGAGCAAATGAGCAAATGAGCAAATGAGCAAATGAGCAAATGAGCAAATGAGCAAATGAGAAAATGACCAAATTAGAAAATGAGCAAATGAGCAAATGAGAAAATGATCAAATGAGCAAATGAGCAAATGAGCAAATGAGCAAATGAGCAAATGAGAGCAAAGGAGTAAATGAGTAAATGAGTAAATGAGCAAATGAGCAAATAAGCAAATGATCAAATGATCAAATGAGCAAATGAGAGCAAATGAGAGCAAATGAGCAAATGAGCAAATGAGCCTATGAGCAAATGAGCAAATGAGCAAATGAGCAAATATGAGCAAATGAGCAAATGAGCAAATGAGAGCAAAGGAGTATATGAGTAAATGAGTAAATGAGCAAATGAGCAAATAAGCAAATGAGCAAATGAGCAAATGAGCAAATGAGCAAATGAGCAAATGAGCAAATGAGCAAATGAGCAAATGAGAAAATGACCAAATTAGAAAATGAGCAAATGAGCAAATGAGCAAATGATCAAATGAGCAAATGAGCAAATGAGCAAATGAACAAATGAGAGCAAATGAGCAAATGAGCAAATGAGCAAATGAGCAAATGAGCAAATGAGCAAATGATCAAATGAGCAAATGAGCAAATGAGCAAATGAGCAAATGAGCAAATGAGCAAATGAGCAAATGAGAGCAATTGAGAGCAAATTAGGAAATGAGCAAATGAGAGCAAATGAGCAAATGAGCAAATAAGCAAATGAGCAAATGAGCAAATGAGCAAATGAGCAAATTAGCAAATGAGCAAATTAGCAAATGAGCAAATGAGAGCAAATGAGAGCAAATGAGCAAATGAGCAAATGAGCAAATGAGCAAATGAGCAAATGAGCAAATGATCAAATGATCAAATGGTCAAATGATCAAATGAGCAAATGAGCAAATGAGAGCAAATGAGAGCAAATGAGCCTATGAGCAAATGAGCCTATGAGCAAATGAGCAAATGAGCAAATGAGCAAATGAGCAAATGAGCAAATGAGAGCAAAGGAGTAAATGAGTAAATGAGTAAATGAGCAAATGAGCAAATAAGCAAATGAGCAAATGAGCAAATGAGCAAATGAGCAAATATGAGCAAATGAGCAAATGAGCAAATGAGCAAATGAGCAAATATGAGCAAATGAGCAAATGAGCAAATGAGCAAATGAGCAAATGAGCAAATGAGCAAATGAGCAAATGAGCAAATGAGCAAATGACCAAATGACCAAATGACCAAATGAGCAAATGAGCAAATGAGCAAATGAGCAAATGAGCAAATGAGCAAATGAGAAAATGAGCAAATGAGCAAATGAGCAAATGAGCAAATGATCAAATGATCAAATGAGCAAATGAGCAAATGAGCAAATGAGCAAATGAGCAAATGAGAAAATGAGCAAATTAGAAAATGAGCAAATGATCAAATGAGCAAATGATCAAATGAGCAAATGAGAAAATGAGCAAATTACAAAATGAGCAAATGAGCAAATGAGCAAATGAACAAATGAGAGCAAATGAGCAAATGGGCAAATGAGCAAATGAGCAAATGAGAGCAATTGAGAGCAAATTAGGAAATGAGCAAATGAGAGCAAATGAGCAAATGAGCAAATGAGCAAATGAGCAAATGAGCAAATTAGCAAATTAGCAAATGAGCAAATGAGAGCAAATGAGCAAATGAGCAAATGAACAAATGAGAACATGAGCAAATGAGCAAATGAGAACATGAGCAAATGAGCAAATGAGCAAATGAGCAAATTAGAAAATTAGAAAATGAGCAAATGAGCAAATGAGCAATTGAGCAAATGAGCAAATGAGCAAATGAGCAAATGAGCAAATGAGCAAATGAGCAAATGAGCAAATGAGCAAATGAGCAAATGAGCAAATGAACAAATAAGCAAATGAGCAAATGAGCAAATGAACAAATGAGCAAATAAGCAAATGAGCAAATGAGCAAATGAGCAAGTGAGCAAATGAGCAAATGAGCAAATGAGAAAATGAGCAAATGAGCAAATTAGCAAATTAGAGCAAATGAGAGCAAATGAGAGCAAATGAGAGCAAATGAGAGCAAATGAGCAAATGAGCAAATGAGCAAATGAGCAAATATGAGCAAATGAGCAAATGAGCAAATGAGCAAATGAGCAATTGAGCAATTGAGCAAATGAGCAAATGAGCAAATGAGCAAATGAGCAAATGAGCAAATGAGCAAATTAGAAAATGAGCAAATGAGCAAATGAGCAAATGAGCAAATGAGCAAATGAGCAATTGGGCAAATGATCAAATGAACAAATGAGCAAATGAGAGCAAATGAGGGCAAATGAGCAAATGAGAGCAAATGAGCAAATGAGCAAATGAGCAAATGAGCGAATGAGCAAATGAGCAAATGAGCAAATGAGAGCAAATGAGCAAATGAGCAAATGAGCAAATAAGCAAATGACCAAATGATCAAATGAGCAAATGAGCAAATGAGAGCAAATGAGAGCAAATGAGCAAATGAGCAAATGAGCCAATGAGCAAATGAGCAAATGAGCAAAGGAGCAAATGAGCAAATGAGCAAATGAGCAAATGAGAGCAAAGGAGTAAATGAGTAAATGAGCAAATGAGCAAATGAGCAAATGAGCAAATGAGCAAATGAGCAAATGAGCAAATGAGAGCAAATGAGGGCAAATGAGAGCAAATGAGGGCAAATGAGCAAATGAGAGCAAATGAGCAAATGAGCAAATGAGCGAATGAGCAAAAAAAAGCAAATGAGCAAATGAGAGCAAATGAGAGCAAATGAGCAAATGAGCAAATGAGCAAATGAGCAAATGAGCAAATGAGCAAATGAGCAAATGAACAAATGAGAAATGAGAGCAAATGAGGGCAAGTGAGAGCAAATGAGGGCAAATGAGCAAATGAGCAAATGAGAGCAAATGAGCAAATGAGCAAATGAGCAAATGAGAGCAAATGAGAGCAAATGAGAGCAAATGAGCAAATGAGCAAATGAGCCTATGAGCAAATGAGCAAATGAGCAAATGAGCAAATGAGAGCAAATGAGCAAATGAGCAAATGAGCAAATGAGCAAATGAGCAAATGAGCAAATGAGCAAATGAACAAATGAGAAATGAGAGCAAATGAGGGCAAGTGAGAGCAAATGAGGGCAAATGAGCAAATGAGCAAATGAGAGCAAATGAGCAAATGAGCAAATGAGCAAATGAGAGCAAATGAGAGCAAATGAGAGCAAATGAGCAAATGAGCAAATGAGCCTATGAGCAAATGAGCAAATGAGCAAATGAGCAAATGAGCAAATGAGCAAATGAGCAAATGAGCAAATGAGAGCAAAGGAGTAAATGAGTAAATGAGTAAATGAGCAAATGAGCAAATAAGCAAATGATCAAATGATCAATTGAGCAAATGAGAGCAAATGAGAGCAAATGAGCAAATGAGCAAATGAGCCTATGAGCAAATGAGCAAATGAGCAAATGAGCAAATATGAGCAAATGAGCAAATGAGCAAATGAGAGCAAAGGAGTATATGAGTAAATGAGTAAATGAGCAAATGAGCAAATAAGCAAATGAGCAAATGAGCAAATGAGCAAATGAGCAAATGAGCAAATGAGCAAATGAGCAAATGAGAAAATGGCCAAATTAGAAAATTAGCAAATGAGCAAATGAGCAAATGATCAAATGAGCAAATGAGCAAATGAGCAAATGAGCAAATGAGAGCAAAGGAGTAAATGAGTAAATGAGTAAATGAGTAAATGAGCAAATGAGCAAATAAGCAAATGATCAAATGATCAAATGAGCAAATGAGAGCAAATGAGAGCAAATGAGCAAATGAGCAAATGAGCCTATGAGCAAATGAGCAAATGAGCAAATGAGCAAATATGAGCAAATGAGCAAATGAGCAAATGAGAGCAAAGGAGTATATGAGTAAATGAGTAAATGAGCAAATGAGCAAATAAGCAAATGAGCAAATGAGCAAATGAGCAAATGAGCAAATGAGCAAATGAGCAAATGAGCAAATGAGCAAATGAGCAAATGAGAAAATGACCAAATTAGAAAATGAGCAAATGAGCAAATGAGCAAATGATCAAATGAGCAAATGAGCAAATGAGCAAATGAACAAATGAGAGCAAATGAGAGCAAATGAGCAAATGAGCAAATGAGCAAATGAGCAAATGAGCAAATGAGCAAATGAGCAAATGAGCAAATGAGCAAATGAGCAAATGAGCAAATGAGCAAATGAGCAAATGAGCAAATGAGCAAATGAGCAAATGAGCAAATGAGCAAATGAGAAAATGACCAAATTAGAAAATGAGCAAATGAGCAAATGAGCAAATGAGAGCAATTGAGAGCAAATTAGGAAATGAGCAAATGAGAGCAAATGAGCAAATGAGCAAATAAGCAAATGAGCAAATGAGCAAATGAGCAAATGAGCAAATGAGCAAATTAGCAAATGAGCAAATGAGAGCAAATGAGCAAATGAGCAAATGAGCAAATGAGCAAATGAGCAAATGATCAAATGATCAAATGATCAAATGATCAAATGAGCAAATGAGCAAATGAGAGCAAATGAGAGCAAATGAGCAAATGAGCAAATGAGCCTATGAGCAAATGAGCAAATGAGCAAATGAGCAAATGAGCAAATGAGCAAATGAGAGCAAAGGAGTAAATGAGTAAATGAGTAAATGAGCAAATGAGCAAATAAGCAAATGAGCAAATGAGCAAATGAGCAAATGAGCAAATATGAGCAAATGAGCAAATGAGCAAATGAGCAAATGAGCAAATATGAGCAAATTAGCAAATGAGCAAATGAGCAAATGATCAAATGATCAAATGAGCAAATGAGCAAATGAGCAAATGAGAAAATGAGCAAATGAGAAAATGAGCAAATTAGAAAATGAGCAAATAATCAAATGAGCAAATGATCAAATGAGCAAATGAGAAAATGAGCAAATTAGAAAATGAGCAAATGAGCAAATGAGCAAATGAACAAATGAGAGCAAATGAGCAAATGGGCAAATGAGCAAATGAGCAAATGAGAGCAATTGAGAGCAAATTAGGAAATGAGCAAATGAGAGCAAATGAGCAAATGAGCAAATGAGCAAATGAGCAAATTAGCAAATTAGCAAATGAGCAAATGAGAGCAAATGAGCAAATGAGCAAATGAACAAATGAGAACATGAGCAAATGAGCAAATGAGCAAATGAGCAAATTAGAAAATTAGAAAATGAGCAAATGAGCAAATGAGCAATTGAGCAAATGAGCAAATGAGCAAATGAGCAAATGAGCAAATGAGCAAATGAACAAATGAGCAAATGAGAAAATGAACAAATGAGCAAATAAGCAAATGAGCAAATGAGCAAATGAGCAAGTGAGCAAATGAGCAAATGAGCAAATGAGCAAATGAGCAAATGAGCAAATGAGCAAATGAGCAAATGAGAGCAAATGAGAGCAAATGAGAGCAAATGAGAGCAAATGAGAGCAAATGAGCAAATGAGCAAATGAGCAAATGAGCAAATATGAGCAAATGAGCAAATGAGCAAATGAGCAAATGAGCAAATAAGCAAATGACCAAATGATCAAATGATCAAATGATCAAATGATCAAATGAGCAAATGAGCAAATGAGAGCAAATGAGAGCAAATGAGCAAATGAGCAAATGAGCCAATGAGCAAATGAGCAAATGAGCAAAGGAGCAAATGAGCAAATGAGCAAATGAGCAAATGAGAGCAAAGGAGTAAATGAGTAAATGAGCAAATGAGCAAATGAGCAAATGAGCAAATGAGCAAATGAGCAAATGAGAAAATGAGCAAATGAGCAAATGAGCAAATGAGCAAATGAGAAAATGACCAAATTAGAAAATGAGCAAATGAGCAAATGAGAAAATGATCAAATGAGCAAATGAGCAAATGAGCAAATGAGCAAATGAGCAAATGAGAGCAAAGGAGTAAATGAGTAAATGAGTAAATGAGCAAATGAGCAAATAAGCAAATGATCAAATGATCAAATGAGCAAATGAGAGCAAATGAGAGCAAATGAGCAAATGAGCAAATGAGCCTATGAGCAAATGAGCAAATGAGCAAATGAGCAAATATGAGCAAATGAGCAAATGAGCAAATGAGAGCAAAGGAGTATATGAGTAAATGAGTAAATGAGCAAATGAGCAAATAAGCAAATGAGCAAATGAGCAAATGAGCAAATGAGCAAATGAGCAAATGAGCAAATGAGCAAATATGAGCAAATGAGCAAATGAGCAAATGAGCAAATGAGCAAATGAGCAAATATGAGCAAATTAGCAAATGAGCAAATGAGCAAATGATCAAATGATCAAATGAGCAAATGAGCAAATGAGCAAATGAGAAAATGAGCAAATGAGAAAATGAGCAAATTAGAAAATGAGCAAATAATCAAATGAGCAAATGATCAAATGAGCAAATGAGAAAATGAGCAAATTAGAAAATGAGCAAATGAGCAAATGAGCAAATGAACAAATGAGAGCAAATGAGCAAATCGGCAAATGAGCAAATGAGCAAATGAGAGCAATTGAGAGCAAATTAGGAAATGAGCAAATGAGAGCAAATGAGCAAATGAGCAAATGAGCAAATGAGCAAATTAGCAAATTAGCAAATGAGCAAATGAGAGCAAATGAGCAAATGAGCAAATGAACAAATGAGAACATGAGCAAATGAGCAAATGAGCAAATGAGCAAATTAGAAAATTAGAAAATGAGCAAATGAGCAAATGAGCAATTGAGCAAATGAGCAAATGAGCAAATGAGCAAATGAGCAAATGAGCAAATGAACAAATGAGCAAATGAGAAAATGAACAAATGAGCAAATAAGCAAATGAGCAAATGAGCAAATGAGCAAGTGAGCAAATGAGCAAATGAGCAAATGAGCAAATGAGCAAATGAGCAAATGAGCAAATGAGCAAATGAGAGCAAATGAGAGCAAATGAGAGCAAATGAGAGCAAATGAGAGCAAATGAGCAAATGAGCAAATGAGCAAATGAGCAAATATGAGCAAATGAGCAAATGAGCAAATGAGCAAATGAGCAAATAAGCAAATGACCAAATGATCAAATGATCAAATGATCAAATGATCAAATGAGCAAATGAGCAAATGAGAGCAAATGAGAGCAAATGAGCAAATGAGCAAATGAGCCAATGAGCAAATGAGCAAATGAGCAAAGGAGCAAATGAGCAAATGAGCAAATGAGCAAATGAGAGCAAAGGAGTAAATGAGTAAATGAGCAAATGAGCAAATGAGCAAATGAGCAAATGAGCAAATGAGCAAATGAGCAAATGAGCAAATGAGCAAATGAGCAAATGAGCAAATGAGAAAATGACCAAATTAGAAAATGAGCAAATGAGCAAATGAGAAAATGATCAAATGAGCAAATGAGCAAATGAGCAAATGAGCAAATGAGCAAATGAGAGCAAAGGAGTAAATGAGTAAATGAGTAAATGAGCAAATGAGCAAATAAGCAAATGATCAAATGATCAAATGAGCAAATGAGAGCAAATGAGAGCAAATGAGCAAATGAGCAAATGAGCCTATGAGCAAATGAGCAAATGAGCAAATGAGCAAATATGAGCAAATGAGCAAATGAGCAAATGAGAGCAAAGGAGTATATGAGTAAATGAGTAAATGAGCAAATGAGCAAATAAGCAAATGAGCAAATGAGCAAATGAGCAAATGAGCAAATGAGCAAATGAGCAAATGAGCAAATGAGCAAATGAGAAAATGACCAAATTAGAAAATGAGCAAATGAGCAAATGAGCAAATGATCAAATGAGCAAATGAGCAAATGAGCAAATGAACAAATGAGAGCAAATGAGCAAATGAGCAAATGAGCAAATGAGCAAATGAGCAAATGAGCAAATGATCAAATGAGCAAATGAGCAAATGAGCAAATGAGCAAATGAGCAAATGAGCAAATGAGCAAATGAGAGCAATTGAGAGCAAATTAGGAAATGAGCAAATGAGAGCAAATGAGCAAATGAGCAAATAAGCAAATGAGCAAATGAGCAAATGAGCAAATGAGCAAATTAGCAAATGAGCAAATTAGCAAATGAGCAAATGAGAGCAAATGAGAGCAAATGAGCAAATGAGCAAATGAGCAAATGAGCAAATGAGCAAATGAGCAAATGATCAAATGATCAAATGGTCAAATGATCAAATGAGCAAATGAGCAAATGAGAGCAAATGAGAGCAAATGAGCCTATGAGCAAATGAGCCTATGAGCAAATGAGCAAATGAGCAAATGAGCAAATGAGCAAATGAGCAAATGAGAGCAAAGGAGTAAATGAGTAAATGAGTAAATGAGCAAATGAGCAAATAAGCAAATGAGCAAATGAGCAAATGAGCAAATGAGCAAATATGAGCAAATGAGCAAATGAGCAAATGAGCAAATGAGCAAATATGAGCAAATGAGCAAATGAGCAAATGAGCAAATGAGCAAATGAGCAAATGAGCAAATGAGCAAATGAGCAAATGAGCAAATGACCAAATGACCAAATGACCAAATGAGCAAATGAGCAAATGAGCAAATGAGCAAATGAGCAAATGAGCAAATGAGAAAATGAGCAAATGAGCAAATGAGCAAATGAGCAAATGATCAAATGATCAAATGAGCAAATGAGCAAATGAGCAAATGAGCAAATGAGCAAATGAGAAAATGAGCAAATTAGAAAATGAGCAAATGATCAAATGAGCAAATGATCAAATGAGCAAATGAGAAAATGAGCAAATTACAAAATGAGCAAATGAGCAAATGAGCAAATGAACAAATGAGAGCAAATGAGCAAATGGGCAAATGAGCAAATGAGCAAATGAGAGCAATTGAGAGCAAATTAGGAAATGAGCAAATGAGAGCAAATGAGCAAATGAGCAAATGAGCAAATGAGCAAATGAGCAAATTAGCAAATTAGCAAATGAGCAAATGAGAGCAAATGAGCAAATGAGCAAATGAACAAATGAGAACATGAGCAAATGAGCAAATGAGAACATGAGCAAATGAGCAAATGAGCAAATGAGCAAATTAGAAAATTAGAAAATGAGCAAATGAGCAAATGAGCAATTGAGCAAATGAGCAAATGAGCAAATGAGCAAATGAGCAAATGAGCAAATGAGCAAATGAGCAAATGAGCAAATGAGCAAATGAGCAAATGAACAAATAAGCAAATGAGCAAATGAGCAAATGAACAAATGAGCAAATAAGCAAATGAGCAAATGAGCAAATGAGCAAGTGAGCAAATGAGCAAATGAGCAAATGAGAAAATGAGCAAATGAGCAAATTAGCAAATTAGAGCAAATGAGAGCAAATGAGAGCAAATGAGAGCAAATGAGAGCAAATGAGCAAATGAGCAAATGAGCAAATGAGCAAATATGAGCAAATGAGCAAATGAGCAAATGAGCAAATGAGCAATTGAGCAATTGAGCAAATGAGCAAATGAGCAAATGAGCAAATGAGCAAATGAGCAAATGAGCAAATTAGAAAATGAGCAAATGAGCAAATGAGCAAATGAGCAAATGAGCAAATGAGCAATTGGGCAAATGATCAAATGAACAAATGAGCAAATGAGAGCAAATGAGGGCAAATGAGCAAATGAGAGCAAATGAGCAAATGAGCAAATGAGCAAATGAGCGAATGAGCAAATGAGCAAATGAGCAAATGAGAGCAAATGAGCAAATGAGCAAATGAGCAAATAAGCAAATGACCAAATGATCAAATGAGCAAATGAGCAAATGAGAGCAAATGAGAGCAAATGAGCAAATGAGCAAATGAGCCAATGAGCAAATGAGCAAATGAGCAAAGGAGCAAATGAGCAAATGAGCAAATGAGCAAATGAGAGCAAAGGAGTAAATGAGTAAATGAGCAAATGAGCAAATGAGCAAATGAGCAAATGAGCAAATGAGCAAATGAGCAAATGAGAGCAAATGAGGGCAAATGAGAGCAAATGAGGGCAAATGAGCAAATGAGAGCAAATGAGCAAATGAGCAAATGAGCGAATGAGCAAAAAAAAGCAAATGAGCAAATGAGAGCAAATGAGAGCAAATGAGCAAATGAGCAAATGAGCAAATGAGCAAATGAGCAAATGAGCAAATGAGCAAATGAACAAATGAGAAATGAGAGCAAATGAGGGCAAGTGAGAGCAAATGAGGGCAAATGAGCAAATGAGCAAATGAGAGCAAATGAGCAAATGAGCAAATGAGCAAATGAGAGCAAATGAGAGCAAATGAGAGCAAATGAGCAAATGAGCAAATGAGCCTATGAGCAAATGAGCAAATGAGCAAATGAGCAAATGAGCAAATGAGCAAATGAGCAAATGAGAGCAAAGGAGTAAATGAGTAAATGAGTAAATGAGCAAATGAGCAAATAAGCAAATGATCAAATGATCAATTGAGCAAATGAGAGCAAATGAGAGCAAATGAGCAAATGAGCAAATGAGCCTATGAGCAAATGAGCAAATGAGCAAATGAGCAAATATGAGCAAATGAGCAAATGAGCAAATGAGAGCAAAGGAGTATATGAGTAAATGAGTAAATGAGCAAATGAGCAAATAAGTAAATGAGCAAATGAGCAAATGAGCAAATGAGCAAATGAGCAAATGAGCAAATGAGCAAATGAGAAAATGGCCAAATTAGAAAATTAGCAAATGAGCAAATGAGCAAATGATCAAATGAGCAAATGAGCAAATGAGCAAATGAGCAAATGAGAGCAAAGGAGTAAATGAGTAAATGAGTAAATGAGTAAATGAGCAAATGAGCAAATAAGCAAATGATCAAATGATCAAATGAGCAAATGAGAGCAAATGAGAGCAAATGAGCAAATGAGCAAATGAGCCTATGAGCAAATGAGCAAATGAGCAAATGAGCAAATATGAGCAAATGAGCAAATGAGCAAATGAGAGCAAAGGAGTATATGAGTAAATGAGTAAATGAGCAAATGAGCAAATAAGCAAATGAGCAAATGAGCAAATGAGCAAATGAGCAAATGAGCAAATGAGCAAATGAGCAAATGAGCAAATGAGCAAATGAGAAAATGACCAAATTAGAAAATGAGCAAATGAGCAAATGAGCAAATGATCAAATGAGCAAATGAGCAAATGAGCAAATGAACAAATGAGAGCAAATGAGAGCAAATGAGCAAATGAGCAAATGAGCAAATGAGCAAATGAGCAAATGAGCAAATGAGCAAATGAGCAAATGAGCAAATGAGCAAATGAGCAAATGAGCAAATGAGCAAATGAGCAAATGAGCAAATGAGCAAATGAGAAAATGACCAAATTAGAAAATGAGCAAATGAGCAAATGAGCAAATGAGAGCAATTGAGAGCAAATTAGGAAATGAGCAAATGAGAGCAAATGAGCAAATGAGCAAATAAGCAAATGAGCAAATGAGCAAATGAGCAAATGAGCAAATGAGCAAATTAGCAAATGAGCAAATGAGAGCAAATGAGCAAATGAGCAAATGAGCAAATGAGCAAATGAGCAAATGATCAAATGATCAAATGATCAAATGATCAAATGAGCAAATGAGCAAATGAGAGCAAATGAGAGCAAATGAGCAAATGAGCAAATGAGCCTATGAGCAAATGAGCAAATGAGCAAATGAGCAAATGAGCAAATGAGCAAATGAGAGCAAAGGAGTAAATGAGTAAATGAGTAAATGAGCAAATGAGCAAATAAGCAAATGAGCAAATGAGCAAATGAGCAAATGAGCAAATATGAGCAAATGAGCAAATGAGCAAATGAGCAAATGAGCAAATATGAGCAAATTAGCAAATGAGCAAATGAGCAAATGATCAAATGATCAAATGAGCAAATGAGCAAATGAGCAAATGAGAAAATGAGCAAATGAGAAAATGAGCAAATTAGAAAATGAGCAAATAATCAAATGAGCAAATGATCAAATGAGCAAATGAGAAAATGAGCAAATTAGAAAATGAGCAAATGAGCAAATGAGCAAATGAACAAATGAGAGCAAATGAGCAAATGGGCAAATGAGCAAATGAGCAAATGAGAGCAATTGAGAGCAAATTAGGAAATGAGCAAATGAGAGCAAATGAGCAAATGAGCAAATGAGCAAATGAGCAAATTAGCAAATTAGCAAATGAGCAAATGAGAGCAAATGAGCAAATGAGCAAATGAACAAATGAGAACATGAGCAAATGAGCAAATGAGCAAATGAGCAAATTAGAAAATTAGAAAATGAGCAAATGAGCAAATGAGCAATTGAGCAAATGAGCAAATGAGCAAATGAGCAAATGAGCAAATGAGCAAATGAACAAATGAGCAAATGAGAAAATGAACAAATGAGCAAATAAGCAAATGAGCAAATGAGCAAATGAGCAAGTGAGCAAATGAGCAAATGAGCAAATGAGCAAATGAGCAAATGAGCAAATGAGCAAATGAGCAAATGAGAGCAAATGAGAGCAAATGAGAGCAAATGAGAGCAAATGAGAGCAAATGAGCAAATGAGCAAATGAGCAAATGAGCAAATATGAGCAAATGAGCAAATGAGCAAATGAGCAAATGAGCAAATAAGCAAATGACCAAATGATCAAATGATCAAATGATCAAATGATCAAATGAGCAAATGAGCAAATGAGAGCAAATGAGAGCAAATGAGCAAATGAGCAAATGAGCCAATGAGCAAATGAGCAAATGAGCAAAGGAGCAAATGAGCAAATGAGCAAATGAGCAAATGAGAGCAAAGGAGTAAATGAGTAAATGAGCAAATGAGCAAATGAGCAAATGAGCAAATGAGCAAATGAGCAAATGAGAAAATGAGCAAATGAGCAAATGAGCAAATGAGCAAATGAGAAAATGACCAAATTAGAAAATGAGCAAATGAGCAAATGAGAAAATGATCAAATGAGCAAATGAGCAAATGAGCAAATGAGCAAATGAGCAAATGAGAGCAAAGGAGTAAATGAGTAAATGAGTAAATGAGCAAATGAGCAAATAAGCAAATGATCAAATGATCAAATGAGCAAATGAGAGCAAATGAGAGCAAATGAGCAAATGAGCAAATGAGCCTATGAGCAAATGAGCAAATGAGCAAATGAGCAAATATGAGCAAATGAGCAAATGAGCAAATGAGAGCAAAGGAGTATATGAGTAAATGAGTAAATGAGCAAATGAGCAAATAAGCAAATGAGCAAATGAGCAAATGAGCAAATGAGCAAATGAGCAAATGAGCAAATGAGCAAATATGAGCAAATGAGCAAATGAGCAAATGAGCAAATGAGCAAATATGAGCAAATTAGCAAATGAGCAAATGAGCAAATGATCAAATGATCAAATGAGCAAATGAGCAAATGAGCAAATGAGAAAATGAGCAAATGAGAAAATGAGCAAATTAGAAAATGAGCAAATAATCAAATGAGCAAATGATCAAATGAGCAAATGAGAAAATGAGCAAATTAGAAAATGAGCAAATGAGCAAATGAGCAAATGAACAAATGAGAGCAAATGAGCAAATGGGCAAATGAGCAAATGAGCAAATGAGAGCAATTGAGAGCAAATTAGGAAATGAGCAAATGAGAGCAAATGAGCAAATGAGCAAATGAGCAAATGAGCAAATTAGCAAATTAGCAAATGAGCAAATGAGAGCAAATGAGCAAATGAGCAAATGAACAAATGAGAACATGAGCAAATGAGCAAATGAGCAAATGAGCAAATTAGAAAATTAGAAAATGAGCAAATGAGCAAATGAGCAATTGAGCAAATGAGCAAATGAGCAAATGAGCAAATGAGCAAATGAGCAAATGAACAAATGAGCAAATGAGAAAATGAACAAATGAGCAAATAAGCAAATGAGCAAATGAGCAAATGAGCAAGTGAGCAAATGAGCAAATGAGCAAATGAGCAAATGAGCAAATGAGCAAATGAGCAAATGAGCAAATGAGAGCAAATGAGAGCAAATGAGAGCAAATGAGAGCAAATGAGAGCAAATGAGCAAATGAGCAAATGAGCAAATGAGCAAATATGAGCAAATGAGCAAATGAGCAAATGAGCAAATGAGCAAATAAGCAAATGACCAAATGATCAAATGATCAAATGATCAAATGATCAAATGAGCAAATGAGCAAATGAGAGCAAATGAGAGCAAATGAGCAAATGAGCAAATGAGCCAATGAGCAAATGAGCAAATGAGCAAAGGAGCAAATGAGCAAATGAGCAAATGAGCAAATGAGAGCAAAGGAGTAAATGAGTAAATGAGCAAATGAGCAAATGAGCAAATGAGCAAATGAGCAAATGAGCAAATGAGCAAATGAGCAAATGAGCAAATGAGCAAATGAGCAAATGAGAAAATGACCAAATTAGAAAATGAGCAAATGAGCAAATGAGAAAATGATCAAATGAGCAAATGAGCAAATGAGCAAATGAGCAAATGAGCAAATGAGAGCAAAGGAGTAAATGAGTAAATGAGTAAATGAGCAAATGAGCAAATAAGCAAATGATCAAATGATCAAATGAGCAAATGAGAGCAAATGAGAGCAAATGAGCAAATGAGCAAATGAGCCTATGAGCAAATGAGCAAATGAGCAAATGAGCAAATATGAGCAAATGAGCAAATGAGCAAATGAGAGCAAAGGAGTATATGAGTAAATGAGTAAATGAGCAAATGAGCAAATAAGCAAATGAGCAAATGAGCAAATGAGCAAATGAGCAAATGAGCAAATGAGCAAATGAGCAAATGAGCAAATGAGAAAATGACCAAATTAGAAAATGAGCAAATGAGCAAATGAGCAAATGATCAAATGAGCAAATGAGCAAATGAGCAAATGAACAAATGAGAGCAAATGAGCAAATGAGCAAATGAGCAAATGAGCAAATGAGCAAATGAGCAAATGATCAAATGAGCAAATGAGCAAATGAGCAAATGAGCAAATGAGCAAATGAGCAAATGAGCAAATGAGAGCAATTGAGAGCAAATTAGGAAATGAGCAAATGAGAGCAAATGAGCAAATGAGCAAATAAGCAAATGAGCAAATGAGCAAATGAGCAAATGAGCAAATTAGCAAATGAGCAAATTAGCAAATGAGCAAATGAGAGCAAATGAGAGCAAATGAGCAAATGAGCAAATGAGCAAATGAGCAAATGAGCAAATGAGCAAATGATCAAATGATCAAATGATCAAATGGTCAAATGATCAAATGAGCAAATGAGCAAATGAGAGCAAATGAGAGCAAATGAGCAAATGAGCAAATGAGCCTATGAGCAAATGAGCAAATGAGCAAATGAGCAAATGAGCAAATGAGCAAATGAGAGCAAAGGAGTAAATGAGTAAATGAGTAAATGAGCAAATGAGCAAATAAGCAAATGAGCAAATGAGCAAATGAGCAAATGAGCAAATATGAGCAAATGAGCAAATGAGCAAATGAGCAAATGAGCAAATATGAGCAAATGAGCAAATGAGCAAATGAGCAAATGAGCAAATGAGCAAATGAGCAAATGAGCAAATGAGCAAATGAGCAAATGACCAAATGACCAAATGACCAAATGACCAAATGAGCAAATGAGCAAATGAGCAAATGAGCAAATGAGCAAATGAGCAAATGAGAAAATGAGCAAATGAGCAAATGAGCAAATGAGCAAATGATCAAATGATCAAATGAGCAAATGAGCAAATGAGCAAATGAGCAAATGAGCAAATGAGCAAATGAGAAAATGAGCAAATGAGCAAATGAGCAAATGAGCAAATGAGCAAATGAGCAAATGAGCAAATGAGCAAATGACCAAATGACCAAATGACCAAATGACCAAATGAGCAAATGAGCAAATGAGCAAATGAGCAAATGAGCAAATGAGCAAATGAGAAAATGAGCAAATGAGCAAATGAGCAAATGAGCAAATGATCAAATGATCAAATGAGCAAATGAGCAAATGAGCAAATGAGCAAATGAGCAAATGAGCAAATGAGAAAATGAGCAAATTAGAAAATGAGCAAATGATCAAATGAGCAAATGATCAAATGAGCAAATGAGAAAATGAGCAAATTACAAAATGAGCAAATGAGCAAATGAGCAAATGAACAAATGAGAGCAAATGAGCAAATGGGCAAATGAGCAAATGAGCAAATGAGAGCAATTGAGAGCAAATTAGGAAATGAGCAAATGAGAGCAAATGAGCAAATGAGCAAATGAGCAAATGAGCAAATGAGCAAATTAGCAAATTAGCAAATGAGCAAATGAGAGCAAATGAGCAAATGAGCAAATGAACAAATGAGAACATGAGCAAATGAGCAAATGAGAACATGAGCAAATGAGCAAATGAGCAAATGAGCAAATTAGAAAATTAGAAAATGAGCAAATGAGCAAATGAGCAATTGAGCAAATGAGCAAATGAGCAAATGAGCAAATGAGCAAATGAGCAAATGAGCAAATGAGCAAATGAGCAAATGAGCAAATGAGCAAATGAACAAATAAGCAAATGAGCAAATGAGCAAATGAACAAATGAGCAAATAAGCAAATGAGCAAATGAGCAAATGAGCAAGTGAGCAAATGAGCAAATGAGCAAATGAGAAAATGAGCAAATGAGCAAATTAGCAAATTAGAGCAAATGAGAGCAAATGAGAGCAAATGAGAGCAAATGAGAGCAAATGAGCAAATGAGCAAATGAGCAAATGAGCAAATATGAGCAAATGAGCAAATGAGCAAATGAGCAAATGAGCAATTGAGCAATTGAGCAAATGAGCAAATGAGCAAATGAGCAAATGAGCAAATGAGCAAATGAGCAAATTAGAAAATGAGCAAATGAGCAAATGAGCAAATGAGCAAATGAGCAAATGAGCAATTGGGCAAATGATCAAATGAACAAATGAGCAAATGAGAGCAAATGAGGGCAAATGAGCAAATGAGAGCAAATGAGCAAATGAGCAAATGAGCAAATGAGCGAATGAGCAAATGAGCAAATGAGCAAATGAGAGCAAATGAGCAAATGAGCAAATGAGCAAATAAGCAAATGACCAAATGATCAAATGATCAAATGATCAAATGATCAAATGAGCAAATGAGCAAATGAGAGCAAATGAGAGCAAATGAGCAAATGAGCAAATGAGCCAATGAGCAAATGAGCAAATGAGCAAAGGAGCAAATGAGCAAATGAGCAAATGAGCAAATGAGAGCAAAGGAGTAAATGAGTAAATGAGCAAATGAGCAAATGAGCAAATGAGCAAATGAGCAAATGAGCAAATGAGCAAATGAGAGCAAATGAGGGCAAATGAGAGCAAATGAGGGCAAATGAGCAAATGAGAGCAAATGAGCAAATGAGCAAATGAGCGAATGAGCAAAAAAAAGCAAATGAGCAAATGAGAGCAAATGAGAGCAAATGAGCAAATGAGCAAATGAGCAAATGAGCAAATGAGCAAATGAGCAAATGAGCAAATGAACAAATGAGAAATGAGAGCAAATGAGGGCAAGTGAGAGCAAATGAGGGCAAATGAGCAAATGAGCAAATGAGAGCAAATGAGCAAATGAGCAAATGAGCAAATGAGAGCAAATGAGAGCAAATGAGAGCAAATGAGCAAATGAGCAAATGAGCCTATGAGCAAATGAGCAAATGAGCAAATGAGCAAATGAGCAAATGAGCAAATGAGCAAATGAGCAAATGAGAGCAAAGGAGTAAATGAGTAAATGAGTAAATGAGCAAATGAGCAAATAAGCAAATGATCAAATGATCAATTGAGCAAATGAGAGCAAATGAGAGCAAATGAGCAAATGAGCAAATGAGCCTATGAGCAAATGAGCAAATGAGCAAATGAGCAAATATGAGCAAATGAGCAAATGAGCAAATGAGAGCAAAGGAGTATATGAGTAAATGAGTAAATGAGCAAATGAGCAAATAAGCAAATGAGCAAATGAGCAAATGAGCAAATGAGCAAATGAGCAAATGAGCAAATGAGCAAATGAGAAAATGGCCAAATTAGAAAATTAGCAAATGAGCAAATGAGCAAATGATCAAATGAGCAAATGAGCAAATGAGCAAATGAGCAAATGAGAGCAAAGGGGTAAATGAGTAAATGAGTAAATGAGTAAATGAGCAAATGAGCAAATAAGCAAATGATCAAATGATCAAATGAGCAAATGAGAGCAAATGAGAGCAAATGAGCAAATGAGCAAATGAGCCTATGAGCAAATGAGCAAATGAGCAAATGAGCAAATATGAGCAAATGAGCAAATGAGCAAATGAGAGCAAAGGAGTATATGAGTAAATGAGTAAATGAGCAAATGAGCAAATAAGCAAATGAGCAAATGAGCAAATGAGCAAATGAGCAAATGAGCAAATGAGCAAATGAGCAAATGAGCAAATGAGCAAATGAGCAAATGAGAAAATGACCAAATTAGAAAATGAGCAAATGAGCAAATGAGCAAATGATCAAATGAGCAAATGAGCAAATGAGCAAATGAACAAATGAGAGCAAATGAGAGCAAATGAGCAAATGAGCAAATGAGCAAATGAGCAAATGAGCAAATGAGCAAATGAGCAAATGAGCAAATGAGCAAATGAGCAAATGAGCAAATGAGCAAATGAGCAAATGAGCAAATGAGCAAATGAGCAAATGAGCAAATGAGAAAATGACCAAATTAGAAAATGAGCAAATGAGCAAATGAGCAAATGAGAGCAATTGAGAGCAAATTAGGAAATGAGCAAATGAGAGCAAATGAGCAAATGAGCAAATAAGCAAATGAGCAAATGAGCAAATGAGCAAATGAGCAAATGAGCAAATTAGCAAATGAGCAAATGAGAGCAAATGAGCAAATGAGCAAATGAGCAAATGAGCAAATGAGCAAATGATCAAATGATCAAATGATCAAATGATCAAATGAGCAAATGAGCAAATGAGAGCAAATGAGAGCAAATGAGCAAATGAGCAAATGAGCCTATGAGCAAATGAGCAAATGAGCAAATGAGCAAATGAGCAAATGAGCAAATGAGAGCAAAGGAGTAAATGAGTAAATGAGTAAATGAGCAAATGAGCAAATAAGCAAATGAGCAAATGAGCAAATGAGCAAATGAGCAAATATGAGCAAATGAGCAAATGAGCAAATGAGCAAATGAGCAAATATGAGCAAATTAGCAAATGAGCAAATGAGCAAATGATCAAATGATCAAATGAGCAAATGAGCAAATGAGCAAATGAGAAAATGAGCAAATGAGAAAATGAGCAAATTAGAAAATGAGCAAATAATCAAATGAGCAAATGATCAAATGAGCAAATGAGAAAATGAGCAAATTAGAAAATGAGCAAATGAGCAAATGAGCAAATGAACAAATGAGAGCAAATGAGCAAATGGGCAAATGAGCAAATGAGCAAATGAGAGCAATTGAGAGCAAATTAGGAAATGAGCAAATGAGAGCAAATGAGCAAATGAGCAAATGAGCAAATGAGCAAATGAGCAAATTAGCAAATTAGCAAATGAGCAAATGAGAGCAAATGAGCAAATGAGCAAATGAACAAATGAGAACATGAGCAAATGAGCAAATGAGCAAATGAGCAAATTAGAAAATTAGAAAATGAGCAAATGAGCAAATGAGCAATTGAGCAAATGAGCAAATGAGCAAATGAGCAAATGAGCAAATGAGCAAATGAACAAATGAGCAAATGAGAAAATGAACAAATGAGCAAATAAGCAAATGAGCAAATGAGCAAATGAGCAAGTGAGCAAATGAGCAAATGAGCAAATGAGCAAATGAGCAAATGAGCAAATGAGCAAATGAGCAAATGAGAGCAAATGAGAGCAAATGAGAGCAAATGAGAGCAAATGAGCAAATGAGCAAATGAGCAAATGAGCAAATGAGCAAATATGAGCAAATGAGCAAATGAGCAAATGAGCAAATGAGCAAATGAGCAATTGAGCAAATGAGCAAATGAGCAAATGAGCAAATGAGAGCAAATGAGGGCAAATGAGCAAATGAAAGCAAATGAGCAAATGAGCAAATGAGAGCAAATGAGCGAATGAGCAAATGAGCAAATGAGCAAATGAGAGCAAATGAGCAAATGAGCAAATGAGCAAATAAGCAAATGACCAAATGATCAAATGATCAAATGATCAAATGATCAAATGAGCAAATGAGCAAATGAGAGCAAATGAGAGCAAATGAGCAAATGAGCAAATGAGCCAATGAGCAAATGAGCAAATGAGCAAATGAGCAAATGAGCAAATGAGCAAATGAGCAAATGAGAGCAAAGGAGTAAATGAGTAAATGAGCAAATGAGCAAATGAGCAAATGAGCAAATGAGCAAATGAGCAAATGAGCAAATGAGAGCAAATGAGGGCAAATGAGAGCAAATGAGGGCAAATGAGCAAATGAGAGCAAATGAGCAAATGAGCAAATGAGCGAATGAGCAAAAAAAAGCAAATGAGCAAATGAGAGCAAATGAGAGCAAATGAGCAAATGAGCAAATGAGCAAATGAGCAAATGAGCAAATGAGCAAATGAACAAATGAGAAATGAGAGCAAATGAGGGCAAGTGAGAGCAAATGAGGGCAAATGAGCAAATGAGCAAATGAGAGCAAATGAGCAAATGAGCAAATGAGCAAATGAGAGCAAATGAGCAAATGAGAGCAAATGAGAGCAAATGAGAGCAAATGAGCAAATGAGCAAATGAGCAAATGAGCAAATGAGCAAATGAGCAAATGAGAGCAAAGGAGTAAATGAGTAAATGAGTAAATGAGCAAATGAGCAAATAAGCAAATGATCAAATGATCAATTGAGCAAATGAGAGCAAATGAGAGCAAATGAGCAAATGAGCAAATGAGCCTATGAGCAAATGAGCAAATGAGCAAATGAGCAAATATGAGCAAATGAGCAAATGAGCAAATGAGAGCAAAGGAGTATATGAGTAAATGAGTAAATGAGCAAATGAGCAAATAAGCAAATGAGCAAATGAGCAAATGAGCAAATGAGCAAATGAGCAAATGAGCAAATGAGAAAATGACCAAATTAGAAAATTAGCAAATGAGCAAATGAGCAAATGATCAAATGAGCAAATGAGCAAATGAGCAAATGAGCAAATGAGCAAATGAGAGCAAAGGAGTAAATGAGTAAATGAGTAAATGAGTAAATGAGCAAATGAGCAAATAAGCAAATGATCAAATGATCAAATGAGCAAATGAGAGCAAATGAGAGCAAATGAGCAAATGAGCAAATGAGCCTATGAGCAAATGAGCAAATGAGCAAATGAGCAAATATGAGCAAATGAGCAAATGAGCAAATGAGAGCAAAGGAGTATATGAGTAAATGAGTAAATGAGCAAATGAGCAAATAAGCAAATGAGCAAATGAGCAAATGAGCAAATGAGCAAATGAGCAAATGAGCAAATGAGCAAATGAGCAAATGACCAAATTAGAAAATGACCAAATTAGAAAATGAGCAAATGAGCAAATGAGCAAATGATCAAATGAGCAAATGAGCAAATGAGCAAATGAACAAATGAGAGCAAATGAGCAAATGAGCAAATGAGCAAATGAGCAAATGAGCAAATGAGCAAATGAGCAAATGAGCAAATGAGCAAATTAGCAAATGAGCAAATGAGCAAATGAGAGCAAATGAGCAAATGAGCAAATGAACAAATGAGAACATGAGCAAATGAGCAAATGAGCAAATGAGCAAATTAGAAAATTAGAAAATGAGCAAATGAGCAAATGAGCAATTGAGCAAATGAGCAAATGAGCAAATGAGCAAATGAGCAAATGAGCAAATGAGCAAATGAGAGCAATTGAGAGCAAATTAGGAAATGAGCAAATGAGAGCAAATGAGCAAATGAGCAAATGAGCAAATGAGCAAATTAGCAAATTAGCAAATGAGCAAATGAGAGCAAATGAGCAAATGAGCAAATGAACAAATGAGAACATGAGCAAATGAGCAAATGAGCAAATGAGCAAATTAGAAAATTAGAAAATGAGCAAATGAGCAAATGAGCAATTGAGCAAATGAGCAAATGAGCAAATGAGCAAATGAGCAAATGAGCAAATGAACAAATGAGCAAATGAGAAAATGAACAAATGAGCAAATAAGCAAATGAGCAAATGAGCAAATGAGCAAGTGAGCAAATGAGCAAATGAGCAAATGAGCAAATGAGCAAATGAGCAAATGAGCAAATGAGCAAATGAGAGCAAATGAGAGCAAATGAGAGCAAATGAGAGCAAATGAGAGCAAATGAGCAAATGAGCAAATGAGCAAATGAGCAAATATGAGCAAATGAGCAAATGAGCAAATGAGCAAATGAGCAAATGAGCAATTGAGCAAATGAGCAAATGAGCAAATGAGCAAATGAGAGCAAATGAGGTCAAATGAGCAAATGAAAGCAAATGAGCAAATGAGCAAATGAGAGCAAATGAGCGAATGAGCAAATGAGCAAATGAGCAAATGAGAGCAAATGAGCAAATGAGCAAATGAGCAAATAAGCAAATGACCAAATGATCAAATGATCAAATGATCAAATGATCAAATGAGCAAATGAGCAAATGAGAGCAAATGAGAGCAAATGAGCAAATGAGCAAATGAGCCAATGAGCAAATGAGCAAATGAGCAAATGAGCAAATGAGCAAATGAGCAAATGAGCAAATGAGAGCAAAGGAGTAAATGAGTAAATGAGCAAATGAGCAAATGAGCAAATGAGCAAATGAGCAAATGAGCAAATGAGCAAATGAGAGCAAATGAGGGCAAATGAGAGCAAATGAGGGCAAATGAGCAAATGAGAGCAAATGAGCAAATGAGCAAATGAGCGAATGAGCAAAAAAAAGCAAATGAGCAAATGAGAGCAAATGAGAGCAAATGAGCAAATGAGCAAATGAGCAAATGAGCAAATGAGCAAATGAGCAAATGAGCAAATGAACAAATGAGAAATGAGAGCAAATGAGGGCAAGTGAGAGCAAATGAGGGCAAATGAGCAAATGAGCAAATGAGAGCAAATGAGCAAATGAGCAAATGAGCAAATGAGAGCAAATGAGCAAATGAGAGCAAATGAGAGCAAATGAGAGCAAATGAGCAAATGAGCAAATGAGCAAATGAGCAAATGAGCAAATGAGCAAATGAGAGCAAAGGAGTAAATGAGTAAATGAGTAAATGAGCAAATGAGCAAATAAGCAAATGATCAAATGATCAATTGAGCAAATGAGAGCAAATGAGAGCAAATGAGCAAATGAGCAAATGAGCCTATGAGCAAATGAGCAAATGAGCAAATGAGCAAATATGAGCAAATGAGCAAATGAGCAAATGAGAGCAAAGGAGTATATGAGTAAATGAGTAAATGAGCAAATGAGCAAATAAGCAAATGAGCAAATGAGCAAATGAGCAAATGAGCAAATGAGCAAATGAGCAAATGAGCAAATGAGAAAATGACCAAATTAGAAAATTAGCAAATGAGCAAATGAGCAAATGATCAAATGAGCAAATGAGCAAATGAGCAAATGAGCAAATGAGCAAATGAGAGCAAAGGAGTAAATGAGTAAATGAGTAAATGAGTAAATGAGCAAATGAGCAAATAAGCAAATGATCAAATGATCAAATGAGCAAATGAGAGCAAATGAGAGCAAATGAGCAAATGAGCAAATGAGCCTATGAGCAAATGAGCAAATGAGCAAATGAGCAAATATGAGCAAATGAGCAAATGAGCAAATGAGAGCAAAGGAGTATATGAGTAAATGAGTAAATGAGCAAATGAGCAAATAAGCAAATGAGCAAATGAGCAAATGAGCAAATGAGCAAATGAGCAAATGAGCAAATGAGCAAATGAGCAAATGACCAAATTAGAAAATGACCAAATTAGAAAATGAGCAAATGAGCAAATGAGCAAATGATCAAATGAGCAAATGAGCAAATGAGCAAATGAACAAATGAGAGCAAATGAGCAAATGAGCAAATGAGCAAATGAGCAAATGAGCAAATGAGCAAATGAGCAAATGAGCAAATGAGCAAATGAGCAAATGAGCAAATGAGCAAATGAGCAAATGAGCAAATGAGCAAATGAGCAAATGAGCAAATGAGCAAATGAGAAAATGACCAAATTAGAAAATGAGCAAATGAGCAAATGAGCAAATGAGAGCAATTGAGAGCAAATTAGGAAATGAGCAAATGAGAGCAAATGAGCAAATGAGCAAATAAGCAAATGAGCAAATGAGCAAATGAGCAAATGAGCAAATGAGCAAATTAGCAAATGAGCAAATGAGAGCAAATGAGCAAATTAGCAAATGAGCAAATGAGAGCAAATGAGCAAATGAGCAAATGAGCAAATGAGCAAATGATCAAATGATCAAATGATCAAATGATCAAATGATCAAATGAGCAAATGAGCAAATGAGAGCAAATGAGAGCAAATGAGCAAATGAGCAAATGAGCCTATGAGCAAATGAGCAAATGAGCAAATGAGCAAATGAGCAAATGAGCAAATGAGAGCAAAGGAGTAAATGAGTAAATGAGTAAATGAGCAAATGAGCAAATAAGCAAATGAGCAAATGAGCAAATGAGCAAATGAGCAAATATGAGCAAATGAGCAAATGAGCAAATGAGCAAATGAGCAAATATGAGCAAATTAGCAAATGAGCAAATGAGCAAATGATCAAATGATCAAATGAGCAAATGAGCAAATGAGCAAATGAGAAAATGAGCAAATGAGAAAATGAGCAAATTAGAAAATGAGCAAATAATCAAATGAGCAAATGATCAAATGAGCAAATGAGAAAATGAGCAAATTAGAAAATGAGCAAATGAGCAAATGAGCAAATGAACAAATGAGAGCAAATGAGCAAATGGGCAAATGAGCAAATGAGCAAATGAGAGCAATTGAGAGCAAATTAGGAAATGAGCAAATGAGAGCAAATGAGCAAATGAGCAAATGAGCAAATGAGCAAATGAGCAAATTAGCAAATTAGCAAATGAGCAAATGAGAGCAAATGAGCAAATGAGCAAATGAACAAATGAGAACATGAGCAAATGAGCAAATGAGCAAATGAGCAAATTAGAAAATTAGAAAATGAGCAAATGAGCAAATGAGCAATTGAGCAAATGAGCAAATGAGCAAATGAGCAAATGAGCAAATGAGCAAATGAACAAATGAGCAAATGAGAAAATGAACAAATGAGCAAATAAGCAAATGAGCAAATGAGCAAATGAGCAAGTGAGCAAATGAGCAAATGAGCAAATGAGCAAATGAGCAAATGAGCAAATGAGCAAATGAGCAAATGAGAGCAAATGAGAGCAAATGAGAGCAAATGAGAGCAAATGAGAGCAAATGAGCAAATGAGCAAATGAGCAAATGAGCAAATATGAGCAAATGAGCAAATGAGCAAATGAGCAAATGAGCAAATGAGCAATTGAGCAAATGAGCAAATGAGCAAATGAGCAAATGAGAGCAAATGAGGGCAAATGAGCAAATGAGAGCAAATGAGCAAATGAGCAAATGAGAGCAAATGAGCGAATGAGCAAATGAGCAAATGAGCAAATGAGAGCAAATGAGCAAATGAGCAAATGAGCAAATAAGCAAATGACCAAATGATCAAATGATCAAATGAGCAAATGAGCAAATGAGCAAATGATCAAATGAGCAAATGAGCAAATGAGCAAATGAGCAAATGAGCAAATGAGAGCAAAGGAGTAAATGAGTAAATGAGTAAATGAGCAAATGAGCAAATAAGCAAATGATCAAATGATCAAATGAGCAAATGAGAGCAAATGAGAGCAAATGAGCAAATGAGCAAATGAGCCTATGAGCAAATGAGCAAATGAGCAAATGAGCAAATATGAGCAAATGAGCAAATGAGCAAATGAGAGCAAAGGAGTATATGAGTAAATGAGTAAATGAGCAAATGAGCAAATAAGCAAATGAGCAAATGAGCAAATGAGCAAATGAGCAAATGAGCAAATGAGCAAATGAGCAAATGAGCAATTGGGCAAATGATCAAATGAACAAATGAGCAAATGAGAGCAAATGAGGGCAAATGAGCAAATGAGAGCAAATGAGCAAATGAGCAAATGAGAGCAAATGAGCGAATGAGCAAATGAGCAAATGAGCAAATGAGAGCAAATGAGCAAATGAGCAAATGAGCAAATAAGCAAATGACCAAATGATCAAATGATCAAATGATCAAATGATCAAATGAGCAAATGAGCAAATGATCAAATGAGCAAATGAGCAAATGAGCAAATGAGCAAATGAGCAAATGAGAGCAAAGGAGTAAATGAGTAAATGAGTAAATGAGTAAATGAGCAAATGAGCAAATAAGCAAATGATCAAATGATCAAATGAGCAAATGAGAGCAAATGAGAGCAAATGAGCAAATGATCAAATGATCAAATGAGAAAATGAGCAAATTAGAAAATGAGCAAATGATCAAATGAGCAAATGAGCAAATGAGCAAATGAGCAAATGAGCAAATGAGCAAATGAGCAAATGAGCAAATGACCAAATGACCAAATGATCAAATGACCAAATGAGCAAATGAGCAAATGAGCAAATGAGCAAATGAGCAAATGAGAAAATGAGCAAATGAGCAAATGAGCAAATGAGCAAATGATCAAATGATCAAATGAGCAAATGAGCAAATGAGCAAATGAGAAAATGAGCAAATGAGCAAATGAGCAAATGAGCAAATGATCAAATGATCAAATGAGCAAATGAGCAAATGATCAAATGAGCAAATGAGCAAATGAGCAAATGAGCAAATGAGAAAATGAGCAAATGAGCAAATGAGCAAATGAGCAAATGATCAAATGATCAAATGAGCAAATGAGCAAATGAGCAAATGATCAAATGAGCAAATGAGAAAATGAGCAAATTAGAAAATGAGCAAATGATCAAATGAGCAAATGATCAAATGAGCAAATGAGAAAATGAGCAAATTAGAAAATGAGCAAATGAGCAAATGAGCAAATGAACAAATGAGAGCAAATGAGCAAATGGGCAAATGAGCAAATGAGCAAATGAGAGCAATTGAGAGCAAATTAGGAAATGAGCAAATGAGAGCAAATGAGCAAATGAGCAAATGAGCAAATGAGCAAATGAGCAAATTAGCAAATTAGCAAATTAGCAAATGAGCAAATGAGAGCAAATGAGCAAATGAGCAAATGAACAAATGAGAACATGAGCAAATGAGCAAATGAGAACATGAGCAAATGAGCAAATGAGCAAATGAGCAAATTAGAAAATTAGAAAATGAGCAAATGAGCAAATGAGCAATTGAGCAAATGAGCAAATGAGCAAATGAGCAAATGAGCAAATGAGCAAATGAGCAAATGAGCAAATGAGCAAATGAGCAAATGAACAAATAAGCAAATGAGCAAATGAGCAAATGAACAAATGAGCAAATAAGCAAATGAGCAAATGAGCAAATGAGCAAGTGAGCAAATGAGCAAATGAGCAAATGAGCAAATGAGCAAATGAGCAAATGAGCAAATGAGCAAATTAGCAAATGACCAAATGATCAAATGATCAAATGATCAAATGATCAAATGAGCAAATGAGCAAATGAGAGCAAATGAGAGCAAATGAGCAAATGAGCAAATGAGCCAATGAGCAAATGAGCAAATGAGCAAAGGAGCAAATGAGCAAATGAGCAAATGAGCAAATGAGAGCAAAGGAGTAAATGAGTAAATGAGCAAATGAGCAAATGAGCAAATGAGCAAATGAGCAATTGAGCAAATGAGCAAATGAGCAAATGAGCAAATATGAGCAAATGAGCAAATGAGCAAATGAGCAAATGAGCAAATGAGCAAATGAGAAAATGACCAAATTAGAAAATGAGCAAATGAGCAAATGATCAAATGATCAAATGAGCAAATGAGCAAATGAGCAAATGAGCAAATGAGCAAATGAGCAAATGAGAGCAAAGGAGTAAATGAGTAAATGAGTAAATGAGCAAATGAGCAAATAAGCAAATGATCAAATGATCAAATGAGCAAATGAGAGCAAATGAGAGCAAATGAGCAAATGGGCAAATGAGCCTATGAGCAAATGAGCAAATGAGCAAATGAGCAAATATGAGCAAATGAGCAAATGAGCAAATGAGAGCAAAGGAGTATATGAGTAAATGAGTAAATGAGCAAATGAGCAAATAAGCAAATGAGCAAATGAGCAAATGAGCAAATGAGCAAATGAGCAAATGAGCAAATGAGCAAATGAACAAATGAGAGCAAATGAGCAAATGAGCAAATGAGCAAATGAGCAAATGAGCAAATGATCAAATGAGCAAATGAGCAAATGAGCAAATGAGCAAATGAGCAAATGAGCAAATGAGCAAATGAGCAAATGATCAAATGAGCAAATGAGCAAATGAGAGCAAATGAGCAAATGAGCAAATGAACAAATGAGAACATGAGCAAATGAGCAAATGAGCAAATGAGCAAATTAGAAAATTAGAAAATGAGCAAATGAGCAAATTAGCAAATGAGCAAATGAGAGCAAATGAGCAAATGAGCAAATGAACAAATGAGAACATGAGCAAATGAGCAAATGAGCAAATGAGCAAATGAGCAAATGAACAAATAAGCAAATTAGAAAATTAGAAAATGAGCAAATGAGCAAATGAGCAATTGAGCAAATGAGCAAATGAGCAAATGAGCAAATGAGCAAATGAGCAAATGAGCAAATGAGCAAATGAGCAAATGAGCAAATGAACAAATAAGCAAATGAGCAAATGAGCAAATGAACAAATGAGCAAATAAGCAAATGAGCAAATGAGCAAATGAGCAAGTGAGCAAATGAGCAAATGAGCAAATGAGCAAATGAGCAAATGAGCAAATGAGAGCAAAGGAGTAAATGAGTAAATGAGTAAATGAGCAAATGAGCAAATAAGCAAATGATCAAATGATCAAATGAGCAAATGAGAGCAAATGAGAGCAAATGAGCAAATGAGCAAATGAGCCTATGAGCAAATGAGCAAATGAGCAAATGAGCAAATATGAGCAAATGAGCAAATGAGCAAATGAGAGCAAAGGAGTATATGAGTAAATGAGTAAATGAGCAAATGAGCAAATAAGCAAATGAGCAAATGAGCAAATGAGCAAATGAGCAAATGAGCAAATGAGCAAATGAGCAAATGAGCAAATGAGCAAATGAGCAATTGGGCAAATGATTCAATGAACAAATGAGCAAATGAGAGCAAATGAGGGCAAATGAGCAAATGGGAGCAAATGAGCAAATGAGCAAATGAGAGCAAATGAGCGAATGAGCAAATAAGCAAATGAGCAAATGAGAGCAAATGAGCAAATGAGCAAATGAGCAAATAAGCAAATGACCAAATGATCAAATGATCAAATGATCAAATGATCAAATGAGCAAATGAGCAAATGAGAGCAAATGAGAGCAAATGAGCAAATGAGCAAATGAGCCAATGAGCAAATGAGCAAATGAGCAAAGGAGCAAATGAGCAAATGAGCAAATGAGCAAATGAGAGCAAAGGAGTAAATGAGTAAATGAGCAAATGAGCAAATGAGCAAATGAGCAAATGAGCAAATGAGCAAATGAGCAAATGAGCAAATGAGCAAATGAGCAAATGAGCAAATGAGCAAATGAGAAAATGACCAAATTAGAAAATGAGCAAATGAGCAAATGAGAAAATGATCAAATGAGCAAATGAGCAAATGAGCAAATGAGCAAATGAGCAAATGAGAGCAAAGGAGTAAATGAGTAAATGAGTAAATGAGCAAATGAGCAAATAAGCAAATGATCAAATGATCAAATGAGCAAATGAGAGCAAATGAGAGCAAATGAGCAAATGAGCAAATGAGCCTATGAGCAAATGAGCAAATGAGCAAATGAGCAAATATGAGCAAATGAGCAAATGAGCAAATGAGAGCAAAGGAGTATATGAGTAAATGAGTAAATGAGCAAATAAGCAAATAAGCAAATGAGCAAATGAGCAAATGAGCAAATGAGCAAATGAGCAAATGAGCAAATGAGCAAATGAGCAAATGAGCCTATGAGCAAATGAGCAAATGAGCAAATGAGCAAATATGAGCAAATGAGCAAATGAGCAAATGAGAGCAAAGGAGTATATGAGTAAATGAGTAAATGAGCAAATGAGCAAATAAGCAAATGAGCAAATGAGCAAATGAGCAAATGAGCAAATGAGCAAATGAGCAAATGAGCAAATGAGCAATTGGGCAAATGATCAAATGAACAAATGAGCAAATGAGAGCAAATGAGGGCAAATGAGCAAATGAGAGCAAATGAGCAAATGAGCAAATGAGAGCAAATGAGCGAATGAGCAAATGAGCAAATGAGAGCAAATGAGCAAATGAGCAAATGAGCAAATGAGCAAATAAGCAAATGACCAAATGATCAAATGATCAAATGATCAAATGATCAAATGAGCAAATGAGCAAATGAGAGCAAATGAGAGCAAATGAGCAAATGAGAAAATGACCAAATTAGAAAATGAGCAAATGAGCAAATGAGCAAATGATCAAATGATCAAATGAGCAAATGAGCAAATGAGCAAATGAGCAAATGAGAGCAAAGGAGTAAATGAGTAAATGAGTAAATGAGCAAATGAGCAAATAAGCAAATGATCAAATGATCAAATGAGCAAATGAGAGCAAATGAGAGGAAATGAGCAAATGAGCAAATGAGCTTATGAGCAAATGAGCAAATGAGCAAATGAGCAAATATGAGCAAATGAGCAAATGAGCAAATGAGAGCATAGGAGTATATGAGTAAATGAGTAAATGAGCAAATGAGCAAATGAGCAAATAAGCAAATTAGCAAATGAGCAAATGAGCAAATGAGCAAATGAGCAAATGAGCAAATGAGAAAATGACCAAATTACAAAATGAGCAAATGAGCAAATGAGCAAATGATCAAATGAGCAAATGAGCAAATGAGCAAATGAGCAAATGAGCAAATGAGAGCAAAGGAGTAAATGAGTAAATGAGTAAATGAGCAAATGAGCAAATAAGCAAATGATCAAATGATCAAATGAGCAAATGAGAGCAAATGAGAGCAAATGAGCAAATGAGCAAATGAGCCTATGAGCAAATGAGCAAATGAGCAAATGAGCAAATATGAGCAAATGAGCAAATGAGCAAATGAGAGCAAAGGAGTATATGAGTAAATGAGTAAATGAGCAAATGAGCAAATAAGCAAATGAGCAAATGAGCAAATGAGCAAATGAGCAAATGAGCAAATGAGCAAATGAGCAAATGAGCAAATGAGCAAATGAGAAAATGAGCAAATGATCAAATGAGCAAATGAGCAAATGAGCAAATGATCAAATGAGCAAATGAGCAAATGAGCAAATGAACAAATGAGAGCAAATGAGCAAATGAGCAAATGAGCAAATTAGCAAATTAGCAAATGAGAGCAAATGAGAGCAAATGAGCAAATGAGCAAATGAGCAAATGAGCAAATGAGCAAATGAGCAAATGATCAAATGATCAAATGGTCAAATGATCAAATGAGCAAATGAGCAAATGAGAGCAAATGAGAGCAAATGAGCAAATGAGCAAATGAGCCTATGAGCAAATGAGCAAATGAGCAAATGAGCAAATGAGCAAATGAGCAAATGAGAGCAAAGGAGTAAATGAGTAAATGAGTAAATGAGCAAATGAGCAAATAAGCAAATGAGCAAATGAGCAAATGAGCAAATGAGCAAATATGAGCAAATGAGCAAATGAGCAAATGAGCAAATGAGCAAATATGAGCAAATGAGCAAATGAGCAAATGAGCAAATGAGCAAATGAGCAAATGAGCAAATGAGCAAATGACCAAATGACCAAATGACCAAATGAGCAAATGAGCAAATGAGCAAATGAGCAAATGAGCAAATGAGCAAATGAGCAAATGAGAAAATGAGCAAATGAGCAAATGAGCAAATGATCAAATGATCAAATGAGCAAATGAGCAAATGAGCAAATGATCAAATGAGCAAATGAGAAAATGAGCAAATTAGAAAATGAGCAAATGATCAAATGAGCAAATGATCAAATGAGCAAATGAGAAAATGAGCAAATTAGAAAATGAGCAAATGAGCAAATGAGCAAATGAACAAATGAGAGCAAATGAGCAAATGGGCAAATGAGCAAATGAGCAAATGAGAGCAATTGAGAGCAAATTAGGAAATGAGCAAATGAGAGCAAATGAGCAAATGAGCAAATAAGCAAATGAGCAAATGAGCAAATGAGCAAATGAGCAAATGAGCAAATGAGCAAATTAGCAAATGAGCAAATGAGAGCAAATGAGAGCAAATGAGCAAATGAGCAAATGAGCAAATGAGCAAATGAGCAAATGAGCAAATGATCAAATGATCAAATGGTCAAATGATCAAATGAGCAAATGAGCAAATGAGAGCAAATGAGAGCAAATGAGCAAATGAGCAAATGAGCCTATGAGCAAATGAGCAAATGAGCAAATGAGCAAATGAGCAAATGAGCAAATGAGAGCAAAGGAGTAAATGAGTAAATGAGTAAATGAGCAAATGAGCAAATAAGCAAATGAGCAAATGAGCAAATGAGCAAATGAGCAAATATGAGCAAATGAGCAAATGAGCAAATGAGCAAATGAGCAAATATGAGCAAATGAGCAAATGAGCAAATGAGCAAATGAGCAAATGAGCAAATGAGCAAATGAGCAAATGACCAAATGACCAAATGACCAAATGACCAAATGAGCAAATGAGCAAATGAGCAAATGAGCAAATGAGCAAATGAGAAAATGAGCAAATGAGCAAATGAGCAAATGAGCAAATGATCAAATGATCAAATGAGCAAATGAGCAAATGAGCAAATGATCAAATGAGCAAATGAGAAAATGAGCAAATTAGAAAATGAGCAAATGATCAAATGAGCAAATGATCAAATGAGCAAATGAGAAAATGAGCAAATTAGAAAATGAGCAAATGAGCAAATGAGCAAATGAACAAATGAGAGCAAATGAGCAAATGGGCAAATGAGCAAATGAGCAAATGAGAGCAATTGAGAGCAAATTAGGAAATGAGCAAATGAGAGCAAATGAGCAAATGAGCAAATGAGCAAATTAGCAAATTAGCAAATGAGCAAATGAGAGCAAATGAGCAAATGAGCAAATGAACAAATGAGAACATGAGCAAATGAGCAAATGAGAACATGAGCAAATGAGCAAATGAGCAAATGAGCAAATTAGAAAATTAGAAAATGAGCAAATGAGCAAATGAGCAAATGATCAAATGATCAAATGAGCAAATGAGCAAATGAGCAAATGAGCAAATGAGCAATTGGGCAAATGATCAAATGAACAAATGAGCAAATGAGAGCAAATGAGCAAATGAGCAAATGAGCAAATGAGCAAATGAGCAAATGAGCAAATGAGCAAATGAGCAATTGGGCAAATGATCAAATGAACAAATGAGCAAATGAGAGCAAATGAGGGCAAATGAGCAAATGAGAGCAAATGAGCAAATGAGCAAATGAGAGCAAATGAGCGAATGAGCAAATGAGCAAATGAGCAAATGAGAGCAAATGAGCAAATGAGCAAATGAGCAAATAAGCAAATGACCAAATGATCAAATGATCAAATGATCAAATGATCAAATGAGCAAATGAGCAAATGAGAGCAAATGAGAGCAAATGAGCAAATGAGCAAATGAGCCAATGAGCAAATGAGCAAATGAGCAAAGGAGCAAATGAGCAAATGAGCAAATGAGCAAATGAGAGCAAAGGAGTAAATGAGTAAATGAGCAAATGAGCAAATGAGCAAATGAGCAAATGAGCCTATGAGCAAATGAGCAAATGAGCAAATGAGCAAATATGAGCAAATGAGCAAATGAGCAAATGAGAGCAAAGGAGTATATGAGTAAATGAGTAAATGAGCAAATGAGCAAATAAGCAAATGAGCAAATGAGCAAATGAGCAAATGAGCAAATGAGCAAAGGAGCAAATGAGCAAATGAGCAAATGAGCAAATGAGAGCAAAGGAGTAAATGAGTAAATGAGCAAATGAGCAAATGAGCAAATGAGCAAATGAGCCTATGAGCAAATGAGCAAATGAGCAAATGAGCAAATATGAGCAAATGAGCAAATGAGCAAATGAGAGCAAAGGAGTATATGAGTAAATGAGTAAATGAGCAAATGAGCAAATAAGCAAATGAGCAAATGAGCAAATGAGCAAATGAGCAAATGAGCAAATGAGCAAATGAGCAAATGAGCAAATGAGCAAATGAGCAATTGGGCAAATGATCAAATGAACAAATGAGCAAATGAGAGCAAATGAGGGCAAATGAGCAAATGAGAGCAAATGAGCAAATGAGCAAATGAGAGCAAATGAGCGAATGAGCAAATGAGCAAATGAGCAAATGAGAGCAAATGAGCAAATGAGCAAATGAGCAAATAAGCAAATGACCAAATGATCAAATGATCAAATGATCAAATGATCAAATGAGCAAATGAGCAAATGAGAGCAAATGAGAGCAAATGAGCAAATGAGCAAATGAGCCAATGAGCAAATGAGCAAATGAGCAAAGGAGAAAATGAGCAAATGAGCAAATGAGCAAATGAGAGCAAAGGAGTAAATGAGTAAATGAGCAAATGAGCAAATGAGCAAATGAGCAAATGAGCAAATGAGCAAATGAGCAAATGAGCAAATGAGCAAATATGAGCAAATGAGCAAATGAGCAAATGAGCAAATGAGCAAATGAGCAAATGAGAAAATGAGAAAATGACCAAATTAGAAAATGAGCAAATGAGCAAATGAGCAAATGATCAAATGAGCAAATGAGCAAATGAGCAAATGAGCAAATGAGCAAATGAGAGCAAAGGAGTAAATGAGTAAATGAGTAAATGAGCAAATGAGCAAATAAGCAAATGATCAAATGATCAAATGAGCAAATGAGAGCAAATGAGAGCAAATGAGCAAATGAGCAAATGAGCCTATGAGCAAATGAGCAAATGAGCAAATGAGCAAATATGAGCAAATGAGCAAATGAGCAAATGAACAAATGAGAACATGAGCAAATGAGCAAATGAGCAAATGAGCAAATTAGAAAATTAGAAAATGAGCAAATGAGCAAATGAGCAATTGAGCAAATGAGCAAATGAGCAAATGAGCAAATGAGCAAATGAGCAAATGAGCAAATGAGCAAATGAGCAAATGAGCAAATGAGAAAATGACCAAATTAGAAAATGAGCAAATGAGCAAATGAGAGCAAATGAGCAAATGAGCAAATGAGCAAATAAGCAAATGACCAAATGATCAAATGATCAAATGATCAAATGATCAAATGAGCAAATGAGCAAATGAGAGCAAATGAGAGCAAATGAGCAAATGAGCCAATGAGCAAATGAGCAAATGAGCAAAGGAGCAAATGAGCAAATGAGCAAATGAGCAAATGAGAGCAAAGGAGTAAATGAGTAAATGAGCAAATGAGCAAATGAGCAAATGAGCAAATGAGCAAATGAGCAAATGAGCAAATATGAGCAAATGAGCAAATGAGCAAATGAGCAAATGAGCAAATGAGCAAATGAGAAAATGACCAAATTAGAAAATGAGCAAATGAGCAAATGAGCAAATGATCAAATGAGCAAATGAGCAAATGAGCAAATGAGCAAATGAGCAAATGAGAGCAAAGGAGTAAATGAGTAAATGAGTAAATGAGCAAATGAGCAAATAAGCAAATGATCAAATGATCAAATGATCAAATGAGCAAATGAGAGCAAATGAGAGCAAATGAGCAAATGAGCAAATGAGCCTATGAGCAAATGAGCAAATGAGCAAATGAGCAAATATGAGCAAATGAGCAAATGAGCAAATGAGAGCAAAGGAGTATATGAGTAAATGAGTAAATGAGCAAATGAGCAAATAAGCAAATGAGCAAATGAGCAAATGAGCAAATGAGCAAATGAGCAAATGAGCAAATGAGCAAATGAGCAAATGATCAAATGAGCAATTGGGCAAATGATCAAATGAGAGCAAATGAGCAAATGAGCAAATGAGAGCAAATGAGCGAATGAGCAAATGAGCAAATGAGCAAATGAGAGCAAATGAGCAAATGAGCAAATGAGCAAATAAGCAAATGACCAAATGATCAAATGATCAAATGATCAAATGATCAAATGATCAAATGAGCAAATGAGCAAATGAGAGCAAATGAGAGCAAATGAGCAAATGAGCAAATGAGCCAATGAGCAAATGAGCAAATGAGCAAAGGAGCAAATGAGCAAATGAGCAAATGAGCAAATGAGAGCAAAGGAGTAAATGAGTAAATGAGCAAATGAGAGCAAATGAGAGCAAATGAGCAAATGAGCAAATGAGCCTATGAGCAAATGAGCAAATGAGCAAATGAGCAAATATGAGCAAATGAGCAAATGAGCAAATGAGAGCAAAGGAGTATATGAGTAAATGAGTAAATGAGCAAATGAGCAAATGATCAAATGAGCAAATGAGCAAATGAGAGCAAATGAGAGCAAATGAGCAAATGAGCAAATGAGCCTATGAGCAAATGAGCAAATGAGCAAATGAGCAAATGAGCAAATATGAGCAAATGAGCAAATGAGCAAATGAGAGCAAAGGAGTATATGAGTAAATGAGTAAATGAGCAAATGAGCAAATAAGCAAATGAGCAAATGAGCAAATGAGCAAATGAGCAAATGAGCAAATGAGCAAATGAGCAAATGAGCAAATGAGCAATTGGGCAAATGATCAAATGAACAAATGAGCAAATGAGAGCAAATGAGGGCAAATGAGCAAATGAGAGCAAATGAGCAAATGAGCAAATGAGAGCAAATGAGCGAATGAGCAAATGAGCAAATGAGCAAATGAGAGCAAATGAGCAAATGAGCAAATGAGCAAATAAGCAAATGACCAAATGATCAAATGATCAAATGATCAAATGATCAAATGAGCAAATGAGCATATGAGAGCAAATGAGAGCAAATGAGCAAATGAGCAAATGAGCCAATGAGCAAATGAGCAAATGAGCAAAGGAGAAAATGAGCAAATGAGCAAATGAGCAAATGAGAGCAAAGGAGTAAATGAGTAAATGAGCAAATGAGCAAATGAGCAAATGAGCAAATGAGCAAATGAGCAAATGAGCAAATGAGCAAATATGAGCAAATGAGCAAATGAGCAAATAAGCAAATGAGCAAATGAGCAAATGAGAAAATGAGAAAATGACCAAATTAGAAAATGAGCAAATGAGCAAATGAGCAAATGATCAAATGAGCAAATGAGCAAATGAGCAAATGAGCAAATGAGCAAATGAGAGCAAAGGAGTAAATGAGTAAATGAGTAAATGAGCAAATGAGCAAATAAGCAAATGATCAAATGATCAAATGAGCAAATGAGAGCAAATGAGAGCAAATGAGCAAATGAGCAAATGAGAGCAAATGAGAGCAAATGAGCAAATGAGCAAATGAGCCTATGAGCAAATGAGCAAATGAGCAAATGAGCAAATGAGCAAATGAGCAAATGAGAGCAAAGGAGTAAATGAGTAAATGAGTAAATGAGCAAATGAGCAAATAAGCAAATGAGCAAATGAGCAAATGAGCAAATGAGCAAATGAGCCTATGAGCAAATGAGCAAATGAGCAAATGAGCAAATATGAGCAAATGAGCAAATGAGCAAATGAGAGCAAAGGAGTATATGAGTAAATGAGTAAATGAGCAAATGAGCAAATGAGCAACTAAGCAAATTAGCAAATGAGCAAATGAGCAAATGAGCAAATGAGCAAATGAGCAAATGAGAGCAAATGAGGGCAAATGAGAGCAAATGAGGGCAAATGAGCAAATGAGAGCAAATGAGCAAATGAGCAAATGAGCGAATGAGCAAAAAAAAGCAAATGAGCAAATGAGAGCAAATGAGAGCAAATGAGCAAATGAGCAAATGAGCAAATGAGCAAATGAGCAAATGAGCAAATGAGCAAATGAGCAAATGAGCAAATGAGCAAATGAGCAAATGAGCAAATGAGCAAATGAACAAATGAGAAATGAGAGCAAATGAGGGCAAGTGAGAGCAAATGAGGGCAAATGAGCAAATGAGCAAATGAGAGCAAATGAGCAAATGAGCAAATGAGCAAATGAGAGCAAATGAGAGCAAATGAGAGCAAATGAGCAAATGAGCAAATGAGCCTATGAGCAAATGAGCAAATGAGCAAATGAGCAAATGAGCAAATGAGCAAATGAGCAAATGAGCAAATGAGAGCAAAGGAGTAAATGAGTAAATGAGTAAATGAGCAAATGAGCAAATAAGCAAATGATCAAATGATCAAATGAGCAAATGAGAGCAAATGAGAGCAAATGAGCAAATGAGCCTATGAGCAAATGAGCAAATGAGCAAATGAGCAAATATGAGCAAATGAGCAAATGAGCAAATGAGAGCAAAGGAGTATATGAGTAAATGAGTAAATGAGCAAATGAGCAAATAAGCAAATGAGCAAATGAGCAAATGAGCAAATGAGCAAATGAGCAAATGAGCAAATGAGCAAATGAGCAAATGAGCAAATGAGAAAATGACCAAATTAGAAAATGAGCAAATGAGCAAATGAGCAAATGATCAAATGAGCAAATGAGCAAATGAGCAAATGAACAAATGAGAGCAAATCAGCAAATGAGCAAATGAGCAAATGAGCAAATGAGCAAATGAGCAAATGAGCAAATGAGCAAATGAGCAAATGAGCAAATGAGCAAATGAGCAAATGAGCAAATGAGCAAATGAGCAAATGAGAAAATGACCAAATTAGAAAATGAGCAAATGAGCAAATGAGCAAATGAGAGCAATTGAGAGCAAATTAGGAAATGAGCAAATGAGAGCAAATGAGCAAATGAGCAAATAAGCAAATGAGCAAATGAGCAAATGAGCAAATGAGCAAATGAGCAAATTAGCAAATGAGCAAATGAGAGCAAATGAGCAAATGAGCAAATGAGCAAATGAGCAAATGATCAAATGATCAAATGATCAAATGATCAAATGATCAAATGATCAAATGAGCAAATGAGAGCAAATGAGAGCAAATGAGCAAATGAGCAAATGAGCCTATGAGCAAATGAGCAAATGAGCAAATGAGCAAATGAGCAAATGAGCAAATGAGAGCAAAGGAGTGAATGAGTAAATCAGTAAATGAGCAAATGAGCAAATAAGCAAATGAGCAAATGAGCAAATGAGCAAATGAGCAAATATGAGCAAATGAGCAAATGAGCAAATGAGCAAATGAGCAAATATGAGCAAATTAGCAAATGACCAAATGAGCAAATGATCAAATGATCAAATGAGCAAATGAGCAAATGAGCAAATGAGAAAATGAGCAAATGAGAAAATGAGCAAATTAGAAAATGAGCAAATAATCAAATGAGCAAATGATCAAATGAGCAAATGAGAAAATGAGCAAATTAGAAAATGAGCAAATGAGCAAATGAGCAAATGAACAAATGAGAGCAAATGAGCAAATGAGCAAATGAGCAAATGAGCAAATGAGAGCAATTGAGAGCAAATTAGGAAATGAGCAAATGAGAGCAAATGAGCAAATGAGCAAATTAGCAAATTAGCAAATGAGCAAATGAGAGCAAATGAGCAAATGAGCAAATGAACAAATGAGAACATGAGCAAATGAGCAAATGAGCAAATGAGCAAATTAGAAAATTAGAAAATGAGCAAATGAGCAAATGAGCAATTGAGCAAATGAGCAAATGAGCAAATGAGCAAATGAGCAAATGAGCAAATGAGCAAATGAGCAAATGAGCAAATGAGCAAATGAGAAAATGACCAAATTAGAAAATGAGCAAATGAGCAAATGAGAGCAAATGAGCAAATGAGCAAATGAGCAAATAAGCAAATGACCAAATGATCAAATGATCAAATGATCAAATGATCAAATGAGCAAATGAGCAAATGAGAGCAAATGAGAGCAAATGAGCAAATGAGCCAATGAGCAAATGAGCAAATGAGCAAAGGAGCAAATGAGCAAATGAGCAAATGAGCAAATGAGAGCAAAGGAGTAAATGAGTAAATGAGCAAATGAGCAAATGAGCAAATGAGCAAATGAGCAAATGAGCAAATGAGCAAATGAGCAAATATGAGCAAATGAGCAAATGAGCAAATGAGCAAATGAGCAAATGAGCAAATGAGAAAATGACCAAATTAGAAAATGAGCAAATGAGCAAATGAGCAAATGATCAAATGAGCAAATGAGCAAATGAGCAAATGAACAAATGAGAGCAAATGAGCAAATGAGCAAATGAGCAAATGAGCAAATGAGCAAATGAGCAAATGAGCAAATGAGCAAATGAGCAAATGAGCAAATGAGCAAATGAGCAAATGAGCAAATGAGCAAATGAGCAAATGAGCAAATGAGCAAATGAGCAAATGAGAAAATGACCAAATTAGAAAATGAGCAAATGAGCAAATGAGAGCAATTGAGAGCAAATTAGGAAATGAGCAAATGAGAGCAAATGAGCAAATGAGCAAATAAGCAAATGAGCAAATGAGCAAATGAGCAAATGAGCAAATGAGCAAATTAGCAAATGAGCAAATGAGAGCAAATGAGCAAATGAGCAAATGAGCAAATGAGCAAATGAGCAAATGATCAAATGATCAAATGATCAAATGATCAAATGATCAAATGAGCAAATGAGAGCAAATGAGAGCAAATGAGCAAATGAGCAAATGAGCCTATGAGCAAATGAGCAAATGAGCAAATGAGCAAATGAGCAAATGAGCAAATGAGAGCAAAGGAGTAAATGAGTAAATGAGTAAATGAGCAAATGAGCAAATAAGCAAATGAGCAAATGAGCAAATGAGCAAATGAGCAAATATGAGCAAATGAGCAAATGAGCAAATGAGCAAATGAGCAAATATGAGCAAATTAGCAAATGAGCAAATGAGCAAATGATCAAATGATCAAATGAGCAAATGAGCAAATGAGCAAATGAGAAAATGAGCAAATGAGAAAATGAGCAAATTAGAAAATGAGCAAATAATCAAATGAGCAAATGATCAAATGAGCAAATGAGAAAATGAGCAAATTAGAAAATGAGCAAATGAGCAAATGAGCAAATGAACAAATGAGAGCAAATGAGCAAATGGGCAAATGAGCAAATGAGCAAATGAGAGCAATTGAGAGCAAATTAGGAAATGAGCAAATGAGAGCAAATGAGCAAATGAGCAAATGAGCAAATGAGCAAATTAGCAAATTAGCAAATGAGCAAATGAGAGCAAATGAGCAAATGAGCAAATGAACAAATGAGAACATGAGCAAATGAGCAAATGAGCAAATGAGCAAATTAGAAAATTAGAAAATGAGCAAATGAGCAAATGAGCAATTGAGCAAATGAGCAAATGAGCAAATGAGCAAATGAGCAAATGAGCAAATGAGCAAATGAGCAAATGAGAAAATGACCAAATTAGAAAATGAGCAAATGAGCAAATGAGAGCAAATGAGCAAATGAGCAAATGAGCAAATAAGCAAATGACCAAATGATCAAATGATCAAATGATCAAATGATCAAATGAGCAAATGAGCAAATGAGAGCAAATGAGAGCAAATGAGCAAATGAGCCAATGAGCAAATGAGCAAATGAGCAAAGGAGCAAATGAGCAAATTAGCAAATGAGCAAATGAGCAAATGAGCAAATGATCAAATGAGCAAATGAGCAAATGAGCAAATGAGAAAATGAGCAAATGAGAAAATGAGCAAATTAGAAAATGAGCAAATAATGAAATGAGCAAATGATCAAATGAGCAAATGAGAAAATGAGCAAATTAGAAAATGAGCAAATGAGCAAATGAGCAAATGAACAAATGAGAGCAAATGAGCAAATGGGCAAATGAGCAAATGAGCAAATGAGAGCAATTGAGAGCAAATTAGGAAATGAGCAAATGAGAGCAAATGAGCAAATGAGCAAATGAGCAAATGAGCAAATTAGCAAATTAGCAAATGAGCAAATGAGAGCAAATGAGCAAATGAGCAAATGAACAAATGAGAACATGAGCAAATGAGCAAATGAGCAAATGAGCAAATTAGAAAATTAGAAAATGAGCAAATGAGCAAATGAGCAATTGAGCAAATGAGCAAATGAGCAAATGAGCAAATGAGCAAATGAGCAAATGAGCAAATGAGCAAATGAGCAAATGAGAAAATGACCAAATTAGAAAATGAGCAAATGAGCAAATGAGAGCAAATGAGCAAATGAGCAAATGAGCAAATAAGCAAATGACCAAATGATCAAATGATCAAATGATCAAATGATCAAATGAGCAAATGAGCAAATGAGAGCAAATGAGAGCAAATGAGCAAATGAGCCAATGAGCAAATGAGCAAATGAGCAAAGGAGCAAATGAGCAAATGAGCAAATGAGCAAATGAGAGCAAAGGAGTAAATGAGTAAATGAGCAAATGAGCAAATGAGCAAATGAGCAAATGAGCAAATGAGCAAATGAGCAAATGAGCAAATATGAGCAAATGAGCAAATGAGCAAATGAGCAAATGAGCAAATGAGCAAATGAGCAAATGAGCAAATGAGCAAATGAGCAAATGAGCAAATGAGAAAATGACCAAATTAGAAAATGAGCAAATGAGCAAATGAGCAAATGAGAGCAATTGAGAGCAAATTAGGAAATGAGCAAATGAGAGCAAATGAGCAAATGAGCAAATAAGCAAATGAGCAAATGAGCAAATGAGCAAATGAGCAAATGAGCAAATTAGCAAATGAGCAAATGAGAGCAAATGAGCAAATGAGCAAATGAGCAAATGAGCAAATGATCAAATGATCAAATGATCAAATGATCAAATGATCAAATGAGCAAATGAGCAAATGAGAGCAATTGAGAGGAAATGAGCAAATGAGCAAATGAGCCTATGAGCAAATGAGCAAATGAGCAAATGAGCAAATGAGCAAATGAGCAAATGAGAGCAAAGGAGTAAATGAGTAAATGAGTAAATGAGCAAATGAGCAAATAAGCAAATGAGCAAATGAGCAAATGAGCAAATGAGCAAATATGAGCAAATGAGCAAATGAGCAAATGAGCAAATGAGCAAATATGAGCAAATTAGCAAATGAGCAAATGAGCAAATGATCAAATGATCAAATGAGCAAATGAGCAAATGAGCAAATGAGAAAATGAGCAAATGAGAAAATGAGCAAATTAGAAAATGAGCAAATAATCAAATGTGCAAATGATCAAATGAGCAAATGAGAAAATGAGCAAATTAGAAAATGAGCAAATGAGCAAATGAGCAAATGAACAAATGAGAGCAAATGAGCAAATGGGCAAATGAGCAAATGAGCAAATGAGAGCAATTGAGAGCAAATTAGGAAATGAGCAAATGAGAGCAAATGAGCAAATGAGCAAATGAGCAAATGAGCAAATTAGCAAATTAGCAAATGAGCAAATGAGAGCAAATGAGCAAATGAGCAAATGAACAAATGAGAACATGAGCAAATGAGCAAATGAGCAAATGAGCAAATTAGAAAATTAGAAAATGAGCAAATGAGCAAATGAGCAATTGAGCAAATGAGCAAATGAGCAAATGAGCAAATGAGCAAATGAGCAAATGAGCAAATGAGCAAATGAGAAAATGACCAAATTAGAAAATGAGCAAATGAGCAAATGAGAGCAAATGAGCAAATGAGCAAATGAGCAAATAAGCAAATGACCAAATGATCAAATGATCAAATGATCAAATGATCAAATGAGCAAATGAGAGCAAATGAGAGCAAATGAGAGCAAATGAGCAAATGAGCCAATGAGCAAATGAGCAAATGAGCAAAGGAGCAAATGAGCAAATGAGCAAATGAGCAAATGAGAGCAAAGGAGTAAATGAGTAAATGAGCAAATGAGCAAATGAGCAAATGAGCAAATGAGCAAATGAGCAAATGAGCAAATGAGCAAATATGAGCAAATGAGCAAATGAGCAAATGAGCAAATGAGCAAATGAGCAAATGAGCAAATGACCAAATTAGAAAATGAGCAAATGAGCAAATGAGCAAATGATCAAATGAGCAAATGAGCAAATGAGCAAATGAGCAAATGAGCAAATGAGAGCAAAGGAGTAAATGAGTAAATGAGTAAATGAGCAAATGAGCAAATAAGCAAATGATCAAATGATCAAATGAGCAAATGAGAGCAAATGAGAGCAAATGAGCAAATGAGCAAATGAGCCTATGAGCAAATGAGCAAATGAGCAAATGAGCAAATATGAGCAAATGAGCAAATGAGCAAATGAGAGCAAAGGAGTATATGAGTAAATGAGTAAATGAGCAAATGAGCAAATAAGCAAATGAGCAAATGAGCAAATGAGCAAATGAGCAAATGAGCAAATGAGCAAATGAGCAAATGAGCAAATGAGCAAATGAGCAATTGGGCAAATGATCAAATGAACAAATGAGCAAATGAGAGCAAATGAGGGCAAATGAGCAAATGGGAGCAAATGAGCAAATGAGCAAATGAGAGCAAATGAGCGAATGAGCAAATGAGCAAATGAGCAAATGAGAGCAAATGAGCAAATGAGCAAATGAGCAAATAAGCAAATGACCAAATGATCAAATGATCAAATGAGCAAATGAGCAAATGAGAGCAAATGAGAGCAAATGAGCAAATGAGCAAATGAGCCAATGAGCAAATGAGCAAATGAGCAAAGGAGCAAATGAGCAAATGAGCAAATGAGCAAATGAGAGCAAAGGAGTAAATGAGTAAATGAGCAAATGAGCAAATGAGCAAATGAGCAAATGAGCAAATGAGCAAATGAGCAAATGAGCAAATGAGCAAATGAGCAAATGAGCAAATGAGCAAATGAGCAAATGAGCAAATGAGAAAATGACCAAATTAGAAAATGAGCAAATGAGCAAATGAGAAAATGATCAAATGAGCAAATGAGCAAATGAGCAAATGAGCAAATGAGCAAATGAGAGCAAAGGAGTAAATGAGTAAATGAGTAAATGAGCAAATGAGCAAATAAGCAAATGATCAAATGATCAAATGAGCAAATGAGAGCAAATGAGAGCAAATGAGCAAATGAGCAAATGAGCCTATGAGCAAATGAGCAAATGAGCAAATGAGCAAATATGAGCAAATGAGCAAATGAGCAAATGAGAGCAAAGGAGTATATGAGTAAATGAGTAAATGAGCAAATGAGCAAATAAGCAAATGAGCAAATGAGCAAATGAGCAAATGAGCAAATGAGCAAATGAGCAAATGAGCAAATGAGCAAATGAGAAAATGACCAAATTAGAAAATGAGCAAATGAGCAAATGAGCAAATGATCAAATGAGCAAATGAGCAAATGAGCAAATGAACAAATGAGAGCAAATGAGCAAATGAGCAAATGAGCAAATGAGCAAATGAGCAAATGAGCAAATGATCAAATGAGCAAATGAGCAAATTAGAAAATGAGCAAATGAGCAAATGAGCAAATGAGCAAATGAGCAAATGAGCAAATGAGCAAATGAGCAAATGAGCAAATGAGAGCAAAGGAGTAAATGAGTAAATGAGTAAATGAGCAAATGAGCAAATAAGCAAATGATCAAATGATCAAATGAGCAAATGAGAGCAAATGAGAGCAAATGAGCAAATGAGCAAATGAGCCTATGAGCAAATGAGCAAATGAGCAAATGAGCAAATATGAGCAAATGAGCAAATGAGCAAATGAGAGCAAAGGAGTATATGAGTAAATGAGTAAATGAGCAAATGAGCAAATAAGCAAATGAGCAAATGAGCAAATGAGCAAATGAGCAAATGAGCAAATGAGCAAATGAGCAAATGAGCAAATGAGCAAATGAGCAATTGGGCAAATGATCAAATGAACAAATGAGCAAATGAGAGCAAATGAGGGCAAATGAGCAAATGAGAGCAAATGAGCAAATGAGCAAATGAGAGCAAATGAGCGAATGAGCAAATGAGCAAATGAGCAAATGAGAGCAAATGAGCAAATGAGCAAATGAGCAAATAAGCAAATGACCAAATGATCAAATGATCAAATGATCAAATGATCAAATGAGCAAATGAGCAAATGAGAGCAAATGAGAGCAAATGAGCAAATGAGCAAATGAGCCAATGAGCAAATGAGCAAATGAGCAAAGGAGCAAATGAGCAAATGAGCAAATGAGCAAATGAGAGCAAAGGAGTAAATGAGTAAATGAGCAAATGAGCAAATGAGCAAATGAGCAAATGAGCAAATGAGCAAATGAGCAAATGAGCAAATGAGCAAATGAGCAAATGAGCAAATGAGCAAATGAGAAAATGACCAAATTAGAAAATGAGCAAATGAGCAAATGAGAAAATGATCAAATGAGCAAATGAGCAAATGAGCAAATGAGCAAATGAGCAAATGAGAGCAAAGGAGTAAATGAGTAAATGAGTAAATGAGCAAATGAGCAAATAAGCAAATGATCAAATGATCAAATGAGCAAATGAGAGCAAATGAGAGCAAATGAGCAAATGAGCAAATGAGCCTATGAGCAAATGAGCAAATGAGCAAATGAGCAAATATGAGCAAATGAGCAAATGAGCAAATGAGAGCAAAGGAGTATATGAGTAAATGAGTAAATGAGCAAATGAGCAAATAAGCAAATGAGCAAATGAGCAAATGAGCAAATGAGCAAATGAGCAAATGAGCAAATGAGCAAATGAGCAAATGAGAAAATGACCAAATTAGAAAATGAGCAAATGAGCAAATGAGCAAATGATCAAATGAGCAAATGAGCAAATGAGCAAATGAACAAATGAGAGCAAATGAGCAAATGAGCAAATGAGCAAATGAGCAAATGAGCAAATGAGCAAATGATCAAATGAGCAAATGAGCAAATGAGCAAATGAGCAAATGAGCAAATGAGCAAATGAGCAAATGAGAGCAATTGAGAGCAAATTAGGAAATGAGCAAATGAGAGCAAATGAGCAAATGAGCAAATAAGCAAATGAGCAAATGAGCAAATGAGCAAATGAGCAAATTAGCAAATGAGCAAATTAGCAAATGAGCAAATGAGAGCAAATGAGAGCAAATGAGCAAATGAGCAAATGAGCAAATGAGCAAATGAGCAAATGAGCAAATGATCAAATGATCAAATGGTCAAATGATCAAATGAGCAAATGAGCAAATGAGAGCAAATGAGAGCAAATGAGCAAATGAGCAAATGAGCCTATGAGCAAATGAGCAAATGAGCAAATGAGCAAATGAGCAAATGAGCAAATGAGAGCAAAGGAGTAAATGAGTAAATGAGTAAATGAGCAAATGAGCAAATAAGCAAATGAGCAAATGAGCAAATGAGCAAATGAGCAAATATGAGCAAATGAGCAAATGAGCAAATGAGCAAATGAGCAAATATGAGCAAATGAGCAAATGAGCAAATGAGCAAATGAGCAAATGAGCAAATGAGCAAATGAGCAAATGAGCAAATGAGCAAATGACCAAATGACCAAATGACCAAATGAGCAAATGAGCAAATGAGCAAATGAGCAAATGAGCAAATGAGCAAATGAGAAAATGAGCAAATGAGCAAATGAGCAAATGAGCAAATGATCAAATGATCAAATGAGCAAATGAGCAAATGAGCAAATGAGCAAATGAGCAAATGAGAAAATGAGCAAATTAGAAAATGAGCAAATGATCAAATGAGCAAATGATCAAATGAGCAAATGAGAAAATGAGCAAATTACAAAATGAGCAAATGAGCAAATGAGCAAATGAACAAATGAGAGCAAATGAGCAAATGGGCAAATGAGCAAATGAGCAAATGAGAGCAATTGAGAGCAAATTAGGAAATGAGCAAATGAGAGCAAATGAGCAAATGAGCAAATGAGCAAATGAGCAAATGAGCAAATTAGCAAATTAGCAAATGAGCAAATGAGAGCAAATGAGCAAATGAGCAAATGAACAAATGAGAACATGAGCAAATGAGCAAATGAGAACATGAGCAAATGAGCAAATGAGCAAATTAGAAAATTAGAAAATGAGCAAATGAGCAAATGAGCAATTGAGCAAATGAGCAAATGAGCAAATGAGCAAATGAGCAAATGAGCAAATGAGCAAATGAGCAAATGAGCAAATGAGCAAATGAGCAAATGAACAAATAAGCAAATGAGCAAATGAGCAAATGAACAAATGAGCAAATAAGCAAATGAGCAAATGAGCAAATGAGCAAGTGAGCAAATGAGCAAATGAGCAAATGAGAAAATGAGCAAATGAGCAAATTAGCAAATTAGAGCAAATGAGAGCAAATGAGAGCAAATGAGAGCAAATGAGAGCAAATGAGCAAATGAGCAAATGAGCAAATGAGCAAATATGAGCAAATGAGCAAATGAGCAAATGAGCAAATGAGCAATTGAGCAATTGAGCAAATGAGCAAATGAGCAAATGAGCAAATGAGCAAATGAGCAAATGAGCAAATTAGAAAATGAGCAAATGAGCAAATGAGCAAATGAGCAAATGAGCAAATGAGCAATTGGGCAAATGATCAAATGAACAAATGAGCAAATGAGAGCAAATGAGGGCAAATGAGCAAATGAGAGCAAATGAGCAAATGAGCAAATGAGCAAATGAGCGAATGAGCAAATGAGCAAATGAGCAAATGAGAGCAAATGAGCAAATGAGCAAATGAGCAAATAAGCAAATGACCAAATGATCAAATGATCAAATGATCAAATGATCAAATGAGCAAATGAGCAAATGAGAGCAAATGAGAGCAAATGAGCAAATGAGCAAATGAGCCAATGAGCAAATGAGCAAATGAGCAAAGGAGCAAATGAGCAAATGAGCAAATGAGCAAATGAGAGCAAAGGAGTAAATGAGTAAATGAGCAAATGAGCAAATGAGCAAATGAGCAAATGAGCAAATGAGCAAATGAGCAAATGAGAGCAAATGAGGGCAAATGAGAGCAAATGAGGGCAAATGAGCAAATGAGAGCAAATGAGCAAATGAGCAAATGAGCGAATGAGCAAAAAAAAGCAAATGAGCAAATGAGAGCAAATGAGAGCAAATGAGCAAATGAGCAAATGAGCAAATGAGCAAATGAGCAAATGAGCAAATGAGCAAATGAACAAATGAGAAATGAGAGCAAATGAGGGCAAGTGAGAGCAAATGAGGGCAAATGAGCAAATGAGCAAATGAGAGCAAATGAGCAAATGAGCAAATGAGCAAATGAGAGCAAATGAGAGCAAATGAGAGCAAATGAGCAAATGAGCAAATGAGCCTATGAGCAAATGAGCAAATGAGCAAATGAGCAAATGAGCAAATGAGCAAATGAGCAAATGAGCAAATGAGAGCAAAGGAGTAAATGAGTAAATGAGTAAATGAGCAAATGAGCAAATAAGCAAATGATCAAATGATCAATTGAGCAAATGAGAGCAAATGAGAGCAAATGAGCAAATGAGCAAATGAGCCTATGAGCAAATGAGCAAATGAGCAAATGAGCAAATATGAGCAAATGAGCAAATGAGCAAATGAGAGCAAAGGAGTATATGAGTAAATGAGTAAATGAGCAAATGAGCAAATAAGCAAATGAGCAAATGAGCAAATGAGCAAATGAGCAAATGAGCAAATGAGCAAATGAGCAAATGAGAAAATGGCCAAATTAGAAAATTAGCAAATGAGCAAATGAGCAAATGATCAAATGAGCAAATGAGCAAATGAGCAAATGAGCAAATGAGAGCAAAGGAGTAAATGAGTAAATGAGTAAATGAGTAAATGAGCAAATGAGCAAATAAGCAAATGATCAAATGATCAAATGAGCAAATGAGAGCAAATGAGAGCAAATGAGCAAATGAGCAAATGAGCCTATGAGCAAATGAGCAAATGAGCAAATGAGCAAATATGAGCAAATGAGCAAATGAGCAAATGAGAGCAAAGGAGTATATGAGTAAATGAGTAAATGAGCAAATGAGCAAATAAGCAAATGAGCAAATGAGCAAATGAGCAAATGAGCAAATGAGCAAATGAGCAAATGAGCAAATGAGCAAATGAGCAAATGAGAAAATGACCAAATTAGAAAATGAGCAAATGAGCAAATGAGCAAATGATCAAATGAGCAAATGAGCAAATGAGCAAATGAACAAATGAGAGCAAATGAGAGCAAATGAGCAAATGAGCAAATGAGCAAATGAGCAAATGAGCAAATGAGCAAATGAGCAAATGAGCAAATGAGCAAATGAGCAAATGAGCAAATGAGCAAATGAGCAAATGAGCAAATGAGCAAATGAGCAAATGAGCAAATGAGAAAATGACCAAATTAGAAAATGAGCAAATGAGCAAATGAGCAAATGAGAGCAATTGAGAGCAAATTAGGAAATGAGCAAATGAGAGCAAATGAGCAAATGAGCAAATAAGCAAATGAGCAAATGAGCAAATGAGCAAATGAGCAAATGAGCAAATTAGCAAATGAGCAAATGAGAGCAAATGAGCAAATGAGCAAATGAGCAAATGAGCAAATGAGCAAATGATCAAATGATCAAATGATCAAATGATCAAATGAGCAAATGAGCAAATGAGAGCAAATGAGAGCAAATGAGCAAATGAGCAAATGAGCCTATGAGCAAATGAGCAAATGAGCAAATGAGCAAATGAGCAAATGAGCAAATGAGAGCAAAGGAGTAAATGAGTAAATGAGTAAATGAGCAAATGAGCAAATAAGCAAATGAGCAAATGAGCAAATGAGCAAATGAGCAAATATGAGCAAATGAGCAAATGAGCAAATGAGCAAATGAGCAAATATGAGCAAATTAGCAAATGAGCAAATGAGCAAATGATCAAATGATCAAATGAGCAAATGAGCAAATGAGCAAATGAGAAAATGAGCAAATGAGAAAATGAGCAAATTAGAAAATGAGCAAATAATCAAATGAGCAAATGATCAAATGAGCAAATGAGAAAATGAGCAAATTAGAAAATGAGCAAATGAGCAAATGAGCAAATGAACAAATGAGAGCAAATGAGCAAATGGGCAAATGAGCAAATGAGCAAATGAGAGCAATTGAGAGCAAATTAGGAAATGAGCAAATGAGAGCAAATGAGCAAATGAGCAAATGAGCAAATGAGCAAATTAGCAAATTAGCAAATGAGCAAATGAGAGCAAATGAGCAAATGAGCAAATGAACAAATGAGAACATGAGCAAATGAGCAAATGAGCAAATGAGCAAATTAGAAAATTAGAAAATGAGCAAATGAGCAAATGAGCAATTGAGCAAATGAGCAAATGAGCAAATGAGCAAATGAGCAAATATGAGCAAATGAGTAAATGAGTAAATGAGAGCAAAGGAGTATATGAGTAAATGAGTAAATGAGCAAATGAGCAAATAAGCAAATGAGCAAATGAGCAAATGAGCAAATGAGCAAATGAGCAAATGAGCAAATGAGCAAATATGAGCAAATGAGCAAATGAGCAAATGAGCAAATGAGCAAATATGAGCAAATTAGCAAATGAGCAAATGAGCAAATGATCAAATGATCAAATGAGCAAATGAGCAAATGAGCAAATGAGAAAATGAGCAAATGAGAAAATGAGCAAATTAGAAAATGAGCAAATAATCAAATGAGCAAATGATCAAATGAGCAAATGAGAAAATGAGCAAATTAGAAAATGAGCAAATGAGCAAATGAGCAAATGAACAAATGAGAGCAAATGAGCAAATGGGCAAATGAGCAAATGAGCAAATGAGAGCAATTGAGAGCAAATTAGGAAATGAGCAAATGAGAGCAAATGAGCAAATGAGCAAATGAGCAAATGAGCAAATTAGCAAATTAGCAAATGAGCAAATGAGAGCAAATGAGCAAATGAGCAAATGAACAAATGAGAACATGAGCAAATGAGCAAATGAGCAAATGAGCAAATTAGAAAATTAGAAAATGAGCAAATGAGCAAATGAGCAATTGAGCAAATGAGCAAATGAGCAAATGAGCAAATGAGCAAATGAGCAAATGAACAAATGAGCAAATGAGAAAATGAACAAATGAGCAAATAAGCAAATGAGCAAATGAGCAAATGAGCAAGTGAGCAAATGAGCAAATGAGCAAATGAGCAAATGAGCAAATGAGCAAATGAGCAAATGAGCAAATGAGAGCAAATGAGAGCAAATGAGAGCAAATGAGAGCAAATGAGAGCAAATGAGCAAATGAGCAAATGAGCAAATGAGCAAATATGAGCAAATGAGCAAATGAGCAAATGAGCAAATGAGCAAATGAGCAAAGGAGCAAATGAGCAAATGAGCAAATGAGCAAATGAGAGCAAAGGAGTAAATGAGTAAATGAGCAAATGAGCAAATGAGCAAATGAGCAAATAAGCAAATGAGCAAATGAGCAAATGAGCAAATGAGCAAATGAGCAAATGAGCAAATGAGCAAATGAGCAAATGAGCAAATGAGCAAATGACCAAATTAGAAAATGAGCAAATGAGCAAATGAGCAAATGATCAAATGAGCAAATGAGCAAATGAGCAAATGAACAAATGAGAGCAAATGAGCAAATGAGCAAATGAGCAAATGAGCAAATGAGCAAATGAGCAAATGAGCAAATGAGCAAATGAGCAAATGAGCAAATGAGCAAATGAGCAAATGAGCAAATGAGCAAATGAGCAAATGAGAAAATGACCCAATTAGAAAATGAGCAAATGAGCAAATGAGCAAATGAGCAAATGAGCAAATGAGAGCAATTGAGAGCAAATTAGGAAATGAGCAAATGAGAGCAAATGAGCAAATGAGCAAATAAGCAAATGAGCAAATGAGCAAATGAGCAAATGAGCAAATGAGCAAATGAGCAAATTAGCAAATGAGCAAATGAGAGCAAATGAGAGCAAATGAGCAAATGAGCAAATGAGCAAATGAGCAAATGATCAAATGATCAAATGATCAAATGATCAAATGATCAAATGAGCAAATGAGCAAATGAGAGCAAATGAGAGCAAATGAGCAAATGAGCAAATGAGCCTATGAGCAAATGAGCAAATGAGCAAATGAGCAAATGAGCAAATGAGCAAATGAGAGCAAAGGAGTAAATGAGTAAATGAGTAAATGAGCAAATGAGCAAATAAGCAAATGAGCAAATGAGCAAATGAGCAAATGAGCAAATATGAGCAAATGAGCAAATGAGCAAATGAGCAAATGAGCAAATATGAGCAAATGAGCAAATGAGCAAATGAGCAAATGAGCAAATGAGCAAATGAGCAAATGAGCAAATGAGCAAATGAGCAAATGAGCAAATGACCAAATGACCAAATGAGCAAATGAGCAAATGAGCAAATGAGCAAATGAGCAAATGAGCAAATGAGAAAATGAGCAAATGAGCAAATGAGCAAATGAGCAAATGATCAAATGATCAAATGAGCAAATGAGCAAATGAGCAAATGATCAAATGAGCAAATGAGAAAATGAGCAAATTAGAAAATGAGCAAATGATCAAATGAGCAAATGAGCAAATGAGCAAATGAGCAAATGAGCAAATGAGAAAATGACCCAATTAGAAAATGAGCAAATGAGCAAATGAGCAAATGAGCAAATGAGCAAATGAGAGCAATTGAGAGCAAATTAGGAAATGAGCAAATGAGAGCAAATGAGCAAATGAGCAAATAAGCAAATGAGCAAATGAGCAAATGAGCAAATGAGCAAATGAGCAAATGAGCAAATTAGCAAATGAGCAAATGAGAGCAAATGAGAGCAAATGAGCAAATGAGCAAATGAGCAAATGAGCAAATGATCAAATGATCAAATGATCAAATGATCAAATGATCAAATGAGCAAATGAGCAAATGAGAGCAAATGAGAGCAAATGAGCAAATGAGCAAATGAGCCTATGAGCAAATGAGCAAATGAGCAAATGAGCAAATGAGCAAATGAGCAAATGAGAGCAAAGGAGTAAATGAGTAAATGAGTAAATGAGCAAATGAGCAAATAAGCAAATGAGCAAATGAGCAAATGAGCAAATGAGCAAATATGAGCAAATGAGCAAATGAGCAAATGAGCAAATGAGCAAATATGAGCAAATGAGCAAATGAGCAAATGAGCAAATGAGCAAATGAGCAAATGAGCAAATGAGCAAATGAGCAAATGAGCAAATGACCAAATGACCAAATGACCAAATGAGCAAATGAGCAAATGAGCAAATGAGCAAATGAGCAAATGAGCAAATGAGAAAATGAGCAAATGAGCAAATGAGCAAATGAGCAAATGATCAAATGATCAAATGAGCAAATGAGCAAATGAGCAAATGAGAAAATGAGCAAATGAGAAAATGAGCAAATTAGAAAATGAGCAAATGATCAAATGAGCAAATGATCAAATGAGCAAATGAGAAAATGAGCAAATTAGAAAATGAGCAAATGAGCAAATGAGCAAATGAACAAATGAGAGCAAATGAGCAAATGGGCAAATGAGCAAATGAGCAAATGAGAGCAATTGAGAGCAAATTAGGAAATGAGCAAATGAGAGCAAATGAGCAAATGAGCAAATGAGCAAATGAGCAAATTAGCAAATTAGCAAATTAGCAAATGAGCAAATGAGAGCAAATGAGCAAATGAGCAAATGAACAAATGAGAACATGAGCAAATGAGCAAATGAGCAAATGAGCAATTGAGCAAATGAGCAAATGAGCAAATGAGCAAATGAGCAAATGAGCAAATGAGCAAATGAGCAAATGAGCAAATGAGCAAATGAACAAATAAGCAAATGAGCAAATGAGCAAATGAACAAATGAGCAAATAAGCAAATGAGCAAATGAGCAAATGAGCAAGTGAGCAAATGAGCAAATGAGCAAATGAGCAAATGAGCAAATGAGCAAATGAGCAAATGAGCAAATTAGCAAATTAGCAAATGAGAGCAAATGAGAGCAAATGAGAGCAAATGAGAGCAAATGAGCAAATGAGCAAATGAGCAAATGAGCAAATATGAGCAAATGAGCAAATGAGCAAATGAGCAAATGAGCAATTGAGCAATTGAGCAAATGAGCAAATGAGCAAATGAGCAAATGAGCAAATGAGCAAATGAGCAAATTAGAAAATGAGCAAATGAGCAAATGAGCAAATGAGCAAATGAGCAAATGAGCAAATGAGCAATTGGGCAAATGATCAAATGAACAAATGAGCAAATGAGAGCAAATGAGGGCAAATGAGCAAATGAGAGCAAATGAGCAAATGAGCAAATGAGAGCAAATGAGCGAATGAGCAAATGAGCAAATGAGCAAATGAGAGCAAATGAGCAAATGAGCAAATGAGCAAATAAGCAAATGACCAAATGATCAAATGATCAAATGATCAAATGATCAAATGAGCAAATTAGCAAATGAGAGCAAATGAGAGCAAATGAGCAAATGAGCAAATGAGCCAATGAGCAAATGAGCAAATGAGCAAAGGAGCAAATGAGCAAATGAGCAAATGAGCAAATGAGAGCAAAGGAGTAAATGAGTAAATGAGCAAATGAGCAAATGAGCAAATGAGCAAATGAGCAAATGAGCAAATGAGCAAATGAGCAAATGAGCAAATGAGCAAATATGAGCAAATGAGCAAATGAGCAAATGAGCAAATGAGCAAATGAGCAAATGAGAAAATGACCAAATTAGAAAATGAGCAAATGAGCAAATGAGCAAATGATCAAATGAGCAAATGAGCAAATGAGCAAATGAGCAAATGAGCAAATGAGAGCAAAGGAGTAAATGAGTAAATGAGTAAATGAGCAAATGAGCAAATAAGCAAATGATCAAATGATCAAATGAGCAAATGAGAGCAAATGAGCAAATGAGCAAATGAGCAAATGAGCCTATGAGCAAATGAGCAAATGAGCAAATGAGCAAATATGAGCAAATGAGCAAATGAGCAAATGAGAGCAAAGGAGTATATGAGTAAATGAGTAAATGAGCAAATGAGCAAATAAGCAAATGAGCAAATGAGCAAATGAGCAAATGAGCAAATGAGCAAATGAGCAAATGAGCAAATGAACAAATGAGAGCAAATGAGCAAATGAGCAAATGAGCAAATGAGCAAATGAGCAAATGAGCAAATGAGCAAATGAGCAAATGAGCAAATGAGCAAATGAGCAAATGAGCAAATGAGCAAATGAGAAAATGACCAAATTAGAAAATGAGCAAATGAGCAAATGAGCAAATGATCAAATGAGCAAATGAGCAAATGAGCAAATGAACAAATGAGAGCAAATGAGCAAATGAGCAAATGAGCAAATGAGCAAATGAGCAAATGAGCAAATGATCAAATGAGCAAATGAGCAAATGAGCAAATGAGCAAATGAGCAAATGAGCAAATGAGCAAATGAGCAAATGAGCAAATGAGAAAATGACCAAATTAGAAAATGAGCAAATGAGCAAATGAGCAAATTATCAAATGGGCAAATGAGCAAATGAGCAAATGAGAGCAATTGAGAGCAAATTAGGAAATGAGCAAATGAGAGCAAATGAGCAAATGAGCAAATAAGCAAATGAGCAAATGAGCAAATGAGCAAATGAGCAAATGAGCAAATTAGCAAATGAGCAAATGAGAGCAAATGAGCAAATGAGCAAATGAGCAAATGATCAAATGATCAAATGATCAAATGATCAAATGAGCAAATGAGCAAATGAGAGCAAATGAGAGCAAATGAGCAAATGAGCAAATGAGCAAATGAGCAAATGAGCAAATGAGCAAATGAGCAAATGAGAGCAAATGAGTAAATGAGTAAATGAGTAAATGAGCAAATGAGCAAATAAGCAAATGAGCAAATGAGCAAATGAGCAAATGAGCAAATATGAGCAAATGAGCAAATGAGCAAATGAGCAAATGAGAAAATATGAGCAAATGAGCAAATGAGCAAATGAGCAAATGAGCAAATGAGCAAATGAGCAAATGAGCAAATGAGAAAATGACCAAATTAGAAAATGAGCAAATGAGCAAATGAGCAAATGATCAAATGAGCAAATGAGCAAATGAGCAAATGAGCAAATGAGCAAATGAGAGCAAAGGAGTAAATGAGTAAATGAGTAAATGAGCAAATGAGCAAATAAGCAAATGATCAAATGATCAAATGAGCAAATGAGAGCAAATGAGAGCAAATGAGCAAATGAGCAAATGAGCCTATGAGCAAATGAGCAAATGAGCAAATGAGCAAATATGAGCAAATGAGCAAATGAGCAAATGAGAGCAAAGGAGTATATGAGTAAATGAGTAAATGAGCAAATGAGCAAATAAGCAAATGAGCAAATGAGCAAATGAGCAAATGAGCAAATGAGCAAATGAGCAAATGAGCAAATGAGCAATTGGGAAAATGATCAAATGAACAAATGAGCAAATGAGAGCAAATGAGGGCAAATGAGCAAATGAGAGCAAATGAGCAAATGAGCAAATGAGAGCAAATGAGCGAATGAGCAAATGAGCAAATGAGCAAATGAGCAAATGAGCAAATGAGAGCAAAGGAGTAAATGAGTAAATGAGTAAATGAGCAAATGAGCAAATAAGCAAATGATCAAATGATCAAATGAGCAAATGAGAGCAAATGAGAGCAAATGAGCAAATGAGCAAATGAGCCTATGAGCAAATGAGCAAATGAGCAAATGAGCAAATATGAGCAAATGAGAAAATGAGCAAATGAGAGCAAAGGAGTATATGAGTAAATGAGTAAATGAGCAAATGAGCAAATAAGCAAATGAGCAAATGAGCAAATGAGCAAATGAGCAAATGAGCAAATGAGCAAATGAGCAAATGAGCAAATGAGCAAATGAGCAAATGAGCAATTGGGCAAATGATCAAATGAACAAATGAGCAAATGAGAGCAAATGAGGGCAAATGAGCAAATGAGAGCAAATGAGCAAATGAGCAAATGAGAGCAAATGAGCGAATGAGCAAATGAGCAAATGAGCAAATGAGAGCAAATGAGCAAATGAGCAAATGAGCAAATAAGCAAATGACCAAATGATCAAATGATCAAATGATCAAATGATCAAATGAGCAAATGAGCAAATGAGAGCAAATGAGAGCAAATGAGCAAATGAGCAAATGAGCCAATGAGCAAATGAGCAAATGAGCAAAGGAGCAAATGAGCAAATGAGCAAATGAGCAAATGAGAGCAAAGGAGTAAATGAGTAAATGAGCAAATGAGCAAATGAGCAAATGAGCAAATGAGCAAATGAGCAAATGAGCAAATGAGCAAATGAGCAAATGAGCAAATATGAGCAAATGAGCAAATGAGCAAATGAGCAAATGAGCAAATGAGCAAATGAGAAAATGACCAAATTAGAAAATGAGCAAATGAGCAAATGAGCAAATGATCAAATGAGAAAATGAGCAAATGAGCAAATGAGCAAATGAGCAAATGAGAGCAAAGGAGTAAATGAGTAAATGAGTAAATGAGCAAATGAGCAAATAAGCAAATGATCAAATGATCAAATGAGCAAATGAGAGCAAATGAGAGCAAATGAGCAAATGAGCAAATGAGCCTATGAGCAAATGAGCAAATGAGCAAATGAGCAAATGAGAGCAAAGGAGTATATGAGTAAATGAGTAAATGAGCAAATGAGCAAATGAGCAAATAAGCAAATGAGCAAATGAGCAAATGAGCAAATGAGCAAATGAGCAAATGAGCAAATGAGCAAATGAGCAAATGAGCAAATGAGAAAATGACCAAATTAGAAAATGAGCAAATGAGCAAATGAACAAATGATCAAATGAGCAAATGAGCAAATGAGCAAATGAGCAAATGAGCAAATGAGAGCAAAGGAGTAAATGAGTAAATGAGTAAATGAGCAAATGAGCAAATAAGCAAATGATCAAATGATCAAATGAGCAAGTGAGAGCAAATGAGAGCAAATGAGCAAATGAGCAAATGAGCCTATGAGCAAATGAGCAAATGAGCAAATGAGCAAATATGAGCAAATGAGCAAATGAGCAAATGAGAGCAAAGGAGTATATGAGTAAATGAGTAAATGAGCAAATGAGCAAATAAGCAAATGAGCAAATGAGCAAATGAGCAAATGAGCAAATGAGCAAATGAGCAAATGAGCAAATGAGCAAATGAGCAAATGAGCAAATGACCAAATTAGAAAATGAGCAAATGAGCAAATGAGCAAATGATCAAATGAGCAAATGAGCAAATGAGCAAATGAACAAATGAGAGCAAATGAGCAAATGAGCAAATGAGCAAATGAGCAAATGAGCAAATGAGCAAATGATCAAATGAGCAAATGAGCAAATGAGCAAATGAGCAAATGAGCAAATGAGCAAATGAGCAAATGAGCAAATGAGAAAATGACCCAATTAGAAAATGAGCAAATGAGCAAATGAGCAAATGAGCAAATGAGCAAATGAGAGCAATTGAGAGCAAATTAGGAAATGAGCAAATGAGAGCAAATGAGCAAATGAGCAAATGAGCAAATTAGCAAATGAGCAAATGAGAGCAAATGAGAGCAAATGAGCAAATGAGCAAATGAGCAAATGAGCAAATGATCAAATGATCAAATGATCAAATGATCAAATGATCAAATGAGCAAATGAGCAAATGAGAGCAAATGAGAGCAAATGAGCAAATGAGCAAATGAGCCTATGAGCAAATGAGCAAATGAGCAAATGAGCAAATGAGCAAATGAGCAAATGAGAGCAAAGGAGTAAATGAGTAAATGAGTAAATGAGCAAATGAGCAAATAAGCAAATGAGCAAATGAGCAAATGAGCAAATGAGAGCAAAGGAGTAAATGAGTAAATGAGCAAATGAGCAAATGAGCAAATGAGCAAATATGAGCAAATGAGCAAATGAGCAAATGAGAGCAAAGGAGTATATGAGTAAATGAGTAAATGAGCAAATGAGCAAATAAGCAAATGAGCAAATGAGCAAATGAGCAAATGAGCAAATGAGCAAATGAGCAAATGAGCAAATGAGCAAATGAGCAAATGACCAAATTAGAAAATGAGCAAATGAGCAAATGAGCAAATGATCAAATGAGCAAATGAGCAAATGAGCAAATGAACAAATGAGAGCAAATGAGCAAATGAGCAAATGAGCAAATGAGCAAATGAGCAAATGAGCAAATGATCAAATGAGCAAATGAGCAAATGAGCAAATGAGCAAATGAGCAAATGAGCAAATGAGCAAATGAGCAAATGAGAAAATGACCCAATTAGAAAATGAGCAAATGAGCAAATGAGCAAATGAGCAAATGAGCAAATGAGAGCAATTGAGAGCAAATTAGGAAATGAGCAAATGAGAGCAAATGAGCAAATGAGCAAATAAGCAAATGAGCAAATGAGCAAATGAGCAAATGAGCAAATGAGCAAATGAGCAAATTAGCAAATGAGCAAATGAGAGCAAATGAGAGCAAATGAGCAAATGAGCAAATGAGCAAATGAGCAAATGATCAAATGATCAAATGATCAAATGATCAAATGATCAAATGAGCAAATGAGCAAATGAGCAAATGAGAGCAAATGAGCAAATGAGCAAATGAGCCTATGAGCAAATGAGCAAATGAGCAAATGAGCAAATGAGCAAATGAGCAAATGAGAGCAAAGGAGTAAATGAGTAAATGAGTAAATGAGCAAATGAGCAAATGAGCAAATAAGCAAATGAGCAAATGAGCAAATGAGCAAATGAGCAAATATGAGCAAATGAGCAAATGAGCAAATGAGCAAATGAGCAAATATGAGCAAATGAGCAAATGAGCAAATGAGCAAATGAGCAAATGAGCAAATGAGCAAATGAGCAAATGAGCAAATGAGCAAATGACCAAATGACCAAATGAGCAAATGAGCAAATGAGCAAATGAGCAAATGAGCAAATGAGCAAATGAGCAAATGAGAAAATGAGCAAATGAGCAAATGAGCAAATGAGCAAATGATCAAATGATCAAATGAGCAAATGAGCAAATGAGCAAATGATCAAATGAGCAAATGAGAAAATGAGCAAATTAGAAAATGAGCAAATGATCAAATGAGCAAATGATCAAATGAGCAAATGAGAAAATGAGCAAATTAGAAAATGACCAAATGAGCAAATGAGCAAATGAACAAATGAGAGCAAATGAGCAAATGGGCAAATGAGCAAATGAGCAAATGAGAGCAATTGAGAGCAAATTAGGAAATGAGCAAATGAGAGCAAATGAGCAAATGAGCAAATGAGCAAATGAGCAAATTAGCAAATTAGCAAATTAGCAAATGAGCAAATGAGAGCAAATGAGCAAATGAGCAAATGAACAAATGAGAACATGAGCAAATGAGCAAATGAGCAAATGAGCAAATTAGAAAATTAGAAAATGAGCAAATGAGCAAATGAGCAATTGAGCAAATGAGCAAATGAGCAAATGAGCAAATGAGCAAATGAGCAAATGAGCAAATGAGCAAATGAGCAAATGAGCAAATGAACAAATAAGCAAATGAGCAAATGAGCAAATGAACAAATGAGCAAATAAGCAAATGAGCAAATGAGCAAATGAGCAAGTGAGCAAATGAGCAAATGAGCAAATGAGCAAATTAGCAAATGAGCAAATGAGCAAATTAGCAAATTAGCAAATGAGAGCAAATGAGAGCAAATGAGAGCAAATGAGAGCAAATGAGAGCAAATGAGCAAATGAGCAAATGAGCAAATGAGCAAATATGAGCAAATGAGCAAATGAGCAAATGAGCAAATGAGCAATTGAGCAATTGAGCAAATGAGCAAATGAGCAAATGAGCAAATGAGCAAATGAGCAAATGAGCAAATTAGAAAATGAGCAAATGAGCAAATGAGCAAATGAGCAAATGAGCAAATGAGAAAATGACCAAATTAGAAAATGAGCAAATGAGCAAATGAGCAAATGATCAAATGAGCAAATGAGCAAATGAGCAAATGAGCAAATGAGCAAATGAGAGCAAAGGAGTAAATGAGTAAATGAGTAAATGAGCAAATGAGCAAATAAGCAAATGATCAAATGATCAAATGAGCAAATGAGAGCAAATGAGAGCAAATGAGCAAATGAGCAAATGAGCCTATGAGCAAATGAGCAAATGAGCAAATGAGCAAATATGAGCAAATGAGCAAATGAGCAAATGAGAGCAAAGGAGTATATGAGTAAATGAGTAAATGAGCAAATGAGCAAATAAGCAAATGAGCAAATGAGCAAATGAGCAAATGAGCAAATGAGCAAATGAGCAAATGAGCAAATGAACAAATGAGAGCAAATGAGCAAATGAGCAAATGAGCAAATTAGCAAATGAGCAAATGAGAGCAAATGAGAGCAAATGAGCAAATGAGCAAATGAGCAAATGAGCAAATGATCAAATGATCAAATGATCAAATGATCAAATGATCAAATGAGCAAATGAGCAAATGAGAGCAAATGAGAGCAAATGAGCAAATGAGCAAATGAGCCTATGAGCAAATGAGCAAATGAGCAAATGAGCAAATGAGCAAATGAGCAAATGAGAGCAAAGGAGTAAATGAGTAAATGAGTAAATGAGCAAATGAGCAAATAAGCAAATGAGCAAATGAGCAAATGAGCAAATGAGAGCAAAGGAGTAAATGAGTAAATGAGCAAATGAGCAAATGAGCAAATGAGCAAATATGAGCAAATGAGCAAATGAGCAAATGAGAGCAAAGGAGTATATGAGTAAATGAGTAAATGAGCAAATGAGCAAATAAGCAAATGAGCAAATGAGCAAATGAGCAAATGAGCAAATGAGCAAATGAGCAAATGAGCAAATGAGCAAATGAGCAAATGACCAAATTAGAAAATGAGCAAATGAGCAAATGAGCAAATGATCAAATGAGCAAATGAGCAAATGAGCAAATGAACAAATGAGAGCAAATGAGCAAATGAGCAAATGAGCAAATGAGCAAATGAGCAAATGAGCAAATGATCAAATGAGCAAATGAGCAAATGAGAAAATGAGCAAATGAGCAAATGAGCAAATGAGCAAATGAGCAAATGAGAAAATGACCCAATTAGAAAATGAGCAAATGAGCAAATGAGCAAATGAGCAAATGAGCAAATGAGAGCAATTGAGAGCAAATTAGGAAATGAGCAAATGAGAGCAAATGAGCAAATGAGCAAATAAGCAAATGAGCAAATGAGCAAATGAGCAAATGAGCAAATGAGCAAATGAGCAAATTAGCAAATGAGCAAATGAGAGCAAATGAGAGCAAATGAGCAAATGAGCAAATGAGCAAATGAGCAAATGATCAAATGATCAAATGATCAAATGATCAAATGATCAAATGAGCAAATGAGCAAATGAGCAAATGAGAGCAAATGAGCAAATGAGCAAATGAGCCTATGAGCAAATGAGCAAATGAGCAAATGAGCAAATGAGCAAATGAGCAAATGAGAGCAAAGGAGTAAATGAGTAAATGAGTAAATGAGCAAATGAGCAAATGAGCAAATAAGCAAATGAGCAAATGAGCAAATGAGCAAATGAGCAAATATGAGCAAATGAGCAAATGAGCAAATGAGCAAATGAGCAAATATGAGCAAATGAGCAAATGAGCAAATGAGCAAATGAGCAAATGAGCAAATGAGCAAATGAGCAAATGAGCAAATGAGCAAATGACCAAATGACCAAATGACCAAATGAGCAAATGAGCAAATGAGCAAATGAGCAAATGAGCAAATGAGCAAATGAGAAAATGAGCAAATGAGCAAATGAGCAAATGAGCAAATGAGCAAATGATCAAATGAGCAAATGAGCAAATGAGCAAATGATCAAATGAGCAAATGAGAAAATGAGCAAATTAGAAAATGAGCAAATGATCAAATGAGCAAATGATCAAATGAGCAAATGAGAAAATGAGCAAATTAGAAAATGACCAAATGAGCAAATGAGCAAATGAACAAATGAGAGCAAATGAGCAAATGGGCAAATGAGCAAATGAGCAAATGAGAGCAATTGAGAGCAAATTAGGAAATGAGCAAATGAGAGCAAATGAGCAAATGAGCAAATGAGCAAATGAGCAAATTAGCAAATTAGCAAATTAGCAAATGAGCAAATGAGAGCAAATGAGCAAATGAGCAAATGAACAAATGAGAACATGAGCAAATGAGCAAATGAGCAAATGAGCAAATTAGAAAATTAGAAAATGAGCAAATGAGCAAATGAGCAATTGAGCAAATGAGCAAATGAGCAAATGAGCAAATGAGCAAATGAGCAAATGAGCAAATGAGCAAATGAGCAAATGAACAAATAAGCAAATGAGCAAATGAGCAAATGAACAAATGAGCAAATAAGCAAATGAGCAAATGAGCAAATGAGCAAGTGAGCAAATGAGCAAATGAGCAAATGAGCAAATTAGCAAATGAGCAAATGAGCAAATTAGCAAATTAGCAAATGAGAGCAAATGAGAGCAAATGAGAGCAAATGAGAGCAAATGAGAGCAAATGAGCAAATGAGCAAATGAGCAAATGAGCAAATATGAGCAAATGAGCAAATGAGCAAATGAGCAAATGAGCAATTGAGCAATTGAGCAAATGAGCAAATGAGCAAATGAGCAAATGAGCAAATGAGCAAATGAGCAAATTAGAAAATGAGCAAATGAGCAAATGAGCAAATGAGCAAATGAGCAAATGAGAAAATGACCAAATTAGAAAATGAGCAAATGAGCAAATGAGCAAATGATCAAATGAGCAAATGAGCAAATGAGCAAATGAGCAAATGAGCAAATGAGAGCAAAGGAGTAAATGAGTAAATGAGTAAATGAGCAAATGAGCAAATAAGCAAATGATCAAATGATCAAATGAGCAAATGAGAGCAAATGAGAGCAAATGAGCAAATGAGCAAATGAGCCTATGAGCAAATGAGCAAATGAGCAAATGAGCAAATATGAGCAAATGAGCAAATGAGCAAATGAGAGCAAAGGAGTATATGAGTAAATGAGTAAATGAGCAAATGAGCAAATAAGCAAATGAGCAAATGAGCAAATGAGCAAATGAGCAAATGAGCAAATGAGCAAATGAGCAAATGAACAAATGAGAGCAAATGAGCAAATGAGCAAATGAGCAAATGAGCAAATGAGCAAATGATCAAATGAGCAAATGAGCAAATGAGCAAATGAGCAAATGAGCAAATGAGCAAATGAGCAAATGAGCAAATGATCAAATGAGCAAATGAGCAAATGAGAGCAAATGAGCAAATGAGCAAATGAACAAATGAGAACATGAGCAAATGAGCAAATGAGCAAATGAGCAAATTAGAAAATTAGAAAATGAGCAAATGAGCAAATGAGCAATTGAGCAAATGAGCAAATGAGCAAATGAGCAAATGAGCAAATGAGCAAATGAGCAAATGAGCAAATGAGCAAATGAGCAAATGAGCAAATGAACAAATAAGCAAATGAGCAAATGAGCAAATGAACAAATGAGCAAATAAGCAAATGAGCAAATGAGCAAATGAGCAAGTGAGCAAATGAGCAAATGAGCAAATGAGCAAATGAGCAAATGAGCAAATGAGCAAATGAGAAAATGAGCAAATGAGCAAATGAGAGCAAATGAGCAAATGGGCAAATGAGAGCAAATGAGCGAATGAGCAAATGAGCAAATGAGCAAATGAGCAAATGAGCAAATAAGCAAATGACCAAATGATCAAATGATCAAATGATCAAATGATCAAATGAGCAAATGAGCAAATGAGAGCAAATGAGAGCAAATGAGCAAATGAGCAAATGAGCCAATGAGCAAATGAGCAAATGAGCAAAGGAGCAAATGAGCAAATGAGCAAATGAGCAAATGAGAGCAAAGGAGTAAATGAGTAAATGAGCAAATGAGCAAATGAGCAAATGAGCAAATGAGCAAATGAGCAAATGAGCAAATGAGCAAATGAGCAAATGAGCAAATATGAGCAAATGAGCAAATGAGCAAATGAGCAAATGAGCAAATGAGCAAATGAGAAAATGACCAAATTAGAAAATGAGCAAATGAGCAAATGAGCAAATGATCAAATGAGCAAATGAGCAAATGAGCAAATGAGCAAATGAGCAAATGAGAGCAAAGGAGTAAATGAGTAAATGAGTAAATGAGCAAATGAGCAAATAAGCAAATGATCAAATGATCAAATGAGCAAATGAGAGCAAATGAGAGCAAATGAGCAAATGAGCAAATGAGCCTATGAGCAAATGAGCAAATGAGCAAATGAGCAAATATGAGCAAATGAGAAAATGAGCAAATGAGAGCAAAGGAGTATATGAGTAAATGAGTAAATGAGCAAATGAGCAAATGAGCAAATAAGCAAATGAGCAAATGAGCAAATGAGCAAATGAGCAAATGAGCAAATGAGCAAATGAGCAAATGAGCAAATGAGCAAATGAGCAAATGAGCAATTGGGCAAATGATCAAATGAACAAATGAGCAAATGAGAGCAAATGAGGGCAAATGAGCAAATGAGAGCAAATGAGCAAATGAGCAAATGAGAGCAAATGAGCGAATGAGCAAATAAGCAAATGAGCAAATGAGAGCAAATGAGCAAATGAGCAAATGAGCAAATAAGCAAATGACCAAATGATCAAATGATCAAATGATCAAATGATCAAATGAGCAAATGAGCAAATGAGAGCAAATGAGAGCAAATGAGCAAATGAGCAAATGAGCCAATGAGCAAATGAGCAAATGAGCAAAGGAGCAAATGAGCAAATGAGCAAATGAGCAAATGAGAGCAAAGGAGTAAATGAGTAAATGAGCAAATGAGCAAATGAGCAAATGAGCAAATGAGCAAATGAGCAAATGAGCAAATGAGCAAATGAGCAAATATGAGCAAATGAGCAAATGAGCAAATGAGCAAATGAGCAAATGAGAAAATGACCAAATTAGAAAATGAGCAAATGAGCAAATGAGCAAATGATCAAATGAGAAAATGAGCAAATGAGCAAATGAGCAAATGAGCAAATGAGAGCAAAGGAGTAAATGAGTAAATGAGTAAATGAGCAAATGAGCAAATAAGCAAATGATCAAATGATCAAATGAGCAAATGAGAGCAAATGAGAGCAAATGAGCAAATGAGCAAATGAGCCTATGAGCAAATGAGCAAATGAGCAAATGAGCAAATATGAGCAAATGAGCGAATGAGCAAATGAGAGCAAAGGAGTATATGAGTAAATGAGTAAATGAGCAAATGAGCAAATGAGCAAATAAGCAAATGAGCAAATGAGCAAATGAGCAAATGAGCAAATGAGCAAATGAGCAAATGAGCAAATAAGCAAATGAGCAAATGAGCAAATGACCAAATTAGCAAATGAGCAAATGAGCAAATGAGCAAATGATCAAATGAGCAAATGAGCAAATGAGCAAATGAACAAATGAGAGCAAATGAGCAAATGAGCAAATGAGCAAATGAGCAAATGAGCAAATGAGCAAATGATCAAATGAGCAAATGAGCAAATGAGCAAATGAGCAAATGAGCAAATGAGCAAATGAGCAAATGAGAAAATGACCCAATTAGAAAATGAGCAAATGAGCAAATGAGCAAATGAGCAAATGAGCAAATGAGAGCAATTGAGAGCAAATTAGGAAATGAGCAAATGAGAGCAAATGAGCAAATGAGCAAATAAGCAAATGAGCAAATGAGCAAATGAGCAAATGAGCAAATGAGCAAATGAGCAAATTAGCAAATGAGCAAATGAGAGCAAATGAGAGCAAATGAGCAAATGAGCAAATGAGCAAATGAGCAAATGATCAAATGATCAAATGATCAAATGATCAAATGATCAAATGAGCAAATGAGCAAATGAGAGCAAATGAGAGCAAATGAGCAAATGAGCAAATGAGCCTATGAGCAAATGAGCAAATGAGCAAATGAGCAAATGAGCAAATGAGCAAATGAGAGCAAAGGAGTAAATGAGTAAATGAGTAAATGAGCAAATGAGCAAATAAGCAAATGAGCAAATGAGCAAATGAGCAAATGAGCAAATATGAGCAAATGAGCAAATGAGCAAATGAGCAAATGAGCAAATATGAGCAAATGAGCAAATGAGCAAATGAGCAAATGAGCAAATGAGCAAATGAGCAAATGAGCAAATGAGCAAATGAGCAAATGACCAAATGACCAAATGACCAAATGAGCAAATGAGCAAATGAGCAAATGAGCAAATGAGCAAATGAGCAAATGAGAAAATGAGCAAATGAGCAAATGAGCAAATGAGCAAATGATCAAATGATCAAATGAGCAAATGAGCAAATGAGCAAATGATCAAATGAGCAAATGAGAAAATGAGCAAATTAGAAAATGAGCAAATGATCAAATGAGCAAATGATCAAATGAGCAAATGAGAAAATGAGCAAATTAGAAAATGAGCAAATGAGCAAATGAGCAAATGAACAAATGAGAGCAAATGAGCAAATGGGCAAATGAGCAAATGAGCAAATGAGAGCAATTGAGAGCAAATTAGGAAATGAGCAAATGAGAGCAAATGAGCAAATGAGCAAATGAGCAAATGAGCAAATGAGCAAATGAGCAAATTAGCAAATTAGCAAATGAGCAAATGAGAGCAAATGAGCAAATGAGCAAATGAACAAATGAGAACATGAGCAAATGAGCAAATGAGCAAATGAGCAAATGAGCAAATTAGAAAATGAGCAAATGAGCAAATGAGCAATTGAGCAAATGAGCAAATGAGCAAATGAGCAAATGAGCAAATGAGCAAATGAGCAAATGAGCAAATGAGCAAATGAGCAAATGAACAAATAAGCAAATGAGCAAATGAGCAAATGAACAAATGAGCAAATAAGCAAATGAGCAAATGAGCAAATGAGCAAGTGAGCAAATGAGCAAATGAGCAAATGAGCAAATGAGCAAATGAGCAAATGAGCAAATGAGCAAATTAGCAAATTAGCAAATGAGAGCAAATGAGAGCAAATGAGAGCAAATGAGAGCAAATGAGCAAATGAGCAAATGAGCAAATGAGCAAATATGAGCAAATGAGCAAATGAGCAAATGAGCAAATGAGCAATTGAGCAATTGAGCAAATGAGCAAATGAGCAAATGAGCAAATGAGCAAATGAGCAAATGAGCAAATTAGAAAATGAGCAAATGAGCAAATGAGCAAATGAGCAAATGAGCAAATGAGCAAATGAGCAATTGGGCAAATGATCAAATGAACAAATGAGCAAATGAGAGCAAATGAGGGCAAATGAGCAAATGAGAGCAAATGAGCAAATGAGCAAATGAGAGCAAATGAGCGAATGAGCAAATGAGCAAATGAGCAAATGAGCAAATGAGAGCAAATGAGCAAATGAGCAAATGAGCAAATAAGCAAATGACCAAATGATCAAATGATCAAATGATCAAATGATCAAATGAGCAAATTAGCAAATGAGAGCAAATGAGAGCAAATGAGCAAATGAGCAAATGAGCCAATGAGCAAATGAGCAAATGAGCAAAGGAGCAAATGAGCAAATGAGCAAATGAGCAAATGAGAGCAAAGGAGTAAATGAGTAAATGAGCAAATGAGCAAATGAGCAAATGAGCAAATGAGCAAATGAGCAAATGAGCAAATGAGCAAATGAGCAAATGAGCAAATATGAGCAAATGAGCAAATGAGCAAATGAGCAAATGAGCAAATGAGCAAATGAGAAAATGACCAAATTAGAAAATGAGCAAATGAGCAAATGAGCAAATGATCAAATGAGCAAATGAGCAAATGAGCAAATGAGCAAATGAGCAAATGAGAGCAAAGGAGTAAATGAGTAAATGAGTAAATGAGCAAATGAGCAAATAAGCAAATGATCAAATGATCAAATGAGCAAATGAGAGCAAATGAGCAAATGAGCAAATGAGCAAATGAGCCTATGAGCAAATGAGCAAATGAGCAAATGAGCAAATATGAGCAAATGAGCAAATGAGCAAATGAGAGCAAAGGAGTATATGAGTAAATGAGTAAATGAGCAAATGAGCAAATAAGCAAATGAGCAAATGAGCAAATGAGCAAATGAGCAAATGAGCAAATGAGCAAATGAGCAAATGAACAAATGAGAGCAAATGAGCAAATGAGCAAATGAGCAAATGAGCAAATGAGCAAATGAGCAAATGAGCAAATGAGCAAATGAGCAAATGAGCAAATGAGCAAATGAGCAAATGAGCAAATGAGCAAATGAGCAAATGAGAAAATGACCAAATTAGAAAATGAGCAAATGAGCAAATGAGCAAATGATCAAATGAGCAAATGAGCAAATGAGCAAATGAACAAATGAGAGCAAATGAGCAAATGAGCAAATGAGCAAATGAGCAAATGAGCAAATGAGCAAATGATCAAATGAGCAAATGAGCAAATGAGCAAATGAGCAAATGAGCAAATGAGCAAATGAGCAAATGAGCAAATGAGCAAATGAGAAAATGACCAAATTAGAAAATGAGCAAATGAGCAAATGAGCAAATTATCAAATGGGCAAATGAGCAAATGAGCAAATGAGAGCAATTGAGAGCAAATTAGGAAATGAGCAAATGAGAGCAAATGAGCAAATGAGCAAATGAGCAAATGAGCAAATGAGCAAATGAGCAAATGAGCAAATGAGCAAATTAGCAAATGAGCAAATGAGAGCAAATGAGCAAATGAGCAAATGAGCAAATGATCAAATGATCAAATGATCAAATGATCAAATGAGCAAATGAGCAAATGAGAGCAAATGAGAGCAAATGAGCAAATGAGCAAATGAGCCTATGAGCAAATGAGCAAATGAGCAAATGAGCAAATGAGCAAAAGAGCAAATGAGAGCAAATGAGTAAATGAGTAAATGAGTAAATGAGCAAATGAGCAAATAAGCAAATGAGCAAATGAGCAAATGAGCAAATGAGCAAATATGAGCAAATGAGCAAATGAGCAAATGAGCAAATGAGAAAATATGAGCAAATGAGCAAATGAGCAAATGAGCAAATGAGCAAATGAGCAAATGAGCAAATGAGAAAATGACCAAATTAGAAAATGAGCAAATGAGCAAATGAGCAAATGATCAAATGAGCAAATGAGCAAATGAGCAAATGAGCAAATGAGCAAATGAGAGCAAAGGAGTAAATGAGTAAATGAGTAAATGAGCAAATGAGCAAATAAGCAAATGATCAAATGATCAAATGAGCAAATGAGAGCAAATGAGAGCAAATGAGCAAATGAGCAAATGAGCCTATGAGCAAATGAGCAAATGAGCAAATGAGCAAATATGAGCAAATGAGCAAATGAGCAAATGAGAGCAAAGGAGTATATGAGTAAATGAGTAAATGAGCAAATGAGCAAATAAGCAAATGAGCAAATGAGCAAATGAGCAAATGAGCAAATGAGCAAATGAGCAAATGAGCAAATGAGCAATTGGGAAAATGATCAAATGAACAAATGAGCAAATGAGAGCAAATGAGGGCAAATGAGCAAATGAGAGCAAATGAGCAAATGAGCAAATGAGAGCAAATGAGCGAATGAGCAAATGAGCAAATGAGCAAATGAGAGCAAAGGAGTAAATGAGTAAATGAGTAAATGAGCAAATGAGCAAATAAGCAAATGATCAAATGATCAAATGAGCAAATGAGAGCAAATGAGAGCAAATGAGCAAATGAGCAAATGAGCCTATGAGCAAATGAGCAAATGAGCAAATGAGCAAATATGAGCAAATGAGAAAATGAGCAAATGAGAGCAAAGGAGTATATGAGTAAATGAGTAAATGAGCAAATGAGCAAATAAGCAAATGAGCAAATGAGCAAATGAGCAAATGAGCAAATGAGCAAATGAGCAAATGAGCAAATGAGCAAATGAGCAAATGAGCAAATGAGCAATTGGGCAAATGATCAAATGAACAAATGAGCAAATGAGAGCAAATGAGGGCAAATGAGCAAATGAGAGCAAATGAGCAAATGAGCAAATGAGAGCAAATGAGCGAATGAGCAAATGAGCAAATGAGCAAATGAGAGCAAATGAGCAAATGAGCAAATGAGCAAATAAGCAAATGACCAAATGATCAAATGATCAAATGATCAAATGATCAAATGAGCAAATGAGCAAATGAGAGCAAATGAGAGCAAATGAGCAAATGAGCAAATGAGCCAATGAGCAAATGAGCAAATGAGCAAAGGAGCAAAGGAGCAAATGAGCAAATGAGCAAATGAGAGCAAAGGAGTAAATGAGTAAATGAGCAAATGAGCAAATGAGCAAATGAGCAAATGAGCAAATGAGCAAATGAGCAAATGAGCAAATGAGCAAATGAGCAAATATGAGCAAATGAGCAAATGAGCAAATGAGCAAATGAGCAAATGAGCAAATGAGAAAATGACCAAATTAGAAAATGAGCAAATGAGCAAATGAGCAAATGATCAAATGAGAAAATGAGCAAATGAGCAAATGAGCAAATGAGCAAATGAGAGCAAAGGAGTAAATGAGTAAATGAGTAAATGAGCAAATGAGCAAATAAGCAAATGATCAAATGATCAAATGAGCAAATGAGAGCAAATGAGAGCAAATGAGCAAATGAGCAAATGAGCCTATGAGCAAATGAGCAAATGAGCAAATGAGCAAATATGAGCAAATGAGCAAATGAGCAAATGAGAGCAAAGGAGTATATGAGTAAATGAGTAAATGAGCAAATGAGCAAATGAGCAAATAAGCAAATGAGCAAATGAGCAAATGAGCAAATGAGCAAATGAGCAAATGAGCAAATGAGCAAATGAGCAAATGAGCAAATGAGAAAATGACCAAATTAGAAAATGAGCAAATGAGCAAATGAACAAATGATCAAATGAGCAAATGAGCAAATGAGCAAATGAGCAAATGAGCAAATGAGAGCAAAGGAGTAAATGAGTAAATGAGTAAATGAGCAAATGAGCAAATAAGCAAATGATCAAATGATCAAATGAGCAAGTGAGAGCAAATGAGAGCAAATGAGCAAATGAGCAAATGAGCCTATGAGCAAATGAGCAAATGAGCAAATGAGCAAATATGAGCAAATGAGCAAATGAGCAAATGAGAGCAAAGGAGTATATGAGTAAATGAGTAAATGAGCAAATGAGCAAATAAGCAAATGAGCAAATGAGCAAATGAGCAAATGAGCAAATGAGCAAATGAGCAAATGAGCAAATGAGCAAATGAGCAAATGAGCAAATGACCAAATTAGAAAATGAGCAAATGAGCAAATGAGCAAATGATCAAATGAGCAAATGAGCAAATGAGCAAATGAACAAATGAGAGCAAATGAGCAAATGAGCAAATGAGCAAATGAGCAAATGAGCAAATGAGCAAATGATCAAATGAGCAAATGAGCAAATGAGCAAATGAGCAAATGAGCAAATGAGCAAATGAGCAAATGAGCAAATGAGAAAATGACCCAATTAGAAAATGAGCAAATGAGCAAATGAGCAAATGAGCAAATGAGCAAATGAGAGCAATTGAGAGCAAATTAGGAAATGAGCAAATGAGAGCAAATGAGCAAATGAGCAAATAAGCAAATGAGCAAATGAGCAAATGAGCAAATGAGCAAATGAGCAAATGAGCAAATTAGCAAATGAGCAAATGAGAGCAAATGAGAGCAAATGAGCAAATGAGCAAATGAGCAAATGAGCAAATGATCAAATGATCAAATGATCAAATGATCAAATGATCAAATGAGCAAATGAGCAAATGAGAGCAAATGAGAGCAAATGAGCAAATGAGCAAATGAGCCTATGAGCAAATGAGCAAATGAGCAAATGAGCAAATGAGCAAATGAGCAAATGAGAGCAAAGGAGTAAATGAGTAAATGAGTAAATGAGCAAATGAGCAAATAAGCAAATGAGCAAATGAGCAAATGAGCAAATGAGAGCAAAGGAGTAAATGAGTAAATGAGCAAATGAGCAAATGAGCAAATGAGCAAATATGAGCAAATGAGCAAATGAGCAAATGAGAGCAAAGGAGTATATGAGTAAATGAGTAAATGAGCAAATGAGCAAATAAGCAAATGAGCAAATGAGCAAATGAGCAAATGAGCAAATGAGCAAATGAGCAAATGAGCAAATGAGCAAATGAGCAAATGACCAAATTAGAAAATGAGCAAATGAGCAAATGAGCAAATGATCAAATGAGCAAATGAGCAAATGAGCAAATGAACAAATGAGAGCAAATGAGCAAATGAGCAAATGAGCAAATGAGCAAATGAGCAAATGAGCAAATGATCAAATGAGCAAATGAGCAAATGAGCAAATGAGCAAATGAGCAAATGAGCAAATGAGCAAATGAGCAAATGAGAAAATGACCCAATTAGAAAATGAGCAAATGAGCAAATGAGCAAATGAGCAAATGAGCAAATGAGAGCAATTGAGAGCAAATTAGGAAATGAGCAAATGAGAGCAAATGAGCAAATGAGCAAATAAGCAAATGAGCAAATGAGCAAATGAGCAAATGAGCAAATGAGCAAATGAGCAAATGAGCAAATTAGCAAATGAGCAAATGAGAGCAAATGAGAGCAAATGAGCAAATGAGCAAATGAGCAAATGAGCAAATGATCAAATGATCAAATGATCAAATGATCAAATGATCAAATGAGCAAATGAGCAAATGAGAGCAAATGAGAGCAAATGAGCAAATGAGCAAATGAGCCTATGAGCAAATGAGCAAATGAGCAAATGAGCAAATGAGCAAATGAGCAAATGAGAGCAAAGGAGTAAATGAGTAAATGAGTAAATGAGCAAATGAGCAAATGAGCAAATAAGCAAATGAGCAAATGAGCAAATGAGCAAATGAGCAAATATGAGCAAATGAGCAAATGAGCAAATGAGCAAATGAGCAAATATGAGCAAATGAGCAAATGAGCAAATGAGCAAATGAGCAAATGAGCAAATGAGCAAATGAGCAAATGAGCAAATGAGCAAATGACCAAATGACCAAATGACCAAATGAGCAAATGAGCAAATGAGCAAATGAGCAAATGAGCAAATGAGCAAATGAGAAAATGAGCAAATGAGCAAATGAGCAAATGAGCAAATGATCAAATGATCAAATGAGCAAATGAGCAAATGAGCAAATGATCAAATGAGCAAATGAGAAAATGAGCAAATTAGAAAATGAGCAAATGATCAAATGAGCAAATGATCAAATGAGCAAATGAGAAAATGAGCAAATTAGAAAATGACCAAATGAGCAAATGAGCAAATGAACAAATGAGAGCAAATGAGCAAATGGGCAAATGAGCAAATGAGCAAATGAGAGCAATTGAGAGCAAATTAGGAAATGAGCAAATGAGAGCAAATGAGCAAATGAGCAAATGAGCAAATGAGCAAATTAGCAAATTAGCAAATTAGCAAATGAGCAAATGAGAGCAAATGAGCAAATGAGCAAATGAACAAATGAGAACATGAGCAAATGAGCAAATGAGCAAATGAGCAAATTAGAAAATTAGAAAATGAGCAAATGAGCAAATGAGCAATTGAGCAAATGAGCAAATGAGCAAATGAGCAAATGAGCAAATGAGCAAATGAGCAAATGAGCAAATGAGCAAATGAGCAAATGAACAAATAAGCAAATGAGCAAATGAGCAAATGAACAAATGAGCAAATAAGCAAATGAGCAAATGAGCAAATGAGCAAGTGAGCAAATGAGCAAATGAGCAAATGAGCAAATTAGCAAATGAGCAAATGAGCAAATTAGCAAATTAGCAAATGAGAGCAAATGAGAGCAAATGAGAGCAAATGAGAGCAAATGAGCAAATGAGCAAATGAGCAAATGAGCAAATGATCAAATGATCAAATGATCAAATGATCAAATGATCAAATGAGCAAATGAGCAAATGAGAGCAAATGAGAGCAAATGAGCAAATGAGCAAATGAGCCTATGAGCAAATGAGCAAATGAGCAAATGAGCAAATGAGCAAATGAGCAAATGAGAGCAAAGGAGTAAATGAGTAAATGAGTAAATGAGCAAATGAGCAAATAAGCAAATGAGCAAATGAGCAAATGAGCAAATGAGAGCAAAGGAGTAAATGAGTAAATGAGCAAATGAGCAAATGAGCAAATGAGCAAATATGAGCAAATGAGCAAATGAGCAAATGAGAGCAAAGGAGTATATGAGTAAATGAGTAAATGAGCAAATGAGCAAATAAGCAAATGAGCAAATGAGCAAATGAGCAAATGAGCAAATGAGCAAATGAGCAAATGAGCAAATGAGCAAATGAGCAAATGACCAAATTAGAAAATGAGCAAATGAGCAAATGAGCAAATGATCAAATGAGCAAATGAGCAAATGAGCAAATGAACAAATGAGAGCAAATGAGCAAATGAGCAAATGAGCAAATGAGCAAATGAGCAAATGAGCAAATGATCAAATGAGCAAATGAGCAAATGAGCAAATGAGCAAATGAGCAAATGAGCAAATGAGCAAATGAGCAAATGAGAAAATGACCCAATTAGAAAATGAGCAAATGAGCAAATGAGCAAATGAGCAAATGATCAAATGATCAAATGATCAAATGATCAAATGATCAAATGAGCAAATGAGCAAATGAGAGCAAATGAGAGCAAATGAGCAAATGAGCAAATGAGCCTATGAGCAAATGAGCAAATGAGCAAATGAGCAAATGAGCAAATGAGCAAATGAGAGCAAAGGAGTAAATGAGTAAATGAGTAAATGAGCAAATGAGCAAATGAGCAAATAAGCAAATGAGCAAATGAGCAAATGAGCAAATGAGCAAATATGAGCAAATGAGCAAATGAGCAAATGAGCAAATGAGCAAATATGAGCAAATGAGCAAATGAGCAAATGAGCAAATGAGCAAATGAGCAAATGAGCAAATGAGCAAATGAGCAAATGAGCAAATGACCAAATGACCAAATGACCAAATGAGCAAATGAGCAAATGAGCAAATGAGCAAATGAGCAAATGAGCAAATGAGAAAATGAGCAAATGAGCAAATGAGCAAATGAGCAAATGATCAAATGATCAAATGAGCAAATGAGCAAATGAGCAAATGATCAAATGAGCAAATGAGAAAATGAGCAAATTAGAAAATGAGCAAATGATCAAATGAGCAAATGATCAAATGAGCAAATGAGAAAATGAGCAAATTAGAAAATGACCAAATGAGCAAATGAGCAAATGATCAAATGATCAAATGAGCAAATGAGCAAATGAGCAAATGATCAAATGAGCAAATGAGAAAATGAGCAAATTAGAAAATGAGCAAATGATCAAATGAGCAAATGATCAAATGAGCAAATGAGAAAATGAGCAAATTAGAAAATGACCAAATGAGCAAATGAGCAAATGAACAAATGAGAGCAAATGAGCAAATGGGCAAATGAGCAAATGAGCAAATGAGAGCAATTGAGAGCAAATTAGGAAATGAGCAAATGAGAGCAAATGAGCAAATGAGCAAATGAGCAAATGAGCAAATTAGCAAATTAGCAAATTAGCAAATGAGCAAATGAGAGCAAATGAGCAAATGAGCAAATGAACAAATGAGAACATGAGCAAATGAGCAAATGAGCAAATGAGCAAATTAGAAAATTAGAAAATGAGCAAATGAGCAAATGAGCAATTGAGCAAATGAGCAAATGAGCAAATGAGCAAATGAGCAAATGAGCAAATGAGCAAATGAGCAAATGAGCAAATGAGCAAATGAACAAATAAGCAAATGAGCAAATGAGCAAATGAACAAATGAGCAAATAAGCAAATGAGCAAATGAGCAAATGAGCAAGTGAGCAAATGAGCAAATGAGCAAATGAGCAAATTAGCAAATGAGCAAATGAGCAAATTAGCAAATTAGCAAATGAGAGCAAATGAGAGCAAATGAGAGCAAATGAGAGCAAATGAGAGCAAATGAGCAAATGAGCAAATGAGCAAATGAGCAAATATGAGCAAATGAGCAAATGAGCAAATGAGCAAATGAGCAATTGAGCAATTGAGCAAATGAGCAAATGAGCAAATGAGCAAATGAGCAAATGAGCAAATGAGCAAATTAGAAAATGAGCAAATGAGCAAATGAGCAAATGAGCAAATGAGCAAATGAGCAAATGAGCAATTGGGCAAATGATCAAATGAACAAATGAGCAAATGAGAGCAAATGAGGGCAAATGAGCAAATGAGAGCAAATGAGCAAATGAGCAAATGAGAGCAAATGAGCGAATGAGCAAATGAGCAAATGAGCAAATGAGAGCAAATGAGCAAATGAGCAAATGAGCAAATAAGCAAATGACCAAATGATCAAATGATCAAATGTTCAAATGATCAAATGAGCAAATTAGCAAATGAGAGCAAATGAGAGCAAATGAGCAAATGAGCAAATGAGCCAATGAGCAAATGAGCAAATGAGAGCAAAGGAGTAAATGAGTAAATGAGCAAATGAGCAAATGAGCAAATGAGCAAATGAGCAAATGAGCAAATGAGCAAATGAGCAAATGAGCAAATGAGCAAATATGAGCAAATGAGCAAATGAGCAAATGAGCAAATGAGCAAATGAGCAAATGAGAAAATGACCAAATTAGAAAATGAGCAAATGAGCAAATGAGCAAATGATCAAATGAGCAAATGAGCAAATGAGCAAATGAGCAAATGAGCAAATGAGAGCAAAGGAGTAAATGAGTAAATGAGCAAATGAGCAAATAAGCAAATGATCAAATGATCAAATGAGCAAATGAGAGCAAATGAGCAAATGAGCAAATGAGCAAATGAGCAAATGAGCCTATGAGCAAATGAGCAAATGAGCAAATGAGCAAATATGAGCAAATGAGCAAATGAGCAAATGAGAGCAAAGGAGTATATGAGTAAATGAGTAAATGAGCAAATGAGCAAATAAGCAAATGAGCAAATGAGCAAATGAGCAAATGAGCAAATGAGCAAATGAGCAAATGAGCAAATGAACAAATGAGAGCAAATGAGCAAATGAGCAAATGAGCAAATGAGCAAATGAGCAAATGAGCAAATGAGCAAATGAGCAAATGAGCAAATGAGCAAATGAGCAAATGAGCAAATGAGCAAATGAGCAAATGAGCAAATGAGAAAATGACCAAATTAGAAAATGAGCAAATGAGCAAATAAGCAAATGATCAAATGAGCAAATGAGCAAATGAGCAAATGAGCCTATGAGCAAATGAGCAAATGAGCAAATGAGCAAATATGAGCAAATGAGCAAATGAGCAAATGAGAGCAAAGGAGTATATGAGTAAATGAGTAAATGAGCAAATGAGCAAATAAGCAAATGAGCAAATGAGCAAATGAGCAAATGAGCAAATGAGCAAATGAGCAAATGAGCAATTGGGCAAATGATCAAATGAACAAATGAGCAAATGAGAGCAAATGAGGGCAAATGAGCAAATGAGAGCAAATGAGCAAATGAGCAAATGAGAGCAAATGAGCGAATGAGCAAATGAGCAAATGAGCAAATGAGCAAATGAGAGCAAATGAGCAAATGAGCAAATGAGCAAATAAGCAAATGACCAAATGATCAAATGATCAAATGATCAAATGATCAAATGAGCAAATGAGCAAATGAGAGCAAATGAGAGCAAATGAGCAAATGAGCAAATGAGCCAATGAGCAAATGAGCAAATGAGCAAAGGAGCAAATGAGCAAATGAGCAAATGTGCAAATGAGAGCAAAGGAGTAAATGAGTAAATGAGCAAATGAGCAAATGAGCAAATGAGCAAATGAGCAAATGAGCAAATGAGCAAATGAGCAAATATGAGCAAATGAGCAAATGAGCAAATGAGCAAATGAGCAAATGAGCAAATGAGAAAATGACCAAATTAGAAAATGAGCAAATGAGCAAATGAGCAAATGATCAAATGAGCAAATGAGCAAATGAGCAAATGAGCAAATGAGCAAATGAGAGCAAAGGAGTAAATGAGTAAATGAGTAAATGAGCAAATGAGCAAATAAGCAAATGATCAAATGATCAAATGAGCAAATGAGAGCAAATGAGAGCAAATGAGCAAATGAGCAAATGAGCCTATGAGCAAATGAGAAAATGAGCAAATGAGCAAATATGAGCAAATGAGCAAATGAGCAAATGAGAGCAAAGGAGTATATGAGTAAATGAGTAAATGAGCAAATGAGCAAATGAGCAAATAAGCAAATTAGCAAATGAGCAAATGAGCAAATGAGCAAATGAGCAAATGAGCAAATGAGCAAATGAGAAAATGACCAAATTAGAAAATGAGCAAATGAGCAAATGAGCAAATGATCAAATGAGCAAATGAGCAAATGAGCAAATGAGCAAATGAGCAAATGAGAGCAAAGGAGTAAATGAGTAAATGAGTAAATGAGCAAATGAGCAAATAAGCAAATGATCAAATGAGCAAATGAGCAAATGAGAGCAAATGAGAGCAAATGAGCAAATGAGCAAATGAGCCTATGAGCAAATGAGCAAATGAGCAAATGAGCAAATATGAGCAAATGATCAAATGATCAAATGAGCAAATGAGAGCAAATGAGAGCAAATGAGAGCAAATGAGCAAATGAGCCTATGAGCAAATAAGCAAATGATCAAATGAGCAAATATGAGCAAATGAGCAAATGAGCAAATGAGAGCAAAGGAGTATATGAGTAAATGAGTAAATGAGCAAATGAGCAAATGAGCAAATAAGCAAATGAGCAAATGAGCAAATGAGCAAATGAGCAAATGAGCAAATGAGCAAATGAGCAAATGAGCAAATGAGCAAATGAGAAAATGACCAAATTAGAAAATGAGCAAATGAGCAAATGAGCAAATGATCAAATGAGCAAATGAGCAAATGAGCAAATGAGCAAATGAGCAAATGAGAGCAAAGGAGTAAATGAGTAAATGAGTAAATGAGCAAATGAGCAAATAAGCAAATGATCAAATGATCAAATGAGCAAGTGAGAGCAAATGAGGGGCAAATGAGCAAATGAGCAAATGAGCCTATGAGCAAATGAGCAAATGAGCAAATGAGCAAATATGAGCAAATGAGCAAATGAGCAAATGAGAGCAAAGGAGTATATGAGTAAATGAGTAAATGAGCAAATGAGCAAATAAGCAAATGAGCAAATGAGCAAATGAGCAAATGAGCAAATGAGCAAATGAGCAAATGAGCAAATGAGCAAATGACCAAATTAGAAAATGAGCAAATGAGCAAATGAGCAAATGATCAAATGAGCAAATGAGCAAATGAGCAAATGAACAAATGAGAGCAAATGAGCAAATGAGCAAATGAGCAAATGAGCAAATGAGCAAATGAGCAAATGAGCAAATGAGCAAATGAGCAAATGAGCAAATGAGCAAATGAGCAAATGAGCAAATGAGAAAATGACCCAATTAGAAAATGAGCAAATGAGCAAATGAGCAAATGATCAAATGAGCAAATGAGCAAATGAGCAAATGAGCAAATGAGCAAATGAGCAAATGAGCAAATGAGCAAATGAGAAAATGACCCAATTAGAAAATGAGCAAATGAGCAAATGAGCAAATGAGCAAATGAGCAAATGAGAGCAATTGAGAGCAAATTAGGAAATGAGCAAATGAGAGCAAATGAGCAAATGAGCAAATAAGCAAATGAGCAAATGAGCAAATGAGCAAATGAGCAAATGAGCAAATGAGCAAATTAGCAAATTAGCAAATGAGAGCAAATGAGAGCAAATGAGCAAATGAGCAAATGAGCAAATGAGCAAATGAGCAAATGATCAAATGATCAAATGATCAAATGATCAAATGATCAAATGAGCAAATGAGAGCAAATGAGAGAAAATGAGCAAATGAGCAAATGAGCAATTGAGCAAATGAGCAAATGAGCAAATGAGCAAATGAGCAAATGAGCAAATATGAGCAAATGAGCAAATGAGCAAATGAGAGCAAAGGAGTATATGAGTAAATGAGTAAATGAGCAAATGAGCAAATGAGCAAATAAGCAAATGAGCAAATGAGCAAATGAGCAAATGAGCAAATGAGCAAATGAGCAAATGAGCAAATGAGCAAATGAGCAAATGAGAAAATGACCAAATTAGAAAATGAGCAAATGAGCAAATGAGCAAATGATCAAATGAGCAAATGAGCAAATGAGCAAATGAGCAAATGAGCAAATGAGAGCAAAGGAGTAAATGAGTAAATGAGTAAATGAGCAAATGAGCAAATAAGCAAATGATCAAATGATCAAATGAGCAAGTGAGAGCAAATGAGGGGCAAATGAGCAAATGAGCAAATGAGCCTATGAGCAAATGAGCAAATGAGCAAATGAGCAAATATGAGCAAATGAGCAAATGAGCAAATGAGAGCAAAGGAGTATATGAGTAAATGAGTAAATGAGCAAATGAGCAAATAAGCAAATGAGCAAATGAGCAAATGAGCAAATGAGCAAATGAGCAAATGAGCAAATGAGCAAATGAGCAAATGACCAAATTAGAAAATGAGCAAATGAGCAAATGAGCAAATGATCAAATGAGCAAATGAGCAAATGAGCAAATGAACAAATGAGAGCAAATGAGCAAATGAGCAAATGAGCAAATGAGCAAATGAGCAAATGAGCAAATGAGCAAATGAGCAAATGAGCAAATGAGCAAATGAGCAAATGAGCAAATGAGCAAATGAGAAAATGACCCAATTAGAAAATGAGCAAATGAGCAAATGAGCAAATGATCAAATGAGCAAATGAGCAAATGAGCAAATGAGCAAATGAGCAAATGAGCAAATGAGCAAATGAGCAAATGAGAAAATGACCCAATTAGAAAATGAGCAAATGAGCAAATGAGCAAATGAGCAAATGAGCAAATGAGAGCAATTGAGAGCAAATTAGGAAATGAGCAAATGAGAGCAAATGAGCAAATGAGCAAATAAGCAAATGAGCAAATGAGCAAATGAGCAAATGAGCAAATGAGCAAATGAGCAAATTAGCAAATTAGCAAATGAGAGCAAATGAGAGCAAATGAGCAAATGAGCAAATGAGCAAATGAGCAAATGAGCAAATGATCAAATGATCAAATGATCAAATGATCAAATGATCAAATGAGCAAATGAGAGCAAATGAGAGCAAATGAGCAAATGAGCAAATGAGCCTATGAGCAAATGAGCAAATGAGCAAATGAGCAAATGAGCAAATGAGCAAATGAGAGCAAAGGAGTAAATGAGTAAATGAGTAAATGAGCAAATGAGCAAATAAGCAAATGAGCAAATGAGCAAATGAGCAAATGAGCAAATATGAGCAAATGAGCAAATGAGCAAATGAGCAAATGAGCAAATATGAGCAAATGAGCAAATGAGCAAATGAGCAAATGAGCAAATGAGCAAATGAGCAAATGAGCAAATGAGCAAATGAGCAAATGACCAAATGACCAAATGACCAAATGAGCAAATGAGCAAATGAGCAAATGAGCAAATGAGCAAATGAGCAAATGAGAAAATGAGCAAATGAGCAAATGAGCAAATGATCAAATGATCAAATGAGCAAATGAGCAAATGATCAAATGAGCAAATGAGAAAATGAGCAAATTAGAAAATGAGCAAATGATCAAATGAGCAAATGATCAAATGAGCAAATGAGAAAATGAGCAAATTAGAAAATGAGCAAATGAGCAAATGAGCAAATGAACAAATGAGAGCAAATGGGCAAATGAGCAAATGAGCAAATGAGCAAATGAGAGCAATTGAGAGCAAATTAGGAAATGAGCAAATGAGAGCAAATGAGCAAATGAGCAAATGAGCAAATTAGCAAATTAGCAAATGAGCAAATGAGAGCAAATGAGCAAATGAGCAAATGAACAAATGAGAACATGAGCAAATGAGCAAATGAGCAAATGAGCAAATTAGAAAATTAGAAAATGAGCAAATGAGCAAATTAGCAAATGAGCAATTGAGCAAATGAGCAAATGAGCAAATGAGCAAATGAGCAAATGAGCAAATGAGAGCAAAGGAGTAAATGAGTAAATGAGTAAATGAGCAAATGAGCAAATAAGCAAATGAGCAAATGAGCAAATGAGCAAATGAGCAAATATGAGCAAATGAGCAAATGAGCAAATGAGCAAATGAGCAAATATGAGCAAATGAGCAAATGAGCAAATGAGCAAATGAGCAAATGAGCAAATGAGCAAATGAGCAAATGACCAAATGACCAAATGACCAAATGACCAAATGACCAAATGAGCAAATGAGCAAATGAGCAAATGAGCAAATGAGCAAATGAGCAAATGAGAAAATGAGCAAATGAGCAAATGAGCAAATGATCAAATGATCAAATGAGCAAATGAGCAAATGAGCAAATGATCAAATGAGCAAATGAGAAAATGAGCAAATTAGAAAATGAGCAAATGATCAAATGAGCAAATGATCAAATGAGCAAATGAGAAAATGAGCAAATTAGAAAATGAGCAAATGAGCAAATGAGCAAATGAACAAATGAGAGCAAATGGGCAAATGAGCAAATGAGCAAATGAGCAAATGAGAGCAATTGAGAGCAAATTAGGAAATGAGCAAATGAGAGCAAATGAGCAAATGAGCAAATGAGCAAATTAGCAAATTAGCAAATGAGCAAATGAGAGCAAATGAGCAAATGAGCAAATGAACAAATGAGAACATGAGCAAATGAGCAAATGAGCAAATGAGCAAATTAGAAATTTAGAAAATGAGCAAATGAGCAAATTAGCAAATGAGCAATTGAGCAATTGAGCAAATGAGCAAATGAGCAAATGAGCAAATGAGCAAATGAGCAAATGAGCAAATGAGCAAATGAGCAAATGAGCAAATGAGCAAATGAGCAAATGAACAAATAAGCAAATGAGCAAATGAGCAAATGAACAAATGAGCAAATAAGCAAATGAGCAAATGAGCAAATGAGCAAGTGAGCAAATGAGCAAATGAGCAAATGAGCAAATGAGCAAATGAGCAAATGAGCAAATGAGCAAATTAGCAAATGAGAGCAAATGAGAGCAAATGAGAGCAAATGAGAGCAAATGAGAGCAAATGAGCAAATGAGCAAATGAGCAAATGAGCAAATATGAGCAAATGAGCAAATGAGCAAATGAGCAAATGAGCAATTGAGCAATTGAGCAAATGAGCAAATGAGCAAATGAGCAAATGAGCAAATGAGCAAATGAGCAAATTAGAAAATGAGCAAATGAGCAAATGAGCAAATGAGCAAATGAGCAAATGAGCAAATGAGCAAATGAGCAATTGGGCAAATGATCAAATGAACAAATGAGCAAATGAGAGCAAATGAGGGCAAATGAGCAAATGAGAGCAAATGAGCAAATGAGCAAATGAGAGCAAATGAGCGAATGAGCAAATGAGCAAATGAGCAAATGAGAGCAAATGAGCAAATGAGCAAATGAGCAAATAAGCAAATAAGCAAATGACCAAATGATCAAATGATCAAATGATCAAATGATCAAATGAGCAAATTAGCAAATGAGAGCAAATGAGAGCAAATGAGCAAATGAGCAAATGAGCCAATGAGCAAATGAGCAAATGAGCAAAGGAGCAAATGAGCAAATGAGCAAATGAGCAAATGAGAGCAAAGGAGTAAATGAGTAAATGAGCAAATGAGCAAATGAGCAAATGAGCAAATGAGCAAATGAGCAAATGAGCAAATGAGCAAATGAGCAAATGAGCAAATGAGCAAATGAGCAAATGAGCAAATATGAGCAAATGAGCAAATGAGCAAATGAGCAAATGAGCAAATGAGAAAATGACCAAATTAGAAAATGAGCAAATGAGCAATTGAGCAAATGATCAAATGAGCAAATGAGCAAATGAGCAAATGAGCAAATGAGCAAATGAGAGCAAAGGAGTAAATGAGTAAATGAGTAAATGAGCAAATGAGCAAATAAGCAAATGATCAAATGATCAAATGAGCAAATGAGAGCAAATGAGCAAATGAGCAAATGAGCAAATGAGCCTATGAGCAAATGAGCAAATGAGCAAATGAGCAAATATGAGCAAATGAGCAAATGAGCAAATGAGAGCAAAGGAGTATATGAGTAAATGAGTAAATGAGCAAATGAGCAAATAAGCAAATGAGCAAATGAGCAAATGAGCAAATGAGCAAATGAGCAAATGAGCAAATGAGCAAATGAACAAATGAGAGCAAATGAGCAAATGAGCAAATGAGCAAATGAGCAAATGAGCAAATGAGCAAATGAGCAAATGAGCAAATGAGCAAATGAGCAAATGAGCAAATGAGCAAATGAGCAAATGAGCAAATGAGCAAATGAGCAAATGAGAAAATGACCAAATTAGAAAATGAGCAAATGAGCAAATGAGCAAATGATCAAATGAGCAAATGAGCAAATGAGCAAATGAACAAATGAGAGCAAATGAGCAAATGAGCAAATGAGCAAATGAGCAAATGAGCAAATGAGCAAATGATCAAATGAGCAAATGAGCAAATGAGCAAATGAGCAAATGAGCAAATGAGCAAATGAGCAAATGAGCAAATGAGCAAATGAGAAAATGACCAAATTAGAAAATGAGCAAATGAGCAAATGAGCAAATTATCAAATGGGCAAATGAGCAAATGAGCAAATGAGAGCAATTGAGAGCAAATTAGGAAATGAGCAAATGAGAGCAAATGAGCAAATGAGCAAATAAGCAAATGAGCAAATGAGCAAATGAGCAAATGAGCAAATGTGCAAATTAGCAAATGAGCAAATGAGAGCAAATGAGCAAATGAGCAAATGAGCAAATGATCAAATGATCAAATGATCAAATGATCAAATGAGCAAATGAGCAAATGAGAGCAAATGAGAGCAAATGAGCAAATGAGCAAATGAGCCTATGAGCAAATGAGCAAATGAGCAAATGAGCAAATGAGCAAATGAGCAAATGAGAGCAAATGAGTAAATGAGTAAATGAGTAAATGAGCAAATGAGCAAATAAGCAAATGAGCAAATGAGCAAATGAGCAAATGAGCAAATATGAGCAAATGAGCAAATGAGCAAATGAGCAAATGAGAAAATATGAGCAAATGAGCAAATGAGCAAATGAGCAAATGAGCAAATGAGCAAATGAGCAAATGAGAAAATGACCAAATTAGAAAATGAGCAAATGAGCAAATGAGCAAATGATCAAATGAGCAAATAAGCAAATGAGCAAATGAGCAAATGAGCAAATGAGAGCAAAGGAGTAAATGAGTAAATGAGTAAATGAGCAAATGAGCAAATAAGCAAATGATCAAATGATCAAATGAGCAAATGAGAGCAAATGAGAGCAAATGAGCAAATGAGCAAATGAGCCTATGAGCAAATGAGCAAATGAGCAAATGAGCAAATATGAGCAAATGAGCAAATGAGCAAATGAGAGCAAAGGAGTATATGAGTAAATGAGTAAATGAGCAAATGAGCAAATAAGCAAATGAGCAAATGAGCAAATGAGCAAATGAGCAAATGAGCAAATGAGCAAATGAGCAAATGAGCAAATGAGCAAATGAGCAATTGGGCAAATGATCAAATGAACAAATGAGCAAATGAGAGCAAATGAGGGCAAATGAGCAAATGAGAGCAAATGAGCAAATGAGCAAATGAGAGCAAATGAGCGAATGAGCAAATGAGCAAATGAGCAAATGAGCAAATGAGAGCAAATGAGCAAATGAGCAAATAAGCAAATGACCAAATGATCAAATGATCAAATGATCAAATGATCAAATGAGCAAATGAGCAAATGAGAGCAAATGGGAGCAAATGAGCAAATGAGCAAATGAGCCAATGAGCAAATGAGCAAATGAGCAAAGGAGCAAATGAGCAAATGAGCAAATGAGCAAATGAGAGCAAAGGAGTAAATGAGTAAATGAGCAAATGAGCAAATGAGCAAATGAGCAAATGAGCAAATGAGCAAATGAGCAAATGAGCAAATGAGCAAATGAGCAAATGAGCAAATATGAGCAAATGAGCAAATGAGCAAATGAGCAAATGAGCAAATGAGCAAATGAGAAAATGACCAAATTAGAAAATGAGCAAATGAGCAAATGAGCAAATGATCAAATGAGCAAATGAGCAAATGAGCAAATGAGAGCAAAGGAGTAAATGAGTAAATGAGTAAATGAGCAAATGAGCAAATAAGCAAATGATCAAATGAGCAAATGAGCAAATGAGAGCAAATGAGAGCAAATGAGCAAATGAGCAAATGAGCCTATGAGCAAATGAGCAAATGAGCAAATGAGCAAATATGAGCAAATGAGCAAATGAGCAAATGAGAGCAAAGGAGTATATGAGTAAATGAGTAAATGAGCAAATGAGCAAATGAGCAAATAAGCAAATGAGCAAATGAGCAAATGAGCAAATGAGCAAATGAGCAAATGAGCAAATGAGCAAATGAGCAAATGAGCAAATGAGAAAATGACCAAATTAGAATATGAGCAAATGAGCAAATGAGCAAATGAGAGCAAAGGAGTAAATGAGTAAATGAGTAAATGAGCAAATGAGCAAATAAGCAAATGATCAAATGATCAAATGAGCAAATGAGAGCAAATGAGAGCAAATGAGCAAATGAGCAAATGAGCCTATGAGCAAATGAGCAAATGAGCAAATGAGCAAATATGAGCAAATGAGCAAATGAGCAAATGAGAGCAAAGGAGTATATGAGTAAATGAGTAAATGAGCAAATGAGCAAATAAGCAAATGAGCAAATGAGCAAATGAGCAAATGAGCAAATGAGCAAATGAGCAAATGAGCAAATGAGCAAATGAGCAAATGAGCAATTGGGCAAATGATCAAATGAACAAATGAGCAAATGAGAGCAAATGAGGGCAAATGAGCAAATGAGAGCAAATGAGCAAATGAGCAAATGAGAGCAAATGAGCGAATGAGCAAATGAGCAAATGAGCAAATGAGAGCAAATGAGCAAATGAGCAAATGAGCAAATAAGCAAATGACCAAATGATCAAATGATCAAATGATCAAATGATCAATTGAGCAAATGAGCAAATGAAAGCAAATGAGAGCAAATGAGCAAATGAGCAAATGAGCAAAGGAGCAAATGAGCAAATGAGCAAAGGAGCAAATGAGCAAATGAGCAAATGAGCAAATGAGAGCAAAGGAGTAAATGAGTAAATGAGCAAATGAGCAAATGAGCAAATGAGCAAATGAGCAAATGAGCAAATGAGCAAATGAGCAAATGAGCAAATATGAGCAAATGAGCAAATGAGCAAATGAGCAAATGAGCAAATGAGCAAATGAGAAAATGACCAAATTAGAAAATGAGCAAATGAGCAAATGAGCAAATGATCAAATGAGCAAATGAGCAAATGAGCAAATGAGAGCAAAGGAGTAAATGAGTAAATGAGTAAATGAGCAAATGAGCAAATAAGCAAATGATCAAATGATCAAATGATCAAATGAGCAAATGAGAGCAAATGAGAGCAAATGAGCAAATGAGCCTATGAGCAAATGAGCAAATGAGCAAATGAGCAAATATGAGCAAATGAGCAAATGAGCAAATGAGAGCAAAGGAGTATATGAGTAAATGAGTAAATGAGCAAATGAGCAAATGAGCAAATAAGCAAATTAGCAAATAAGCAAATGAGCAAATGAGCAAATGAGCAAATGAGCAAATGAGCAAATGAGCAAATGAGCAAATGAGAAAATGACCAAATTAGAATATGAGCAAATGAGCAAATGAGCAAATGAGCAAATGAGCAAATGAGCAAATGAGCAAATGAGCAAATGAGAGCAAAGGAGTAAATGAGTAAATGAGTAAATGAGCAAATAAGCAAATAAGCAAATGATCAAATGATCAAATGAGCAAATGAGAGCAAATGTGAGCAAATGAGCAAATGAGCAAATGAGCCTATGAGCAAATGAGCAAATGAGCAAATGAGCAAATATGAGCAAATGAGCAAATGAGCAAATGAGAGCAAAGGAGTATATGAGTAAATGAGTAAATGAGCAAATGAGCAAATAAGCAAATGAGCAAATGAGCAAATGAGCAAATGAGCAAATGAGCAAATGAGCAAATGAGCAAATGAGCAAATGAGCAAATGAGCAAATGACCAAATTAGAAAATGAGCAAATGAGCAAATGAGCAAATGATCAAATGAGCAAATGAGCAAATGAGCAAATGAACAAATGAGAGCAAATGAGCAAATGAGCAAATGAGCAAATGAGCAAATGAGCAAATGAGCAAATTATCAAATGAGCAAATGAGCAAATGAGCAAATGAGCAAATGAGCAAATGAGCAAATGAGCAAATGAGCAAATGAGAAAATGACCCAATTAGAAAATGAGCAAATGAGCAAATGAGCAAATGAGCAAATGAGCAAATGAGAGCAATTGAGAGCAAATTAGGAAATGAGCAAATGAGAGCAAATGAGCAAATGAGCAAATAAGCAAATGAGCAAATGAGCAAATGAGCAAATGAGCAAATGAGCAAATGAGCAAATTAGCAAATTAGCAAATGAGCAAATGAGAGCAAATGAGCAAATGAGCAAATGAGCAAATGAGCAAATGAGCAAATGAGCAAATATGAGCAAATGAGCAAATGAGCAAATGAGCAAATGAGCAAATGAGCAAATGAGCAAATGAGCAAATGAGCAAATGAGCAAATGACCAAATGAGCAAATGACCAAATGACCAAATGACCAAATGACCAAATGAGCAAATGAGCAAATGAGCAAATGAGCAAATGAGAAAATGAGCAAATGAGCAAATGAGCAAATGAGCAAATGATCAAATGATCAAATGAGCAAATGAGCAAATGAGCAAATGAGCAAATGAGCAAATGAGAAAATGACCAAATTAGAAAATGAGCAAATGAGCAAATGAGCAAATGATCAAATGAGCAAATGAGCAAATAAGCAAATGAGCAAATGAGCAAATGAGAGCAAAGGAGTAAATGAGTAAATGAGTAAATGAGCAAATGAGCAAATAAGCAAATGATCAAATGATCAAATGAGCAAATGAGAGCAAATGAGAGCAAATGAGCAAATGAGCAAATGAGCCTATGAGCAAATGAGCAATTGAGCAAATGAGCAAATATGAGCAAATGAGCAAATGAGCAAATGAGAGCAAAGGAGTATATGAGTAAATGAGTAAATGAGCAAATGAGCAAATAAGCAAATGAGCAAATGAGCAAATGAGCAAATGAGAAAATGACCAAATTAGAAAATGAGCAAATGAGCAAATGAGCAAATGATCAAATGAGCAAATGAGCAAATGAGCAAATGAGCAAATGAGCAAATGAGAGCAAAGGAGTAAATGAGTAAATGAGTAAATGAGCAAATGAGCAAATAAGCAAATGATCAAATGATCAAATGAGCAAATGAGAGCAAATGAGAGCAAATGAGCAAATGAGCAAATGAGCCTATGAGCAAATGAGCAAATGAGCAAATGAGCAAATATGAGCAAATGAGCAAATGAGCAAATGAGAGCAAAGGAGTATATGAGTAAATGAGTAAATGAGCAAATGAGCAAATGAGCAAATAAGCAAATGAGCAAATGAGCAAATGAGCAAATGAGCAAATGAGCAAATGAGCAAATGAGCAAATGAGCAAATGAGCAAATGAGAAAATGACCAAATTAGAAAATGAGCAAATGAGCAAATGAGCAAATGATCAAATGAGCAAATGAGCAAATGAGCAAATGAGCAAATGAGCAAATGAGAGCAAAGGAGTAAATGAGTAAATGTGTAAATGAGCAAATGAGCAAATGAGCAAATAAGCAAATGATCAAATGATCAAATGAGCAAGTGAGAGCAAATGAGAGCAAATGAGCAAATGAGCAAATGAGCCTATGAGCAAATGAGCAAATGAGCAAATGAGCAAATATGAGCAAATGAGCAAATGAGCAAATGAGAGCAAAGGAGTATATGAGTAAATGAGTAAATGAGCAAATGAGCAAATAAGCAAATGAGCAAATGAGCAAATGAGCAAATGAGCAAATGAGCAAATGAGCAAATGAGCAAATGAGCAAATGAGCAAATGAGCAAATGACCAAATTAGAAAATGAGCAACTGAGCAAATGAGCAAATGATCAAATGAGCAAATGAGCAAATGAGCAAATGAACAAATGAGAGCAAATGAGCAAATGAGCAAATGAGCAAATGAGCAAATGAGCAAATGAGCAAATGATCAAATGAGCAAATGAGCAAATGAGCAAATGAGCAAATGAGCAAATGAGCAAATGAGCAAATGAGCAAATGAGAAAATGACCCAATTAGAAAATGAGCAAATGAGCAAATGAGCAAATGAGAGCAATTGAGAGCAAATTAGGAAATGAGCAAATGAGAGCAAATGAGCAAATGAGCAAATGAGCAAATGAGCAAATGAGCAAATGAGCAAATTAGCAAATGAGCAAATGAGAGCAAATGAGAGCAAATGAGCAAATGAGCAAATGAGCAAATGAGCAAATGATCAAATGATCAAATGATCAAATGATCAAATGATCAAATGAGCAAATGAGCAAATGAGAGCAAATGAGAGCAAATGAGCAAATGAGCAAATGAGCCTATGAGCAAATGAGCAAATGAGCAAATGAGCAAATGAGCAAATGAGCAAATGAGAGCAAAGGAGTAAATGAGTAAATGAGTAAATGAGCAAATGAGCAAATAAGCAAATGAGCAAATGAGCAAATGAGCAAATGAGCAAATATGAGCAAATGAGCAAATGAGCAAATGAGCAAATGAGCAAATGAGTAAATGAGCAAATGAGCAAATGAGCAAATGAGCAAATGAGCAAATGAGCAAATGAGCAAATGAGCAAATGACCAAATGACCAAATGACCAAATGACCAAATGACCAAATGAGCAAATGAGCAAATGAGCAAATGAGCAAATGAGAAAATGAGCAAATGAGCAAATGATCAAATGAGCAAATGAGAAAATGAGCAAATGAGCAAATGAGCAAATGAGCAAATGAGCAAATGAACAAATGAGAGCAAATGAGCAAATGGGCAAATGAGCAAATGAGCAAATGAGAGCAATTGAGAGCAAATTAGGAAATGAGCAAATGAGAGCAAATGAGCAAATGAGCAAATGAGCAAATGAGCAAATGAGCAAATTAGCAAATTAGCAAAGGAGCAAATGAGAGCAAATGAGCAAATGAGCAAATGAACAAATGAGAACATGAGCAAATGAGCAAATGAGCAAATGAGCAAATTAGAAAATTAGAAAATGAGCAAATGAGCAAATGAGCAATTGAGCAAATGAGCAAATGAGCAAATGAGCAAATGAGCAAATGAGCAAATGAGCAAATGAGCAAATGAGCAAATGAGCAAATGAGCAAATGAACAAATAAGCAAATGAGCAAATGAGCAAATGAACAAATGAGCAAATAAGCAAATGAGCAAATGAGCAAATGAGCAAGTGAGCAAATGAGCAAATGAGCAAATGAGCAAATGAGCAAATGAGCAAATGAGCAAATTAGCAAATTAGCAAATGAGAGCAAATGAGAGCAAATGAGAACAAATGAGAGCAAATGAGAGCAAATGAGCAAATGAGCAAATGAGCAAATGAGCAAATATGAGCAAATGAGCAAATGAGCAAATGAGCAAATGAGCAATTGAGCAATTGAGCAAATGAGCAAATGAGCAAATGAGCAAATGAGCAAATGAGCAAATGAGCAAATTAGAAAATGAGCAAATGAGCAAATGAGCAAATGAGCAAATGAGCAAATGAGCAAATGAGCAATTGGGCAAATGATCAAATGAACAAATGAGCAAATGAGAGCAAATGAGGGCAAATGAGCAAATGAGAGCAAATGAGCAAATGAGCAAATGAGAGCAAATGAGCGAATGAGCAAATGAGCAAATGAGCAAATGAGAGCAAATGAGCAAATGAGCAAATGAGCAAATAAGCAAATGACCAAATGATCAAATGATCAAATGATCAAATGATCAAATGAGCAAATTAGCAAATGAGAGCAAATGAGAGCAAATGAGAGCAAATGAGCAAATGAGCCAATGAGCAAATGAGCAAATGAGCAAAGGAGCAAATGAGCAAATGAGCAAATGAGCAAATGAGAGCAAAGGAGTAAATGAGTAAATGAGTAAATGAGCAAATGAGCAAATAAGCAAATGATCAAATGATCAAATGAGCAAGTGAGAGCAAATGAGAGCAAATGAGCAAATGAGCAAATGAGCCTATGAGCAAATGAGCAAATGAGCAAATGAGCAAATATGAGCAAATGAGCAAATGAGCAAATGAGAGCAAAGGAGTATATGAGTAAATGAGTAAATGAGCAAATGAGCAAATAAGCAAATAAGCAAATGAGCAAATGAGCAAATGAGCAAATGAGCAAATGAGCAAATGAGCAAATGAGCAAATGAGCAAATGAGCAAATGAGCAAATGACCAAATTAGAAAATGAGCAAATGAGCAAATGAGCAAATGATCAAATGAGCAAATGAGCAAATGAGCAAATGAACAAATGAGAGCAAATGAGCAAATGAGCAAATGAGCAAATGAGCAAATGAGCAAATGAGCAAATGAGCAAATGAGCAAATGAGCAAATGAGCAAATGAGCAAATGAGAAAATGACCCAATTAGAAAATGAGCAAATGAGCAAATGAGCAAATGAGCAAATGAGCAAATGAGAGCAATTGTCGGTTACGATCCAACTCGGCCCCCTGCCAACTCGGACCCATACCAACTCGGACCCACTACCAACTCGGACCCACTACCAACTCGGACCCATCATTCCAAATTATTTATGTACTGAGCTTCATTTGTTCATTAAACAAATATTGATTAGAAATGTATTTTGTCTGTTGCATTTGGAATTATTGTTCCAAAAGGGAAATGCTTGTATTTGTAATTACAAATTTAATTTTTTTTTTCCCAGCCTTAAGTTTTAATTTTGTTCTTATCACGTTTTCATTTTGTTTTTTTCCTTTGTCGTTTTAACTTTCTTTGTTTAATTTTGTGTTTCATGCCTCCCTATATATAAATTTAAGCATTTTTCTTGTTCTTACACCTTGAGAACAGATAATCTAAAAATTATTTTATTGCGTCGTAAAAAAACCGCATATTGGAATTAATGTAAGTTCAATGTAAAGTGAAAACTGCGTTCGTATTTTTGTTTACATGATGCCATTTCTGAGGCATTCGTTAAATTCAATTGGGTGTTGTTTGTTTGTTTGGTACACACACAAACTACAGAATGAATAAGGAAAATTTAAAATGTAGATATGCATGCATTTGTGTGTGTGTTAGAAATGAGCAAAATCAACGCGGCGCAGAATAATGTACTACACCAGCCAAAAGGTTTGGATGTACCAATTGTTTTAGGGGTGAGGGCATTGTTGGGAACGATTTGTAGTAATTGGATCCGAGTTGGTAGTGGTTCCGAGTTAGTTTTGGGTCCGAGTCGGTAGTGGGTTCGAGTTGACATGGGTTCGAGTTGGCAGTGGGTCCGAGTTGGCATGGATCCGAGTTGGTTTGGGTCCGAGTTGACCTGATACCATGTACACGATGCCTATGCATTGTACGTGTAGGCTACAGTACAGGTTCATTTTTGGCAAATAACAAAATGGCAGCAAGGCTAGGGCTGTATATCGTGCAGTGTGATGATGGAGTCCATAATAATTGTTTACGTTTATCTATGGCCTATTTAACAGAATAATAATTCAACTAAATTATAATAATACTGTTGTATTTTGTTGCTATCTCAGTGGTTGTGTGGAAGGGCTGTGGGGAGTCAAAAATATTTGCAAAGTGTTTTTTTCTTCAAATGGACTTGTTTGTCAGTTTCACTCCTAGATTCATGTCTTTTAAACATTTTTGCTTTTGTTTTGTGTACTGGTTGGACCTATTTGCAAGGTGTGTGTGGATTTATTAAAGTTGCCGCTTTAACTGCAAAATTGCCTTTACACCACTGATTGGTTGATCTTTATTGAAGGGAAGGTTTAAACTTTATTAGGTATGTTAAAATTGGTTGGCATGGTTGGTTCATCATCTGTAACGTGATGTTAGGAGAGTCAGTTTGGTGTAGGTTTTTTTTCCCTTCCCTTCCACCACTGTGACCTAAGTTTGAATTTGCCCGGGGTAATCATCCTGAGCCATGCAGAGCCGTTAAGCGCTTTCTACTAATAGCGTCCAAACCCCTGGGGACAGATTTGTGGTTATTAGCGCAAACAATGATCATGCGCCCAATAAGAGCCTCCATTACAAACAGACCCAGGCCATTTCCCAAACTCTGGATCTGTCTCCGGCTACAGGTTATTGCTAAACTGTAAGAATGAAGCCTGAGATAAAGACAAAGCTGGGTTCGAAAAACAGCCAAAGGCATAAGAACCACTAGCATTTCTATTGGTCCATTCGCTTGTACATCTGAGGTGTTCTCACAAATGTTCATCCTCTTACGTAAAAATTGAAAGTAATCGGAAAAATTGTAGAAATTAACGTACAGAACGTGAAATAAAGCACTGCTATTATATACAAGTAGTATACAGAATAAGAGACATAAAAGACTGAAAAGCTATGTAAACGCCAATAAAATTAAATACAGTGGTAAAAATTGTCGTTTTACCAGGGGTACACGTTCATATCATGTATTGGCCAACTTGTTTAATGATTGCTGCGAATGTCCGCAAGGTTTGAGGGTGACAATTCAAGAGCCTGTTAAACTCTGCGTGGCTCAGGATGGGGTAATACGTGAATAGGATTTTCAGTCCCCAAGATATTTTTCTGAGGTTTTCCTCCTACATATAAAATGAACTTTTATTCACATTGTCTTCTCTTACTGAAAGAACAATGGATTCCACTGAATGGGCTGCCCACCAGAAATAAGAAATAAATAACATAAATAAATGCTAGACCGTCATGATCTAGTTTGGTTTTGTGATGAGACATTTTGTTTTATTTAATGGGACATTTTTTGTTAATGTATCTAAAAATAAATATGACATGTATATAAGGTAAAACAAAATCAAATGTTGGGCATTTTTAATTGTTAAAAAAACAGTGGCGATATTGGTTTATTTAGTACATGTAACATACACTTTGTTGTTGCACATGTACATGAATTAATCATATACATGTACCGAACATGTAGAATGTAAATCATGATTGGGATAGTACACTACAAATGTAGGCCTTGGTTTCTTTTTTGTTTGAGTGTAATTTAGGTGAGCAAATGTTTTCTATTGAATTATATTTTATATTTTTTCCATTTTGTGTACAGAAAACTACCACAAGACAAGCCACCATGAAGTTTCAGAGGGAGTCAGTGATGAGGAGTGTGCGAGGTATGGCGAAGGCGAGGAGTCCCCTGTCTGTCCGTGTTGTGTCTCATTTCATTTCCCAATCATCCATGCCATCATTTCATTCCATTCCTTATGTGTCTTTCCTTCCTTCATCATCACTCACTTCATTATCCAATGTATGCGGGGCTCACCAGGCCGCTAATCCTGGCAGAATTGACGAAAACGGGGCTCACCAGGCCGTTAATCCTGGCAGAATGAATGAATACGGGGCTCACCAGGCCGTTAATCCTGGCAGAATTGACGAACACGGGGCTCACCAGGCCGTTAATCCTGGCAGAATTGACGAAAACGGGGCTCACCAGGCCGTTAATCCTGGCAGAATGAAAATATATAATGAAAACAATGATAACGTATATAGTCAATCTATAGTGAATGAATGCGGGGCTCACCAGGCCGCTAATCCTGGCAGAATAAATCAATATGATGAAAATAGTGATGATAAGACTATTAATTCTTGTAGTTTGAATGAAACATGTGGAACAATGTGGACAAAGCAATGTGAAACAAACATGATAAAGCGATGCAAAACGCTGTTGGCAAAGCAGAAACAAACTGTGAATGTACAATGTGACGAGTCTGTGTTGTATAATTTGGACATTTCAACAGGTGTAGAAATGATTGAGATGGGTCTGCCAGAGATACATTCTACTGATGGCATGTTTAGCAAAGCATATGTTAAAGTCGAGAAGATGACGAAATGGTTATGGAAGGTAAGCCAGGTACACATGCAGAGATTGCAGAAGTTGACAAAGATAGTAAGTAAGCATGGAAGAATGATGAAGTGTTTACATGGAAAGAAGTACTGTGCTGGAGGTAAGATACTGGACTATGTTGTAGAGGAGTTTGAATGGAAAAGTAGACGGAAGTCTGGAAGAGTAAGAACAAATGTAAAGAAGAGGCAAGCTCGCAAGGAGTCTTACAATAGACAAAGAGGTGTCAAAACTGTAGAACAGCGTATGAGTAAAGATGAGAGAAATGTTCATGCATATGCCCAGAAAGTAATTTTTTCCCATACACGGAGTACGTTAAAGGTTGTGTTGCATAGGCTGTATCAGGACTGTAACAAAAGAAGTCGGAAGAACCAAGGAAACGAATCCGACAACAGAAAAAGAAGTAGTGATGAGAGGATGGATTTGGGGACGAGTAAAAATGAACGACAGTACAAGAAAAGCCAAAAGAAGATGTTTGGGCACACTGAAATCACTGCAGTTAATGAGATGATTGATGATGTGAATAAATCACACAAGACAAATAGAAGAGAGAGAAAGAATGTCAGGCATGCGACATGTGTAAAGGAACCTGGTGAAGGTGGTCATGGATTAGAAAATAGTGAGAACCAGACGGATAAACAAACGATGAAAACAAGAGATGACCATACAAACAGCAAGGACACATGTAAAATAACAAGGCCAACTGAAGTGTATGAAATCTGCGATAAACAATGCTGGTTTTGTGATATGAATATTGAGTCAACCGAAAGTAAAGTTCAGTGTGATGGTTGTAACATATGGTATCATGTCAACTGTATGAATTTCAAGAAGATGGAATATTTTTTGGTGAACAAATCATTTACTTGGTTATGTCTTAGATGTGGAATGACTACTTACTGTAAGTCTCTATTGAATGATCTTGGTATTCCTACAGATACAAACATCTATGAGGTGCCAATACAAGAAAGATGCAGAGACAGCAAGCATTTACCAATGAAGAGGTGTGTAGATGAACCATGCAAAGACAAATTCAATCAAGCACAAGAAAAGCACATTGTAAGTGAAGTAAAGAACAATGAGAGTTGTTTTCCATGTAAGACCGAAGATAGAACAGGTAATCATTGGGTGAGAACTAACGGTATAACAGTATGGGTACAAAAGCAGTCCGGAGGTTATTCTTTAAGGAGCAAAAAGGGGAAAACTACCGAAGAGAGCAAAACAGATAACAATGATCCAACCAGAGGAATTGGAAATGAAAATAGTAAAGAGAGTTGTAATCATCAGGAGGGTACATATGATGTTGAGATGCAAACAGTATATGGACAGAGTAGTAGAAAAAGGAGTAGAAAGAGAAAAGCATGGGAAGGTTCTGAAATGAAAATAAAAGGGAATAAAACAATGATGACAGATGAAACACCGATGACTACAAAAACAAACTTTGAAGATATATAGTTGTACATCAGTGAGAAGTAAACAAGAAGAATTTCCTGTAGTGGTAGTACAAAGTAAAGAAGGTAACCAAAGAGATGCAAGGCGTGTGATATTGCCAGAAAAGATTGTACAGGGTAGTTTTCATCAAGGCCATCATAAGTTTGGGTGTCACAGTGGCAAACAATGCGTAGCTAATGGATTGAGTTGTGTTTTAATGAGTAGGTTGAAGAAACTAAGACATTGGACTTATTCTGACATGGATAGGGCATTGAATACTGGAAATGAGTTATATGGTCATTTATCTCGGAGCTCTACAGTTAATCATGACTACTTGTTGGTGACAGAATTGCCAAATGAGTTGGATCTGCTGAATCATCATTTCAGTATGAAGTTTCATGGTTCTGTATGTGGTGCATTTGGAGAAGAATTTAATTTACCTGAATTTGATATGATACCAATGAATCGTGCCTTGGAACAGAATCTGCAGCAGAACTATGCATGTTTCATAACTTTCCATGGAAATACATTTGTTGTAATAACTCAAGATGACATGTATTATATCTTTGATTCTCACTCCAGGGATAAACGAGGTTATCAGGTTGCTGAAGGTCAGAGTTTGCTCAAACGTGTAGCTACATGGCAAAATGTGCACAGGTATTGTACTGATTTGGCAAGATCTATGAATTTATCTAACAATGAGCAATTTGAAATTACAGGTACATCTGTGTGGATAGATGATGAGGTAAGGCAGGATGATGATGGTACTACACATGAGACAGGACATTTGTTATTAGGGAGCAGTGATCATAGTGAAGACACAGGTAGAGTCAGTACTGGTTCTGGAGTATTGCTTGGATCTCATAGTGGCTTGTCAAGTACACGTAGTGATATTTCAAATAATATGAAGGAAGACGACAACGGCAGTTTGCATGGAACGAGTTGCAATAATGAATCAGATGGAGGCAGTGATGTGGAAATTGAGAGGGTGACACAAATGCAGGGTTTTAAATTTGTTCCGTTGACATATAGTAAGAAGACGGCATTGTGTAGACAACATCGCATAGGCCACGTATCTCTAGATTGCAATGAAATTTCAGATAAATGTGAAGAAATGGGACGACCTAATTCAGTGAAGAGAATTAAAGGAGATGGCAACTGTTTTTTCAGGGCAATATCATATGCTGTGTCAGGAACTGAAGATAACCATGTGCAATTAAGAATGGCTACTGTTAATCATCTGTTAAAAAATGGAGATAAGTTTAATGGTTTTCTCCGACAAGGCTATGTAAATGTGGAAGAATATGTCATGAAACAAAGAATGTTTGACTGTGGAACCTGGGCTACTGAGGTTGAAATCATGGCAATGGCGCATATGCTGTGTACTGACATATATACATATGAACATGACAGCAAGTGGTATGTTTTCTCAGCAAGTACCTTTGACAGAGAGACTGTAACATCAGATGAGGCAGTTTACTTGTATCATAGGCAAAGGATTCACTATGATGTTGTGTTGTCAGTTCATGAAGCAATTAGACAAGTTGATAATGGACAACGTAATGTATTTCCAAGCAACACAGATGGTGAATTAAAATATGGAGAAGATACTACTGACAGTAAATCAAAAAATAACATGAAGTGTAAACGACGTAAACGAGCAAATAAAAAATTACAACTAAGTAAGAAAAGAGAGAAAAGTAGAGAATTGTATGTACAGAAGGCGGATAAAGCAAACATAGATAGAAAACAAATGCATAAACGTAAAAGCAAATCTGATGATAAAAAAACATGTCAGCCAAGGGATTTAAAGAATTTGGATAAGAAGTTGAAAGGTCATGAGAATAGCAGTATTGAGAAAAAGCTAAGAAAAACGATGTATAACAAAAAGAACTATGACAAAAGTGCAGATAAGAAGAAGGAATTGCTTAAAAGAAAGTATCATGAAAATGAAATGCATAGAAATTTTGTTTCAAAGTGTAAACAAGAAAGATATAGTACTAATTCTAAATGCAAAGAAAGAAAAATAAAAAGTGGGAAAACAAAGTATCGTGATAATCTTGAATATAGAGACAAGCTAATCACCAAGGGGAAAGCAAAGTATTGTAATAATGTTGAATACAGAGAGAAGCTAATGACCAAGGAGAAAACAAAGTATTGTAATAATGCTGAATATAAAGAGAAGAAAATTGCTGAAGGGAAAACAAAGTATTGTAATAATGTTGAATACAGAGACAAGCTAATCACCAAAGGGAAAACAAAGTATTGTAATAATGTTCAATACAGAGAAAAGCTAATCACAAAGGGGAAAACAAAGTATTGCAATAATCCTGAATACAGAGAGAAGCTAATTGACAAGGGGAAAGCAAAGTATTGTGGTAATTCTGAATACAGAGAGAAGCTAATTGACAAGGGGAAAGCAAAGTATTGCGATAATCCTGAATACAGAGAGAAGCTAATTGACAAGGGGAAAACAAAATATTGCAATAATCCTGAATACAGAGAGAAACTAATTGACAAGGGGAAAGCAAAATATTGCCAAAATCCTGAATACAGAGAGAAACTAATTACCCAGAGGAAAAGAAAGTACCATGGTGATGCAGACTATAGAGATAAAATAATCAAGTATGCAACAATCAATTCCAAAAAAAAGTATCGTAACAATGTTGCTTACAGAATGAAGAAAATTAACAGAGCTAAATGTAAATACCATGACAATGCTGCATATAGAAGTAAGCTTATTGCAAGAATCAAAAAGAAATATCGATGTGTCAGTTCTTACAGGGCAAGTTCAATCAAGTATGGGAAAAACAAATACAAAACAAATAGTAAATATCGTGAAAACATGGCACGTATGAACTACAAACGTACTGCAATTAATAAAGAGAAAAGACTTCAAATTAGTTTTGTTACAAAGACATTTAAAGAAAGCATATCTAAAGGACCTCAGTATGTGTGTGCTTGCTGTCATAAACTGTTGTTTCAAAAGCAGGTTGTAAAGTGTAATGTGGATAAATACAAACTCCAGACTATTTTTAGTAACAAATACCTACATACTTGCAATGACCATTGTGAATCTAGGTGTATGATTGCAGAATCAAGCAGATCACATTTATGGATATGTTATACGTGTCATAGGAAATTGCTTGTTAATAAAGTCCCTGCTGAAGCAAGTGTGAATAATTTAAATTTGATAGACATTCCTGAGGAATTAGCTTGTTTGAACACATTAGAAGAGCATCTAATTGCGATAAATGTGGCCTTTATGAAAATTATTCCACTGCCTAAGGGATCACAATTTTGTTTACGAGGGCCGGTCGTTTGTGTGCCGTCTAATATAAATGACACAGTAAAAGCACTACCAAGACCTGCAAGTGATGATCAGATGATTCGTGTCAAGTTGAAGAGAAAACTGACTTATAAAGGATATTACCAATATCAGTTTGTGAGTAAACAAAATGTGGAAAGTGCTTTACGTTATCTTCAGCATAACAATAAGTGGTTCAGTGATATTGAAATAAGCCCCGATTGGGAAACTTCATTATGTGGTGAAGAAAATGATGAAATGGATAAGTCTGGAAACGATGTAAAAGAAGTCACCGATGATATTGATAATAGTGATGAGGAAACTGATGATGACCGTTTACGAGGCCTGCCGTTAGACAGTTGTCTGCAGCCAACTAATATAGGACAGGAAATACTGGATCAATATTTTGACGAAGTAACGAGTGTGGCTCCTTGTGAAGGCAATAGTCCAATTAGATTGTTAATGGAAAAGGGTAACGAGGCAAAATGTTTTCCAGCATTATTTCCAACAGGACATCCTATATTTGATGATGATCGTGAAGTGAGGGTCACACTTTGTAGATATTTGCATAACCGATTAATGAATGTTGATAATAGATTTGCAAAGAGTACTCAATACATTTTTTATGCGCAGTATTTGTCGGAGATTCAGAAAGTTATGTCAAGTGTGTCTATTGCATTGCGTAAAGGGTCAGATAAGAAGTACAATGGTGACAAGGTAAATGCTTCCATGATCAATGATAGAGACCAGTTAAAAGACATATTGAAATCAGACAGTGGATATAAATTTCTAAAACCTATTCGTGGTACACCCCCATATTGGCAAGCAGCACAGAAGGATGTTTTAGCTATGATCAGACAGCTGGGAATACCTACATGGTTTTGTTCATTTTCTGCAGCAGATATGCGATGGCCTGAAGTAATCAATACAATTCTGAGACAGCAAGGTGATTGTAGAGATGTCAAAGATTTAGACTGGAATGAAAAATGTACAATATTGCGAAGTAATCCTGTAACTGCTGCAAGAATGTTTGATCAGCGATTCCATACATTTCTGAGAGATGTAATACTGTCCAGAGCTGAGCCGATTGGAAAAGTCAAAGATTATTTCTATAGAGTAGAATTTCAGCAAAGAGGTTCTCCACATACACATTGTCTTTTCTGGATTGAAAATGCACCAAAGTTGGAACATGACAGTAAAAAAAAGGTTGTAAAGTTTATTGACAAATACATAAGTTGTAATTTGCCATCAGAGAAACAAGACAAAGAGCTGAATGAAATCATTAGTCATGTGCAGTTACATAGTAAAAAGCATTCCAAATCGTGCAAAAAGAAGGGTACTGAGTGTAGATTTAATTTCCCAAGACCTCCATCTGAACAAACATTTATTACAGAATTGTTGCCAACTGATGATGGGATAGAAACAAGTGATGATAGGATAGAAACAAGTGATGATGTAAAAGAAACAACTGATGACAGGAAACAACCAAATGATGGTAAAAGTAGTGAAAGAAATAAGGCTAAGGAATTATTGGAATCAATATGGATTGCAATACAGAACACTGAGAATGAAAAGATGACAACAACAGAATTGTTTACAAGCATTGGTGTGACACAAGCTGATTTTGAGAAAGCTCATAATGTCCTAACCAAGAGAACTAGTATTGTACACAAGAGACAACCGCAAGATGCTTGGGTCAATTTGTACAATCCAGATTTAATACGATGTTGGAATGCAAACATGGATATTCAGTACATTTGTGATGCATATGCTTGTGTTGCTTATGTGGTATCGTACATGTCAAAAGCTGAACGTGAAATGGGTATACTGTTGTCACATGCACAGGCTGAAGCACAGAAAGGGAACTTGGATGCTAGACAGACTATGAAGGAAATTGGCTCTGTGTACTTGCATAATCGAGAGGTCTCAGCTCAAGAAGCAGTTTATCGTGTTTGTAATCTGAGATTGAAAGAAGGATCAAGGAAAGTGGAATTTGTACCTGTCGGTGAAAATCCTATTCGAATGAGCAAGCCTCTTAGTGTTATTCAACATGCATGTGAAGATGATAGTATCTGGATGACCAGTAAAGTTGACAGATATCTAGCAAGACCAACTACAGATACATTTGAAACAATGTGCTTGGCAACATTTTGCTCAGATTATAGAGTTATATATACTAATTACATGCCTAAAATAAGTCGATCGCCAATATATGAATTGAAGAATGGTTTAGGGCACATACAGAAACGTAGTCGAACTGATCCAGCAGTCATACGATTCCCTAGATTTTCAGTAGCAAAATGTCCTGAAAAGTACTATCAGAGTATCCTGCAATTGTATCTTCCATATCGTGTTGATGTTCATTTAAAACCGCAGCAGTTTGAATCTTATGAAGAATTTTATAGCAATGGCATTATTAAGTTCAGTGGTGTATTAAAACTTGTCAAAAATATTGTGGGGAATAACCGATCATTGTATGAAGCCAGTGCTGAGGCTGTAGATGAAGCTGAGGAAATGTTAGAAAAGTATGGTCCACAAGAAGATGCTTGGGCATTGATAGCACCAGAAACTGAAATGGAAAGACTTGAATGTGCAGGACAGCGAGAAGAACAAGTGGAAGATGGTGACAGTGATTCTGATATTCCTGATTTGAAATCTAAAAAAGATGATAGTGTGAAATGTACTATTGAGCCACACAGACTAAATGTATCCAAACAAGAAGCAATGAATTTGTTGAGATGTCTTAATGCTAAACAAAAAGAAGTGTTTTACAAAGTAAGGCAATGGTGCTTGGACAAAGTAAATGGAAAAAAGCCTGAACCATTTCGTGTATTTGTCACTGGTGGAGCTGGCACAGGAAAAAGTCATTTGATAAAGTGTATTTACTATGAAGCAACAAGACTTTTTGGCAGAATGATGGAGAATCCTGATGATGTATCGGTATTACTTACAGCTCCTACAGGTGTTGCTGCATATAATATCCATGGCGCTACAATTCACAGTGCTTTTTCAATAACAACAAATGTGAAATTGCCATATCAACCACTTGGTGAAGAGAAGATTAGTACGCTGCGGCATAAATTAAGGCAGCTGCAAATTGTAATTGTTGATGAAATTTCAATGGTGAGTCATAAACTCTTATGCTACATTCATGGTCGTTTGCGACAGGTTAAACAATCACAGAATCATAGTCCCTTTGGAAATGTCAGTGTATTAGCGGTTGGTGATTTTTATCAGTTGCCTCCAGTGAAAGGAAAATGTTTGTACCAGACTAATGTTACAACTGACTTATGGAATGACAACTTTGTCAAAGTAGAACTGACTGATATAATGAGACAAAGAGAAGATGCAAAGTTTGCTGAAGTGCTAAATAGATTACGAATCCGAAAGAAAAAGGAAGGTTTACAAAGTGATGATAAGAAACTGCTACAATCACGTGAGACTGGAGAAGATTGGACTGATGCTGTGCATATTTATCCATGCAATAAGGAGGTAGATGAGTACAACAGACAGACTCTTTTTGCCAAATGTTCAGGTTGTGTAACAACTTGTGTTCTTGCTAAAGATTTCCAGAGAGATGCCAAAAGTGGTGAAATGAAAAAAATACGGAGATCAGTGAAAAAATCCTCAGGCACAAATTTACCTGATTTTCTTTGGCTTGGTGTTGGTGCTAGAGTCATGCTTACAAGGAACCTGGAAGTCAGTGATGGGCTTGTCAATGGTGTATTTGGAACTGTAAAATACATTGTTACATTACCTAATGATCAGTCTCCTAAGTGCATTAAAGTTAAATTTGATAATGAGAATATTGGATTAAAATTGAAAAAACAGTCGTCTGGTAATGATGTGGATGTTGTCAGTATTGAAATGGTGGAAGACAACTTGAATAAACATTGTGTGCGTCAGCAATTCCCTCTGAAGTTAGCTTGGGCATGTACAGCTCACAAGGTGCAAGGCATGAGTTTGGAAAAGGCAGTGGTGTGTCTGACCCGTACATTTTCAGCAGGACAAGCATATGTTAGTTTGAGTAGAGTAGTTTCATTGAATGGTCTTGTGATAGAAGGTTTTGATGAGAAATATATTTATTGTAATGAGGCAGTAGCTGAAGCAATGAACAAGATGCCATTGTATATTGAGGAGTCTGATGACAAAGAAAGTAATAATGGAGGTGGTAATGAATGTTATAGTACCGGTACAAGTATTGCTATGCATAATATTCAAGGACTTCAAGCACATTTAATTGATTTGAAATCTAATGATGAAATGGTGTCGTGTGATTTCATTTGCTTGACTGAAACATGGACTGAAAATGACTTTGATTGTGATATGGATATGAGTGATTACACATGGTATCATCAACCAAGAAGTATGTCTTATGATAACTCCAGTCATGTGACATGCATGTTAAAAGAACAGAGTCGTGGAGGTGTTGCTGTATGTGGAAAAAAGGACAGAGTGTTCAGTAGGATAAATTTGCCAATCAACAATCTTGAATATATTGCATTTCAGGTACATGTTAATTCAAATGTCTCATTTGTTGCTGTAATAGTTTATCGACCACCATCATATACATTAAAACAATTTGTAGAGGTTCTTGAAAGATTGTTAAATAAGATCCATCAAATTTCAAACAGGTGCATTGTTATGGGTGATTTCAATGAGGATATTATGAAAAACAAATCTTATGTGAAGACATTGATGGCTGATCATGGATATAAGCAGTGTCTAAGTGATGCAACAACTGAAAAAGATACTTTACTGGACCATGTTTATGTAAGAAACATAGATGATATTCATGTTTGCATCAGTCCAACATACTATAGCTACCACGAGGCAGTCATCATTCGGTTGTAATTTTATATGAAATGAATTATGAACACATTGTACATGTACATGTGGGTATTGCGTATTATACTTTCTTTTCAACTCGTTTAAACATATCCATTGTAAATTCAGATAGTTATTGGAATAGAAATACTTGAGCTATGAAATGAAATTATTTGAAATGTGAAAAAGAGTAATTTATTAAATTAAAGAATGAAGGAATTACGATACCAAACAGAATAAATAAAATATATAATATACTTGGTCAATAATGACGAAATATAATTATAAACCAGCTCAATTAAATAGTAAAAATACCAAAGGTGAGGAAATACAATGTAGTACGGTACATTTAACTAAAAAGGATAGTGTGATAAACAAAATGATAAAGGAGTATAATATGGTCAATAAGGAGATAATTATGGTTAACAAAGAGTATAAATAGTATGGTCAACAATGAGATAAATAGTATGGTATACAAGGAGTGTAAATAGTATGGTATGCAAGGAGTGTAAATAGTATGGTCAACAAGGAGATAATTAATATGGTTAACAAGGAGTATAAATAGTATGGTCAACAATGAGATAAATAATATGGTATACAAGGAGTGTAAATACATGTAGTATGGTCAACAAAGAGTGTAAATAGTATGGTATACAAGGAGTGTAAATAGTATAGTCAACAAGGAGATAATTAATATGGTATACAAGGAGTGTAAATAGTATGGTCAACAATTAGGAGATAGTTAATATGGTATACAAGGAGTGTAAATAGTATGGTATACAAGGAGTGTATATAGTATGGTCAACAAGGAGATAATTAATATGGTATACAAGGAGTGTACATAGTATGGTCAACAAGGAGATAATATGGTATACAATGAGTGTAAATAGTATGGTCAACAAGGAGATAATTAATATGGTATACAAGGAGTGTAAATAGTATGGTATACAAGGAGTATAATTAATATGGTATACAAGGAGTGTAAACAGTATGGTACCTGTATACAAGGAGTGTATATAGTATGGTCAACAAGGAGATAATTAATATGGTTAACAAGGAATATAAATAGTATGGTCAACAATGAGATAAATGGTAAGGTCAACAAGGAGATAATTAATATGGTATGCAAGGAGTGTAAATAGTATGGTCAACAAGGAGATAATTAATATGGTCAACAAGAAGATAAATAGTAAGGTCAACAAGAAGATAAATAGTAAGGTCAACAAGGAGATTTATAATATGGTATACAAGGAGTCTAAATAGTATGGTCAACAATGAGATAAATAGTAAGGTCAACAAGGAGATAATTAATATGGTTAACATGGAGTATAAATAGTATGGTCAACAAGGATATAATATGGTATGTAAACAAGGAGGAGAAATGGTATGGTATGTAAACAAGAATAAATAGTATGGTACATGTAAACAAGGAGGATAAATAATATGGTGTGCATGTATCGGTATGTAAAGGAGTAGGAGAAATTATATTGTACATGTAAACAAGAAGGAAAAGTGATATGATATACTGGTATGTAAACAAGGAAGAGAAATGATGGTATACGTAAAGGAGGATGAAAAATAGTATGATACAAGTATGTAAACAGGGAGGAGAAATGGTATGATATATTTAGAAAAGGAGAAATAGTATGGTAGATGTACATGTAAACAAGGAGGAGAAATAATATGGTGTACATGTATGTAGAGTAGGAGAAATTGTATGGTTCATGTAAACAAGGAGGATAAATGGTATGATGTATACCGATATAATTATATTAACAAGGAGAGATGGTATGGTGAATGAGAAATAGTATGATACAAAATGTACATTTAAACAAGGAGGAGAAATGGTATGCTGGTACATGTGACATACATGTATCTAGTCCTGGTCATCACTGGATTACCATCACTGACTATAACTATGGAGCATGGCTGTTACATCCATAACTGAAAGTGACATTTCCCCACTCCCCAGTTCTCGTCATCATTGGATGACCATCACTGTTGTTCCATCCTCTTGGCCATCACCCCCATGATGACCAACACTGACAATAACGATGGAGCATAACTGTCATGAGAGTGACATTTCCCCAGTCTTCCTGTTTATCACTGGATTACCATCATTGACTATAACTATGGAGCATGGCTGTTACATCCATAACTGAAAGTGACATTTCCCCAGTCCTCGTCATCATTGGATGACTATCACTGCTGTCACATCCATAGTCGAGTGGGACATTTCTTCCATCCTCCTGGTCATCACCCCCATGATGACCAACACTGACTATAACGGTGGAGCATAACTGTCATGAGAGTGACCTTTCCCCTGTCTTCCTGTTTATCACTGAATTACCATCATTGACTATGACCATGGAGCATGGCTGTTACATCTATAGCAGAGAGTGGCATTTATCCAGTCTTGGTCATCACTGGATAATACCATCATTGACTATAACTATGGAGCATGGCTGATACATCCATATAGCAGAGAGTGGCATTTCTCCAGTCTTGGTCATCACTGGATAATACCATCATTGCCTATAACTATGGAGCATGGCTGATACATCCATATAGCTGAGAGTGACATTTCTCCAGTCTTGGTCATCACTGGATAATACCATCATTGACTATAACTATGGAGCATGGCTGATACATCCATATAGCTGAGAGTGACATTTCTCCAGTCTTGGTCATCACTGGATAATACCATCATTGACTATAACTATGGAGCATGGCTGATACATCCATATAGCTGAGAGTGACATTTCTCCAGTCTTGGTCATCACTGGATAATACCATCATTGACTATAACTATGGAGCATGGCTGTTACATCTATAGCAGAGAGTGACAATTCTCCAGTCTTCCTGTTTATCACTGGATTGCCATCACTGACTATAACTATGGAGCATGGCTGTTGCATCTATAGCAGAGAGTGACATTTCTCCAGTCTTTCTGTTTATCACTGGATTACCATCACTGACTATAAGTATGGAGCATGGCTGTTACATTCATAGCAAAGAGTGACATTTCTGTTCACTGGATTACCATCACTGACTATAACTATGGAGCATATGGCTGTTACATGTACATCCATAGCTGTAAGTGACATTAATTTTCACAGTCCTCGTCATCATTGGATGACCATCACTGTTGTCCCATCCATAGTCAAGTGGGACATTTCTTCCATCCTCTTGGTTATCACCCCCATGATGACCAACACTGACTATAACGGTGGAGCATAACTGTGAGTTGTGCGCCTAACACGCTGCCACCACTGCTCTCTTGATTTTTTCTAAATTTGACTGTCAAGAGGTGTTACTTCGTATTCAATTTAATATCACTGGATTTGTTATAACTTCAAGAAGATAACTGTGCCATCTATACATTGATTGTTGCTTCTACTTTTTCACATTGGAGTGAAATATCCGACGATTTTTCTTTGGATAGTATACATTTCTTCGCTACTGTGATTGTTTCTCCCATGCCCTGCTCATTGAAGCGGAATGACCACTGATAAGGAATCTACCCAGGCACTACTGTGATTGTTTCTCCCATGCCCTGCTTATTGGAGCGGCTACCCAGGCACTATTAACAATGGAGGTGCTCTTTTTTACACTGCTAATCTTCTTGGCTGGACAAGGGAATGGTGACTCATTATGGATAAACAGTGTGCAGTGTACACAGCTGGTGTCTTCATGGGCCCACCAAGATAAGCTAGTGCACCTAAGATATTTGTGTTGCCGAGTGCCATACTATGAAAATTCCACTGCTACCTTTCAAATTGAATTGTTGATATCTGGTGATATCAATCCTAATCCAGGACCTGGTACAAATCCAGGAACAGGATCTCAATTGAAATCAATTCCATACACCCATGATCAACTTCTTCGCATAGGAAATGCATCACCTGCTAAACATGTCTTGTCACATGCAACATTGGAGAGATTAAATCACCTTGGAATTCTCAATGTTTCTACCTACATGACTAAACCAAAATATCGCTACAAAACACATAGGGGAAGAAGAGCCGGCCGGCGTCGACAGAATCATATTCCTCTTGTAGTCAATAACTCCCGTTCTAACCCACAACTACAAGTATCACAGAAAGGATCTAACTTGGATAATCTTCGTTCTTTTGCTAACGTTATCTCTTCGGTTCAAATGAACACAAAAATCTGTCTGTGGAATGCCCACTCAATTCGTAATAAATCTACTGAATTTTGCGACTACATCACTTATCATGATGTGGACATTATGTTCCTCACTGAAACTTGGCTCAGCTCAGATGATGATGCAGTAATCGGTGAGTGTACACCTCCTGGCTATACGTTCTTGAATGTTCCTCGTGTATCAACGAATCGCGGTGGAGGTATCGGTGTGCTCTTCAAAACGCATCATAAACTGCGTCTAAAGCAGGTTGACTGTTTTAATTCCACATTTGAACACACTTGTGTTACCAACAGCTCATCATCAATTAATTTTATCATTGTATATAGGCCCCCACCATCATCTGTAAATAATTTTAAATTATCTACTTTTCTTCATGAATTTGATCTTTTTATTGATGTAATCACACTTTTACCTGGTAAACTATTATTATTAGGTGATTTTAATGTACACTGGGATAAGCCTACCAAACCTGATGTTAATCATATTGTTGCGTTCACGCATACAGCGAGCGGTCTTTATTTCTTTCCCAACCAACGCGCAGCGTTCTTGCAGCGATATGTGTGCCCTCACACAGCGCGAAGTTATCACGCACCACTACTGGTACGCGTGTATACGGTATGCTATTGTGTAGCGCGCAATGCATCCAGCATGTACTGTGTGCTATGACCTCGTTCACAGCGAGTTAGTCGTTTTCCCTCATACTTTCCCCGGAGTCGATGTGAATTCCCCTCATATACCTTACCCCTGTATTCGACCCAAACTGACCCTTCACATTAGCGAGTGTGGACCGCTAAACCTTCCCGTGTATCTGACCCTATACATAGCGACTGGGAGCCGCTAAACCACACTGTACTGTCACGGTACACCAGAGGTCAAGTTACCCTCCCCACGCAAGAGTTTACTCCATAGAACTGTGTGTAGGTTCTCATCTAGTTTAACTAGCTAGTTAGACTAAGTCTTGTGCATAACCCTATGTACCGAGAAAGTTACCCCTTTCCCTTTCCTCGAGGATTACTCCCCGTAACGCACCCACGAGTAATCCTACTTCACCCGCTCACCACAACCCTCGGACTTTCTCCTGCAAGAATGTCTAAGTCAGAACGTGTACAAATCCTCCATAGGAACATCCCCATTGACTTTGTACACGTATGCATTATTCATAACTACCAGAATCCAATGCTCTCATTGGCTAAGACGCGCACCCAAAAGTCTATATAAAGGGTGTGGAAATGGCGGAGTAGATTATTATCCGAGCTGAGCTCATACACAGAGCTTCGTTCCCCAGCATGAGCTGTATGCTCTAGCCACAGAGCTTCACTCTCTCAATACTCAGATAACATGTAAGGCCCAAACTAGATCTTGTATATAGTGCGCCCTCTATTGTGATGTAAATACTTCTGAATAAACCAGTAGTATAGTGTGTGTAAGATGCTGTATCTTGACTCTTATTTTGATAACGGCTCTACCCAAGTGAGACGTTACACTGGTGGCAGCGGTGGGATTTGAACTTACACACATCATCGAACTCAATCCTGACTTTTAATTAAGTCACATCGCATGCCCCTCCACTGAGCGGATCTGCTAGCTTTGAACTCTGGTTTTCAGCCCGTCAAACTCGAACGCTACCATGCCTACCAAGCAAAGGCGAAAATCTCGCAGGTTGCAGTCATTGTATGAGGGTGATGACAGCGACATGTCGTTTTCAAGTCTACAGGCAGAAAGTTCAGAACTTCAACAACTCAAGCAAGAATTCGAACTCTTGAAGCTTTGTTCAGTGGAGGCGGAGAAAGAGCTGAAACAGCTCCGTGCAACTGCTGCGTTTCACAGTCCACCAACGGCTGAGCAGACAGGAGCAGATGTTTCAGCGAATTCGCCCCAGGAATCACAGCCAGTGATGTCAACCACCAGTACCAACCCTTCTAGTGTCCCCATGCCAACAGCAGCAGAGTCCCGTCTTTCCAGAACACAGCCGAGTCATAAGCTGGATGTTCCTCTCCCTCGCCAAGGAGAATTTGACGGCACGAAGTCATGGGAAGGCTTTGTCCGTCCTTTGATGGGTCTCGCCGAGGCTTGCGGCTGGACTGAAGAAGAACAACGCTTTCGACTTGTAAGCAGCTTACGAGGAAAGGCGGCTGAGTACGTGTTTCAACAAATGGAACCTGAGGCAATCAAGTCGTCAGACACTTTGATAAAAGAGCTCGACAAGCGATTTGGCGAGCGACAGTTGCCAAACTACTACATCGCTCAGCTAGAAGCGAGGAGACATCAGCCGGCGGAGAAGCTGGCGGAGTTTGTAGCTGACATTCGCCGCCTCGTCTTTCGTGGCTACCCAACGGCTGACCCAGTTACAAGGGGAAGCATCGCCCTTCGCCACTTTCTGAAGGGTCTCTCTGATCAGCAGATGGCAGTTTCTGTTGGGATGACAAATCCCAAGTCCCTTGAGGAGGCCACTACAGCGGTGGAAAACTTCCTGAGCCTCCGTGATACTACAAGCCCAGGAAAGGCACATCGAGTGAACACCGTGCAGGCACCACCCGAGGCGGAGCCGGGGTTTGTCACCCAAAAACAGCTCAAGCAGTTTCAGGACAACCTCGACCGGCGGTTGAATGGAATCGTCAAGCTGATCAAAGATACGCCCGCCCACAACGCCAACAAACAGAGATTTTCCACGTCCGCTGAAGCCAAGAGGCAGAGGAGAGCTGACGATGTGACTTGTTTCAAATGTGGTAAGCCCGGCCACTTTGCAAACAAGTGCCCCGACAGAGCGGCCAAGGAGGTCGTCGTCATACAGTCGGAAAACTAACGCGGACCGTGCCGTCCGGCCTGGCAACGGTCCGTCCAAATGAACAGAACACTATCCGATTGGGTAGACAGACATTTCAAGGCATGTCTGCATTTTTGCAAGTGCAGATGTGCGGCAAAGATAGCGAACTTTTAGTCGACACCGGAGCGGCGGTGACCATCATTTCTTCAGCACTTTTCAGCCAGATCCCCGCTGAAAAACGCCCTGAACTCAAACCCCCCTGCAAAAGCACAAAACTAGAAACGGCAAACAAGGAACTAATTGACATTGAAGGTGTTGCCACAATAGACATGATGATTGGTGAACGGCACTTTCAATGGGATGCATTTGTCGCCCCCATCAGCGATGAAGGAATCCTTGGCTATGACTTTCTGTACCACTATGATTGCGTATTGGAGGCACGACACGGCATGCGAATTGCCGGTGACTGGGTTCAATGGACAGTCAAAGGAGCCCCTCCCCATGCAATTAAGATTGCACTGAAGCAGAACATTACAATTCCAGCATGCAGCGAGTGGATTGCAGAGGGTGTAGCCGATCATTACAAACTCAACTCAGAGTTTGCAGTCGTTGAGCCTGTAAACCATCGTCACAATCTCGTGGTCGGAAGATCACTAACTGATCCCTACCGAGAGGACATCGGCATACCCGTCAGAGTTATGAACACATCACCCGAGAACATTGAACTTCAGGCGGGTATAACACTTGGTTACCTGCATGAAGTTGATGCAGTGGAACTC